>OU015540.1:5020687-6287354 GCA_907165065.1 Caprimulgus europaeus
CTCCTAAACTAGTGGGAATCTCATTATCAATTGTAAAAACAGAGTGAGTCAGTCTAAAGAAAAAATTAACCTGAGACCTAGTAATGGCTTCTGAAGCATTTGTTGGACCAGCATCCTCATGAGCCCTTGGCAGCCTGAGGATGGCAACTTCTTTTCTAGATCTTGGCTTTTAGCATGCATTAGTTAAAGGGAAATGCTCATGCCAGTAGCTAATGCTGGACTCATGGAAAAAAAGGCCAGATATATAAATGTATTTGTACTATGTCAGCACAGTCATTTCTGTTGTCCTCCTCATCATCATGCCTAACAGCATGGAGGATGTGTAGATTAAAGTATTTATTAAATGTCAAGCTTTCAGCTCTCCACTGCTACTTTGCAAATCCTTTAAAACAGATGCATTAAATCCCTGTGGAAAATTATTTGTTTAAATTATTTCACCATTATTTTGATTTGCATGCTCAGAATGAGCACTAATTTCTAATGTATCAAGATCTGTGGCATGGTCTTCCCTATTTATCCCTTCATTCACTTTATACCCCACATTCCTTCCCTTTGCCTGTACTAAGGCCTTTCCTGTTCTCATCTCTATCTCACTTCTGTTCCTCACTTTCATGCTGTTGAGTTCCTCTTTATCTAACTTTCTTTTTCTTTTCCTGTTCCTTTTTTATATTTCCTTCTCCCTGGACTTCACCATTTTTCCATCCCCAAATCTCATCTTTCTCTCTCCTCCTCAGTTTTTTTCTCCATCTCTCATTGCTCACCTCTCTCATTTCTTACTTATTTTCATGTATATTATAATTTTAAAATTGTATTACTAACAGTTTCTGAAATCTGGCTGTCAGACTATTAAACAATATGGGAAAACAGAATAATATTCATCTAACCTCCAGTGTAGACTTTGTTATCTGAAGGGACAAATCTCTGTCTGCTGACTCTATAGCAAACCTAAGCAATTAGCAGTGGCTAAAAACCAATCTTCAGAGGGCATTCTAGACTAGAAGTATAAAATGATGGAATGAAGTTTTGAACAGACCATTTTCCATTCACTAGGGAGGAACTAGGTTTCTAAGTTAAACTACATGGCTAATTCAAATTGGTGAGATGCATCCACCTTATGAATTTGCTCCTCCATCAGTAGTGCTTGGACAGTATGTTACAGAGGGAGCTAAAAACATTTTCACTCTATATAGAAAATAGTGACACATAGAAAAATGACAAAGTTGTCAAAACATAATTTAAGCTATTTTTAGAGGAGGATTTTTCCATTTTCTTTGTTTATTATTGATAATAGGTGTACTACAACCAACTCTGATTGGATGGTGCATGTTGGAGGTAGCACAATGTGCTGTTGGTTTGCTGTTGAGACAAAATTAGTCATTTCCTTCCTGTGAGATAAGGTTATAAAAGCTCTGAAGGCCTAAAGCTGGCAGATTTGAGGAAGACGTAGATATTGTCACCAGATGGAGTGCAAAATAGGAAAGCATAGATCTCAGCTTTTCCTAAAACAGCAATCATCACAGGATCCTAATAAATATTACTGCACTGATTAAGGTCTTTTGCTTCAATATTTAATTGGGCAAAACAATATTCTTGATGCACAAGTAGGTTTTTTTCCTCCAGAAAGTGATAGGTATTTTATAGAATTTCATATGTCATTTCAAAAGCAGACAAAAGCTAAACATAACAAGTGTGGAATTCAGTGCAAGGATTGTTCAGCTTTTAAGCAATATTATCCTGCAATATTGAAAAACTTGTGTGTCTTTGTTGCATACAGTGTTTTCTGGTTTAGGTGATACTAAGCAAACCATTTGGTGTACTGACTAACAATACTAAGAAGTGATCTGTGCTTTGTGGGTGCATTACCCTTTGGGTTTTTTCGGAGATGGAGTTTTGTATGGATCTGTTCTTAGGAGAGTAAATAAAGGCAAAGGAGGAGATAATTAAAGAGAGTTCCTATAGTATTAATTCTTCTGTCCTTCTTTTGTTAGGACAGGAATAGTGATTAGAGATAAATCTCTGATTTAATCTATTGCTTTTTTTCCATAGAGCAGAGATAATAAGAGTAACATGACAGAGTTCTTCATTTCTTTTTCTCTATCTTGGTTGTAGAGCTAGCAGTTATGAAAATGAGGAGAATTTTCTTTCCCTCTTCTGCTTGTAGAAGCAAGATGAATTTGTCTCCAGAGTCCTTTGAACCAGTTAGAGAGTTCGTTTTGGTTATCTCTGTCTCTCTTCTGTCCAGAAAATGGGAGTAGTATTTATAACTAAGACTATCATCTGGCTTCACTGAAGATCTAGCTTTACCTCATTGAAGCCTTGCAAGGCTGCTAGTGTTTGGGGAATTTTTTGATAGGTTGTGTGTAACAGGAAGATTGACTCAATGGAATTGAACAGAATACTTTTGTGTGAAAATAATCCTATTTTGTGTTTAAAGCTTCCTGCTCTTCTATTACTCTGGTATCTCTTATTCTATATTTTTCTTTTATATTTTGTTGAAACTGTGGCATTCAGTAAGCTGTTTCAATCTTTTATATAAAGAGGTTGTTCTGATAAATACAGAATGGCTCTTTCCATGTACAGCCCCTGTGACCTAAAACAAAACTGCAGCCCAGTCCATTCAGCAGTGCTGCTGGCTCCAGAAAGTATTCAAAGGTCTGCAAAATCTAAAGTAATAAAGCTGCACTAATCATAAATGTTCTTCTAGGACCTTCTCATCTTGGCGGTTCCAAATGCTTTGCAGTCACTAATTAATGAGTCCTACCTTGTCATAAAAATACTTCTTAGCAGCCTTGTTTTCAGGTGGGGACACTCAGGCAGAAAGAATGAATATAAAGTGCAAATTCTTAAAAGGCAGATGAAGACACTGTCTCCTCTCCTTTGGGAGTCCAGATTTAGGCACTTGTACAGAAAAAAAATTTGCAAGTATAGGTAAGCAAATTTAGTATTCTTAGTCAATGTTTAAACCTTTTAAAAATGGTTTTCAGTACCACATCCAGCAGGGCAGCCAACGTCATTGGAAAGTGCTGGTATTCAGCATTTCAGAAAGCCAGGAGTGCAAATAGAGCTTTCCTGTCCTTAAGCAGAGGAATATAATTTCCTTATCACACTTTAAACTGTGACTTTCCTCTAAAATTAAAAATAACTCTAAATCCCTTTGTGGTTTTGTGGTTCTCTGATATTGCAAATCTGCACATAGCCATACAAGGAGCTTTTGAGAAAATCACCCTGTTGTTATCCTTTATTGTGTGAGGTGCTACACAAACTTGAGGGAGAAAGGGTATTGCCCCATGAAATACAGAGCTGTGCACAGGAAGAGGATGTAATACAGTACCCTCAAAATATTGAGGATAATTATATACACAGTTTTAAAATGCTATTTTTGTATTTATTTTTTGCTGTAAAGTGTGATAATTTATATATAATCCTTTCCTGGTTTATATATGCATACTTAGTATTTCACATAAACTTCTTATTCACTTAGAATTTGCAAACATTTGTGTGTTGTGGTTTCTTTTTTAATACTGCCAGTCTGTGAACATCTGTGGCAAATGCAGAAGTCCAAAACATTAAAATAGATCACCTCTTCCAAAATAAACTTCCTCCTGCTTCTCAGTATGAGGACAATACCCTTTTTCCATATTTCACAAAGGGGATAAGGAGAAATCAGAAAACCCAGCTGAAGCCTGCATTTGCAGTCTGCGACACGCTGAATTCGGTATCGACAGGCTGACAAGAATTCAGAGCAAGGAGATGCACATAATTAAACGGCTGAAGGGTTAATTTCTGCACCTTCATGAAATGAATCACAAGAAATGAAGCTTTAGATGTGACCTGATGATGAGCACTTTATAGAACCCCTGGATCTGAAGCCTGCAGGCTTTATTCCCTTGATCAGTGGAGAGTGTCACTGACATATGAAAGTGTGGAGTCTGAGTGAGAACAGAGAACAGCTTTAACTGCAAGGTGATTTGTGCAGTTGAAAAATATAACCAAAAAAAAATAGCAAACACACAGAAAGATTCATTTGTGTGTAACAGCCAAGAGAAGGATAGTCCCTGAGAGAGAAAAGGAGATGAGGGGAGTAGAGTGTTTCTTTTAATACAAAAAGGAATTCTCTCTTTTATTTGTCTGCATCTACAGAGATCTTTGAAATAGATGGGACTAGCTGAGATTATTACTGGATTAAGATCTCCTGCAGTTAAAAGCTATATTGTATACCAGCTACTGAAAGGAGCGGCAGGAGAGCAATTTTTTAACTGCTGTGGCAATTTTTATTTCTTTTTCGTTAATGTCTGTTAAAGTCGGTCCAAGTCTGTGACTTCACACCTGTGATTTGTAATGGACGCCGTAGTATTTCCATGGCATATCACAACTTCTGAATGTGTTAGGTTACAACTCAAGAGGTGTTGGAATCAGAAACTAAATAATGGTAATAAAGATCAGATTAAATAAGTGATTACACATTTGAAAATATTTTCAATCTGTCACTTTTAATTTTGCATGTGAAAACAACTTTTCTGCAATATCATCACAGGAAGGAAGGACAGGAATAGGGAATAAGGTCTTTTAGATACTTAGAAAATGCATGTGTGGCTGAAAATCTTTTAAAATGGTACACTGGTAACATACCTCTATTAGTTTCCCACTGAGTTCCAGTTGTCACATCTATTTTTTGACTGGCACACTGAAATTTCAACCAATCACGAGCATTTTGTTTCCTCTTCAGGGTTATATTAAATACTAAATCAAATATTTGCTGAGTAAGAAGGATGCTGTACCAATATCAACTGTCCATTGCTTTTGTCTCTGGAATAGGTCCACAAGACCATGGAGCTACCTGGGGTTTATACTCTTAGGCCAGTCTGGCCAAAAAAACCACAAGAGAGGCAACACCCCAAGCTCTAGGGAAGACTGGAGTGCTACCCGTCATGCAGCAGTGATCCCAGAGAGTCAGGTTAGGAGAGAGCCTAGCTCTGCTTCTGGTGGGGCATTTCCAAGGTGGAAATCCAAAGGAGAAAGAAACAGGAAGATTTTGAAATTCCTACGTGGTAGTGAGGGACCACTCCACTAAATGTTGTTCCTAAAGGCTCGCTCCTGATAGCCTGTATTTAACAGGGGGTTGCTACTAGGAATCTCCTTTTAAAATTCTTACCCATTCATGCAGTATACTTATTACTTTCCCATTAAACATTATGTCTCCAAAATAACAGTATGGATGTGTTATGCCCGTACACGAGGGACTATTTGATAAAGGTATTTTTAATGTCAGGTAAAAAAATGTATGCGTGTTGAAAATTACGCTGATGAGTGAACTCTTCTTTGAATCATTTAATGGAGAAATCCCTTCCTAATGTCCTGAGGGAACTGCTGACAGTGTGCAATAATTTCTGGTTCAGTGCAGCAGATTACACGATATCTTGCGTTTTATGAAATTCAGGCAAGTGCTTCTTTTGCGCTCCGAGGTCCATCTGTGAGCTTCCCGGTGCGCTCCCCAAAATTAAAGGGCCTGCAACACATCTTTTTTTTTAGGTGCAATAGATAGCTGTGGCTGTGTGATGACTAAGGTACTGTGTGACCTTCTGCTTTACTGCCTTCTACTCCCAAAAGTTCAGCTTCTCCAATTATGTTGTGTTTGTGAAATTCACCTTTGAAGTGAAATACAGTTATTTCCAGAAGTGGTGGATAGGAAGGTTTGTGAGAATGTACGTGTGCCTCAGGTGAAGCGATTTCACCTTTAGCATTCCTCTCACTATCTACTTTATTTAGCTTTTCTCTTGTTTTACCGTTACTTCAGTGTCATCTTTACTACATGTAAATACTGGTGTTCAGGAAGGATTTCATCCAGCTGGTGAAGAATTAATAAGAGCAGAGAGATTACCCCATAACTACAGCCGTGTCCCCATGATTCTGGATCCTGCTGAGCAGACCTGGTCTTTCTTGCCCTCTGAGGACCATTGTGTCTCCCGAACCATTTAATAGCAGTCACTGGAGTAATGACATCTACATGCAAGCAGCAGAGCAAATGCTAAATAAGTGATTCCTAAGATGTGAAACTACAAAGAAAAGAACTCTGGGAGAGCTACTGGAGTACAGGAGAAGAACAAAACCCTTGGCAATACTCCCCTAACCTGTCCATAGTCTGAGGAGCCCATCCAAATATTTCTCATAGAGATGTTGAACCCCAGACTAGGATTTTGGAGAATTTGGGAAAGCCTTTGAAAGCATCAAGCAAAGAACACATTTTTGTAGGACTCTTCAGTATTTCATTATGACAGAACACAGACAAACACATTATTTAACAATTAGTACTTTTTAGTTTTCAAAATTTCAAAATAGCCCCCAGCTATACAGGTGAATGGCTGGTTTTGCCCAGTGGTGTTCAGTGCAACACAGGCTGCTTTGCAGTTCCTAAAGTTGGAAGCTGAGGAAACACAACAGAGAGAACTCTGCTGGTCCAAGAAAAACAACACGTTGCTCTTCAGGTCTTTAGTTACTGATTACCAGCAGCGTCTCATAAAGCACAGCTCTCGTTTCATACGACCCAAGAACTGCACGTTCCTCTTACACCATGGTCTCTGATGGGGTAAAGAACTCTTGAAATAGAAACTATCTTCCTTGTGCCACCTGGATTGCAAGATCTTGAGAAAGCTCGAATGCAAAAATTAGACTTGTTTCAAAGGTTAACGTTTATTACAGAATTAAGAAGGGAAGATTTTTACAACGTTTCTTTACTCTTAACCTTAGTACAAGTTTTCTGACCTTGTTGTGCCTGCCTTGTAACCTTCTCTAATGAGGTGGTTACAAATTAGGAGCTGGCAGGAAATTGCTTAGCAAGCACTCAGAAATCATGTGACAATATTTGCATGAGTCAAGAACATTTTCAGACTTCAGTGATACGATGCTTATACTTATCCACTGAAGCAGAGAAAGGCAAGGTCTGAACTCCCAGGTACTTGCATTCGTGCCCACACATCAGTCAATCTGTACATAGCTGCAGAAGGCAGACACACATAACTGCTTGCTTATGAGATAACTACTCTTGTGGTGCAGTCATTTACATGTGTTAGCTCATCACATACATGCAGGAAAAAATGCAGCTTCACATCAGTACAGCTGAGAGGAACAAAGGAGGTGAGAATGAAAGCCTGTAGCCTGCAGCAGGTATTTGTCTTTGAGCTCTGCATGTTCATACCCTTTCCTGCATTGCACCGTGTCCTTTACCGTTGCTTCTAACATGAAGAGGGATTCTCTGACTCGTAGAGACCTTCATGGAGTTAGCTGAGCTACAGATTCATCACTAGAGAGCAATATGCAATAGTTCATAGACTCGAGATAGCACTTCTCTGAACTGTCACTTTCCAGATGAGCTGTGGACAGGCTGCACTTCAGCTCAAACAGTTCCAATATAGGGCAAATTCAGCATTAGTCAGAAGTGATTCCAAGCTCATCCTATGTGACATGGAAGCACAAAAAAGTAACAGGATAGAAGCTGTCCTCTTTGATGTTCATTTGCCAATTGTTTCTCTTGTTAAGGAGGAGAGCCAGAGATGGATGACTGCCTGGAGACATTGAAAGATGAGGAGGAAGCTTTGTGGGAGAACGTGGAATGCAACAGGCACGTGCTAAGCCGGTACATCAATCCAGCCAAGCTGACCCCCTACTTACGGCAGTGCAAAGTAATCGATGAGCAAGATGAGGATGAGGTGCTTAACTCACTTATGCTGCCCTCCAAAATTAACCGAGCAGGTAATCATTTTGTGAACAGCCACATTTACATCCCTGTCTGAACAGTTTTATTTTGCTAAATCTGGGGGGAGCCTGTATCACAGATTATCAAATGGAAACACTATATCTCATTTACAGGAGATTTAATGTAAAGGGAGGAATCTACTGCTGCTATTTTGATAACAATTATTCTTCTCAGTGCTGTGCAGACTGGAGCTCATGGGGTTCATATTCCCATCAAAGCCTTGGCAAATATTTCAGTTAACACCAGGAGCAGCCACTGCCATTCCAAGACTAGGTTTTCAGCTATCTTGCCGTGCTTCATGATTTGTCACTGAAGGCTCTGCCATCCCAGTGTTTCTGTGCTGCCTGGTGAAGGCTGCACTGAATAACGTGTCTTTTGAAATTTCTGTTCCAGAGACCAGTTTGCCCACACTCCTTCAGAATAACGATCAGCACAAGCATAAAGAATACCTGGCATTACTTTATGAGTTCAGCTGAACTCAATTAATCAGCCAGATTTTCCGCAGCGCATTGCTGTGGCAGAGACAAACCCTAAGCAGATTTGACTTCAGGAATGCAGTACTTGCTTATGCTGCTCACAGTGCTGTTATGTCACCTCTCTCCCTGTTCTCTGTCACTAGGCCGACTGCTGGACATTCTCCACACCAAGGGCCAAAGGGGCTATGTTGTTTTCTTAGAGAGCCTAGAGTTTTACTACCCTGAACTCTACAAACTGGTGACAGGGAAAGAACCTACACGGAGATTTTCCACTATTGTTGGTGAGTAGAATCAGTCCCAAAGGAGCCTGTTGAAATAAGGACTATTTTGAAGACTGGGTTTAATTTTTCAGGCAAAAATGAGAATAAAAATAATCTTGTAGTAGTGTTCTGCAATTTTTCAGTCCCCTTCAATTCAAAATGAGCTAGCAACAGGTCATGTGTAAAGAAAAGGAACATCTCAGTTGTCTGAATGAGGCTGAAGAGCTTCCAGGGGAATGATAGCTGTTACAAGAAGTCTCAAGAGAAGAAACATTGGAGTGGACTAAATTACACTGATGACTACGTATGTGCAGCAAATTTGAAGCATTCAGATCAATTGTACTTGCACAGATTCATTTTACAGTTTGTGCTATTTCTATAGGCCTGTCAGCTCAGCTGAAACAAGACAAATGTAAAGGCTTCTGGATAGTCTATCCAGACAAACTGTATGCATTTATTGTGATTCTGGTAGTAGTCTGCTATGTAATATTTGTACTGTTGCCAGATAAACAAACATTTATGTATTTGTGCATATTCTGCACCTCTATACATATTGTGGGACATTTGTTTCTTACTCAGTTCTGCTGATTCTACTTAGTATGAAGTTGCTTTCTTAGAAGTTGATAAGCTGTTCAAACATTTTCAGTGGAGGAGGGACATGAAGGCCTCACTCATTTCCTAATGAATGAGATCATTAAGCTTCAGCAGCAAGTAAAGACAAAAGATGTGCAACGCTGTGAACTCTTGGCTAAGTCGCACCAGTTGGAAGATGAGCGAAAGCAGCTAAAACTGAACAAGATAGAGCTGCTCACCTTCCAGGAGAGATACAACAAGATGAAGGAGGAGAGGAACAACTACAATGATGAGCTGGTTAAGGTGAAAGATGAGAACTACAATCTGGCCATGAGATACGCCCAGCTGAGTGACGAGAAGAGCTTGGCTGTGATAAGGAGCCGAGACCTCCAGTTAGAGGTGAGATAAATGCTCTGGGCTGCTTTAATCAGGAGCAGCAATGGAGGATGCCAGTGGCATCTGGCAAAATGAGACTTTCTCTGACAGCAGAAAGGTGTACAGGTCTCATTTGCTTTGCTCATCCAGATGATTAGAGGTATCGCTGTACAGAAATGCCAGCTGCAGTGATGTGTATTAATGGCAGATAATTTACATACTTGTAATGGATTAACAGAACATAACATATTTTAAAACAAATTTTTAAACACATAATTGTTTGCTAAAAACATCATTTTAGCTTTTCAGACTCAATAATATTTTGGGGGCATTTAGCCAGGTTTGCACTACAGCTGTTGGTGGTTTATTCAATTTGTCTTACATAGAGCATTGGAACAGCTTGAGGCCATTTAGGAAATACAGAGAAATGCTTAAAGTGCCATAAAATTCATGCTTGTGTGTGTGTCGCAGGGGAGATGGAGTAAATAACTATGCATAGTGGATCTGGACACTGGGGTTTATTTTCAAACCAATGATATCAGACATTTTACCCCACTTTGTTTTGTCACACAGTCGTTTGCTCGCTCTCCTACCTCGGTGCTGCCCTCTTTGAGGCTTGGCATCCCTTCCCCGCTGGGAGATCGCTGCTGGTGTGGGATGGTTGGGCAGAAAGTCCTGTCAGTTTGTGCTGTGCAGCTGCTCACAGTCACCAGTCGCAGGTGTTTCTGGCCAAGGTCCCTGGGCATCCCCTGGTCTTCATCCCCATGCTCTCTGATCGCCAGAATATTCCCACACTTTCAAATCTTTCCTCCAGCCAGGATCATCACCTTCTACCCAGGCTCCCTTCTGCCTGAAACCACTTTTTGGGAACCTCTCTTTTCTATCCATTACTCAAAGCCCCTGTTTTTCTCAATCCATATAGTCTATGTGAAAGGCACAATGTGTGGTCAGCCTCCTAAGGGTTAGTTCTGGTTTTTATCTCTTTATTTATTGGAGGATTGAGGATGTGCCACTTTTTTTCAGTCCAGATGTTATAAAAAATTACAACCAGCCCACACCAGTTGTAGCTAGCAAATAGCAAGTCTTCTGCTTGAGAGCTCAACAGCTCAGTTGTGGACATTCAACACACACGCAGATACACCCAATTATCTGCTGCTTGTTAGCATTCACAGTTTAAGCTATTTTTTCCACCTATGACAGTATGTTTTCACCTGGAACTGAGTGTGTTTTCAGAGCAGTCAATATCAGAGCTAGGAATGATTTCTTTCCTTTCTGTTTTCTCCTTTTAACTGCTCCCTGGCTGCTCTAGATTGACCAACTGAAGCATCGCTTGAACAAGGTGGAAGAGGAATGCAAGCTGGAGAGGAACCAGTCTTTGAAGTTGAAAAATGATATTGAAAACCGACCTAAAAAGGAACAGGTTCTGGAGCTGGAGCGGGAAAATGAGATGATGAAGACAAAAATCCAGGAGTTACAATCCATCATTCAGGTATAAAAGCAGATTGCTACATTTAAAATTCCAGCCACTTCAACTTACCCCTCCTGCTTACCCTGATGATGGATTCAGCAAGCTTTGAGCACTCCTTGCCTCCAGGCACACCCAAACTCTTCCCCCATAGTGTCTCACACACACCACATCTCCTCACAGCCTGCCTTGCTGGCTCCCTTCAGGATCTGGGTCTGGAGGAGGCTGTGAGAGCGGGACAGAGAAGCAGGGGGTGGTGACAGCTCCCAAGTGTCTTCAGTAAGGGACAGGAGGTTGAGGACATAATAGGGAAACTGGACAAGAGGAGGTGGCATGGTCTCTGCAACCTCTCCTTACCTCAGACTCAACACATACTCCTGTTACAGTACTGGGAAGCGTTGTGTGAAACCTCTACCTGCAAAGCTACAGTAAGCACGAGTGCAAAGTTTGGAAAAACAGCAGGTTGGTTGTACAGCTCCCAGCTGTCTGTAGTACTCCTTACACAAACATATGCATGAGGAGGGAGTTCTACCAGAAAAAAAAACAAACTGTCATCTCATAAATCAAGCTGTACATGAGAGATTGGCTCTTTCAGGGTGCAGAGTGCAGCTGTTTAATTGCTGAGCATTCAACTCTATGTTTTAGCCCCGCTGTGGTTCTTTGTCCCACTCTGTCACTACAAAGCTGTGTTAAATAGCCAGTCCAGAAATTTCTGACAGCAGCTCTGTGTACCCTGTTGCAGGCTATTGTCTATGCCAAAAAGTCTTAATGAAGCAGTGTAATAAAGGTTTTTGTACTTGGGTGGTTACAAGTTACCAGAATGCCTTGTCAAACGCTGCTGTGACTTGCACGGGGACCTTTACTAACCCTTGTTTGGGCAGGTGGTGAAAAGGATCATCTGCAGCAAATTTAGCACTGTGTTACTGGGTGAAGAGTTTAGCCAAATATTAAAATATATGTGAGAGTGCTTAGCACTTTGCTGGAAAAACCTTGTGGGATTTTAAAATGATACTTAAAAAATTATCAGGAGAATGCATTTCAGAAATGGCTGTAGCTTCTAGCAGTGCCTAACGATTCTTAGTTCTAGTAAAAATCCAATTCAAATATTGAAAAATGGTGTACTATAGAAGGTTCTGGAAGTTCTGGTCCATGTAAGATCTCTTATATTAATTGAAATGGTCTTATAGCACCTAAAGAAACAGAGAAATAATAATGAAATAGCTAAAAATAGGATTGAAGTTCTAAGTGAAAATATAAATAAAGAAAAAGCAGTTTGTTTTAGAAATACTTACGTATACCTAGAAATATTAGGTAACTGAAATGTCACTGAAATCTCCAGTTTAGCCTGGGCATTTTAAAAATAAATCTGCATATTACTTGCTTGCATTTTATGCCTTTTTCATCTTCCATTTATGGTTAATTTTGGATGCCAATTTATTTGTTGGAACCCGCTCCGGTAATCTTGTTAATTTTAAACCTGAAAGAAAAAATATTGCTGGACACTATAGAAAATGAAGCAGAGGTACAAGTTACTCCAGGCATGTTTAATATTCTCTGAGCACAGCCCTGCAAAGCCTGTGCATGCTTTAAAAATTCCCCTGAATGTTTTCTTAGGCCCTGCTCTTTGGCAAAGGGTGATTTTTGTGCTCAGTGAGAGCTGATTAATAGAGGAAGAGTTTTGAATGCTTGGAGTGAAGAATTTTCACTGCATCTAAAATGGATCAAATTATAGCCAGTACAATAAAACAGTAAAACAGTTCCTTCATCAGACTATGCTGACAGCAAAGACAGCCTTTATTCATCTTTTCTGACACTACTTTAAAATATGAACAAATGTCCATCTCTTCTCCTGCTTTCCCATTGCAATGCCTTGTTCATTTTCTATTCCTCTTGCTTGTTACTCTCTTTGTTACTTTTCTCCCTGCAATACTATTTTGTCTTTCCCTGACCTGCCTCTTACAAATGTCTTTTCTCAGGCTGACAAGCGGAGTTTGCCAGATTCGGACAAAGCCATTTTGGATATTCTGGAACATGACCGTAAGGAAGCATTAGAAGATCGTCATGAGTTGGTCAACAAGATCTTCAATCTCCAAGAGGAGATTCGTCATGTGGAGGACTTAAGAGACAAGGTGAGACGGATAAGGATAGAAAGATGGGATATCCCAAGCTAGTGAGGCCCAAAAGACCTCTGAGAGCAGTGGTGGTTAACAGTGTGTCCTTTCCAGTATCTTGAAGAGAAAGAAGATTTGGAGTTAAAGTGTTCAACACTAGGAAAAGACTGTGAGATGTACAAGCACCGTATGAACACTGTGATGATACAGCTAGAAGAGGTGGAAAAGGAGCGAGACCAGGTATCAGTAACAGTTAAAGTGGGGAAAATTAGTAGCAAAAGCCTTTATCTCATATATTTCACTCTGGGGAATTGTGGGTAATTGAACCCAAAATACCATTAAAAAATAAACAGTTACAAGAAATTGCTACTTATTGGAATTTGCATTACAGTAATTAAACATAGGATAATACTGGGTTGTTTACACAGTGCAGCATCTGGCAGGCAGGACCAAGATCTTAACAACAGCTATACTGCAGACTTTATATTAGTGTCAAGTCATCCGGAGCACTCTGGAGCATTTTGCCTAACCAAGAGGGAGCTGAAAATGAACCACTCTCATCATCATAATTTTTAATGGTCCTACTGTGTCACATCCTAGTTCTAACTGCTGTGTTAATTGGTGAATGGTTACCAGTTTTGAAGTCCCCATTTCAAACACATCACAAACAAAACCAGCAGGAGAAGGTGCCTGGTGCCCAGGTGCAAAAGAGGTTTCTTCTCTCCACTGCAGGCATTCCGCTCACGTGATGAGGCTCAGACACAGTATTCACATTGTCTGATTGAAAAAGATAAATACAGGAAGCAGATTCGAGAGCTGGAGGAGAGAAATGATGAACTCCGAATTGAGGTGGTTCGGAAAGAAGCTTGCATTGTTAACCTAGAGTGCAAACTCCGGCGGCTCTCTAAGGACAATAACTTTCATGACCAGGTAGGGCTGATGAAGACAGACATTAGTTCTGTTTTTAAGACTTGCTTTTAAAAACATTTTGGTGTGGAAGGGAGAGGGGACCTTTTTAATTCCCTCTGAATTAACTGAAAAATGTAACCTTCTGCTAAATATTATGAGTTCTTTGGTACAGTGGGGTTCAAGTTGTCTGTGTCATGCATGTAGCTTCTCAAACACTGGCATTCCACAGCTTGATTTTAAATGGAAGGAAAAGAAGTGCAGAAAGACAATTAATTTCTACACTGGGATAGAAACTAAAAATACTTTTGAGGCATGTGCCCCACTGAACAGAAATCTCCACAAATGTCAATCTGCATTACTGATATGGGTCTGGAGCCACATTCTGTGTGAACCTCTGAAGCACTGGAGTCACAGAAAGTTCAATCAGTGTACTCTAAAGGGAGGTTATGAGGAGTTGTACCAAACTGGTCTCAGAAGTAAAGCGTTTCCTTCTGCTCTTCAGAGTTTACCACGGAATCTACCCATTACCATTATCTCCCAGACCTTTGGGACTGCTACCCCAAAAGCCAATGGTCAGGAAGCAGATGACTCCTCCACTTCTGAAGATTCTCCAGAAGACAACAAATTCTTCTTGCCTGATCAAGCTCGACTCAAGAGAAGAGTGAATCTAAAGGGAATCCAGGTGTGTCTTAATATGATCCAGATGTGTCTTAATATGAGGCCGGAATGATGTAGTGCACGGACTGTTAGAATTCAGAGATGTAATACACTTTTGTGGTCATGCCTCTGCAACTGCTGTCCTCTAAAGATAAGAATAGATTTGTATATGATAATGAGCTGTCAGTTTTTACCCTGTGGTGATTTGCATCTTAAGGAGCAGATATAATCTGGCTTCATAGACCATTTTCTGGCCCTTCTCCCCATTCTGTGTATTGTCTGTCCTTGCTTCTGCTGTTCATTCACATTCTTGGAACGCTGTCAATAAATTGATTCTTTGCCTCCTTAACAGTAGTGAAAAAAAAAAAATGACATAATGCCCAAAGTCCAGCACACAAGTAACTGAAGGTGGAAAACGAAGCATTGGTGGAAAAGCTCACATCTGCTGGAAGGAATAATAGAAGGAAATGGACACAATCTAGAGCAAAATTAACTGCCTAATTTAGAATTAAATTATGGCAATTTCCTCTTACTTAAGAGTGGGGGGTAGCATGAGTTAGGTCCATGATTTCCCCGACTAGCTGCATTCATACCACTGTTATCCAATGCTATATTCATGAATTGTAAAAAAAATATCAAATCTAACATTCGGGTTTTTGAGCTTCTCTTTCCTTTCATCTGCATTTGAATTCTCCCTGCCCTTCATAACCTTTCTGAGCTCTGACTGTCATTATTACTTATGGCAATAGAGCTGCATTTTTTACATTGCACACTCCAAAAGGATGCCTGTTGTATTAACAGCTGCCTGAAACCAGTCCCAAGGCACCCACTTCACCTTTTGTCTCTTTGTTCCCTCAGCAGAATCTGGAAATTGTAATGCATTTGGGCCAGAATTTTCAGAGTGGTGAGGTAGCTAACTCTTATTCACTGCAGTGGCATTTAAATATCTAAATAGCTTCTAAATTTTGAGTCCTCTTGTTTAAAGGAGGGCAAATACATTGCAGCATAACAGTGAAAAAAGGGGTGAAAATATCTGGCTTACAGCGTGTGGCAAAAATTCTGCATTTGTGCTTATTTTTGTCCTCTTTCTTTTAGATAAATCCAAGAGCTAAATCCCCTGTCAGCATGAACAAAACATCAGAGTTTCAAGGTCAGAAAGAGCACCCATGTCCTTATTCCTTTTCTGTTGCTTTGTCTCATTCACTTAATCTCTTTAAGTTGTTTTAACAAATATGCCAACCAAGGAAATTCTTAACTAAGTTTAAGTCAGTAAAATAGACAGTTTCTCTCTCATAGTGAACAATGTCATAATTTAAAGTGGTCAAGTGCTCTCCCTGAATGTCCTGTCCATCCACAGATACCTCCACAGACACACAATATTACATCCCATAGCTTACCTAAATTTTCTGTTTACTCCATTTTCCTTTTAGTTTACAAAAATTTTAAAGTCACTGGTGTAAAACCTGTACTAAATGTCATTATATTATTCTCTTTTTGCTGTTGGAAAAATCCTTTGAGCTGAAAAGACCCTAATCTAGTGATCATCTAATGAGTTCTTTTGTCCTTCAGCAAAAGGAAATTAATTTTAAATCTAAAGCATTGCAAAGGTTGGGGGAAGGGGGGTTGATCAATGCATCATCCAGCTGCCAAGTTACCAAATTCCTTGCTGTGTGCTCATGTTTGAGCTGCTCCTAATTCTTCTTATTTATGTAACACTGTTCTCGAACCAAACACCATCTTAGGCAGCACTTCCTCTATTTGTTATGTGCAGCAGCACGCTCACTGTTGTACAAGATATTATGGGAAACATGGTTCCTGCTGCAAGATATTGCATGATAAACTGTGTGTTTGGTATCAGGTAATGTGCAACATTAGTACAAATTAGAGGTGCTGGGGAAGGGAAGGAGTCCACAAAGACATTCACACTGTGCAACCTGGGGCTGCTGCAAGATCTCAAGCTCTTTGGTCCCTGTTGTAAATTTTGTGTTGTAAAAAAAGCATAATTCAGTGATGTAATTATTGCAGACTGCCAGGTTCAGATGATTAAGTTAAACCAGAAATTAATTCTTTAATTTGTCAATAGTGTTCATAGATCTAAAATGTACAGGACAGAGTTGAAAGAAAAAGTTGGCAAGAGGCTGTCCAGAGTGGGGTGCGTTCCTGTACTTGGTCAGGAAGCTGTTGGGGAAGGAACGGGAGCCAGAGCTGCAGGACATGGAGCACTTCCTGGAGCCTCTGTCCAGTATGGGGCAGGGGAAACAAGATAAGCTGAAATGGAAAGATAACCTCAGTGTTGTTGCAAATCTGTGAAAGACTCTGTTGAAAGTGATCTGACAGTTTTCTCCGGCTTCTGTATTTTTCTCTGTCATCTGTGAGCGCAGCAGTCAGAGCACAGGATGAAGATGGGGCTGATGCCAGCAATGGCCGTACAGACACGAGTTCCTCTAATTCTGTCTCCATCAGTAACTCCATCAGCAGCTGTGAAGTCAGCAAAATCGTAAGGAGCCTTTGGATGCCCCTTGCCTGTCTATCGACCGTTTCTCTTAATGTGGTTCAGAGCTTTTGCAACCCAGTATTAGCACTTCACTAGCATCCCAGCTGTGATCAAATTCAAGGCCCTTGTCAGAGGCTCCCTTAATCCTTTTACCAGCATTTTATTAGAACCGTGTTATTAGCCTTTTCCAAAATCACAGAATTGGTTTATGTTTATTTAAAGATATTTCAAAGATATTTATGACCTCTTGCTGTCTCCTTATGCCATTTCGCATGTACTGTTAGAAGGAAGAGATTTCTTTCAAAGCTGCTTTGTAATTTACTTAAGAATATTTTCATGGTTTTTTTGAGCTCTCTAATGCTTTTCCTGTCTATAAGTAACAGTGAGTGAGAAAAGGGGTGCAGATCACAGTTGGAAATTTCTGCATACCAAGCCAAACCATTTCTTCCCTGCTTGTTGTATCCCCATAATCTCACAAGGTAGATATTCCATTATACGTATGTGAGCACTGACACAGCAGGACGAGCAGACAGAGAGAGTGCTCTTGCAGAGTGTTAATAACAAAGAACAAAACATCTTTCTAGAACACCGTGAAAAATGCTGCCCCCAGGAAATTAAAATTATACCCAAGAATAGCCAGGATAGAACTCCCTGCCACTCGTAATAAGCTTAGCTGGGTTAGGAATATTCTTTGGAACATTTGTTGGATATTTAGATGACTTATACTGTCTTCCCTCCAGTACAATTCAGAGTTTATTTTCTAGTGTACTGGATTAATAATTTAATGTATACTATTTAAATATGTAAGTAGACATACATTCCGCTTTTCATCCTCTTCCTCCTGTATGTCAGCTGTGCAACGCATACGCCACACAGCAAGGGTGAAGTTAAAATTGTTTGGTAAATCAGCCAGTCATGTGGTCACAGAAAAAGGTATTGTGCCAGCACACAAGCTGTGCATATTGCAAAAATACTGGAATACATGAATATGAATGCTTTTGTATGTAGCATTCTGCGCATCTAGAATCAATTTTTCTTCCTGTTGTGTGTGCTTCACAGTGCAGAGTACCACTGGCAAGCTAGCAGGTTAATGCTTCTGTAAGTTAGAAATGATAGCACATTTAAGACAGATAACCTTGCTGTCACTTGTTGTTTTTTTTTCTTTTTAAAGCAAACCCTGAGAAATCGCAATGACAGCATCATGTCTACCACTCCTGAGCCTCCGGGAAACGATTCCATAGTCCGACGTTGCAAAGAGGATGCCCCTCATTGCAGGTAGGTGGCCACTCTGGTGATAATGCTCAGAATCTGATGACACAAGGAAGTAAGAAGGGCTGTAGATGTCCTTGTGTCTGACTCTAGTTGGAGAGTTTCTATCAGGCAGCAGGGCTGACTTTCTAAACTTCTCAGGGCTGAAATCCTTCATCCCTAGTTCAGCTGGGATGAATGACACAGTGGTACCACTGCAGCACTGAATTTTTAAAAGTACATAATAACAACAGTACTGCAATAGCTGGGCACCAACACTACTGGTGAATGTCTCTGCCTCTGTAGACTGCCATGTCTTTGCTTTTTGCTTCTCAACTCCATGCTGCCTGTGTATGTATTGTTCCTGTCCTTTCCAGTCCTCTCAAAAACCCTCCTTCTCTGCTGTAAACTGCCAAAATAAAGCCGAGATGCGTGAATGTCTGTGAGGAATGAGAGGGGAGGAGTGGAGGAGGGAGGTGGTTTTTGTTGGGCTGTAGCAATGAGCTACAGGGATTGAGGAATGAGAGGGGAGAGATGCATTGCCCTCTGCTTCACCTTCTGCTGCAGCTTCCACTTCTTTCGGGTCATGGCCCCACAGACTTCCCCTGCGAGTGAAATCAGATCAGCTGGGGAATGGGAAGTTGGTGGCAGGAAGGAGAGAGCCTTTGCCTGCCTCACAGTCCCCTAAATGGCACTGACCCCTTTTCTAAAAGGTTTATAGCAATGCAATACTTGGACCTACTGTTTTGGTGTTGGTGTCAATAGCAGCAGGGTTTGTATCAGAAATATCAGAAGATACAAATACATTCTCTGAAGGCCTCAAGCAGATGGAGAAAAGAAAAAAAACAAACAAAGCAAACAGACTTAAAAGAAAGCTATATATGTGGAGGGTTTAGATCTTTATTTGATCTATTTTTTAGATCTAATCTTTATTAGAACTTTATTTAGATTTTTAATTCTTTTCAAAACAAACTCATATCCAGCAGACTGCCACTTTGTGCCTCTTTGTGCAAAGCTTTGCAAGACAGCTTTCCATTGACGGCACCCTCAGCTACTTCTCCTACAAAACTTTCTAGCCTGCTGAGGATTTATGCAGAGCTTAGTCTAGTCTCCCTTAGGTTCTTCTATATTGTCCTCCAAGCCCCTTTTTAACGTGTGTTCTGTTCATTCAAGATGGAGAAAAGTGGTTGTTTTGTTAATGATTTGAATGTTTCCCATTTCAGGTGCTTAAGTTGAGAAGCCTTTGGCATGCCTGAACATTTACACATTTGCAGCATATTACAGAAGGCAGTAAAGTTTACACAGATATTTTTCATCTTGTGGACTTGTTTCACTACAGCTCTGACTATATCCTGTTCCTTATGTTAAGGCATTGGAAGAGTGAGTTGTATTGAAATCTGAAACTTTATCCTCATATTAGATATTCTTTCCCACTGGCATGTGGAAGGAAAAGATACCCTGGAGCAAGTTCTCAATGTGGCCTTACTTTGTTGAGCTAATAGTCACTGAAGTCAAGTATCTCAAGAGCATGCCAAAAAGTTCACTGCAGTTTATAACTTTATAATTAGCCTGCTAAGATTTTTTTAAGTTGTTTGTGAACATAATCCAAAATAATTGCTATTTGCATGCCAAGTTTCAGGTTTCACAGTTCATCTGATCTTGATTTGTGTGAAAAAAAAGAAGTGAGATAATAATTTATTATGTAGGAAAAGGTGTATTATTTCCCTGCTTGTGTGTGGTGTAAAAATAGCTGATTCTCCCCAGACTGGTTGCAAAAATTCACCCTTCACCTGAAGCCAAATATGAGGAATATCAGCTCCACAGAAGACCTACAAATCATTCTGAATGGAAAAAACAATGAGCTGTTATTTAAACAGCTTTGCAACCAAAGGACACACTTCAATGAAGTTCTTCTAGTGAAGCAGACAGGTCATGCACTTGGCTGGACATCCCTTGTATCCCTTAAAGAGCAAAATTTGGGTGAATTTTAACTGTTTGTTTTTAAGGCACACCAATCTTGTCACCCTTAGCAGGAAAGGTTGTGTCAGTAGGAGCTGGACTGAGACCAGAGCTGTGGCATAAGTGTTTCTGTGCAAAAGCTTGGTACACCTTGGTGTTCTGTTACTGTAGGTATCTGAATAACCATGTGAGGTACCATTAAGTTGTTATAAAATGCTTTAAGGACTTGAAATCAAGTGGGCAAATTACTCCTTTACTGCTGCACCCCCATCACTTCCCTTGTGTTCACTCTGTCTGTCAGTGAGCTTCTGATATTTTTGATCTATCATGGAAAAAAACCCATGCTGCAATATCTGTACAGCATATACCCTTTATCTTGGTGCTGAAGCAGGTGTGATGTATGTCACACATATGTGACCATCAGTCAGCACCTTCCCTTTGTTTTCAGCAATATCTTCATTCCCTCACTGCTGTTAGTAATTCTTCCTTCTGAACCTTCGTGCTGTTTCACATGCTTCCCATGTTGGCTGACACATACTATTTTCCTGCCATCATCCTACATCTTCCCTGCACCCACAAGTGTGGTCCTTGATTATTTTCTTGCAGCTGCACTGTTGCCTGATGCAACACCTCCATCTTTCTTTTTCACAGAAAAAGTTTCTCCTCAGAAATTAATGAAATCTGATGAAAGTTGGAAAGTGAACAGCTTTCTCTCTCTCTCTTCCATTATCTCATGCTTTGTTTTTTATTCCAGCCTGGTTGAAGAGGACAATGACAGCTTTGGATATGATGCTTTGGAGCTAGATGGTAAGCAAGAGGGTATAATCAAATAATCAACTCCTGATCTAAATAAAATGGGACACATAGTCTGAGAAAAAAACAAGTCAGTTCATCATAATCAGAAAACAAAGGGTCAACTAGTGGTGAGAGTAAGAAAGCAATTATTCCTGAAGAACTAAGTGGGAGAAGGATTAGACTGAATGAATAGATGGAGGGTGTTTGGCTGAGGTTTGCAGGTTGGTAAGAAGACCTCCAGCCTTAAAATGAGGAGAGGATCAAATTGAGAGGGGGAAGAGTAAAGAGGACAGAGCCAGACTGTCCTCAGTGCTGCCCAAGGAAAGAAGAGGCAATGGGCACAAACTAAAGAACAAGCAATTCCATTTAAACAGAAAACAAAAAAAAAGCTTTTTTATTGTGAAGGGTGGTCGATACTGGAACAGGGCTGTCCAGAGAGGTTGACTATTCTCACTGCTTGGAGATATTCCAAACCCAACTGGATAAGTCCTGAGCAGTCTCATCTAGCTGACCCTGCTTCGAGCAGGGAGTTTGACTTAACAGTCTCCAGAGGTCCCTTCCAACTTGCTCTTCTGTGAGAGTGATCAGGTAGGTCCAATAAGCAAGACTGGATTTCCGTCTTTGTCACTACCTAGGACTCATTTCATTTTTGTTACTCTTTTCAGATGACAGTCATGACAGGCAGTCACATGGAGCTCCTTCGGTCCACTCTTCCTCCTCCTCTCATCAGTCAGAAGGCCTGGATGCCTACGAGCTTGAGCATGTCAACTCCATATTTAGAAAGTTCTCTCTGGAAAGGTATTTGAGATGCCAGTTTACCTGCCTTAGAGACAGAGAGAAAAAGCTACTGTGGTAGAGATCCTCCATTTATCTATTAGTTGCTGAAGATATAATGGCAGGAATATGGTGTCACAAGTTATTTGACACAAACATCTCGTGATACTGTGCTAAGCCTTTAGTTCTTCATGTCGGCAGCAGTATAACATTATTTTGGACTCCTTTCATATCCTATAAACCAATGAAGGTCATCCAAAAATTTCAAAAACTTCAAGACAAAATGTTCTAAAGGCTTAAATTTATCCTTGTGATCTTGTTATCTTGCTGCCATAGGTTGCTAGATGAGGTCCTATTACACATCTGAATTATTCAGTCCTTGAAGCTATTCAGATGCTCTTCTCCAGAACTTATGCAGTAATGAGAAGACTTTCTTTCTAAGTCCTTAGATCCTAGTCCTTGATAACACTAAAAGTTTGTTTGTATATCTGTCATTTATCATGCATGCATTTAACTCAGGAGTGGTAGCTAAAAGCTGAGATAACTAACTGTGACTTCCTTTCATGAACACAGACCTTTCCGACCCTCTGTCACATCTGTCGGTCGCATCAGGAGCTCCTGCCATACCGTCCAGCGCGTCACAGTGAACGGGGACAGTCTCAATTCAGAAATCACTCTGGTTGGGGGTAATGACAAAGGGAGCTTTATTAGCTCTGTCAAGACAGGATCCCTTGCAGAGAAAGCAGGCCTTCGGGAGGGACACCAAATCCTACTGGTGAGCATAAATTAGTCAACAAAACAGTACTGGATATCTGTCCGCCTATAGGCACGCACGCTCACCACAGTACTTTTTTGTTTTTTCTTTCTTCTTGTATTTTGTTTCTTTTTTTGTCTTGTATTAATGACAAAACATATGACTCATGTAGAAGATCTGTAATTGAGTATGAAAATATGGGAGAATGATATTTACGATCATCCAACACACACACACACTTTTGCACTTTAGAGTAGCTCTGTATGGAAATTATTAGAGCAGCTGATGCTTCCTTTAATGCTGTATTGTATATTACAGCCCCTTTAAAGAGACTAGAATGGATTTGCTCTCAGCTTCCCAGTACTTTCCTGCCTGAAAAGAGGTTCATGCTACTTAGCTTAGCATGGTGGCTCCTAAACTGTTCTTTAGGTGGCCTGTCTTGGGACTGGACATGTTACAAACAGAAGTGGGAAGAAGGGCTGCACAGCTGCATAGCTGTCCCCAGCATCAGATGAGCAAGAGTTTAAAGGTGCTTCTGCTAGTTGCTCTTTAGTTAGAGTTTTCCCTTCATTGCCAGTGTTCCCAAACCATTTTCCTACTAAAATGCCTCCAAGGGGGGGAAAAAAACCCAACCCACAACTGATATTCCAGCACTACTTATTGGGAAGCCTGGGATTGTAAAAGTTCTGCAGCTCTGTTGACTGCTAGCATTCCTAATTTGAGAGAAAAGACATTAGATAATTAGAACATCATCTGCATCCTGATAGCAAAGTACCTGCATTGTTTAATTCAAAAAAAGACTGTGGTTTAAAAAAAATGATATAATTGACTCAAAGATTGAACCCAAACTGAAGAGTCATGTTTCTTTTATATCTAGTTGGAGGGCTGCATCAAAGGCGAAAATCAAAGTGTTCCTTTGGATACTTGCACAAAGGAAGAAGTTCACTGGACAATTCAGAGGTGCAGTGGTCCAGTAACACTCCAGTATAAATCAAATCACGAAGGTAAGACCAAAAGCATTTCTCACCTCAAATAGTCCCAGGTCTGTTATACTAACTAGTGTGGATGAGAATGACAGAACCCAAATATCCTTTGTATTGGTATAAATCTGAAGCCTGTCCACTGGTGTTAATTATAGCTACTCTGTGTAACTGCTCCAGCTTTCAGCTTTGTGACTGAGAACAAAAAAAGCCCATATGCTTCTCTCTACAGGACTCTAAAGAATTTACATGGTGGGCCACTAATGACATGACTCACAAAACACATTCAAGCATATTTTTATGTACAGTTTTCTGTAACACAGTGTGGTGAGGGGAATCATCTTTATCCAGCTGAAGTTGATTTAGCATTTACCTGATGGAGTTGCTTTGTTTATTAGCTTTGTGGCTTTATCTTATCATTAACAGCTGGAGTTCATGTGTGGTGAACAGAATTTTATTTTAGTGTTCATAGCCTGTAATGATAATTTCAGGTTATGGATCAAAAATTACATTCCAAAACCCTTTTTTTTACCAGTGGCTTTTTTTTTTTTTCAACTTAAGCTGGTTAGAGAGTTTCAGCTGCGTAGATCACACAGGAAGTGATGTCTTTGATTTTCTTTGATTTTCTTTGATGTTTTCAAAGGTAGGAAAGACTATTGCAATTTTTTTTTGAGCACCACTTAACTGCAGATAAAGCATGTTATAGATTGTGGGAGTGCCAATTAGAGCTGATAATAAAGGGAATAGCTTGTCATTAAAATTGGAGGCAGAACTCAAGCTGTACTTGGAGGATACAGCTATAGCTGTGTCTGCATCTTTGCTGAGAAGTTCTCTGTTCCACAGGTCATGTATGGAGCACTGAAAATGGAGTTACCTAAAAGCACCATTATAGTGAGAATATTCTCATAGATTCTGATACCAGCAGCACGAGCTGTTGTGGAATCAATGCCCCATTAGTGTCTTTAAGGTGCAGGCCCATGACCTTGTTGTAACGAGTGTAACTAGCACGCTGGAGGTATAAACCCTCTCTTGGAGGAGCCTCAGAAGTTTGTGCTGTGTGCTTCTCCCAGAGGACCTCCAGGAATGAGGCAATGCTGAGATTTCATATAATCATAGAATGGTTTGGGTTGGAAATGACCTTAAAGATTATCTAGTTCTGAACCCCCTGCTGTGGACAGGGTTGCCAACCACTGGATCAGGCTGCCCAGGGCCCCATCCAGCCTGGCCTTGAATGCTTCCAGGGATGGGACATCCACGACTTCTCTGGGCAACCTGTGCCAGTGCCTCACCACCCTCTGAGTGAAAAAAATTATTGAATCTAAATCTCCCCTCTTTTAGTTTAAAACCATTTTCCCCCTGTCCTATCACTCTCTTCCCATGGAAAAAGTTGCTTTCCCTCCTGTTTCTAAGCTTCCTCCAGGTACTGGGAGGCTGCAGTGAGGTCTCCCCAGAGCTTTCTCTTCTCCAAGCTAAACAAGGCCAGTTCCCTCAACCTTACTTCATAAGAGAGTTGCTCTAGCCCTCTAGTTTGACCAGTAGTGACCATGCTTCACCCCTTCCTTCGCTGCTGCAGGCTACCGGAAACTGCTGTCGGAACTGGAGGAAGGGCTGATCACGTCGGGGGACTCCTTTCATATCCGCTTGAACCTGAACATCTCCAGCCAGCTGGACTGCTGCTCCCTGTCAGTGAAATGCGATGAGATTGTTCATATTCTTGACACCATGTACCAGGGGAGGTGTGAGTGGCTGTGTGCCAGGGTTGATCCATGCACCGACAGGGACCTGGAAATGGGGACCATTCCCAGCTACAGCAGGTGAGTGTGATGCTGGGTGACCACGACGGAGAGCGGTGGTTCTATAAACAGGGAAATTAATAACTGCTGTAAGGAAAGAGGTATGTGTCTTAATGTTTGAGATAAGGCCTGGTGATGTTAAACTGTAATGTGAGCTATAAAGCTTTAAAAGGGAGACTCCAGATGTTCCCTGAAAGAATAACATGGGTTTCTCAAGAAGTATCGTGGGAAATATGCCATGGAGATTCTTTAATCCTTAACTGCGCTGCAGTGCTGCTCGTTATTTTGTTCCTGCATTTACTGTGTGCTTCAGTCAGTCCTCACTGCTATTTCTACTTAATCTTTTCTGTAGGCACAGACCCATTGCAATCCAGTTTTCTTCTGAGTGGTTTCAAAGGTATCTTGATCTATGTGATTCCATCCTTTCTTTCAGAGCCCAGCAACTTCTTTTGGTGAAGCTGCAGCGGTTGATGCACAGAGGAAGCAGAGATGAGACAGAAAGCTCATATAACACCCTTCGGGCACTCCGGGTAAGAACCTACAGACAAGGTCTCTTTAACACCTGACACTCCATTGCTACTTGTTATTCAATATGTTCATTTTACAGCAAGTCCTGTTCACATTCTGTGTAGGTTTTGATTGTGCCAGTCAATGGGCACCTTATGTTTGCTTTAAATAATGTTGTCCCTGACAGTGGACCCTTGCTCTGGCACACTATTAACCCTTACAGCTATCATGGAGTACACTTCAAAAGTTTAATGTCTGTTCCGTGTCTTTGTTAATCCTTTTCATTCTTCCCTGCCTGTAAGCCTTTAATGCATCTTCATATCCATGTGAGGAAGAAGCTGTGTCCTTGGAGTTAATAATCAGAATTATTTCTCCCCTACTGTGAACAAGCAACTAATCCACACAGCTATCATTGTCTCATATTAGAAAGACCTGTCTCTTCCAACCTACACGCTATGGAGAGAAGTGGGATTATCAGGTCTCCACACACAACAGCCCTGCCGATTTCTCCTTTTCCCCCAGTGAAAGTAATTTGATTTTTCTTTCTTCAGACCCAAGAATTCCATCTTCATATAATTAAAAACTAACTTCCTGATGTATTAGTTACCATAAGTTATTTTTAGAGCTTGGGAGACATACATCCTTCTCACACTTGGAGAGACACTGTAACCAGTGCTTGTATTTTATTTTAATCAAGGTCAAGTGTCACACATTCCTTCTGTACTCCAGTCCCCACTGATCAAAGGGACAGAGATCACTGGCAGAGATGCTAGTGAAAGCAAAAGCTTTGCATGCTATTTCTTGGTGCAGAAATTACCTCTTTCATAAGATGTGGAGAGCAGTCTCCTGTGAAGAAAGGAATGAGGAAGAGCAGTAGCAGAAGCAGTGTTTCTCAGCACAGGTCATGCTGTGTCTACAGTTTGCTTAGAACATTGTAATTAGGATAGGTATGAATCAATCACTATCACTTTTATTGGAAATGTAAAATATCTCCTTTTGCTTGTTCTGTTTCTTGAATGCTGTGATTTAAAAAAATAATAAAATAGGGAGGGAAAGAAAAATTCCTGTGTTATTTTTTACTAGAATACATTGCAACCAGAGGAGCCTGCACCACAGAATGACCCAAAAACCAGCCCTCGCTTATCCAGAGCAAGCTTTCTTTTGGGCCAAATATTACAGGTAATACAGTTCAAATCCTCAGTGCAATGTCTGAAATAGTGGATGTGATAGCAGATATTCTCAGGCTATCCTAATTTCCCCAGAAACCCCACCTCAGGTGTAGAAGTTGTATCAGTATTTACTCCTATCAGAATGAGATTTAATATATGCAAAAGATGGATGGGTTGTGTTTTCTAACTACTCTTGTGATGTGGAGTGTTTATTTTTAAGTGCATGCCTTCCATTACTGATGTAGCTTGATGAATCAAGCATGTCTGCCCCCAGAGGCTGAAATCTGTTTTGCTTGAACCATTAGCACAAATCCATTGGGCTAGACCCAATCCCCAAGTCTGTGAGATGAGGTTCCATCAGAAAATAGTCCTTTAATTGTAGGTCGGTGACTCTGAGCGTGACACAGACTGTGTGGGTGAAAGACTAAAAAGTCTTGTGAAGGAAGACAGTTGTGAAAGTTAGCAAATATACAGGAGGAGGAATTAATATTTGGATAGAGGAATAGTTGAGTGGATGGGGAATTAAAGCATGAAGCCTATTTCTCAGTGTAAAAAATGTGCCATTTGAGAGGTTTTAAGTGTCTGTGGTACAACAAAGAAGAGGCAAAGTTTTGGATATAACCTGTGATACATTTGTGCAAATACTCAGAGTGCATATGTTACTCTGCTTGTACTGGTGATAGCAGGGAGCTCTGCGAAGAAAAAGAACATGCTGCTTAAGAGCAGAGAACAAAATAAGAAACCCCAAAGGGGATTAACAAAGGCTCTGAATCAGATCTATGATATTTAAAGAGCCTTAGAATTCAGTCAACAGATCCATGGAGTCTTTGATAGACATAGGTAATTCAGATCTTGTAGATAACAAGTGTGGGCTGATGAATACATGGGAGAATAAAGAATGTAAGAAACAAGGGTCAAATCTCTTTGTTCACCTTTTCAGTTTGTCAGTAGGTCTGAAAACAAGTATAAGCGCATGAATAGCAACGAGCGAGTCCGTATTGTCACTGGCTGCCCCTCTGGTCTGGCACGGACCTCGTCTGAAGCAAAGAAGCCATTGCCTGATAAACTGGAAGGTATGGATGTAAAATAGCAATAGGTTTTACACACATGGCACTGTTATAAAGCCTGTCTGCATAGCAGCATGGCTGTGGAAAAATGTCATAGGTGTTAGCTTTTACTAGTATCTATGGTCCACTCTGCAAGAATTCGACAGCATTTGTGACAAAAACAGTGAATTTGCTAAAAGTGCTTGGAGCTCTGAGCCTTCATGAGCAAGTCTAGGGCACTGAAACTTCCTGTTTGGTTGGCAGTTCTTCCTGGGTGCTTTCTTGCTCTTTGTCCAAAAACATTTAACTCAAAGTAAGTTAAGCTAATAAGCAGAAAGATTGTACAAGTACATGTAATGTTCAGCTACCAAATATCTCTTGAAAGCAAAATATACTTGAATTATTTAGTGTTAGTTGGACATCATACTACTGGATATATATACTAAAGACAACCCTGGCAAAGGGGTGAAGGTTTCTGGTGAAACACCAGCACAGGTTGCACAGAGAGGTGGTAGATGCCCCATCCCTGGAAATATTCAAGGTCAGGTTGGGTGGGGCTCTGAGCAACCTTGAAGATGAAGATGGCCCTACTCGTTGCAGGGGTTTAAACTAGATGGCCTTTAAAGGTCCCTTCCAACCCAAACCAGTCTACGATTCCGTGCAAAGAGAAAGGAGAACCGGTATGATTGACTGTGTCATTTCTGGTTCGTGTGTTTCTCTTTCTTTTTCTCTGAATACTGATGGAGAGGGAACCAGAGAATAAATGTCTTGTTCTTTACTCAGATTTGGATTCTGAAAGTGAAATCAATAAGAGGCTCAGTCTGATCCCTTATAGTTTGGTGAGACCAATCCACTGTGAGCGCAGGCGCCCCGTACTTTTCACTCCCACCATGCTTGCCAAGACCTTGGTACAGAAGCTTCTCAACTCTGGAGGTGCCCTGGAATTCAACATATGCAAGCCAGGTAATGGGATAAAAGAGAGCCACGACTGTTAACCCTCAGTGCTGGAAATATGAATACACACACACACACACACATATATATATATATATATATATATATGTGTGTGTGTGTGTGTGTGCACACTTAGAGGCATGCACATGTGATAGTTGCTTGAGGTTCTTAAGTCACATCAGAGTTCTGTGTAGCTATAAATCCTGCTTTTTGAGAATAGCTGAGATATTTGAATGTTTTAGAGACAGCCAGTGCACACGGTTATGAGGTTCTGTGTCTATGAATATTATCCATGTGCATGCTGTGTGGTTGCTAGGCTGCCCCTCAGAGACTGAAATGCTGTGAGTGCTCTTTCTGTTTGCATACTGTTTGCATACTGCATATCTAGGCAATGTGAAATTTTGATTAATTTGTTTCTAGTATTTGCTATTATGAGGAATATCTTCCCTGGAGTGACTTTAGGTTTCTATTTCGTCCAAGGCTGTGAAGATTTTGCATGTGATCTACTCGAAAGAGTGATTTTTTTTCCATGCTAAGTATTTACTATCAAAGCAATATGCAGTACCAGAACTGCTGTAGGGCAGGATTGTACACAACACAGCATTAAACACAGCTGACGTTTCATTTTTACACTAATATTGAATACCCATCACATAGTGTGCAGTCTTATAGTTATCCAGACAGAGAAACTGAGAAGTTAAGTATTATAATAAATATCCCCTGTCTTGCAACATAAAACAAAAGCTTTGATGTAGAGCTGCAATTCACAAGGGGGCCAGTACCACACATTGCAACCTAAGCCAAATTTTTTTGAAACTTTAAACACAAATGTTGGAACACTAAATCCTTGTTTTAGGAGCCTATACTGAAGAGACCTTCTTTTTTTAGCACTTCTCAGCATCCTCCAGCCCTGAAATGTTACTATATAACTGGAATTGTATTTACTGTTTTAATTTAATGCCTTCTTAGTGTTGTAGTAATTGCCCAAGGACTCATTGGTGCAGGATATAGCAGAGATGCTCAGCTGTGATCAGATTAAGCTTTAATTGAATTCAATGGAAGAAATGAGGCAGCTGTTAAGACAATTCATTGCTCGTCTTCTTTCCCTGAACCATCCTTACATCCTATGTGAAGTACTCTTGGATAGTTTTCTAGGTGTTCTGTTGTTATAATCTTGATTTTTGTCCTCATCCACATCTCTTTCCAGATATTGTAACAAAGGAAGAGTTCTTAAGGAAGCAAAGAACAGAGACTATCATCTTCAGCAGAGAAAAGAATCTGAACACGTATGAATGTATTGTACCTGCCAATATCGAGGCTGTCAGTGCCAAGGTGCTTAGAGTACTCTGTATCCCCTCGATAGGCTGGCTGTGAGTCTGTCTGCAATGTGTGTTTCTTCCTGAATCAGACTGACTAATTTACAGTTGCATGTTCTCTCTCTTGCCCACCTTCAGCCACGGATTTGTATTTATTCTCCCAAATGGCTTTTATTTGTGCTCTTGCTTTTCCTTTTCTTATTCATCCTCAGCCATATCCTTTTATATTCTCACTCACTCCCTCTGATGACCTATATTGATTCAGCAAAACATCCTTTCATTTTCTATGCTCCATCCCTTATTCAGTTCCTTTTTATATCATAAGTATATATGAATGTGTGAGAGAGTAAGAGGTGCAAGGACCTAGACAAAAGAAAGGATAGCCTGAAACACAGGCACAGGGGTGGGTGTACAGTACAGAGATAACAATGTCGAAGACAGAGATCTCGTATCAAGTAGAGTAGATTTGATGCACAGCATGGAAAAAAGGAGAATTAAAGTGTTGGTTTTTTCTCTCACAAGCGCCACAATCTGGCAGCAGATGTTCTCTCTGAACAAAGAGCAAGTATGTGTGTTTGTGTATATATGTAAAACTGGTATTTTATCATACTCTTCATCTTTAGATCAATCCAGTTCTATTTTAAACCTTTCCAGAAGGCTATTTAGCTCACCTGTTATTTGACTTACTAGTTTTAAACCAATAGAAGGAGTTTGGACTTTAAATGTATATTTGATTAAAAGGTTTTAAATCAGTACAATGGTAAATGGAGAGCTTCTCAGCTGACCCCATAAGGTATGGATACCTTTATCTCAAGATTCCACAGCAGTGAATGTTCCTTTGTGACACTGTTATGACTTTGTTTTTAGAACAAGCATTGTCTCCTGGAAGCTGGAATAAGCTGCACAAAGGATTTAATCAAAGCCAAGATATATCCTATTGTTCTCTTTATCAGAGTCTCGGAGAAAAACATCAAGAGGTTCAGGTAACATATCAAACCTTTTGCATATTTGATATTCCATTTTATCCAGTGAATAATTCTTGACTCCAGTAATGTTCTCACTGATAGAAATAAAGAACCCCTTCTCTCTTCATCTGGTGCTTCTGTGTGCACTATTTCCTCCCACGACTCCTCCCTGAAATCGTACAACCAGGAAAAATAGGAATTCCCCAAATCTAGCAGTCTTTCACTGTCACTGGTAGCAATGAGCATAGTGGGAGGATGAGACTGAAGAATATGTGGTTTTCTCCATGCTCAGCACTCCCACAGCATTTCTTAAGGTAATGCTAGCTGGAAGAGGAGAGGTTGTAAACACTTGCACTCTCCCTGCATTCAATCCTCTTAAATCGTTTCCCTATAGCAAATATTTTTCCTTGGGGGCAGCATGGAAGTAAGGGGAGGATAAACCTGGAGTAGCTGTGTTCTCCACTGCTTTATTGCTTGTCCATAGTCAGTAGAAAATAAATTCTTGATGGGACAGCTGGGACTACAGGATTAACTTAAAATGTAAGACATTTATTTTTGGTCTGCTCATTTGATACAGGAAACTCTTGCCAAAGCCGGAGACTGAGGATGAGTTTTTGCGCATGTGCCGGCTGAAGGAGAAAGAACTGGAAGCGCTGCCCTGTCTTTATGCCTCTGTAGAGGCCGATGCATGGAGCAGCATCGAAGATCTTATCCGAACAATAAAGGACAGGATCGGAGAAGAGCAGCGGAAAACCATCTGGATAGATGAAGATCAGCTATAAAAAACAATAAGTGAAATGGAGCTCTTTGGTGACAAAAGGACATCCCAGGTGGAGCAGGGTCTCGCAGAATTCTCTGACTAGGTGCCCAGTGCTCACTCCTGTTTCACACTTGCTGGCTGGGGACTTCCTGCTGGCAGAAGCACGTATGGGATGGAACTGGAGCTGTGTTGAACAGCCAGTGTCTCAGATGCTGGGGATCTAGGATGAGGGTCAGACCACAGCCACCACCACCACTTCTGACCCACCGACATCTCTTAAGGGACAGCAGCTGTTTAACATGTGAAAAAGACCAAGATCTTGAGAGAGAGCTTGGGGTGATTTGTTATGTTGAAAATATGGATCTCATTTGGCTCATTGAAAACTTCTGATGAGACCAGATAAGTGGAATAAAGCAGGAGGATTGGGCTAAAGGATATGGAATTGAGAGGTGCCCCACACACACCCTGAGGTGAGATTCTGCACATACTCAATTAAAGAAGCTGAAGGCTGGTTGGTAGCAGGAGAAACACTACTGCTGATGGCCATAGCAGCTCTGTAGCCCTATTTTTCTATAACTATTTTAATCAGAAGAGAAGAAAATAGCTATTATTCCTAGCATTAATTAGACAGTTTTCCCTTCCTTTTCATGCACCAGGTCTATTTAATAGTTTTGCAGGTTTCCTTTGTAGTCCTGGCTCTTACAGGAAAATAGATTCCACCGTCCCAGTGTTTCATCAGATATTTCCAGAGCTGCCAAAGTTTCATTTAGTTGACCCCTGTCTCTGTGTTGTATTCATTTGTACATCTCTCAATTTTTAACATTTTTTACTTGTGGAAAATACCATGGTGCCTTCTCCAGACAACAGGCTTCTCTGTTTCTCCACTGAAATCTGTGCTTCACTACAACATCATTGCCTGCCAACATGCCTGCTATCAACAGGAGGGACTGCTCTGGGAAGAAGAAAAGGAGAATTTCATAAGCCAGTAATCACTGCGAGCCACTCTGTCCTTGACCTTTCTGCCATGACTGACAGCAAGGAGACCAGCAAGCATCACTGTGCTGTGGCCAAGTAGGAGAATATTGTCAAAAGTGTGTACATGACTTAGAAGACCACATCCCATTTTCAAAAGCACTTAACTCCTCAGAGTGTTTAAGTTCCACTGGCAATGAGTGGGACTCAGACCTCTCAATTTCTTAAGTCTTTTAAAATTTTTCCTCTCCACGTCACATACTGTATTGAGACTGCCAAATCCATTCAGTAAAACTGACCAGATAGTAATGACTTGCACAACTGCTGATCTGAAATGCAATAAAAATTGACCTACAGATGCAGACTTGTACATCCCATTATCCTTAGATCCTTCATTCCTTGCCATATCCCTCCCTTTTAAGATACATTTAATAAAAAATTTACATTTGTTTCTGTGTTAATCCCAAGCCCCCCAGCTTGGTGCTCCAGACTGGCATGCTGCAGCTGGCAATAAAAAGACAAACAGAATCCAAGTATAACATCTGGCCTGGTTGCCCTCAGTAGATTGACTCCTGGGTTGCCTTTGCAATGATGTGGGTGTCTCTCAGGTAGGTTGGGTCAGTTGTGTTGGCTTGTGTGATTGTGCTTTTCTGCTCTTTTCTCTCAAGCACATCATTTTTTAACAAATGGTATCTTCTAGAAGTAATTTATGTCACTTTACATCTAATTTTATGCTGTTCTGTTTCTGAAATTATTAATGTTTGAAAGACTGTTCATAGCTAGCATTTCTCAGAGAACAGCTCTTTACCTGCCCAGTGCCATCTGTTTGGACTGTGCAGGCAGGGGGATACTACTATTTTACAATTTCTTTACAAAGTACAAGCTGCATGCAACTCCCTCCAGGGCAAAGAATAACAGTTGGGGTATATACAGAACAAATTGGATGATTCTTCAAAGATCCACTGTAACTCAACCAGGAATAAGAAAGTATCAGTTGGAAAAGCTCAGCTTTCCAGGAGCATTTTGCCTTCATTCTTGATCTCCTGCTAATGCCACCTCGTGTAACAGCTGCCTGTGGTTTGTTATTGCCCCCTGTGTGACAGTTTTGAGTCCACAGCTGAGCAATGGGAAGGACTGTAAGAACATTTCTCAACTGCTTCAGCAAAAAGTCCAGCCAGGTCAGTGTCAGATGCCTTCAGGAGCAACCAGTTGACTGCTGGACAGAACTCATAGGATGTCCATGTCCCACTGGCTGTGCCGCAGGGATCAGTAACATCTGGTGAGATGGTTGGTGGAGCGGAGGGGATGAAGTATCTCAAACTGCTGTGGTTGTTTCTGCGGTGATCTCTCCCTACAGCTTTATTTCTGAGCTCTTTTTACACAGACAACAGTTGTGGGTGTGATTTATCTCACTTAACTTTAGACAAAGGAAAGGTATATGCTAAAGTCTACAGGAGGTTCTTTTTACAATGGATGGAGATACACCTCCAAACAGCTATTTGTCTAACTTACTGTAGATGGCTATCGAAGGATGAGATGAATTGCCCTCTGAACTGTCTGGGTTTGGGTTTTTTTTCACAGGAAACTAGAGAATTAGCCTGGCCTTTAGCATTTAGCTTTTTCATCTGTAATTTAGGACAGCTAAGCCACCTTACGGGAAAAGTGGAACAAGATATTGAGGCAGAGAACAACGAGACATCTAATTATTTCTGTGAAACAGGAGAGGACTGAATACATGGAACAGACTTTTCTTTTCGGTATCTGAGTGCATCTCCAGTAAATTCCCACCTCTGCAGATACTATAAAGCATTGTGGTTGTCTGCTCATGTGATGCAAAGCAACCAGACCCTTAAGTGAAGTTCACTGACAGAGCTGTATGCTGTAGCCTGCCTGACCCTCATCTCTCTTTAACTCAGTGGAGAAGGACTGAAAACTCTATTCCCCTTTGACTTCTGGATGTGAACTCAGAGAGCAAATCTATAGCTGGAGCACATTCCCAGAACTGCAGCTGAGCAAAAGGGGCCATTATCATTTACACTAGCTGAGGAGGTGCTTCTGACCTAGATCCAAATGCTGCCCATCTAAACGGGAAGAAATTAACCTCTGCATCTTTTGAAATACATTCAAATCTGCAGGCTTGAAAAGAGGCCGTGAATTTCCCTAAATGTCAGAGTGCTGGAATCAGTGTGGATTCCTCATTCTGCATGGGCAGATTTGAAGGGCAAACTTGGAAGTTGGGCTGGAGATTGTTGCAGTATTTTTCGTTCTGCAAAGTCTCACTTGTGGGGTATTGCTTTGAGCTACCAACCACTTCCCTCCTCACGTGTAGTACCTACAAACCTGGGCTCCTCTTCACACGCACACGCAGCCACCTCGGCACAGCCAGCTTCAGCAGTCACTGTGTGGTTGAAAAACTGGAAGCAATGGTTAAGGAAACAAAATGGAAATTGGAAGTGTTGTACATGGTTCTTGTAAACAGTATCACAACTGACGCCAAAGCAGAGCCTCAGCCTGATCTCATCAAAGCGTAACGATGTGACAAGTTTTATGTTGGATGATTCTTTGGGTGTTTTTGTATTGTTGGACAGCACTTGGTGTAAGATGTGAGATCAGTAACTGAACTCACAGGTACTACTGAAATTCAGATAAATTCTCTAACTCGGTCTAATAAAGAGAAAAATTCCAGCTGGAGACCAAAGTTTGGGTCTGGATGCCATGCTTGGACACCAGAGTTTGGACCAAGCAGCCTGAGAGAGACATGTCTGGGTGCCAGCTGTATGTGTTTATCTAAGGTAAGCAACATTTACATCCATCCATTTTAAAATCAAATCACTCAAGTTTTTTAACTGAAGTCTGGGAACATTGCTCAGCAATTTATATTTTAAGTTAAAAAAGGAGTTAACAGAATGTCCAGGCAATGGCCCTGTGTTTGGTATGCTGCTTCATCTGTAAAAAAGGTATAAAGCATGGAATAGTAACTGCCATTTAAAATGTATTATTGGAAAACTACTTCTTTGTTCCTTTAAGAGCTCACAAGAGCTTGTTGAAAAGTTTTCAGATGTAGATTGTTCTTTGGAAAATGTCATTGAAAAGTTGGCCACTAGAAAATGCAATTGGAAATTTTTTCAATGGAATATTTTTCTGTTAGAAGATGTGTTTTCATCCAAATCAATTGTCTATGGAAATGTTTCCATTCTAACGTTTCATTTTTTAAAAGTTTAAAGTACTTCAATAACACTGAAGCAATCCTTTTCCATATTTCACATATTTTCAATCTTTTATGTAAAAAAAAAAATTGTTTTTAATTTTTTATTTTTATAATTGAAATATTTTTAAAAGTCTACATTTAAGCATTTGATTGGAACACTTTTTGAAGAAAGTTTTGTATTTTATGTTTATATACTACAAAATAATGGAAGTGATGGCTTCTAGCTATCAGATGAGGAATAGTGTCTATGATCATGAGAAAAAAAATCAAACTGAATCTGGCTTTGCATTTGGTTTAACTCTGCTGCTGAAATGATGTATTATGGAAGTCAGTATCATGCAGTTCAGCACACTGGGGAATTGTTGCAGGTAAAAATTTCATGCAAACTTTATTACCCAGAATTTGCTATTCCTTTGAATGAGAACTGTGGCTGGAGGCGAAGCTGTCAGTCGGTCTGTCTGCGGCACTGGCAGCCCCGGCTGCGGGGGAGCAGGAACACACACAAGGCAGGCGTTCGCCTATGGACTTTAAACGGAGATAGCTGCTAAAGCTGGAAAAGTGCCTGTAAACCTGTTAGAGGTTTCTGTGTTCTTTTATGCCAAGCTATTTTCATGGCCTAGGGTTCAAAAACTCTGTAGCAAGGATGAAGTCAGAGAGACTCGAGTCAGACTGACTTCGGCTGTGAGGGGTTCAGACTGTGTGAATCCCGGAGCTGTCACGCAGGTGACAACGGGCATGGGCACGTGAGGCTGAGATGTTTGAGCAGCAGTTGTTATGCTGTCCCCTGGAGATTGGAAAAGCAAGATGCAGTTAGGGGGTTGGGAATTCTGGGAGAGCAACATTCTAGGATTTTGCAAGGGTTTGAATTGAGTATTCCAAGGCATTACACATGAACCAGCTTCTCCTGTGAAGCCCATCAAATGTGTTCCCCTTTGGTGCAGGTGCTGTCTCCCTTGCTCTCATTCTGCTCTGAGAACTGAACAAGATAGCACTATTTTTTGTTATAGACCATTAAAAGGAACACAAAATATCAACCAAGAGACTGGGATTCCTTTTTTCTAAGTTACTTTTGTTTTCCTCATTTCTCCTGCCTGCTCAGTTTCCAGAGTTTTTCCTTGTTCTCTACATAATGCACAGGCTGATTGGGGGTTTGTAGCCCTGAGATCCTTCCTCAGAGCGCTGCTCTATGCAGTGGTCCAGTGCACCAAAAGATGAAGGAAATTGTGTAAATGGAACTGCAATTCCAGAAAAACCTTGTGCTTTACCAGACTTGTCTGTAGAAGGAAAAGGAGGCCCTCCCATGGATCAATGCAATGTGCCTTTTGACTTTGGAGGCCAAATCCTGGTGTGATTTTTGGTTCAAGCACAGTTGAGTAGGGTTCTTTTGCTCCAGCAGCTTGGATGGCAGTAGAGCCATTGCCTGGGGCACCCTTCCTGGCACAGCAGGAGTTACACCAGCACCGCTGTGCCAGAGTCCTGCCCACACAGTACCTGGGGGAACCGGGGTAACCATTCTTTCAGACACTTTCCAGAAGAGGAAATCTAATTCAGCCAACGCAGTGCTGAGAGATTATGACACAATTTCCTCCTGTATCTTAAGGTACTGCAGAATTCTTCTCTGCTCCCAGAAATCAAGCTTGATATTTCTGCAAAACTCTCTCTAGCCCTCAGGGAGGATCCTGGACCCAAACACTGAAGAATCTCCCATTCTCATGGACTTTCCCCAGAGTCTTTCTAGTGTAAATTTTGATTTCTGCTTCTGAGCCTGAAAATCAAACAAAAGGCCTCCCACCCGTGGCGTTTTCATCTGTAGAACTAATGCTTCTTTATGAAGAAGGTGTTGTTAATGTCTTTGTACAGCTAGAGCGAGTGGACAGAGAGCTGACGGGGCTTGTCTGCAAAGGTCAACACCGCGATCTGTCTCTGGTCCACGCTGCTCGAGTCTCAGTGCTCTGAACGAGAGTACAATGCAAGCCTGGCAGCTGCATCAAGGATTTGAGTGGTGGCTGTGTTAAGCGGTGAGATTTCTAGTTTGATTTGAGAACTCTACCAGTAAGCCAAGTTAGAACAACAGGAAGCTCATCCACCCTCCTTCCCCCGCCTCCTTTTTTCTGTTCCTCTGCTGCAGAAACTTTCTGATGTTCAGATCAGAAGCTCTCTGGGGTTAAATGCACCATTAGTCACTGGAAAAAAGGGGAAAAAAAGACCCTTTACTAGCAGATGGTGGGTGATAGAGAACCTGTTTGACAGTAAATATCTACAACAGCATGTCTGCTTCATCAGATATTAGCATCAAAAGCTGTCTGACAATTTAGCAACAAACAGCAATATTGATTTTCTTCCAAACTGCAGGCACAGAAAGACAAAGATGGAGAGATGGCTCTTTCACAGGATCCCCATCGTGCCTGGGCAAGTAACAAGACAAGACTGCCAGACAGTGAAGTCCCTGCAACCCCCAGTCCCAGCAGTGTGGTAACAGCAGCCTGTTGGAGGTTATTAAGGGCTACATGAGCCAGTTCAGCTCCAGGCTTATCAGGAGTGCGTGCAGAATGGAGTGGCACCATCCTAGGGATGAAGAACTGGGACTGGGGCCAGGCCTGGCCTGTTCCCACCAAGGAAAATGAGAATTAATGTGAAGTAGAGGAGCTGGGATGGAGTGTGGAAGAGCCCTGGACTGCAGCTTGCTTCCCTTGCTGTTTTTAGAGGATGCATGAATTAATTGCCATAAAGCAGTCTGAACAGTAATAGCTGCCACTCCACCTGTCCCTCCCTCAGACACAGCAGCCATCCAGACTTTTCAGGACACTGGCAAAACAGCCATTCTGCCCCCTTGGAAATCTGGAAAAATTCAATCTGAGAACTAAGATGTGGGTGTTTTTTCCTTTGTTCTCTGTCCCATTAATAACTTTTTCACCAGTTGGTAGAAAATCCTCCTTCTGGTCAGCAGTCAGATCTTGGAACCATTTCTTGATGACAAGTGTTTGGGTGTTTGGTATATCCAGTCCTTTGGAGAACAGCTTCCTTTTTCTGATTTAAATTCACTGCAACTAGTGGTCTCACATCAATTATGTACACTTCTCCTTGTCTCTCTCTCCAAAATGTCAGTGAATCTGGTAATTTTTGCTCACAGAAGAAGTGGGGAACTAACAAGGATCTCTGGCACAGCCTGCAGTGACTGCATCTACCAAGGCATTAGCAAAACAGCAAGAAAACAGAAACAGGCACTGAAACTTGCTGAAGTTCAATCCCCTGCTCAGAAACTTCTATTCAGAGAGTAACTCCTAACATGGTGCTTAAGAAGGTACCAGGGCACGTGGGGACAGTGCTCAGGAAGGGCTACACAAGACCATCTGTAGCCATGGTCATGGGAACATCCAAAATATTCAGGAAAGAAATAAACATGATAAGATATAAAGAATAACTCATAATTAAACTGATTTATTTCTGCCATAAATGGACACAACTCCATTACCTTTCAGTTTTGTCTGGACCAGAAGGAACTAACCTGGATATCGACTCTGACCTGGTTGGAGTTCTTTACAGTAACTTTACTGTATTGTTAACATACTGGTTTAAGAGCCAATTTTTGATTGTTGCCTTCATTTTTGCACCCTAGAGAAAGCCAGTGGGGTAAACTTTTATTAAATGACTGTGAAAAATTGATGCCTGGTTCTAAGCACACATTTATAACTAGAACATCAAATCCAGTGGCTTACAACAGGTTCTCTCCCAAACAGCTCTGCCCTCCAAGCACTGCCTACCCTGCTGTAGGCATGGTCTTTCTCTGACCAGCCCCCTGAAACAGCCAAGCCGTCTTCCAGAGACACCCTCACGCTGGTGAGATTTAGCTTTGTCATTGTAACATGTCTGCAGCATTTACTCTGCCATATCCCGGTGCTGAGCTGATTTGCTCATTATCAGATTGCTGTTTATTAATCAAAGCAGTAACAATGGGACAGAGAAGCTGGAATACAGCACAGACAGTGCTTCATTTGTTCCAATTGATTTTCCTATCACATTTTATTACTGCTATTTACTCTGTATGCCTCAGGAAGATTGAACTGCGCTGTGTAGTAGGGGTACCTATTTGAATTCCTCTTCTTTTTAGCTCTTGCTATTTCTATTATGATAGTCAAAACATTAGGTGCTTCTAGCAACTAAGCCATGACCTTCTCTGCTATAAAACAGCATATGGACATTTTGGGATAATTAGACTCCACCAGTGTGTGAAGTCTTGCAGGCAGAGTCCTTGGGAAATCCATGAGAATCGTGGATACTGAGCACATCTGAATATTAGATCTCCAAGCTGGTATCTTTCAAATTCTCAGCACTAACCAGAAGCATCACTATAGCTAAAGCAGCTAGAAGGTATAATGAAAGAGCACACAGAACAGGCATACACATATGCTTAGGCTAGGACAGCCTGGCACTTTCAGGATGAGGCTTTGTCTTCCAGTAAAAGTATTGGAGATGGTGGTGATGATGACATGTGGTTTTTCCTGCTTCTCCCTAGCTCTTTGCTAATGTCTTCGATCACTCTTCACAAGCTGGATCTTGCAAACATCAGCCAGCACATCTAAAACATCAGGGAAGACCAGATGATTGCTGTCAAGAGGTATGTGGTAGTTTATGGAAGTTGACAGATGGGTCAACAAAAAGACAGAGGATGGCACATGCTGTAAGATTGCATTAATCGTCTCCTTTCGATAAACAAGACTCACTGAGAACCAAAAGCAACTTTAAAACCTGTCTGAAAAAACTCAAAATCTGTGGTGAAGCTCCTGTGTTTTCAGCACAGCTAGGATTTAACTCTAGAGATTTATAAGCGTTGGAACTATATTTATTCTGAAATTGCTCCATTCAGCGAGTACAACAGGAAACCCACGGCTGGCTGCAGCTGTAGGTGTGAGATGCAATTGCGTGGGGAGGTGATGAGAATATATTTTTTTAAAAAAAAGCTTTGTTTTCTACATTAATTTTAAAATTAGCCTAATTCAGGAGTGAGGAGGCAGCTAGCAGGTGGCAGCACGTGTCATTAATGAAGTTCAAAACAGAAACCACAAATAGTCAGCTGAGCTGAAAGTTTCCATGGGCCCTTCACCGTTACTGGAAACGTGAGAGTCCCTCACACAGGAATTTCTTTCTTATCACGTGTTTTATCTTGCTGAGATGCTGTTTTGTAACTTGAGCAGAATATGTGAATGTGTGTGCACATGCAAACACACATCTGTGTACCACACAACAGGATGAGTCCTACAGACATGAGTGACATCATCCTCTTTGGGAACACGCGACATGACATCAGGTAGGACTACTCTTTGTTTTTTTTTAAATTATATTTTTCCTTTTTTCTTCTTCTTTTTCCTTTTTTTTAATAGCAGAACTGCTTCTTTTGTTCTCCTAGGAGAAGCTTTTGGCTTTTAGAGCAGAAGAAGCTGAGTTGGAGTGCCCTGACACCCTCTCTGAAGTACATACACACACGTGTCAGTTGTCCAACAGTCTCTGAGTGTTGTGACTTTGAGCTTGTCTGATGGTTCCCCGTCCTCTCGCAGCTGATGACCTTGAGCTGCACCAAATAATTATTTTCACACTGGGTCTTTTCAGCAGCAGTGGGGGTAATGGAATGATTGTAAAATAGGCCACTAGGCCACTAGGGGTTAAGTGAAAACTAAAATAACGCGGTCTACAGGAATGTTTTTTGGTCACACTTAAGGTCACAGTCAGATAAAGGGTTAGGAAATATCAGCCTGAGCCTTTGACATCCCAAATGGGTTTCTGCAAGCACAGCTGGTGAGTGATGGGAGGGGGTGAGGAAGAAGGGAGGAGAATGGCCAGAAATTGGTGGTGGTGCATTTAACATGGACTAAATTCAGCCGCCTGGGTAAGATTCACTGGAGCAGTATCGATCAGAGTGGAAACATTAAGCATCTTTGTTAATCTGGCCCCGTTTCCTTCGCGCTGTATTATTATTGTTATTAGAACCTGTGATTTACTGTGTCTCGCCTGGATCACATTCAGCAGCTGTATTTCTCAAGATTATTTTTCACCTTTTCTCAGTGAAGTGCATTTATGGCAGCAGAAGTTTTACAGCTTTTTAAAAGAATGATGTCTCCCTCCAGTGGTGCCGTGGTACAGAACGGTTTCTGAAATCAATTAGGCCCTGTGAGTCTGAGTAAATGAGTGTGCATGACAATACGCTTTTATGTGAAATAATTTGTGACACAAAATGACCCTCCATTATTAGCCACCTATTTTTATAACGTTTCTCCCAGCAGAACTACTTTGTCTCTTTGAAAATCTTCTCTTGTATCGCAAATCTCATTTTAATACTCTTCGTTTAACAGAATAGCTTAATATATGCAAATAGCACTGAATTCCCCCTCAATTTGCATGTTTTACTATTTGAATGGTAATAGTTTCTACCTGCTGATTCCAGAGTTGTACAATAAAATAGTGGGTCGGGTCCCATCACCCTGTGGCATGAGCTAATACGGTGCTTTAGATGTTTTGTAGAAAAGATCTCTTTGGATTAAGCTGTTTTCAGTTCAGAAGAGACATGTTCAAGCCCTGGTCACCTTGTAACAGAAAGCCATATGATATGAGTGCACTGGGGTGAAGAGATATTGATTTACTTTCTGTAGAATAAATGTAAAGTCAAAAGCCTGAGCATTTTTCAGCACCTCTCCAGTACTCTGCCTGATTTGTGTGACCCTTGCTGCAAGCCCCAAGTCTCAGACCTTCCACTCCACATCCCACAGCTTTCTAATCATCCCTGAATTGCAGATTCATATTATGAGTTGCAAAACTTGTGTGGCCTGTGTTGTGAGCTGCAAGTACTCCCCTGTTCATCCATTTTGTGTTCCTTACTCAAAAGTTCTCTACTTTTCCCATCTCTCTCCTCACATTTCCACATCTGAGATGAACTTCATAAACTATATTTCTTTACCTCCCTATGCCTTACTGTAGTCCTAGTAGAAACAGTGCAATATTAAAAAGGATATTAAAACAGCAGAGTAATACTTCAACATGGGAAACAGCAAGAAACATTATTCTATTTAAACCAGTATTTAGTGTTAATTATGCTTTTCCTTCCAATAGTGAGTAGCCACTCAATGCTGAAATTGGAAGACTTGCTCAGAAAGGGTTCCAGGATAAATGTCAGTGGTGCTTGTAGTTACCATCCTGCTGATTTCATGCCAAAACAATAGGCTGTAATGGCTTGAGAATCAGCTAAACAGTTCCCCTCTTCTGACTATCATAAATGAATTGGAGAAAAAACATTTGGGCATTTTCTTTCTGAGCTCTTTTATCATCAGAACTGTGATACAGGAACTTCAGTGCTCACTGTATCGCAACTGTTTGCTAAAATATGAATATATTTTTGAAGATAAATCATTATCTTGCCTCTTCCAGAATGCATTCTCCTCCCGTTTATTCTAGGTTTCTGGTTGTACTTTTGCCCTGTCACCCACAAATATTCATTGTATGTTTCTTCTAGCCAAGGTTATAAATTAAAATTCAATTTCATTAAAGTTGTAAGTAATCATTCTTTGGCTCTCATTAGCAACGATTCGGTGCAGGGGGATCCCGGCTGCTCCCACAACTGTAATTCAATTGGACTCACCAGCTCTTGTTCACAAATCGCTTGAGCTGCACTTTCTTCACAAATTTATGGCATCAGCACTGTCCAGAGGTTGAATTACAGCTGCAGGTTTGATCAGGGGCTGCATTATTCTGCATCTAATCCCTGCATTCTGACAGCAGCGGGGGGAGCACTGTTGTTTTACAGGAACCGTGCATTGTTCTTCTGCATTATGTCAGGGGCTGAATTGCCTCTGGAATCAGGAAACTGTCAGCCCAAAGCTACAAGCAAACAACAAGCTCAAAATGACACAGTGTGTAAATAACAAACATGGAGACAGTCAAAAAGCAGCGCTCCTTCTTCTGCACTCTCCTAAATTACCAGAATGGTGATTGACCACAGACTGTGCTCTTGCATCATCGGATGCTATCTGAATATATCGATGCTCTCTGAATATATTGTTGAAATGTGGCTCCCAGCTTTTACCCAAAATGAGGAATGTTGACATTCACTGGTGGCAGAAAGTCACTTAAACATTGATTAAATATTTCAGCCAGAAGCCATATTCATGCATCCACTCACATATGAGCCTTTTCTCTCGAGCAATGATCTGCAACCTATGGCATTCTTGGCAAAAAGGGTATGCCAGCAGATCTGGAATGGCATGCAGCAGGACCTGTGCCATTTTCTACAGAGGTAATGTGTCACCCATCAGCTGACAGCCAGGACTTTGCCTCCTGCAAGGCACTATGCCCTCAAATCCACTTGTACCCACGGTTTAAACCCAGTGAAAACCAGAAGCCTTTACCCCTCCTAGAAACACGGTATTGTCGTTCAGCTGATTGAGGTGGGACTCGTGGCTCTTAGTTTGGAATTGATCTTCATTAGGACCAGAGACACGTCCCAGACACACTTAATCTCAGCTTGGAACAGGGAAAAAAAAAGGTGCATTGGTTTTGGAAGTTTCTCCTGCTTTAATGTAGCCACATGCATGTGCTCCAACAACACAGAGCAGGTCCCTGGCTGGCATGTATCAGTATCAACTACTCATTTAATTGAGCTTTGCTGTTAAATCATTAATGGAAATCACTGAACATGAGGCAGTAAGGTAGCTTCACCAACGTTCTGCTTCTTGTGGCTTTTGCTAATTTTCTTGTGTAGCTTTGCTTCTTTTAACAGCAAAATCTGTCATATTCTAGTTTTGCACGAATCCTGCAAGGGAAATTACAAGAGATGTGGAGCAATTCCTGTTGACTTTAATGAGGGTCGTGGTTTTTAAAACCTACTTTGAGATGAAATCTACAGTCCTTTTCTTTCCTGATACAACCTTGCCTTTTTTATATGCTTTGTTGTTGGAGAGACTCTGCTATGAGACAGGGAACGGGCAGTGTCTGCTTTCATATGACAACTCGGAGCAACAGCACTTGGCTGCTGGATTGCAGCTTTGGGCTGAGCTCTCGGAATCACCTGTTGTGCGCAGCCCCCGTGGCGCAGACTCCCTGTGCTGGATCCTCAGTCACTGTTTCCCAGGTGTGTTCCAACACCTTTCCAGTATATTTTAGTTCCTTCGTTTGCTCATTTTTTATTCCCTTGCAAACTGAAATATATTTTTTCCATTTCTAATTAACTCCCTGCCACCCTGCTTGTGGTAAAACCTGATTTATTTCTCCTTCTCTGCACTGAGAGGACAGGATACTTAATCTCCTCTGGGTGGACGCTGAAACACCGTCTGAATAAAATGCTGATCACTCATCTGGTTAGTTCCTGCCAGCTCCTCTCTGCATTCCTGCCGTCTGGGTTTTGCATCGTTTGCTGTCGTTTCTTTCAATGACAGAGTCCCTTCCTTCTCCATTTTTGGAGAATAATAATTCCTAAATTAGTTAGCAGCCACATTTAGGTGTGCATGTGAGTGTTTACCCTTTCATATTATCCGTAAGACCATGAATATTCACAGGCTCAAAAGGATTGTTTGGATAAATACTTTGACAGGGTATTAAGCTGATGGCTACAATTTATTGCACTTGCTGCTCTTTTGGGGCATTTTTTTTTTTGTTGATAGGGACCCACTTTTTGTATTAATGTCCACTTGGAAGCTGCAGAGGAATAAAGAAGGTTTGGGATCTCCCCATTCAGGGAGCAATGAATAAACATGTTGTAGAAACAAACAAATATAACAGCTCAAAGAATTAGCATTTTGAAAGCCTCTGTGTTTGATACCCATCTGCAAAGCAAAGAATGAATATGAGCGATATGTGGATGCATGCGGACGTGTTTGCAGTGGCAAGCTCGCTCAGATGGCAAACACTCACTGTAAGTGCCAATGTTTTTGCACATCTTGAAAATATTTGTGTAAAAATGGAAAGAGAAAAGATTGCCCATCTGCAGTGTGGAGTGAAAAATTATGTGGGCAGAATGCACACAGCATGTGCTAAGTGAAGGGAGCCAGGTGAAGGAGGTGAAGCATCAAGATTTTTCTTCATGCTGAAGTCTTGACAGACCCACTTAGTGCCATCTCTAATAGCACACTTTTCAGATGTGCATCCATTTCCCTCTCTTTTGAAACTAACCTGGGCTGAGAAACTCAACAATGAATTCAGCCAGAGGGCTTGGAGCCTGGTCTGCCAGCCCATTAATGATCTCAGGCAAATACTGTGGACTCTGTTCTATTTATTCATCCTAAAGTGTAGGTGTTAAGAAATATGAGGCTGGTAAGTGGGTGACAGGCGTCTGCAAGCGTCACCTCAGCAATTCAGGTTAGCAGAGAGCCTTGGAGTAGGACTGCAAAAATTGCATCATTTGTAACCTTTTCAACACCAGCCTTTTTTTAAAAAAAAAAAACAACAAACCAACCCAAAACAACAAACCTGTAGCCAGCAGCTTTCCTTTGGACATGAAGAGAATAACTAAAGAGAACATCTGTTTTCCCTTTAGATGTGGAACTGCAATAGCAAGCCATGCATAAATTTTATTAAGGTTTGCTAATTTCCTACGAGTTTGGGGAGCTACACGTTACCCATGGAGATATTTGGCTCTGCATCACCAGATGTAAAGTCATTTTAAAAACAATGCAGGAAAAATGGACATGGCTTGGCAGCAAACGTCAGGTTCCGTTCTCAGGGAGCTCCATTTCTTTGGCTTTGTTTTTGCACTTTTCAGACTTTTGCCTTTTTTCCCCTTTTTATGTCACTTATTTTGTTTTCCAATGACTTTTTATAACATAGATGACAAAATAAAACCTGAATTGACAAAATTACTTACTGCTTGAGTCTTCTGTACTCAAAATCAGAGGTCCAGACACTTTCAGGATTTCTGTCTGAAGTTGTTTCTGAGATTCCAGGCTCTCTGTATTCCAAGGACACGTGCTCAAGCCACCATGTGCCTGCCTGGTCCTTTTGTGCTCTAGAAATATGTCTCCAGATTTAGAACTCAGAAGCAAGGGCTGCTGAGACACAGCCCTGCTCAGATCCCCCAAGCCCAGCTTCTGTGCCCTCTGAGGAAACCCCTTTGAGCAGAACCTCACTTTCTGATCTTTCTGTACTCTCAGAACCAGGCTACACCATCCTTGTGTGTCATCACAATAACTTCATGCTATGAACTTGGAGCCTGCAGGATACTTGGCAGGACATGCCTGGAATTACCCAGATCATGCCTTGTTGCATGCAATAAGTAGAAAAGTCACAAACTGGGTTAAAAATATGCTTGTCTTCTCGCAATAATTAATTGTTTGGGGATTAATATGAGGCTTTGTATTTTGAAAGTAAACTAATCCACAAGTTGACTGGTGTGTAATGAAGGAGAACAGGCTATTGTCAAGCAGTCTGAAAATAGTGGAAATTAACTACATGAAGTGTCACGACTCATATATTTTATGTATATGAGCAATGTATTCTCTGTGGGACAGAAGATGAAAATATCACATAGAAAAGAAAAAACTGTGGCCACCAATTTAGTAAAAGCAGCAGGCATACTTTGCTTTGGCATAATCTGGCATTTTTATTGCTTAGTGGCAGCTGGGCTGGGCCACTGCATGAGAATCCACGTTTATGAACTCACAAACAGTATGAACCAAAGGTTCTGCAGCCTCTGTGCTCCCAGAGCTAGCAAAGAAGATAGAAAATACAATGAAAAATCAGAATGCACTGAAAACAAACAATTATCATTTGAAAGGACTGTTTGGTTATCCATTTCTTATCCAGTCTTACCATTACAAGGCTGCTTGTGGTTCTCTCATTCTTTATCTGGACCCAGTTTTTAACATCTCAATGTCAATAGTTAGAAGCTCTACAAGTTTAGGCAAATCTGGATCAAAAAAATGGATGTGTGTCCCAAACAGCTGTGTATTAAAGCAATGTTAAAAGGGACAAGACAAATAATGAAATACAAATTCACTAGTAAGTGTGTTTTTTCTTGAGAGATGCTTAACTACTTCAGTTTTCTGTAGCTTCACAGGAGTTAAGACTGCAATTGCTTCAAAGAATTGGGATCTCTGAGAAAGAACATGTTAGAATAGCGATCATAAAGTCTTGCAGAAAGCATGAAGCCAAGTTTCAATACCTATAGCAAAAAACTAATGCATTAGTACTGGAAGGTTCCCATAGACTTAATGATGTTACTAGAAAATAGTTGGTCTATTTGAACTATTCTTGTTTCTTTCCTCCACAGCAGAACATTATTCATTTTGTCTCTCTCCACTTTTTTGTTCTGCTATGGGGAGTGTGCAGAGAGAAGGCCATTGAAAAAGTCATATAAAACCTCTGAGAATGCAATAAGCAGAATATGGCTCTTTTAACACGACAAAATGACCAGCTTAGGTAAGGGCTTGAAGTGCCTATAAACTCCAGCATCTCCTCAGGCAAAGAGAGTCACAGTCTCAACAACAGAGAAGCAGCAAAACAAGTTTAGATCATAAATCTTCCTCAGATCTACAAGCTTTGCTATCTGAATGCACAACAAGCAATTCAAGGGCCCCAACATCTTTAAACAAGTCAGACTAAGCCAGGACTGTTTCTGCCCTCTGGTAACAACAGTTCGATATTTTGACTCAGTTTGCTCATCTAGGACAGTGGTCAGAAAGGACAAGGTGGATGATTTATCAACTTAGGTGGCTCCATTAGTGCACACTGCTTCTTGCTGGTGTCTTAAGATTGCCGGGTTCTTCCCTAAACTCTGAAGTTTAAATTACTTAGTGCTAGCTCTAACATTGCTGCATGGCTCTGTGCTGCAAGGTGGTAGGCATATCCTTCTTGTTGTTTATTTGCTTCCCAGTTTCACTGAGCAAAATATTCTTCCTGGCAGTGACAGTGTCTGGTAGCACGCAGGAAAACAGCTGTGTCCCAGGTATGGTCAAACACTCACACTTGCAGAGGAGAGAACACAGATGGGCACTTGGGAAGACTTTGGGATTGTCAACTCCGAGCTTCAAGGCACTGAAATGACAGCTCTGAGTCCTTCCAAGGGCTAAATCCATACATCCTCTCTGTGTTTGACCAGGTAGAAACAGGTGGGGCTTGAAACAGATAGAAAGAACCAAGGTCAGGCACTTCAGCCCTCCTCATTGCACAGACTTTGTGCCAGCATTCAGCGGTGAGGCCGTGTCCTGCTCTGGCCTTTCCGTAAGCAGAAGATGGCACTTCCTGACTGGAGCTCACTCTCAGTGCTTTTTCTGTAACTTCTTCATTTCCCAGAGCTGCCCAGATGTCCCTCCCATCTGCAGTAAGGTCTCCACACACAAGCAGTCCACTGGCTTCTCCACTGCCATACAGCTTTTCAGCTTTAATGATCAGCTGTCTTTTTGCAGGGCCAGGGCCTCAGAAGTTCATGCTCCAGCCTTTCCCTGAAGAGCTCCTCCTCTTTCTGCTCATCATTCAGTTGCTTTGTAGCCACTGCGGTGGCTTGAGCCACAGCGGGACCATGCAGTCCCGCACTCACTCTCCCCACCTGGTGAGATGGGGATGGGGTCACAACACAGGGGGCACGGGACTAGGAATGAAGGACAGGGAGGGCTCACTCACCAGTGATGGTCACGGGCAAAACAGACTCAAAGTTGGGGAAGAAAAACCAATTTAATTCGTTGCCATTTCATCTAAGTAACGCAATGAGACACAGCAACCACATCTGACAGCACCTTCCCCCACCCCTCCCTTCTTCCTGGGCTCAAATCACTTTGCTCCCATTTTCTCTACCTACAGCAGCACAGAGGACAGGGAACGGGGGTTCAGTCAGTTCACCTCTGCTGGTCTTCTTGGCATGAAAGTCCAGGAACAAGATGTTCCAGAGCAAGCTTCCCATGGAGTCATGGACCTCTTCGGGCTCAGCTCCCAGCTCCAGCATGGGGACATCCATGGGCTGCAGACTCAACCTCCCCAGCTCTGGGGGTCCACCCCGCTCTGGCAGCGAGCGACTCTCGGGGTCCCAATTCCATCACACTTGTCTCAGGCTCAGCTTTCCTGCTCCAGCCTGGAGTCCTCCACGGCTGGCACGTGGGTATCTGATCCACCATTGAAGTTCCATGGGCTGCAGGGGACCTCCTTTGCCTTCTCCTACTCCATCAGGTGAACTGGGTGTCTTGAGGTCCTCTGTCCCCCCCTCTTTCCTCCAGCAACAAAGCTCTCTGTCTGTGTGTCCTTTGTTTAGGCTGATGGCCATCTTTTGTTAGGTCAATGGCCTCTCCTCCAGGTTCTCTCCACCTTCTTTCCAGGACAGTCCTTCCCCTCACAAATACGGATTCGCAGGGGTGTTTCTCCAGTGCTCACTGGCCCAGCCTGGGCTGGGGGGTCTCCGCCTTGGAGCCAGGGGAGCTTTTTGCTCTCACAAGGTGGCCCCTTCCAAAAAAATGCCCCCCCCCTTCACACACACACAAACCCAACACACCAACAATGGAAATGGAAATAATGTTGCACTAATTACCTCTTTCTTTCTATCCTCTAGTCCTCTATTTTCTTCCATCTTTCAGTCTCTTCTCTCTGTATATATCTATGGGACATGAAGGAAGGAGAAATAGAAGCAGCTGTACAAGCATTTCTTCATCTCAGCAGAAAGCAAACAGGAGTTATAGTTTCCAGAGCTGGGAAAAGGAAAATGAGTAGAAATAGAAAAAAGGTAAAGCTGGAAAACTAAGAAAGTACAAGAAGGAAGAAAAAAATGAAGTAATTAATATTATTTATTTTGTGTCAATCAAATTGTTTTAATTTCAGACTAAGCCCAAAGAAGGGAGATGAACTCGAAATCTTGAAGCATGGAACTGGGCATATAAAAAGGAAACAGAGAAAGGAAAAGCATTGAGACCCAGTACAAGCTTCTCTCCTATAAGCTGTCACTGGAGTGCTTACACCTATTGCTCACGCTCACAACAAAAAACATCCACAGAAACATCAGTAGGGATCATCACTGCGTTTGTGAGGTTCTGCCCAGTCCCTCAGCACAGCAACAGAAGGCACACTGCTGCAGATCTGTTTTGTCCTGGGTTTAGAACAGCTTCTGAATGATTAGATGAGGAACAATAGTGCTGTGGGGGAAAGAGGGAGGGGTGGACCTTTTCCTTCTGACAATTAGATGTGAGCTGCTGAAAGCTGCTTTCATGGATGAATGCATAGAGAACTAAGGACGTCTGGCAACTGATTTGCTTGATTAGTTTATTGTATACCATAATTTCATTCTCACTTAGAGATGAAGCAGGCCTATTGCAAGAGTTGGACTTCAGAGTTGTTTTAATTCTCTGCCAAAACCCCTCAGACCCTCAGAAGTCTGAAGAGGACCTCAAGTAAGGCACTGACAAAGCTAGTGGGGCAGGAGTAACTGAGCTAATCAGACAGTACCAATCGAGGCACTTCACAGTTGCATAGGGCCTGATTTGCAGGCAGCTTCGCATCTGTGGATTCCAGCGGGAGTCCTGAGTGCTCAGCTGTTCCGAAAATCAGGCCTACAGAGTATGGGGGGTTCCGGGGTCGAGTTGTTTGTCTCCATCCTACCGTCTGACTGGCTTCTTGTGGGACAACGATGACATCCAGTGGAGAGACCCCTGAATTACAGCAATATTTTATACGTGGAATGGCCTACTGCCATCTCAAACTACAACAGAAGATCCAAGAAGAGAAAAAAACTTCCTCAAGAAAAGTCCTGTGCTGCGGTGGATGGCTCAAGACTAAGAGGCTTGTGCTGTTCTCCTCCTGACTTCTGCAACACTTAAAGGTGTTTTTAAGTGCCTCTTCTTTCTCAGAAGAAGAAGAATTGGCCTTTGGGGAACAGCAACAGCATCTCAGTGTGATTAATACTCACACAGGATTCTAATTCCATGAAAGGTTTTAATTGTTTCTGGTTTTGTCCTAAAACTGTGACTCCTTGATCTTTTGGGATATCTTGAGGCTTCTTACCAACCTTAACTTCCTATGAAATCCCAGTCATTTTATTGTTTCCCTCAGCTCTGCAATTGTGTCACTTGCCCCACTGTTTGGTACAGGCATGGAGTAGGACAAGTTATCTGAAGCTTAAAGTAGATTAGATATTTATAGCATAAATAACTGCAAGCACAGATAAAATAAGAGAATAGACTACATATTCTCAGAGAAGTGAGGACATGTGCCCATCTTTTATGATTTCATTTTGCAGCCAGAAGGTCTGGGATCCCAGCCACTGCTAGGTGATCACATACCAGCTGCTTCCTAAAATGTTGTGGTTATTTTTTTCCATCTAGTACTTAATCAGGAGCCTGAGGGGATTTTCTTTCAGATGTGTACTTTGGTACTTTAATCCCCGCTTCATCATCATCAGCCCCACACTAGATTGCTTCAATATGCTTCACAAGGAATTACACCCAACGTCAAACAAGACATTAAATTTCACACAGAAATCCACCCCGTGTTGTTCCACAGCGGACACAGGCCCCTGGCTGCCATCACAGGCCCCTGGCTGCCGTCACAGGCCCCTGGCTGCCGTCACAGGCCCCTGGCCACCACCACGGGCCCCTGACCGCCATCACGGGCCCCTGGCCGCCATCACGGGCCCCTGGCCGCCATCACAGGCCCCTGGCCGCCATCACAGGCCCCTGGCCGTCACCACAGGCCCCTGACCACCATCACAGGCCTGAGGCTCAGGAGCAACTCGGTGGGGCCGCCAAGCCTCAGCCCGCGGCCTGCAGAGACCCATCTTTGTGCAGTTTTAAATAAAAAGTCTTTTAATAAGACATGACGGCTGCTGAAGTGCCCTGACCGCACGTGCTCATATGACGTCAGCCATGACACAATTCTATACGTCGGTGGGCGACTTTTAGAACCTCATGGCTGAATCCCTCCGGTGTGAGATACGTTCCGCGGTTCGGTTCTGCCCGGCTCGCTGCCGCGACCGGGCCCGTCACAGACACACCCCGCGCGGGCCCCGCCGCCTCCGCGCTCACCTCACGGTAACGGCCCGGGACGCGCCGTGACGTCACACCCCGCACGGCGGACCCGCCGGCTCCCGCAGCGAGGCCCAAGCCCCGCCCACCATGGGGAGCCGCCCTCTGGCCTCTGATTGGTGCTTTCCCCGGCACTCACGGATCAGCCCCGCCCCTGTCCCCGCCCCCGCGCTGTCCCTCCCGGCGCTGCCCGCCCCGCCTTGCCTTCAGCCCTGTCGCCCGCTTAACCCCGCCCCGCATGTCGGCTTCTCCAATTGGAAGAAGGAGGCGTTGACTGACACTCCTATCGCCCAATGAGACGCAGCGTCAGCGGGGCGGGAGGGATGGGTGGGCACCTCCCTCCACAGGCGGCGGTGCTCCCTGACTGAAGGGGCTGGGGGCTCCGCCGTCCCAGCGGCCCCGCTGCTCCTCAGCGGCATCGGAGGCGGCCGCTGGCTGAACCTGGGCCGAGGGGCTCGGGGGCGTCTTCCTGCCGCTCCCCGACCCCTCGGCGCGCCCTCGCTGCTCGGAGAGGAGCGGGGCGGCGGTTCCCCTCAACCCGGGCAGGGCCTGCGGACCGCGCCCCGCTGCCGCCGCCGCCGCCACCACCACCCCTCCCCCCCGGCCGACCGGCCTCCCCGTGCCGCACCCCGCCTCCCCTCCCTCCGCAGCGTCGCCCAGCCGAGCTGGGAGAAGGGGAATGGGCGGTCCCGGCCCTTAGCCCCCGGCTGAGGCTGCTGCTCCTCCTCCTCCCGGGTCCCAGCGTCTCGGTGGCCTCCGCCCGATGCTGGCGGAGCTGGCTGGGGTCTCCGCGGCGTTGTGAGCGCTCCTGCCGTCCCGCAGCCGCCATGTCCGGCGTGGTGCGCACCCTAAGCCGCTGCCTGCTGCCGGCCGAGGCCACGGGCCGCGCCGGGGAGCAGCCGCGGCGGGAGGGCAAGGAGCGGAGCCGCGATGCGGAGCGGGAGGCGAGGCGGCGGAGCCGGGAGATCGACGCGATGCTGGCCCGGGAGAGGCGGGCCGTGCGCCGCCTGGTCAAGATCTTGCTGCTGGGCGCTGGTGAGAGCGGCAAGTCCACCTTCCTAAAGCAGATGCGGATCATCCACGGCCGCGAGTTCGACCAGAAAGCGCTGCTGGAGTTCCGGGCCACCATCTACGAGAACATCCTCAAGGTGAGGGACGGGAGGGGGCCCGGGCCGGGGGCTGGCGGGGGAGCGATGGGGCGGTCGGGATGGAGCCAGCGCCGACATATCCCGCAGTTCTGGGAGTTTGGGCCGTACCCAGAGTCGCCGTCGGAAAAGGATGTGGAGCTGGGCCGGGGCGGCGGCTGCTCCCGCTGGGTTGCCCCGGCGCAGCCCTCGGACGCGGCCTCTCTTCGGGGAAGGGGTTTTCTTTGGGGCAGGTGTTTGGGAAGGCGGGTACCTTTGTGCGGCTGAGGGAGGCCAGGCTCCCTCGGTTTCCAGCCTTACCCGTCAAAAGGCCTCGGTGGAAAAAAAAAAAAGGCTCAAAGGAAACTTCCCTGCAAAAGGGATTGAGAAGAGCTTTGTGGAAACGCGGAGGGAAGAGGATATAGGTGTGGCCTGAGCTCTGGGAAAAACATTATGAGAGCATCCTCTAAGTGAGAATTGGAGAAACCTCAAAATTTGAAGAAATAAAGAGGAATTTCCATGCTTCTGCAAAGTGCCTGGAGTCTGTGTACCTCGAGATGGGACAAGAAATGGGTCCCCATGTGGATGTTGTGGCTGCAAGCTGTTGTTACTTGGTGCATCTTTACAAATGGGGGAACAGGCCCTCAGAGTTGGGTAGCATAGGATGTTATCAAGCATACCTCTGAAATGGAAATAACTTGTTTGGTACCTTTGCAAAAAAGTTTTTGTTCAATGCATATGTGGGCTTCATAGTGCTGGTATATTTCTCTAGTGACTGAAGAATATCAAGGCTACCGATAGAGCCTACAGGTAGAGCCTTTGGTCTGCAGACATTTAAGGAAACTCAGCCTTCACAAATACTGTTTCTTTCTGAGAAACAAGCTTTGATAACCTGTGCAGGTAGAAGTGATCATATTTCAGAAAAATACCTAAACATGCATAAAAAAACCTCAAGAGTATATCTTTCTTCACCTTCATAATCTTTCTCGAAAAGAACTGCTACTTTCCTGCCTATATTTTTCTGTAGGACTGTGTCCATTCTTATATGGGCATGGATTTGTAAAGCTCTGTGAGATTTCATAGAAAATTAAAGGAAAGGGGATTGTGCAAATTAAGGACAAGAGTTACTTCTGAATTTTCAGTTAGTTTTGAATAGGTGCACTTAATAACTACATGCACACTATTATTCTTGTTTTTAAGAGTGCTGCTGTTCCATAAAGGGCTTTAGCTTCTGCTAGTGAACAGGAAAATTGCTGACTAACTTTCTTTTATTTTTTTTTTTAGTCCATTTTCAGGAGCATGTACGTGTATTGCAGGAGCCTGTTAACTGCAGGAAAGTTGAAGCTCAGAAGCTTCTCTTTCACTGAAGTTATATAAGTAAAGAGAGCTATGAGGTTTTATCTATACACCTAGAAATAAGGAGCCTTATTTTAGAGGTCTTAATGCTTATTTTGGTACTACCAGTGATTTGTTAGTTACTATACTGATTTAAAGTAGTAGCAGAGGCTTTAAAGGAAGCATTTTGTGAAAATGGAAAAAAAAAAATCTGCAATTCCTTCTTCTTTAAGTTGCCTAAGCAATACTAGTTGTGGTAAAATAGTGAATATTTTATATATGCAGAAGGTATAGGGCTTTCAGCAGTAGAATTTAGTGTGCTTTGGAAAGGAAAGTAAGTGTCTCCATCTTGCAGTAAGGGAGGCTGAGCTAGGCACTTGAAACACTTGTCTGCTGGATGGCTTTGGGCAGATTTGGAGAATTTAAGAGTAGAATCCAGGTCCTCAAGGTAGCAGTCAGGTGTTCTGATTTCAACACTGGTAGTTAACAACACTTCTTGTACTGTTGTCAGCTGAACAGCTTTTTAAGCCTCCTAATCATCAAACTAAAGTCTGGGAGTATTTTTAAAGTGAGTTAATATGGCTCAAGAGATCACCCTTCTGGCCTTGCAGATTGTGCTTTGGGAGTGTTAGGGTCTCATCCCTCAGACTCTTCCTTCTCCTGCTTCTCTGGATGACAGAGGTGGCTCTTGCATATGAGAATACAATTTACTCTTCACCCGTGGGTTTCGGGGAATGGCTTGGGAATGGTCGCTATGGAAAGAGTACACAGAAGGATGAAGAGGAAACAAAGGGAAGTAAATGAATTTTCTGGTGGGAAGGAGGTCTGGGATTGGAGTGTGGGGAGAAGGCAGTATATGTTCTGTTTACTTTTGGTTCATCTGAAAGAAACCTGATAACATCTTGATGCTCTGCCATAATCATCAGGAAGAAATCAAATACCAAGACAGAATTACAGGGCTTTCAAACCAGAGTGATGTTTTCAGTGTATTTATTTTAAGGTAATTGCATAATACTTTCGTGTGTTAAACTTTGTTCTGTGGAAAATCATAAAATGTTTCAAGTAAACTTATTTTGCTTCTTCAACAATGTAAGTTGGCAAGTGAACCTGACTGCCGTTCTTCCTATAATAAAGTGTTTAGACTACAGGTTCTTACAACTTTTTCAGGAAGTTCAGACTAGGATAATTATCCATTAAGACTAAATGGAGCGGGGATCACCATGTGTCTAACTTAAAAGAAAGGCTATAAGGTGAATTTTTATATGATGATACATGGACAATGTGAAATGAAATGGAATAGCATATAAATCTGTTTGACGCCGTGCAGTACAGCTGCAGCAACCTTAGCCCCTTTTTCCACATAGTTCTCAGCGTGGTCATACAATGGCTCTGTTAAGCTTCTACAACCCTGAGATCTGAGTTAGAAATGCAGTGTAAATCTCTGGGATTAAATGGTCAATTTTCATTTTCCAACCATGACTAAACTCCTCTCTGAAGGAGGAGGATTACTGCTCTCTCAATAGTGCTTGATATTTCGAAAGTGCTTATTGCAGTAGTATTTGTGCAGTCCGTGCAGCTTACGGAGAGTGAGGGAACTGATTCAGAGAACAGAACCTGAAACCTCCTTGAAAATAACGGTGCTAAGCATGAGTTGACATTAGTGTCGCCTTCCACTTCGTTTGAGTTCTCAGCTTTGTGCTTTTCTGATATCTTCTTAATGCTCAGTTCTTTCCTTACTCTGTTCTCTCCATTTCTCATCCCCCACTTTGGGAAACCCTAGTTAGAAGCAAAATGCTGAAACAAAATCAATCTATGATACAGAATTTACTTTTCCATTTAGTACAGGTGATGGTTCAGGGCCTTGCTAGCTTTTTCTGGCATTTGTGGGACGGTCTTCAAATACATTAGTTTTGCTTTGGTTTAAGGTAAATAGTCATCGGTTAACTAGGGTTTTGCTTGTTAATCGAGGCTAAGTTTCAAAGTAACTTTTTGGAACTTTTTGATGATTGAAGTGAAAAGCAGTAGTGTTAATGTTCTGGTATGAGTACACAGGCTTCATGACTTTAGCACACCCACCTGGAAAAGGGAAGTGGATAGGACAGGGCTGACTGCTGCGGCATGAATTTTAAGGCAACTCTTGGATATACAGAGGAATTTGGAAAACTTTTGTGTTCCTTAAGTTTCAAATCTAAGAAATGTCTTGTAGTGTTACATGGGTGTTTTGATGCTTTCCAACTGTAGCTGAAGGAGTAGTCTTTTGATACCTTCCAAAACAGATGGGTTGGCCTTGCTACTCTACTTGCTTCCTTTGATAACAGTTAAAGAGCTTAGATACTCGATGAATCATGCCTCTGATGTTCCTTGTCTAAATGTTATTTTGTTTCAAGTGTGAGACTATCATGCTGCTTGAAAAAACCCAGTTTAGCTGCATAAGAAAATAATTAATCTACAAGCACCAGAGTGGTATTTGTACCAGCTTGTTTGGGAGATTTCAATCTAAAGAGAGGAAAAAAAAAAACAAAACCTCAGCTTTTAAAAGCCTGCAACATAATCTCTTGAGTTTTTTGGTAATGTTAGTTTCCATGTTGGAAATGGGAAGGCCAGCTCAAGTTTTCAATACATCTGTGGCCCGAATTGTGATGACTGACTAATTAAAAAGCCTGGAATTGTGGAGGAAAGGACCAGTCAGGAAATGATGTGTAACTTCATTTGTGGGCTCTGGGTAGGAGAAAAAACAGCCAAAGATTTTGAACATGAAAACTCCCCAAGGATCTGTCTTTGGGACTCTTGAGTGCAGTTGCAATACATGAGAGCATACTCAAGAGCACTTCTCCTTGATGACTAGAATATGAGTGACAGTAAAGGAGGCAAAATGAGTAGCCTGTGCTCACGTCTGTTTTAGGAATAACTTTGGACTTCAGCAACCAGTACTAAACCTAGACTGCTGCTGCTTCGTTGTTGCCGGTACTCGGTGTGCCTGAATGGGCTTATGTTGTGTTTCTGGTCTCTGGTAGATATACCTGCTGTCACTGGAAGACAAGAAAACTCATTGGCAACCTGTGTGCAGATGCAAACTCTGGGAAGTGGGAAAAGAATATTCCTGAATCTATTTGGGAGCAACACTTTTAAGTGACCATATTATCTAGTCATCCATAATAGGCTATAAATGAAGAGGGAACACATCTGTCAATTTTGAGAACTCTAGTTACTCTTTAAATGACCTTGACTACACATTGCCTTGTGTTTACATGCAAATTATTTTGATAACCCATTAGGAGGTGATGATAGTGACACAGTCTGTTACTTCAGAGCTGGGATCTAGCTGTACTCAAGTAGTTGGTTGCAGGACAGTGTCAATCTCATTTCTGCTGGAACAGCTTCTTTTGAAAGGAATGACAAGTTCCTGCTTTGTAGGAACTGTGGCTAATTAGGAGCTTTTCCATTAAATTTAACGTACAAGTGCTAAAGTTCTGTGATAGAACTGGTATTTAAATCTGATTATCTTTGCTTTGTGCTTTTACTGTGTAGTGGTTACTTTAATATGAAAAATAATATTCTCAAAATTATGTAGGAAAGAAGAAAAACCTTTTGAGTCTTGTTGGTCTTCCCTTTCCAGGTTAATTTAATCAATTAAACTCCTCCTAACTTCCAATTGTTGCATTTTCTTTGTCTTAAATATACATTCTGTCAGCTCTGGTGGAGTCTTTGCATTTGGGGTGTCTCTCGGTTAGGCTAGGAGAGAGCAATCAGTCTTCATCATCGTGGAGAGTGGAAGAGGAGTAATGGTCAATAGTAAGTGCTAAATATTCAGTGTTGTTCCAAAATAGAGCTCACAATGCTCTTGTGATGTAGTCATTAGTATTGCAGAACATGAGCTAGTCCCTGGAGACTGCAGACACATACTTTGATGTTTTCCAGACAAAAGTTTAGTCACTTGAGTGACTAAATTTGGGAGCTTACATTATATTCTGTTGGTTGTGTGCACATATATTTTTTATAATTAACTTAGAAACAGTATTGGCAAACAAATTAGCAAATTGTGCTACTAACAATGTTTGCAAGAAAACATTGGTGCAAAGGCCAACTAGTACACATTGTTTAAAAAGTGAGTTCAATACAAATTACAAGAGAAAAAGCTAGAAGGAATGGGAGGCAGTAGAGTTTCCAAATGAATTTTCTTCCCTTGCATGGGGTTTTTTTCACCCTCATGGGGGTGAGGAACTAGCTTTATCCTAGCGTTTAGGGCTCCTCCCTCTTTACCCTTCCCTTCTCTAAGACATCTGCTGGGTGCTGTGGCAGTATTTTCTGAGGGCAGCGTGACAGGATCTTGCAAAACCTGACGGGGATACTCCTGGAGCTGCAGATGCTGCTTCCACTCCATCGAAAGCATGGACTGATTATCAACTAGATATGAGTGTGATGCTCTCAGGAAAAGGAGAACCCTGTAATGTAATTCTGAAAGCATTAACTCAGAACTTTAAGGTCCTGCAGTAGTTCTCACCTCTGAGGTCATCATCTCTCTACTGTGTGCCTAGTTGCAAGTGAAGCTTGCAGTGAGAGTATTTTTCTTCTGCTGCATTTATCGTCATTTTGCTGGATTCAGTCAAAGACAAGGACTCTTTTCAGCATTCCCAGACATCACTGCTGCTCCAAATTCAAAGATTCAGTGGCTAATCCAAATGTTTCTTAATGTTTGTATTCCTGTGGACTAAGTAAATGACAGTTCCCCTTTGTTCTCATTTTTTGTGTGTATGTTGGGCTGGAAGGTAGGTCATCTTTACTGTTTACCTTGCTCTCACCTGGGTGGTACTGGAATACGTGCATGGTAAAAATACAGGCATAACTGCTGAGCCTTTTTATTGTCTAACTGGGCTAACTGGTGCTGCTCCCACTCCTACCCTTGTGTCTGCTTCACAACAAACTAATATAGGTGATGGAAACCACTTTTTGTATAAATTGTTATGTTTTTGGTGATGTTTGCTCCCTGGATTGGCTTGTGGGCTCAGACAAATGACAAACCTATCAAACAGGAGAGGGTGGGACTACAGTACCAGGAAGGATGCCCTTTTTGATGGTACCTCGTTGTTAGACTGACTGCTCTGTAATGTGAAACCTCATCCTCAATGACATTGGGATCTTGGCTGCTGCTTGCCTGTAGTGTTTCCAAGGACATAGATCAAATAAAAGCACCGTTAATGCTTTTACAATAGCACGCTGTAAAAATCTGATTGTCTCACTATTGCTTTGTCAGTAGTAGATCACCTTCTTCCCAGTGTGCCAGACAGCAAATTAAGAAGAAGTGCATGAGGCTATATTTGCAAACACTGACAACTTTATTTTTAAAAATTATGTTTGAAAATGTCTTTTTTAGAAGGTTAAGAGAAGTTTTCTAAAAATACAAGTAGGTTACATTTTATCATCTTTCTTTACTTGCCAGTGAGTGTTGCTGCTGAAAAGTCCAGCCCCATCTATGGCTGTGTGATTCAGCTTTCTCTCTCTCTTGTATTGGCACCAGTGATCGTGGAGCTGCCGCAGTTTTTCAGTACAGTTAAACTTGTGGGTCCAGCTGGACCTGTGTTCGTAGAGCTGCATCACTTTGTACTGTTCCCCTGGCTCAAAGGGTGTGTTAGAAATATCTTGCTGAGGTGGGAGCACTCGTTTTGGCATTAACTCAGGTTTATATTGGTCTCTGTGTGAATTGTGATCCCCGGACTTCGCCGGTTCCTTGTAAACAATGAGGAAAAGCACACAGTAGGAAACACATTTGAACCTCCCTGTTGCCTGCACTGTTTACAGCCATAGGAAAAGGCAGTATTGCCTGTTAGCTGTGACTTGGACTTCCCTGGTTGAGTGTTCAGCAGTGATCAGCACTTCTCTCACAACAACAGTTTCCATAAGTGATATAATGCTGGAGATCTAGGGTTTGGTAAGAGATTAAGCAGTGTATTAATGGTAAAAGCTTAAAAAGTAGCTGCTGCTGCAGTATTTCACGTGTAACGGTTACTCTGTTGTCTGTGATCTCATACCCTGTAGCAGTTCCTGAAAATTATTTTGAGAAAATGCACTGTTGGAGACTTTTCTATTTGTATATAAACTCTTAAGTAGTTTTGCAAGTTCTCTGTAGACACTTGACTAGAATAATCCAATCTTTTGATCACTTGACTGTTGGTTTGCGCATGGAAGAACCTGCCCTCGCTTGTGAGCCAGTGACCCCCCAAACCTATTGTTTCCTTTATGTGTTTGGTTCTTTACCGTGATGTGTTCTCTCAGCCCCTGAGTTTGTCCATCTGGCACAAGGTGTGGGATTTCTAGGATAACGAATCCTTCAAGTACTGGAGCATGTGAATAATTTAAAAAGTGAAAGTTGTGTTTTCTGTAGTAGTGTAACTACTGATGTAAGATATTCTTAAATCAAGCTGCTGTTTAAATACTGCAACACTTTATGTATTGGCAAGCATCACTGGCTTCAGGTTAAATTAGCTGGTGGTAATAAATAAATAAATAAAAACCTTTCTAATAATTCCTACAAAATTATTTCATTAATTAGTATTTAAAAATACAAGACAACCTGGGGTTTTTTCAAACCTACAACCCTTTCAAAAGTAAAACAGAAAAATTGTATTTAAGCTAGTCCTAGTAATGAGCCTTTGTGCAAATACTCATAAAACCTTCAATCTGCTGGTGAGTAGGAAACATTGGTGCCTGACAGCTGTGCTCTGTCAGGCTGAGGATCTAGCACTTTGTCTGTGATGTGAAAAAAACCAACCCAAAAACGGGTACAAGAACAAGACAATGTGATACTTTGGTATAATCTTCCAGTTATTGGCAGCCTTTGGTTTTGGAAACTTCTTGAGCCAGGAGTTGCATCTGGAATGTAATCGAATAGTCCTCTTTCTTCCATCAATTTGTCTTAATTGCTTTTTGAGTCCCTTTATGCTTTTGGCCAGCACCCTATGTAAATGAGTTTATCTCACTGGGGGGTGTACAGGAAAAACCCTTCTTTTAGTTTAACCTTCTGTTTGATAACTGTTGCTGCACCACTCGTACCTGTGTAGTAAAAGGCAGGGAAGGAACAGTTGTCTTCTACTCCCTTTCTCCAAATGGCTTGTAATTTCTGTAGATTTTTGATATATCAAGCCTTAGCTATCTTTTTGTTCAAAACTGTGGGTTTCTAGATCTCTTTATTGTTTCCATCCATGTAAGATACGATACTCCATGATTTAGATCGCATGTCACACTCTTGGTACATCTTTTCTTGTTCTACCCTATCTCCATTCAGGTTTCATGCTTGCCAGGGATTTATACAGTGACTTAAATATATTTAAAATGATTAGGAAAGGAATGGAACTGAGAGCTTCCTATTTTTTCTCCATAACTGGTGCTTCCAGTTGCTGTTGTTTTGCTGTTTTCTGATGCCTGACACTATCTTTATTCTGTGAATTTTAATTCTTTCCACCTGTGCTTATTCTGTGTTCTGCTTTGATTGCAGCATAAAAGCTTTAGAGTGGTTGAACTGTTCAGAAGTTTATTTCATATCAAAAGCTGTTGCCACGTTTTTTTCTGTATTCCAAATTTGCAAACAGGTTGGTAATTGACAGTGTTCAGTCTTCTGAAGGAGTGAATTGACATTTTCTATAGTAGTAGAAAATCAGAAAAATTGTCATAGCAGCACTAGGGAGGTTTACTGTGAAATGAGCACTACAATGAAAATACTCTCGTGTTACCTTTGTTCTTAGAGCTGGGTAGGGAAAGTGTTCTGAATGTTTTTACAGAAAAAGGTAACCTGTCCTGCAGATTAATGGGGCAAGGATTACCAAATGCTCCTTGTGGCAGCAAAAAATAGTGCTACTGGTAACTCCAAAATGCAAGAATAGCACTAGATAGAATCTAAATTGGGCATTTTCTCTGGTTTTCCTCATCTTTCTGACATCTGCTTGTAGCATTTATAGAACAGTTTTGCAGAGACGGAGAAACATTCAGCTTAAATTCACTTTACCAGGGAACTTGCTGAGTCACAAATACTTTTGACCACTAAGAGTTGGAGGAAGAAGCATTGTCTATGTAAAGCTTTTACTCCTGATGTATTTTAGGTCTATATCTCAAAGCTGGCGTGTTCTAAAAATTGGGATTTTGAGAGATGCTGTTCCTGTGGGTATGTATAGGACAGCATTCCCACTAACCCATTTCCTACTTTTTATGTCCTTCATTCAGTGTTTAAAATTGACCTGTGTGTGTCTGTCTACGTCTCTGCTTTATCAGGGCTAATGCTGATGTATCTACATCTGAACCTGCCACGTTGTCCCTGATCGGGCTCTGTGTGTGATTTGGTGGCCATCATTTCTCAGTCTTAGTCAGAGGAAGGTGCTGATGCTACACTGTCCCCATGGGTAACGTTATAGTTAATACACTCACGTAGGGTCTGAGGTCTAAGTTTAGTCTCTTTTGCCCCAGGGAGATTCAAACCTGCATTTCCAAGGAGCAGCAGCCAGCAGATAAGTGACTATTCTGGGACTGCACCAGTCTCTGTGCCCTTGATTGAAACTGTTCTGTGGTTTTCTCCAAACAAAAGATGGAACTTTCCTTAACAACAGTCTCTCGAGATCCTCCCTATCTCCGGTGGGAGCAGGAAAAGGCAGAGTGACAGTGTGGGGAAGTGTCGAGCCCGAGGTCCCACTGCCCCGTCATCCAAACGGGAATCGGGCGATCTTGCCGTCGCTCTGTTGAGACGCTGGCCAGGGACTGCGGGAGCTGTGAGATGGGTAAGGGTTAAATCAGTCTGAAAGCTGTGAGATAGAAAAGCCGGAGCTGAGCAGCTGGGGGAGATGGTTGCAGAGAGCCGGAGCCGAAGCAGGTGAAAGGTCAGAGCTGGCGTGTGTGGGCTGGGAGCTCCCAGCAGGGCCCGAGGACTGGGGAGATGGTGATCGCTGGCCCACAGAGCACCGATTAACCATTTCCCTTCATGAACACTTCTCCCTGAACAGAAACAACCCTGGCATTAAATACCTAGAAACAAGTGTCCCACCAGTCTCAGTCACCACGATGCTTTGGAAAAAATTAATCTTGAAGTTCTCAGCTGGGGGCTGGGGGAGCTGACACTGACTTTGAATTGCACCCAGGATGACGTTCTGCACAAGCAATGGGTTTGCAAGTGTCTAAGGTCGTGAGACACAGTGCAGGCATCTGCAATTCAGAGAGAACCTTCTAAGTGGTTTTTTTTCCCTCATGCTTACATTTGTTAACACCATTCAAATAAAGCAGATCTAAAGGCTTCTGCTAATAAAGGGATAAACTGTGTAACTAAGAATGAGAGTCGGCTTTTGGTCTGTATGACAGAGTTACTAAATAGTTATGTCTGGAATTTAAAGCAGCAGTTTGTAAATATATTCCATTTTCATCTTTTCATGGTGCTGTGGAGATATATTCTCTACTTTATAAAAAGAAAGTAACAATCACTGGAGAATCATAAATATTTACAGTTTTGGGAAACTGTGCTTCAAGAACACTGTTGCATAGTGACAACCACAGTGCTTTGCTTTGAGTTCTTATTCTGTGACACTCACACTAAGTTGCTTCTCTCTCCCCTCTCCAATCTAAATTTCCATTGGGAAAGTTACTGTTCTTGTTGTGTGATGCTGTTAAAGGACTGGAGAGGTGAAAGGTTCAAGTGTTAAGAAAACATACGTGCAGTCTTGATAGTTTAAAGCATGTTAAGAAAAAAACAGTCCAGTAATGTGGAGGTTCATGTGAATAGCTGTGGAAACAGAACTTCAGTTTTGTTTTTTTAATTTTTATTTTATTTATTTGCATAAACTGTAAAACCAAAAGATCAACAGAATGATAAAAGTAGTTTAATATAACCCACAAATTTCATTTGTGGATTAGATGCTACTAGAGATGCTAAGCCACCATTAACAGATCTATCCATTATTAAAATGGTCCTTACTATTGAGAAATAACTTTTGGCCATCTGAAGCCATTTAGTATAGATGTAGTTAGAGTCAAGACTGAAGTTTCAGAGTTACTCAACCTCATGCGTTTGACTTGTTGCCATGAATATGAAATTAAATTTCCATTAAAACTGCAAAAAGCTAAATTAAGCGGTTTTAGCAATCCTGAGTTTAATTTGAGAACTAGATCCCTTTCCTTCCAGGTTGTTTTGAGGTTTTTTTTCCCCCAGAATAAGAGTATCAAAACTTATTGTCATGACTCCTTAGCAAATGCGTGGCAAGTTCAAAAAGTAAGCTGATGGAAAACTGCACCTGCTTTACTGCACCCAGTAGCTTGAGAGCTAGCCAGTCTCTTCAGCCTTCTTGCTGCTGGGCTTTCCTCCTGGAGATAACCATTTGGATGCAAGTATCTCAACAGAAGATGCTCATTGACAGCAACGTTTCAGGAAGCCTGTGAGGTTGGATAGCTGTGTTTCCTTGTGCTGTGCTGTGCAGCATCCAAGCAGATCGTGACAATATTGTGCTTTAGAGCAACAGGCTTTTTGGATCTTGCTACTTTGCTATTGATACATTTTTTACCAAAATGCTTAACAAGTCATTGGATGCATACAGCACTGGAAGTTACTGAGTTTCCTCAGTTTTGGATGCTCAATATCCTTTGCTGTGCCAGAATAGACAGTATGTTATTTCACCAATATTTTTAATGCTCTTTTGATCTCCTAATGCTTGAAAAAGCTAGTATGTCCTTTTTGGTATCTGAAACCCAACTGCAAAGAAAAAGATGGAAGAATATGATTTCAGGCATGGTGTTACCTTGGAAACTACAGCTGTGAGGATCATACATTAGTTCCCAGACACTTTTCTTTTGCATTTGGTGTTTACTTTTATCATCATCTCTTGGTAGTATGGCTGGTTGCTAAGTATTTATTTTTTTTCCACCTGGAGAAATATATTATGGCTAATTTGCTTACACAAGCAAGCTCTTTCTATCTTATTTCTGTTGGAGATGTTGCAATAAACAATGTTTATGATTCTCTGCTGAGTTCAATCTTACCAGAAGAGTGTCCAAAAAAAAAAAGCTTCAGGTACCTCTGAGTCCTCGTTCTTTTACACTTTTAATCTTTATATCACTGACTTTCTTATCTGAATCATTCTTTAGGGCTGCAGGGTTCTGGTTGATGCACGTGACAAGCTGGGGATCCCTTGGCAGTACACGGAGAATGAGAAGCACGGGATGTTTTTGATGGCTTTTGAAAACAAAGCTGGAATGGCCATCGAGCCTGCCACCTTCCAGCTGTACGTCCCCGCGCTGGGCGCGCTGTGGAGGGATTCGGGCATCAAGGAAGCCTTCAGCCGCCGGAGCGAGTATCAGCTGGTGAGTGCATCCACTTTCATGGTGGTGGGAGGAAAAAAGTTCCCTGCTGTATAAATCTCTCTTCAATTGAAAGGTTACTTGCTGTGTGCAAGATTTATCCCTCATGTGAGCCGTTTGTAGTAATACTGTAAATCTGAGCACTTCAGCAGCAGAAACAAGTGGTAATTGGAGCCAAACTTGAAAAACTACATGGCAGTAAGAGGGAGTGGAAAAGTGCACACGACTGGATAAACTGGAAGAGCAAGAGGAACCAAAAAAGGCAGGAATTGGTTGAACTAAAAATATGTTAGCAGCTCAGTAGGTCTGTTCATAGTAGGTCACTGATGAAGGCACACTTAATTTGTAACTTTCCAGTCCTGCCAGCTTGCACTGTATTGATACTGGCAAACTATTCCTGCATGCAGATCTTTTGAAGTGAATGCAACACCCATTCCGGCTGCTGCTATTCAACTGTTTCTTTTCATCCTGACGTCTCCAAGTGAAACTTGGATCAGCAACTGAAAGATGACAGTGAGCTTAAAAATGTGCTATCTTCCGTGCTTTCTTGTTATTTGGTTTTCATGCTCTTGTGCCAAAATAGCTGCACTTCTGGTGTGGAATATGTTTCTGACAGCTGTTTATAATCCACTTCTTTTTCTTCCTATGTACAAGATGCAGATGCCTTTTTTTTTCTCTCTCTTTTTCTTCTCTGTTCAGTGAAATGAGGTACTGGTCCATGTCACTTAGTACCACTGTTACTAGTTCCTTACTAGCACTTGAAAGTTGATTTGGGTTGATAGCCTAATTGTTCTAATAAATGTATCTTTATTATTTTAACATGTTAATTATGCTTTAATCTGTAGGTAGAATTGTGTGGTTTGTGTGTTCTCTCCCCAAACTTAATTCATCTTTTCTTAAAAAACAAAAACAACAACAACAACAAAAAAAACTCCAGTTAAAGGTGAAATTCTTCATGCTTGGGTATGTTTTCAATGTTTAATTGCTAAGTAGAGGTTAGAAACATGACTTTGTGTAGTCTCCCTTAGACTTTTATGAAGGAACTCAATATAGCTGTAGAAAAACTGCAGATATTCATCAGTGAAATTCTTGTAGTTTGTCTCCTCACGCTGCTGCTCTGCTTGCCTTCTCTAGTGTCTCATGCTGTAGTTAAACTCACTTTGCAGCCCTTAGGTTCTCATCTATCTCCACTAATAAGATGCCTGTTTGAGCCTTGTTGCATATTTTTGAAATCTGCCTCTGAAGTATCTTGAGACTGGTAAATTGCTAAAGATTAAATAAAATGGCTAGGTAAAATAGTCACAGGATGACTGTATAAACCTCGTTTCCTTCGGCTAAAAATGTGACAGTTTCCATGTTACAGCACTGGTGACAGAGGGGAGGATGTGCAGGAGGGCCAGAAGCTAGATTAATTGTTCTGTAATTCCCAGCATCTGTAGGCACAGACTAAGACTTTGCTGTTCTAAGCATTGTTCAGACATGGAATAAAAAGATGGTTCATGCCACAGGGAACTTGAATTTAACATGAGACGACTACTAAGAGAATTCAGTATAATAAGCAATAATTGCAGCAGCAGCAGCCTGTAAAGAGATTTTTTTTGCTGGGAAATGCTATGATCAAGCATGGGTTTTGTTTTTAGGGGGAAGATTCAGATTGGGATCATATGGGAGGTTCATTCCTGTACTAGTTAGCAATAAAATTGCATCAAACTGGAGAAAAAAAAATAAGTCCAGTTTGTTGAATAAATAGCATTCCAAGACTAGTAGGCCTACCTCTGCATTCTCTGGCCTTGAGAGTAGGATTAAACAGGAAATACCAAAAAATAAAAAAGCCCCACAAAAACCAAACATACAGGCATGCAAGTGATTATTTAATATGCTGTCATCTTCAACATCATGGTACAGTTCTAACATGCCTCTCTTTTGGAAGGCTTTCATATAACCTATTTCATGTTACTGGGGCAACTGGAATTGCTGCAGGCGTGAGAATTATTAACTTGTCGGTAGTGCAAGGATATGGTATACTACAGAAATACTGTGTAACTCACTCCTGCTGCATGCCTCTGTGGCACTAACAACTTGAAAATCCTGGGTGCTACTATTTTACTGTGCAGGCTGTGTTGCTAGGTGATTATAAAGTACTTCAATTGTAAATAAAAAGCACTTACTACGTAATTTGTTAAAAAATGTAATAGATTGTTCTCAAGGATACAAATGCTACTTCTGGATTGATCACTGAACAAATTATTAAGATCTTAATAACTTAAACAAGTTTCCAGGCCTCACTTCTAGTTTCAGCAGAAATCTGATTCCCTCAGTAGGGGATTAGCAGCAGAAAAAATTATTTTAAAAAATAAAAACTAAAAAAACCCCTGTAAAACTGCATAACTTTTTAAGGAAAGCAGGTGGTTTAAGGAGGTGCCTTATTTATACTTGCATATGATGTGTATAAACCCATACCTTCATCTAGTTTAAACCCTTGCTGGATATAGACTCATGTAAATAAATAGAAGCCAGATATAGTGGACTCTGAGAAAATAAATCTTTTCTGAACTGACTTTAAGTAAGGCTAAAGAAAACCTCTGCATCAGCACTTCCTTTCCTATTTAGTATAAGGGAGCCATTAAATGGAATATGCGTGGTTTGAACTTAATTTACTCTCTTTATAATAGTTTTAAAATCATCACCAAAATTTGAAGCTTTACATGAATATGATCTTTCTGAATGTTTCTGGGCTGTGTTTGAAATGCTCAGCACTTGAATTTTCTTCACCCTGGTGTTAGTCAACTGAACACCAGTTCTTTTTTTAATTATTGTTATTATTTTGGCTTCTAAGCCATAGAATTATATTGGTCTGCCTTTGAACTCTGTATTTCTCCAGGAAGTTGTGTGACTGTTTAAAAATAAAAAGTAAAATGTGTTGGTTGGTTAACTTGAGCTGAAAATTGCAGCGTGCAGGTGTCTCCCTATGGTCTGTAACACTAAGCTGAATGACTGACTCAGCAGTAGAAAACTTGTTGAAAGAAAATGGCTCTGACCATAACCTCATACAATCTGAAAGCTGCTTCTCTGGGACCACAGAAGCTGCCTCTGGGCATTTGAGTGTTTTCTGCTTCATATTCAGTGCCTAGAAGTGCTGGCTGTAAATCCCTGTCTGGGTCTTTGAGCATTTCAGAAGTGAGTGGGTGGATTCTACAATAGCAGGGTGCTTTTTTTGCCTTTTTTTTTTTTTTTTCTTCACTGTCTTTCTTAAAGCAAAATAACCAATTTCACTTTCTTTTCACAAACATCAGTCTCTCACTCTTCCCCCACCCCAGCCTGTCCCCTCCGACCCAAGTTCTCTGTTCCTTGTATGCAAGCCAAGTAGTTTGGGGACAAAAGCTTCATTGTATGTTTAGTTACATTGTCACATCTCTGTCCTCGTTTTTTAACTACTGGAGTAGGAATTCCTTTGTAATCAGTATGTGATTCTTCTCCCTTGCCCTCATTATCCTACCCCATTTTCTGTCTATGTGCTAGAAAGTAATACTTTTATCATGTGTCTCAAAATGCCCTGTGATGTTTGTTGTTTCGAGGTTGCCTGTGGTAGTTTGGGTAACTGGGTGTTAATTCCTCACTGCCAGCAGGTGGAGACAAATTCTGGTTTGAATGGTTTCTTCAGAGAAAGGACCTTGGGACTTCAGTTGTGATTTAACTGAAAGGGTGGAAGCTCCTTCAGTTTGGGCCTAATAACAAGTATTTGGGTATATTTGGGAGTTTGGGTGCATGTATCTGCAATCTTATTTGCATCTGTAAAACGTGTTTCTTTTTATGTCATAAAACATGGAGATTGAGGCCAAAGTAGGAATTGCTTTGGTCAGGTGGTTTCTAGTTTGTTGGTTTTTTGGGTTTTATTTCTTCCTCTCAGGTGTCTAGTGAGACCATGTGAGAAGCCATTCACTTTTGTTTTAGTGTGTCCAGGGCAAACAAAATCTGAAGCAAGGTTAGCTACTTACTTGACTTCTTGCAACTTGGTGTACTTCATATCACTGTAGGTAAAGATGGGACAAATGGGGCTTGTCAGGCAAGAAAATGATACTTTTGTCATGGTCAGAACAGACACATGTTGTGTGCTAGCACTGTTACAGAGCTTAAGCTAACAATGAACAGATCTGCAAAGGCCATTATGAGGCTTCATCATTCTTAAAGTAAAATTGACATTGTTTTGTCAGGTTTTCTAAACATGCACCATGTTTTTTGTTTTTCTTTTGAAACCTCCATTCTAACTACTCTTAATCAAAGCAGTATCTTTATTTGAATGGTTCTTACTGCTTCCCTTCAAAATACCAAGTCTTTCTAGCCTGTAACTATGTATTTCAACTTCTCCTGTGGTACAAGTCATATTCTCATCTCTTCAGGATTGATGGGGCTACTATGAACTCCAAAACCTACTTGGAGTTAAGGCAACTGTGCCGAGTTTCACATGCAGCTAAACCAGCTTTTGACTTGTGTTTACAGATACCTGCCATTCTTCATTCAGAAAAGAGCATGGTCATCCAAGGAGGCTGCAAAAGGCATCTGTTTTAATGTAATTATTCTCAATATACAGAATATATTAATGATCCATTGCTAGAGTATCAATTTAAATTTAATTGTTATTAATGAAATTATTAATAATAATAATATTTGCTGCACTGTTGAAAGAATTTCTAATGTTTTATTAGCTCATTTTTAAAAAAAAATAAATGTCAGCATTAATGGGAAGTAGTGGTTCCTGAGAGGGAAACAAGGGGCTTGCAAATATAGACAAAAACTTACTACTATGTCCGTAGCTATTTTTAGATCTCTGCACAGGGAATTGTATGGAACACTTCCAGTAATACTTCAAATACTAAGAGCCTCTGAAGCCTTGGATGTGGGAAGGATCTGGAAAATGCTTTCAAGACCATTTCTTTTATATCAATTCACTATTCTCTGGATGTTTTGAGGTGTGGGGGTTTGGGGGGTATTTGCAATAGGACGTGAGTCACTCCCCTATGAATTAGCCATGTGGGGTTTTTTTCCCCTCTAAGCAGACACTTGCAATAAATCAGAGTGGTTAAATGACGTGTGCCAGAACAGATAGTGTGCTGGAAATGCTGCGCGGTGAACAGCCCGTTCCTCGCGTCAGTGCAGCCTCCTTGCTGCATTCTCCTTGTGCAAGGAGCTGATGGCTTCAAAGCCTCGTAGGCAGCCAGCTGTGTGTTTGGGTGGTATGGACATGAGGCACTAGTCATTCCCTTTAATTCTCGGTACAGAGTGGATAAACTGTTGCTTAAATGGCTTTATTTTGGTACAGAAATACTAGGTAGGGAAGTAACGTAAGATGATGGGACGTTAGGCTATGTGCCAGCTGCTGCAGCTTATGGAGGTTGTGTGGCAGCATTTGCCTCTATGAGCCAAGTGAATTGAGAGGTTGGGCAGCAAAGCAGAGTACTGACTTGATGTGAGGAGCAAGTGACTTTTGAAGTGGCATGTTACATGAAATCAGAGGAGTGGGCTCTATTTTGTCAGAATTCTTCAGTTCACTTTAACAGAGATTTCTTGAATCCTTAAGTAAAAAGTTTCAAACTGATCATTTGTCTTTCAGATGCGAGGGCAGAGTAGAGTCAGCCTCAGAAGCATGTTTCTAAGCATTTTACTTTTTTCCCAACATACATGCCACAGCACTGCAATGCAGGAGTACTTGCACCTGGTGTCGACATAATGCACTTGCTACTGCACTTCCTCTTGAGGAAATGCTGGGTGTCAGACCAACTCCAGCTTATACAATTGGCCATGGCACACAAATGAGCTCTTCTTTTTGCAAACTACTGTTTGAATATGAGCTTACCCATGAGGCTATGGATGTCACTTATTCTGTAAGGATTGTTTTCTTTTTTTTCAGAGCCACGAAACTCACATATTTCATCAGTGAAATCCATTGAGGCTTGACCAGTGCTGGTGAGATGTACAAAGGAAATAGCTGTGCTGTTCAAAGTGCCAGCATGGGAAATCTTGTTACCATTTAATATGTGTAATTTGGACTAGGCAGCAACTCTTTGCTGAGTTACTTCAGAGCTTTGCTTGAGTATTTCTAATTTATGGAATTCCTGTGAAACTAAATCAGTGCTGGGGAAGTTACGTGGATTTTTTTCTTTTCTGGATCTGGATGGGACATTCGGATCTGACCCAGAATTTTTTTTTAATTAATTTTTGTATTTACACAGACACACTGTTAGTACTGGAAGTCAAGTATCTAACAATGCTAGATTAAAAAAAAATTTTTTTTTGGAAAGCTAATTGTGAAGCTGTGAATGATAAATAGGCCTTTTTTAATTTGGCTATTACACTTAAGGAATGATAGTGCTATATAACCTAAGCCTTCCCTTAAATTTGCCACTTGTTTATTGTTATAAAAATAACATTAATAGTCTGTTATAATCTGGTTTTGTTATGTTAGCATTCTGAAACAGTAGCTTAATCTGACATGAGATGTCATGTTAACTTAGAAGACCATTAACTTGCAGAATTTATCTATGCAGCTTGAATAATATCTTGTTCTGGACTCGTATAGCAGGGTGAATTATGGAGATGTTTCTCTTCAGATAAATATCTAAGCAAGGTTTTATGCCAGTATTGTGACAATTAAGTGCCAGAGGTCTAGATTTAAATTCTTAGCCCTAGTTCTGCCTGCTAATCTCAAGACCTCAAAAGTTTATGTTCAGGTTATGGAGTTTGACTCATCTTTGTACAGCAAAAGAAGTTAATTGCTTGTTTAAGTGTAATACTGCAAAGCATTATGACTGGTCCATAGCAGGAAAGGTTGGAGTCCCTGGCTTCTAATCCTGTCTCTAAGACCAAATAGGAAAATTTTTTTCAGATCAAAGTCTCAAGTAAGAACTCTGAAACAAAAGTGATATTTTGTTAAAGGAGGTGAGAGTTAGTGAGTTATAGTTTGGGTTTTATTAAAAATTGAGAGGTAACATAAAGCAAAACGCAGCTGGAAACCTTTGCACAAAATTCTGTGGATATTGGCTAATACTGTATAGGTTGTCAGATTGGAGCTACAGAAGTTAAATGCTCAATCTCCTATTATATTTGCAGTATTCTAAAAATAAATGCTTAAATGAGATATGTTAATGGGCCTGCTGCCACCAGAAGGACTCCAACAGCATGGTGTTTGGCTGTACCAGCACTACTGTGTCTCGACAGTCACTGAGATTCAAATTAGGGGCTGAGCTGGAGCAGGAGGCAGAGTGGAGGATGCCTTCATAACACATTGTCTGTCACCTACACCAAGGAATGCTTCCCTTGATAATCTCAGTTTTGCTTTAACTGCCACTGAGCAAGAGGTGAGAAGAACTTGCATTTAAAGTAGGATGGAACCAAACCCATTTAGGGAATCAAAGGTCATAAATCATTTTACATTGCAAATCATTTTGGATTCTAGCAAAATCCACTTGAGCAATATCTTTTCTCAATGAGTGAAGCCATTCTGTCAATCAGAACCATCTATAGAAAGCTGTGTGATGGGTAAAATGGTTATTAGCTGTTCCTAAATACTTCCTGCTATTGGGGAGAAATAACAAGAACCAGAAAGGTAGTGAATTATGATTATGGCCTTTCAAAACAGTGCAAATGGAAATGTTAGAGAATAGCAATCTGTTACAGTACCTACCTAAAGTCTCAACCAAGGATTAAAGCTCTCGTGGAAAAATAAAAGGATTCCTGCCATGAATTGCTCCTGGCCTTAGGTTGTGACAAAATGCAACAGCTGGATGAAATGTAGCCTGCATGGAATTGAGAGAGTAAGTTGGAAAGTAACAAGCAGATCATACATAATAAATAAGTGGATAACAAGAAATTGATATGCCTGCCATATGGAAACTGAGATGGATGCTGAATAAAGAGAGCTGTGCTACTGACTGTTGTAGTAATCTGTGTAGTGAATTCCCAGCACTCTACAATTTTTCCTTCTTTTTTTTTTTTCTTCCCCCCCCCCTTTTTTCATTTAAATATCAGAAACTTAGGGCACAATCACCTCTTGAAGTCTGTAAAATGTGCAGTGCATTAATGCACATTATGAATGCCCTGCTGCCTGTGGATACCAAAAGGTTGAAATTCAGGCTTTGTGTGGTCCTACTTTTTAACTTTTAGGTTCTTGGAGGTAGAGTAAAAAGCCTTTTATTTTTATGGTATTGTGTAAGGCTGCTTGTAGGAATTTTTGCCTTTGGATGCCCGTAAATCTTGACTGTATTTTTGGTGTGGTTAAGGTGAATGAGACAAACAACTTCATAGATAGAGCTCCCATGTTGAAAATTCATTGTGAGGATTTGCATCTTGCCTAATGGTTGCCATTTTTTCTAGCTAAAAGATTTTTTTCTCGTGTGTATTTTATTAAGACCAAACTTTCTTGTCTTTGCAACTTAGTGCTTGAGCCCATTAGAGAACTGTCTGGGCATCCCAAAAGATTTACAGAATAAATACTGTACTCATCCTTACCTCTCTCTATATGCATGTGGTAGTGGTTACAAGTTGATGTTCTACCTTCAGCAATAGCACTGGAACACAAAATCTAATGTTGTTAGACTGAAAAAGTCCTTTTGGCTCCCAACTATTGAGAATAAATGCCACCCTGCTTCTGGAAAGAAGCTTTCATTTTATTATGCATAAAATAATTAGAAAAAATACTCAGTATGTGTGTCTTTGCAGAATTGTTTTTCTAAGCCCTAATTAGTGCTACTCTAAATCTTGCAGGACTGTATTGAATATAAGGATTTGTTCAGAGCAAGTACAGCTGTAATTAATCTTTGCATTCCCATCAAGAAATGCTGGCACATGCTGTGAGAAACAAGGAAGGAAACTTTCAGTTCAAGCTGTCTGAGCCAGTACCCAACTGCAGCTAAAAACCACTGGAGTAATCTCTTTATCCCTTTCTAGTGTGCAGGGAAGTTCTGGGCAGAGACAAATCTACCCCAGTGAGCAGCCTTTAGCTTTTGATTATGCTGCTTAATTTCCACATTCAGAAAGTTTCTAATGGATCTCAATAATTCAAGAGGCTTCAAAATTGGCAACTAATATCTCAGTAGAGATTCCCAGTAATAAGAATGTGTTCCAGAAAATATGAGTAAGTATGTTTAAAGCTGTTTAAAGTCTAATTTACAGTTCCTACTGAAATTTGGTGGAAGCAGGAGAGAGTTTATATATTAAGTAATGAGCATATTCATAGGTTAAAACCATGGTAGCACATGAGGGCAACTTTTATTCTAGTTGCAACAGAATACCTGCATTATGTAGAGACATATATATTAATATTTATCTGTTAACACTGAAGTCTAAAAACAATCAAAGAATATTGTTTATAGTGGAAGGGCTCCACTGGTCAGGCTGGTTTCAACCCTTCAATCTCAAGCCTACAGCTGAAGTGGAGACTGTTGTATTTGTGTTCCCATGACACAGGTTGTTTTTGGTGTATTAAAGCTACATGCACTACTTGAAGATCCAGCAAGGACTGGCTTAGCTGTGTAGAAGATGAGGGCTCCTCCTGCTTGTGGGATGTGTTAGCAGTTTTCTGACCCTATGGCTGGTTTCAGGAAACTGGGGGGGAAGACACTGCAAAAGGAGATGAATGCTTTTGTTAAACCTTTCTCCCTGACATGGCTCACTCTGTGCTCAGAAGAGCAGTGCTGATGATGCACTTTGGAAAGTTCCAGTTTTACAAGTCAGCCTTTTGCACCTCATTTGTATGTTCTCTGTAGTAATTCAGCTTTCTTTCATATTGGTAACAGCCCTTGTCACCTCCACCTAGATTGGGACAGCAGCAAGGATGATCTAAGTGTCTTTCCAAGTTCTCTATAATGTTCCCTTGAGGAAAAACAGTAAGAGGTTAAGGCTTGGATTTTTCAAAGGGGTCACTAAATTTGACAGGATAATGGGTAATGAATGCTTTTAAGCTTTCCTGAATATCCTAGTTTATATTAAGCTATGTAGGATCAAGAGGGAGTAACAAGCACAGATGAACAAATAAGCAAAACATTAACAACTAGATCTGGTTTTATGAGGAAGTCTTCCTGGCATATCTTCTGGATTTTTATACGTAAGAGAGCAGATATTTGAAGTTGTTCTTAACTTGCACACTGACAGTGAATTAAGTTTAATGAGCCTATGGTCTTTAAAAGACAGGACCTGGCAGAAAGCTGAAAAGGAAAATGTGGGTAGGATGGTTATGTGACAATAACTTGCTCAGTTAGCTCTGGTATATTCTTGCTAGCTATCCCAATCTTGATCCTTTTGCAATTATTTCTTCAAAATATTGTAATTTTCTTTAACCTACTTGTCTTATGTTATCTTCCCCTGCTCCTGCTGTCTCCCTAACAAGCCTGCTCTGCTTTAAGACATTGAGTGTTTTACTTGGTGTGTCATGCAAAGATAGAATTTAACTTGAGCTGTAGCTGTGTGGTAGAATAATCCCAGTGAGCAATAGGAAATGGTGGTTTAGGGAGTTCTGCTTTGTACTATGTTCTTGCTCATGTTGGCACAACTGTTTTTTGGAAGCTCTGCAGTAAATTAGGAAGCTCATCTAAGGCAGAGTGCAACCCTATGACTGATAATAAGTGCAGCCAAGATAGTGCCATGATGTGGTGTTGGTGAAGGAACAAGCAGCTGGCATCACAAGTGGTCACAAGTCACCTTAACCTGGTGCTTGCCAAGGAATGATGGTAGGGTCTTTATCTTGCTGATCCTTCATCCAAGTAATGGTTTCTTTCCTCCATCAGGTTTCTTTCCTGATGCTAAAATAAGATGCCTGTACCTCAAGGATGCTGTTTGGGTTTTAAAATATTTCTGTTCCAACTTACCAGAGTATCCAAAGTGTTTGCACACTGTCCTAAGCCAAGGCTCTGTTTCACAGGTATTGAATGTAGAGAAGGAGGTGGTGAGCAGAGGGAGGGAGGAAACACAGTATTTGACTTTTGAGTTTATGTGAAATGATAGCTGTGCAATTGGAGGCTTTCATAGATGAGGTGACATAAGGGTGCATCTGAACATAATGCTATGCCAGAAAATCTCTTGAGGATCCATACTGCCACAGCTGATAATTCAACACTAATGGAAGGAGCAGAACTGTTAAGTTGTCTTCTCAAAGGAGAAGAGTAAGGTTAGCTCAGTACTTTGCTTCTCCTTTTTCTGAACCTGCACTAGCTGGGAAGGCTTTCTGTTGCAAAGGCAGCATGGTCCCCTCCTTCTCATCAGTTTGCAGCTATACTTAAAGCAGCTCAGTGGAGTAAACCTGTTTTGTTCAATTATTGACTTTGTATTTGGGGGATGGGAACAAAACTTCTTGGAAACATCATGCAAGATTTTCTGTTTGAGAGTGGAAAACATGTTGCTATGAGAAGTAATTTATTGACACCTTTCAAATGTCTGCTCTGTATACAACACAGATTCCTGCAGTTCAGACTGTGGCAGACTTGTGCTTCATTTGGCTTTACTCCTGAATAAACTGTTGGTGTTTGTCCTTGGAAGGTCTGCTCTCCACCCTACCCCCAAAGGCTCTTAATTTGACATGCTTTCATTGATATTCACTTAATTCTAATTTGGAAAACTCAGTAAAATCTCAAACTGAAAAAATAGTGGCTTATTGATGGAACTCTCCCATTTAACTCCATCTCTGAATTCTGTGTATTTAAGACTTTGATCCATCTAGTTTCAGCCTGCTCAGAGTACAGTACTGAGCCAGTAATGATGTTAGATGTGGGCAGGAGGCAAAAGAACCACCTACTATGTCCTCTTTTTCTGTCTTCTTTCTCCCAGTCCAGCACATGCATTCTAGGTTGCGAGGAGTTCAGATGGCCGTCCACGTGGCTGGACTGTTTCCCCCTCTGCAGTTCAGTAGGATGTGACCAGGGCTTTAATTAGGAATTTATTTTTTTTAATAGGCAGTCTGCTCAACAGCTTGTAGAAGTTTGTTAAACCAACTTCAGTTTCCACTGTGACTTGATTAATTTACCTGTGTAGATGAGGGCTTAAGGATGGAACCTAAGTCACTTATTTCAGATTGCCTGGTTAATCCTTAGATTTGTTTTCAGGTGCTTACAGTGCTTAATTTATATGAAGCAGATGCACATGAGGATGAATAAAAATAAAACTTTGATTTGATCCAAGATTTCAATGTTACCTGTGGGCTTTTTTCCTCCATGGTAAATCATTTCTAATTAGCCTGAGCTTCAAGATAGTAGCTTTATAATGATTGAGGACTGGATCAAAGGACTCGGCTGTAGATGCATGTTAAAATAGGATGGAGTTGCCCATTAATACAGCTGTTGTTCATGCAGTTACCAGCCCTATCTCACTGTGTGAGTCTTCACTCAGGGAAGTTTGATTCTTTAGTGAATCAGTACCTGAACAGCTTTAATTTTTAGCTCAGGTAAATCTATTCCAAGTTTGATTTCATAAGTGAAAGTAATGATGTGAGTTGTGTGGCAGGATGGATTGAAGTGAAAAATGTAAAAAAAGCAATCCTGAATGTTTTGAAAGAGAACAAATTCTGAAATGGAATAAAAAGTTTAGATTACTTGAAATCATCTTTATGCTAAAATATCAGTAATGCTAAGGTTTAAGTGCAAATTTGGAAGACCTTCCCTTCTCCTCATGCCAGAACAACCTTCAGTAGAGGAGAGAATATTTGGAATAACTGATATGTTGACTGGAGTGTTTTGAGATAGTGACTATAAATCAGATCAGAGAAAACCTGACTAGATCATGAGTGGAAACTGAAGTCTGTCTCAGATCATCAAAGGTTATTTGAGGTTCACTATCACTCATCTGCTGGACTCAACACGTAGTGTTGGCACTGGAGCAGGAGAGGTGAGGTTATAGGGCGGGCGGTCACTTCTTGGGTGAAACCTTCTCTTACAGACCCAAAGTACAGCTGTCAACTAATGAAATAAATGTTCTTGGCACGTGACATGGCACAACTTGATCACTAGTGATCTAAGGGACTCACAAATGCATGTAAAGGCCCGACATAGTAGGAAGCAATACCAGTGTCAGTGTAAGTGGGTGAACATGAGATGTTGAGTTGGCTTCTTAGTGCTGAGAGCAAGCTATCGTACGTTGTGAAATTCCACTGATTTGAGAAGTCACTGGGAAAGCAAGCATAGTAGCAGCTGGCAGAAATGGTGCACTTTGTAGTTCAAAGTTGGTCAGTCTCTTAGAATTAACAAATACCAAGCTGCTATTTAAAAAGGAGAAGTTTTTTGTTTCTAGGGCAAATTATTTTTAAATATTGAACACGGAAACTGGTTTGTAGAATCCCTCAAAGACTTCCAAACTGTATGTTCTCTATAGTTGAGCCTGCTCAGACCTGAGGTAATGGTCATGGTGTAAAATTCCAGAGTAATATAAGCAAGGTGGAATATTTATTTTCTGCACTGTACTGCCTATACACTTGGTTTTAGAGGAATCGGACTGTTAAATAGCACATCTGAGTGCAAAAGATACAACTTGCATTTTACCTCAGTCTGATTTCCAGCTAAAACCTAACTTTCAAGTACTGAGCAGCTTTCTGAATCTTGCAAGGTCATCGTTTTAGTCTTGCATCTAAAAACATCTTGGTTGTATACATATCAACAAAATAAGAGAACCTGTTTTTTAAATAAATGTTTAAATAAACATGAGGGATAAAGGACTCTTTCCAATCCTTATGGTCACTTTTAACAACAGATGTAGACAAATTTCAGTAAAACGTGTCTGAGCTGTTGTTTCCACAGATAGTGGAGCATTAGGGCACTCTGCAACAAATGCTTTGGTGTAGAATTGGAGTAGGAAGCATTGTTCTGTGAGATACTCAAGGTTATGCCTGTTGTAAATGCATTCGAGTTGCTTAGCTTTCCAGCTGGCCACCTGCCATGGAAAAGTCCAAGCTCAATGTCCTCTCATGGCTGGTGTTAGTTGTTTTTTCAGCTCACAAGATCTCAGATATTTATTTCCCATCGCTTCATCTGATAAGATTTGAAAGGGAAGCTCAGTGGTAAACTTGTGATTTAGTCTTGATCAGATAGTCAGCACTGCTGACTAGATTAATTCATATGGTAATATTTTTTTTGTCAAGGTCCATTCTAGTTCTGCAGATGTCTTCTGTAAACAAAGCAAGCTTCAGGTTTGTGTACTGAGCTGATGAAAACAAAGCATGGGACTAGGGTCACATAATAATGTGATTGTGCATCGTTCCCAGTGATTTGTAAAAACATCCAATTGCTTCTCAATTCTGATGTGTTAGTTGGAAATGCCCATTTTTGCACAGCAGCTGCCCACTGAGAATAAATGGGATAATTTGCCAGTGATTGGCCAGAATCTTGGATCCATTTACAGCTCAGGACTTTCTTTTAACTGTGGCAAGATCTCTGTTTTCAGTTGCCTTCTCTCGTGCGTTTTGGCCGACTGTGCCTGGAATGAGAAGTTGAGTTGGCGTGCGTTAGTTCAACTTCGCGGAGAACCTCCGGAGTCTGAGATGAAAGGGTTCTGGCAGCAATTTTAGACAATGGATTCGCTTAGACAGTTGGCAGGGAAACAGGAAGGAATCCTTTCATGGGATGCTTATGACTAGGTCTGTCGTCTGCTCGTGCCAGGATGAGTGTGTGTGAGCTGGGGCACACTGCTGATGTTGGATACAGTAATCAAAGGGGGGTTTTGTCGTTTAAACATAACTGTGATTCTTCCACATGAACTGGGTGTAAATCCTTTTGCATCTACTCCTTGAATCTTGCTAGCTGCTAGTTGGTGAAGGCTAGGAAATACTAAATCACTGTAGCTAATGAGCAAGTGTGTCTGGTTAAGGATTTTTCTAGAATTAAAAAACCAAACAAAACCAACAATAATTTAACCCTTTTGTATTGCACTGTGCACCTTTGTGTTTTGTTTGCAGCCAATACTGTTTTCTCTGCTGTTTGCACCTGCTTCTCTTGCAGCCATTGCAAATCTGTGAAGCAGGAATAGCAGTGGTGAAGAGACAGTAAGTAGGAGTAAATCAAAATGATGGGGATTTTTGTTAAAGTTTCATGAAGCTGATAGTGTAGGGTGAGCCTGGCTTAGCCTGTTAACAGAAAATTCCTTTCCTCCTTGAAGCACTGTTGCTAGTGTGCGTATTTGAGACAGAACTGTTAACATAGTATCAATATGTTATAGTAATTTATCTTATCTACAGTCTATTGATGTAGAAACACCTAGAATTTCAGGGAAAAAATGAACTTTTTTCCTTACAGTACTTTCAGAAGAATTGCTGTATTTAATTGCTGGGAAAAACGAACACATGTAGGAGTTGCCCTTCACAAGAACTCTGCTCCTGTTAAGAGTGTTTCTTAGCTGTAGGGCTAGAATTTCACTTGGTCTCAGGGGTCCACAAATCTTAAAACTGATGTGGGAGCTCAGATTAGCCTAGACTTTTGGGGAGAAATTAAATATTTATCACCCATTTTTTTTTTAATACATATGCTGTAAAGCCAGTGTGTCACGTAGGCTGAGTTTATAGGAAGCCATCCTGATTTGGACAAACAGATGTTTGCATTGCCTGTTTGTACTGAGCTGATAATGACTTTTAAAAATGTTTTCAAATACCTACACTATATGTGGTAGAAAGAAGAGGTAGATTTTAGAAGCTTGGAACTAAACAATACTCTTTTTTTGTACTTGGTATGTTTGTAGGGCACAGATAGCAGCAACTTGGATAAGCACTGGAGTTGCTGGATGGGAGCCAGTAGCTCAGTCTGTTGTTAAGGAGGAAGTTAAATAGCACTAGGGAGGTTTGATAGTTAGAATTCTGTATGGCATAAGTGAGGAGAAGTGGTTAGTCTCTGCCTTGGAACTAGTGATTGAATGAAAAATTAATGTTTGTCCTGTGTCAATAAATCTCAGTGCCCAGACAGGATGTAGAATATCTGTAGAACAGAATTATGGCATAGAATGGGCATCAGCATTTCAGGGCAATTTAGGTTACTTCAGCATCCTTATAAGTGAATTCTTAGCAAGCACAGACTTGCCTATCTCCTTGGCAAACCATACTTAATTCATCAGCTGTCCCAGAAAAGAGAACACACTTTTGGCTGTAGTTGATCCGTCCCCTGTTACCAGTGAGGCTGAATAGAAGTGCAGATTTAGACTTAATCTGTTGGAAGAGCCTGCAGGTTCAGGGAGAGGTTGGTTGTTTATAGTTGCACCTCACAAGAATTTTAACCCTGAGTCTTCGGGGTTTCTGAAGGACTGCTATTTTCCTTGGACAAAACCAGAGTGCAGATCCTGGAGCCATATCTCTATGTTCAGTTCCAAAGAATATGTGAATTATGGTGGTGGGATCTTAACCTGCTTGTTAAGTGTAGTAGATCTCACTAATAAAAGCATTTCTTATATCTCTCATTGCTGGTGAGGTTTTGGGTTCTAATCTCAGTACTGAAAAACTTGGCTGATGTAACATCTCCGACATTTTCAAATGCTGGTCTCCTGGTTATTTTATCCTATTAAGTTAGCATTAGCATTGCATTTTGTCAGTATGTGTCTTGACAATCCTGATGGACTAGTTAGTACCTTATGTAAAGGCCAGATTTGGATGAGATGATGTGTCGATGCTTTAAGTCCATCCCATTCATGTATGTAAGATCTCAGCGGTTAAAGACTGGGAGATTCCCAAACTTCTTTCTGCGATTTCCCGAATTTCCTCTGTTTCTCAGCGCTGCTGCTGAATGCTGAACAGGGAGTGGGATGCAAACACCACTGTTTTTTTTTATTTGGATATCTGTTGCTTTCTCCTGGCAGATTCAGCTGCAGCCTGTGGTAGTTGCAGTATCTGTTGCTCTGTGTGTTTTGCTGTATTCGTGGGAATCTTGTTAGAACTTCCTTGAAGTGTAACGTTTCCTTCCTGTGTGGTTTAATTCACTGTCTGAAACAGGCTAAGACTGACAGGTCTACCTTAAATTGTGCACTCTAAATTTAGCTGCTGGAGACAGAATGATCAGGAAGGGCTAAATTAATATTATGTCAAAAAGGCCTTGGGACAAGGAAGGGAAAAAAAGCCAATTTGGAACAGAGGGTTCCCTTTCAGGTCTTTCAGTTCAGAGCAGAACGTAGAGGAACTGCTTTTCAGAAGGAAAAGGTTGAAATTAGCCTGTATTTTAGGGAACTGGACAATAGTTCATTTCATTATCATTTATGGTCTAACCAACTGTCACTTTGAATAACTGGCTGAGGGTTCAAGTGACAAGTTGACAAGTTTTAGCCTTGTAGAACATTTCTTCTCATTACTGAGTTTCTATGGATATTTTAAAGCAATCTACATGCGATCTGTTGTGCTTTATATTCATGGAATTAATACTGCTTGGGAGCTCTGCCCAAGTGTTTTCTGCTTGCTTTTTGCAATGAAGCTGTCAATGGCAAAGGAAGTGAGGCTAGATGAGTTATATTATTTATTTAGGGAGATTTCTTGTGTGATATGAACCTAGCCTGAAGGGACAGAGATGTTAAATACAATTAGTTCTTTTCATGGTAGCTTATTTGATGCTAATGTTAAGATGACATTCATATAGTAAAAAAAAATATAGAATAAAATGGACTAAATATTTCTTCTTCATTTTGTGCCTTTTGCTCCTTGAGAATGCCATGTTCAAAATAATCTAGGATATAGAAGAAGAGCTGTAGAGCACTATTGCAGGAAGCAAGAGTATATGCTTACATTTTACCTTTCCTTCCTTTCTCTTCCACTGATCAGTTTTTAAGCAAATTGTACTATTTTCTCTGGCCTCACCAAACTTAACACTGCGATAGGGCAGTTCAAAAATTTTCAATTTTCTTTTTTTTTAATAATCCAATAATGATTCTTCATTGTGTAACTTGTGGGCTCATTTTAGGCCTTCTGTTTGTGTTTCTTGATTCCCCCAGTTCCCAGATGTGCAGTGACTCATCCTACTGAACAATGGGAACAGCATCTCTTATTCCTTCACTTGGTCCCAGTTGGCAAAACTGTTACTCAAAGGATGTGTATTGCAGAGGGAGAAGAGATTAGCAGTGAGAGAATGATTCATCCAAGCGTTGGTGGTAACTCTGGTGTGGTGAGCAAGAAGTTAAGGAAGACTAATGGTCTATACTATGCTCTGGTGCACTAAAAAGAAGTATCTGAATTATCTAAAATTCATAACTTGGAGGTTACCCTTCTCTTCCCCACCACTGCCCAGGAAAACACAGGTCATGGGTGGAAGACAACATTTTGACATCTTGATTTATTATCAAGGAGGATTTAAAAAAAAAAACATAGCTAGCTGGTTTGTATCAACTGCAAAATAGATGATGGTCATCTCAGGCTTTGCTGATATAACCTTCAAATGTGAAATTTAGTAAAAGATTATTAGTTTAAAAAAGAAAAAAGTCAATACAGACATGCTTCACTGATGTACTTTGCTGTGACTGTGACAGAATGGTGCTTCATCTCTAAGTACCATTCTGGTTGAAATGAAATAATGTCTTTCAGATTTTAAGAATATTATTTATTAATATTGTTAGAATATTTTTAAAAAGGAAATAAAGTACTAAGAGAAATACAAGAACATTTGAGTCTTTTAAAATCTGAACAGCTAGAAGCTCAACAATCCTCTATAAATGTAGTTGATTTCAGGAAGTTTCTTGAGCTGCCACAGTTTTTCTTGTCACACCAGCCCATAAAAAGATTGGCCTGGACCTTTTTTGTTTGTTTTTTAAGTGAACACACCATGATGTGATTATCCCTAGGTATTTAAATGTAATATAAATAACTGATGGCTTTCATTGCTGTTTTGGTGCTCTCAAGCATAGTTCAAAATAGATTGCAATGTTCAAAAAACTACTTAATATTTTTTTCTTCACTAGAACCATTAAAATAGCGCGATTCAAGTTGTCAATCTGCGTAGAGATATTTTTAGTATCTGATGAATCAATTGCAAATATTTGCTGCCACTTCTCTAGGAAGCCATGCTAGTGAACCAGAAAAAACTGGCGAAGATCTGGAAGAGGAGAGCATTTGCAGTGCTAAGCCAGCTTCTGAATGTAATTGAATGGCTAGATGACTTTGGAGAAACACTAAAAATTTGTGCTGAAAAAGCCAAACCAGCTTGTTCATGGTTAGTGTCTTCAAGAGGGAAAAAATGGTTCAACATAAGAGAGGCAGCTGATACTTTTTAAATTTTGATAATAACTTGCCATGAAAGGCAAATGAACACTGATGAACAATTCATAAATTCTTTGTGTATATTTTTATATGCATGCATATATATACACATATATATATTTGTATGTGTGTGTAATACCCAAAGCATGAGATAGTTATGCATAAATAATAATTTATCAATGGAATTAAAAGATTGCATTCAAGTGCAGCTTGTTATAAAGCTAAATAAATTTGACTTCTAGATTTAATTAATATTGATATCTATTTTCCCAGGATGACAAGGAAAAAATTAAAAGATAAAGGAATGTTCAGTTAATACAATTGCTGTGATTAAATATACTAATACAAACCAGTCCTAACACCTGGAGTTTCCATATTTTCCTCATTTGAATACATTACAAGTCATTCATCAAGTCAGTTGGTGCCATCTGCAGTTGTTCTGTGCTGCTGCCTCGGTGAACTGAAATATCTCACACGCTTCCCAGAAGCAACCAAGTTTTCTGAGAATCAGACTAAGGTGTAGAGAAAGGTTATTTGCCAAGTCTTTGGGGCAGGAACTGAACCCACACTTCCATAGGCCATAACACAGGACTTCATCAGGGAATAATCTTTAAAGTAGCGGGGGGTTGAGTGAGGTGTGGGTTTGGGGGTTTTTTTGTGGGTTTTGTTTTGTTTTCATCCCTTCAGGTTTGTGTGCTGTAATGTTTGGAGCTTTTCTTAACTTCAAACCCTCTGGAGCTTGTTGGGGATTTGTTGTTTTGACTGGAAACAGATATTTTGACTTAAGTACTGGATGTCTTTGAATTTTGTGCTAGAAATGAACATTCAGACATCTTCAGATCTGTCAGACCATGCATATGGTGTTCACACCTGTTCCAGCAACCTGACTTGGTTACCCACCTATCCAAATGTTTTGCAATTACTGCTTAAAATTTCCCAGAATTAATTATTTGGCTTAACTGCAATGTTACAAAGAGCTGTGTAAGAAACTAGAGAAGTCTAATTTCCTTAAATCACAGCAGAAATGAACATGTTTGGGTTTGTTTTTTTTTTTCATTAGTCACATTATTTTCTTACCTTATTATAAAAGTGCAAAATGTTCAACTGATTGATTTGTGGGGCAGGAAATGGGGGAGGCAGGAGCTGTAAATCAGGTAAACGTGCTTGTGTGTCCCAGCAGTTCACATGCACACAGCTGTTTCCTGCTCTCAGCGTGGGAGGGTTTATGGACAAGGCAAGGACTCTTGAAGTAACTGAGTGGAAAATAGGAACAAGTTGTATCAGAGATGGCCCCTTTGCACATCTAAAGGCATTGTGTAGGACAAAGCACAATAGATAGAGAAGGGTTTTTTGTAGCTTCAGTGACCTTTTCTTTTTGGGCTCTTCCATCTCCTAAATATGACTAATGCTGTACAGGAAGACCTTTCCTCTTATTCATCTGGTCTGTGATATCTCTTCTGATCCAACAGAGTGCCAAAAAATACAGGAAATTACTTTCACCTTATGAAAATTCATGACTGTAAGGAAGCTCTTAAAGCAATTGTTCTTTGGAAACTTCCCCCACCCCCCCCCACAAAAAAAGAGTATTTTTTTCTGCTAGTGATCCACTATAAGTCTTTTGCAATACATGGTAGGTTTTTTTGCAAATATGTCTGTCTTTATGGAAAGACACTTCTAGATTTAAATGTTAAGAAATAATAAACTACAGCTCCTTTTTGTCTGTGCCTTATGCTGATGGTATGTACTTGTGGAGTACACTGCATCCTCTGATCTCCAGTCTGATTCTTCAGGATGAGCTGTCGTGTTGGCATCTGTTTACGGTTGTACTGGAGGGGAATAATTCTGTTTTGCTGTCTCAAGCCTATGGTGTAGAGGAGAATATATGGTTTTAAGGATTTATGTTGCTCTTGGAGTCTGAGATGTTATTTTGAGAATGAACTCGTTTGGAATTAGTGACCTGGTGAGGGCACTTACTGTCATTTTGGTCATTACTGACCCAGTCCTGATCTGTAATATATGTAATTGCTGCCTAAAATTATTAAAAGGCAGCAGGATTTGCCATTTTATCATTCTTATGACATGGATACAACTGCAAGACACGTGTGTTAGTAAAGAATACTTTCTTACTGAACAGATCATCTTCATCTGAAGAGATGTCAGGGAAGTGTTTGAAGGAGAATAGGTTTCTGGCAAAGACAGTTTCACTCCAGAAGTAAAATCTGCATCTATATGAAAACACTTTTTTTTTTCCTTCTAAAAATATATGCAGGGCTTTTTGTATCCGCTAATGCAAAGTGGCATTTAATTTGAGTGTGATACATGGGCAAGCTTGGGGTTTTTTAAAAAAAACAAACCCCACAAAACCTCTTAGGCATTTTCACACAGGAATACATTTTTTTTGTAAACGTTACCTATATTCTTTAATATAACTGCTAAAGGATTTTGTACAAGATGAGCAAATCCATTATTAAAGCTCTTGAACCTAAAAAGGAAACTATCTGTAGAAAAGAAAGTCCTTGAGAATGTAGAGAATGTACCTTTTTTTTTTTGACAAACAAGTCTAGCTTAAATTATCACGAATTGTGGGTGACTTGTATCTTTCACTTTTCTAAAGATGTGCCAACCAGTCTAGGATATACTTTTGTTCACTGTTATAAATTTTAAACAAAACATCGCTTTCTTATAACCATGTTTCATTTTTACTCCCACACAGTGTCAATTAACTGCATTCATCATACAAGAGGAAAAAACCTAATATTTTAAGCCAAAGGACTGACTTTAATAACACTTCCTTTTCATTGTAAAGATTTACTGGATGGATCTGAGCATTTATTCAGATCTCTACTCAACTTTTATTTTACCAGAACTAATAGAGAATTGCTTTTAGAAGAAATACTACCTTAGCTACACGTTGATAGTTTATTATGGCAGCACCACTTCATTATCAGCAGTTTCTGTGAATTAAGCTATGTAGTGCTTCTGTTGTTCCAGTTCCTGAACATATCAGGATGTTGTCCAGGCTTCCACTTGTGATATTGCTCTGTTAGGCTTCAGTGCATGTTGGAAAGTGAAAAGTTGGATTTGCTGTCCTAGAAAGAAGCTTAGTTCCCATCTCTTTCCTTTTCCACAGGGTGAATCGGTGAAATACTTCCTGGATAACCTGGATCGGATCGGTCAGCTGGTAAGACAAACCTTCTCATTCTGAACCAAAAGAGCTCAAAGAGATAGTGAAAGCCTGGGTGTGCTATGATTAATGCATTAAATAACTTCAGTGTTTCTATAAAAATAGTAAACTCCAGCAGCCTTATGAAACTGAAACTTAGTATTTGCTTAATCTTTTTTGATAGAGAACAGATATTGTTTATAATAGTTGTATTTATGCACGTATTTTCTTTTGTCAGTCCTTCTGAGCAGTCTCTGGATCTCATTCCCTTTTCATGATGATCTGATTGCTGCTGGTACTTAAGGTAGCAGAATGAAACCTTATGAAATAAAAAAAATTACTAGCACTTTTCAGATTCAAAATCTGTAATTAAAATTTCCGTCAGGAGACCAGGAGGAGAAAGAAGGGAGATGATTTTCCAAAGTAGTAACAGTGAGAAGCTTCTGAAGAACAAATCTCTCTACAGTGGTGGGCTGGGCCACAGCCTGTGGTAGAACGTGTTGCTGTACTCGCTGGTCACGGAGTGTGGACCTGGAAGAAGCATTTACACTAAAGCTTGCAAGATGTTCTTTGTAACAGTAATGAACTGTGAAAAACTAGATTTAAAAAAAAATGCTTTCAGTGAGGACTCGGTGATCTGCTTTACTGAACATCACCTAAATGGCAATAACACAGTAGCTAAGAGTTTCATAATGAAAAAATAGACTTCAGCCTGAAAATGGGAGGCTTGGAGGATAAAAATGTGGACCAGTGCATTAGTCCTGTATTTTTATTCTCGTATGTCTCATGATCTTCTGTAGCTGTTTACTCATGTGTTCAGATAAAGAGTCAACAGTCCATTATTTTAAAGTTGAGTATTCATTCTTCACTTGATAATTAAAAAAACCCCAAAAGGTGGCTCTTGCTGATTTTTCCCATTGCTTCAGTAGTCTCATGTTAGTCAGCATTTTTGAAGGCACTTTTCTCCTTTCTTTTACAGAATTATTTCCCCAGCAAACAAGATATTTTGTTGGCTAGAAAAGCCACCAAGGGGATAGTAGAGCATGATTTCATCATTAAAAAAATACCTTTCAAGATGGTGGATGTCGGTGGACAGAGATCTCAACGTCAAAAGTGGTTCCAGTGCTTTGATGGAATAACTTCAATTTTGTTTATGGTCTCCTCCAGTGAATACGATCAGGTTCTGATGGAAGACCGGCGCACAAATAGACTTGTGGAGTCCATGAATATCTTTGAGACAATAGTCAATAACAAGCTTTTCTTTAATGTTTCTATTATCCTATTCCTCAACAAGATGGATCTTCTTGTAGAGAAGGTAAAGACTGTCAGCATTAAGAAGTATTTCTCGGACTTCAAAGGCGACCCTCACAGGCTAGAAGATGTTCAGCGTTACCTGGTGCAGTGCTTTGACAGAAAGAGGAGGAACCGCAGTAAGCCGCTCTTCCATCACTTTACCACTGCCATAGACACTGAAAACATCCGCTTCGTGTTTCACGCCGTGAAGGACACCATCCTTCAAGAGAATCTGAAGGATATTATGTTGCAGTGAAGGAGAGCAGCCAGTGTTCTGTTAAAATTTGCTGGAGGGTTAGATCAAAGTTTTTATCCTTTCTTTATGGCCCTTGCATGTGGTGTAGGACCCATGCTAATTACTTGGCTCAGGAATGCTGTAAACTAGCCAGTCCAAACAGAGGAGCTGTAGGCCGAAGGAGTCAAACATTGATGTTAGCTACTGAATCCTTTGGACTAGAAACACTACTGAAACACGGCCGTTGTAGGTTCTGTACCTAGTTTGGAATGCTGAATAACACAACCACCTTCTGCCTTCTTAGAAGAAAGAAGTCTCTGACAAACCATGTATGGAAGACACGTTGTTTTAAATGAATATGCTACTTTTTCAGAGACATTAGTCGTACAAACTGCCTTTTTTTGTAGTTTGGAGGTGCTGAATCAATCAAACTAATCTAAGTGTAATGAGATTGGCAGCTGTATTGGAGAATGTTAATGGAAATTCTGTTCTTAACCCTTAAGAATATAACCAGATCTTGTGTGCATGTTCAGCTTTGCCAAGGGTCTGGAATCCACTTACCAAGGTGGATGCACAGCTCTTGTCTGAAGGTTTTGTGTGAGTCTCCTGAGGCAAAAGTCTAAAACTGTATCAGGAAACCAGCGCTGGAGTAAATTGTATGGGGAGTTAAGGCCTCGCTGATATGGAGAAGGGTTTATTTTGCACTATGTGTGAAGGATATTACATCATGGGAAAATTGATTTCCTTGGTGAAGCAGCCTGTGCTGGAGCACCTGACCGCGTATCTGCACAGTGGGTGCTCGAGTGAGATGTATTTAATGGGAATTTAGCACTGTTCTCACACCCACAGCTGGCAGTATTTGTGAAGGTTCAGTATCTCGTGTGACAGGGCTTTATCTATATTCAGAAGTTTGAAAGTTGATTAAACTCTTAAGCAAAGGTTTTGGTAGTACAGCAGCTGCTTGATTAGTTCCCAACAGCTGACCTTATAGGAAGAGTGAACACCCTGGAGATCCCAGTTTTACAGCTGCACTGATGTGTTTGGACAGCAAGACCTTGCTGTAAAATTAGCCTTTAATCTGTGTCTTAATGGGATCTTTAGCCTATAGTAATGCACATGTAATTCTGAGTACAGTCAAGTTCCGAGTTGCCCATTTTGGGCAATGGTTTGTGTGTAAAATTACAAGAGGCTATGAATAATGTTGATTTGAACTGTTAATTTCCTAGCTCTCTCAATCTGTGTAACTAATTGTCAGGTGCCTTTTTTGTGTACAGACATATCGGATCTTTTCTACTACAGTGGGGTACATGGACAAACTGTAGATCTGCCTTTTATATCAACATTTTAGTGCTATCCTTTAGGAAACTTTCAAACATAGTTTACTGTGCAATTTTTGTCATAGCTTTTATCCAAGAATCAAACCTGAAGGGCTGTTTGTACTCGTAAAAAGTCAGCAGATTCCCTGGAGTTCGTATCCCCTTTGAGCCTGTCAGTGCCACGTCAAAACGAGCAACGTTTTACTTCAGCTGGTAATCCCATGGGAAATGTGGTCAAAAAAAGTCCTGTTCCGTTGTCCTTTCATGTTAATTTGGATAAAATCTGGAATCTTTCTTCCCCTCTGAAGCTTGCAGATGTTCATATCAGTATTTTTGTGTTGTTTCCTAATGTAGCAGTCTCTTGGCTTTCTTTGTCCAGGCTTCAGAGTGGAAAAGATGTGGCTATTTCAGTGCTACGTAACGTGCACGGTATCGAGGTAAGAAGCAACTGAAAAGATGCAGGTGGGAAAATCTAACTTAAATTTGAGCAAACTTAAACAGGAATTAACTTCCTTGGAACAAGTCTTATTTTTGCCAGGACCAACTCTATCTTTTAAATATTTATTCATTTTTAACCTTTGAAGGGGAAAAATGTTACATGACTCTAATATTCAGATGGGGGGAAAATCTTAAGATTACTACATTTGAAAAGGTAAATATTTCAACACAGAGTGTTGCAAACAAGTTCACTCATCATATAAAGTTCGTTTCTCTAAGCTAGCTCATTTGTTTGACTGAAGACTAAGGCTGTTTTGAAAGCTTTGAGATATTCTTGGAGTTCTTGGTAGTGGTAGTTCACACAAGACACTGGGAAAGAGGAGGCAATTGTGGGCTGACCTGACTTCTAGGTTGATTTGACTTTATTTCCTAGTTTGCTGTGAGCTTTATTCTTTCACTACATTCTCTAGGTGGGTTAATATCATGCTTGTTTTCTCAAATGAGTTAAACATTCCCTTTCAACTGTATTTTTTCTCAAGAATTACCTCAGTTTTATGTTTGAATCTACTGTAGTTTTACCTGGGAGGCATAACATGTAATTTCCTGTTCTGCTTTTCTCCTCATGCTCATCCATGGTTTGGTGTCCTTAGTCACCTTATGGATTTAAAACTGAACAGACCTAATAATGCAACTTATATTTTAAGTAACTTAATCTGCACCTGGAAAAAAAACAGCATGAGATGTCTCATATTGAGCTCTCAAGTTGTTTGGGGTTTTTTTGTATGATACAGCAGGTTTGCACACTGATAAATCAGAGTTTTAGGGAACCAGTTTGATCACCTCAAGCCCATTATTGCCTTTTTTCCTTTTATTGATAAAATGGGCCTAAGTGTGATGCTGTAGACTGCAGATGAAAATCAGCAGTTTGGCTGTGTTCTGTTGAACTTTGATAGTGATGGTCCACACCAGGAACCCAAGATCATCAAGAAACTCTTCTTGCAAAAGTCAATCACCTCTCAAGTTTGCAGAGGATCTGGCCCATGGGTAAAAAGGACGTTGTGTTTTGTTTTTTGGGGTTTTTTTAAGTGGCAGCTTTCTCTGCAGAATACACTCCGCTTCTTGCCACAACTGAGGGGTTTTGTGTTTGGTTTTTTTCAAGGTAAGTTGTAGTATGATAAAGCCAGAAAATCATGTTATGGTAAATCAGTTAATTACTGAAACAAAACTTAGGTTGTGCAAACATCTCAAGACAGGCTTGGTTGGTTGCTTAGTCCTTTCACAAGAAACAAATAGAAAACTTTATTTTAAGTGACATCCTGGAGGACTTTGCAGGTAAACACAGCTGGAGAGAACATCTTTTTTTGTTAACTTTATAGGCTTATTGTTCACTTGGCTAGTCAGGAAATGGGTCACAGGCAGGATGATAATCAGATGGAGACCTTGAACAACTACTTTTGCTGTCCCTCATCTGACACCCACAGGTCAGTGACCAGTGACGGGGTGTTGCAAGAGGGTTGTCTCTCCCAAGGACAAAGAGAGGAAGTGCTTGCAGCATGTGCTTTCAGGAGAGACTTACATAATCTTGTAGTTTAAGTACAAAAACTAACTAAATGGGAGTCATTTATCAAACACTACTTTGTATTTGTTGTCCTCCAAACAAGCTTGAAGCTAATACAGTGTCAGTCAGTTCCATTCCTTCAGATTGCAGTGCTGTCATTCTCTGGACAATTTTTAGGATGGCATTACGAGGTGACGTGGTGAATTGGAATTAAAAAGGAAGGATAGTTTTCTGTAAGTGACATATTTAATAGGCAGTTGTCACTTTGAAGGAATTAAATAGTTCTTAATGTTGAAAATGAATTAATATTGATTATGGAATGGAAATTACTGGCCACTTAACTTTACACTACAACTCAAAGATGCTTCCAGCTTGATATAAAGAATTGATCTTATTTTATTTAATATGGCAGCATAGATTATTTGATTTATTAATTTGATAATATATTCAGGTTTTTAAAATACTGCTGTGTAAAACCTAGAACTAGGCATGTTACAAGCGTGAACAAGCTCCTGAAGATGACTGTTCACAGGCTTTCTGAGTCAACTAAAGCCTGAACCTCAGCCAAGCAGACAGGGTAGAGAAACTAACAGCAGAAAAACTGTAGTGAATGCAGTAGGAAGAGCTCATCTATATGTGGCACTGCAGACAGAAGTGTAATCCCACTAGGAGAGCTAAAGTAGGTTTTGGTATGAAAAATGGTGCATTTGACAAGTGTGTCCCATCCTGTCCATGTGTTGTCCCCCCATCCCCTCTTGGTATTCACCAGTCCTGGTTACTCCAATCAGCAAAGAACTGTAGAATTTAAGAAACTAAAAGAATAGACATGGAACCACTGAAGAAACTGGGAGCTTTCTTTAGTGACAGACAACTACTTTCCACAGGATATAATATTAGAAAACAGGCCCTTTGCTGCCTTTAGACAGCTGCCTTTGTGGATATTAACTTCATGATTTGGAGTCTTTTCTATGTGTGTTTCTCTTTAGTTCTGGGAAAAAAACCCAAACATTCTGCTGCATGGAACTATGTGATTTCTGGAAAAGTTCCCTGTGATTCAAGTAGTGAGTTTTGACACCTGATTTAGCTTTGCTTGTGCCATTCAATTTTCAGGAGTACTTACCAGGTTGATAGACAATTAGATGCATGCCAGCTTGAGACACAAACACACGATGCAGTAACACTTCCATGCAGTGCAGCTCATTGTGTAGGCAAAACACTGATCTCATGATGAGAACTGTGTTGTTTAGTAGTAAACAACTACTCCTGTAAGTTTAGTAGTAGCCTCTTTTCTATATCATTCTTCTAGGATAAAAATCACATGGTGTAGTCAGGGGTTTTAATATAGCACTGCCAACTCTTTACCTCAGTACACTCTTTATTAATTCTGTAACACAAGAAGGGGTGGGTAGGGTGTTTCAGTAGCAACCATCAAACATCTGTGCCTACCTTAATAAATGGGATTTTAACAGATTTCTCAGAGCATCTGTTATGGGGCAGGAAGACTGGCATGGTCGGGGCTAGACTTGGGCTAAGTTAATACTGACTCCACACACTTCTAGATAAGGACTGTCTAGCCTGGTGAGGAAGTAATTGGCAAGACAATACAAGACCTAGTGCTTTTTAATATTACCTGTTTTGTAATTAGCTGGGGTGATCTCTGCTTTGTGCTGTGAAGTGGGCACTTCTTTGTTTTAACACTAATCTTTTTTTACGTAGATGGAAATGAGTAAAACCAGGATATTGGGAGCTGAAACTGCCATTGTGCTGACCAGGTGATGCTCTCTCTTTGCTCATCTTGGTGGTTGGACAGTTTAGCTTGATTCTTAATGTTTTTATCTTTCTAATGGCATTTGGAAAGCAGTGTTGAAGTTTGTCTATGTGTTGATATGCTTGTTTTCTTATTGGGTGGGGAGTGTGGAGGTACTAGATTGTCAGTGCTAGTGGTTCTGTGCCTGGCTGGATGAACTGTATCACAACCTAGCTCTTGGTGTATGTCCAAAGGTCATATCTTCTGTCTGATGTGAAAATATTCACAGTCAGAGAGAAAAAAAGAGCAGCACTGACTTCCAAGGTGGGCACTCTGGTAAAAAAAGCCAAAGTATGTTGGAAGGGAGCAAGAGAGGGGAGCTATTTTCTAAACAGATCCCAAAAGCTGATGATGGTTGAAGATTGACTGTATTGAAGTGAAATGCCATCTGCATTGACCCCAAAAGCTTTGAGTGACTCCAGAGAGCTATTGGCTGTGAATTAACAGCAGCAGGCTGGCAAGGCTGGCCCTGTGGCAGTTGCACACCCTTCCATTGTAAATCTCTCTTCATCTGTTCATAACTGAGTGCTAAAACTCAATTCCTACTAAAATAGGGTAGGCAGATCTCTGGCCAGACAGTGCATCTTACTCCTTTCTAACAGCTACTTAACCTTTCTTGAAGATAGCAGAGCATGAGAAATATTTCAGGGGGGTGGATAGATAAGAGACTGTTTCCATTATTTGAATAAAAACTGCAACTGATGGAGAGCAAAATTTTTGGATAAGTAAGACCTGAGAGAGCATCTTAGAGAAGAAACAATTTTGAATAACACTGCTTCTCTGCTAATACTTCCAGTCAATCTCTTGTGCTGAGCTTGTGTGCAGGTGACTGGTCACAAAAACCAAGAGAAGATAACAGGGAGAAGGGGGATGTGGAAGAGAAATGATCTTTTGGTAGTTCACGAGACTTGGAAAGCATGCTTGGTGGACTTAGGTTTGAAAACATGCATTCAAACTCCCGTTTGCATTGAAGCCATTAACAGTCTTTAGGATAATGAGTGTTTTTCCAGTGAACAGGCTCCGTTATCTGGCGTGTGTAATGAGCTTGAATTGATGATAAACGTTCAGCGGTATTTCTGGAGACTCCACCTAACGAAATGGCTAGTATTTATTGCTCTTGTGATGAGTTGTCTTGTTTATGGAATCAATATGTATGAAAGCAAACTGACAAAAAACAAAGTTATCTCATGACACAATCATGTAGCTAGGAAGCCAATTAATGTTATCTTTTATTCTGCAATTTACTTGCTCTCTGGTGCCTATGCATTGTAACACACATACTATGCAATATCATTCTTTTTTTTTAAACCAGCTCACTGCATTGGGCAAGAAAGGCCTGAGTTTAGCCTTAATTTTCTAACAATTTCACAGGAAAGTACTTTAAAAACAGTGATGAACTAAAAGAAGGTGAAAAATGCATAAAATAAAAGCACAGTTCCAGACTGCTCACATAAGTGTCTTTCTAGCACCAAAACAGCATCCACGATAGAAGCAGCTACTTGCTGTAATAGTTTCAATTTATGAAAACTGTGTACTAGATAAAATTATATTGTGATGTGTAAAAAGTGTATTTTATAGCTTTGGTGACTTAGTTTACTGTTTTGTATATATGAATTTTATAAATCTATTAAAACTTGACTTGTTATACTCTTCTTCATGGGTTTCATCTTTCAACGGAGTCTAGAGTGACTTTTTTTTGCTTTGCTCAAAAATTTCCTGCAAGAGAGATGCTTTTTGAATAAATCACATCATGGACTGCATGAAACTACAGCTGTCAGGCAATAAAATCTTATTCTGTGATCTTTGTGTATCTCCCACCTCTCCAGTTCTGGTCTGAATCATTCTTCCCGAGTGTGTCCAGGAATTGAAAGCTGGTGAAACATTAACCTGTATAAAACTGCCAACTCATTCATCTGTAGCATTTCAGTCGCTGACTTAGGCATTAGAACTGATGGGAAGTGGAAGGGGGGACACAGCCAGAGTTTGTGCTCATGTATTTTAAGCTCAGCAAGAGAAGATAATTAAGCCTGTTGAGTTGGCAACACCTGTTAGAGATTCCTCTTGGACTGTGCAGCATCTGATAATAGCCAGGGGAACTCTACTGGCTGCCTTTCCAGCGCCCGTCCCCTCTGTTAGACTTGCTTACTTGTGTGCCATGGCATCCTGTACAGCAGTGCAAAACCACTGACCTTTGGAGAGTCATCGATATCCCTGGCTTACAGCATTGCCATCCTGGCATCAGCTAATTCTGCCAGGACTTGAGCTCCCCTTCTTGGGAATGTCATTAACTTTTCCTCACTTGTACTTCAAAAGGTCACATCTGGCAGAGTTTTGTGGCAAGTCTTAATTCTGTCTTGTGTGAACTGTTAATGTCTAACCAGTTACATTGGCAGGGACACAATTGGAGACGCTTCATGGAGCCTTGCATGCCCTTACTAATCACTGGAAATGCTAGGTCCTCAGCTGCATCGAGCTTTGGGGAATGGTTGGCTCTTTCTCTGGAGGTGCTGAGCACTTTCAGGTAACAATGTGTATTGTCTGTGTTCAGCATGTCTGAAAATGAATTGCAAATCCCATATGCATTGACAGAGGGTTTCCAGGTGTGATCATGTACTTTCTAATCTGAAGAGCTCTCAGCCACAGCAGCAGCTCCAAGTCATCTCTTTGGTCAGCTCTGTGAAAGCAAATCAGCCCTTTTCTGGGTGAAAATATTCCTGTGAGTTACAGCCCTACAGGGTAGCAGTAGAAAAAGGTTAACAGGTTTCTTTCTCACTGGAGCAAGAACGAGCCCTTCCTGGCACTACCTGCTGGAACACACTGGTGTAACAGGGATCATGCCAGGCTGTTGGGACACTTGACCAACAGACAGGGAAGGGATTTGGTTTAAGCTGTTAGTTTTTGTCTGCTCCAAAGCTGGTTGGGGTTTGCTTGGTTTGTTTTAATGGAGTTTCCCTGATGTCTGAATTGCTGAATTTCCAGAGTTGTTATCAAAACGTTATTTGTGTTGTCACTGGAGCACCTACTTGAGCTCAGTCCTTCTCTAGTGAGCAGGTGCTTAAACTGCACCAATTTCAGTGGGATTGAAACTTTTACTTGCAACACACAGTGGGAGGCTTGAATCAGGGTATCTCAGTAACCTCATTTTTCCATATTTGCCAATATTTCTGTCCCTCAGACTGTCCCCTTTTATCCAGCAAAGATGTGCCTGTTGTAATTCAGCTGCACAGTTGTTGCCCCATAAGAACAGAGGCTGAAGCAGTAAGTTCTGCAGGTAAGTTTGTCTCCATGAATTCAGTGCCAGTGAATGCTGGTACCTACCCCGGGGAGAGCCTCAACTCTATCTATAAACTTTGAATTCTCTTCCTCAGGTCAGCATGGCTGGCTGTTACTAGAGCATCTCTTCTGCAATTTAAATAATTCAATGCTCCAAAGATAAAAGGGCAAACATGGCTATTTCCCCAGGGAGAGGCTTCTCTAACATGCAAAGGAGGCAGAGCTGTAGAGCTTTGTATTTTTGCTAAAGTGTACAAGCTGTAAGGTTTGGGGTGGTTATAGTAATATCTAAGTGTTCATTACAGCTCTTTGAGGAGAGAAATTAAATCCTTGTGGTTTCTGTCTCCAACCTGGTATCTCAGTATCCCATACAGACCTGGGGGGAAGTTTAGTCAGTCACTTTCAAAGTTATTAAATTTCTTGCCACTCTCCCCAAGCCTGACCAGCATCTTGGGAAGCTGCATGGTGTTAAGGAAGGAAGAGTGATTAGGAGGAGTGTTCAGGGGTTTTTACAAAAAGTAGCTTTCCTTTAAAGCCTCAATTTTGTGCAGCAGCAACAGACTTCAGTTAGAAATGCCATTTTTAGGGGAGGGAAGTGGTTACATAATAACCACTGTTATTATGAATAATAATATTCATAATATTATTGAATTAATTGTTGAATAAGAAAGTGCTGGATACTGCTAATGAAATGTCTATGGGAGATGCTGGTTTCTCCTCTCCCACCTTTGCAAGCTGTTGTAGGCAACACCACCCCTAACTACCAAAGAGTCTGGGGGTTTTTGTTGTTGTTTTGTTGGTTGGGGGTTTGTTTTTTTTTGTTTTCCCTGGACAGTTGTATTGTACCCCCGCTCCCTTCAATGACAGCAACTTAAATTTAAGAGTAGGAGTGGAACGTTCTGCCTGTTAATTCTTGGGAGAAGAATTTGTCTTTATGAGCTCATAAAGCTATTAAAAGACTCTATTTTCTGTTCTGTTCAGGATTACAGACTTCAGAAGCTGCTTCAAAACAAGTATCCCTGAGCTTTGAGGCAGAAAGGGTTTGAGTGAAGTTACTCCAGTCGTGGAGGATGCTCTAGGTAGACAGAGGATGGGGTGGTCTGAGCCAAGTCAGTCTAATCAGTGCTGTACCATTGCCTTAGGGATTGGTAAGATAACAGCAGCTTCAGGAAGGAGTTACCTGGTTCTGCTGGGGGGTCTCCTGAAGGCAGGACCTGTGCAGAGTTCGTTTCTAGATCTCCCTGTCACAACAAGGCAGGTCACGAGGCAGAGAAACGAAAGTGCTGCCTTCCCAGAGCTGCTGGTACTGTTGCCCTTTGGGACTTGCCTCCTTTTTCCCATCTGAATGCCCAGTTCTTTCACTCCCTGTCTTCTCCAGGAGGCTCGCCAAACTGGCTGAAGGGCTGCACAATGAACAGTCAGGTTCTCCCTGCTGCCTCCTACACAGTGAAACTTTTCCTGGACCATTTGTAACAAACTGATCTTGGCTGCTGAGTTGCAAGTAACTTTGGGTGTGTATTTATAGAGTACCCTACTACTTCTGGCTGATGGTTGATCCACAGCTTGACCTTCTAAAATGACTCCTAAGTATCTCATCTGTATTTCTGTTACACAGCTTACTCAGCAGCTTATTAGCTGCAAGTTATGCTGCTGTTCCCACACCCTTCCAAGTAGAAGTAACTTCCCAGAAACCTGCTCCTGAAAATGCAGGAAATCTTTAGGGAGCATACCTTCAATTTATTTTACTTCTAATTCCTCTGTCAGCTGTTTTCTGTCCCTCTACAACTCTGGTACATGCAGAGAAGAATAGGAGTTACGCCTTTGTGCTTTAGTCCTGATTATAACCTTGATTTTCTGTGTAACCTTGGCCAGTCATTTTATTCCTTTGTAACTCAGGTTGCCTCCAGCCCTTACTCACACTGGTGTAGACTGTGTAGTAGTGTAAGTGCAAAGTACCACTTACAGACCCTGGGGACAAAAGGTTGTGCTGTGGTGTACAGCAGCAGCACTGGAAACCTTTGCTGATGTGAAGAGTAGCTACCTCCATAGGAAAGCCTTTGCATGAACAAAATCCTACAGGGTAATATTGCATGGACCTTCTCTCCTCCAGCTGCTGAAGGGCTTAACAGTGTATTCAGCCACTTTCTGCCTTTCACTGCAAAGTTGCATCTTCCCTATGGACCCTGCTGAGCTGCCCACGAGAGTGAAGCTCTGAGTTGCCATCCTCATTTACTTCTTACCTGGAGCACTCCTGGACAAGCTGAGCTGGTAAGTGGTGGTTCTGTCAGTGAGGGTGACAAAAATATTTGTTTATTGATAAGTGACAGCTCTTCAGCAGAAATTCCTGCTTTCACAACAGAGCTCACAGGAGTCTATAAGCCAAGTGTCACGTAGGGAGTTTCCCACCTGTGACTTCTGCCACCAGTTCAATGTGTGTCTGTGCCACCCCCTTTTCTCTGTTGTCTTTGGACTTTGTTACACCAGAAAGCTGCCTCTTTCCCCCAGGCTGTATTGTCCTCCTGACTTTATGGTCTGTTTCTGGAAAGTTTCTGGAGTTCAGCCTAATGATTCAGTACGGAATTGAGTAAGATCAAACGAGGCTGAACAAAAAGTAATCTGCTGCTTAAAATAGTAAATCTGGTAAGGCAACAACCGAGCAAGTATGGGGCAGTACATGGATTTGTAACTCAAGCAGGGTTTGTTTGGAAAATTGCTGCTGCTGCTGGGAAGAATGTCTTGGACGAGAAGCCCATCTCCTTGGAGGCGGCCAGGAGAGGGCGGCAGCAGCGGCTCTGCTGCATCGCGCCTGCGCACAGCCCAGGCGCGCGGCCTGGAAAAAACGTTTCCAGGAATTGCCGTCACCCATCCCGACGCCAGAACTCCTTTTTTCCTCCCTGTGTGACTCATACGGATGTGAAGTTACTTGTGTTTCCAGAATCCAGACTAATTTATTACGAGATCATCTTTTCTACTCACCTGCACGAGTAAATCTCCGAGTTTTTCGCAGATGTCTTCCACTGATCCTCTCCCTTCCCGCTCCAAAAATGCATTGCAGGGTTACTAATGGCCAAAGCTATTGGCTCCTCTGAGGGAAGCATCCTTTCTCTCCTGGCTGAGCTGGACCCAGTCCTACCGGCTGATATTTTTAGAGGGGAGAAACTTGAAGCGTGGCCATGTGGCTGTGAGCATTATCAGTGCTGAGCTCAGGGTGAACTGGGCATGGAGAGGGTCAGCCTTCCCCCAGCATGCTGCTCTTACAGAGCTCGAATGCCCATCATCCTTTTGAGCTCCATCTATGAACAGCTGGAGGAGAGCAGCGTGCCTGGCACTGGGAAGGCGGGCGCTGCAGCTCCTGGTGCCAGCACAGCACCCGCTCCCCTTCACTGGGTGACTTATGGAGCGGAGAAGAGGGCAAGGGCCAGGGCGTTAACTTCTCAGGGCAGAAAAAGAGTAATGCATGTGTATTTCCCCTTTTTAAGTTAATAATCAATGACTCTGAGTGTTTTCAAAGGTTTTGTCTCCTGTGCCAGTCTCCAGAGGACGTGACTAGTTAGAGCTTACAGCTCCAAACCTGGGTCACTTTGAAGTGAAGCAGCTCTGGAGATCCCCTTGAGTGTGTGCCAAAAGACAGTCGTTACACTGACGCTGTTCTTTATGGCAGACAAGCTGTCAGGGATCTCTCTGCTTTACTCACTGACTCTGCCCATCCTCCTCCATCTCTCCCCCAGTACTCGTAGTTTGAGTCCATCAGCCTTGGCTGTGCTCCTGTGCTCAGCACAACCGCCAGCTGATGGGGCAGCGACTGGAAGAGGATGAACTTTTGGTATGGGGGGAAAAGGAGTGGGAGAAATAATATCTGTGCCCTGGTTTAATTTGAATCTGTTTGTTCAGATGGACCAAGCTTCTGTGGGAATATGTTTAGTGTTTAGCATAGACCTCTTCCTGGCTGACTTCAGACCAAATGAAGTATGGCATGAAAATACAAGTGCCTAGATAGGACTTGACATGGTTTTGGAGTCGTGCTGTTGCTTAGACCAGCACAGGAAAAACCCTTAGAGAAGAACAAAAATGTTAGCAATCTCAGAAAAAGAAACACCTTTTATTCCTGTGGGGAGTTGCTGTTTCTCTCTGACAGCGACAACTTGTGGTGAGAAAGGTGAGAAGCAGGACAGTAATGTAACCAAAGCTGTGGGAGCAAGGCTGGCCCAACCCATGGCAGGTCCAGCCTAGTTTTCCTCCCACCGCCAACGATGAGGGGATGATTCCCCTTTGGACAGTTTTCTGGAACTCAGTTTCCTCCGCAAGGAAGAAAATTTATCTCCAAGAACTTTCCTTAGCCCAATGTTGTCCCTAGCAAAGGGCAAGTCCTTCTTCATAGCAGGCAGTTGTCCTGTAAACATTTCCCACTTGGCCAGGGCATCTACTGTCTTGTCTACTTGAGCCAGTTCCTCCTCAGAGACGTTCCTCTCCAGGGCAGCAATGCACGTCTCCAGCCACAGCTCATAATCTTTAATGGTATCTGTGGACTTGGTGGGTCCAACGAGCTGGGGCTGGCTCTGTACCTCTGCCAGCGAACATGAATGCTCGTCCTGTTCCAGCTCCTGGCCGATGGAGAGGGCCTGGCTGCAAGTATCTGGTGTCAGTGGCTCGGACAGGGAGGTCACAGCCTCGGAGTCATTCTCGCAGCACATCCCAGAGTCTGAGCTGAGTGGAAGGATGTCCTCTGAGGCAGACAGGTCTGCTGACTCTTGCCTTGGCCACGTGGACAATACAGTCTGTGTCCAAGCGTAGAGTTTCTGTGAAGAGAGGAAAAAATATTTCATTTTAGAGAAGGAAAGAAAACAGTTACGCCTTTCCCATTGTTTGTCAGGTAAACCTATTCATCTTGGGTGGTTCCACTTCAGATGCTACAGTCCTCTCTGCCAGAAGGTGGGTTCAGACAACTCATGGTTACCCAACGAAGCAGGGGATTTCACTTGTCCCATTTTCTTGGAGTCGGCATCTGTGGCAGAGCTGCCTCCAGTCAGATGTGGACTCTATCTGCCCTACTACTGAATGCAGCAACAGAAAACAGCACAAAATCACTCCCTGCTGTGTGGATATGATCTCCATGAGGACCAAACCAGGAACTCTCTAGAGGAAGCTGCGTCATTATAAAAGCTCCTGAGATATTGGTGAAGAATCTTGTTTCATCATGTTGTTAACTCCTATGGTAATGTGCATTTTATTCCTAAGAATAGCTCTTTCCCTCTCAGCCTGAAATGCACAAGTGGGAAGGCTCCAGGAAAGGATTAATGAAAGGAAAATGCCCGAGGCAATTTCCTTTTTCAATATTAAAGGCTACAATGGGGCACAGAACAGGTTGCTTCTGGCACATTTATTCCTTACGCTCCAGGGAATGAATCGCGGTACTCCAGTCATCGCTGGATAAAAGGTGATCTCCTTGTCTGCCTTGGGGGCTTTTTTGTGTGTTTTTCAGCTTTTTTCATACTCTTGTGGATTCTTTCCTCATCTTTTCTTCCTGCAGCTCCCAGCCTATACCCTTGCAAAGCCCAGCGATCGCGTAGGGAAAGGCGAGGGTGACAGAGTATTAACCTGAGACGCCGGTCACTGTGCTGGGTCCAGACGTGCTCAGCTCAGGGTGAGCTGTCGTGTTTGAGAAGTGGACAGGAGATTTCCAGCCCTACAGGGTTCCTTTCCCCCTCAGCACCCAGCGGCTCCCTCCCCCTTCCCTCCTCTAGTGCTCGCTCTTCAGGCAAGTGACAGAAAGGATAAAGAGCTCGAATTGAGTGGGTGGGAGAAATCGGCCCCGTTTCTCGTTTCAGTCTGTCCATGAAGCCTCAGGGAACAATTTCATACAAGAATAAAATGGACTCTTTCAGCTAAGTTAATCCACCCCTGCCCCCTCCCTCTGGGGCAAGAAAAAATGTAAAGGGACAACTTTCCTCCTGCCTCATCCCACCTCCAATAGCTCTTCCCTCCCTCTGGGCTTAAAACACAAAGAAGGCACCAGAAGCTGCAAGAGGAGCCAGACTAGGGAAGGGACAGCAAAGCTATTAGAAAGCTGCAACCAGCCCATGATCTGATAATGTCTCTTCAAATTTCCAAGGGTTCCTAAATGAATCTGGGAAGGAATCACAACTGCTGCTTAGCCCAATTCCCAAGAAGGGGAAAAAGCTGCTGAGATGAGGATGTTCAAACAGTCTGTTTGGATTATTTAAGGCAAAAGGAGGGGATGGTTGAGTCAAGATCACTACCACAACCCCAAAAGCTTTCCTGTCTCTCATCCTTTGGGTGGTCTATTGATTCAAACTTGGGAATGGTTGTAGGGCTGCAGCCTCTTTTTACATTCTCCTGTTTAACTAGAAAGGGATAATCTCTTCGTGGGTTTAGCTTACCTGCAGGCAAGAGCATTTGAAGTGGATGTCCACCCCAAGTAAGTCACTAAGAATGAAACCTGCTGTCTGACACATCAAAGAGCTCCAGGTTTGCCACTGGAAGTTTTCAAACCCCTTTGCCCTGGCCATGCTGTGCCCAAGAGCAGATACTGCGGTTAACACCAGGTGAGGATGCAGCTAACCCAACCTCTACGAGCAGCTCCAGCACTGTTTTCTTCTGCAGTGTGGCCTAAGCAAACTAAGCTAGGCTCTATGTGCAGAACAGCCTGGGGTGCTGCAGAAGCAGCAGGTGGAAATGTTGGTTGTGGTGGGGAAGCACCATGAGAATTGATTTGCTTTCAGTTTCCAAGATTACTCTTGCTGGAGTAAGCAGCTGGGATGAAAAAACAGAATATTTCCGAGTGTAACTCAGATAAATAAATTGAAGGGCTCTTCCTCCTGCATAAGGACCGGTTTCCTGTCCCATGTGCTCTTCTGCCCATGACTGTGTCTCAGTCACAGACTTCAGCAGCATTACCTGCTCCTGGCGAGGAACAGCTTTGTGTCTGGCATTTCCTGTATTTATTATGAGCGTCTGGGGCTGTTACGTGGCAGGTGGGGATCCGTGCTGGTTTTCCAAAGGGAAATGTGACTTCAGACTTGTACTTGGCCAGCCACAGCCTCTCAAAACATGCTTAGCAAGTAACTCTGCTATCTGATATTGTCTCCAAATGCTTTGTGCTCTCTTCTGTCAGGTTCCTTAACTATTTAATTCACCTCTGGCATTTATATCCCCTCTCTCAATGCTCTAGCAAAGCCTCTTACAGAGATTATCACAACTGTCTTATACCAGCTTGTATTATATCTAGCTGAGCTTCTCCTTGTCAAGGAATCAGATGTGATATTTGGCAAATGTCTCCTCTCTTCAGGTTTGTGTTCACTCTTGCCAGGGGATGCTGAGCCAATTACAGTATTTACTGCAGGTGTGAAGGCAAAAAATGTTTCTAGAAAAGCTTCATGCAGCCTGGCAGTTCTCCTCTAGAAAGCAATAGCTGGATGCTGGGAGGTCGAGTGTTTAAATAAACCAGAGTTCTGGGCAATTTAGGCACCTCTCAAACAGAAGCAGGGAGCAAACAGCCACGGAGTCAGAGGTGAGGCAAACACCACTGCAGACAGGCAGCAAAACCACACAAGCGTGTTTTTTTTATCCCATGTGTCTGATTCTGAGCTGAATGAAACCAGAGGCAGCCCCGTTCTCATTCTGCACGCATCTTGTTACAAATATAACCCACAGACTTTAAAATAGGCAGCCGTGGAAAATCCTGTCTCTGAAGATGATGTGTGTCAGACAGGAATTATAAGCAGGGAGGAGATAGAGTACTGAGTGAGAATGGTTAAATCCTTTCTCTTCCACCTGCCCTTTAGCTCCTGACTCCTGCTTTTTAGACCACAGAGGTAGAAAACCCTTTCTAGAGCTAAGAGAGGGTTAGCGCTGTGCCTGATGATGTCTAAACGTGGCATTAGCAGTTCTATGGGTGGGAGAGAAGAGGCAAAAGATGAGTCTGGGACCCTCCACTTATTAGAGGGGAATAATTTGGGATCCTTTCTCATATCTTTACACAGAGGAACTGCAGTGAAGTACACACTTGATATTTTCTCCCTGTTACCAGCAGCCCCAGAGAGGCAGAAAGCCACAGTGGCACATAGGAAAGGACAGATGTGGGAATCTCTGCGCTCACTGTCGCTCTGGCGTGAAATCTGCCTGCCCTTCCCACCCCATTTTTGGAAGGAGCCCAACGTGGTCAGGCAGTTGCACTGTCCCTTGCTGTGAACAGCCAAAAAAGCCCTAGAGACTGAGTAAAGTGCTACCTTAGTCACAGACCACGTGTACAACATCCCCTCCTTGAGGTGTAAGCTTTCTCTCAGCACCTTGCACCCAGAGCAGCACCTGCCACAGCACGTTTAGCACTGGGATAAGCCACTCTCCTCCCCACTGTGTCCCCCTGCCCCAGGAAGGGCTGGTGGGTCAGTGTCTCACCCTGTAGCGCTCGATAAGTTTGAAGCCCACGACGTGCTGCAGCTTCCGCAGGCAGATGGGACACGGCTCCAGGGGCCGCAGCAGAGCTTCGTCCAGGCTCAGCGCCCCCTGCATGATGCACTGCAGCCAGCGGCAGGTCCCCAGCCCCATCAGGTGGCAGATCTCGTGGCAAGTCACCTTTCAGGAGAGCAAAAATCACAGGAGCACAGGGTCATTCCTGTTTCCACTGCCCCCTCCTCTTCTTCCTCTGCTCCTCCACTTTCCCTGCTGCTTCCCAGTCTGACTGACTCGTTGCTCGTTCCTGGTGCCCCTTCAGCCTGGGCTTTTATAAGGTGAAAGGGGAACGTGGCTCCCTTCTTCCCAGGCTGCCCAGAGAGGGTGTGGAGTCTCCATCTCTGGAGATGTTAAAAACCCATCTGAATGCTTTCCTGGTGTAGGGAACCTGCTTTGGCAGGGGGTTTGGACTAGATGATCTCCTGAGGTCCCTTCCAACCCCACCATTCTGTGATTCTGTGATAAGGCGAGTCCTGTAGCCTCACGATACAGCTGATGCTACAGTTTGCTCCAGGGGCAAGGAGAGTAAGAGGTGTCTATGTGGTGCACAAGCTCTTTAGGACTGTGTAAGTGCATGGACTTTGCTGTGATTGCCTGTACCTTCTGGGAGCAGAGTGTCAGGCCTTCTTCACTGGGCTGAGAGATGGGTTATGGCCAGGCCTGAAATATTAAACCCCACATGTCAAGGATATGGGGTGCAGGAGATGGCTGGTCCTACCTTACAGCACTGGACCATCTCTTGGGCACTGAATGGCAATGTCCGGTCTCTGCTATCCTTGCTGACTTCACATGACTGTTCCTTCTGGGTGAGTGGATTCAAGCTGCTACAACCAGCCTGGGGGAAGTCCCCAGAAAATCTGGCAAAGCTGCAGACTCCCACTTCTGTAAAGAGAAGCACATCCAAGTTAGGCATCAGCTCTCTTACAACTGTCTCTCAGCTTAGGCAGCATGAAGAGAAAGCTGTTGTAGCACAGTCCAGTTGAGCACACAGGGTGTGATGAGACACATTTCCCAAAAGGTCTGTAGCACCTCAGTTACCTTTGTCTGGATCAGGATCCATGAATCCCCTAATTTTAAATTTGGCACCTAGTTCCTCTTACCAGGGAGTGAAGAAAATGTTAAAGCTAACATTTGTCTATTCCACACTCCCACTGAGGGCTTTTCGGTGCAGTGCTGCCTTATTTTCACCCTGTTCTAGGAGATCATGGGACACCAATCCCACCTTGTCCTGGCAGGAATTTGCTGAACGTGAAGCTCCAGGTCTCACATGGGTAAAGGTCCAGCAGAGTGAGTCCAAGGACACACAGGGCATCCATGGGCTTGTTGTTCTTCAAGAAATTCAGGATCCCATCTAGTCAAATACAAGAGATGTTCATTAAAATAAAGCATCCCTAGAAAGCATGCAAGAGCCAGAATTTCTCCTGTTAATGGGAAGGAAGATGCAAAAAAGCCATGGAGAGGCAGAACCACTGGATTCAGCATCTCAGATGGAGAATCACGGCTGTGTAGCCCATCCCTTCAAGTATGAGCAGACTTGACTTCTGAAGTGGTGCTGAGAACAGAGCTAAAACAAGAGCAGAGATGGAAATAAGCTCATGGAAGCAGAAGAATTCCCTTACAGGCATTTCAGATCTGAGCTGGAGCAGCCAAATCGCTGCAGTGCTGGGTCTGTGCTGAGCATGTGCTGCCCACAGTACCTGCAAACAGCTTGTTCCAGATGGATGTTTGTGCAGCACGAATCTGCTGACAAACCCATTTCCCTGGGGAGCTGTGTGACACTTGAACCCAAATTTCCTAACTTGAAAGGCCAGTGAGTTCCCCATCTGCACCACCCAGGTCACTGATTTACTTTGGCTCTGGACAAGAGATGGGAGAACTCAGACTACACCAAATCTACAGAGCCTTCCCGCAGAGCTGATCCCATCGCTTTGCAGAGCTGGACCTAAACATAATAGCACTGAAAAATACAAACAGCAGAGGAAAATATGATGAAAGTCACTTTGTTTTTTATTCCTGTTTCCAGCCTCAAAGCTCTGGGTTTTCCATGGGAACAGGATTTCTCCCTTTTCACTCCCTTCCTCATCCCCTCCCTGCTCAGGCAATGAAGGGCTGTTTCAGGCATTTCCCAAGGGAGGGCTCGTGCCCACGAGCTGAGCTGGTGTCTCTGTGGATCCCCCGCTCCCGGCTCCTTACCTGCGTGAAGCTGCACCCTGTCCGAGTCCCGGCTGTGGCGGTAGCAGCAGTGAATGGAAGAGATGGGGATGGAGGGAAGGCACTTCACCCGGAGCCCCAGGAAGAAAGATTCAACACAGCTCTGGAGGGAATCCATCAGCAAGAGCCCCGCAGGCCCATCGATTAAGTCTAAGAAGAGAAGCTCTGTTAGCAGTTCCTTCAAGCCAGGGTGAACCATAAGGTCCAAAGGGGTTTTGTGGACCTGGCTACAGCAACTGGGGATGAGGAAGGCTGGCTCATTCTGAAGTTAATTGCTTAATCTGGGATGTGGCAGGCATCTCTAGATGGTCACACAGATATGGAGAAGAGGGGCTCTTTCTGAGAGGTGGCTGGAGGCATGAGTATGCTCTCTCATTAAGCAGAGCAGATGTGCTAGGAAGGTGGTTTCCTATTTAAGCTGTGCAGAAAGATTAATGTGGGAATGGGTGGTTGTTTTTAATGAACCACCATGGATGGAGCTCCAGAAAAGCTGTTTTATCCAGTGTCGTTTTACACATAGATCTGTATGTACGTATGTATGTATGCATACATATATTCATAGCAAGTCTCACCCAGGGGCACACATGCCATTTACAGGGGAGGTCACTGGTGGTTGTCCTCATGGCTTGTGACTCTGGACTGGGGGCACATCAGAGCTTTTGGTATCACACTAATCCTTACTATAGCAATTGCATTTTGCAGGTTAGTCCTTAGAAGAGGATGTTAGTAGCATTCAGCACCACCCACCTCCCTCCCATACCTTTCCAAGTGGCTGAGTAAAGGTGCCCACATTACCTATAGGTTGCAGGTAAATGTGCTTTCGATAGAAGTTCTGCTTCCTCCTCAGCATGGCGTGATAGAACGTCTCAAAGTCCTCGGGGGCATCAGGATGGCTGAGGAGCCAGTCGAAAGCCGTCCGGATGAGTAGCGTGCAGAAGAGTGTTCTCTGTGGGTTGTAGGCTTCAGAGAGGAACAGCTTCTCTGCCCTGGAGAAAGCCTTGGCATAGAGCTCTTGCAGGGCTGGGTTGGTGGAGATCAGCGCGTCCTTCAGAGCCCGGGGCCCGAAGCTGAATTCCTGAGCGTGTTTGCACTGCAGCATCGCGGACAGACCCACCGGCTGTGGCACTGCCTGCAGGAGGGGACACGACCATCAGCACATGGCCTCACCAGGGACCTGGAAACCTTCTCATACTTTGCTCTCAAAGCAGTTTGCTCCAAGATCCCAGCTGTAAGGTTTGATTGGGAGCTTCTAAACGCTGCACATAGTGGAGCCAAGAGCTTTACGCATTTACATGAGAGTAGCTGTTACAGGGTGCTCTACATCTACGTGTATGTCACTGGTTTATGGACAATGTACCAGTAGATGGTGCTCAAGAATGCATAGCCCCATTACTGCTGCCAGATGTCTGCATTAAATCAGGTAGTTTGTTTTGCTTTGGTTTTTCAGGGGTTTGGGGGTTGTTTGGTGTTTTTTTGTGCTCTGTCCTGAAGTCTCAATAACATGGGAAATATCTCTGTGTGTTGTGCAAATGGCTCTCATATGATGTGGAAAGGTGGTGCTCCTTTTTGCTTGGGCTAAACCACACTCCTTGGAGCTCTCAAAGGTATAGATCCATGGCGGGAAGAAGAGGCAGATCTTGGTCTTCATTTATCTGCCTATCGGAAGCCTAAACTTCTGACTTCCCTGACACCAGTGAAAGCAGCTGCTCACTGTTGACAATTTCCTCTCACGGCTTTTAATCCTCACACTGAGGTATTGACCCGAGGCATCACTTGGTTCACAGTGCTGTTGTCAGGCTGCAAGATGTGGGAAGGTTTTGCCCAGCCTGATCCACAGGTGGGACTTGGTGTGTGAGACTCGTGTTTGCTGGTGCTGCCTCCCCAACATGGTACGCACGGGCCCATTGCCATCGTGTCACTTCAAGAGTAACTTCGTGTCACGCTGTGTTAGCATCAAGAATGCTGGTGATGATGTAAAGTGGTAAATAAAGAGCAAATGAAAGCCTGTAGCAGAAAGAAATTAATTCAGAGCATCCTGGAAATCTCTTCTCCAATGGTCCTTTCTAAGGCCAGCGTTTTCCAAAGCTCCAGAAGTCAAGCACCTATTTCCCACTGCAGTTTATGCACTAATGGAGACTCCAGTAGATGTCTTGGGGAAAGGGAAGAAAAAATGATGGAACAAAGTACAACCCCTATGGCTAAGCTATGTCTGGATTTTTCCAGACATTAATTTTTGTAAGGAGATCATGCCAAGTAGAGTATTTGCAACAGGATTTTGGGCAAAGTTGCCTGCCACAGGTAAGTGCTCCACCTGTATATAGCAGAATAAAAAATACACAGGTATATATGCACAAAAGCACAGGCTTCCTAGGAATAAGTATTATCTTCTATTAGGCAAGTTAGTATTAACTTAAAAGAAACCAGACAAGCTTTCTGGGTGGATAAGCAAATATATCAGCTGCTCACCATCACCTTTAGAACAGCATCATTCAATCACAGAAAAAAAGAAGGGAAATATTTTTTGGAGGAACTGGTTGAGTCTATAATTTAAGTAGACCTGCAGCCCAGCTCTGTCAGGTAAGTGACATTCAGTGGCCCTTGAGGACAATGGTATAGCAAGAAAATTCAATATTTAAAAAATTATACCAACATGAGCCAGAGTCTTTTCCTCAGTTACACAGAGAAGGCTCTGGTGGTTTCTACCAGAAGAGAAAGGTGGCAGCCCATCAGAATTTACATTGAATTTCTTTACATCTAACCCTTGGGAAGATAAGTGTGTGTACAAGGAGTCCTTAAAAATGACTCATTTTGTATGCTGGTTTTTGGCTCTAAGGGTACATAGCCCAGGAGACAGTGGGTAAGCAGTTTTATTTTTGCAAGCTGGGTATTTCATTAAGGGCTGACAGCAGACAGCACAGTGGGATCTGAAGTGGTACAAGGGCCCTAATCCAGTGAAAGTTTTGAAATAAAATCTGCAATGCTTTCTCAGCCACCTCTTCTTACTGCCAAAGAAATGTCTGAATTGCTGCTGCTGGTTTTTACAGGTGGCAACAAGAGTTCGGGTGAGGTTGTTCTGCGCTTTGTCACCCAAATCTCCACACTTCTGACTTGCCTCCAGATTTGAGAGGACAAAGTGAGAGTCTGACCCCACCAGGTCATCAGGAGTTTTGCCTTGGGCTGGAGTGAAGATTTGCACGTTCCTAGGGCCAAAATTTCACTTGTTCTGCACAAACTTTAAATACAAGCATCGTTTTCCCGGTCACACACAGAATTTACACTGGGAAACTATTAGCAATATTAAAATGACTGAGGATGTGATCCTGTGAGTTACTGCCTGCCTCTTGCTCCTAGGGAAATCACAGAGACACTTTGCACTTGGTCCAGGTTGAGAGTGATCTTGTCAAAGAAGGTTTCTGAGAAGCAGGAGCCGCTTTCATCAGCACTTCCGGGCAATAAGGGGAGTCTGGGTCTGGGGGAGGAGGAGCTGGTTGGAAAATGAAAGGATTTTTCTCTTCTAAATGGGAAGCAGCAGAGAGTGGATGTATGCAACAGCAAATACAATGAGCACACAGTCTTTTTGCGTGTGTTCCCCCGGGGTCTCTCATGGAATATAGTGTGAACCCAAAGCTATGGGATATACATTGTTTCCCAAGGCTTCCTAAAAGGGGACATTCACCCAGCTCCAGACATTCCCAGCTAAGAGCATGGGTGTTTTCTGACGTCCACCATGCCCAAGGATGTCCATGATTACGTTAGAGTGGTTTGAAAGCTCAAGCACAGGAATTTACTTGCAACATACAGTCTGGAGTGATGTGTGCCTCCTTCTCCTGGAGACTTTGGTTTTGCTTCCAGGAGAACAGCAGCAACCTATTACACCCTCCAAATCCAACACAATTACGTCTCGTTAACAAGCTTTTCTAAAATACTTCACTGGAGAAAATTAATGCTTCGGGAAATTTTTATGGACAACTTTGGCAGTTTAAAAAAGAAGCCGGTTTACGACATTAACTCTAGTAGATGTTATTTGTGCTTGATCTAATACATGAATGTAGTGTTTCATTAACTGAAGTAGTGTGAAAGGGCTTTGTAATTTTTAGCCCTTGTGTTGAGGGTGCCTCGTATAATTCCATGGTGTGGAGTTTCAGGAGGGAACGACACTTTAGCTTGAATAATTTTTTTCCCCTCTGTTTTTAAGGGCCCAAGGTGGTGATGAAGAACTGGAAGCACTGATGCATCCTAGTGCCTTTCAGGTATATAGGAAGGAGACATCACATCTTTAAGGAAAAACAGCAGCTAATTTAGCCCCTGGTTTAATGACAAGCCACAGGGCAACTTGACTAGCAAGTCCTGAGGAGGACAAAGTGACTTTTTTATTTAAAAGACGAGTAACTTGTAGCTGCACTGGAGGAAATACTTGAAGCAAAATAATAATGTAAAGATTTGCTGCAAGTGGAGACACTCACCATGTCCACTGATGTGCCATTTTCTACTCTTATCATTAGACAAAAGCATCCTGTTCCCAATCTGCATTTTGTCATTCCATCTTGCAGCCATTTGCTAATGTAATTTTTCCAAAACAAGGAGCACCTGTATTGGATCAAGACCTCCCTCTCTGTTCCTGTCTTTCACATTATTCACTGTCACATCCATGCAGTGCAGTGGGGACACACATAGCCCAGAGGTTTTGGGACTTGGCTCCTTATCTGCTGTTGGGCACTGCTGTTGTAGGAACCCACCTGTGGCCTTTCTGCATGTGGTGCGTGGTGTCAGGCAGGAGCTCCAAGGACAACACAGGATGTACATCTGGCCTTTGGTAACATACAGAAGTTTCAGATCAGACTGAGCATATTACACAAATCCTTTTACTATGGAATTTGACTGATTTGTTTCATGGTGGATGTTTTCATAAGAAATGCCCCCAAAATCCAGTCTCAGCACGTGAGGGCTGAGTAGTCAGTATATTCCCTTTCTTACAGTAACCTGTAAATGTGCTTTATATGCAATTCAGGTTACTCATAAATTATTCTCTTTGCAAATCAGGCACCTATAAATTATTCTCTGTAATTGGAAATTATCTATGAATTATTCTTTTTGTAATTCACAGATATGTCATTTATTCTCTATTATATTGACATTGTTTTCTTGGATAGACATGCCTGGGGCCGACAGTAACGGTGTAATTCTCAAAACCCAAGGCAATATCATACAGTGCGAGTTCATTCAGGATATTTTGATGACATAGAAATGGTTTTGTGTGTAGAAAAATCTGTGTTGTACAGGTCCAGAGAAGGGCACTAGGTACATAATGAATTTATTTGATATTTTAAGGAATTTGGCCCTAGCATTGTACAGATTGTATTTTTTTTTCTTTTTAATTAAGCTGGTCATTCTAACGTTGTTTATTTTATAACTCAACTTGTAAGTAATTTTTAACTCTGACTCTCTCATACACATTGCAGGCTGCAGATGCTCAGAAGGAGATTCACTCTGTCTCCCTGCTCCTGTGAAGTTAGAGACAGACTCACTTAACTGGGCTCTCTGGATGTCAGAGGGACATTAGCAGAGTCTCTTAAAACTGATTAATTGCCTAAATTAGGTGCTGTACTGTAAACAAGCAGTGATAGTGCAGAAAATTCATAGCCAGTCAACAGAAATGAAAAGCTCAGAGCAAACATAACAAGCGTTAACTAATTATCAACACATGCCCCAGTTACTTAATAGCTCTTTTCCTGAGATTTGCAGTTGGTGTCTGCTACTGCTACTCCAGGATCAGTCTCCCCTTCCCAGTATCACAGATGACAGCAGTTTTCTCAATTTATTTGTTGACATGGATAGAAAGAGACTTTTCTTGACTGAGAAGCTGAACTCCCAATGGGTAAAAGAAGTCCAGCTTGATGGGACAGAGAGAGGACAACGAGGTGTGAGAGCATTTAACTCTGGTCCAAATAAAATTCTCACTAGTCCAGCTCCTGCTCACAGAGAAAATACACTCTGGACCTGATCATCCCCATACTTGTACCCACAAGGAACTGGAGCATCTTCCATTCACTTGGCATTAAATGGCCACAAAACACTGAGTCGGATCCATATGTGTTCCAGACCGTAAAGTTAGATAAAACCTTCTGGCCTCATGTACTGCCAGATCCCAACAGTATTTATGTGTCATGTCTCTAGAATATGTTTGTGACTCGGAAACAGATGCTTTGTGTGGTCTCTTTCAAAATGAGTCATTCCTGGTGCTGTGGAAGCCTTCAGGGATTCATACCTGCATTTACTGGGAGGAGAATCTACCTGTCATATTGGAACTGTGAGTGATATGTTATTGCCACAAGGCCCAGTCCTGGAAGTTTGTCCTCACATGAATCTTCCTGATTAATTTACTTGGACTGTTGGACAAGTCAGATGAACAACTCGTATGCAGAAAGGTTTGCAGGATTAAAGACGAGATTTGTAAAGGTCATTAAATATCTCGGATGGAGACAGGTGCTTCTATCTGTCCTTATTGAAGTGTTCTTATTTAAGTATTCTTATGTATTTAAGAACATCTACACATCCATTTTCCCCTTGATTTTGTTTTATGTTAAAACCTGCTCTCCTCAATAAACTTTTCTTTATTTGAATACATATTAAGGACATACATTATCTCTGGCTGCAGTGTTCTGTTCTAATGATTTTATTTATTCTGTGCTCATACATAATGCTACTCTTTTTTGTTTGTTTGTTCTTTCTATTTGAGGCTCTCTAAGTATCATACAAACATTCATCAACTTCCCTGTGCTACCCTGCAAAAGTAAACTGACAGTATACATATTTTCCCCTCCTCCCCCTCATCACCCATTTATTCATCATTTTCAGTGCTTTCTCCATTCATTTTAGTTTGCTTAAACTCTGTGATGCTTCTCCCATGCACACATGTGATGAAGGGCGGGCTGCATTTTTCTTCCTTTGCTCTTACATGAAACAAACCTCTCCAATCTACTGCCTGGTTCCTGTGCATTTGCTATCCAAAGACCCAAAAGCACCGAGCAACACCTATCAGAGCTGTACAACAAACCCAACGCTGCAGAGATACTCAAGCTCTAATAATTCACAGCTCCAGACTTTTGCTCTTCATCATACCTGTCTAGACAGACTAAATGGTTTCTGGGAGACAACCCCAGTGCTCGCCAGGAAAGAGGCTGCATTTTCCATATAGATGAACACCCAAACAGGTATGGCTACACTGAGATATTCCCTCGAGCACAGGTATGATCAAAGTGGTTCATCCTGCAGTATAAATGCACTGTAATGCTCTGCCTCCTCCCAAGGAATCGAGCGCTTTAGGAGTGGTGCCACCAGGTAGGGGATGTTTATGTGCATTTTGCAGCCAAGGACAAGGAGGGGGCTCCCAGGTCATACCACAGCCGAGGAGCCACTAAGCCAGCACGGCTTGGGGGGGACAACGACTGACCCCCAAACCCAAGATTTCTTGTTGGCCAGCGGTAGCCTGGCCATCAGACAGCTCTGCCAGCCGGGAGGTTTGCTGGGTGAGAGGCATGTTCTGGAAAGGCTGCAGAAGCAGGTCCTGGGGCTCCCGAGACCCCCCAGCTCTGCTGATTTGGCAAAGAGACAGTTGATGTTGATCCCCGGGACAGGGGGACCGCATGGGTGGGTTTGTGGGGAAGGACTGAGTCCCCCAGCACCCTGTGTGTGCCCCGAGCTCAGCCCCCAGCACCCCAGACCACCGGGAGGATGCACCAAGGACGGTCCCGGCGCTCCAGGAGGGTCCCCGAGCAGCACCCGTGGGGATGATGCCTCCAGCGCGGTCCCCTGACACCGATAGGGGATGCCCCGGGCAGGTCCCCATCCCCCGGGGCGGGAGGGGGGATGCCCCAAGCGCGGCCCCCGCACCCCGGCGGAGGGGATGCCCTAAGCAGAACCCGCCATCACCGGGGGAGGATGCCCCGAGCACGGCCACCACCACCCAGGGAGGGATGCCCATCCCCCGGGGACCAATGTCCGTCCCTGGGGGAGATGCCCCGACCTCGCGCTCCCCGCCGGGGGAGGGACCCCCCTGCACCCAGTGTTCGACCGGACCCCCCTCCCCGCGGTGAGGGTGACCCCGGGTCCCTCCGTGCCCACCCCGAGCTGCCCGGGGCGGGGGCAGGACTCACCGCCCGCCGGGCCGGGGCTTGCGGAGGCCGGGGAGGAGCGGCAGGGCCGGGGCACCGGTCTCGGGGCTGGCGAGGCGGAGCGGAGCCCGGCAGCGGCGGCGGCGGCAGGAGGAGCAGGAGGAGGAGGAGGAGGAGGAGGAAGAAAAAGGGGGAGCAAGGGGGGGCTCGGCCCCTCCGCCCGGAGCCCGCGGGATTCGCCGAGCCGCTGCCGAGAGCCGCCCCCGCCGGTGCGCGGGGCAACCGCTAGGGGCGCCCTTGGGGTGGGGCGGCCCGGGGGCAGCGGAGGGTGTCAGGGGGCAGCTCCGGGGGAAAAGGAGGGGGGGATTGGGTGGGGCAGATCCGAGAAGGGGGGCAGATCTGGGGGGAGGGAGGCTGATCGGGGCGCGGGGGGTGGGGGGGGAGCAGATCCCAGGAGGGGGCAGATCCGGGATGTGGGTGGGTTTGCAGCAGAGGGGCTGGGGGAGCGCACCCCCCTTGGCTGGGGTCCCCCTGCAAGGTGGGGAGCAGGGAAGGAGCAGTGGGTGCGGGGAGAGGCTGAGCCACTCCGGTCCCGGGGGGAAGGTGCCCAGGGGCGGTCGCAACTGGTGGCAGCGGAGGGTCCCACATTTGGGGAGCGGGTTCCCAAAAGAGCCTGGGGCTGAGCAACACGGCAGTGGCACCAGGACCAAAAGCCCTTTAATCTCGGCTCTTCCTCAAACCGAAGGCAGGAGCGGGTGTCTGGAGAGCGAGCGCTCCTTCTGTGGTTGTGCCAGCGACTGATGCCACCTCCTCCCTGGGAGCCGTGTTTGCATTCGCCTTGATGCCTCATTCTCCCACATGACCTGGATGCATTTCTGTGTCTCACAATGTCCTTTAATTTGGGCATACTATCTCTTCTTGGAAAGGTTAATTACATTAGAGGAGTGGATCTCCACTCCCATTTCTTCATGGCTTCATTTCTTCTGGCTTTCATGTTTTGATTGCTTCAGGGCTTTGATGCCTCATTTTTGCCATCCCTAGATAGAAGGAAAAGGGAATAACCTGGCTGGGACCCAAGCCTGTCCCTAAATGACATAAACTGAAATTAGGAAAAAAACAATATGTTTTACAGCCTCAGGTCCTGAGGTGTGGTCCTGGCAGCCCAATTGCTGCCCGCACACCCAGCACAACCAAGGGCCTTGCAAGGGCCAACAGAAATGCCCCATCAGAGCAGAGGTGGCCATAGAAGTGGACAGATGACCACGTGCCATGCTGCAGGGTTGGCAAGCACCAGAATAAGACCATCACTGTGTGCTGCAGCCTGCTGTCCCCGGGACCTGCATTGCTCTTGAGACACTGACAGCATCACTGTTGAAAAATTGCCCTAATTTGCTGCTATCATAATCAGGCCAAGAGATGAAGCAGCAGCTTCTCCTGGCAGCCGCGGCTGCTCACGAGGCCTCTTTGTGGGAAACCTTCCTGAGATCCAGCATGTGGAGAGGGCAGGAGGGGGTCCTAAGGCCTTGTAATAGCATCATCTTCCACTTTAGCTGCTATCCCAAGCACAGGATGCCCTCTGTGCTGTTTTAATTGGTCGCTGCTTTTAATTAGAGTTTATTTGTATTAATTAACTTAAATTATCTATTTGCAAGTTGCTTTTAGTACACCATCAACATGCTCAGAAAAATACAAGCCTCAAAGAGTTGGCTCCTGCCCCGAGGAAGCCGTGAGCTAAAAACCAGACACAAATACTGTCCCAATACAGCATGCTCCAAAAATGTGTTGGTGTTTTTTAATGCTAAGAAACCTATTGCATTTAAACTAAATAATTAATACTTGGCTTAGCTGTCAGACCACTGACTGACCAGCACAGGTGAGCAAGACTGGTGTTGTCATTAAATGTCCTCATAATGATGCATTTATCCTGGTCAGACCCTGGAGGAGGTGGGTAGTCCTTGCCCAGGAGAGCTTACAGTGAGGGAGAAGGAGAGCAGGGACAGAGCGAGTGTCAAGGAAACAGCCACACATTCACTCTCTGACTTTTTAGGAGGTGAGTGGTTTTATTAAGAGAAGATCAGTACAAGGGGAAGGGGAAAAAGGAGGAGGAGGTGGTCAAAAATCAGATGAGAAGATAGTCAGGAGTTACAGAGGGCAGATGTGCACTGAATTGGAGGGATGGGGATGGAAAGCCAGGGAGGGAATGGGAGAGAGGCGGGACGGCTGCACTCAGCATTAGCTCAGCTGTGATTAAAGCTGGTCACAGTGGAGACGTGATGCTCACCACAAGTGGCCTTTATCTGCAGTGAGCAGCAGTGATCATTATTCTGCTTCTAAACTCAATTGTTTATGCCAAGTTGTGTTTCCTAGAGAGGCCAAGATCCATTGCCCCTCTGTAGAAGGATGTAAAATACAGAGGTGTGTGCCTTGGGTAGGGGAGTGCAGGGAACTTCATGGAGCAGCAAATCCTCACAGAGAACCAGAATGAAAAAATCCCCAAACTGATGCTTAAGACTGGAACTTAAGCAACTGTATTTGTTTAGCTGAAGAAAATTGTATAGCAATACATAAATAGCTCCACGAGGAGAAAAGGCAGGTAGGTACCCAAGAGCTGTTTGAGCCGGAGCGGAGACATGGCCCAAACCCACAGCTGCAGGCGGAAGCCAGATAAATTGAAATGAGAAAATAGGCGTTAATTTTTTAAGAATGAAGTTGATTAGCTGCTGGAACAAATTACTGGGGAAAGTGAAATTTGTTCCATATGGTAGTGTTTTCCAATCAAGATAAGATGCCCTTCTGCACATGTTCCTGGCTTCAGCAGAGCAAGGTTGGGGTGCAATGGAGTGGTCTCTGCTCAGTGTGAAGAGGTGACTTGTGGTCCCATCTGACCTTTAAGAAATGAAGACTGCATTTTTGGTGTGTATTTCTCAATCCCTGCTGGATAGCTATGCTGGTGCTGTACTAGGTTGTCCCCTTCTGAAAAGCAGCTGGGCAAGGGTGGCCAGAGGATCACTGTCTGATGGATTTTTTTTGGGCTCAGCTCTTGTTCTCTCTGCTGGTCAATCAGAAAGCTCTGACCTATGTTTGGGCAGCACTGCAGAATTACTAGCAGCTACTTTGCTATTGGTCCTGATGCAGTTGCAGCCACAGGTGGGCAGGGAACTAGCTCACCTTTGGACTGTGCTGTGCACAAGGAGGAGAATTGAGGAATGCACACCAAAAAAAAAAAATAGTGAAAAAAAAATTAGTCTTATGTTGCTGCTTCTATGAAAATGAGGCAGATGCAAAATTTGCTAGCAGAGACAGGCACAAAAGCCAAAGGGTAAGATCTGCTACATATTAATGGAGGTGGAAAGGAAGAGGAGAAACAGGACTGACTGGTTTGTGGTGGAGATTGAGAGTTAACATCCTGGGGAGGATGCAGCATTGACTGCCCTTCTGGAGCTAGGTTTGCTTCCTTTGGAGGCTGAAGATCTGGTGGTGTGTTTCTGGTGGACAGGGGGTCTGAAGCAGGAGATGAGGTATTATTAAAGAGGGAGTTCACCTTGAACAGGGGAGTCTGAGGGACCACATTTGACAAGACTACAGGAGCTTTGTGCTTCCTCACTGAAATCAGTTGGATTGGCTCCATGTGTACATCAGAGGGTGTGAAAGGGAGATGAGATGTTCCTTGTCTCTTCCATTCACTCATTATACCCTTCAAAATGCAGCATATTGTGCTGGTGCTGTGGAAAGGCTCCTCCTTTGCCCAGCTGCTGCCCTGGGCACTGTCCCTGTTTGTGTGCCAGGACGTGCACCAGGATGTTGCTTTGTGCCCTGTCCATCACCTTTCCCTAAAGAGCTCTACAGATGAGCATCGTGGAGGCATGGGTGAATAGAGATGTGAGCATGGTACTTGGGTTTTCCCATTATTCCCTTGAGAAATCCAAGTGAAACAGCTCACAGCAGTGAAGGACAGCTTCCTTCCCTCAGTAGGAGGTAGAAGAAGAGAGCAGCAGGCACCTTCTGGTAGGTGATGGAGTGGAGGCATTAGTATCCCTCAGGGAATGCTCATGCTCCATCTGGAAAATGCATCGAACCAGCAAAACTGTCCCTCTCCGTGGTGTCCTGGCACGGTCCAGGCTCTGTTGGCAAGCATGGGGAGGAGCATTAATGAAAACAAGTGTTTGGCTGGTGTTACTGTAGTGCCACAGACCTTAAGAAACAAACAAAATGAGCCCAGCCCTTTGATTAGTGAGTGCAATCTGCTGCCACAAGCTGATGCTGGAGGAAAAGATAAGAGGGAGAAAAGAGAACAGCTATGGAGTGAAGATGAAAACACTGGGCAGAAGATCTGGGGGAATGAAAGGGAGACATTTATTTATTTGCAAATAAGTTGCTAGCTCATGCTGCCATGTGCATCCTGGGCAGCTCCTAATACCATGGGTTTATTCAGAGTTAAAATTTTTACTGGTGTTGGAAACCCTGGAGAAGGGGCTGTCGATCCGTGGATCTCAGCAATAGCTGGTCCAAATCTGGTTTGTGTCAGTCTAAGGAAAATGTATTTTACCCCAAGCTGCACCCATGTGCAGGTTCGTCTTCCCTTTTCACCACTGATTTCGTGTGTGAAGTCTCTCCGTAGGAAGCAGTGTGGATGCTCCATGATTCATTCCCATGAGGAAGCATGATTTCGGGTCCCCATATGGTTGCAGAGGCAGAAGAGGGGGCAGATATATATATTTTGCAGCAAGGAGGATGCAACTTTGCTGTACAAATTTGGCCTGGCACAAAAGATCTGGGGAATGTACAGAGTGATTCTCAATTTTTAATTTATTTTTAAAACTTATTTTCATGATAGCTTCCTCTTGATTAGGCTCTAGGAACAATGAGGAAGGAGGCTGCTGCCTGAGTAATCCATCCCAGGCTTTAAACTCGGCCTGGTACCTGGTCTGTGTGCTCCCTGGGGTTCCACAGGGTCCACTTATTGAGGCCAGCAGAAATAGCATCTCGCTTCCTGCTTTCAGAGGAGGTGCTAAGTAGGACATAGTTAAATTTGGGATTATTAGAGAAGAAGGGTAGCTATTTCTTTTGAAATGATTTGGTTTTATAATAGATCTTTGGGCAGAGAACTGTGAAGAGCTGCCCTTTTAGAGGGCTAGAGGATGTTTGCAGTAAGGAAATTGTCTCTGATGCAATAAATTATTGGGCAGAAGTGGATGTTTGGGAGCATTTCAAGTTTCTATTCATGCAGCCCTGACTGGTAACCAGTCCTGCAGCATTTCAGCCCAAGGAGTATCTTGCTGATGTCAGCAACCAGTAAAGGACTGGGTCATGTCCTGCGTTGGCATCTTGGTCTACAGGAATTTGGGGATCACTGTCTGATAGTGCAGGTGGAGGCATTTTTGGTGACATCTCCATTTTAAGGTTTATCAGAGTTTTTTCCTAAGACAGAGACATAGAGACATGAAGTTTCACATGGGTAATAATGTAACTGGAGACAGAGACATGTACTCCATACAGAAGAGTTGAAGTCTGTGAATGAGAGGCAAAGCCCTGCAACGAGCTGTCTGCGTAATTAAAAAGCTGCAGCGAGATGAAATAGGAGATGGAGAGGAGAGATAGTTTGAGGCGCTGGGAAACAGAAGCACTTTCAAGTATTTTACTGCAGAGATGATTAGAAATTTTGCCAGAGGCCTGATTTTTCTCCTTGTGCTGTCCTTGGCCGGGTGAATCCCACTGTGCAGCCTGATCGACACCGTCACTGACCCAGAAAGCTCCGAATGCTGGTACAGGTGTGAGCGCGAAGCCGAGCCTGGGCATAAGGCAGTGGAGAGTCATGGGGCTGCAGAGATCTAAGTCAGAGCCAATTTCTGTGTCTTGTTGGACTGGTGCATGGCTGTGATTTTTTTTTTTGCTCATGGGTAGACTATAGCCCACCTTGCTCTGAGCTGTGATGATCCGTTTGCATCCCGTGATGCTATGAAGGTGGCGAAAGGCCAAGCGCTGTCACTGGAAACCAGCTGCGAATTAATGCACGGTGTGTGATTAATGTGCTTTTAAATGCATTCATGTCCTGTCGCACTGGCTGCGGCTCTTGTGTCACATTCGGTGTTCTCAGAACATTTATTAGCCCTCCAGATCCCTTGATTATTGCTTTCTCTTTTGTAATTAAGCCATGAAACTCAGCATGGCGCAGCTTATGTGGTATTAATTCATGCCTGGCATATTCTGCCTGTGCCCTAGGGTGAGGCTAAATGCTGGCAGCTGGATTGCTCTCTGCACAGTTGCTATTCTGAAATTTCTTAATATGATTATAAAAAATCCCATTCTGTGTGCATATGGGCAACTCGGGGCTCACCACTGCCCCAAGCAGTAGCAAGATGTGATCTGAATTCCTTGGGAGCAGGATCTGCCTCCAGCAGTGCTGAGGGATGGGGCTTCCTCCTGCCCCAGGCGCTGGCTGATGCTCTCCAGGTCGGTGCTAATGCAGCCCCACATGCTCTCCGCTCCCTGCTTGACCTTCTCAGGACATGCCTGTGGAAAAGTGAGTCTGACAAGTGAGTTCTGTTTCACTCCTTTTTTCTCCTGACTTTTCTTCATGTGAGTTTTAAGCTGAATTCAGGATTTCATGCCAGGCTGCAGCTCCACATCAGCTTTCTGTGGGCAGCATCTGCAATGGCCATTTGAATAGTTTTCCTCCCGGCTGGTTGCTCCTGCCCTCAATACAGCAGTTCAAGAGTTTGTGTGGCCACGTGGTGAGCTAAACAGGGAACAAAAATATCATAAACCATGCCTGGGGTTTTTTGGGGGATTTTTATTTTTTTATTTTCCCCCTCCTGGGAATTAGTTGTTGGAGTGACTGTGCTGGAGGAATTTGAGCTCAGTGCTACTGGGAGGGAAGTCACTGGAATGACCCAGCACCAGTGCCACTGCTGGTCCCAGCAGTAACAGTTTGAATGCAGAATTCATGGTCTTTGCTGGGCTGGGTGTGTTACTCTGTTGGGTAAGTCCAAGCAGCCCTGCAGCTGCCTCCTCTGAGGCTTGAGATGCAGCACTGCACAGGCAGTAACGGGCTCCAGCAGCTCTGCTCACATGCCTCTGGTCTCCACATCTGCTGGAAGTCCCACCAAACTTCAGATGTGAGGACAAAGTACTGGTGTGCCAGCCATTGAAAAACCCATGTGTCAGTGTTCTTCATCTACTCTAGACATGAGGGAAACAGCCTGGAAGCCACGGGAGCCAGGGCATGGGATGACTCCACATACAGCTGTGCTCTTCATGGACCACAGATGCTGTAATGCAACAGCAGTTCTGCTCTGCAGTGCTCATGTCAGTTACACACATACATATGCTGCTCAGGTTATTGATTATTATTCATCAAACCATTGCTGTAGAGACCTGAATGCTGATCATTTCAAAGCTTCTGTTTCAAAAGAACAGTGTCAAAATCTACATGCGGGATGTAAAGCTGTAGTGCAGAAACTCTTTGAGCTCAGATGTTTCCATGGAGATGGATCTTTGATCTTGGTTAATAAATAAAGGGCGGAGAAGATGCTCCCAAACTAGGGAGGAAGGCAAGGCTGATCCCTACAGGGCAGAAGTCCTCAGCAGGAATTAGGGAGACAGGAGGTCTCTGTCTCTCTTTTTTTTTTTCCCCTCTGTGATGCCATGTCTGCAGTAACAGCGAGGTTGAGCTGCCTGCCCGCCAGCGCTGTGGTGCACGCGGAGGACGTGCCTCTCACCCAGCCAGCCAGACGGCATGCTACACCTTTGAGCTGGCTTATTTAGTGCTGCTGAAAAGTCAGAGCTTTGTCTGCACACCAGCATTCACCCTGTGCTGCAGGATTCAGAGAGCAGTGACACAGGGTTTCAATAGCAGTATGGAACACACTTGTTTTCTTGACTGTGGTGAAGCAAACTGAGGAATAAGAACAGCTAGGAAATGTGCTGCATTAATGGCTAAAATGTAGAAGGGGTGGGGAAAAATCACATTTTATTCTGTCACAGTGTGCAAAACAGAAGTGTTTAATATGCTGATGTGGAGATAGTGACCAAAGGCAACAGTCAAGTTGGTTTTATCCACATGGCTGAGCTTTGACTGCACTGGTGACTCGTGTGGTGTTAGAGCTGCCAGCAGGATCAGCCTGTTACTCCTGGCACTGGAAGTCAAGGCTTCAGTGGATGGAGCCGAACGAGAATTCATGAGGAAAGGGCATAATTAGCTTCACTAGTCACTGAGATCTGCTGCTTGGAGTCAGCGTGGTCACACGCACACCCTGGTAGGACGTTTCACACCAAGATGCACAGCATCAGCAGCTGAAGATGATCCCTGGTGTCCGAGCGCCCGGATACGCCCGCACAGCTCACGCGGTCGTGTTGCGGCCGGCATGTGTGCGTGCTGAGCTGAGCTGAGCACGCCTGTTTGTGCATTTCTCACTCTGTTTGGCAGCGGGGTGGTGGCTTTTCCTGGTCACTTCTCATCTGTTCACAGGACGTTGACAGATCTGTCCCTTTGTCTCTGCTACTGGCACAGCCTCAAACAGGTTTTTCTGCGGTGTCCAAGAGCGCGTAGGGTGAGCAAACTGTTGTTCACAGCCTGTTGCAATACTTTTTTCCCTTTTTTTTAATAAAATTTATCTTCCTTGGATACATTGAGCTACCAGTTGTGCTAATTAGGGTCACTCTATTTAGGGGTTTGCAATACTCCACCCGAGTAAAATGATGCTTAAGCACCTATTATGGTTTCCTCCCATCCGGTCCCACCACTGTTTTTGCTGGAGCAAGTGACCCCTTTGTGCCCTGCTGGATCCCAGACTCCTTAACAAGCCATCACTTTATGTAATTTTAAAGTTCCAGTTTAAATATTTAATTTATAAGGACAGACATTGTTTGCAGCTCTTAAAAAGTTATCATCTTTTCCAAATCTTGCAGAAACCTTCAGTCTTGAACATAGGCCACCGACAGGTGGGGCTTTTGTTGATTTTGTTGTTTTTTTCAGATGACCCTCACTGAAAATACTGTCACACAGCTCCCTGGTTTTCAGAAAGGGACCATTTAGCCAAGTAAGCCGTGTTGTTGCCTTAGGCACTAGTTCATGGGGAAGAAAATAAGTTGAAAGAGCATGCAATATTAAAGATATTTTGAATCACACTCATTTCCACTGGCTTTAGCCTTGTTTTCATGGGGCTTGTTGTCTGAACTTAAAGCATCAAATATTCTGACAGGTCAAAGTTAAGGTTACTAGACAGGAATGAAAACAGCATTTTTATCCTCAATTACATGGACAAGCTGGGATTGCTGTGGAGCCACAGCTGTTTGTCTCACGGCTGTGACAAGCCTGTACGGATGCTGTCACTTAGCAACCATTGCCATTTGTGTTTTAACTGCAGCTTTTTTGTTGTTGGCATGTAATGAGAGTTGTAATCACCAGATCAATCCCATCAGGGATGTTTGCTTTTGAGAGTGATGGGCTCCAGGGTTCACCTGTGCCCCTGCCCAGCTTATATAAGAGCTAAATTAGAAGAATTTCAGGTGTGATGGCTAATGCAGCTTAATAAGGGTTTATTTTGGAGCTGTCTTGGCTGGGCCAAGTTGTGTTTCAAGATGTTGGATTCACCATCTGTCAGACCTGGCTCTGCAGCTCCTTTGTGCTGGTCACAGCCCAGCCCAGAAGCTGGTTCAAGGCCAAAGCTCTGAGCGTGGTGGTGGTGAGGGACCAGCCAAGGCAAGCTTTGATGTCCTCAAGCTCCCTGCTCCATTCTACTGCCCCAGCCTGAAAGCTCAGCAAATATGGGGCCAATGGAGACTGGAAATATGAGGATCAAGAGATAATGAAATGGGAGAACTGAAGATCTGAAAGTGTATCTATCTCTTAAGGGTAATTCCAACCTATCTTATGCTGAAAAGGAGTGAAAAGGAGCAGTCCTATCATGGTTCAAGCCCTAACGCTCCACAGAAGCTGTTTAAGATCATGGTTTTACTTTACACCTGATCTGGTCTAATGGGGTAATGTCCCTCAAAGGAGTGGGTGCACCTCCTGTCCCAGACAGCATGTTCCTGCCCTTGCATGGAGTTTAACAACTAGATAACTGCAGAATGAGCTGGGCAGTAACCTGGTTTGGAAGGGTTTGTTTTGGAGGCAGACGTGAATGGCATCTTCACAGCCTTGTTATATGTTTATGGTAAATAAACACATTAAGCTGCTGTGCTCTAAACAGAAACTTGGTATTGATTTTACAGATAGAAATACTGTTTCCTTTAGTTTCATTTTGCTTTAACTAAAACAGTTGTGTAATTGCACCTGTGGTATTGCAGGGACTCTTGATGCAGACTGCTCGTTTCCCTTTCAGCTGGGGACGAGTTTTAAGTGTATCCATGACGTGTGGTTGTAGAGCCTTGAATGCTTTCATTACAGCTATACCTCACCAGCTTTGTTCCACCTTGCTCAGAGAGACACACTGCTTCTTTGAAAGAAAGCTTTTTCCCTTTCTCTGTGTGCTGGCTTGCAAGGTCAGAGACAAGATCTGTTTGTGTGTGGAGGAGTGTGTCTGACACAGGCTGAGGTCTGGCCGTGTTAAAGTGGTGCTTTATCTCTCAGCAGGGGACAAAAAACACTGCTCTAAAGGGAAATGACACGGGCTACAGAGGTGCTGCTACTGATGTATTTTTTCATTGTAAATTGCTGAGAACTTCTGCAGTGAAATTGGTTGATGAGTTTCCTCTCTAACAGAGTGGTTTTTAGAAACCTTGAGGAATATGTACTGCAAGGAAGAGCAAATTTTATTAGAGATGGACAAAAGAAATTGGAAAGATTTGCATGAGCTGATCTGTAATTACAGATCACATAGCTAAAGAAACAGCTTTAGACATTTATGGCCCATTTTTTACTAAGTTGTGCAATTAGTGTAATTAGGCAAATAATATTATTTGGATTTTAAAAGTTCAGTGTATTAAAACAGAAAATTAACAGCCATTCTTTTTGGCAGGTTTTATAAAGCTGTTACTAGTGCAGAGCTGAGCCAAACATGCTTATTCTCTCCTATGTGTGTTTGAGTCTGAGCAGTTAAAGAATAAATCCTTTCTTTGGAGCTTTGTTGACATGTGTTGAAAGCAACTCTAGAAATTTCATACCTGTGTACAGATTGGGCAACAGAACTTACATTGCCCCTATGCAGATAAAGAGCTGAAATGAGCTTTGTGATCATCTTCTTCCACAGTACCAGCCATCAGAAACAAATGTTTTTATCTGTGATGTTCTGCATTGATACCACTTGTATTGCTGCTGCCTGCTCTCCACATTAAAACAAATGACAGCCCTGAGCCTTGGTGCTTCTTGCATTAAACAAGGTCCATGTCTGGCCACAGCCTCTGCTGAAATCAGCTGTAGTGTGTGTGTGTGTCAGAAAAACTCTCAGTGGTGTCTGCCTCCTGCAGGAACTGTACACAGCCAAGCACTGATGGTGTGAAAGCAGCAGTTTCCACAGAAATCCATTCCATAAAGGCAGCTTTGAACTTTTTCCTGTGTCCATAACAGGCAGCCAGGCAGGCCACCTCCTTCTCTACAATGTTGGAGTCCTCAGTGTGTGTGACAGGAGTGAGCTGGGCGTGCACAGTTTTTGGAGGGACCGCTGTTGTCATGTTGTGAAGTGGTGAGTAGAAATAGCAGTTGTTGAAGTGAATGCTCAATGTGCACATGGGGTAACAAGTCTGCTTCTCGGGACTCTACTTGAGAGTTACACTCTCCCCCCTGGCTGCACAACCACAGCTCCTTGGCAAGACATACCATATGGTGTAAATTCTTAACCCAGCAGAAAGCTGTGTGGCTGGGATAGGGCCTGTGGAGGTGCAAAAAAAAGCTTTGGTAGGTAAGAAGTGGGTTGAAAATGAGTTAGAGGTCTACGTGGGGTAGGGCTTGTATGTGAGGTTTAACCAGTGTGGAAAGATGGGCACCCTACAGAAGGTGTCCTAACATGATGGATGATTCACATTAGAAGCTGCTTGTGTGTGTTTACTAATTCAGTAGCTAAATTTTAATCTCACAAGACCCACTGTCATAATTTTGTATGGAAACATGGGACTTTTCTTTTGCTTTAATCTCCCATAATCTCTCTATTCCCTGCCATTTGTTCCTTGTGCTGCTCAGATGTTCATGACTCTGTTTCTCACAATTATCAGGTGCAGGATGTCAGTCCAAGAATCTAAGACTCTACTGTAACTAGAGTGGCAGAGAAAACAAAGGCAATATAGTGATCTCAGGGCAGAGAGAAGTGTAATATCAGCACTGAGTCACCTAATTGCTGGACATAGGACCTGTTTTTAATGAAAGATGAAAGGAGTCCTTCATTCTCCTTCTACAGATAAGGAGCCTTCCCAGTTTGTTATACATTGGGTTTTAAGTGTACAAGCACCTTGAGTATAAACAAGACTTTGGACTGCAATTAGGCAAACGGTATAAACATTACAATGTCACCATCGCCCCAGCTGATATTAAAAGAAAGTTTCATTAAAAATTAATAGGTCTAGGAGTCGAGAGACCTCAGTAATAAGCAGTGGTTTCCCTTCTGTAACAAGTCACTCTTTCAACTTGCTGATATTTTAATAACTTCGTGGAGTCTCCTAAACTGCATAACCCTGCAATGTCGAGAATTCTAGCACTGAACGAGGGGAAGATTTTACCCAGCAACCTGCTGTCTCCTTTCCTGAACCAGGAGGGAGACGTTGACCCAGCAACCTGCTGTCTCCTTTCCTGAACCAGGAGGGAGACGTTGACCCAGCAACCTGCTGTCTCCTTTCCTGAACCAGGAGGGAGACGTTCACCCAGCAACCTGCTGTCTCCTTTCCTGAACCAGGAGGGAGACATATCTGGCCCACTGCCAACACGTAATGCTAGTTTTGGAACTATAATCCCTGCACCAGCCAGGATTGCTGAAACTCCACAAACAATCCAAACTTCTTGAAAAAGGAATTACTGAGAAAAGCACAGTGGCAGGAAAAGGTCTGGTTTTTAATATCTTCTGTCTTTTGCCAGGTGCAGACCCTGCTTCAGTAGAATTGTATATCAGAGGCAGAGCTACTTGCTCCTATTAACAGCTGCTGGTACAACACCCAAGGGCTCTGTCACACATAAACCTGTGCACAGAGCGATAGGTAAGTGTGCTGACTTTGTTAAAAGGCATAGAGTAAATCTTCAACCTCAGCAGCAAGAAATTCAGACTACAACTCACCCCTTTGTACTGCTGCAGGGATAATACTGAAGGAGGAGATTGTAGTTCTTCCACTGCATTAGGATGCTCTGACCTCCAGCAGCCTAAAATGAGTGTTGTGTTCCTGCCTCTACAGGGCTGCAGGAGGATAAAGGATGCCAAGTAACACCTCAGTGCTGGAGAGGAATACAGCATGGTTCGACCTGCTGGTAAAGGTACTTCCCCCCACACCCCCCAAGTTTCAGAAGGCTTCTTGGTATATGGCAAGACATTGGAGTAAGTTGCAAACTACAGTCTTCCCTGAGTTTTTAAAAACTTGGCACTTTTTCTCAGAAAACAGTGCTGCCATTTGCACTATAGCTGCTGTTTTCTAATTGTTTACTAAAGCTAAGCATTGACCTATTTTTATCATGAAGCTGCTGGTGGCAGTTTCTCTTACTAGTCAGAAGATATCCTAGTTCTTCAGGAATGGAGAATAGGAGCACTTGAAAAATTCAGCAAAATGTGCTTGTTTCTGGCTTCAATTAAAAACAAAGTCAGCTTTTTAGTGTCACTGCTGAGATCAAACAAGTATGCCATCTAAAAAAGAAAGTTTGTAATGTCAAGAATGATCAGCTTTTGACTCCTTAAATGCCACCTCCTGCTCTAGACTCAAAATACAAAAGGAAATTCAAGAACTGTTTTTAGAATGGAGATATGGACAAAGTCAAAACAAGTGTCCCTTAAAACCACTCTTCCTCAGTTTTAGCTACTCAGGATCTAAAAGCAGCATGCAACAAGTTGTTTTCAGTCACTGTTAGGTTTTTAAAAAATATCTCCTTATGTAGGCATGGTCTGGTGCTTTCTTAAAAGACACAGGACTTAAAAAAAGAACAAATGCATTTCTTAATGTGTTTACTTTGAAAAAATAAACAACAGTTTATTGGAGTTTAAGCTTTTTAACAACAAAAAAAAAAATCAGTATTAAAACAAAGACTTTCTAACCTATGTAACAGCTAATGAAACCATCCTTTTCTCTGTTCAGCGTAACACTTCTTTTTATCCTCTCTCAGGAAAGACTTCATGACTGGTAGCAAAAAATTCTCCAGAGGAGAAGTGCTTAAGCACTGCTCCCTCAGAGCAAAAGATGTTTTCAGTAACAGTCAGCTTCATTCTCTTCCACGGTCCCCACAGTAGCAAGGATGTCCTGTAAGAGGGACTGAGGGCTTTCCTCTATGTGGTAACTACTTTTATTTAGCTCATCATGTAGCTCAATTAAGTCTACTGTACCCAAAGCTACCATCATGCTCTCTGGATCTTCAAAATCCACCCTATTACTGCCATCTGTGGGGAACTTCTGGGCTAGAGAACCTTGCCTTAGTGTGCTTTGTAACCAGGCAATGCCATGTCCTGCAGGTAAATCTTCAGTCTCTTGTGAATCCTTCAGGGAACTACTTGGATAGAAACTGCTTCTTAAGGCAAGCAGTATATCACAGGCTCTCTGACCTACTGGTTTGTCATAATCACACAAAGACCAAAACAAAAAGCTGAAAAGTTTGGCCCGGCAAAATATCTGCAGCGGCCTGTTCCGATGAACGGACCTAGTGACTGCAGGCGTGACAGAAGCATGTAGGCCTTTAGGAAGGCCAAATAGGCAAATTGTTTGACTACAGAAAGCTTCAACAAGGTCCAAACCACCAAGTCTGACTTCCCAGTCTAAGTCATGCTCCACAATTTGGATCACTCTAGAGATGAACTGCTCTGTATCCTCCGGGTGAAACGCGCAGCCTTCTCTCACCCACTTGGTGAAGACGCTGATCACTGCTCTCCTAGGAAAGCCCTCAGAGTCTGTTGACAAGATTTCTTGAAGTTTTGCTATGGTGTTCTAAATGTAAAAAGACAAAGAGAAAGCACAATGAGGGATGAACATGCAAAGAAACAAGAATAGTGTAAGTAAAGAATCTAGTCTTTTCATTACTGGTTGTGAAAGCTGCCTGCGTGAGACTGCAGATAACTTGTGAACGAATTTGTAAGTAGCATAGCAGTAAACTGATGTGCAGTTCTGCATGATCTTGCAGTGGGCTACACAAAGTCATCATACCTCTTTATTATACTGATTCCCTGTAACAGGTGATTCTGGAGCAAAGTAAGTAATGCAGGCCAAGTGTCCCACAGCAGTCACAGCACTCGCTCGCACGTAGCTTTCTGGATCCTCAAGAAGATTTTCTGTAAGCTTTGGCACTTCTGAAGACAGGAGAGACTGCCTGAACTCATTCTGGTCTGTAAACAAGACAGCAATCCAAAGAAGCAATGCTTTATTCTCTCAGAGCATGAAGCTGTTTCCAATGCAAACAGTTCTTTGCGTCATACAAGGATGCCCACTGGCTGCAGGGACAGCTGCCAGTGAGCTGAGCCACTGCAGAGACCAGGCAGCTGCTCACAAGAGCACAGATGCTCTGTGTCAAGCTCCCTATTTTCCATCAGCTTGGTGACTTTCAGTCAAGCCCTGCTAGATGCCAGAACCTGGGAAAATCCATTTACAGTTGTTCTAGTGGCAAGAAAAAACTTTCTCCAGGCAAGCGGGGACATGGTTTCAGCCTCAAACTTATGCCTTTGCTTAAAAGAGGAAAAAATGGTTTTCTTTCTTGTTGTCAATGCATACAGCAAAGAAAAAGAATGAAACTGCAGCACAGAGAGGGGCTGCAGGGTAAACTGCTCACGCACTGACTGTGCTGGATACTTCCTTTGTGACCTGGGGACAACAGTAGCAGACAACATCCCTCTTTCTTTACAGTAGCAGAGCCACTGTAGGAGAATTCACATTGCCTTAGTGCTACCTGCTGCAAAACCTGAACTACCTTTAAAGTGGAAAATCAGTAATTAATTCCAAGCATGCAAAGCAGATCTAGGCTTTTATAGCCTCCCAAATTCAAGCCTCCAGCCTGATAGGTGAAACCAGATTTCACTGCAAACTGAAAAAAGGGAAAGTATTATCTGCTATTAAGTATTGCCACCTGCCTTGACATATGTCTCAACATCTGAGACTGTCTCAACACTTCTGTCTAACTCACCAAAACTGCCATTACAGGGGGCACAGCAATCTGAGTTTAACAGAAAAGTAGGATAAGTTTATTAATCTTTCTGTCAGATTTCAATCATTATCTAAGAGTAAAAATCTTGACACTTCTTTCTTTTCTTACCCTCCAGTTATAGATCAGAGGATGCTTCACCAGCCTGATTGATATTCGTAACATTAGAAGAAATACTCTTCCAATCTCAACTGTTAAATCTCTGTACCTACCTCTCAAGCCTTCAATCAGGGCAGTGAGGAATTCCAGAGAAGAATCTCTTACTTCCCAGCAAGGACTGCACAAATGCTTCTGCAGCACCAGAAACACATCTGTAAAAGCCAAGTGACAAGCTTGAATGGACATGAAAATCAACAAGCCTTACTGAAGCAATCACTGTACAACCTCTGTATAATTTTATATGATGCAATCCCTTTTGCTGCTGCTGTGTGCTTCTCCCAGAGTTCTTCAAAGGACTGTTTATCCAGCTAACCCTAAATTCAACATAATTGCAAACAAATGAATCCTAAGTACTTTGAGCAGGAAAGCTAGGTAAGAGCAGATTTCATATATGCCACTAGCTGCTGTCTGTCCCAACTCAAATGGCTTCATTACCTTGCAAAATCTTCTCAGTTTGTTGCCACTGACTGTTGGAGCAGGACAGTTCCTGCAGGTGCACCAACCACTTGGATGCAGCATTAAATGTCTTCTTTAGAACCTGAAGCAATATAAAGCAGATTTACTTTACTACAGGAGGAGGTATTGTTGCCTTTACAATTGATAAAATTTGTTTTAGCCTCCAACTTAAAAATTCTCAGAGTAAACAAGCACACATGCGTCCTTCCTGAGAAGCAAGCCACAAATAAATGGTGCTTACATAAAATTTTTAACAAAAACCTAGAAAACACCTGTTCTCAGACTACTACTATAAAGTTCTAGTCCCTCCAGCTTCTGACTTGCAGTTGCCACCAGTCATTTGAACAAAAAAAAGCAAGAAAGCATAACCCTCCATAGCTATTGTCAGACAAGTTCTCAGAACTACATCCTACTGCGACAAGTTAATAGACTTGGATCCCTCCTGAGTTCTGTACTCACAGTAGGGCTGGTGTTGGGACTCTCCAGGTATGCCAGAAGGATATCAAATAGATTTCCTACGAGTGTGTCGCAGCCTGAAACATAAAAAACAAAACTAAAGGACAAATACTGAGAGAAGAAGCAGCTGAATCACAATTCAACTGCTGAAATACAGAAAGATACAGGACTATAAAACTGTTTTGGAGAAGAAAGCAAGTACAGTCCTGAGAGTAAAGGAGAAACATCCAATTTTTCATAACCACTAAAGCATTTTTAATTACAGCATTACCTGCCCTAGTTCATCAACAGAAAGTAAGGTTAGCCAGGACAGTAGGAAGACTTGGAAAAAATGAGTAAGTTTCAGAAATGGAAGTGGTAGCCTTCACTGAGAAAGATCAGTGAAGGGGAATGAAAAATTCTGCAACTACAGAATAGTCAAGTACTTTCAAAATTTAAAAAAATTGAAGTGCAAAGATTAACTCACCTTTTTGCTTAGAGAGTGCTGCTAGGACATCAAGAGCTGACCTCTGTACTCTGGAGCAATTGATCAAGATTCGGCTTATTGTGCTTCCCAGAGGAGAAACGGGACTCGCCAAGCCATTACAGAACTGTAATATCGCCATCAGAGAGCGCAGCAAAGGTGTATAGGGCAAATCCACTTGGAAACGAGCCTAGTGGGAGGGGAGAAAGAAAAAAAGTTTCCAGCTAAAGTCTCAAATGCACAGTCAGAGCAGGAGGTTTTGGTCAGGAGGCAGCAAAAATTGCAATTTCTAGTGCATTCTTAAGGTACCGGAATGCTAATAACTACAAACAAATGATCTTCCTCTTTCCCAAGAACCACTGCACAGATGGAAGGAGATTCTTCTCACTGCTTGGGAAAGCAGTTCCATTTATGTTTTGTCACTGTATCAATAACTGAGGTAGAATTAAGTTATGGTAACAAAGTTTGTGAAGATTAATTTTAAATAAGTGCAGCCCTTCTTCACAACCCTCAGTATTCCTGTTTTCCTATTTGGAGTCTACTGTGCTAGATTTCTTTAACACATGGAAGCCCTCACTGTCAACTCCTCTCCATCTTCTGTTAATCTCTCCTACAAAAGTTTGCAACCAATCTTAACACTGTCATTCAAGGACCAATTTGATCCTCAGGCTTTTTTTTCTTCTCTGAATGTTACCAGCGACAGCAGCTTCTCCAGAAGAGCGAGGGTCTGACACAGGAGACTAGCACAAGATGACTTGGAGGACAGAAGACTTTCAACAGTGACAGGATCACTAACAGACTCATCCAGCAAACCTAAAGGACCAAAGGAGGGAAGAGCTCAGGTTGTTAGTGAATACAAAGGACTGTGATTTTTAAGTTAATCAAGATATTCAGGTGATGTAGTATGAATATCCCTGTCAGTAGGATGCTGCACTTCACCACAAACCCTGCTACTGTCCTGAACTTCTACTTTCTTCCTCCAGTTCTGTCTGCACCAGACACTTAGAACACTGGCAAGCAGAATAGCCTCTAACTTGTCTATCACAACAGTACCTGCATATTCCAGAGGCTGGGAGGCTGCTCTCAAAATACAGTCCATTGGCTGAAGTAGAACAGTCAGTGCCTTAATCCTCACATCTTGTGGGCTTCAAGGAGGAAACAGCAGTTACCAAAACAAGAACACTTTAATTCCTTCCCAAATATCTGCCCCCAAATGCTGAGCAGAATAATGTTTTTCATGCAGGCTTTTAAACAAGCCAGCAATGACAGAGCAATGAAAATTTTATCACAATTCAAGCCCTTCTTCTAATCTTTGTTGGCTAACTGAAAACAGAGGAGAAATGGCTCTGGAATTCAGAAGCAGCCTTATCAAGCTATACAAATAGAGCAGGGTTCTGTGTAAGAGAGGGACTTAGAGAAAGGCATTTCTTGTCAACAAAATGGTATCCTTCCATCTTAAGTAACCTGTTACTTAGTCTGGTATCCATATACGCTGTATTCATTTAACATCTGATGATTTTTCGATGCTTTTTCACTACCTGAAAGGAGGTTATGGAGAAGATACATGCAGACTTCTCAGCAGTGCACAAGAAGACAAGAATCTTAAATTGCAACAGAGTAGATTCCAACTGGATATACAAAAAATACTTTTCATAGTGAAATGAAAGTGGTTAAGCACAAGAACGTGTTGCCCAAAGAAGCTGTGAAATCCTCATCCTTGGGATTATTTGAAACTTGAATGGTGAAGGCCTTGAGCAACATAATCAATCTCTGAGGTTAGCCCTGCACTGAGCAAGAGGCTGAATGAGATCACTTCTACAGGTTCCTTCTAACCTAATCATTCTACAACTGTCAACATAGTCTCCAGATGCACATTTCTGCTGGACAGCAATGAACACTCTTTCTCTAGTTGGTGTTTCTGTGAAAGAGATAACTGAAACAGAGACTACTAGATATGACAGACAGTCAAATTGTGCCCATCTTAATCAACCTTGGCAGTATAAAGTTAAAGAGGTTGGCTGTTTCTTCCTGAAATTGGCTGGCTGTAGGTAAGATGCAAGCATATGCACATAAACATGATATTGGCTCCTTTAATTTCTCTCTGAAACTATTTAATTCTTACTATCAGTGCCTGAAGTTTTGTTAGCTACTGGCATGGTTCTCGCCAACCAGTCTTACATATTAAGGAATGTAGTGCAAAATGTAGCAAGGACAAAAAAAAACCAAACCCAACAGTTCTTGGAAAGACACCAGAGACATTAGGAGAGAAATATTTGCAGAGTGCAAAAGTTTCATTGCAGGAAGTCCTACCATCTGTAGAGCCTCAGAAGTTTCTCTGCCAAAGGACCCGCTTGTACTGGGGTTAAGTGCTCCAGAGCAGAAGTCACAAAAGCCCAAAAACTGCCTTCAGGGTCAGAAAACACAGGAGACCTGAGAAGAAAGAAGTATAAGTCCTGTTAGATGGTAGAAAACAAATATATCTCGTCACTGGATTGAAGGTCTCAGAAGATCTTTACCATGCCATTTTAAGCAGAAGATTCACCAGCATGTGCTGTACTTGAACAGTCTCTTCTGTCAAAAAGGATTCTACTTGCTTTGCTATGCCCAACCAAAGGACTTCAGTCCACGGAGCACGACAACTGTCAAACAAACCAGTTAACAGTTTTAAGGCCTGCTTGATGTGACAGACAGAGCTGGATTGAAGGGAATCTTCTATATGCTTTATAATCATTTGGGCACATGCTGGCCAGTCACAGTCCTTTGTACCCGGAGGTTTAGTCGTTTCAGACTCTACGGAGAGGGTGAGCATCTGCACCAGAAGCTGACTGGCAGCGGAAGCCACAAACAGGCTGGGATCTCCTTGCAGAGTGAAGATCACATCTATGCCTCCTGTGTGAAAACAAAAGAAGTCACTGGAGGAAAAAAAACAAACAGGCTTCCTATCACTCCAACCATATATTACTGTAATTCAAGTAACATGTAGTTTTAAACGGTGTTGGTGGGTTTTTTATACTTCATTTTGTAGTCTCTGTGGCATTTCAAAGTCAGTCAGTCCTTTATGACACACAAACAAAAAGCAAAAAAAAGAATAAAGTAAAATTGTTTTCAGATCCTCAGGTGTTTTGATAATTCAGGAACAGAAGAGAAGGTCAATGTAATATCAGGAGAGCTGACAGCACGCTCACTATATATTTAAGGAAGGAGCCTACACCATCTCTGGACACAACCAGCAGGAAAAACATGAATGGCATCAATAGTACTGCTTTTCCATCATACGGACAGCAGCACATGCTGCATGTTAATACCAATCCACATGTGCAAGTGTTAACAGATAAATAAGCCCCTGGTTAGTTTTTCTGCTCAAAAATCATACTGAAATGTACTTATTTTAGTAAGAATTACAAATAAGAATACAGAAGGTTTTTAATAAGCTATTTTTATTATGTGTTTCAGAAGATGTGCCTCTTTCCCCTCTGAAAAGGGCACTATCTTCAGTGTTTGGGGGGGGGGGGAACAAAATTAAATGCAGAACTAATTTAACAAAAACCCCATTGCTTTCAATAACTTCACTGTTTTTGACAAATAACTTATTTTTATCTTAAAAAAGTGAAAACTCCTGTCTCTCTCATATGACATCTGAGCAACAGACTGGAATGGAAGACAGACAGAGGATTTGGAGAGTTCCCAGTCCTAGAAGTACTCACCACCATTGCAGATGAAATGGAGGGCAGGCTGGTGATGCATCATGCTGTGCACACCCTCCACCCAGCCACTTCGCACTGAGGCATCTTCCCACGCCGCGCTGTTCAGAGGCCCATCCCTGCCAAAGAGCCTGACCAACAGCTGCTCCTGCTGAGGCCAGAGAACACACAGAGTCAATGGTAAGTGAAGGAGCTTGAGGGGAGTGGAAGAGGCTGCTCTGTCATCCAAGCCAAGAGTATCAATACTGTAGTGAAACCTACTCTTCCTATAAGTATCACTAAAATAGAAAATATTCAGAATCCCATGCTTAAACTCAACATCTGTCTCTATCATGGACTAAGCAATAGAGGTGTTCAAAAGTTAAACTGCTTGGTTTTAAGAAGCTAGGGACAACTTATGTACATATCAGTTCCATTAGACTCCTTTATACAGTTGTATGCATCTCTTCCCTCAAAACCTTTTAGGTTTGGAGTTTTGTACTATAAATACATTCTGTTGTAGAAAGCAGGGCTTTAAAAAGCTCCTTCATTTTTCCACGGAATCGGGAAATTTCCTGTCAACCTACTACGGAGGGAAAACTACATCTGTTAGTGCAGGTTAAATCTACAGGATCTGTCCAAGGATATAACATCTTGCAACAACTGCTGTGAGATAGTGTTATCCCATATCCTGCTTTAAAGTTAAAATGAGAGGAACTACATATTAGCATTCCTAGTACTACCGTGGCAAAACAGAAGTGAGAAGACAGCAGCTTGACATGAGAAAAGGAACAGTATGATTGTAGGTCTTCATTATCATATCACTGTTTGCTGAGTTGTTAGATGTATGCCAGAAATTTTATAAGCACATTTTCAGGCGTACTATATATTGAAGGAGGAAAAAGACAAGTGGCAGCAGGTACCTGGGTGGCCAACTCACCTGCAAGTGTTGGAAGCGAACTTCAGAAGCAGCAAGTATCCCAACTAAGCGCAGAGTAAAGGAGAGGATGCTCAGACTGGGCTCCGGCAGGGCCAGCACAGAGGTGATGAACTCTGTCAGACAGGGGTTGTCCTGCAGCACCTCCACGGTAGGATCTAGAAACCGGGTGTTCCCCGAGAAGAAGCCGGAAAACAGAGGGTGACTGCCAGGACTTCTGTCCCCTCTCACAACTCTCAGGTGCTTGCCTGAGCTGACTGTGACCCCTCACAACTTTGAGGGTTGAATCTGGACTGACCTGAAGCCCCAGCCCGGCTATAGGCCCCAAGGACCCAACAGCGTTTCCAGGCGACGTCGAGGGAGCAGCCCCGCTGAGGGAGGCTTCCCCCGGGGCCCGGCCTGCAGGCCGGACACACCCCGCCCGTCACCAGCGGCCAGGGCTGGGGGTGAGGGGCTCTGCGGGGCACTCACCGAACCGTGTCAGGCTCCGGAACCAGTCAAGCAGCTTCTCCAGGCAGGTGTCGTCGCAGCCGGGCTGCCGCGGGTCGGCCAGGGCGGCGCAGACGCGGGGCAGCAGAAGGGAGCACTCACGGGTCATGGCGAAGCGGCGGCGGGCCCGGTCGATGAAAAACGAGTGCTGGATGGACATGTAGGTGTCCGCCGCCATGGCTGGGGGCGAGGGGGGGACGGACACACCCCTCCGTGACCGGCACCGGCCCGCCCCACCGGCACCGGCCGCAAAGCGAGTGTCGCAATGGCGGGGGCGTGGCCGAGGGGATGCTCCGCCGGTGGAGGGGGGCTGCGGGAGGGGTCCCGCGTTGCTCTAGGTGGGGGTTTCCCTGCGGGGCCGCAGCTGCCGGACGAACCGAGCCGAGCCGGCCCTCGCGGGAGCAGCCGCCCGAACCCGCCGCGGTTCCCTGCCGCTCGCGGCCGCTTGGTGGCACTGCCGCTCCGCAGCAAGGCCCAGGCCCCGCCCCCGGCCACTCTGCGCATGCGTCGCCACCCCCCCGCAGCAGGGTGGAGCACCGTTCGCCCCGCCCCGTCGCCGCGCGGCTGGTTGCCATGGTTTCCGCAACCCGGAAGTACCGGGGGGTGGGCGGGGAGGCCGGCGCTCAGCACAGGCCGCTGCGGCCGCCCCCTGCCCCGAGCCGGGCGCCATGGCCCGAGGTGGTCCCTGCCGCTCTGCCGCCCCCTGAGATCGCCCCGTCACCCTCCCGCCATGGCCCGAGGGGCCGGCGAGGCGGCTGCGGAGGGGGAGATGGTAAGGAGCGGGCGGCGGGGGTGAGGAGGAGGAGGCCCCGGGCCCAGGCCTGCCTAAGACCGGGAAACACTCCCGCCCGCCCGCGGAGCCGGTGCAAAGCCTGGAGCCCCCTCAGGCTCACTAGGCCGGCGAGGCGGTGGGGAGGAGGACGGCGGCGGCTTCGTCCGTCCTCAGCCCGCGGGGTTCCGGGTTCTGCCTGCACCTCCTTGGCTGGCCCGGAGCACGGCGGGGTGGGTTTCGCGTTCGTTTCCCTCCCCCCCGGCAACCGGATGGAGGTTTTCAGGCCCTTTGCTGCGGGCCACCATACTCTCTGTTGTTTGTCCTAGTGGCTCTTGTTGGGCCTGTTTTGCTAGAGCAAAGGGACTGTGCAAGTTTCCAAGGACTGTGGTGTTTTTGTTATTTCACGTTTATATCCTGGCAAACGTTTTGCTGTTTACCATCTCCTGTCAAGGCTGGGCACCGTCCACGTTCTCTGATTCCTAACGTGATAGCTGCAGTTTGGTAGAGAGATCTCCCAGAATGATAAAAAGGCCTTAAAAGAACAAAAATTATCAGTGTGCTGCAAGGAATATTGCCTCAGGAAATTAAAAGCTACATAGCATGGTGCGTGAGATCTATACCCACTTGCTTTCAGCCACCACAAAAAGCTGTTTTACCTGCTCTGTTGTAGTCAGTTCTAGCTGCTGTTCTGTTAACCAGGGTTCTCAAAAATACCTCCCCCCACTCTGCCTCTTACAGAGACTGATCAGTATCTGTCCAAAGAATGGTGCTGCAGCTGTGAGCACCATGGAGTCAGCAGCAAGTGAAAATGCTCTTTCTGTGAGGGCAGTGTACATTCAGATAATTTGAAAACAGAAGGAAATTCTCCTTCTGCTGTGGGTATGCTTACAGCTAAGAAGCACAGAAACTTGTTGACTCAATCTGAGGAAAAAATAACCACTTCTGATTCTATGGTTTGGGGTTTTTTCCTCAACCTTATCACTTCTCCAGTCAAGTTTACTGAATGTTCCCATAGCGTAGCAAGGGTAGGAACAGGTGAGTGAGGAAGGGAACAAATGGATGAGTTGCTGCTTAACTCTTACTGGTGGAAAAATTCATGCAGAGCAAGCAGTTTGGAAGGTGGGGCACCTGAAAGTTCAGCTGTTGTAATACAGTTCACTGAAGTGTCTCAATCTCTGTGGCTGGATTCTGAAGTGACTTGCACTCTATCACACAGAACATTTGTGTTAGAGCAAGTGATGCTGGGTTTTGCAACAGTGGTGGCACGTTTACCATTAAACTTTACTGCACTCAGACTTAGTTGTGATAGTAAAAGGGTATAAAGCTTTCTGGACATGTATTATAACCAATTATTTAGTAGCAAGTATGACAGTTAATGTCTCTGTTTCCCAGGGAGATGACAGCCTGTCTGTGATAACCTGTGGATCAGATACAGACATGGTGAGTTTTATTAACGGCGCGCTGCGGGCAAAAGCCTTACAAAGCCTCTCAGCATGTTCTTGCACACACTACATCCCCATGATACCTCCTGGTCAATAAGACACCCTTCAGAGAGGAGAGGTAACAATTACTGCAACTTAATTTGATTGAAAAACCTCCTCTAATTCTAGATGTAATTCTGGCTTCTAAATTCTCAGCGCTAGGAGCTGCAAATGATGTTTTGTTTCATTTCCCTGTTCTATCAAGTCATGTGCCCAAGTAATCCTTTTACAGAGTTTTAATGGAATTGAATAAGTCTTTCTTTTAGGTAAGTGGTTCTACAGATCAGCCTCTCCTCTGTGATCATCTTGAATTTGCTGCTACTCATATTTAATACTGATGGGGAAGGTCTTGGTGTTCCAGTCATGAATAGACTACTTTTTAGCTGTAGCATAAAACTTCAGTAGGCTCCACCTTAATTCTGGTGACCATTGCTGTGGCCAGTCCTTAACACTACTGTTTTTCTTTTCTACACAGAAGATTTTGTGTTATTAGAACAAATGATCTTCATACAAAATGGAGATTAAAGACAATTTTGAGATTAAATGCTGAAGTCTTTGCAAAGTGAAATATTTTAAATACACAAAATATTCTTTTTCTCTTCTAGAAGTTAAAGAAGAAAATTTTTCACAAGCCTCCAAAGTCACCAAGTACGTGTTTCAAAATTTTTTTATTCTGTTTCCATTACTATAGAACAAGATAAGATTTGTGGGACAAGGGAACTGGAAGATTTGCTTGAAACAACATTTTACTATTCTCTTTAGAATTGTTCACTGGTGCAGAGTACACCTACCTGAGATTTGTTCTGTAACCTGTGACATTAGATTTTATAAGCTAAATATTGAAGTTTAGGGGTTAGTTGTAATTCTTGATTCTCCAGCATAAATTACTTTCTTGTGTTATCCCTTTCAATGGCAAGTGTTCTGAATTTCTCTTCTTTCTGGAGAAATGCTGATACTTGGTGTGTAGAAAGATTCTAGCATCAGTGGAGTGACCTACCATCCAGTAGGTATCTGTTTTTAGATTAAGCAATTCTCAGTTTCATTTGTTGGTTTTGTTTTTCACATGATCTTAGAAGTACAATGGTATTATTAGATCTGCAATTTTAAGGTGTAGTTTTGTCCTTTTTTTTCTGGGGTTTAAGTTTCTTACTATACTTTTCCATTTATCTTCCTTTTTATACTTAAAGTGAATGTTTCAAAGAAGACTTTACCTCAAAGTTGCTGATTGTTGATACTTTATTTTGTTTCTAATAAGTTAAATAATACTGGACTTTTAAAGTTTGCTTTAGGTTGAGGAGGGGGCATGGTCTTCTGGTAGATTGGCATCTATCTTCTTTCTTTTCCTGAAATCCCTTTGCTTGCCTAAATGTTGGAATTTAAAATAGCTGTTTAATTTCAGCTGTGCTGTTTGTGACATTGCTTCTCACTGTATGTACTTCTCTTGGCAATTTGAAGATTAGCTCGTTAGCACATATAGTGCACATCTGTACTACTAATTGGAAGTGTAATTAGTGTCAGTGTTTGAACCTGACCACTGTACCTGAAGTAGTAATGGGAGGGGCTCCCCAGCAGTTGCATCAGACCAATTCTGTTCTTTAGTTACTGCAAGAAAATTGCTGGTGGGTTAGTAGCTGTAGACTTATTTCTGTCTGTTTATCCATACTTGTTTTTCCCATGGGTAGGACATTTGTGTATGCACTCATTGCAAGGTCAGTTTAATGTATGAATTTGTGTGTATGCAGGTGTCTTAAGAATGCCTATCCTAACTGCACATGTAAATATTTCTACATGGGTTGAATCATTTTACTGTTGCTATGCCTCTTTCTAAGCCTCTTCAGTTTTTGGAAATGGATTTTTTCTTTATCATGATTTATTTTTTGTTCCCAGGTGACTGTCCCATTGCTCTGTGTAAGCCAGTATGTAGCATGTGGTTTTTATAAGTAATAGGAGTGTGTCTGGGAACCTTGAAGCACAAGGCAGAAAGAATTTTTGTGACCTTGAGCTTTCTCAGGCAATGCTGAGATATTTTATTTTGTTTCAGAGTCTCCGTACAGCTCTAGCACACAGCTGCATCCTAAAAAAGCTGCAGTTTGGCGATCTCTGCGGGGAACAGGCAGTGCACGTCTCGAGGGTGCAGCTGTAAAAAACCCAAGGCAGATGTGGCTGGGTTCACTGAAACAAGGTATCAGTGTAGAAACTTTATCTGCATATATGGATAAAATTCAGTGTTGTGGACAGCTTAACACATGAACTCCTAAAAAATAGAATTGTATTTGATTATAGGCTACCTAGGAAGTAATTTCACTGTTACTTATTTGAGTGGTGGGAATTATCTGATCTTGAGCATTGGAATTTTTAGAGGGAGTAATTAACAGCATCTGGAGCTATGTTGCATTTTCTCAGAATAAATCAACAAATTTAATTCACAATTGTCCCTGATTTTTGCATTTTTGTTCAATTTTTGTCAGCAGGAATGAGCCATCCTCTGAAACCAGATGTTGACATGGGGCATATGCGAACTAACATTTCTAGTAGCACTCCAGAATATTTGAAGGAAGCTCTAGGAATGAGGAAGCCAAAACATTCTCGTTCTTCTAGTAATGGTAAGCTATGTAATGGTGTAATAGAGAAAAGTTAATGTTCTTTTTTCCATGTAAAAACACACATTGCTTAAGATCTTAGCTTTAGTCAAACAAGAGCCATTGCAATTTAGCCTGTATTAAAATATATGTGTCAGAATATGATCCGTGAAATACTTTTTGAGATTTCTAAATTGGATAAGACAGGGTTTTCCAAATTTTTTTGAGCAATGAGTCACTACTAGCTTTCAGAACTTTCTGCAAATTGCCGTGCATTTGCAGCTGAAAATATTGCAAATATAATGTGGTTCAATGGGCCAGCTGTAGACAATTTATTGTGACTTTGCAAAACAGTTTAGGAACCATTGATAGAAACCATCTGCTTGCCTGAAATTCTGTGTAATTGACTGCTTTTAGTTCTTCTCCGGGAAGTGTTTTATTGTGTGGTTGTGGTATTAAAATCAATTGAGTTTTCTGAGAAGAGCAAACTTGAAAACGTTTATCCTGCTCTTCTTAAATGAGAACTGTAAACTTAAAAATCCTACTTCCATTTAAAATGACACCTATACTGTTACTGGTAATACACTGTTTCTGGCAGCTTTAAACAATAATACTTTTTTTCTGTTTATGCCTAGTGTATAAAAGTCTATTCTGGACATCTTTTAGAAATCTTTTGTAAATAATTGATTTGTTGGAATGAGAAGGCTCAGTTTTCTGTGAAGTATATATGTTTTCTTGAGATAGATGTTTTAATCTAGCACCAGAGAGAACAGAAGTAATTAAGAGAAATTTGCTTTAAAATTTGGCAGAAGTTTCATATGGTAACATCTCCATTTCTAAAATTAATTTCCTTGCTGATTTTTCTTTTTCTTCTAAAAAGAGAAAAAAACAGCTAGTTTCCAGTTTGTGTTGTGCTGTTCTGTATATTTTCTTTTAACTGTAAGATTTCTGGTTAGGTAAAAAGTACTTCTTTCAGAGCTATTTATTTTACATACCTTTTTCTGTAGGCTACATTCCTGGAACTCCTGACTACAAAGAAAAGGAAGATATGTATGATGAAATTATAGAACTGAAAAAGGTACAGTCTCTGATTCTTACATAAAGTCATAGAGTCGCTCCATCCACCTGTAGATGTCCAGGCCTTCTTGGTTCAGAATAATTTGATTTCTACAACTGGGACATCCACCAATTTTTTTTTACATTTGTAATGTAAGGCTAAACTAAACTTGTGTCTGTTTAAGGCAATTTCATTGTTCTTATGGTGTGATAGATACTTCTGAGTACTGGATGTGGAAGCCTTGAAGTATACCCAGTCCTGAACCCCAGCCATGGCCCTAGCTGGACGCTGAAAAGGTTCATTGCATTTGGTTTCTTTGTCCCTCCACCTCCCATTTTTTTTGTTGATTTTTTTGGTTTTGGGTTTTTGTCTCCTGGCTGTTACTCATCACATTTTAACAACTTCTCAGTTGAGTTTAGCACAGTGAAAGAGGAGGACTGGGCATGTTGAACACTAGGGTTACCTATAGACAAATATCTTGGTTGTTGTAGATCATTTGTGTAAGGTTGCCTTCCTGTTAAACCTTTTCCTTTTATCTTTGCCCTGTCTCCCTTATCTGTCAGCCCTGATCCAGTGTGATGGTATGGTCTCTTTTTTTTTTTCCTATCACTTCATCCTCACCATGGTAATTGGATTGTTACTGACATCAAAATGTGTTTCCACATGAAAACTCAGCATGTTTCTCCTTCTGAAATGTTCTTACGATTTTTCTCCCTTCTTGTAGACAATACAAGCTCAGAAAAATGAGGGAGATCGAATGAAAACGAAGCTCCGTCGACTAGAAGAAGAGAACAATAGAAAGGATAAACAGATTGAACAACTGTTGGATCCTTACAGGGTGACTACTTAGTGGGGGAATAAAAGTGGGGCAAAAGAGTGCTGAGCAGTGTGATTGTCTTCTCCTTGTCTCGCTAGATTTCAGGAGTCTGTACTGTGTTGGCTACTAGGAATTATAAGCTGGAATATGAGAGGTGGTTGGTTGGTGTGAAGGGATTTCTCTTTTGTCTGTCTCAGCTCACTGGTCCAGCTGAGTTCAGATGCAGATCATGCCATGCTGTGCAGATAAGTTTATTTAGCAAAGATACTTTTCATTTCTGAAGGTAAAATCAGAATGCTATCTCTTTAGAGGTCCTCTTTCTGAATATTTTGCCTGAGATTAGAGGGGAGTTAACCTCTGGCATGATGACTGGTACATGTGGTCCTGAGAGGTGAACCAGGAAGCAAAAGATGAGCCTTATTGTCAGACTTACGAGGCTTGGAAGCATTTAGGGTCATAGTTAGAAGACTTGAATTTCACTGAATTCCTTATGGCTGTGTGCAGATCTACATCTTAGAAGTGTGCTAATAAAAATAATGAGCATAGGGACTTCAGAACTTAACTGTTGAACTCTGAAATGACTGTGGAGATGAGTAAGTTAGAAAATTCTGTGAAAAGAGCTGGCAGTAGAATAAAGTAGCAAGGTTGGTTACTTGCTTTATCTGTCTTATCTTGCAGGGCTCTGAGCTGGCACGAGCTTTGTCAGAAAAGAAGACTGATAATGGATGGGTAATAGTTTCTCCATGACCTTTTGCTTTCATTTTTCCTTTTTTCCTCTTGCCAAGTTGAAATGCTACTGATTAAAAAAAATAAAATCAAGTAAGAAAGAACAAACAATTAGGGATTCATGTAACCATTATTTCTACAGTCAGATAAGAAACCAGTGACAAAGATCTGGAATTAACATTATTTTAGAGAGCCACCTTTGTCACTCTCTTGAATTTGTTTGGGGAGTATTCTCCCTGTTATTTGCTGCTTTGAATTTATCAGGGTAATCAGCAGAGTTGTTTTTATTTAATGATTGTGTATAAATATTATTAAGCTGGTTATGTTACCACAGATACAAGTTAGGGATCTGATTTCATTGGTGTTCTCTTTGTCACAGGGTAGCAGACGAGTATGATTTACTAAGTACTGAAGTATGTAGGAGTAAGTATATCTGGTTAGGTACAATTTATAAAGAGAGGGCAAGATTATGGAGAAATAGAACTTCTACCAATAGATGGATTATTGTAGAACTCATGAACTCTTTATTCTTTCTGTAGGTGGTTAGTGGATTAAAGCAGAAGATTCTCAAGCTAGAAGAACAGTGCAAGGAGAAAGACAACACTATTAAGTATGACTTTGAGGGGGTAGAGGCTTGTATTGGATGAGATAATAAAGGGAAATTGAAATCCACGTTATTTTTCATCTGTATTCTTCTGTTCCTTAACACACTTTAATGAGCTCTGAGAACATATTAGCAGTCATAAACCTCTCACCCAGAAATTGTAAACTGACAGGTATTGCAGTATCTTTGCTGATCTGACTGAATCATTTTTTGTATTATTCTATTTTCAGCAAATTCCAGGCAGACATGAAGACCACTAATTTGGAAGAAATGAGGACAGCTATGGAAACCTACTGTGAAGAGGTATGTCTGTCAGGTCCTTCAACATGCATATAGGAGAGGAAGTTGTTCAGTTGTTGAGTTAAAGTATAAATGGAATGTTCTAGAGAGGTTTCTTACAGCTTAGCTGCACCTGTCGTTGGAATCAGATTTTCATAGCTATTCCTGTACCTCCAAATATATGTACTGAAAAACCTTTTTTCTTCAAGAAGTTGAGTGTACTAACCAAAAAGCAGAAAGAAAGAAACCAATGTACATCTGTAAGTGTCTAGATGAAAGCAAATATTACAGTGGCCTGGTTTTCAATGATGGCATCATTGCCTCTGCTACTGCCCAGAGAGTCTTGTTCTGATTTTCACTTCATGGACAAATGTGTTCTATTAGCAATGTCAGCTTCCACAGCTAGCTCCTTAATGGAATCTATATGTCATATTTCACAGGTTCATCGTCTCCAACTCCTCCTGGCACAATCTGAGACTATGAGGAAAAAGTATGTTTAATTCTTTTCAGGCAAATGTTTGTGTATACATGTTTCATATATCCCTCATATACTGTTACTGATGGAAAACAACTACATGGGAACAGTTTATTTTGTCATTTAATTTGCTGATTTTGCTTTTTGGTAATGCTTTGATTGGCTTCACAGCCTGGCATATGTCTTAGTCACTTTTATTTTTTTGTAGATTGTTTTGTGGATGCAGAAAAAATACTAGAGCTATTTAAAAAAATACATGAAAGCTTTGAAAATGGATCTCTGTTAAATAAAATCCATTTTCCCCCGTAACCACACCTATTCTGACATCAATGGTAATTGATACAAACTCACTAGATTTTTGGCATTCTACTCTTGAGTCAGTTCTGCATCTTGCTCTAGGGTGTATGCTGCAAAGAAGGTATTTTAGAGTAAATATTATTTTCATGTAGTACAGAGAGAGAGATCTGGTGGTCAGGGTAGCTTTTGTGAGATGTCCATGAGTGGCACTAATAAGACACTGTCAGAGAAGATTGTACTCGTCTGTCACTAGTGTACAGGTGGTTAGGGTGAGCGGTCTGTAGAGGAAATAAATCAAAGCACAAAGGCAAAAGACAAAGCTCCAGTAAGAGAGCAAATTAAGTGTCTGTGCAAGCAAATGTTATTTGAGCTGAGAAGAGGGCAATAGAGTCTTGTGAGATAGGCAAATTTGTTTCCACACCACTTCAAAATATGCTTGCCCTCCTAGAGTTAACTACAGATAACTGTCTTAATTTGTGTGTAATTATTTAGATTGACAGAAACATATAAGAACTCTTTATGGGTCATTATGTATATTACTTGTGTTTCCTTAATTCACTGTCCCTTGTGGATTGAAAACTGCAAATTTTTTTGACTCTATTAAATAAAAAAATATATATCTCTTGGCTTAGGCACGCAGTCACTAGCCTCTCGAGGCTGTAAGCCATCACACCTAATTTATTTACAGGTGAATATGAGTCATCAAGTCTCTTCCTTGTCCTCATTTATTCACAGCTTCAAAAAGCAGTGGTCAGGGCAGTCTCCCTCCATTACGTGACTGTCAGTCTCTACTTGAGAGGCTGAGCACTGAAATGATAAATGATGTTGAAGGTCAGAACTCTGGCACGTAGAAAGAGTTGTAGGAGAGTGTTGCTTTCATGATGCTTGTCTACATTATTTCTGGCAGAAATGAATGGCATTTAGCTCCTCTTTTTCAGTGTTAACACTGAAACATGATTATTTATATGTGAAGCTGTAGTATCCAATTGTAGCTGGAAACTAGGCAAGCTTTCAAGTCCTCAAAATGGTCTGCAGTTCTTTCATTTAGGTTTTGTTCAGCCTAAAATAATGGCACTCAGTGATACAGTTATGATTTATATAATTTCTGTCACTTTCTGGTTTTGGTGATGTGTTGTGTTTTGTTTTTTACTTTCTTTTTCTCCCCTGCCTGGGACAGCTGTATGAATAATTATCCATGATGTCTGGACAGCCTTATTTGTTTGTTTTTATGCCTTCATTTCCTTTTAATTTCCAAGAGGTAGATTAGATTCAGCTTTTCACTCTAATTGTAGACTGTATCCCCCTTTACCCTGTAATTATCATTGGGATGTAAGATTCCTTCACAAACTGTTCTGTGATTGTCATTGGCAGTGGCATTTGTCCAAAAGTAGGTCCATCAGTTACTTCAGACCTTTGTTTCCAGAAGTAAGTTGTTAAGAATTTTCTCACAGCAATAAAGAACAAGTATTTAATCTCACTAGAAATCTGTTTTGTGAACAAACTTTACAACTTTGCACATCTAGAAATTGAGATTTCTTCCCTGTTTTATTAGAAAAACTAAAAAGACAAAATCACTGTAATATATTTAAAGTCATTTTAACACATAGCAGGCTTTCCCTTTCCTGATGCCTTTTATTCCCACCACACTAATGTTAGATGTATTCTTCAAATCTGCTTCAAATTTCTCATTGATTGAAACATATCTTAAATGAAGAAAGAAATTTCTCTGGAGTTTACTTTCACAGGAATAGTTTCTTTCACATTAGAGCAGAATTCACAGTTATCTGAAAATGCACTTGTGTGTTGGATTTATTTGAGAGTTATTCCATCTGTGTACAGCCCTCTTTCTCTCCCCCAGTCTCAATTTGTTTGTTAAGTGAAAGAAAGCAATTGAGAGCACGCAGGTTAGCTTTCCATGCTGAACAGTTTTTTGGAGGAGTCTCCCAATTGGCTGAAGATAAGTGTTTTTAAATCAGTGGTCCATAGAGTGATGGTAAAACATTATGAGGTTGGTTAAGAAAACAAATAGAAAACCAAATAAGATAAACTCATACAAGCACCTTTGTTTATGCCTTAATGAAAAAGAATAGGGGAGGAAGTAAAAGTAATAAATGAACTTTCAAAGTGTCTTCTTCCTTTGATGCAAATTAAAGCAATTGTGAAAGTGTTGAGCAAGGTGGTGTTTGCATGTTTTTTTCCTAAAAGAATAGGAAACTCCTCAAGTAAAACATGTTGACAAATGCTATTTGTGGTGGAGCTGAGACAGTTAAGTCAGACAGTTGAATACTGAGGCTGTTCCACTCTTTCTAATGCTGCTTCTTTGTTCTCTGCTTTTAAGTTAACTTTCTGGTTTTGACCCCGTTTCCAAGTACAGAGGGCAGAGATACCCAAAAACGACTAAAGGCATTGAATGCTGCTGTCCTGAGGTTATCCAGGAACATCAGGGAATTGCAGGATGAGAATCGGAGGCTGAAAGAAGATCTCGATCATGTACTGAGCAGTTCTCCTCCTTCCAGTAAAACAAAAAGTACGTGCTGGAAAGCTGATGAACATGGGGCAAGGGATCTAGATACATTTGAAAAATGTCTTTGAGAGCAGGACCCTACAATGGTAGAAATAATGGAGTTATTACAAAAGTGAAGATTCAAAAGGGGCAAACTTTGGAATGAGAAGTTTCTTACAGGAGCTTCTCTTTGACTTCTGGATATGCTGCTGCAGTCAGACCTGGGTTTCCTTTTTTATTATACCTGAGAATTCTGGACTAGAATCACTTGAAGATGTAACTTTTCTGGTAATGTTTGGTTTTCAGTTACTGAAAACTGATGAATGGGAATGGTTTCTATTGATTTCTGAGCTGATTCATGTAGAAGTCAGGTATTTTAAGACCATTCTCATTTTGACATTGCTGCATATTTAAAGTTGGGGTCCAGAGGTCTTTAGATGGTCTTTCTATATGGACAGAAGTTTCAAAAAGCAAGAATGTTGACTCACTGATATAATTTCATTTTAAAGCTTTGTTATTGTATTTAGATTATAGTGAGTGGAGCAGACAGAGGCTGGTGAGGCGGATTTCGGAACTAGAAAAGGTGAGTGATCATAATCATCTGGCCATCTTGCCTGTCTTTGAGCAGAAAATGCAGAACCTCTGGCTTGTGCTCATGGCATGTAGTCCTTCAATATATCAGCCTTGTGCACTCTGGCTCATACTTGTAAACTGATGCCTGTACCATGTGCCCTTCCTCTCTTTTTTTCTTTTCTTATACCTGTTACATACTGATACACATTTTAGAATTAACTTCTATTTGTTCTTTTCTCATGGTGTGAATAAAACAATTTAATGCCAAATTTAATTTTCTTTTTTATTTTTTTTTGTGTAAATTTATCCTGTTTAGAAAGTATGTGCCATGGAGAATACAAGGGTGTCATCAGCAGATAGTGAGTCATCACAGTTACTTGCTGTGTCATCTTCACCTTCTGTTGACCTGGATCATCCAGCCTCTCAACAGGTAGACCATGTTGAGGAATGCCGTCGCCTCCAAGGACTAGTGAAGAAACTGAAGAGTGATAGGAAGGCACTTCAAAATCTCCTACTCAATAAAGAGTAAGTGCAACTCTTGTCTGAGATGATGTTCTTTTGTAGGTGTGAATTACTTAATTATTTCCTATCATGTTATGAAACCATGTAATGTCCTTCACGTTTTCAGCAAGAAAATGAAATTTGAGAGTCCCTTCACCTTTTATTTCAAAAGCTTCTTCTAGCTCTACTTGTTGTAAAATTAAATTGCAGGGAAAAAAAGTCAGTGAGAAGATGGAAAATGAGAATTTCTGCTTGCTTCTAACACATTTTTCAAGGATTTTTTTTGTTTGTTTGTTTGGTTGGGTTTTTTTTGCCAGCACAGTGAAAAGCCTTTGAAGGGTTCTGTGTCACTTTATGCAACACTTTTTGCAAGTATTTTGCTATAAAAATTTGTCTTGTTTTTTCAACTTTTTATTGTGATCTACCACTTTCTCCATTTAAGCCTGGCTGCTGCCATGTGACACACTGTGAGTTCTTTTCTTCCCAGTAAGCAATTTATTTGCAATTTGTATTGCCTGGACTCGTTTGGTGTGTCAGTGCATAAGGGCAGGCAGGTTAATCTGATCATGAGCAGAGTTGTGCACACAACTACTGCTGATCAGACACCCTCCTGTGTCAACTCACCTCTGAACAGAAATGCGTAGCAAGAGCATGTGAGGAGGCCTTTTGCTTCTGAACAATGTATGCTTGCATTTTGTTTTGTTTAAAAGGAAAAATTAAACATTTAGCAACTTTACAAATTTGAGAAAAACCTATTTTAATTAGGAATTTAAACAAAAAGTATCTATTTTGTTGAAGTGTGAATGTCTTATTTATTGCTTAGATTTCCTTATACCTTTGTAGATTGGATATCAAGCAGTTACTGCAGGCTAAGGCTGAAGTGGAGCTGGAGCTGCAGAAGTGGCAGAACAAGATGGAAGAAAAGAGTGCAGAAGAGCAGACTTTAAGGTATCATATTTTGTATTAGTAGACCCTTTCAGAACCAAAAAAAAAAATCTGTTGAAGTATAATTCTCTCAAAATGGCTCAAAATCCATAGGAGTTCATCTGAACTGCAGGAAGCTGGAAATGTATTTAAACAGAACTGTTTTGGGGGGATGAAGTAAGTTACTAGGGGAGGAATTCTATCAAGTGGTTTTAGAGGAAGTAGAAGGCTAAGTAGTATAGTAAAATTGAGAATTAAATTATAAGAAAAAATACTAAGATAAATGGAAAAAGAAAGCTGCCATGGTAGGCTCAGAAACATTTTCTTTCTCTAAGAAAAACATGTAGCATGTTCACATCAGCCTATGCTTCTATACCATTGCCAATGGGTCATTCCATTTACTTCATGTAATCTGTGCAACTGTTGATAACAATCCTGTGCAAAGAGTGGCAAAAAAAATATTTCATTATTGCTTTGTAAGAAAGGACTTTGACAAATATGAAACTGTGGCAGATCTAGATGCAATATTAATAGTAGCAGGGGTACCGTTGTAACCTTTGGACTTTATAGTTTTAACATAAGGCTGTGCTATCACACCTTGAGAATTGATGTTACATGTCTGTTACTGCAAGAATATGTATCATGTTATCTTGAGCAGTTTCCCACTTTGGCCTTTAAAAAAAACCAGAGCAACCAAATCTTATGAAATAGGCTCAATATTGTCAAAGCAGGAACAACAGAAAATTTCTAGCTATGAATATCTTTGCTTTTCCAGCCATAGTGAGGAAATCCAGAACCTGACACAGAAAGTAGGGAAATTGGAGTCAAAATTGGAGAAAGAGAAGAGACAAATGGCAGAAGATACAATGGAAAAGCTTAATGAGGTACAGATTTATGTTTTTGTTTGTGTTTTTTTTCCTCCATTGCATCTAACTAATATATTGCAAATTGAGCTGATAGTCTAAATAGCTGCTAGTTTTGTCTTTTCAGGGAGGCATTAAATCTTGTCATAGAGATTTTGAATGATGGTTAATTCCCAGAGTCTGTTGATTAAATACCACTGCAACTTGGGATGTTTTTGGAGCTGTTCTCTTAGTGGTTATCTCTTAGTGGGGCTCTGTAATCAGATGGGGTTTTTTGTGAAATATGGCTGAAATTGATATCTTTGCAATCTTCCACCCTTCTGCCAAACGTTGTTTTAGGTGGCCAGTAAAGATGAATGGGCACTGACAGACATGTTTTCAGAGGCAGTGTGGTCATGTTAATCTCATTTCACTAAAAAACAGTTGAAAATTATTACTGGGGATTTTGATCGTTTGTGCTTAAAAATAAATAGACCATGAAATACAGGTAGTAAAAAATACGAATAAAAATGTCCACTATCTTAAGAGGGTGCTGTTTTCTGACATACTGTGCAGTTCTTTAGATTCTTTTTTCGTGTGTTATAGGCTGATGGATGCTAGATGATGTTTTGAATACCAAATAACTTGAGTCTTTAAAAACAGCTAACAAACAGCTTCTTTTTTCCTCTGCAGACTATATATATTCTTGGCCAGTAACCATCCATTTATTGCAATGTTCCCATTATTTGTAATTATCACTAAGTTCCTACCAATTTTTCATTTTAATAGTAGGTTGTCATTTTTAATATAACATGATCCATTTGCTAAACTTAAGCCCATAACTCGGTACTTTTAGGTTATAAATAAATCCTTTTCACAGAATCAAGAGTTTTTTCAGAGCCTATAAAATATCTTGTTCCCCTATGTAGAATCTTACACCAACAAATTCAATTAGTCTTTTAACATTGCAGTTAACTTCTGTTTGGCAAGTGGGGTATGACAATTAGTATGAGATAATTAGGGATCAAAAGGATCAGATGGTGAGAGGTTGAATATGCAACCACACCTCAGAAGAATTAACTGGAACAAAGTCTTGTTTTGTTCTTGGTTTCTTTCCTTTTTTCTCTAATTATTTTCTTCAAGATAGAGGAGTAGAGTTACACCAATTTACACAAGCTCTCCATCTTGTTGGTGTCATATGGTGTCCAAATCATCAGGAAGCTTAAACAGATGATTATGGTGTCTCAGTTGCCAGGATGAGACATGAGAGCGCTCCTCAGTTAATTAATGCTAGTCTTACCTGGAGAAGAATTGCCAAATTAGGTATCCTGACATTTGCTCTAGCATACAAACCATTAGTGATCACCAAAGCAGTGGATTCCACTGTTGGAGCTCCTGTTGCTTTAACAATCCATAGAAAAATAGAAGTATGTGTAAATGAAAACCTTCCCATTCCTGTGCACTGCTCATAGATGAGATGGGGACCAGAAGTTGTTGCACTGTAACAGTCATCTAGATGATGAGTTTGAACATGAACAGTATTCAGAACTAAGAGTTTTCTCTTCAACTTCCTCCCACCCTGCAGGAAGGATGAACATTTAGCAACTTTGATGATGATTTTTCTGAGTCATTTGTAAATTGTTTCAGAGAATTTCATCTTGTGTCTTTAGTGTACTGCATTAAAAATTTCTCTTTGCAGTCTTCACCAGTCTGCACAGTTAAAGGGAAAGAGGATCACAAGAAGGAACAGGCAGCCAAAATCATCCAGAGACAGTGGAAGATGTACCGAAACAAGGTGAGATTCTCCTATCAGGGATCAGTGAGGACAGCCCCTTCTGAATCTTACTCATGTTTTAGCATCTACAGTAATCTGCTGCTGGGCTCCAGGAACTGCAGGAGTGCTTCCCAGTACAATTCCTTACCACCATCATATCTCTTCCACCACTTTTTCAAGTCCTCCCTGGTGCTTTTTTTGCCTTTGCTCCCTAGAACCCTGTTGTTTGTGCTGTGAGGTAGCCCATTTCTGACTGGGAGAGTCTAGGTGAGCAGAGAACTGAGGAAGCGTAGCAGTGTTTGAAGCAGCACTGCTGGTGTTGCTCCCTTGGAGTATGACTGAGAAGTGAAATTCCCCTTGCAGAAATCCTCCAAACAGTCAGTTTTCTGAATTGAGTTACACTCAACTGGGACAAAATGATCTGGAAAAAAAGTGTTAACCTTAAATTTTGTTCTATGGACAACAACATCATGCTGCTTTTTCCATGTATAGGTCATATGGTGTGAGGTGGGCCTTGTAAATGCTTCTTAGGAAACTAAAGCCAGAAGAACTATCCACACATCTTTGAAAGATTAAAAGTTGGGGTTTTTTTTCCCTTTAGTTTGTTTTTCAAGTTTTTAGGGAGAGGTGGGATAGGTATCTTCTGTGTGTCTTTGATTGTTGGGGAAAATTTGGGAAATCTTTATTACCTAAAACTTGTATATATCTGTGGCATTAAATTAAGCATTTTTCATTTCAGAAAGAAGAAATTGCTCTGGATGAGGTGAGTGTGTTTATGACACCCAACAAGACAGTAAAATAGATTTAATTTGTATCAGAGCACAAAAAACTAACATTTTATTTTTAAAGAGATTTTATTGTAATATGAAGGGTTGTGCCAAGATTGTTCTTCAGACTGGTTCACGATCTTCCTTCTGGCATCCTGGTTTTGTTTGATATATCTTGTCAAAGTGTTCCCCTTTTGAACTCACATTTTCTGTCCTTGGTACCTTCTGCAAGATGAACAGAGCTTTTGAAAATTTTGAGCAAAATTTGATACCAACAGACAGAAAAGTTTTTCTATGTTAGATAATCCTAATAATGCTTTCATTTTCACTATGATGAGTCTTCAGAAAAAATTGAAATAGGAAATGGAAGCCTTTGCTAAGGAGAAAGGTCTCTGAGTATTCTGAAGAAATTGCCAGTCACTTTTTGTTAAATGTTTTGCACAAAGTTTTTGGTAAAACTGATTTTCAAATTGCACAACATAGCTTCTTACATTTGTTTATTCCAGAACATTAAAAATCCAACTTTCAGAAATTAGAACAAATACTACTCAGGTGCACAAACCTTCTATTTTACATCTGGATGCTTTTTGTTGATGAGAATACAGTAAAACCTCTGAGTAGAGGGGAAAGGCTTATGTTCAGTGTAATCACCACAATGGTCTGCCAGGCCTGGCTTGGTTTCTGATTGTACTGGACACCACAGAGTCTGTGAGGTAGCCAGAATCTAATACAGGAAGGGCAGCATGTTGCTTTATTTGTGAAGTATAGGCTCGTGTTGTCAGCTAGAACTTAACTGCATTTGATAAGATCAATCATGAACACCTCCCAGGTTGAATTGAAACCATGAAGGTGTATACCTATGGGTTGTCACAGGCTGGGGATTCTCTTGATTGAAGCAGAGTACCTGTAAAATAGTGGGGATGTGTGTGTGCCCCTTAAATACAAGGAAATATCAAGACATCAAAGAGTTTCCTTTGCACAGGGAAAAGTTATTTTGCCCATGTGCCTCTTCACTCTGGACTCTTGTTTTATTTTATAACTGCCATCTTTCAAAGGAGCTGATGAATACTTACTTTTTTCCATCCTAGGCAATTGTTTTGCTCCAGGCAGCTTTCAGAGGACATTTAGCTCGACAGAAACTGTTACTGAATAACAGGATGCATGATGCAAAATCTCACAACAAGGTAATTGTTGGAGCAAATGGGTATCCAGGCATCCCATTATGTTTAGTTTACTGTGTAAAGTACTGTACTTCTAGACTTAATTCTCTGAATCACCCAGTGATACTGTTTTAACAACCAGTGTTGTTGCACTGGTTGGCAGCACCACTGTAATTCCAGAAAGATATCAAGCTCATTCCCAAGCCTCCCTTTCCATCATCTTTAGCTCACAGTTTTTCTTAGAGGTAAAGCTGTAACTTCTCTGCACTGTGGATTGTAGCTAGTTCACATTTTTTCTGGTTCTCCTGTCAGCTAATAACATACCCTTTAACTCTTTAGTTGAGTGCTATTGAAAACTGATTGCTCTCAAGCATTCACTGAATCATTGTAGTAATAGACAAACCTTTGTCACTGAAGTTCAGAAACAAGAATTTGGAAAGCATCTTTGATTGAACTGAAAAGTAAAGGAGTCTTGCACGTGGTGTGCTCAACCAAAGACTTGTAGTGTCCTCTGTCATGTCAAACTCGCTCCAGATTGCTCAGTTCTGAATATGAAAGAAATTCCTTACCAGTTAAACACTGAGTTTCTGTAAATCATTTGCCAATTTACGTGAATATCCTTCGGACCTTTAACAGGGTAAAGTTAGTTGGTATTTCTCCATCCAGGTTGTCCATCTGGTTGCGCTGTCCATGCACTTTTAGTTCAGTAAACTGGCCCAGTGTAGTAGGACTGAATACTTTTGCTTGATGCAAGCAGAAGATCTATCCATCATGAAAGTTGCCTTACCTCCTTCAACTTTGAAAGGTTTCCTTCCTGGAAAATAAATGAACTTTCCTTGCAAGTGTCTGCTCTTTCATTAATTGATTATAGATGCTCAAAGCTTGTATGATGATTAGATTTGTATTTCCTGCTGATTTCGTCTATAGAACCTTTAAGACAGCAGACCAAAAGATGGGAATATTTGCTCTACTACCACTTTTGCAATTAGGAGTAAAATTGTGAAAGCTTCTGACAAGCTTCTGTGCAGTCTGTAAAAGGTCAGTTCTCTTTAATCTGATTGCCTTGCAGATCTCCTGCATGTCTCCTGTGTCAAACTCCTTGAGCTTGTCTTCTGATGGGGAGGAGAAAGATGAGATTGTGACATTCATCCAGTCCATTTTCAGGGCTCACTTAGCACGTACAGTTCTGCTTGAAGAGAGGTAAGTGAAAAATAGCTATTTCTGCAACATGCAGTAGCAAAATTGTTTTTATTACAGGTGAGGGGTCATATTATAGAGAATTCTAGTGTGAGTTCCTTGACAGAGAAGGAGAACAAGGTCTTTATTCCAACAAAGACAAGGAAGAGCTTGCTCATGAGAAAATGCAAAGAGTATGCAACTAAAAGGGTTTCTTGTTGCAGTAATAGTCTTCCTGTATCCTCTTGCATGTTCTCTTCCATAGTGATGAGGAAAAGTAAAGTAAAATAATTACTCTTTGGAAAAAGAAAAAAATAATTACAGTTGCTATCAAACTGATGCCTAGTGCACTTGCTGAATATAAGTGCATCTGAAGCTCTGACATGTAGAAGTTAAGGGTTATGTGGAAGAAGAGCAGGGAAGAGCCAAAATACCATCTTGCATACAGTCTAGTGACTTAGCTCGGGAAGAATGTAGTGATTTGCTTACTGCTTAGGTTTATGATGACTCCAGGGTTTACTGCTCTGAAAGCCTTTAATATAGGCTGCCTTGGTTACAAGGAGAGTTACATAGTTGTCTACTCACTTTAGTGTCTGAGTTCACTTCCTCAGGTGATGAGCTTTTACCTCCTGGAGGCTAGCAGCACAAGGAACTTTTCAGCATACCCTCTGAAGACAGACTGCAATTCCCCTTCTGTGCCTCACGCTGTGCAGCATGTCTTTTTGCAGGCCCTCTGTGTGCAGTGCACCAAGTGAGAAAGCAGATTCTGCAGTGTACATTACAGAGAGGAAAGAGGTCTCAGCAGCACTTCAGAGAACTCCTTCCATCTTCACGTCATCTCTTCCTGGTAATCTCATTTCTCTCTTTGTTCAAAAGTATGTCAGTTTTGTGTGGGTGCACACACAGTTTTATAGAGAACAGCTGCACAGGCACACACATGTGCAAATGCATACTTGTACTCTGTGTATGTGTCTTCTTTTAATTTAGTGATGTGTTGTTTTACTGGCAAGTGCAGTCCCTTAAATAAAAAATAAAAGCTTTGACAGTATCAGTACCAGCTTCCCCACAGTGCTTTGCCTGTCTGTCTCAACTGTGGTTTGGAAGGTTTCTCTCTGGTGTGAGTGCTAATTATTCAGGGAACATGGTGTTCCTCTGGATTGCTTCTCTGCTTCCTTTTCAGTCAGCCCTATAGCTGTAGTATGGTACTCTCCACTACATTTTGGGCCCAAAGCCATCAGCAAGCCAAGAGCATTTTCACTGTCCTGACGTAGTTTCTGAAGGGGACAGACATCTGGTGGAAAGAACCATCCTAGTCAGCCATGTGTATTTAGTCACGTTTTTTCAGCAGTCTTCAGTTGCTGCAGTAAGAGGAAAAATGAAGTTCTGGATAACCTTGCCAGCTAGTACTACTATAACACAAACTGGGAAAGTGTCTGTCTTTTTTTATGGTTCTTTTGCCATTTGGTTTCCTTCTTGAATTTTTCATTGCTGCTTGTGAGAAGAGGAGTTAAAGCAAAAGGGGCTTTTAAGAGTATGTTAGAAATACTAAGTAGGAAAGGCAAAACAATTCTGCAGATAAGAAAGTCTTAGACATGCAGCTTCAAAGGAGTTAAAAACAAACTGAAAAAGGTTGGTTCTATCCAGAGTGGGATATTTTAGACTTTTATGGACCAGCTGGAGAAAAAAAAGAGCAACTTTGAAACATTGAAACAACTCAAGAAACATTGACTTAGTTTTTTTTGTCAGTGAAAAGCTGACAGTCTCTGCAGACTTGCCCAGAAACAGAGCATGCTGTAAGCAGCTGAGGCTGTTTCTCTGAGATATGAGATGTGGAATAAACCACATTTGCAAGGGTTGTGAATACAGAAGTTACTCTTCAGCGAAGGAAAAAATGTTTAAGAAACTTTACTGTATTCCATATTCAGGAGCATATTCTACTTTGTGAAGGGGTAGGTAGTACTTCTGCAGGTGTTACAGTTTTGAGTGATTTTAGTTATGTCTAGTTATGGTATCTAGAAAACAGATGCTGCAGACATCCTGTTTTGCCTGGGCTCTTCTGCAGTAGTCATTATAGGCATGTTCAGTCTAAACCTAGAGTAAATCACTTGTGAAATTCTACCCAAAGAGAAAGATTCACTTTAAAAAGAAAAAAATGCCTCGTGCTTCTTCAGAAGTGCTTCTAAGACCCAAGGAGGGGTGCAAGATGAAGCTCATCTGGTAAATGTAATAGTATGAATACTAATAGAGCACAGCCTCTGTCTGGCTATGAAGTCTCCAAAGCCGATTTTCGTTGCAGATTGTGATGACAAAGTGATGAGTGAAGAAGTTCTGGAAGAATTTATGTTGGAAGGGATAGAGGGGAGACCATAAGCATTCAAACTTTCTTTGCTGAAGTCCTTTTCTGGTGAATATTGTAAAGGAGAGATTGGGAGCAAAACAGTTTACATTTGCTGCTGGTCTTATGAATATGGGACATGTTCTCAAGATCTGGGATGAGGATAGAATGTATCTAGGTAGCTTGTGAAGAGCCATACTGGACATCTGTAACAGCACAACTGCCTAAAAGACTGTGTTACACTAAGCACCTCTGTGAAGTTTTAGCTTTTGGTGCTTTGGAGAGTTTAGTGGTGTAAATGCCACCATTTCTATGAAGAAATGTGACCCCTGAAGCAATCTGTTTGGTTAGAGCAAATTTTTTTGTCATTTGGATTCATCTAGCTTAAACAGGTTAAATTTAAGTAGAAGTCCAACATCTGTCATTCATAGCTCATGACTGATGTCAAAATCCACTAGCAAAATTGGTTTTTTATGTAACTTATTTCACTGGTCATCCTGCAGCTTGGAATGTGCTTGAGACAAGGAGCCTCTTTGACAGCCAGGTGATTTAAAGCAATCGAATTCCTTTAGCCTTAAATCGTGCAGCTGTTGAACAAGCTCTTCCTTCATTTGTCCCAAGTCCAAACTTGCATTTCATGACCTCTGTATCTTGCAAAGTTCTTAAACTTTCAGTGAAAGTATATATTGCAATAAGTCACTTAATTTCACTAGGCGTTCAGAGTTATTGTGAGAGGAATGGGAAAGATGAAAATGTGTTTTAAAGAACCTTATATATCTGCTAGAATAAATTTATATAATCCTGGTCTAGCATTGCAAACTTTTAATTCATTGTTTGCATCAGGTTAGATGTCTCTGTTTTGGTTTTTTTTAAAAAAAAAATAAAGAAAAGGCAAAAGTGATGTAGCATTCAATGCTGCTTTGCTTGTCTTCAGAATGTGGACAGTCCTTGGGAGATTTGTAAAGCCATTTCTGCTGCTTCCCATGAAACAGAACAGATAATAACAATTCAGTCTGTGAAACTTAGTGTTTTGTTTCTTTCTGTCAAGGAGTGTCAGGAAGGAAGAATATGTTCTGTACATGTGTAGCAATCTTCAATAAGAGTAGCATTTCTCTCTGCATATCACCAGCCACTCTGGATACAACTGTTAACTTAATTTGAGGCTTTTTTGGAATCATAATGAATTTACATACAAACCTTAATTCTGATCAGTGCTTACCCCATCAGAAGCACAAAGATAAAGTTGTCATTCTGAAGTATATTAAACTGAAGATGAGGACAAGAAAATCTCAGACATCAAGAACAGGATATAATCAAGAGCTATTTGGACAGTATTAAGCTATTTCATATATATCTGTTTATTGTTGGAGTCGCATCTTCTGGTTATCATATTATCATACCTTCTTCTGGAAGTTCTCTTTGCTCATCCTTATCACCACTGTTACTGGCTCATAAATCTTCCTGAAAAGCTCTTACATTATTTGTTGACTGATGCAGAGAAGAATTTCACTTAACTAGAAAGTCATGAGCTTCTTTGCTTCTGTAGGTTGAGGTCAATGTAATGGCCTCCCTGCATTCCTTCTTTCCATTCACAGGCTCTCTGTCTGTCACTCTCTTTCTATTTCTGGGCTGGTTGCGGTTCCCTTTCTTTATTCCACATTCCAGTTGCTGTGTATGCTGCCTCTGCCATACTTGAACATTTTTTCTATGCCAGGAACCTCTTATTTCACTGAGACCCATGGCATGTCTGTTCTCCTCAAGTAATATTCTGTTTGCCCTCCATTTTCCCTTCCATTTCAGTGCCAAAATCTCAGTGTGTGGCTTCTTACTTGTCTGTTTCCTCTTTCTACCACAGGTTTTCTTGGTTTATTTTCTTCTCTGGGAGGTGCTGTTTGCAGAGAGTTGATATTTTAAACTGAAAAATAAGTGGAGCTGAAGGGAAGATTTTGTGCTAGAAGATTATTAATAGCTGTCATCATTTAGTTTGTGGATCTCTTGCAGAGGGGATGCTGGCTGCGGGTTCTGCCCATTAGATGTTAAGGGCCTTGTATGTATCCATTTCATCCCTCCAATTTTCCAGTATTTACTGGTATTGTTGGGATTCTATCTGTTCATGCCCTGAACATTTCTTCAAATGTTGGAATTGATGAGGTGCATAGAACCATGCATCCAGAAAAACAGCAAAGAAAAAAACCAAACAAACAAAAATATGGTGTGGTCACCATTTTTATTGTCATTAAGTAAGGTAGTAAAAGATGTGAATAATATTTTTGGTATTTTACAGATACAAGGATGAAAGACAGTCACTGAGAGCTTCCATCCTTTTTTTTTTCCCCTATCTAATTTCCCTTTTCTCTATCTATATCTGACTGAAGTTCTCATTATGACCTTTCTGCTTTAGCTTAAAGCTTGCTTGGGTTAATTTTTCCTTTTCTGGCCATCTAATAAATACTTATTTTTATGACCTGAGAGAGCTTCAGTATCGAATTGCTTTACTTTGTGGTGTGTAACCACTTGCAAAGATTTAAAGACAATAAGACAAACCATGCGTGGTCAGGATGTCAACGCTTGCCGTGCGTGCTCTTTCATTAAGGAGGAACGGGAACAGTTAGATGCAGAAAACAATAGATCAGAGTTATTCATAACTGTAGGTAATTCTGGAAACTTAATGGCTCAGAGAATATTACATTTCCCACAAAGGCTTGTTTTTGTCAATGCTGTTTATTGATGACCTTGTTTCCTTTGTAATTATTTCAGCCAGGTCCTCTGAGCAGCAATTGCAGCCTAGTCCCTCCCTGTCTGTGGATGAAGCGCACTCAGACGATTCAGATGATATTGTCATTGTCTCTCCATTGTTGCAGATGAAGAAAAACTACACTCACTTTTAACTTTTGGTAACAGGCTCTGGTGATCTTGAATCAGTCAATTCACAAACAAAACTATATGTACCAAGATAAAGCGTATCAAAGATGAAAAAAGGGGGAATATCTTTTTAATGATGTTTGTCATTATTTCAGCCATAAATAAGCAATTGTTTGATATGTCATCTCTGCAGACTTTATGGCTAAAAGCCACTGACTGTTAGCCTTATCCTCCTGGTATGCAGAGGGAGTTTGGATTTAAAAACTAAAACAAAACACTTCAATATTTTGTCTCATGACGAGGATTATAAATTCAATTGCCAAATTTAAAGGAAAGCAATAAAGCCTTAAGCTATTTCATGTCAAAGTTGTGTTTCAGGTTGGCTAAAATAATTCATTTAATTGGAAAGTGGCTAATGATGATGTGGCTCTGATTTTTCAGCCTCTGTTTGTGAAGGGGAACAGCTTGTATTTGTTACCAGATCCTCTCTATTTAAAAATTTTACTGTGTCATATTTCAATATCTTTTTTGTTTATTTTTATACTGAAATTTTACATCTGTGCAGACCTTGTAAAGGCTTTTAGAAAGCCATTTCTTTGTCATAGGGCTATTCTAGGCCTACTGTATGAGCAGGGTTTTCTTATTTATTGCTTTTCCAAGTGTGCTTGCTATGATATCTCCAGTGCCATTTTGTACTGGAAATGTCCAATCACATAGTCATTTTTTTGTATTTGTCAGAGAAGGTGCATTATAGCAGGAGTGTTCTAGCAAGGATGCTCTTGTGACTGCTGCTTCTGCTTGCTTATCAGAAATAGGAGTGGATTGTGCAGGGTCATCTTTAATATGTGAAAACATCTGACGTAGGAGATGTGTTGCTTTATGTCCTGTTTTAGCTCCCGTCACTTGACGTGTCTGAAACTTTCATTTAACTCGATTGCACATACACTGAGCACTAAGGGGTTTTGGGTCTAATGTTCCTTTGCTGTTGTTGATCTCTCAGTGCTACCTTTGCATGTGCACGTTTTATATACATATGTGTGTGTATTTGTGTATATATATATATATATATATTGCAAGTGCACAGTAAGTCCATTCACAGGCTGGGAGAGGGATCTCGATTTCTATCATCAGGTGAAGCTATAAGGCTGACTGCTAGAAAGCTTGGGCACTCTGCTCTATTCTGAGGGTATGGATCAGGATGAGTATAATATACAAAACCTTACCCACACAGTTTGTTTTAGGAACAGAAGAGGTAGGTTGCATTATAATAGAAATTAAGACTACATCCAGAAATAACACTGTTTGACAATGTTGTCATCCATGGAAGGACCTGAGACATAGTGGGCTGTGGAGAATATGGTCAGAGGGGTCTTTCCATATATTTTACACAGACTGTACCCCTTCTTGACTGGAAGGAGGACCTTATAGTTCCTACTATCATTGTTCATAGGCATTACAATGTGTCAGGTTTTTTAAGGTGAACTAGATAAATTACATGATATTTTCTGGAAAGAGAATTTAATTTTACAAACATACAGTGAAGTTTTTGTGAAGACCCTAATGGTTTCTTTGTCATCAAGGAGTAATAAAGACTCCTGTAAACAGAAAGCACACTTTTAAATATAAGATTTTTATCACCTTTTCCCTCTTCTTTTTTAAATTAAAAATCAGTCGCTGCTCTTTCATGGAATACTAATAAGTCAGAGCTGTCTCGGTTATTTGATTTCGATGAAGCACTATCTGAAGCTTATCATAGTTCATGCCAGTACTTGCAGCCAAAGAGGAAACTGGATGGCTGCAGCACAATGCAGCTGATTTCATTTAATCCCTGTGCTATTTCCAAAGGCAGTTTTGGGAGCCCTCCATACCCAAAGCAGCCTGAAGAATGTCATTTACACTCCCGTTGGGTAAATTTTTCCTGCTGGTACTTTGGTCACATGACTGTCATCTGCAGGGAGGATTAAAAATATATAAAATAAAAGAATAAAAGGGATAGAATCCTCTTGGCAGAAGCTGAGACCCATTTCCCTCTTTTTTCTGGAAGTCATGTTATGAAAAAGAGACACTTTGCCAAATAGAAGCAGAGCTGTATGGAGTTTCTTATGTATAATATTTCAGGTCTGTAACTGTGACTCTGTCATTGATACCTCCAGAGAGTAACTAGAGCTGAGGGCTCTTGACACATTAAGGGCACTCTGTATGTAGTGTGTCAGGACCAAGACTGATATAAAATACCTACCTAGCTGTTATCTGATAGGGAAATACTTGGACAGCAAATATAATGAAGATGACATTCTTTTACTGTGCTGTAGTAACCAATATGAAAGTATTAGGAAGTAGGTACAGAGCAGAAAGATTTGTGTTTTGACTGAGCACATGACTAGCAGTGGTGCTGTCAATAGACAAGCTCTGGGATAAAGGGGAGATAGTATCTTGGTACGACCCAAAGGCACAGACAGAAATCAGAGTGAAAAAGAGCAAAAATCTTCTGGGATGAATGAAAATTTGTCTAGAGCTTCCTAAATTTGAGTCTGCTGTCTCATAGCCGTCCAAAATCTGATACTTAATTTGAGCTGGGGTTCAAACCTGTATCTTAGTTGGGAAGATAACTATATGCTTACTTCAGATTGAAAGTTTGGGGTGGTATGGTAAAAAGAGAAACCTCCAGAGCATTGGTAACCTTTAATGTTGTTTTGTTACACACTGTAACAGAATGTGTTGAAAAGGAGTAGTAATTGACCCTGGGTTTCCTTCTGTGGTTATCTATCTGAAGGCCAGCACCTGTAAATCTGGGAAGACATGTGGAACAGTGAAGGAAGAAAAGGTTAATTTTGGAATAAATGGCATTTTTCCTTAACAGGGAGCTGAGGACAGTAAAAATCAGTGTGGCCCAATACAAACATCCTCTGTTTCTGAAAAATACATCTTCTGTAGAAAGCACCGATAACCTTGTGGGGGCGTCAAGGTCTTGAATTAAAATTGAACTCCACTGTAACCTGGGTAGTTAACAGCTCGGTTTCCATTCTGCTCCAGGGGGATAATGTTGCCTACCTGAAACCCTTTGCAATTTACAGTAGTGTTTCGTTAGAGATCATGTGTGAATATGGAGATCTGACTTTCATGCGATGTTCTCTCTCTTGTTCTCTTTTTGCCCTTAAGTGCCTATGCCTGTAAATCTCTACTGAGGCATCAAGACCTGAAAACTGCATTGTTTTCTGCAGAGCTATAAAAATAATCCCTGCGCAGGCAACTTTTAGTATAATCGAAATGGAAAAAGATTAATCTTGGCATATGAGAGCACCATTACTTTTTATGATCTTTTTAATATTTAGAACTGTGCAAGTCTTTTTATGTAATTTATTTGGGGATCTTTTAAAAGCTAAAACAATTGCAATGTATTTTTCTCCTAATTGATGAACTTCCAAATAAAGTTCAAGTTTGTGAATTAATTGTTCTTGCGTTCCTGCTGCGTTGCTGTGTTTGCATTGCTCTGCTGGCCTCTGCTGCATGCTCATGTGTTCACTTTGCACTCAGGTTGACCTTTTACCTCTGACTGTTTTCCTGAGCTGATAGTAAGGAGATATAACTCTTAAACATGTAGGGTGTGAAATTTCTTGAGTCCACATTGAAGATTGTCCCATCAGGAGTGAACAGTGTTCTTGACCTACTGGACCTGGTAGAGGGGATAGGCTTTTGTTTTCAGTCTTGCTTTCTGGTGTTTTATTCAGAAAATAAATCCTATCAAGTAGTTCTATAGCTGAAAGCCACGACGTTGCCTCAAACCTAGCTGGTTGTGCACAGAGTACAGCAAGTTTCATTTATGCCTTTTCATCTCTTGTGCTACTTGCTTGTTGATTGCAACAGTCAGGCTGAGCAGTGAAATTTCCTTACAGTGTATCCCCTTGCCTTGGTTACTGTTGCTGTTTATGAAGCTCTGGTGGAAGGAACTAGGATGTATGTGCATTCCTTTCCAGGTCTACTTGAAAAGCCCTTAGGAACTCCCAGGAAAAACAAGCCTTATGCTGCTTTATAAAGATAGAAGACCCCACTAACTGCTGTGAAGATATGGGAATCTTGTAGTCATCTTCCTATCAAGTAGAGTCCTGGCTGTAGGACTAAAACAGGTTAAAAAAAACAAGAAAAAAAAATCTGTGTTTGATCAATATAGTATCCAAACTTCACTTTTTTGTTCTTTCCTTTCTGCTCCACTGACACATGCTCTGGATTTCTCAGCTAAACTTTAGTTTTAAATCTTAAACACTGGAGATAAGCCATGTGGCATGAATGGAAAAGTTTTGATATGATTTCTTGGAGCAGACTACTCTTGAACTCAGTTGAAAGCTATTAAGTGTTCACACTAGTTGTATTAAGCCATACTTTGGCTGAAGTCAGAACACCCTTGACTCTTGCAAGCTTAGCAGCATCTGTTTATGGTAGGTTTGTCAGCCAACTAATTGCTTTTCCCACATGACATTCTAAGGGAAAAAAAAAAAACCAACAAATCCAAACAGTTTTGTTCATTCTGTGGGCATCACTAAGACCTGCAGAGTGGAATATCCATGTTAGCCTAGGTTATCAGGGGAGGATTTTCAGGCATGGTTGGTGATCTGGCGCTGTATCAGTTCCTCTGACGTTTCCTTCTAACACTTGCTGATGTGGTTCTTTGCCTGGTAGAGACAGCACTGACATCAGTTTCTGAATGTTTGCCCTATTTTCACATGTGTGTAAGACACATTGGCTCTTGCTTATACGTGGCCTTTAGCACTCATTCTGTCCTCGCTGTGCTCAAAGGAACAGCCTTGAACAACGAGTGTTGTGATATTCTTATTAACTATACTCTGTTGTGGTCTACTGATTAAGTTGTACCCTACTCCTCCTGCCCCTTCCACTGTCTGACTGTTCTAATTACTTTCCTCAAATCTGAGAGCTTATGTATTTGTACATCTTTTCTGGTCTCCAGGAACGCATTCATATTGTTCCCCTCACCAGAGGTGTGTATAAACAAAACTTCCCTTCTCAAGATGTAGCTCAGGCTGTAACAGCTCCCCTCCTATTTGGTAGGTTTTCTGCCAGCATGCCTCAAAAACACTTTGCATTGGGTTGCCCATAAACCCCTTTAAGGCTTCTGTTCTTGGTAGTGCAAACAGATGTGTCATAACGTCTCAGTGTTCAGAATGGTCTGGGAAGGACCAGGAGGGACATTGTGCCTGTTGCAAGGGGTTGTTTTACCTCCCTTGCTATCAGCAAGATCATATCCCACCTGGATCTCACTCCTCTACTGCTCCTCAGTCTGTCAGCTCTGCAGAGATGGGGCTGCTTCAGTATTGTAACAGAGCTCAAAAGTCTTTCCTGTAATATTAATTTAGAACTGAAATACTGTAAAATTTATAATTTGATTACAGTGCTGCTGTAAAAAAAGGCTATGTTTAAATAGCCTCTAGTTACATGTGTGGAAAATTAGAATAGCTTTTAATAAACAAGGATTGACCATGAATGCCTCTAGTACAAGTTATAACATTCTGTGCAAGCACCACTTAATCTTTATTTGTATCTTACACAAGTTGTAGCAGAACCTTCTATTTATCTAACCTGGAAATTTTTCCTGAACAGGCTCTCTGTAATTTACACACAGAATTGGCAGTTTTCTCCCTCTTCTCGGCAGATATTTAATAGTCATGTATTGCATTTCTATGCTAGTAAACCTTCATTATTATACAAAATGTACTAGAATGCCATGAAGACATATCTTAAATAATTAAACAGAAACTATGAGTGACAAAACAAACGAACAAAGTGCAATTTGAGCTGGGTTATTCTTTCCTTTTTATGTTCACTTATTTGCTAATTTGCTGAACTTACTGAACTGCAATGAGTCTCACTGTGATTAGAGAGAATTTGCCAAGTTCCTTTGTAATTGTTTCTTTGCAATTAACTAAATAATAGAATGTTCTGTGTGTTGCTCTCTGAGGAAAGGAAAGGAGCAGGCAGGTGCTTTTGCAATAGAATTTCCACATCTTCCACCCATTTCCCTGGAACTCGCCAAGTATAAAAAGACTGGGAGAATGTGTGAGAGAGAGATTATTGCCTCAGGCCTGGAAATGATAGAATTAACCTTTCCTTATGATTTCTTTGAGCTTGCTTAAAGCTTTTTTATGCTAGCCCTGGTTGTGGTTATTCTTTGTTTAACACAAAAATCCCTAGGAGGACTTCAGTGGAAAGCATGGAAGACCCAAGTGTGTGTTCCTGTCTGCAGTTGCCTCCACTCATGGGAAATCCTTCAAGCTAGGAGTAGAAGTCAACTGGGAAGATCCACAGCCACATGGCTTTGCTGGGAAGAGCAAAGGCTGGGGACTGAGCTTTCATGGAAGGGGCAGTGAAATCTGGGGGAGGCTGGAGAGCAGCCCTGGCTTTGTTATTTCCTTTGACTTTCAGCAGAAAAATACAGAGGAAGCCCTGGGAGAAGAGGAAGGGTAATCTTAATAGCGGCACACCTAGCTCAGCGGGAAGGAGCCACGGCTTGATGTAAGGGCAGAGTTTATGGCGCGGCAGAGGCGAGTGGGGCGGAGGGGTTGCCTGACAGTGGCGGCTGAGTGCTGAGACACGGTTGTCTCGTTGACCTCTCTCTGCCTGTAATTCAGTCCTTGGTCTCAAGAGGGTAACTCATCCATCTGCTGGCACTTGGAGCTCAATCTTGCCTTTTTATTCTTTTTTTTTTTAATCTGTATTGTTGGCTGAAGCCTTTCAGAACATGTATTAGGTGTGACAGTCAGGGGAAGACTTCTTGCTTCACAGTATATTAAAAGCTCTACTATTTCATCTCATAGTGAATAAAAAAAGCTGGGGTATGGGATTGCTGTTGTAAAAGGTGCTCTCGTTGCAAGTATCACGTCAGCAGTAGGGATGTCTGGAGTCAGAGAGGAGCTTGTGAAGAGTGAAAAATGGTACGTTTCTAGGAGTGCCTTTGGAAACTGCCTGATGGTCTCAAGGGGATAGGAAACAGCACTGGTTGCCTTATTTTTAGAGTTTAAAACTAGGGGTTTTTTTATCTTTGTTGTATTTACTTTGTAGTATCTCTCATTTGACTACTATGTCCAGTGATTCTTTAGCAAAGCCACTGTCAAAGCAAGTTAGCAAATGGTAATACAGCTCTTAGGTTACTTTTCCACAGGATTACCAGCTGACAATCTGACATTTGCAGTTTGCTTTGGTTGATTGTAGAACTTTTTCTGTGCAAAGGTGATTTTACTGTTAGTTTTTATTCCTGGGATGTCACAGCAATGATTTGTCTATTCATTTTGCTTTGGCAAAACAGAGAGTACCTTTTTGTGTGGTGAGGGAAAAAGGCTGCTATAATCTGGTCATGAGAGCCTTGATAACTGTCTTGTGGTTATGTAATCAAGAATTACCTGAATAGGATCAAATGAGAGATGCTAGACATCTAAGAAATGCAAATACTGCTTGTTGGTGTGGTACAACAGGCTGAAGTGCCCTGCCATGGAAAGTACGGCCAGTGCTAGATCCTGCGGTTTGTCTCTTATTGCTGCTTTGCTGAATTCATTTTACCCTTCCTTTTCCTATTTTCCTATATCATTATAAATAACTGTGGGGGAGAAACTAAAACTATTGATGCCTCTGTTTCTCTGTAATCCCAAATCCTCATTCTACTATAATCTAATCCAGTTGTCTCTGCAGCACATGGCTGCTGAGTCTGCTCCCTTTCCCACTTACACCCTGTCCCCTATATGGCGCCTCACACTGCTGTGCTGATACTGCAGTGCTTGCACCCCCGTTTAATAGCATCCAGCTTCTTCTGGTATTCATTCCAAAATGTTTTGTTTGGTTTGATTTACACCAACGCTGTCAAACAAGATCTCAGTGCGGGGTGCTCGCTGCATCTGCTTCTATTCCATGTCCATCATCTTGCTGACAAGGGTACTTGGACTCGCAGCCTGGTGGGGTTTTTCTATCTGTCCAGAGACCCGTGGCAGCAGTAACATCTGCAGGACAGATTCCAGCCTTGAGTGTTTTGGTGCCTAATTGCATAAACTCTGTGGCATAAGTGGCTTACACAGAGAGATCTCTCACCCCCAGTGAGGTCTCTCAGCTCCTTGTCTTCAGGTTTTATGAACTGGAGGTGAAATATGTTAGATCATTGGGCTTTAAAATAATTTCTTCCTCATTCTTGCTGGCACTGTGAAAAAGGAGAACAAAAAAAGAAAAAAGGAAGCAAACAAAATTAGATGTTGTTCTGCCCTCCTGCAGAAAAATAAGAACTTTTATTGGAGAAAGCTGGAGGGAGTTGAGGTCTTGTATCTTGTATCCTTGTATATCTTGTACTTGTTCACGTACTGCGTGGCTGTGAACTCTCTGACGTGTGGCTTAATGCTCTTTGTGAACGATAAGATTTCTTTTTAGCTATGTTGATAATACTCATATGAAAACCCTGTCCTAGTCAAAAGCTATTAAAGTTGATTTTATGTTTCAAAACATCAGCAGAAATATGTTTATTTGGCCCTAATGTGTTAAATAGCCCATTTTAGCATTTTTCTCTCCTTATTTATAAAATGCATCAGTGAGGACAGTATAAAGTCCTAGCTGCATTTGGGAAAAGTAATAAAATCATACTTGCAAAAGAGATGTCTTTATAATATCTACTGGCCTGCCACCATTTAGGAGAAAAAAACAGTTGGTATTACCCCTTTTTTTTCCCATGGGATACGAACTACTCCAGTATTTTTTGAGTTTTCATGGGCCTTAATGATTTCTAATTCTAATTAGATGAGGGTTTCTCAAGCCTGTAAGACCTGTGAGACACTTGCTTGAAGTCTATTAGAAGGCTGGATGGTTCTTTTCCCTTCTGACTCCCAGATGTATTGAGTGATATTTAAAACACATTGCTTTCAGCTTGTTAAATCAGCAGAGGGTGAGGTGTGCTGCTGCAGAGCTGAGATGGAGAGATGTTGGTTTGTATGACTGTATGGAGAGAGTGAAGGCCTGGAGATGGTCTGAATAGACTGAACAAGTTTAAGAAATCCAGCATTAATGCTGGACCACACTACAGAGAGCAAGAATGAAATTATTTTATCTATTCCTTTTAAAAGAAAACAGCAAATATTTTTATACATTTCAGTTATAATAGGAACAGTACAAACTTTGTAATGAAGTGAATGAATTTGGGATTGCTGCTGCTTAGTGTTGTTATCTTTTCTATTTTACTATGCTATCCTAACGTTATCCAGAGCATTTATCTACTTATTGGTTTCAGACATATCCCCCTTGAGAAGGTATGCTTGTTATTTTTTACCTTTAAGACTAAAAATGGTTTGGTCATGTTCTGTTTATAAAGACATTAAAAGCCTTTCCCATCAGGTCAAGTATAATCCTTGGGGAAGTTGTGTCTGAGTGGCTCTGTGGGGAACAGAACACATGCTGTGACGTTATGCACGACTCTGCTGTGTTATGCAGTAAGATGCTGTCATGTCTTAAGTACTTATGTGTTTAATTCATGTCTCTGATTTACGTAATCATCAACACAAGCTGACAATTCCAAGTCCATTGAAGTTAATGAAGCAATGTAATTGGCTTTGGTCAGGGCCTGGAAGAGGCCAAACCTTTGCCAGCAGAGAGGATGGTGGAAGCTAAACCTGAGTGATTCACGGCTCAGGGACACAGGTGAAGATGGGGCACATCTGAAAATCACATCTGCATCTCCAGGCACCTCGGTACTTCTAGAAATTTCCCCCTGGCTCTTTGGGAAAGCCAAGGCAGGCTGGGGAAGCGAACAGGAGCCAGTGCCACCAGAACAAGGGTGTTGTACAAAGTGCACTGGCTCGAGCAAAGGTGTTGGTGTCCGAGGCCTGGGAACGGGCACGGAGTGATGGGTGCATTTGGGGTTATTTTGGAGGGAAAGGTGCCGGTGTGAGAGAAGGAGATGCCGTTTGATGCCGGGTATGGGACCCTCACCCTCTACACGCGACCATGTGCCAAAGCGCCATGTTACAGCACGAGTCCCGGTGGGGACGAAGCGCGGTTGCTGAAGGGCGGGCAGCACGAAAGGCAACCGGCCCTGCCTGCAGCAGCCGTCCCGCTCCGGGGCCACCTGAAGGCCGGGCCGGGGGAGCCCTGAGGGGCCGGGGCGGAGCAGGCAGCGGCGGCACCAATGGGAGCGGGCGGGCGGCGCCGGGCGCGGAGGTGGTGGAGCCTCTCGGCGAACAAAGAGGGAGCGAGCGGCGCGGCGGGCGGGAGGAGGCGGGGGGTACCGGCCATGCGGGGCTGGCAGCCGCGGCGCGGGTGAAGAAGGAGGGAGAGAGGCAGGCAGGCGAACGAGCAGCGCGGGCGGCGGCGCTTCATGGCCGGCGGGTCGGGGTGAGGCGAGGTGGCGAGGCGGGCATGGCGGGCGTCAGCTACTCGCCGCCCTGGTGGGTGAGCCTGCTGCACCGCCTGCCGCACCTCAGCCTGCGCTGGGAGCTCACCGCCGCCGACTTCCGACCGCACGACGCCGAGTACCAGCAGGTGGGTCCCCGCAGCGGGTCTGTGTGTGTCCGGCGCGGGGCCCCGGGTGGAGGGTGTTTGCACACCGGCGGGGCTGTGCGGGGCAGGGGGCTTGGCCCGCCTCGGGGGGGAGCAGGCCCTGGCTGGGGCTCTAGGGGCGGGTGTCTGTGGGTGCCGTGTTCCGTGTGTCCACCCCATGAGGGGCAGGCCCGACGCTGCCGGGCTGCGGGGGGTCTTGCCCGCCTGGGGCGGGGGCAGGAGCCCGTCAGCCCGCGGCTGAGTGAGCAGGAGCCCCGAGCTGCTCCAGCGTGCTGGAGGCCTGAGTTCTCCATGGGAGGGGGTGAGATGATGGAAGGGGAGGCGGGAGGTAGCCGGGGCCAGCCCCCCACCCCCGGGCGAAGGCACCGGCCCGCCCTGAGGCCCTTGCCCGGGCCATAACCCCGCATCGCCGGCGATAACCGCACGGTGCGGGCAGCACCGGCTGCTTCTCATCCCCCCGCCGGCCCCGCACCGCCGCCACCTGCAGAGGGGCCGGCAGAGGCTTCCCGAAACCGGACAACTGCTGCTGGAAAACAGATGACTTAATGCGAGAGAGCGGCGTTAGCACCGAGTGCAGGGGAAGATGCTCGCAGAATATTTGTGCTTCTTTATTTCACGCTGCTCAGCCTGTGGCTCATGCTTGGTTGGCTGGGCATGTAATTAAAATGATTGTGGAGTGGATCTGTGTGCTCTTACATCTGTGTTCTCTGCTGTCATCTTGGAGCAGAGCTGCAGTGACTCTGCTGCCTTGTTTTGCCACGGTCCCTGGTTTTGAAAACACCATTTTGCTTTTCTGAACATACTTGCTGTGTCCTATATATACAGCTTCCTATCACGCACACAGGCAGAAAGGCTAGGTCATCTAAATGGTTCTCCTTTATCCTCCAAGTAAAAGGTATTAGAAATACTTTAGAAGATACTATGTTTTGTCTTTTTGTTTTAAACAGATGAACAGGTCTGTGGGCTGAAGCTAGAGCAAAACGTGAGAGTTGTATTAACACCAGTGGGTAGATACAAAGAGAAACATCTTTAAACCAGTAAACAAAACAGACTTTGACCCAACTTTCCTATTTGGGGGCTTCAATTTGTTAATTTGTTTTAGTTCCCTTGGCTTAGCAGAGTTCAAGATGGCCACACACAGATGTAACGCTGCACAGCAGCTTAACTGTATTTCCATGACCTTAGAGGGTAGCTGCAGAAGATCAGAAGTTAAGAGTTCATGGAAGGATGTTCTTGCAAGTGTGTTATCATGAAACAAGCACTCGTTGACCTTTGAATAGACAGCAGATGTACTGTTTTTCACTTTAATTGCTTAAAAGCATTCCTTGCCATGATCTGGGGTTGTGTTTATTTCTCAGATAATTTTTCTACAGTAATCATATTCCTACTTAAAGCCTGCTGCTGTTCTCCTGTGTAGCTGTCTCCCCTCCCTTGATGATATTAAGGACTTCTTGCACAGCAGTAGATGGCCTTTTAAGTCTTAACATCAGCTCCCAAGAAAATGTCTTATCAAATCCAAACCTGAATGTCTGGATTACTGAAGCGTCTGTTGTCAAGGGAGTGATTTGAGAAGCAGCAGCTTTGCTGGTTTTGGTGTTGGTGAGGGATGGCGAGCAGGCTCCGGTAACGCAGCCCGTGTTATCGGTGTCGCCGGTTATGTAACGAAGCTGCTGTGGCTCTGCAAGTTGAGTCTGGAGTTCGTAGCCATGTAGGTTAATTCTAATGCAGTGAAACAGGGAAGCTTAATCCAGGAGAGGGAACTGTTAATGCTAAATGCTCTCTCATGCTTTAAATTGTTCTGAAGGCCTTTTGGTTTGAATTCTAGCTTTTTCTATTAGCTGTGTTATGGGTTTGCATCCCTTGCTCTGTTTGCAGCCTGTGCTGGCATAGTCTCCCCCTTTCTTTAGGAACCTTTTGTATTTAGTCATCGCGATTGTATACGTCCTGAAAACAAGAAAGTCCATTTTTAAATTGAAATTCTGTGTATTTTTATTTCATTTGTAGGTCTCATTGGCACAAATTGTGTTGGGTTTTTTGTTTGTTTTCTATTAAACTGCAAGCTGCATTTGAGTTCTCCAGTGGGTGAAGAGAGGTCAGTGAGGGATGCTAACCGTGGATTGGTGGGGATGGGAAAGGGCAGAGTGTCCCTAGGTGTTGTAAGGAAGGACTACCTTTACTAAATTGGAAATAACTTGAAGTCATGAAAACTTAAAGGTATCAGGTAGCTAAACTGTTATCATAAATAGACATACAGCAGGGCTCGGTGTCGATTCTCATTCTGAATTGTTATGAGGAAGGAAACAACGTGTCCTTTCTGATTCTTCACTGCTTCTCTAGAAAAGATTTCTCAACCTACGACCAAGGGAAAACATTGCTTCCCTTGTAAAACTGTTTTCTTTAGTAACCTCTTAGTAAAGAACTACCTCTTTTTTATACTTGTGTTTTGATGATAGGCTTTGAGCTCCTGCATCAACTGAACATCCCACTTTGCAGCGTCTTGGATTTGAATGTTGTCGTGTCACTTGTTGCAGTGCCACGTGCTTCTGCAGGTGAGGAGGCTGCTGATTTAACAGGCTTTCCACCTCTGCCTAGCAAGGATTACTGTTAATGCACAAGCCACTATTCCACTGAAGCAGCAGACAAGCTGTTGTCCCTCGAAACCTCTCTGAAGCGTCTGTAGCTCGTAGATAAGCACACACTGCTGGTCTCTGAAATCTAGGTCTTTGCTGAATCGTCTGGGACCCTGGCTGACGTGGAATATCTGGAAGGATGTAGATCTAATAGCTATTATGCTGTTCATGTAGTCCCTTTCGTCAGAGCAGGAGGGACACCCACTGTGCACCGGCCTCTCTCAAGGTGGCTGCGTCCATTGTGTACCAACCTACAGGGGCTTCCTCCTTTTGTTTGAGAGCTTGAGAAATACTTATGGCAAAGTTGTTGCCAAAGGCTGAGATCAATGCAGCTGCAGGTTTTGGCTGTGTACCTTCTTCACCTGACTCAGTCTCTAAAACATTCTCTTGGTATTACTTACTTACTTATCTTCTCCCAGAGCATATCTTGTTGCATTAGGTTAGAACAGTGAGTGTGGAGGAGCAGAACAGATCCTTCCTCTCTGGACTAGATTGTTTAAAAATGTATGTGTATACCAATGTCCTTCAGATGCTTTGCTTCTGTCGTGACAAGCTGTGGACAGCAGTACAACTGGTTGGTTCCTTTTTCTAGGGGAATGGAGGTACACTTAATGGAGAGTGAGTTGGGGTTGTGATCCTCCTTCTCCAAGGGGTTTGGTGTGCTGGTGAGTCCCATCAGAGCTGCCTTCGTGTGCTGCTTGCAGGACTTGCTCCATAGAGTCATCCCTATAGAGGATCTTATCAGACCAGTTCTTTTCATAATCCTCCCAAGAATCATTGGGACTGAAGATATCTTGATATGAACAGTTTTGTTCTGGCTGTATTCTCATCTGAGTCATACTGCAGTGCTCTGCAAAGCCTTTTCATTGTGTAGTGAGTCACAAACTCTGGAGTGAAAGGAATGTAAAAATGGAGCAAAGCTCGTGTTCCTTCTGACAGCATCATGCTAATACCAGTTCTGGTCTCCATGCCTTTTGCTGCTGAACAAATGATGATGACCTTACCAGTACTGTCCACTCACTTTCCAATTCAGTTAATTAGACCAGCAGAATCATCCTGAGACTGCTGCTGTCACTAGTTTTAATCTATTTAGTAATGTAAGTACTTTCACTTGTCACTTACTTAGTTACATGGCATTGAATTCACTTTATTTCTCAGGGTAGAGTTGATTAAGAGCCTTGAGGTACAGTGGAGGCCACATGCTGGAAAGAAGTAGAAAAGCTGAATAGCTTTTTAATACAGCACAACAACAGGTAATGGGATATCTACTTGAGACACAGTGTCTTTGGAACCAACAGAAAAGGAGCCTACAAGACTTTATGGTAGCTCTTAAGTCTGGCTGTGTGCTGAGAAGTGTACTATAAACACTGAGGAAGAAAAGAGGCTGTAAAAGCTGTAGAGTACCTTGACTTGAATTTCTGCTTTTTCTTAATTGCTGCAGAATGGCAACGTTGCCCTGAATCTGTGTAAACACAGGGGTTATGTGTGAATCAGGCTGGGCTAAAGCAAAGTTCTCCAGCATCTTTGAAACTCTTTCCTTGCACCACTCGTGCTCTTTCTGTGAGAGTCAGAACTGCAAAGGCAGGGATAGTAGGCGCGGTGGGAATGCTGTGTGCTTTGGAAAAAGACTGGGTGATTGATTCACACCAATTAAGATGCAGAACCACGCTAAAGGAAGCATTGATAAGAACAGGGGTATGCTCTAGTTCTTGGTTTTGAGTTGGTCTCTTTAGTGTTCAGGAGTTCCCTTTCGTACATCTGCCAGTGCTTTTGTGTTGTAATATTATTTTCTACTAATGTGTGTTGAGGGGGGATCCTGCAGTGAAAGGTGCTGTGTAAGCCCCACCATCTTCCCTTTTTTTGGCTCATAGGCTCTAATCCAAGGCATGTGTGTTTGCACCTGAAGGCAAAGGTTCAGCAAGGAATTAATTCTGCCAGGTACTTTCTGGCTCTGTGAGGCTGTTTCCCTACACGTAACAACAAATGTCGTCTTTGGAAGTATTTCTTGGCTGGAGAAACATGATGGAGCCTAAACTGCCAAAAAACTTGGATTAGAGAGATTGTTTTAGAACTTCCTCTACTGTACTGGCATCTTATTTCAATTCTGAAACCAAGAGTCTTTCTGTAAATTGGAAACATGTGTATTAGTCAAGTTGGATGACGTGTTTTTGTCTAGTTGGCTCAAAGTCAGAGGTAATGTGCCTTTCTTAAAGGGGTTAGACTGAAGGTTTCTTTCAAGAATAGATGGATCATTTCCAAGGTCTGATCAGCTATCCTGCTGTAGCACAAGTTTGTTTGTGTTTCCAGAAAGGTTAGGTGACCCTGGTTAGTAGAATCCAATGTTTTCTAATTAAATTGAAGTTGCTTTTAGGTTTTTAAGAACTGATGGTAAATCCCTTCTTCTCTTTCCTCATCAGTCTCGGTTGCATGAGTAACCATGCAGTAATGCCTCTTATCAGCAAACTGGTGCTGTAGTCTGAGTCATCTACTCTGTGTTTCATCTGGAAGAGCCCTTACTAGGGAACTGCAGTATTATGAATAACCAAAAATGTAGAATCAAGACAATTTTTGATGGCTGATTTTTACCAAAGGTGGACCTACAAGGGTTTCTGTTGACCATACATCCAGTCATGCAACAGCATATGGTATACAGACAGGAAAAAAGTCAACCTTTGCCAACTTTCTGTCTGCAGCCTGACTTTTTTGCTGACCCATGCTGTGCTGCTACATTTTCAGATGGTCTCCTGAGAACTGACAGTTTCTGGAAACAATGACTGTAGATTACCTTACTCGAGTCAAAAAAAGAAACTGTGCTGAATGTATGGTTTTAGCAGACCAAAGTGCACACAGAGGGGTAAAAGGTGACTTGGAGAAATGTGAAATGTGTTGTTGGGGGAGGAGGGATGGAGATGCAAGTGAGTGTGCAAAGATGTAAACCATGCTTGCTTCATCTGGGTAGAATCCTAAAAGTATTAGTCTTGCACAGAGAAGATGCCTTTGCCAGGCCTGGTGAGCTTCCCAGTTTGAGGAGACCTTTGTGCAGCATGTGGTGCTCTCAAGGTGTCATGTTGGTCTTATCTGGAAGAGTAGGACCAGAATGAAAAGCATTAGCCTGGTCAGGTGGTGGCCAGCCACTGGCACCTTGGTGCTTCTGCATCAAGCATTTTTCCTCTTGAAAATCCTCTTGTGTGTTTTTTTGTTTGTTGGTTTTGGGGTTTTTTTTGTCCTATCTGCTGGTCTGGACCTGAGTACTTCTGAAGTTAATCTTGGGTAATGCATCTACCTCCTCTGAGTGCTGCCTATATTGCACTTACCTGTATGCACACAAGTATTTATTGGTTTGGAGGAGCTGATGTTCAAGAACCTTAAGTTTTGTGTTTGCTTTGGAAAAAGGGAGTCTAAACAGGAACTGAAAATGCAGGTGAGGTTCTCTAACCTTCAGTTTGCTACAAAATGGTAGAGCTACTGAGGGAGCTGATTTTGGTGTCTAGCTGCAAAGCCTGATCACTAGCATTCTGGAGACAGGACTAATCAAAACCAGTTCAGCCTTACCATCTCTTCCCTTTTTTACTTTTCTTCCCCTCAATTCTTAATGCCTTTTTGAGCAGAGGAAAATCCACGCTCTTCAGGTTAACAAAAAGCCATTGTTTAAATGCTGACCCACTAAAACAGGCAGTGCTTCAAGCAGATCTTGGTGTGGATTTTTAGTGCTCCTTATTTTTCATTATTAGGGAAAGTGAGAAATTCTCACCCAGAAGAACATATCCCATTAGACATGACTGGAGATTAAGGGTGGGAAGTCAGGTGCTTTCCTCCAACTTAATCCCAAATCTTTGAATGTGGATTAAGGAGCTGTGCCACAAGTCATCTTGATCTCTTACTCATTTTGGGATTAGATTTATTTTTGAACCTGTAAACAAAAATCTGTCTATTGAGAATGAGATAGACAAAAGTTGTGGGCTTTTGTCACATCAGGTTTCCTGACATATGTGTCTTCAGAACAGACAGTTGGAGGCACAAGGTCCCTCCAATCCCTTGGTGTTTATCCCTTTTTTTTCCTTATATTTTTTCTTCCTTTTTTTTCTCCTTCTAGGAAAAGGCTAGTTTTACACCTCTTCTCCTCCACCCCTTCCCCCCACCAGCACACTTTGATGGAAAGGGTGAAGTCCAGAACTGATGGTTCATGTTATTTGTGTTGATGTGGTAAGACTGTTGTGGCAGAGCTTGCCTGGTCAGTTCTGTGTCACTCCTTTCTGGGGACACTTCTGCACCTGTAAGGATCAGTGTGCTGAAGCCTAAAAAATGATGGTTAACGCTTCTCCTGGAGTAATTCTTTGACGTTCTTTGATGTGAAGTGAATACAACTGGGTGGCTGCGAGCAAGCACTGAGTAAGATGGTGCTCACTCTTAATTTTCTTGAGATTGAGGAGAGTCAGCATCTCATTTGCAGCTAACCTCTTGATGACTGTCAATTCTCCTCTTGTTTTTGTTTTATCTTTCAGTAGTAAACTTTCCACAGTTACACGGAGATTTCCCATTCCCCTTGAGTGGGTAGGAGAACTTGGCTTCTTTTCAACTGAACATAATTCCCATAGCTGGGGGAAGGGACGTGATGTCTGGGAATTTATTTGCTCTAAGATTCAGATGAGACTTGGGTAACTTTGTAATATATCAGGATTACCTTCTCTACTGAACTTTAATTCTCACTTTTAAGACATGAATAAGACTCAGAATACTCAAGGGCATATCGATATATGCCAGAACGTTATCTCTAGTAGTAATAATGATAATAATAAAACCAAACCCCAGTAACCCTGCTCCTCTCTCAGCAAGGCTGTCTGTACTTTCTGGGTATGTCATCCTAACAGTTCTTTGTTTTAGCTGACGATGATGATACAAGACAGGTGAGCTAAAATTGAGGGGGATCAAGTTCATGCAAGATTTTTATTCCTGAGGATGCACACAGATGACAGTCTAAAGAAAGGAAAAGGCCATCACTGTTAGAAATTGTTCCCTTTCTGCTGCTTCAAGGATCAGCTGAGGCTGTTGGTCGTATTGCAGTGGTGAAAAATGAGGAATATGGTTCTGTTTGTCCACAAACCAGAAATAACTTTAACTGCATGGTGAAAGGGTCTGCAGGTATCTAGTGAACAGTCACTGTGGGGCAGTGCCATGCTGATGCTTTTTCTTTGTTATTTGTTTTTTTCCATATTGGATGAACTAGGAAAGAGCAAAACACAGTGCACTTCCATGCTGCAAAGGCTTTAATTTCAAACTTCTATTTCTTTTTAGATTCTGGATAATGAGCCACTTGTAGTTTTTGAGTCTGACGTTATATTTCTGAGCTTTAGGGTTTGGTAAGCCACAAATGTGCATTTTCTTGCAAAGTAGTCATTTGTGTGCTTAGAGCTGTGAGGCTATTCTCTTGGAAGAAAAAAAAAGTAGGTTAGTGTGCAATACAGGGACACAGCAGTTGGTATAACTCAGTCGTGATACTTGCACTGATTCCCTTCTCTAAGCCCTTGGATATGAGGGTAACGTTTATAGTAACGTGTGCTTTCACATGGTTATCAGGTTGCTTGCTTCAGCAGATGTGTGCCAGACTTCTTTTAAGTTATTATTTTAACAAATGAGCATTTTTTGGTCAATAGTAAGAGCAGCATCGAAACCAGCCGGGGGAAAGGACTGACATCCCCCTGCACCCTCACTTAAACTGGGGCTGCACCCTCAGGTTGCGATTTCCTCGGTCAGTGCTGAATGCTTTTTCTGGCTCATATGTCTCAGAAAGTTCTTTATGGTGTGAAATGAGGAATCAAAGATATTGCTAATCAGTCCTAACAATGCTGGACTTATTCCTGGACAAGGGGAAATGGGAATGTGGGGAATGGATGTTTCACAAACGTATAACGCATTCAGACACGCTGCTATGCCAGTGTTGGTGTCTGTGCATGGGCACCCTTTTCAGTCTGTAAAATGCTGCTGTTCATGCAGAGAATTTAAACAAGCCTTCTATTCAACACTGAAATTCAAAATAATGCCAAAATCCAAATGGAGGCACTTCAGTTGCATAATGGTGTCTGTTACAAGGGGGACTCAGTGCAGTAGAGGATGTAATGCTCCTTAAGATAAGCCCCAAGCTGGGGCGGGGAGAGGGAAGAGGGTGTTGGTGAAGGAACCATTAAGAGTACTGGTAATGGTAGCAAAGCTATCCATAGGGTTTTAATTAGCAAACCTGGATAATCCTGAAGTTGATTGGGTTACAACTGTACATGTGGAAAAAATGACCCATTGCTTGGCGCTACCTGTTTTCTCTGGTGCTTGTAATTGCTTTAGTGTTGAAGAGTAGATTTCTGAATAATGAGGTGGGCAGGGTATGACCTCACTGTACTGTGAGGTAAGCTTCCTTGCAGTTCAACAATGTCTTCCAGTTCCTGTAGCTGATAAACTGGTAATTTTGATGCTGGCTATAGTAGTTAAGATTTCTTCAGTCTACCAAAGAGATGCTTTCTGTTGTGTTGCTGAAATTGTAATGCTTTGCATCTGGGCTGTGCCTGTAGCCTGGCTATTTAAGGGCTAGTTGTAAGGGATGGTGTTACTGTTCTGAAGCCTCTGGCAGTTTGGTACTTTCCTTCCTCCCTAAGCTTATGTTTAGGGTATGCTTATTTCCTTCAGTTTAGGAATAGTCCTTCTTTATGTTATTTTCCCCCTGCAAGTGCCTCTGTAGCCTCTTCTCAGACTGGCATGGGGGTGGCATATGATTGCCCCCTCGTATATGCCCCCTCCCCGCCCCCTTTCTCCCTTGTTTTACAGTATTCACTCCAGGAAATGCTGAGAAAGTCGAGAGTAATGGAATTCATGAAATTCAAGCTGTGCTTCAATGAAAACGTGTTTTCAATTTCTGCCTCCTTGGGAGCCTGAGACTGAACTGTAATTGTTGGTGCAGGGTGGGGGCTGGGGCTGTGGATGAATGGAAGCCGTGGAGTCAGCGCTCTGCACAGCCTCTCACCCGGCATCTCCCCGCTTCTCGGCATTCAGAGGCTGGTGTGTGCTTTGTGGCAGCTTCAGGAAGCATTTTTGTATTCAGCTGTCCAAAAGGTCCAGGCGTTTTCCTGCTGGGTTTGATCTGGCTGTCGAGGTCTGAATGACAGTGACATGTTGGAGAGGAACGTGATGGAGGGGAAGCATCAGCTGGGGGTGGTTTATCCCCCCCCAGTCTGCTCTTGATCCTGCTCACGCTGTCCTTTGAGTGTCCTGCTGCCGATTAAGAGTGAGAATTATAATGGTGACTCAAAAGCCTTTGGTGAAACTCATTAATTCATTCCTCCTTTAATTAGACACCCAGCCATGGGCTTATAATTATCAGAGCCTAGGAACATTTGCAGCTGTAATAAACTGTGGTGCATCAATTGCAGAAACTGTGGATTTTTGGAAATGCAGATGTGGTGAGCTCTGATTTAGTTTGGTTTTTGGTGAGGAACATGGAAGGACATAGAAATGAAGGAAGTAGCTGAGAGTGTGCAGTGGCTGACCTCTGGCTGAATCTTGCCCTGTAGTGTTGAACTAAGAGGAAAGGGTGGAGTTGTCCTGCTTATATTTTTTATTTCCCCTTGGGAGGTATAATAATGTAACTTTCAAGGAGAGAAAAGAGGAAGGAGAATCTAATGAAAAGTTATGCAAACATCTTTTCTTAAAACTTTAGCACTTGAGGGAATCTTACTGTTGGAATAAGAGTGTAACAGGAACAGTTGCAGGCTTTGCCAGCAGTGGCCTTTTTGCTGTTTGGAAGTTAGGAAATGGCCGAGTGTTTTGCAACAAAAAGTACCAGGTACTTTTTTTGAGTCTTCTAGGGGAAAGAAATCAATAGTGAACTTCCATTATTTTGTAATCTCTTCTTGTTTCTGAAATACAAAGGAAGGTAATTTTCAGAACTAATTTCTGTGGGTGACCAGGTGACCACCACCAACAGATGACTGGAATCTTCTGAGAGAAGTTTGTGCTACTTCTGGTATCTTTGAAATACTTGTGCTTTTTTTTTTTCTTTTCAGAAGAAGAACGAGAGGGAAGGCTGAAAGGACATCAGGAAAGGACTTGTTATTTCTATCCTTTTGCATCTCTACTTGTAGTTATGATCACTGCAAATGCAGCGGTAGACCTTGAAAACATGATCTCCATTTAACTGCAGACTGACAGGCTGTCAAGTGCAAGCAGTACCAAAAGGCACAGACCTAGGAAAAGGCTAGGGGTGGAGATAGCTGGCTGTCACTGGGCTTGGGCAGATGTGATTTAAAAGATAGGTTTGCTTTTTTTTTTTTTTCCCCTTAGAATTTGAACTTGAGTAAGGTTGGACTGAATGCCTTGGACTTGAGTAAATGACAACTATTGCACAAGACTAGATTAGAGCTACTTCCAGTCAAAGGCAAGTATTAATGCTCATGCTCCCTTAAGAGGGAAACCGTTTCAGTTGTAGTAGGTGGCAGGAAAAAAATGGATCAGCTGTGTTTTGGGTCTTTTTCTGTCTGGATTTAGCAGAAATCACAGATAGCACATCCAGTGAGGATGGAACGATTTGCTTGACACTTCTCCTGTAGCTAAACAGAAGTCTTTACTTCAGATGAGGGTGCTATTTTAAAAGCACTGTACAACACTTCCTGTGTGCCTTTTAGTATTTCAAAATGTAACTGATGTTCCTGTTTGTCCTTCTTGTCCTCTCCCCATGCAATTCAAGTTATTGTTGGCTTACAAGACCGAGTAGTGCATAGAGCTTGGGTAGGACAGGGTCTCTGAGAGCAAATATGCTGGATCACTGGCAGTTCCTTACATATATATATATATATATATATATATATATATATATCCAAAATTCTTACAGGTTAGACAACAGATGTTGAATCAACTTGAGTAGACAAATTAGTGGGAGAAACAAATTTACAAACAGGTAAAGATCCAGGTGAAGTTCTTGGTTGGTCTCAGAGACCATGTTCTTGGGCAGATTGCGAGCTCTCGGAGTGAACAACTTGATCGCTGCAGGGGTTGGTTTTCAAGCATTTTCAGCTTGATGTGCTGCAAGTTAAAATCTCTTCAAACACAAACTCTTCAAAAGCATTTTAAACTTTTTAATAATAAAGGATAAATTATAGGTGATGAATATAAAATATGTCCAGTGCTGTTGACAAAATTCTCCACGTGGACAGGCAGTACACTGGAACGTGCTTCCAATGCCTGTGCATTAGCAGGAGAAGCTGTGTGAGTGATAGTAGATGCTGGGAGCGTTCTGCTGAGGTGTAAATAACAAGTTTGGACAGTTTATGCTAGCTCTGCTGTTTTTATTAGTGCAGCTTAGCTTTTGCCTCGGGTGATGTGGAGGTTATGGGAGAAGGAGGAATGAACAAGCTGTGAACTCGCCTCTTCTCCCAGCAGAAGATGATGTGAAGGTATGGGGATCTTGTTACCCTAATCCTCCCTTGGCGTGTTAATTCTTCTTGTCCATGTACTTGTGTCTTAAGTCTGAAATTCTTACTGAGACAACTGTTTGCTGGGTCACATGTGTGTCTCACTCCAGTGCCCTTTCAACCTTTTTGGTGTCTGTGTGGGTTTTGTTGCAGCTGTTAAAATTCAGTTGGCTGCTATAGTATTTCATTGCTGTTAATTTTGTTCTCAATTAAATGCTGCTCTGAGAGACTGCTGCTTGTCTTATTACTGCTCCTAAATACATGTCATAGCTACTTCCTAGCTATTGCGTCTTCTGCCTGTGATTGGCCCACCTCTTAATGTGTTCCCAGTGCAGAAGGACTGCAGATTCAAGTTTGTTTGGTGGGTAGATCTGAATAATCTTCTGCTGATGTCATCTGTGCTTTGGTTTGGGAGAAGTGCCTCTTATACCACAGGAGTGGCGTATCCAACAGGTGAAATGTAGTTCTGCAGGTGTAACCTATGGGCAGGACTTTGAGCACTAAATTAAATACTAGGTTTGATTTACTTGTGCTGGTATCAGTAACAGTGATCTTGATTTGATGCAATAAATGAAATATAAGGTTCCTAAGAAAGAACCAGTTTCAAGGATAGGCCTTGAATGCCCATCAAGGTTCAAGTTCAAACCAACCATGTCTGTATTTCTTTTCCCTTCCAAAATGAAATTTGCTGCTTGATGTCTGATACAGTGAATGCTGAGCTTTCTAACACCTGTACCTTCAGATGGGATCCACCAGCAATTTAGTTCTGTTCTTCCTACTCACAAACACACACACCACCACTTCTTTGATGCTAAAACTAGTCCTACAAGACTTTCATCCTTGGGGATGTAATCAACTACCCTTTGACATGCTGTCACTTTCTGACAAGTCACTGGTCACTTCTCCTGGGAAAACAGAGATCCTGAGTATTTTCTGTGTAGCTGCACTCAGACCTTGGTCAGTGCATGGTCTCTCCCAAGTGCTATGAACACAGACTAACTGTAAGCAGGACTGAGAGCTTCTGGGAACTACAGTGTAGTACTCAGCTGTATTCTCAGTGAGGAGTATTTTTTCTGTTAGAACAGGATGTGTGTCTGTTAGAACCGCGGCGTTGTTCTAATGCTGCAGTAAGGAAGTATTACATGGTGCAAAGTTTGATGTTAACTGCAAGCTATATATTCTTCTTGTAGTCAAAACATTAACTATCCTGGGATAAGAATCTTGTTCTTGGTGCAGCTGTGTGATTTGGATTGTGCAATGGCTCCTTGGGTTCTACTACAGTATTTCTGTATCGCCTGATCTAGATAAGCGTCCTGATGACTGGACCTGTGCTGTAGGGCAGGAGGAGTTCAGAGCTGGCACGCATGCATGCGCACACACCACCAGTTAGGGGAATGGTGCTAGCCACTGCGCGTGAGCATCAACGCTGTGCTCAGGGTGCTGGCTCCTTGTACAACCCTGGCTTCCAAGAGCTAAAGCTCCTCCAGTGCTGCTGAGTGGGGTCTCAGTAGGTAGGAAAGCGTCTTGTTTGATTCCCAGCTGCTTGCAAGGAATGGGGTCTTTAGGCTATTTATGCTGCACTCTTAGCTGTCGTGTATTTCACCTCCAGGCAGCACCCAGATAACCCCTCTGCTTGTGCCCCTGGTAAATAGGCTTCCAAGTGGGGTTGTGCATTCCAGGCACGTCCGCTGTCCTGCTCGGCTAGCTCAAGCTGGGTTAGTCATGCGTCTCAGCGAGCGTGTCAGATCTGAGACGGTCTGTCTCTCTCGCTTCTGCTCTGAGTCCTTGCTCTATAAAAGACAGTAATCATCAAAAGGGCGGTTAGAATGGTGGAGCTTGGTTATATGATCTTGTCACTTCTTTTGCTCTGATCTTTGGACTAAGGAGAGAGTCTTTGGAGTGCAGAAAAATTTTCAGGGTCCTGGGAAAGTGGCTGGGACTGAACTGTTCAGCTGTAGGGCACTGTGTAAGATTAAGTAGTGGGAGCCAGTGACAGGAAAATGAAAAATCTGATTTTCAGGAAAAAAACAAATGAAAACTTGATGCCATGCTGTTCCCCATGGTCCTATTCTGCATTCAGAAGCGGTCATTACATGTAGGATTGCAGTATCATGTCTTTAAATGTATGCAAAAACCTGCTCATGTTCCTTCACTTAAACATTTTCCACCTGAAGGTATAATCTAGTGACAATATAATCACTTTCATAGCAACCAGCATGTCATAAACAGGATTATGGTGCCTAGTAAGGATGGAAGACACGAAGAATTTAGGAGGGATGTATCCACTTCTGTAAATAGCATCATTAATGTGGAGCAAAGAAGGGTAAATACAGTGACGTATGTGCAGAGAGCAGCATCATGCTTTGTGTGCTGTGTGGCACCTGGAGGCCATGTCACTGGGAGAACAGGGGAGGAGGAAGGGCACACATGCACGTGTGTGGCATGGAGCATGTCCTTAAACTAATGCAACAAGGCCTTCACCTTAAAGTGAATCTGTGTCGTTAGCAAGCTGAGGTAAACCCTTCAGACAGCCTGTTACTGATCTCAAGGCACAATCAGCTAATATGATTAAAACCCTGAAGGCACCAGGGGCTGTACTGTAGCCATCTCTCTTCCCACCTTCCTTCATCCCTCTCCTCCATCAAGAACACCCTTACTCTCCAATCTGGAGAGGGTGAGGTTTGTTTGCTGTGAAGTACTGCATTTTTTCCCACTGGTACTGTCTGTAGAGTTACATTAAAATGTTTTCTCAATACACACTCAAGCTTGCTTTCTCCTTTTAATAAAAACTTGAGCTGGCTGTTTTATTGTTTAAAGATGATAGGAAGAACCAGCAAAATCAAAAACTTCTCTCTTTAGCTCCTTCTGCAGAGAAGACTAACGGTGTCTTGTGATGTTCTTCTGTGGAACTATAAAGGAAAGAGAGCTGCTTTACTTGCCCACAGTTACTGCCAAAGGTATCGTGGTGTGTTTTATGCTGCATCGAGTTAAGCGAGACCAGTAACTGAGTGTTTGAGCAGATGCTTTGCTCTACTTTGTTCTGCAGTTTATGCACTGCTTGCTTTCATTCAATAAAAAGCAACATGAAGACACGAGAGTTATTGCAGATATTTGCTTTGTAGCTTCAGGGTATCTTATCTTGTGGCTGCTCAAAACTTCTTTCTAGTGAATTGCTCTCGCTTTTTGCAGTGTTTGGGTGATGTAACGGATGGTTCGATTGCTTCAGTGAGTCAAAAGTACTGCTTGGCTCTTTCCCAGAAGCTTTAACACCTGCTAAAAGGATGAAGAATTCCAGGCAACTGCTGCCAGCCCTTAAGTGCTGTGAAAAGTCTCTTGTCAAAGATCCAGTTTTCTGTATAGGTTGGGAGTTGGATAATGTTGCCCACTAATCTAATGCAGTTGATCAGAGTGGATCTAACTCTGTGGTGTTGCCCAAACTACTTTTCTCGTTGGTGATGTTTTTAGTCAGCTGAGCTGAGTTTGTGGCAAGGGATCATGATCAGTAGTGGTGATATAAAAGAGGTGATAGAGCTAAGGGGGGCACAACTCTCTTCTTTTTAGCTTCAGAGAATCTGCAATGGAAGTATTTTCACTGCTGGTCCTGTAGTTAGTGAGGTCTGCCAGCCCCACCTGGTTAAAGAATAAGCTTCAGTAAAAGTGAGTCCTACACTGAAGCTTTTAATTTTTGCTTCTCTTTGTTCCTGATTAGGATGCTTTCTGAAAATAAGTTCACAAATGAGGCTTAACATACCTGTCTATAAAGAGTAGAAAGAACAATTCCATGTAGGGAAGGATGGATCTTAAGTTTGAGATATTTCAAGTGCAAGTTCAATGTCTGTTGCAACCTGGCTTAAAAATATGCATGAAACTACTCAAATGCAAAAAGATCCACTTGACTTCCTTCTGTGGCATCTTTTATGGGAGAGTTCACAAACAGCCTGGGGGATTTCTGCTTACACCTTGATGAATCCCGCTTTGTGATAATATTCCCAACAGGCAAATTGCTGATCTGCACAGGTAACAAGGTACTTGGAGCTTCAGAAGAGCTATTTTCAAATGCAAAGTTAACTATGAAGATAAATGTAAAGTGTTAACACTAAAGGTTATTATAAAGCTAAGGAATGTAATTCACTAGTCAAGATTGCTGCATCTGGATGGACCTTCAGCCAGCTGTGAACTGAAAGACACTGAATGAAAAAGAAGCCAAGCAGGAGATGGTTGCCAAATAGCAAAAAAGTAGCTAAGCACCTGTTCCTGGTGTAGTTCTGATGAAAATGTGTTTCAAGAGCCACAACAGCCAGAAAAGGTGAGATCATGTGAGAGCATTGTGAAGACATGGAAATATACAGTAATTACAGTATACCTAGCTAGAGACAAATAAAAAAAACAAAATGAAAAAAGGGTTGAAGGGAAGCATAGCTCAGGATTACACTGGGAGGGGGACTGTCAGCCAGTTGAGGATGTGAAAGAAAATGTACTTCCTTCTTCAACTTCTTTATAATTTTGCCCTCAGTGAGCAGTGTTGCTGTCTGAAGGAAGGCTTTGGCATGTTTAAGGTTTTCAAGGTCAAAGGCACAGGGCTGCTGACTAGTGACACTGTCTGTTGGTGGGAGGATGCAATGCTTTCAAAATGCAGAACTGTGGTGTTGAGATGAATAGCCTTAGTGGATGGAGAAATGGGATAAGTCTCCATATCAACAGCAAGTGTCCAAGCAGCTTGAATTGAATGAAATGAAATACAAGGTGAAAGATTACAAAGGGTAAGCTGATCATAAGTGGGGAAATGAATTTGCAGTCAGTGCCTTTATAAAAGGTACAAATTTTGCTTTTAGCTTGTGGGGCTCACTTTTTTCATGGACAGAAGTTGGCATTTGGTGCACCTCTGTGTCAGTAGCAGTATGTAAATCATGCATTGAATGGTCCTAGGAGAACAGTGTCGCCAGATGAAGGCATGTCAGGGTGATGGCTTGCCTTCTGCAGTTATCAGCAGGTGGCTGAGGTGTGACAATAACAACAGGGGAGCTGTTTGCTGTTATCTCAGTGCTAACACTGGTACTCTATACCCAGCTTTGGAGCAGCAAACCCAAGTAATGAAGCATGCTCAGTGCCTGTGTCCAAGTGACACACACACACGGTTCAGTTAGCGCAGGGGGCTGGGGTGGAGTGACACATATTGACGAGTCATGGATCTATGAAGCTCTAAACAGCTAAAGCTTCAGCAGAGCATATGGTGTTTGCATTTCTGCCTCTAAAATTGATCCAAGTAGTACTCTGCTGAGAGGTAGATGCTCTGCAGTAATTTCTTCCCCAGATGTAGCTGCTATGAAAACAAATGTTGAAGGACTCTTTTTCACAATGGCCCTTTATATCAAGGGCGCTTCAGTGTTCACAAGTTACTGGATTAGCATAACAGGGGTGGCTTGAGGCAATGCTGATAAGAGTAGAATGTTTCCTGCTAAAATTATGACCAAGTGATTTATAATTCTGCTGTCTTGCACATTTTTCAATCCCAGGCTTAATAGGAAAGCTTTGTCTGCTTGAACTGTCACCACTTCCTCTTTTGCATCTGTAAATGGCAGAAGGATTTGATGGTGTCCAAGCCTGCAGCACACAGACTGGGGTTAGAACTAGAAGAGGTCCCTCTTTGTTCTGGGGACTGTGAAGCATTACAAAATGTTTCCTCCCTTGTGCTGTGTTTGGAAAGACTATTCTTTCTAATAACCCAGAAAAACAGGGCGTTCTCAAGTCTTCTGTGGGTGCTTTTTTTTGTTTTGTTGTTTTTTGTTTGTTTGTTTTTTGGTTTTTTTTTTTTTGTAACATGCAGGTGCTTAAATATGCTCAAGGGATCCAAGAGAAAGCTTACTATTGTCACTTTCCTTACAAGTTGGACAGAAGTTTTGAAGTTGTTTAAAAACCACAAAAAAGATACATTTATATTGTGGAGGTCCATGCAAAGTCCATTTGCCTCCTTGCACACTGAAAACCCAGGAAACACCATAGTTATTTACAGTCCCAACTTTGCTGTGTGGTTTGTACTTGCTCTATGAATGTTTGAAGAATGAGTCCACTTCTCTTCAGCATGGCAGATCTTTTAAATATCCACAAATGGCTTCTGCTAGGTAGGCCATGACTGATTTTGAAATGTGCCCTGGGAACTGTGTAATGTAGAGGAGAAAGCGATACCTGCTGTGCACAGGTAACCTCTGCTTCTGGCCCAACTGGATGTCTGGGTTCCATAACCACATGCTCAGTTTGGATGCACCTGAAGACAGCTGTGCTGTTGTTGGCAATTTTTAAACCACCTAGCAGTCCAAGGTAGTAAGTACTGAGTTATTTGTTGGTGAAATTATAAGTAGAGCAAAAAGTACGTAGAAATCAGTACAGATCTCCAAAGAAGGTGGAGGTGAACACTGCAGTGCTAAACTGTCTTTACAGGAAAGTGTGGTTTATGGGGAGCAAGGTTCTAACCACCACTTTCTGTCATTGCCTGTAGCTGTGCGCTCAAAGTTTCTTTATTAGCTTGCTCTACAGAAGTCTTTTGCGCAAATTCAGCACTGAGCTGCAGCCTTTGAAGGCCGGATTATTTTTTTTCTAACGGCATCAAAGATTTTTTTGCTCCTGAACTCCTGTGGAATGGCACTGCTGTATGACTGCTGCAGTGTGAAGACCTGTGTGCGTCAGTGAAACTGCGTCCAGCACCCGTTTGGAATAAACACACCCGTATTCCTTCTTGGACAATATTTCTTACAAGAGGAAAAAAAATTGATAGTAATGTATTCTAACATACTGAGCATGATTTAAAATGAAATTTGGGCTGTGAACATGGATATTTGTCTGTGCTAGGCCTCTTCAGGCAAGACCTCAGTGGAGAACTAGTGCAAAACTGTGGTTTCAACATTGTGCCTTTGTGTAAATGGAACCTGAACCTGAGGGCCTGCATGGGGAACCCTAGAACTGATGCAACTCTTCCATCCCTGATAAAGTTGTAGCTTCAGACCCTTTAATCATACCTGTCTGAAGTGGAAGTCTGTGGCTCCTGAGGTCATGGTCCAGGAGGGCGGCTGGAACACTTTGCACCCTGGAGCTGCTCAAGTGATTAAATCAAGGAGCCGACCTGGCTGAAAGCAGGTTTCAACACCAACGCAGAGGTACCTCTGATTCGGGTTATAGTGTAACTAGCCCTGGTGTGCAAATAAGTCGTCCTGTTAACTGGAGGATATTTGAATGCCTGCCCAGTGAATTGGATTGAGCACCTGATCCAGGTGTAAAATGCTGTTTCTTCTTGTCAGATGGGTTGTAACCCTGGTCTGGCAGCAACAAAGTACCTGTGCTTCAGCACTAAGAGTTGGGGTGGAAAAGTGTGGGACCTCTAAGGCTTTGTGTTGCATTTTCCTTTTGGAATATTTTGGGGTGTTGAATCAATAAGCAGAATTTAGGAGCTAAATAAAAAGTTCCTGGCTGGCTTCTGTCTTCACGTGACCTCCCAGGTTTTTCTAAACCATAGCTTTTTTAAACCATCATGGAAAAAACACACTTCTGGGTTTGGCTGATAGATTAGCCATTTCCTGCCCTTTATGGCTTCTTTCTGGTTTGGAGTCGGAAACAATGCTGAAAGCTGATAGAATAAACCCCTGTACCACTAGAGAGAGGGATCTGTAACAGCATTTTATTTCTGGTTACTTTGTGACCTGCAGAATTGTATGTAGCTGAGCAGGGGATATTCCTGTTAAAGTGCTAGCATCCTTTTCTGAGCTTATTCTTCCTTTGTTTCTCTCTGCCCTGAAGACCCCACTCTCCATCACTTTAACAGTCTTGAGCTGTTCTTGTTGCCATGTGAGCAGCTGATAATTTTTCACTTCTACAGCAGCAGATTATGTGTGATCTCATGCTCTTATTGGGTGGTGTGTGTGCATCTCCTACTCACCAAAGTACATTAAAGCTTTGGACATGACCCGGGAAGTCATGCACAGCCGTATTGTGTTGGCACTGGGTGTCTAAGGTGGTAGCATAATGCCACTGTACAGCTGGACAAGCAGTAACACAACTGGCTTCCCTAGACCCTTGGAGTTCCACTGCGTGTCTGTAACGTAGCTACAGTCCCCACCTTCCCTACAAGTTCCTCTGGTGCAAGTCTATCTGCATTTTGAAGCCTTTTGCAGAGCTGTACCTCTTTAAAAGAGTAATGGGGTTGAAAGCAAGATACAGGGCTGTGTGACTACTTCGGGCCCATCCATTTATCAAGGAAATTGTTTTCTAGTGCCGCATACCGATAGAAAGTGTCAAGCCTGATAAATAGGCTCAAGCTTCTTCACTTCTTCATTCTCCCTAGAGCTTAGTTTCTAGAAAGAAATATTGATATGTAAAATACTAGAGATACTCACCAGGGACCAACCTGGAGTGGAGACAGGGCAGGAATATTTTAATTTTGAAGCTGGCTGGATAAACAGTCAAATGAACAAACAGTTTCTTTTGTTTTATAAAGACTTTATTTAACAACAAAAAAAAAAAAAAAAAGGGAAGGGAACTGAACTTCATACATTGAAGTGTCAGGGAGGGAACATCCTTTTAGATGTTTGGTGTGTTGGAGATAACAGCACCCTTCCTTTAATCAGTAGCCTTTTTTCCAAGTGCTTTTTTAACATGGTGCAGAGTCAGTGAGTCTGGGCTTCTGGGCATCTTATTTCTGTGCTTTGGTTGAAATAGCTCTTCCTGCTGGAATTGAAATAGGAAATGACCTGAGCTACACATGCTGAACAAGAGGAAGATGGGGAGTGGCTTGCTGACTGGAAACTTGTTAGTTCTGTTTTTCTGTTCAGTAGCTTAGAAATAATTACTTTTGAAATGTTAGGAATTTGGCTAGTGGGAGCATTTGCTGTTTTGTTATCTGTGGAAGTGCTATGCTGGGGAAAAAGTGGTATTTTCCTTGTAAGATTTTAGTTACAGTAAAATTTGTGACTAATATGGTTACAAAACTCTCCCCCCTGCCCCTTACACCACTTCTATAGAAGGAGTTAGCTTGAATCTGTGTCAGAACTATTAGTCTGCATAAGGATTTCTACAAGCTTGGTGAACAGAACCAAGGTGATCAGATCAGATGATAGCCATGCATGAGATATGTCTGGACCTGCTTTAATCCCAATCACATTGGTTTGCAGTGTCACATTGGTCATGTAGGGTATTTAAATGTTATGCTATTACTCCTGGTCTCAATGGATGAAATTTTAAGTTAACTTTAGAACTGAGAACCTCTTGAATAGTTTTATTTCCTTACAATATCAGCATACAGGTCAATATTCAAGAGCTGATTTTTTTAGAGATCATAAGGTATGTTGATACTTCTGAATGCTTTAGTCTGAAGTGCATAAATATAAAAGGGCTTCTTCTCTTACTTAATTATTGTGGGAGTAAATATTTCCTAATACTTGTTTGCTAGGGAGTAGCAAAGTATCTAGATCTTGGCTGTGGCCTAAAGTTTGTCTTTTCAGTTGTGGGGGAGAAGAAAAGAAAAAGAGTATCTCTGAAGGACAAACTGAAGTCACCAAACTGTCTTAAATATGAATGGTGAGGTCTTCCTAAATGTAAGTGCTTTACCCTGGCAATCTATGGGTGCTTTTATATTTGTTTTAGGATGGTTGCTATCTTCAGACTAGCAGTAGTTCTCAGGGATGGTCGTGTTTTCCAGAGGGACAAACATAAGCTGAGGAACGATTATAGTAACGGAGCTCTGTGAATAGCAGGTCTTTCCTATACCTAGGAGAGCCATTTTTGTGCCTGGATAAATCACTGAGGATATGAGCAAAAAGGACAGAAGACTAAACCTAGCTTGTCTAGAGATCAAACGCTGCACTAGAGTGAGTATTAAAAATAATTTGGGGAGCTAAGATGGTCTTTGGTGCCTACAGCAATGAACTGTATGAAATAAGCCTGCTCAAGTCCTGGGACATCAGAGGCTTATTTTGAGCTGGCCTCCCATTAAAGGACTTGAAAAGACAGCCCTTGCAATTCAGCTTGTCCCACTTGATTAGATTTTATCCGGAGCTTGATTGAATTTGTGGACAAGATTATGAAAAGCAACATGACTGTCAATGAAGTGAGTAGCCTTTGAGGGGAAATTTGCTAGTATCCCAGAGGGTACTGCTTTTAAGTTCAGTTATGAATATTAGAATTCCTTGATTTAGTTACAGGTTTTTAATAGAATATTCTTGCTGCTTTGCCATCAGTGATACTAGTTTAACACAGCTTGCATGGTGCTTGTTATCCTGAACTTAGTGTTTGCTTGAATCTTAAGTATCCTGAAAGTAGATGGGTTTTTTTTTTCCCATCTGGACTGTTACCAAAGTAGTCTTGGCCCCTAGGATCATAGTTTTTTAGGGAAAAGCTTTGATCTTCAAGCGCAGCAGCAAAAATAACCTTGCTCGTTAGGGTGGAGTTGGCTGCGGTGCTTTGCTGCTCTAGTGGGTCAGACTGGGTAGATGGTGACCTCTGGTTACTTACTTAAACAAGACATCTTAATATTTATGTAGTGGATATCAAAGTCAGACTCTCATTTGAGGACCTAGGGATAGCCTTTTTGTAAGATGAGAGGAAAATGGAGGAAACCTTGTTATTTACCCCATATGCAGGGGGAAGATAGCAAGTTTTTTTACTCTTCTTTTGCTGGCTCTGTTGTACTGAAAGTGTGCCATTGTCTACAGCTCCTAGACGTCAGCAGTGGCATGTTGAGTGATTGCTTGAGCCCAGTGAGAGCCAGCCTACCCATCACAGCACTGAATTGTCAGAACCTTTTCATGTTGGTGTTCTTGTTTTTCTTCTGTTGCTAAATGTTCGGTGGTGATGCTGGAGAAGAGAAAGAAAAATAAATCTCTGACATGTTCATATATAGTGGCAGCTGTTAATGGGGAAAGTAGTGGTTTGTCAATACTGGGGAAATCTCACATGCTAAAACTATGCTTTTTACCTCTTTTTTATTGAAATAAAAGCAAGTTGATGCAGGAATGACAATAACTTATAAGCTTGAGAACTATGTCCATATAGATGATTACAAACCTTCTTGGCTACTGCTGAATAATGAAGAAATGTAATCTTTAGCTGTCTGCTTGTCAGATGTCTCCACAACTAGTTTTGCTGTATGTAACTCAAGGGAACGAACAAAAAATATGATGGACTTCCAAAAGAATTTGTACTCTTAGTCCCTAAGAAATTTAAAGATGTTTTTGTACTGGGTATGCTGGCAGGATCTACCACTTTTCTCTGACAGTATGGGGAAAGTGCTGTATTTCTTAGAGATTTGTCTCCATTTGAGACTATTATAGCAGAAATTGGGTGTATGTATGTGTGTGTGGGGAATCTGTGGCTTTTGTCTTTAAGATATTAAATCTGCTCTTTGCTTTATCCCCAACAAGCTGGCAGCATGGTTTGCTTCAGGGCCTCCCATTTCAGTGCAGAGTTTGGTCATCAGGAGCCAAGTTTATCTATTTGACTTCATGCTAGTGCTTCTCATCTGCTTCAGTGCTGCTTGATCAGCTGAGGGGCAGGCAATTTACTGGAGGCAGTGACATAAAACACAGTTGTTTTAGCAGTGGTTTGACTCCTGGTTTATAAGTAGTGGGAAGCAAGTAGGTGTTTCTGGCTGCAGAAACAGTTGCTGTAATTACAGCTGTGTGATGGCAAAAGGGAGAGATGCTAATGCTTCTCCTCCCTCTAACACATTTTTCTTTGCTAGTGCAGAGGTGAAGGTGACAGTGTTGTATGGGATGGACTCCTGAGGTTTGGAACAGCTGGAACATTGAAAAAAGCTAGAGGAGTTGTATGTACATATGTTCTAAAATACCTTCTCTCTGTCCCAAAATTCTGTTGTCTTCTCCTGCTGCATGCTTGTAGCTTACCTGGGGTCTTGTAGTAGGGGCCTCGGTAGTAGCCAGCATTAACTTGTCACACTCTGTACGTTCACTGTGCTGCCCTAAGACCTTACTGTGGTCTTTGTTTTTGTTTTCAGTGGCCAACGTGGGAATGTAACAACAGAGAACTTGCTTTATTTGAAAAAAGATAGAAGTTAGACTGTTGGTTTTGCTGTTCCGTTTTCAGCCTTCTTCCTTCTCTTAGTTCTGCTTTTCCAAGCTGAGAGTCAGCACTGTGTGACCAGGCACTGTCCGTGAAGATGCACGTGATTAGTAATGACTGCTCAGAGACGAGCTTCTCCTGTGCAGTGGGGAGATTTGTTCAGAGAATCCTTTGCTTGTCTCCAAGTACTTCTGGGAGATAATGATTTTATGTCTGGGCAGAAAGAATTCCAGACTTTTCTTTTGCTAAAGCCTGCAAACCATTGCATTTGAGTTCTTTGTCCAATTGCAACTTTATTTTTTTTGTCTTGGAGATTAGTTTTTGCTCACATCTAATATTGTGTTGGTTTAGGTGGTTGTGCTAGATGAAAGCTGTAACAAGTTCTCCTGCTGTGAGCTGTTGTGCCCAGACATTAGAACTAGTTTTCCACTTCCACATCCATAGCACAGTTAATGTAGTGGTCGTAAGCCCAACAGCTGGATCAGTTGTTTTTCCACATGATGCCTGTTTCTGAACTCTCTCCTGCTTGTCCTTCTGCAAGGAGCTCTGATCTCCTTTCGTAAACATCGGTGTGGTCTAAGACCCTGGGATTGGAGCCCCTTTTGTAGGGAAGCTGAGGCTGGGTAGCTTTCTCTGTTGTGACCATTTTCCCTCTCACTTTCCTAAATTAATGGAGTGAAACGCCTACAAGAGCAGCACTCATGCTGAGCTGTGCTGCCTTTGAGGAGTATTAATACCTTTTGGATGTCAGCACTTCTCTGACCTGTGTCAGACGCGATCATGACTGTACATCTTATCCCTTCCCCTCCACCTCATCCTTATTTCTGCAGTACCATCTTCCTGCTTGCCAAGGAAAACCTGAGCCATGGCCTGAGGTAGAACATGGGGTTGTCCCAGCCTGCTTTTGTTGAAATAACCTGGTGTGGCTGCTCTGCATCGACCCTGTCATTTGCTTAACTGAGGTCCTGCCTGCTTTGGCTGTCTCTCCCTGACTGACCTCTGGCGAGGGAAGAGCGATCAATACTGGGATTAGCTGCAGAGCTGGAGCAGTATCGGCGCTTGTCAGGCTGGGCTGTGGGGATGCGGAGGAGGGGTTGAGCTGGGAGCTCTCATGCGTGCCGGCAGCCTCCCACCTCCCGGGCTCGTTGCTGTGCAGCTCTGAAAGGCGGCAGCCAATGGGAATCACGAGCATCCATACAGCTGGGCTCACCAAATCACTCCCGAGGTGCCTTGTTTTCAGTTTGAAGCACAGAACTTCTCTATTGCTGCTTTTTTTTTTCCCTTCCCTATCTCTCCTTCCCCCCACTTTGGCTGTCTCATTTTGTTGTTTTTGAGGAATAACATCCATGCTGTTGAGTCTCTTGCTTGGTCTCAAATGGTACTTGCAGCATTTCTCACACCCACAGAGTGACTATCCGTGCTGTTTAGCGTGGGGGGAGATCTGTCACCTTTTGGTGCTTCGTGACCATATCAGGTGGAGTAAGTCATGCAGCTGGAGGCAAACCTGAGCTCTGAAGGCTTGTGCTTTGCCTAGCCCTCTAAGCAAGCTGAAAATAGCCCTAAAATGGGGTCATCAGCCATTTCGTGTGCATGGGCTGTCCTCCAGTTCTGTGTGCCAGCATAAATGCTGTATAACTGCATAATGATTTGGGGCCCCCAGTGCAGGAGAGATGTTGACTAACTGGAGCATGCCTGGGGAAAGGCTACTGAGATTATTAGAGCCTTACCTGTGAAGAGAGGCTAGGAGGCTTGGAACCCTCCAGCCTGGAGAGGAGGAGGCAAAAGGACAGATCTAGGAGTAGCCTTTGCATATTTGAAGGAGGGATTTGGAGAAGATGGCACTAGGCTCTTCTCAGAGGTGCCCACCAAGAGAACAAGTGACCACAACCTCAAGTTGCAATGGGAAGTGGCACTTGGATGCAATAACTCATGAACATTTTTCTTCATAGTGCTGGAGCAGGGGCTGAGGGAAGCTTGGGAAACTGTAGCCTTAGAGACACTTAAAACTTGCCTGGGCAAGGCTCTTGGCAACCTCATCTATTAAATTACCCCTACTTTTAGCAGCAGGATGGACTACAGTGACCTCCAGAGGTCTCTTCCAGCCTATTGTTTTCTGTTTTATGGGATCTGTGAAACTGAGGTTTATCTCTGAACTCTTGTTGCAGTAACATGTTGACTTAGTAGAGTGAATGCTATAAGACTGGAACTTTTAATGTGCACATTTAAGATTAATGGGAATTAATCTTTCGGGACTCTGTGGTGCCTATTTTCAAGTTACTGGGGCAGGAGACCAGATGACTGAATGCTGCTTCACCTCTTCTCCATGGGATGCTCAGTTAAGGCTGAACAATGCTCTGTTTTCCCAGTTACCTCCACCCCAATTGGTGTGATCTTTATTTAAAAAGTATGCCTTATATTCACATATTCCCCATATGTTCCTTTCAGAATATACTGACTCCATGTCAAGGGTGGAGAAACAGTAATTTTATCTCTTAACTAATAAAGTTCAGTGGTGTGCAAGTGGGTTACAATCTAACTGTAATGAAAAACTACCCACCAGTCTTCTCCACCCTCTGGGATCCCAGGAGCTTACTGGAGCAGCACACTGCCCCAGTTTAAATTCCTCATGTGTGTGATGATTGAATTTTTTTTGTTTTATTTGGTGTTTTAAGCACGACTCTTGATAAGCTAGTTTGATGGTTGGCTGCTATGTGTAGGGGCAGCATTTGACAGATTACTTTAGAGGGGGAAAGCAACTTAAGTAGCTTAATAGGATTTAGCTCTGCCTACACTGTCCTGCCAGAGCACATTATAAACCACTTTAGTGGGATTCCTTCTTTAAATATATCCATGACATCAGTGTAGGCAGAACCTCTAAAAGAGCTCTGGGAACTTTCCTGTAAAATCAATCTCAAGATGCGGTTCAGAAGAATTTGAGTGAACTGCATCTCCTGTGCAGGAGCCTGAGGAATGCTACCAGCACTGATCTTGTGAGCAGAATCGAAGGATCTCTGAAGGAGGGCTGTGTGTGTAATAATTTACCTATAAAGTGTATTGATTTCTAGTGGAAATGATGCGTCTGGCTCGGGAAAGCAGAGCAGCTAACGAAGAATCATGTTAGGACACAGTGGAGCAAACACCTGCTTCTTTTAACTGGCATAACTGCTATAACAGCAAAATAACCCCATGTCCTATGTATTCCCAAGACTTGTTGGTAAAGGAAGCTAAAAGTGAGTTATATTTGCTCCTAAGTAGCTGATATAAATCCAGTACTTTGCATTTTTTTAGGGCAGTGGTCCATGACAACTTTCAGCTTTGCTGGCAGACAAGCCCTAAGAGAGTTGAACAGCTTTGCTTAGTTCAAAGGAGACAGTTTCCCCTCTTTCCCCGACCCCGTGGGGAAACGGAGGGACTGTGAGAAGAGATGCTCAGACCAGAGCCACAAAGTGGGATGCCCTCTCTAAATACATGTTGTGACACCGTATTTGACTTCTAATGACAATTTTTTTTTTAATCTATATGCACATCTACTGTTAGCTGTTTCAGGAGATGAATTTAGAAATCATGTATTTCCCTTTTTTTATCAGCATGATGGCTGGGCAGCAGAAGTGGAGGGGTAAGGCTGTGACCACTTGCTGTTGAGGGAACAGCATCTGACTTTACCCTGGTTGCTGAGAGGGCCATCTGCAGCTCTGCACTGCTTAATGGGGAAAGCTGTAAAGAAAGCACCTCTATTCAAACTGTATTTCCCTTCAGTATAGTGCCGGAGGCCCTCACCCCTTCTCGGTGTTTGGCGAGGAGCCTGCATGAGGCCTTTCTTCGCTCTGTAGCTTCCCTTGTGCAGGCTGCAGTGCTGAGAGGAGAAGTGGTTAATGGTGCTCCCAGTCTTGTCAGTGGTGCAGAAACACAGGCTCCAGCTGTGACTGTGGTGGGTCTTGGCTAGCTTGGATAGTTTTTTGATCTGCTTCCTCTATTAGTCTCTGTATGGTATTTTTTTTTCTGCATTTGAAGGCTCTCAATAGTGAATATTGGTTGTCTTTGTCCTAATTTTTTTGTGTGTGTGTGAGAGCACTTTTTTTTTTTTCTTCAAAGAAAGAAAAGGGGGGGAGGGACTCAAAAAACCTCAAAATAAAACCAAGGAAAACTTGATGTGGAAATGCTTCCTGCACATGAATGAGCCTCTTTTGGGGGAGGGAACTGCACAGCTTTAAGTTGAAGGAAGAGACTTCCTCTTTTTTTTTTCCTTTTTTTTTTTCCCCTCCCCTTCCTTTTTAACCCCAGCTGTAGTAGACTTCAAAGAGGAAGCTTGGAGTGAATTTATGGTGAGAAGTGTGGCACTTGTTTGTCTCTGGCAGTTAAATGTCATGTTTGCGTTGTTTGACCAAGGAGGTCAGTTCAGGTCAGAAGTCAATAGGTGGGTCAGAGGTCTGTGTTCCTCCTTCCTCAACTTAGAGAAGATATCCCTATGGGATATTGCCCCTTCCCAGTTCCAGTTCTCCACAACTGACATACTGCATTAAAGCTGAGTTCAAATAGAAATTATTTTAAGGAAGATGTCATACAGACTGCTAGCTGTAGCACAGTGGGCTGTGACTTCTTAAACATGCAGGGCAGTTTGCCTTTGATTTTTGCTCTTTATCTCCTCCCAGAGGTTACCCATCAGGACAGCTAGACCAGTGTAATTGATAGTATAATTGAGAGTGCTATGTCTCTCACCCTGCAGTAGTCTTAATGTATATTATGAACTATACTAAGTTTTTGCTGTGTAAACAGCCACTTAGCCTGCTTTAATTGTGTAGACAGATGCTGCTAAGACTGAACGGGGCAAATATCAATGGAAAAGCAGTGCCCCATTTTTAATTTTTGTTGGATTTTTTTTTTTTCTTGTCCCAAACATCTCACTTTTGATTCTGGAGATTGGCTTCAGGTAGCAAACTGAGCATAAACTGAACACTGGATGTCCATGTTAGACACCTGAGTAGCACTGCTCTGGCCCATTCCTGTCACTGACATATAAATACAGAAGTGTAATTACAGCAGCGTAGGTTCCTGTCCATTCAGTGCTGATAGAAGCAGTTTATGAAGGCATTTGCAGTGGATTTGTTATCTTGGCCAGAAAGTATCTCTCTTCCTCCTAATGAATCTTTTTTTTAAACTCAGGTGCCTCCAAATGCTCAAGCATATGCTAGATCTTCTTACTATGGCTGAAACATTTTCCTAATAGCTGCTGTTTAGAAAAAGATACCTTCATGGTGCTAATGATATGAAACAAGTTATGATATGAAACTGTTATTTGCCCACAGCACTTTAGGAACCAAGGTAAAATTGCTGCTTTTGTTAATTCTGTTGTTGCACTTCTCCCCAAAGCAAATGAGCTTCTCTACTTCTTTGAGCCCGGTCAGTGAGCCCTTACCAAATCCTGGCTGCAATCCCACCAAAATTACTAGACAATGGAAGGTTGCAGTGATGTTCCAGAGTGAATGAGACACTGTGCAGGGTCCTGTAGTGGAAACTGGTGAAAGGCAACTTGCCCTGGCTTTCCAGAATCACTTCAGTCCAAGTGTGGTGGTTAAAAATATCTTCTCTTAAAAGGAACTTCTTTCATGTGGAAATTTTGGAGACAAATCTGGAAACTCATTGTGGATTTTTTTTATCACTTGGGGTAGATGGGAAGTGGCCATACTAGAACTGTTTTTCCTCTCAGCTGCTTTGATTTGTCTGCAAGTCATGAGCTGTGCAGTGAAGATGCCAGAAAAGCATAGTGAGAGGAAGAATGCTTGTGCTGGACATCTAGGCATGCATCCTATGCAACTGAATGTATACACTGCTAAGAAACTTGAATAAATCTTCTTTGTTTGGTAAAACGTAACTAACAGACATGATGTGTTACTGAGTCACTGAAGACAAGCCAGCAAGTACAAATTGATGCAAAACAATGGCAGAAGTGAGCAGAACTGCATTATCTACAGTGGTCATGCCCATAAAAACACTGCCATCCCTGCTGATGGGCTCACCGTGTTGATGGGTTGATGTTCCCTTTGGGCAAAGTTTCCACAAATGGGACAAGTTTTTGTTTTCTCTTCCACTTAGGAGTGGCTCTGCTTGTTTCCACTCTTCTTCCCCTCCCTCTCCAATGCCTTGTTTATCTTTTTCCAAATAGAAATGGTGTTTGAAAGCCTCCTAAAGCACACTGATGGCTGCCTGCTTAAGTGGTCCTGCATGGTGGATGGAGCTTGCAGTGACCTCTCTGCCAGGCCTTTCCTGCTGTGGACATCAGAGCTGAGGGTTGAGCTCCGTGTCTTCAAACTCTGTAGTGGCTGATTGCGTCCAATTTGGTTGGCTGGTTAAGATGAGATGTTTAGAAGATAAAGAAAGCTGCTGTGAGCCTAAATATGGCATTTAATCTTAACTGGTGCCATGTCATTATCTATCCAGTCCTTGAAAGGACAAGCTTTAGGTCCTACAGAGGAACAGAAGACTTGTAAATGATGCATGTAATAATTTCTCCTGAAAGATCCTATCTCTGTAGAGAACTCTTGAATTTCGCAGGAATAGTATGAATACTTGGGTTTCAAACTGTATCTAATAAGAAACAGCAACAGCTAAAGCAGCAGAGTCTTGAAAGAAAATCCTTGATGTTGGTGTCCACTCCAGAGCGTGCATGGTCAGCATAGATAGCTTAAAAAAATGCAGTGTCCCAGTGCTTTGCTTGATAGTGTGTAAGGATATGCACATAGGAGAGATTTCTTTTTTTCTTCTTTTTTTTTTCCTCCTTTAAATGAAGTGCATTGTCTCTGAGAGCCCGTGTTGTAGGAGGGGGAGGGGAAAAAGGATGGAAATTGGATTAAGTCACTGGGCTTCAGGCCTAAGCATTTCCTGCCCTTTTTTTTTTTAATTTTCTTTTTATTTTTTTTTTGTTTAGTTTTAATACACTGGTGCTGCCTAGCTCATGTGCTGGGCTGTGCAAGCGTGCCCTGGTCCCTGCCTGCGTGCAACAGGCAGCTTGGCACTGCCGTCTCCTGCCTTCGGGGAGTTCCAGGCCAGCAGGAACATAGCTGAGCTCCCGCTGCAGAGCTGGGAATGGGGAATTGTCTTGGCATGGGGATTTATACAGCACTTGGGCTTCAGCCAGGTAACACAGGCAGTGCTTGCTTATCCCTGAGTTGTAGGAGCATTAAATTCATACTTCCTTTATAGCACAGAGTTTCGTTCCGTTATCCAGTTTGCTGGAAAATTACCTTGTGAAGAGATTGGGTTTTAAGACTTTAATGGATGATACAGCTTCTAACCAAGGAAATAAAGCTGCTTCTAAAAGATCTTGAGTAGAGTAGCTGCTGTTGGGTGGGAATGTGTCAGCTAATCTGCTGTGGAAAAGGAATGTCTGGTGAAATTGTGCAGATCTGCCATGGGTGAGCTGAGTGTGGACACAAGCGGTGCAGGGCACCCACCAGATTCTTCCAGCTGTCCTTTTGGTGCCCTTCACCTCAATATTACAAATATTTATCTCATTCTTGTCTTTAAACAAAGTTAAATAGTCATTTTAACTATGTTCAAATGAGAATACTGGGAAGGAGTAAACTTCTAAAGCTGAAGGCCTGTTCCCAAGAGGATTCCTTACACGTTTTGCTTGTCTGGGATCTGGGGCAAAGAACTGCATGAACACTGATGCATCTGTGGTGGTTTTTTTAGAGCCCTGCAAGGGAATTTGCAGAATCCCCAGAAAGGAAATCCGCCTTTTCAGCGAGAATGCTCATTTGACAAGCTGCCAGTTCTGAGCTAAGCCTCATTTAATAAAGATTTAGTCTGTGGGGACCTGTCAGTGGAAACTGAATTTGGTGAGAGTGTCTCATTCTTTTCATCCCTGTAGTGCAGAGAGGCTTTCAGCCAGCATTATGGAGAAACTAGGGATAAGAACATCCAATTTAGAGGACCCCCTTACCTCTGGGAATGTTTCCTTGCTGTGTAAGATGGAGATTGCTGAGTTGGTAACAGCTAAGAGAATAAATGGATTGTTATTTGACTTCAACCCAATAGGACTCCAGTGTTCACTGCTGATTAGCACGGCTTAGATCTGCATTTGTGGGCAGAAAAAAACCTCCCACCAACCCAATTGTTAAGCAAATCCTTTCTACTCAGTACTTTCCATCTCTCTTTGGTTTGTGATATGAGATGCTCTGATGAATTCTAGCCACCTGCCCCCATGTAACCTGTGGAAGTTGAGGTGTGCAAATCTACCCACGCTGTGTATTCGATCACAGCTCTCAGACCTCTGGCAAGGATTGGATTGCATGTTGGTTACTGCAATAAACCAAGGAGCAGCAAGGTTGTGTCTTTTTGGCCTCTGAACTTCTGTGACTTCTGTGAATTGGACCAAATATAAAGGCAGTGGTAAAAGTCTTTAATTATGAAATAAGGGGTCGGAATGTTAGTATGGAGGAAATGATGATGAATCTTTAATCAACCTAGTCTTGTTCTCACTTGTTGCCTGCACAAGGGCACTTGAGAAATTAATCTGAATTAACTGGAGGAGTAAATTCAAAGCAGATTAGTTAAACCACTTTAAATGCACTAAAGTGAATTAAACTACACTGAATTAAGGCCATTCTAGTTAAACTACATTAAACCCCTGTGTGAACACTCATTTGTAATTAAAGTGGATTTAGTTCACAACTCTAATACCAATTAACTGTGGAATGCCCTTGCCTGTGTAGATAACTTCTCAGCATCAAGGAAGCTAGCCTGCTTATTTAACCAACTTGATTAAATAGAGTTGAGCTATCTAGTCATGCTAGGAGATGTTTCAACTGTAGATCTGTTTTATTATAATGTGTCTGCTCTATTGTCTTAAGGTGATTAAAAAAAAATAAAAAGCATGACATAATCCTTGGCATTTTCCTTTTTCCAGAAAGGAAAACCAATAGCTAGAAAAACCCTAAAGGCAAAGTGTTGGCCTGTATTGCTTGCTCCAGTGTGAACTTGCCCTAAATATATGTGTGTGTGTGTATGTGTATATATATATATATATATATATAAGCTACTGCACTCCCTTACAGTGTGCTTTCTCTGGGAGATGTCTGTATAAGGAGATGAGATGGTGGAACCTATCCTCTGTTTCCATGGTGCTCTTCTGTGCTTCAGAGGGATCCCTTGCAAAGGAGAATACATCTCAGTACCGTGGGAAAAGCCTCTTCCACAGCACGTTTCCTGCCCAGCCTTGCTCCTCTACTGTGTTGAGCACAGTAATTGGCCTGGGAAGGCCTGTCCCCCAGGCAGAGGAGATAGGGATGGTTTAGTGCTGAGATCAGCAGTGGTTTCCACATCCTCCCCCCACATTACATTTGCCAATACATGGTTGGCTTCGTTCCCTACCAAAGCCTGCATCCTTCTGTAGAGGCTGTGGGATGAATGACATCCTGAGACGCTTAAGTATCTCAACAAACACCACATACAGCATTTTTCAGAAATGATAATTGAGTCTCTGAACACACAGCATGTTCAGAACAATTTGATGAGGGGGTCAGAGAGTGTTCCTTGTGTTGCCAACATGACAAAAAAAATCTGTTTGGTAGGGCATAGTTAGCATCTACGAGTATTCAAGCTTCTTAGAGTTGTCCTGAGGTCTGCAAAAAAAATGGTGCAGGAAGTAGTGTAGGCATGATACTATCCCACAGCAGTTTCTTTTCTTGCTAAGAAGACTTCCGTCCTTCATGGAATAAATAGAGATGAGTGCTCCTTTGGCAGCAACCCAGTTTGCTTCATTTGTTCTTCTGGGTGAACGTTTTTCTCTTCCCACACTCCTTTAACCTCTTCTCTCTGTTTTATTATCACAATCTCAAGTCTCTGCATGGAAATCCAGAAGGAACATTAGCTGCAGATTCAGTGGAAAGCTTTCTTTTGGCAAAACCTAACTTTAAGGTAAAACTATAAACAGTTCTCAGTCTGGCAATGATTAAAACAGCTGTGTTGTTGAGATGCTCAAAAGCTGTAGCTACTTTGTCCTCTAGGTTGAAACTATGAAGTTTTAATATGAAATAACTTCAAAATTATTGATGGAAGATTAAAGGTGAAACTGCATGCTTTTCAGGAACCACCTGAAGGCTTCAGCTTTGCTCTCAAGTTTCTTAAATGAGGTTTTAGTGGATTTTCTAACTAGTAGTACAGTAGCTGTGCTATCCAGAAATAGCTATCATCTGTTCCATGTAAAAAGCTACTCACTATGCTCTGCTACTATTAGTACAGTTAAGGTCTAAAGAATGTAGTAATTGGAAGTTGGATAAATTGAGATTGGCAAAACTTGTACTTAATAAACATATGGATGATCTTGAGCTCGTGTGTATTCAGAATTAACTTTCTAAACCTGTTCTGCTGCCAGAACTTCTTGTGCCAAGTAACCTTTGTGGCAGAGGGGACCTGTTGGTGTGAGGAAGGGTCCCTAAGCCAACACTTGTCAAGTGACAAACAAACACCACTTAAGGCAGTGCTAAACCATGACACTTAATGTGAATACAACCCAGCGTTTACCTCCCGTGTTACAATGTGTCGTGGCTTTTATTTTAGGCTATCCCTTCCAAGGAAATATACTCAAATGCATCTTGTATATCCCTTTTCTCATGTTCTTATGTAGATCACTTCTTTGTGACTGCTTATGTAGGATGGGATGGAGTATATACATCCCTTAAGTGCAGTTTCAGCAGCTAAAATTAGCCTTCCAGGACCACAGTTCAGACATATTCAGGTAACTAATGATGTGGATCACAGTTTGGAACTTGCAAGCTGAAAAAGCAGCTGTTTTGTCTGGAGGTTTTTCATCCAGGTGACAAGGCTGTGTATTGGTTTAATTGATCCACAGTAACGTAAGGCATGGTCTTGGAGACCAAGGATTGTGCTAATTGAAGGCTGATCTACATGTACTCCCCTAGGTATAACATCAGAGCCTGTAGGTATCCTCATACCATGTGTAAGAGCTAACCATCCCCTGGGTATATTTGCAGGGAATGATTTTGCTGTCCCTCTCTCTGTGCATGGAGACCTGGATGTTTTCTGCCCCTTTTTTTTTGGCTTCTTACTCCCACTGAGAGAATAAATACCATGAATCCTGGCAACAGTGCTGGAGTTGAGAAAGGCTATTAACACTGCAGCATGCTGTTGAGCACGGTCCCTGCACAAGACCGAGTGTATTCAGGTTTCATGGTGCCTTTCCAAGCTACAATGCTGCTCATGGTTCCTTCCCTGTGTACTGCTATTAACTTTTATTTTGAAAGTGCTTCCTAACACTGTAGCTTCGTCTCCTGCCAGTCTGGCTGATACCACTTGGATTTACACTCATTTTCAGGGACTGCTCTGTCTCCACTTCTGCCATTAGTGTCAGCACAGCGGTAAAATGTTGCTCCTCCAAGTTGTCTCCGTTTTCCTGTAAGGGCAGTTCATGCATCATTTGCTCTAAAGGTTCTGATAGCTCAGCAAATGTTCACAGACAAATTGATGCTCTTTTGTGGCAAAAGGCCCGGTGCATAATTTTACATTTACTTGGGATAACGTGGCCTTGGATAACCAAGTCCCAGATTTTGTGTTGCAGGATAGAATGTCTGAGGGTTTATCCAGCCTCAACCCCCCTTTTTAAAAATACTGTCATTTAATCCTGACAAGCAGGCACTGGCATATCTTTGCTTGTGACCAGGCTTTCACTGCCAGCCAGTCTCTGGGTCCTAAACTGACTCATCAGTAAGAAAGATTAATAACTGCTCTGCTGGATGATTTCACTTGTTGTCATGGCACATATCCATTAATGGAAAACAAATATTCTCTGGAAAATGAAACACAGATCGCAGTGTAGTGGTCACCCAAGTCCTTTTGGCCAGATGAATAAATTAAAGCGTGTATGAAGAGTTGAGGACTTCAGGTTGCTTGCTGCATTGCAGTCTTAATTTTTTTTTTCCTTCTTTTTGTGTTTCCTTTTTTTTTCCTTTTATTGAAAGCTGTTCTCCCTACATCTGGTGCTGCAGTGTGTTGATTTTTTTTTTTTTTTTTTCTCTTTTTTCCTGATAAGGAGTCTCTGGGAGGATGTTTTCAGCTGGGTTTGCCTTTCTAGTGGTAATGCCTTTTAGCATGTGCAGGAAGGTTGAGGGTGTGAAGAAAGAAGTGCAGGCGAGCAGTGCAGGAAAGCTTTGCATTACAGCAGCCTGACGTGTTTAAAAAATAAAGAATATCCCCGAGGAGCTTTGGTATGCCAAATGTGTTAGTTAAATTAGCATTGAGAGCTCGTACATGGCAAGCCTTCAGAAGTGGGAGAACGTGGGGCTCTGAACACAGCTTCCCTCTCGAAGGCCCCTTTCTGCTCAGGAACTCAGGCAGCACACACACCATCTGGTGTAACGATGGGAAAGGGGGATAGGGCTTTTTCCCTTCCACCCCCCCTCTTCTCTGTTCCAGATCCCAAAGTTCACTTTCTACAACGGGACTGAGTTTCTGTTGTTCAGTTTGGGAAAGCAGCACCTGTAAGCTCCCTCCATCCCAGCTTGGTGGGCTCTGGGTGGGTTTCTTGAGGCTGGGAAAGCAAAGGGCGTGCGGCTGCGTGGAGTACCGGTGATGCAGCGGTTGGGTTTCGCTGGCGTGGCTCTCGTTATGTGTGGCGATGGGCCCTACGCTCTGTACACACTGACGTGTGCTTGGCTGGAACGTGTGTTGTGTGGCTCTATAGTTTGCCAGGATAATAACTCAGCAGGGAGTACCTATGGAGCAGACCAGGGGGGAAAGAAGGGGAAGAAAAGCCTACGAAGAGCAAATCACTACCAGACCCCGCTAGAAACAGTCACCAGTTTTGTTGAGAATCTTATTTTAATCACAGCATTCTTTGTTCTGTTGCTTTGACCAGGAGGAAGTTATTGTTTCAATCAGGAAAAAAGAGTATAAATGTTTTTTAAGGAGTTTCTGCATGGGGAGGAAAAGAGATACTGATTAAAAAAAACCCCAAACCAACCCAAACCTTTGTTTTAGGTTTATTGATATAGATCTATGTCTGCCTTCCTGATTTTGAGGCAGCAGTAGGTGACTTAGGCCCTTTATCATTTCTAATAAGTTGTCATTTGTCACCACTATCAAGGGCTTATCCAAAAAAGCTTATGGGTAAAATACTTTGTTCATTCACATGGGAAAGTGTGTCTGGATTTGGTGTTAGAATGGATTATTTTTTTTATTTAACAAAATTGTTTTGCATTTTTGGGTTTTGGACAGGATTTTCTGAATAAAAAGAAATTACAATGGAGCTAAACACTTATTGCTTTCCTTTCCTCCCAGGAACATCAGACTAGGAATAGGTATAACACAATAACTCAGCTTGTGACAACTTCAAGCCAATGTGTCTGTAGCATCCACGTTTGTTGTACCTATATATGTGGATGGTATATGGAGGGGTTCAGCATTTATCCTAGGTTTGCCTTGAACAGAAACCTTGCATGAAAATTCAGTTGGGTTTTTTTTAAACCTCTCTGCATGTTTAATAAATTCCACCCCCTTTCAAACCCACTCAGGCACTTGGTTTTCTAATGAATAAGCCTGCATATTTATTCATGAAGATTAAAGCACTGTACAGATAGAGGCAGCTGGCTGAACTATGATTTTGGTTTGGTTTTTTTCTTTAAATCTTCTGACCTCTCATCAGGAGTAAAGAGGAAACCCTCCCTGATTCATTTAGGCTGTTTACAGACTAGGGCAGAGAAAATGGCTCAGCTATTTACTGCTTAGGTACGGAATGCAACTTCAAGTGGGATGTAGAGAGGGGAGAAAGTGGTGCTAAAAATCTCTTGTTTGTATTTTAAAAATATACAAAACCCACAAAACAACTTATTTTCAAGGTATACCCTCAGCACTGCCTTATTGCAAAGCCCTCGGACATCTGGGCCCTGGCTCAGGTCCCCTGCTGTGGCTGTGTCGTGTCGGATGTGACGCCCGTCTCTGTTTTCCACAGGCTCTGCTGCTGTTGGGTGGCATCGCTCTCTCCTGCCTCGCTCTGGACCTGCTCTTTCTCTTGTTCTACTCGTTTTGGCTGTGTTGCCGCCATCGGAAGAGCGAAGAACATCTGAATGCTGACTGCTGCTGCACGGCATGGTGTGTCATCATCGCCACCCTGGTGTGCAGGTACGGTTGATGACTGACAGGGATTTCCCTGTTCCTTGGGCTGACGTATCCCATGCATGCGTCTTCACGCTTGGTATGCTGTGTCTGTGGTTAGTCAGTGTTGGCAATAATCCCTCTTTCCACTTGGTATATGTATATTTTAAATGTCTGTAATGTATTTTCTTCCTTTCTGTCACTTGCTGAACTGCCTGATGGTTTGAGCAATGTGAAAAGGAATAGCTAATGTCCTGCTCTCTGCCACTTTGCAAGTGGTAAATCAAGGACACTGCACCCTCGGGAGCTTAATGCTTAAATAGGATGGATACAGCTGAAGTATTTACCAGGCCTAGGAGGAGATTTCTTAAAATCTGGTGTCCGAAAAGAATGACTGTGTGGGAGAGTAGATTAGGAAGAAAGAGGCACAGATGATTCTTTTGGGTTTGGAAGTATTGGTATTTGACTGGAGTGGATGTTCTGATTTTGCAGCCTGTGTAAGACGCTGCTGCATTTCATTATCTGTACTAATGTGTCATCTCCAAGGTTGCTAGCAATGGTGCTAGTGTTAGCAACACTTCAGGTTATGACTGAGTAATAGAAGATTTTGGAAGTGAGGTGAAAAGAAGGGTTGCTGAAAAAGAAGGAAGAAGGAAAAAAAGTAATTGGTGGAGAGCATATGCAGAAGTTGTTAAAGGGAGAGAATTTATATTTTGTTTGTTTTCTGGGTTGGTGGGTGGTGTGGTGGGGTTTTTTTGTTTGCTTTTTTTGGTTGGTTTTTGTTGTGGTTTGGTATTTTTGGTCAACATAAATAAGGGTCCCGTTTTCTAGAAAGTTAATGATGGGGCATCTGAAAGCTGGGACTTGTTTGCAAACCTCTGGAAGAAGAGCTCTATGGATGTGTGCCCTGAGACTGAGCACTGCATTTCTTACCCATTCCAAGCATCATCTACCCTTGCCCAAGACTCCAGGTGGTCTTGGTTGCCCCTCCCCAGGGCTGGCAGATGTAGGAGCAGTCCCCTGTTTGGAAAGGAGATAACAAGTAGATTGTATTTTGCAGTGTCTTGTGGCTCCTCTTCTTGTATTAACCTGCTGAGAGGTGGTGGATCTGGTGTGTGATCTTTTTGGAGGCGAGCGTGTTCCTTGAAGGCCAGGCTTAGCTGTTCAAGGGCTGGATTGTGCTACTAAGGTATTTGTGTATTTGCTCTTTTAAGGCACATACTTAAGAAAATAGAAAACCCCTGAAGTACTGGGAGCAGACACTGTAGAGCAGACATAATGTTGTGAGTTTAGCAGCTGGGGATGGATTTGCCTGTAGAGGCAGGGGCTCAGTGCTGAGAAGGAGGGCTGGTACATTAGCCAATATTGCTGTGTTTGCAGGGAGCTCTTCTGTGCTTTGCTGACTGCAAATAGGTGCCTGAAATGGAAAGACAAGCCAGAGAACAACTTGCAAAGAAGAAATCTCAGCCTTATACACCTTTCTTTTCCCTTTTAGTGAGCTCAAGAGCTTCAGCTGCATCTATTCCAATCCACTGGAAGTGCTGTGGTCCTAACCCTTTCTTACAGAAGCTTTAGCTGATGCTATTTATAGTTGTGCTGCTGCTACAGGCTCTTGGTAGCTGCTGTTGTGCAGCATGTGTCCAAGACAGCTGCTGTGGAGTGTGGTGGTTGTGTTTGTTTTTAATTGTAGAAAAGGTGAGAAGGAGGTATTTCACATGTCTCCCAGAGCCTGCAGGAGACAATTTAAAGTTGGAAGGTCAGCATATAAATTCTGGTGAACTTGATGCAACTCGCAATCAAGTCCACAAGCTGGAAAACTGCTTAGGCTTCCTCAAAATCTGAACCCTTGGTTCTCATCCTTGGTGTACCACTTGTTTTTGCAAGTATTAAATGCAGGAGTATCCTTAAAACTAAGATTCTGCCTGCATCTACAGTGATATTGGATGAATATTTATCTTAATTAAGTTTTAAATTTCCACTCTGAGTTGGCATGCTTGAGCAATAGCAGGTTGGTACCATCTGTGGAGAGTGAAGGTGCTGTCGGGGTGCTGCTGCTCCCCCTGTGAAGCTGAGGTGGGTTTTCTGCTCCTCTTACAGCAGCTGGACATGACAGTGCACTAGGACCAATGTCTCTTGGTGCTCTGTGCTAAGTGTCTGGCTGGGAATGCAGATACGGCTTCTGAGAAGCAAGGAATCTAATCTGTGCTAGCAGGAATTCCCAGCTAGATACCAAGAGTTAAAGATTAGTCCACTGGATATATCCTGTCCTAGCTGTGTGTTACACATAGCAGAAGTGCCACCCCAGCAGATGCTGTTCTGTTTCAGGATGATGGGGAATTCTGAATGTCTGCCTGACAGTAGGCTGACCTGGGGGGTCATTCGTAGCACCGTGTGTGAGGGGAGAGAAGTAGCTTGGATGCTGAAGCAGCAAGGGGTTCCAAACAGCAGCTGGTCTGGTCTGTCTGAGTACTGTGAAGTGGACTGTTGTCTTCCTAGCTGAGAACTAGTTAACTCTGGTTAACTTCAGCTGTGCCTAGTACATGCTTTTCTAGGTAGTGCTTAATTCCAGAGGGCTCTTTGTACTGTGAATCCTGTTGAATGCTGCGGATCAGTTTCCCAATGACTCTTTTTATTTCCTGCTGAACAAAAGGGATAATGCTGAGCCAGCAGGAAGGCATAACTGGTTAACAGGAGCTCTCCAGCAAAATGTCTCTCTAATGAGTCTTCCCAGTTGCTCTAGCCACAAAGCTGCAGGAATGATTTGCCTAGACTATTCCTTGAATACTTGGTTCATTTCTAGTCCTTACCAATTTCAATTGGTTTATGTGCATGGGGAGTTGTTTATAAATCTACTAGTTAGGTGACCCTAACCTTTCCAGAAGGGAGCTTGGCTCTGAAGATGGGTAGGAAGCTTCGTGGAGAGGATACCTGAAAGAAATGGGTACAAATAGATGGTGAAAACTTGCTTTCTCAAGTGTCAGTAATAGCGCTTTCCCTTGGTGCGAAAGAGCAAGGTGGTAATTAGACAGACAAATTAACATTCCTCCTGAGAACATGAAGTCTAAAAAGGGCTCTCCTTATGAAGTTCCTGTAATTAGAGATGACTTGGTGTAGTTAGATTATTCATTTCTAAGGATGTGATGTGAATAGATAGTGTTCATCTCTTCAGACTGGTGACTGGGTGCCCAGAGGGGTTTTCACTGTGTGTGTGCATGGGTATTACAACGGGAGGCTCTCTCCACCAGGAGGCATGTATGTGTTCCCTGTATCAGATTAATGCTCTCCTGTTCATGTGTACCTTGTGTAATTCAGAAGACATTTTTTTCCAGATCACATTGCAAGTTAATTCAGAATTACACTTGATTTTTCTTTTTTTGGTTCTTTTATCAAGGGATGTCCTAAGCCCATGTGACTCTTGCATACAAACAAGAGGAAAGCTTTGCTCCAGACTTGAATTTCTTGGGTCTTGCTGAAAAGTGATGTTGAAGTGTGTGTACACAACCTGCAGTACTTTAAATTATACTGTTGTATCTGTTGGAATACACAAAAATCATGGCATGCTGCTCTTCTGTCTCATGTCATACAACTCTTCAAAGAGCTGATACAGTGTACTGTCTCTCTCTAGTGTGTTTCTGTGGATGTGTGCCAGTGATGAAAGTGTTAATCTCAGGAGTGCAGTGGGTTTTTTTGTCTTAACATAAGTGGGTTTCCTAAAACTTACCAACATGACTGAGTAGCCAAGTGTTTTTTTTAAATGCAGCATTGAACAGCAGGAGCAACTTTTTAAATGACCTGTAAGAGCTTGGAAGTTTGCATTTGAAGATTTTTTTATTAAAGTATAGGAGTGAGAAGGAAGGCAGGGGAGAGGTGGGGGAAGCAACAGGAGACTGACAAAGGTAGGTTTGGGAGGAGGAAATGAAGATAGGATGGTGTGGATTCAGGAGGAGAGCGGTGTTTGTGCGCTGGGGAGGGGAGTGTGACAAGCAAGAACAGCAGAAGGGAATATGACTTTCCTATAGAAGTGTTAAAAATGTGTTGGAGTATCTTCCAGAGGGTGCTAGGGTGGAAAAATGCTGTGTCATTCAGGAATGCTGTTCTTGTATCCATGCTGCACGACAGAAATGCAGGCTCCCCCATTGGGAGATGATTTTTTCATCCTGTAATGGGAGATGGATCTGCTGTATCTCAGGCTACAGAGCCTCTCAGGATTTGTGCAAGAAGCTATATGATTTGTCCTGACCTCAAGGACTTAGCACTGTTGGGTTAAGATGAGGTGATATATTTTTACCTTATAAGAATGTGCTTAAATAGAAGGAACCCCTCTGTTTCCCTTTAATCAAATAAAAGGTAGTTTAAAACTAGTGCAAATCCTTAAATCTGCTTTAAACAATAGCAACTTACACCAGTGTGTGTAGGCAGGGATTTGAAACAACTGTTGGATTTAGATGAAGCCAAATGCAAATAGAAAACTAAACAGCAACAGTTTTCTTCCCTCTCTGGCAGTTCCCCCACCCTTCAGCTCTGTCCCCTCCTCTGTGGGTCCAGGCTGGGGGCAGCTGCCTGGGCTTCAGGGTTGGTTTCCTGCCCTCTAGTGTGATAGAAAGGGGCACTGCCACAAAACTCTACAACTTGCTCCTAGGAGAAGGGGCGGCTGTGTGAGCAGCTCTTGCTAGCACAGGGTGTGAATGCAGAGCTGGCTTTTGCTGGGCAGCCATGGAATAATTAATGCTTTATGTGTAGCTTCCAGTGCATGTGTGATATGCATGTCTAGAAGAGTTTGTTACTTGGATTAAATGTCTTTTATCCCAATTCTTGTTGCTCTAGTGTTCTCTTTCAGGAGAGGTGACTGTGCCTAGAGGGTTAAGGGCAGTTGAAGCTGTGGTTCAGACAGGGCTGGATTGGAAGCCTACGGATGGCTGCTGGGGTAGTTCTGCCTTGAATAGGGTAATGAGTTTCAAGCCACTTGCCTGGAGTTGCTAGCACTTCATAAATGATACCTTTGAGTAAACTGGCTAATGTACCTGGCAGTGCTGCATCTTTAAGGATGAGATGACTGCTGCTACTTCAGAGTGCTGTTTCTGAGTCTTTTCCATCAAAACAGTGCTACTGTGCTGGGAATACTGAGAGCCAAGCAGCAGGTTTTGGGCACTTACCAAGCCTTTGAAAGAATGGTAGCTGTAACAGGCTGAATAAAAATTGCTCACCAATTAAAGGGGTCAGATCTGCATATTCAACATCAAGAATGTTCTGGAATTTATTTGGGGTCTATAGTAGAAACAACTGTTAAAGTTTTCTGCTGCTCAGGAGAGTGAAAGGATCTATCTGAATTTGTTTGCTCTGATAAGACAAGGGAAAATTCAAGAGAGAGATTTAATTGCTGCAGTGGGATGCTGAGTTGCCTTATCCTGGGCATAGCTCTGGATCTGTGTTCTCACTAGCTCAGGAGGAGTGGGGTGTGTGTCTTTTTATTCCTGGGCATCCTAGGCATACGATATCAAGCTCTGATAATAGCTGCAACCAGTGGGGAATGCAGAGGGCTTTTCTCTCTTTTAATTATCAGCATCATTTGCATTAGGAAAATGTTTGAGGAATGGTGCTCATGAAGAAAGAGGCTGATTTCTTGTATTAACACTAAATATTTAGAATTTCATACCTGCTGCCTCTCTTTCTGTATATGATGCAGGCTGCCTGCTGTCCCTGGAAGACTCTTCAGCTGAGGCTTTTATAGGCCAAGTTCTCTATAATTTATGGATATTCAGTTGTTGGAAAAAGCATGGGCCTGACACAGATTTTTCATAGTGGATCTGCTTCCAGTGCGTGATCTTTGCTTCCATTGCTTGTATCTGTGAGGGGAAAGTAGAAATGCAACCAGCTGAACTATATTGTTCTGTTCCCTCTTTCTGAAGTGGATGAGCCCAGGAAAGGAGGGATGGATGCTGCTTTCCTGCAGGAGAGGAGCAAGAGCAGAAACAGTCATTTGGACTGCAGATTGACGTGTGTGCCAGAGCACATCTGTGCAAGGGTCTGTTATCTAGACAGAGCCTGCTCTGGCCTGCCTGCTTGGGTTCATTTCCCAGTCAGGTACTGAGGAATGCCTGATGTGCTCTAGTGACCCTTCCTGTTAAACAAAGGCACTACACTTACTTGTTCTGAAAGCTGTTGTTTGGCTTGTTTCCTTTCTCTTTTATTCCTTCTTCAGACTAGCTCTTTTAAGGGCAGTGCTATAACCCAAGCACAAAGTTGTTGTGAAGGAACTAAATGTTTCATAAAGAATAACTCTAGATTTGCCCCAAAACCACCACCACCATCTTCCTTTCTACTACCACAAACACAACCTTGGTGTCTTGAGAACCTTCCCAGAAATGATCATGGGTGCTCTGAAGCTAATTATGACACAAGAATAGGAAATTTGTGTCTTGGTAACATTTGTTTGTCCTGAGTTTAGTTGTGTGACCCTTTCACAAGTTCTTTCCTCCTCTGTTATTAGGAAAAATGGCTTGGGAAGAAGAGCTGTGAGTTCCTGCAGTGATGTCTTAATAGAAGTAGTATTGCTGACTTGCATGAGATAATCTCCTGGTTGCAATTCGTTTACAGGATCTTCCTCCTTTAAGTGCAGCTTAAGCTAATATGGTTTACTTCGTAATTGGGGCAGACTGATATGTGTGGACAGTTATGGCACATCAGCTGATAGGTGGTAATTTGCTAAGCAGCTGGAGTTGAATTGTGTCTGCAAGCTCAAAATTCACTTGCTTTAAAAATAAATAAGCCTTTTGTCCCAGTAAGTTATTAAGTCTTCCTTCCCAGTACTCTAAATCAGTGTGACACATTCTTCTAATGGGAAGATAAATCAAGATAGATGATGTTCATAGAGGTTTCGAAGTGTCGAGAAGACGGCATGGAAAATGAATCTAGAGGAGCCATCACCATGGGCAAGTAGTCAATGCAAGCTCACTGTGTCCTGGTTTTGAAAACATAATGAAACAATCTGTATTTCATGTCCAGAGAAGGCATGTGTCTCCTGACATAGCAATGGGAGCTGTTGCAGGAGCCACTGGAGAGCCACTGGACTGGCTGGATTTCTAGTTGCCCATGACTAGATCTGAACTCTCTAGCAGTTCTGTATCCGATTTTCATTATTGTACCATAAATGAAATATTCATATTGAGAAGGAATGGTGTTCCACTGTCCATAGTATGGGTGCTATACAGAGAATTGGTGGCTGCATGGAGAACATGGGTGAATGTTTACAGGTGAATTGTTTTTAGTGGTTGCTGAGGAGCATGACTACCCCAGCTACCTTCTGGGGGGCATGTGGCTTCCCTTCCTGTGAGAACTGCTGATGTGACTAGAAAGGGTGCTGCAGTGGCAAGCTGTGCATTATATAGCTTATCTTTTAGCTTTAACTCTACCTTTTTCTTGCTTTCTTTCTCTGCAGTGCTGGAATTGCTGTCGGCTTCTATGGGAATGGAGAGACCAGTGACGGCATCCACCGGCTGACGTACTCGCTACGCCACGCAAACCGCACCGTGGCAGGTGTCCAAGACCGGGTAAGCACTAGGGGAGATAGATGTGCTAGCAAATGGGGACTGTGGGAATGAGCAGACTTGCTCAGCATCTCTTCTCTTGAATCTGGCTGTGCCTGTATCTCTTCCTATTTTTTGTTAGTCTCTAGGCTTAGAGATGTGCTAAAATTTCCATTAACGGAGCAGTGCTTTCTTCAGCTCTTCTAAAAATACCGAAGGAAGCACAGCTTGTTAAATGAAGTCTTCTCTTTGCTAGATTTAAAAACAGCTTCTGATCAGCTGTCTTCCGCACCCAGAGAGGCAGCAGGCCAAAGCAGACAAGTCTCTTAGTGAAATGTGTTATTTTGGTACAATCAGTTGTTGCTGTGCTACCTCTAATTTTATGGTATCGCAGTGTACGTGTGTTAAAGGCTCAGCTGAGATGCCATCATCAGGCTACTTTCAATCTATTTTATATGTGCTTATAAGTTGCTTTTGAAGGGTAAGCAGCCTGAGCCTCTTAAGACAGAGGACTGGTAATCTGGAAGCTGTTGGTAACTTGCTAGTAAGGATGAATCCTCTCTTCCTTGACTTACTGTACTTCAATTACATTTTTCTCTTTTTTCTTTCCCCCCCACTACTTTTTATTTCCCATACTATAGGTACTAGATACCGCAGTGGCCCTGAACCAAACAGTGGAACCAAACTTGCTTGTCCTGGAGGAGATGTTCACGAAGCAGACAGACTACCTGCATGTTATCCAGAAACTGCAAGGTCTCTTGGATGATCTGGTCAGGCAAACAACTGAGATCCCCTTCTGGAAGAATGAGGAGCTGTCTCTGGAGGAGCTGGCAATTCAGATTGACCTCTATGACTGGTACAGGTGTGTAGCATGCTGAGTGTAGAGGTTGTAACATCTGTTCTGGCCTGTTTTGCAACAATGATGTGTGTGTTCAGGGTGGCTGAGCCAAAGGCTCTATGTATTAACTGCAGATGCTCCTGGCCCACCCAACTGATTCATTTCTTACAGCAAAATTGCATTCAGTTTAAATCAAAATGCATGACAACAATGTTTTTCTTAACTGTGTTTATTACCAGCCAAAGGGAAACTTATTCTCAATGTACAAAATCTGTAGCTAACACTGGGGAAAAAAGCAACCACAGAGATTGCTACTGTCGTGTCCTAATAAGTGTGTTGTAGTTGTATGACATTAACTAGAGTCAAAATCTGGACTAGTTCTGTAAGTTTGCACCACATCCTAACATTCCTTTTTATTAAACATATTTAACAAAACATTGCATCAACTGTATTTACAAAATAAAACCTCTATCCACACATGTGGAATAAGTAACTGAAGCATTCTGTAACACAAGTCTAGGAAGTTCAAGAAGCTGCAGTGCCTCTTCTTCACCCAGTGGTGTCCAGTTGCATATAACTTTACACTGGAACAAGGTTAGCAGTCTCATTTCTCAAGAGCTGTGTATGCTGGGTACATTCTAGAAATGCTTTTATCTCCCTCAACTCCAGACCCGACAAATACCCAGAGCTCTCAGAAGATTAATCATTAGTGGTGGCTTTTCACTGAAGAAAAGAAGGGCTACATTTTTCCCATGGGTCACACTAGCTTCTTGGTCTATGCCTTTTATACACCAATGTTCCTTTGCAGACTATGTGTTGTGTTCTTTTTTGCTGCAGGTGGCTGGGATACCTGGGCTTGCTCCTGTTCCATGTCCTGATTTGTTTGCTGGTGCTCTTTGGGCTCATTAGAAACTCCAGGGCCATTCTTATGGGGTAAGTCCTGACCCAGGCACAGTACATAAGGAAGTTCACCTGGTTTAAACCTCTAGACTCTTGTCAGTTGATTTGAAGGGCTTCTGAGACAGAATACCTTAAATTTTTGTCTTAACGTAGAAAAACTTTATAGAGTGTAGCTCTGTGGATGGGATTAGGGCTACATGAGAGATGTTCACAGGACTGTTCTTGAGCTATAAAATGCAATGGCACTGATATCCATTCATTGCTTTTGTAAAGACAAGGAACTCATCTGAGTGGCCTGCCTTTTGCTGGGTAGCATTGGTAGCCTCTCTTTGCTGGGAGATGGCAATGTGAACATCCTCACTTAAATTTACAGGCTTTAAAAATCTCCCTTTAATTCTCAATAGTTGTGAAGGCACTTGTTCATCCATGGTAAGTATTGCATCTGTCTGCACAACCCAGTAGCATGCCTTTTGTGTCACGATCTGCTCTTATTTACCTCTGGCTGTCACACCTGAAGAAATGTCAAACTGAGAACAAGCAGTGGTTTGTACAGTCATGAGGAGGAGTATTGTTGCCATGGTACTGCAATATTAATGTGTGTCTATTTCTAAAAAATGCCACAAATGCTGCCATGCTCAGGCCCCATTACAAGAACAAAATATTTCTCTCCCTATCTTGTAGCTTGGTTTAGCTTGGCACATTTGGCAAAGATACCAGCATCATAAACACAGTGACAGTTTGACAACTGACATGGCCAAGAGTTTATCCTCGTACATGGTAATGCCATTAATAATTGGAATGCATATTCAGATTTATTATTTGCCAGATGACTTCATACCTGGCAGGTTATACAGACAAAAGTCCAAGTGTATGCACAGATGGTAAACCCAGGGTTTAAATTAGAATTTCATTCCCTGTTTGCCAGAAGTTCATATTAAGGCATTCCCCAAAGGGAGCACAGGGCATAAAGAAGCAAGTGTATCATAGCCAAGCAAGATGGTGAAATGCCAGTTTTAGATCTTTTAGCCAAGCAATCAGTTACTGACCCAGTCATCTTCATTTAAAGTAAAACAACAATTGTGTCTTGCTGAAATGATTACCATACTCAGCTGGAGGCACAAGTTGTGTTGTCCTTATGTCATAAAACCACAGAACCTTGCTGATCCATGGTTGATAATTTTTGCATTCATTTGGAAAAAGAATTATAATATCTTTAGCCATTTTATTCCAGAGTGCTGCACAGAGGTCAGTCTGGTGGAGGTCCATTACTTCTGCAAGATGAGCCAAAGATCCATTCAGAGTAGGGGTTGCTTGGCATTAAAATAAGTTGGTAAACTCAGGGATAGCATTTTTTTAAAGTGTAGGCACATAGTGTTCTTTTTTCTGAGGCTCTGATCTTCAATGAGACAAATGTATCAGAAGAGAGATGCATCCCTTCCTCTGAGGTGCTTGCACCAGGTTTGAATAAAGTGTGTCTTGGTTATGAACAGGTTTTTGTTTTGTTTTCTTCAGAGAGTGGGTGGGAGGAACCTACTTGTGTTTCAAAGCCAGAAGGAAAAAGCATCCCAGAGAGCAAGCCAGTGTCCCTTTACTTTGAAGACAGGGATACATAAAATGAAGCTGCTTATTAGGCTGCATCCCCATACCTGAGGGAGTTGAGGAGGACTTTTGCCTACATATCTCTAGCACTCATACTGACAGCAGAGGTGAAGAGCTAATGTGCTGGTTGGGGAAGTGCAAAAGCCTTTTCTACCAGTGTGTACTCACTGAATGTCACTGAGGCCACTGCTCTGTCATCCCTCTGCCTTGTCTGCCTGATGGCAGGCACTTCCCACTATTTCTCTCTGTAATGAGGTCCAGCTGTCAGAACAAAACTTTTACATCTGTGCAGAGAAGCACTCCCATGGCTGTGGTAGGCACATTGTTGCTCTGAACTGTTTGCCTGCAGGTGACCCTCTCTTTTCTGGGGCTCTGTGGGATGCTTAGGTGCAGTTCAGGTGCACACAGCTTGGAACCAAACTCAAGTGTCCTAATAGGGGCTGAGTGTTCTCTCCAACCATCTGTAGCTGTGCAGTGCTTACATCTGGCAATCTCGTTTATTCTAGAAACAGGAGGGGTTTGTCCAATTTTGGATGAGTATGTTTTTGTGGTTGTTTTATATGACATTTTTCTTTCGATATCTTTGGACCTGGAAAGTAAAGTCTAGAATGGAAATAGTGGAAGTGACAGGATTGTAGTTATCCAACTCTCAATCTGCCTTCCCTACAGCCACCCCTTTGTCTTTATGCCTTTGGCTTCCCTGCTAGAAGCAGGGTAAGGCTTTGCTTCCACCCTCCTTCCTTCCTCTGCAGCCCCAGGGCCAGGTAATGTGAGAACCAACTGCTGGACATAAACTTCTCTGGTTGCTGCTGTCCACAACATATAAAATGGGTTGGTTTATCTGAAGATAACAGTGGTTGATACAGTTTCTTGGTTTTGGCAATTGCTTTGGACTCCAAATAATACATCTTGTGAAAGGATCTGCTTGAAGTCAGAGCTTCTACATCTGCCATCTGTCTGTCTCCCACAGGGTGTGCTTGCTTGGGGTGTTTGCCCTGATTGTCAGCTGGGGATCCTTGGGTCTGGAGTTGGCTGTCGCTGTGGTAAGTGGCTCTGATCCAAGTCCCATTCACCCTTTGCTGCAGGTTTATCTGACAGGAGATTAATGTTATGCTGTGCCTGTTTTATTGCACATCTTGTTCTAAGTAGCTGTCCTAGCAATTTGCGTCTATGCAAATGACAGAGTTCCTCTGTCCTCCATGGTATGGTGTGCTAGCTGGTGCTCCAGCACTGCTGTGGTTGTGTAAATCAGGGCTAGTGGGGATGACGATGAGAGACTTCAGCATCTGAAACACCCTGATTGTAGAGGGTTCCCTAATGTTAACCTGGCTCAACTGCTCTTTGATACTGATGATCTTTGATATTCCCTCTTCCCTTTTGTCTCACATCTATCTAGGGCTCCAGTGACTTCTGTATTAACCCTGATGCTTATGTCTCCCAAGTGGTTGAAGAGAATGCAGTGCTTAGTGCTGGTAAGTGCTGGGACTGGCTTTGGCACGGGGTCCTGTGGCTCCAGCTGTCGCATAGGAGCGTGGCAGTGGCTGAGAATTTAAGGCATTGTTTGGAACAGAGAAGCTTACACGCAGTGGGAAAAGCAGATGTGTGTGGAGCTCTGGAAAACCAACATTCTTCCTAGAGAAGCATTTATACCCTCGTCAAAAGTGCATGTGTCTGCTTTTCTTTGTCAGAAGAGCCCTCAGAACCTTTCTGCTGTCTTGGCCCATAGGTGGAATTAACTGATAAGGTGGAACAGAAGTCCCTGGATTATTTTCTTTTAAATATAGTACTCTTGAATCTTGTTCTCCTCTCTAAGTGACAGAACTGTGGCAATAGCAGCATGCAGTTTGTTGTAATTTTTAAAACTTGTTCTTGGGTCTGTATTCCTGAATCTAGAATACTTATTTTTATATCTGTTATCAGAAAATATGCATCACTTTTTCTCTTAATGGTGGCTATAAATATCATCTCTTTAAAGCTAATTTAAAGGGTAAATGGATGGAAACAGCCACAAAGATAAGTATGAATTTCCCTTTCCATTATAAATGCAATACTTTGACTACTTTGTTTATCCTGTTCCATTTAAAGCAATATGCCTGCATCACAGTGGCATCCAGCTGAAGCACTGATGGGTTTTGGGTTTGTCGTTCCTAATTTAGACTGAAGTGGTTGGTGAGATGAGGTGTGCCTCCAATTTGGACCTTGGAGAGGGCAAAAGTGGCTTTCAGAACTGTGGCTTAACAAGAAGTGATTGGGCATCTGCCAGGAGAGATACTATAAGTGCTAGAAAGGAAAAGTATTTTTCAGGACTGAATTTGCTGCTTAGATAACAAAGTTAACTTTTCTTTTCTCCTACCTTCCCTCCCTTGATAGTTCCTCTTTATAGTTCTGTGTATGATAAAACACAAATAAGCAATGACACTGATTTGCAAAAGAAGCCACTTGTGATTTTCCTAGTTGTTATTTAGTGGAATGAGAGAATCCTTGCCTTGTGTACAGAAGGTCTCATATATGGCTGTGTGCTGAACCACATGCTGCCTCTTACTGTGCAACTGCCAGGAAATTGGGTATGTAGCTATGGCAGAAAATGCAGGGATTGGATTCAGTAAGAAATGTTTATGTCTGCAGGCAGAATGTGGTATAAAAGAGTATGTACAGGTTGATATTACCACCCTACAGCTTATTTTTTGGAATGCCTTGTTTATTGATTTCCTGGGAAGGAGAGGATATAGCCAGGCAGCTGTCTTTGTAACAAAGAAACACAATAAGGGAAGAGAATGAGTGTTTAACACTGCACAAGATTCAAATCCTCTCTTGGCTGTGAACGTGACAAAGATGTGGCTTCAGGTACCAAGCTGGTCTCCTAGTTACTCAAGAAGGCAGATGGGTCAGTGAGGCCAAGGGGAAATATCTGATGCTAATGCCAGCTGTGTGCTGTAATAATTTGGTAACCCAGATCAGCTCTGGAGCATGTTTGGTAACAATTAGATTGACCCTGGGAGGCTGAAGAAGTGCTCCTTTGTGCTACTCCTCCATTTCACTCATCCTTGTCTGCTCAGCTCCTGCAGTTTTTTGTTAACCAGTATCATTCATCTGGAGTCTATCGGTGAGTGCAGGACTGACATTCCTGTCCCTCCTCCTGCTTCCCCTGGCAGGGACAGTCAGCTCCCCCAGGTGAAATCAGGCTCTGTTCTGGCAGCACCGCCAGCTCTAACAGTTGTTAAGGCTCCATAAATAACAGTGAATGGGTTTAAGTGAAACACTGAAGAGGAGGAAGAGCAGGTGTTGTCACAGGCCTGAGTTGGAAGGGTGGCCCCTTCCGTGGGTTGCTGGTGTGTCAGCTCCCTGCTGTCAGGCAGCCGTTGAGTGTTCGTGAGCACCTTCTCCTTCTTTCAGAAGGAAATCAGTCTCGCTTCTGAGTCTGCCATCACACTGGGCAGCTGGCTGGGCGGTGATTAAATGTTCTGTGGATTTGCACTGCTGTGTCACATTTTATGCTCAGGAAGCTACAGAAATAGATCTTAGTTCCCGATGTCGGGACCATCCTGGGTACCTGAGCAGGAAGGAAAATCACAACACAAGGACTGCAGTGTGGCACTGCTCAATGACACTGCAATCCCAATAATGGCTTCTTAGAAACATCTTTAAAAGTCTGAAATAAGTGTTGGTATCCTTTAATATGCTTGGCTGTAAATTGGAGCAGCTGCCTTGTGATCATCTGAGCCATATATACAACAAGAGTGAGGGGTTCCAGGAGACAGGGCAGGCAGCCAGCATCAATGCTGTCTTGTCCAAGGAAGCTGCCCTTTTGAAGGCTCCCAGTTCTAGTGAACAGATCCTTCACACTCCCTCGTTTGCTGCCTCTGCTCTGTGGGTGATGCTCTCCAACATTAACAGCAGTATAGACAGAGGCCAAAACACTTTAAGGTTACTCCAGCTAGTTTCAGTAGAGTGTATCTGACCATGCTTTTTTTCAGATCAGAAAAGAGATGACTAGGAGAGAGTGTGAGTGGATGGAGTGGCTCAGGTAGTCCATGGAAGAACCTTGGGAATCACTTGAGCTGAAGTTGGGCTGAGACTCGTGTTTTCAGTCTTGCCTAGGTGTCTGCTTTTGGCCAGTGCTGGGGTATGGTATACTGGGCTAGGTTCTGCCATCTATTTTTTAATATAAGAAACAACAAGTAATCTTAAGAGGCTTTGTAGGGCTGGGTCAATTTTCCCCTTTAATCACTATTTTAAGTTGTTTTTAAATATAATGAGTTTTAATATTCCCAGCCCTGTGCTTTGGCATTCAGATTAGGACTGAGTCATCTAGGTTTGCATATTTTCAATGCTTTTTTGTTGGTGGTGGGTATAGGAGTTTTCACAGAAAAATAACTGTGTTGGATATTGGGCAACTAGTATGATAATATTCCTGTTTGTGTATTAATTGCTGTTTGCAAATCTAAATAGAATTAATGGAGCTGAGAATAATCTGATTAAGTGCATTATTATTGTTGTCATGTTTTTAGCTGGAGAGGAGATGTCCTTGCTTTGTAGATAAAATGTGCTGCATTAAAAAGGAGGAGAAATGGGTGCCAAAGATCCTTAATGCAGGTTTCCTGGAGAAGAAGAGATTTAAATAATTTTGCAGAAGAGGCTGATACATGTGCCTAACTCACCCAGCATTCATTAATTGAGATAAAGCCAGTGGAGTTGAACAGTGGCTGTATAATGGACTCTTGCTGCTCGTAAAAAGACTTGCAGCCAAGTTGTTTCTTTTCAAAGCAGGAGGCCATCTTCTAGACTCATTCTTTTTCATTGATATTATGTTATTATCAGATGACTTATTGCCTAAAATTAAATAAATGGGCGCAAGCTGTCTAAACAACAGGAAGAGCTTTCTCCAGATTCTCTTACTGTAAATGTGTGGTGAACAGATATTGGCTTCATCTGAAGGAACTGCAAACCCCAGGGGATGGATAATGGAACCTTTTACCTCCAGCCCAGCCAAGTTGGCCAGGCTGGATGCTGAGACTCAGCTGCTCAGATATAAGCAGCGAGCATTCTTGTTGCACTCAGACTCCTAAGTGGCCTCTCACTGATTCACTCTCATCTTAGAAGCCCAGAGCTGAATGAACCAGAGGACTGACACCGCCACCACTTCCCTTTCCTCTCTAGAAGTGAGGTTGGGACAGAACCTCACATGGGGCATGTGGTGGTTGCACAGTTATTACTTGGCCTCAGCAGGCACTGCAGAAAAGAGTTTGCCCAAGGAAGCGCTCTCAAGAATCCTGCTGAGCTGCTGTCGGTGTTGAGAAGCTGTGTTTTCCTGCCTGGTTTTGGTGGACTCCTGATTAACTGAAAGCTCTGGGGCATGTGGGATGGCTCCAAGCTCTTTGCTGAAGGCTCACAATGACTGATTTCACTGCTACAAGAGTAGCATATATGAAATAAATATAAATGTTATGCAGATACCTCCCTTTGCTGTCAGACTGTTGCCTTAGGGAAACAAAACTCCTGGTGGAGAACATGTTACCTGGGCAAGAAAATCTGTCCAAAAGGGTCATCTTCCTTTGACATCACAGGTGATATACTTCAACTTTCTCTGATGACTGAACCCACAAGAGAGAGTCTCATCTGGGTGTGTATGTAAAATGCAAGCTGCTTGGAGAATGCTGAAGTAAAGATGAAGGAGGTCTGGGAAAAGCTGGTCTAGGTGTAGGGATTTTTTTATTTTTAAAAAATTTTTTAAAACTAGGATCTTTTTTCTGATTGCTTCTTTGCCCTACAGATCTTCCTGCTGCCTTTTGGTGGGTGCATAATACCATTTTTGCATTTCAGCTGGGCTTTGAAGTGAATAGTAAGTCTCCATGGTTGCAGAAGTAATAAGCAGTTCTAGCAGCTGAAGCTGTCTTTAGTAGGCAGTTCTACTTTCCTTTCTAGGAAAAACAGACTTTGCAAAAATAAAGTATTTTGGGTAGTTCCCTTCCTTGCCTTCTGTTCCCACACTGCCTGTGCACCAAGAGATTGGGTCAGGAGGATTGCTGCTAGCAACAGCAGGCATAGGCAGCTGCAAACGTGACCCTGCCTAACCCTTCTCCTATAAACTAGATTGCCCACAGGCCAGCTTCAAAAATCAGATCCAACCTTCGGGATTTTTCCTGGAGAGGAAAATGCATCGGAAAGATAATTATAGAAAGAGATTGCTGGGAGCTGTTAGCAAAGTGCAAATGATGGGTTAGTAGAACTGTTTTCAGGACAGAAATGTGAGATTTGGTGTTGTGCAAGGTTGCCTCCACCAGATTTAAAACTGGTGAAGATGCCTCCTGCTTTTGCCTCTTTCCCATCCTCATGGTATGGAGGCAGAGATCACACTCCTTTTAATTTCCAGGCTCTGCAGCATAGGATTGCTTTAAGGCAGCTTCACTGCCTATTGTAGCTTTAGTTTCAAAGCACCACAGCTATTAACACCCTGGGTTCAGTGCAGAGGAAAGCTGCTCCTGCTGGCTTTGCCATTTTGGAAAGCACGTTTTATGTACGGAGTGTCACGCTTGTCAGCTGTAGAGCCAGCACTACCACGGTGAAGCCTTGCTGATCCTGCCTTCCAGGGTGAAACAGGGAAGCACTTATTTCACTGCACTGCTTTTCACTCACTTGTAACCAGCAATCTTTATCCTGGGCTTACAAGCTGCAAACTATGATGATATCAGGAACTCTCATCTGTAATCTGCCCACTAGGGATGATCCAGAAGGCCCTGAAGAAACGTTTCTGGAGCTGTGTATTAGCAGTATGTCATGCAACTTGATGCTCCTACAAAGGCGATGTAAACTTGATACATCGACTGTGGGAGCCTAAGAAAAACTTTTAGTGGCTTGTTGTTTTAAAATAAATAGGTGACAAGATCACAGCTCCTTTAGGTCACCATGTGTGAAGCTGTGGATTGCTGTAGTGGTGCTGTTCTCTCAGCACAGGTGTGTTTTAATCCATTTTTCTGCAGCCATTGAGTGTGATTTATGAGCCTGGGAGGAGCAGTCCTTTCCTTGGCTCCGTAGCTGTGGCCAGTCATTTGTGTGGTCTGCCCAAAGTGAGGCACACAAAGCAGTTCTTGCTGCCTTCTTATCTGCCCAGATTCTGCTAATTGCTGTTTAGAGGCTCAAGTCATCTCAGAGAAAGGGTCGGTGGGGGGAGGGTGGAGCAGCTGGCAGAAGCTGCCCCAGAGTAGGCTAATGAATTATAAATAACAGCTGTCAGGTTGCACTGCCAGTGTGCAGGAGCTGGCAGTCTGTCTTGTATCACTTGGTCTCCAGTGTGTTGCCTTGCCAAAAGGTGCATTCAGTATTTATGGGAAGCATGACAGAGTCGGGATACAGTCACGTCTGCTTCCTTCATGGCTCCACTCGCTTGTGGTTGGGTCTTTTACTGGTTTCTGAGTTGGGACTGGTTAGAAGACCTTTACAGCCTGGAATATGTGTTACATAGGTCACAGGCAGAAGATAAAAAGGAATGGGGATAAGGATGCTAGTGGGGAGGGAAATGCAGAATGCATGTGTGTTTGGAGGCTTTTGTCATCTTTGCTGAGACGACTTCACCCTTGATCTTGCTGATCTGATGCATCTGAAGAGGAACTGTATAATATATATAATCTCAAGTTATTTGGTTGATAAAGTCTTTCAGAGCTCCCTCCCTCGATAGCATTATTGAGAATGGCAGGGGAAGGCCTGATACTTGTAACTTGCACATGCTGGCAGTTCTAGTGTTACAGAAGGCTCATGAGGGCACCAAAGTGGTTTCATGCACATCTGAATAAGGAGAAGTAGAACTCTATCTTCAAGCCTGGAAAAGGGTGATGCTGCTGGCAGAGCACTTTAACAGTCTTCTCTGGAAGTTTACAAGTACGTCTGTCCTGTACTATGATTGCTGATAGAGCTACTCAGTATCAAGACTAACTTTTGGGATGTTACCAGAAAATAATCCGAGGTTCCTTGAATGGGTAATGTGTTGCTGGTATCCTAATGCATGGGGAAAGCTTTCCTGATCAAGTCTGCAGTATTGATTCAATACCAAAAATAATATTTTTTTTGCATAAATCAGAAGAAGGACGGAAAACAAATGACATACACTCTTCTAGTTAAAGTCTAATTAAAGCATCTAATTAAAATCTAATTGCCTGCAAATGACATCCCTCAGAAAACAGACTACTATTTACTTGTTCATCCCTAATGCATGTCAGAAAGACAAGAACTTGTTGTTTTCCATCCATTTCCTTACTTGCTTTCAAAGTGATACCATTTTTAGGAAATACTACTGAAAGTTATGATTTTCTTGAATTAGGGGAGCTTTTTTATGTTCTTCCACAGAACACTGCCTAAAACCAGTCTCTCCTTGAGTGTGATGGAATCCCCAGTTGTGAAGAGGTCTTTTTTTTTCCCTTTAGTTTTTTTTCAAACACTTGAACTTGTACACTTACAAAGCAAGAACATTCAACTTTGTGTAGCAGCACAGGGATGTGTATTTGCACTGTCCTTGGCCCAATGATGTGCTTCTACAGGTATTTTTGATAGCAGCCTGTGTTTATATCACCACTGCTGCTTTTCCTGTGCTAATCTTTCGTGGCTGTGTAGTGACCTGGCTGGTGAGCTGAACTGGCTGAGAGTTGAGTCATCTCTTTGCTCAGTGCCCTAGGCAGCAGTCTGTGGTTGCTCTCAGTGACCGTACAATGGTATTGTGGCACTTGGAAGTTGCAGAAATTAAACAGTTGGATTTATCCTAGACTGGTATCTGTGGATAGTGCTGACTTCTGAATAAAACTGTCTGGATGTTCCATCAAAGTTTTTAATGGCTTTAATGCCTTTCACTGTTAAACAAAACAAACAACAAAACAAAACAACCCCCTCCCCCCAAAAATCTTTCTTTTGTCCCCAAAGGCAGCTTACATCCCTTTCTCTAATGCCATCCACGCACTGTAATCCTACACAGAGAGAGGGAAGTGATTCCATTTGTATTGCATTTTCATTTTGTGTATTGCTTTCAGAACTTAACACCTCCCTCGTGGCAGTCCTAAAATACTGCAGAGCTGGAACAGTGTATCTAGCGTGACTTTCTCTCCTGTTGTTTTGTAGATACTCTCCGCTATTACATGACCTGTAGTGCTGGATACCCCAACCCTTTCCAGCAGGTGAGTGTAAGCATCCTAGCTCCCTTCACCCCTTCTCAGCATCCTGCAGGGTACAGGTACACAGCATGCAGCAAGGTGTTAGCTTTAGGGAGCACTCCACCTGTTGGTAAAGCTTTGGTAGCTACTTCCCAGCTATGCAAGAGGTAGTACTGTGATTTAGTGAGCAACTTTTTCCACCTTCATCACCTTCAGTTTTATGTCCAGGATGCCCTCTTAGAGGGGCCCATGTGTGATGTAGCAAGGACCACGACTTTGTTCATGGTACCTCTGTTTACACAATACCCTTCAAAGGGCAGCAATGTGGAGGCAGAGCACCCATCATTAATGCCAGGGTGGGAAACTACATACTTCCTGCTTTGAATCTCTTCTTGCAGGTTCTTTTGGGTTAAACAGTGGCAACACTCCACTCCCAAAATGCAACCACTTCTGTGGGTGAGGCAGTGATTCTCACATACGCCTCTTAAATGCCTTAGATGTTGAAGGGTTTGTATCCTGAAGTATAAATGTGAGTCATTATTCTTCTGTGTGGGGGCTGAGGAACAGCACCTGGGCCCATCCCAAATTTTGTCTTATGTATCAGAGGCCAGAATGAACCCACACCACCCACCATTTGGCAGACACCAGCTGCTTCACCATTTATATTTAGGATTTTTTAAGTCTTGTCTTCCTCTCTTTTAAAGAGTGGGGTAAGAACACTTTAGGCTGTGGTATGATGCACCATTGCCATCTGTTGCATTTCTGGTTGCTCGGTGTACTCTCTGACATGCTATTGCCTGTGAAATTCCCATGGATGCTTTAATGGAATGGGAAGGCTGCACCTCAGTACAAACAACTTCTAATGTTAACATTAAGTCTTTTTTAGCCATCTGATTTAGTAGAAAAATCCAGCTGTGCTCTGTGGTGAGAACCTGAGTGCTTTATGTTTTCTCTTTCTCCTTCCCCTCTGTCCTGGAGCCAGCCCCAGCTGTGTGTATGGTTTTTGTGCGTTTGTGTGTGTGTTGTTATTTTTCTTTTAGTTCTTCCCTTTCCCTCTTCTTTCTGTCTGTACTTCTTCCAGGTTGGTAACAGTCAAACTTAACCCTCTTGCAGCTGTACCTGTGACAGTTGAGACATCCTTAACTTGTCCCATTCATAGAGATGATGCTTCAGTCATTGGGAGTAGAATTTGAGTCTTATTTCCCAGGAGTTCTGTTAATTCATTCTGGCTTGAATTGCTGAAGTGTTGCATGTTTTGTGTTGAGCAGAAGCTGTCAGGAAGTCACAAGGCTCTGGTGGAAATGCAGGATGATGTTATAGAACTCATGAGGTCAGCGAGCAGAGAACACCCCACCTCCAAGGTAACTCTCCTCCAGTTTGCTCTGCCTGTGCTTTCTGTCTTCCCTTACTCTTGTACAAAGCCCAGGATCAGCTCCTGCTAAGCCATTTCCTTGCCATAATTGCTAGCTTGTTTCTTACAGGAATATCTTACTCGGATCCAGGAGGTTCTAAATTCAACAGAGATCAACTTGCAGCAACTGACAGCTTTAGTAGACTGTCGAAGTTTGCATTTGGTGAGTACTCAGTAACTGGGCTTCAGCTGAGAAAGAACAAAAAGGGTGCAGAGCCTGTGGAGTACTGATTGTTTTGTAGTTTCAGATCTCTGGTGTGCCAAAACCCTTTACAAAAGCTTTTACTGGCTAACTCCAGCAGAAAGGAGAATGGGAATTTGGATCAAGTTAGCTTTCTGTTTAAAGATCAACATTGGAGAGTAGATAATAAGTCTTTATACATTTACAAGCTGCAGCCCTAAGGTTTCAAGGGCCTCTAGGCTATTTTTTTTTCTGTAGCACATAGTTTGTTGCCTTTTGTGTGGAATGCCTTACAGCTGCAGTATAGCACGGCCTAACTGTTGCCTCAGCTGCATCTCTGAAGGCAGAGAAACAGATAGTCCATGCTTGTGTTCTGGGGCAGTGGGACACAGTGAAGGAGCTGAGAGGCTTAATGAAAAATGTGCTATCTTAAGTTGGATGTGTACATTTTTGCCTTAGATTATTATTTTTTTTTAAATCTTAAAGTGTTGTTGTGTGGGGTTGAAAATATTTCCATGTCTAAATCTGAGCTGGGCTTTGTGAGGGGAAATAAGGGTTGGATCAGTTATGGAAAAATACCTGAAATTAAAATAGAGATATGCTCTGGAAAAGGGACTGTGATCTCTTAAATTGTTTCAGAAAATGTAGTCTGGGGAAAGGACTTTTGAATTAGAGGTCAGTGTTAACTCTCTGTTGATCAGGAAATTCTGTTTATTCTCTCTCTCTCTCTCTCTCCAGGATTATGTCCAGGCTTTGACGGGCTTTTGCTATGATGGAGTGGAAGGCCTCATCTACCTGGTTCTCTTCTCCTTTGTCACAGCCCTCATGTTCAGTTCCATTGTGTGCAGCGTCCCACACACTTGGCAGCAAAAGAGGTATAGAGAGGGTTTAGATCCTGTAGTGTTGTAGAGCTCTTTCCTAATGAAGACTGACTATTGGACTTGTGCCCGTGAGCATATGGAGCTCTTTCCCATATAATCCCAGGAGTGTGAGGAATAAGGCTTTGTAAGCACAGGTCCAACAGAAAAAAACCCCAAAAACTATTGGCTTTTGCTCTGGCTATGGTTCACATTTTCATCTGAACCTTATTGCACTGGGATACTACGTGTGCAGAGTATTCAGCACACTGTAGGGCTATGAGTCAAGTCAGAGATGAATGATTATAGCTGTAGAGAGAGGTCATGCTTGAACTATGTGCCATTTCTGTAAAGTACCTATTCTCTTGCATTGCTTTGAGACATTTGTTCTAGTGTGGGGAAGAGATTTGGAATGAGAAGCAGTTCACACTTGCCTTTCTTGGCTTTGCTGACACTGGGGCAACTGACTAGCATAGCTGATACAAACTGGGAGCTGTCTTGTTGACAATAGCATGGACAGATGAGATACTTGCAAACTGGTGGCAATCATCTAATGGTGGAGTTGTGTGGAACTGGTATTAACGATGGCAACCAGGCTGATCAGCAAGTCTTGAGCAAACCTTTGCAGGGCTTCACTGGGTGGCTGCTGTACCATGTGCAGCTATTAAAATAGCTTTGAGTTCTCTGTTCTTGCAGAAGAGCAGTAGGCTGTGCAGCAAGTTCTCTTCTGTGATTCTGAAACATGATTTTTGTGGTCTAAGCCCAGGCTCAACGTTCAAAGTAAAATGGAACATCCTAAACAATAGGAGGAAGCCAGAGCCCGCCAGGCCTGCAGTGCCCACAGAGAAATCCTTGGGAAATGCGTCAGAATAGCACTTAAGAAAATGGCTTGTTTCCTTACCTCTTCCACAGGCAGCTGCAGGGCATTATCAAGGAGCAAATGGTAGCCTGCCCATTTTTTTCTGGTATTTTGAAGGAGAAAGGTTCACAGAGTGGTATCTCTTGTGCTGCCTTCCATGTGGGCTGCTGCCTGCCCTGCCAACCCCAGCAGGGCTCAAGCTGCTGCTGTGAGCTGAAGGATTCCCTCTTGCATTCCCCAGAGCACCATTTTTTCCCTCTGCCTCCCTCCGGGAGGTGGAAGATGTCATATTTTATTGCCTGTAAGAGTCTATGCAGGCTGCAATTCCCTGAATAAATCTTCAGTGCCACCTTGTGGTACAGAAGCTGCAGGTGATGTTTGGGATGTTCTAGTGATGTCCATGCTGTCTCCCCCAGCAACAAAGTGCTTCCTGTGGGACCTTTCACTGGCTTTGTCAAGTGTCAACTAAAATACATTTCAAATCTTGGTGCTTCATCCCATAATTAGGGAGATAAAATAGTGGTGTGTATTACATAGGAGGGACAAGAGAATACTATGGGAAGGGGGGAAGGAACCAACTGGCAAATGGCTCTGCTCCACATTAAAATTGGTTAAAAATCCTGGTGTTTTTAAGAGAAGAAAGCTTGCAGACATGAATGTTGCAACTTAGTCTCTGTAAAGACTTCTGAAATTTTATTAGAAGCTGAAGCAGACCCTGTGTAACTTGAGTGGGAGGTCAGAGAAGTCCACAGCAACTTATCCTTAAAATCTCTTTGGACATGGCTACAAGAAATGGAAGGACACAAATGGCAGTTTTGAAGGATGCTCTCTGTGGGGTGTGTGGCACTACCTTCCCACTGCCTCTCTCTTTTTTTAAGTGCTGTGTATTTCAGGATGTGCATCCATCCTTTGGTTGTGTGACTGGGCAGTTGCAGAACTGTGCTGTCTCCTAAGCCCCAAGAGAAGACTGGCCCTAGGGAGACTGTAGGGGATCACGCAGTGTAAAAGTCCAGATGGTATCTGTGGGAGGTTTGAGTCACTGTGGTGTAGGCTGTGTTTGACACTGCCACCCTGAGGCATCCCAAATGGGTATAAATGTGGAGGTGTGGAAGATGGTTGGGAGGTTCATAGGATTACCATGCAAACCCCACATGTGGGGTAATTGTAGGGTTCTAGGAGGAACTTTTTCTCCTTCTTGCAGAAGCTCAGATGATGATGGGGAAGAAGAATCAGCTGCTCAAGGGAGTAGACAAACACACGATAATCTGTACAGAGTGCACATGCCCAGCCTCTATAGCTGCGGGAGTAGTTATGGCAGTGAGACCAGCATCCCAGCAGCAGCACACACAGTCAGCAATGCTCCCGTCACAGAGTACATGTGAGTATCCCGACGAGAAGGCCGTATTGCGACTTGTGCAGGTTGCTTCCCTCTGATTTCTGTTGTTGCTAAGTGCTGTGAGGCTGGTGCTTTCGACCAAGCAGTAGAAAGTGAGGGAGGATTTTGTCCAGAGTGTCAAAAGACATGTTTTCTGATTGGCATCTACTGGGAGAAGGAAATACCTTAAAAGTGCTGCAGTAGAAGGAGTTGTGTTAGACAGCATGCTCCAAAATGGGAATACCTTTGTCCTGCAGGATTTAGAAATCTGTCTAGAGAAAATAAGTAGGAAAGAATTGTATGGGCTCCTTGTTACACAATGATTCTGATTACTAGAAGACTTAATTCTTCAGACAGAGCAGTCTCGCCAGAAGATGTTAAGCCTCCTAAGAGACTGAGAGCCAAGACAAAACCTGCAGGCTCTATCCTGACATCTGTTGCAGTCTGGAGCTACCAGGTCCAGGTGGGATCTTCAGAGCTTTCTTCAGAAGTGCCTAACCCTGGTCACACTTGGACTATCCTTAGGGCTCATCTTTTTTAGGCTGGCACATCTTTTTTTTTTTTCTTTTTTTTTTCTTCCCCATAGACTTTGTCCTCATTTTATCTCCATTTCTGCAGCTTGGCAGTTCTGATCCTGCAGGGAGGCAGATTTTCACATGGACCTATTTTTAAATCACTTGACATAATTCATTGTGGGCCTTTCTGAGTAAGAGTGTAAAGATAGTGTTTAATTGGAGGAAAATGAAACTAGTTTTGTGCCTGAGTCTGAAAAAGGGGATCCACCTGGCCTGTAGGAGAAGCTTTGAGGGAGACTGACCTGATAGAGTAGTTCTGGGGGTGTGTATGCTCTATCCCATGTCAGAGACCTTCCCCAGAGAAGCATGGCACATTACCCCTGTTACCATGTGTGTCTTCCTTTCCTAGGAGCCAGAATGCAAATTTCCAGAACCCCCGTTGCGAGAATACCCCGCTCATTGGCCGGGAGTCCCCACCTCCCTCAGTAAGTCTCTCTTTACTGCTCCTCTCTGCTTCAGCAACTTTGGGGAATACACATTTACCACTCCTGTATACTCTCAAGGGAGCTGATTTTGCAGCAAATCACAGGATCTGGCCCATAAATGCCAGCAATTTGAATAGACAAACCATATCTCACCTGCCATGGAGAATAAAATCCTGCTATGCTACTTTGAACATTGCACATAAAAAGAATAAAACTCAATCTGTTAACACTGGTAATCCTATGGGCCCAGTCCTGCCACCACTGAAGTGCATGAGTATCTTGTCCTGACTTCAGCAGGATTATTCACTTGCATGCAGTGTACTTGCTATCTGTGGCATTGGTTCCTCAAGTTTAAAAAGAAACTTGTTAAAACAGTAAATTCAGAGTTATCGCTGAACCTCTCTCCTTAATCTACCCTAGGTAGGATGAAACCTGTATTATTTTTTGTTGAGATTTTTTTGTTTAAATCTTTCTTTCACAACTGTTTTACTTTCTTTAGAATCTATTTTTGTATTTAATTTCCTATGGAGGAAAAAAAATAATTAAAAACTTTCATGGAAGGTTTTGGTATTTGGAGTGGCCTGATAGCCATTTCTGTATGCTGCATAAAACATGGGCTTGCCTTCATGTCTGTGTAAGACCTAGATGAATCTTGCCCTCCTTCACTGGATCCTGTAAGCCAGAAATTGGAGGACATGCCATCACAGTGCTCACTGACTTGGTGGTGTGATTACAGAGGATGAGTAGCACGCTTAATAATCAACCAGTCTTCAGGTATACAAAAAGAAAATACACTCTGTGGTGCATGGTTCAAATTCATGGGAAGAGGAGGTTGGAGGATGAAGGAGTAGAAACTGTGGTGGAAAAGAGGATATCACATTCATGTTTTCACTTCAGTAGGACCAGTTCATCTTGCTGTAGAGAAAGTGGAAAAGTGGAGAGTTGATCCTTGTCTCTGTACTTGGCCAGACCTCTTTCAACCTTCACAAAGTGTTTTCCAGCATTATCTGCTCCCAGCCACGAGATGGTCCTCAGGAGAAGAGCTGATGTGCTGCACACAGTACAGTGTGGCATGTGCTTTACCGCTGGCGTTTCCTGTTGTAGGAAGGGCACTGTCCCTCTGGTACGGCCAAGGCATATGTTCAGTCCATGTCTGTGGACCAAAGTCCTGCTTTCCCTTGCCCTACAGCTCTTCTGCTTCAGAGAAAGCACACTCCTTTCTGCAGGAGCTTTAGTTATGCAAGAAATTCCCTGGTTCTCCAGTAACAGTTTTTGGTAATACCCTGAGGGGAGATCTGAGTCCTGGTGCCTGAGGCTGGGTTCTCAGACCAGATAAAGATGAGAGGGGTTTGTTTTTTGGTTTGTTTGTTTGTTTGTTTTGTTTTGGGTTTTCTTTTTAGTAACTTCACTTGGCAGCCATCAATATGGGCTATAGGAGAGCACAGGAGTTGGGGAAGGAGGAGAGTGCAGTGCTGCACCTATGGACAAGGAGATCTTCTCCCTATATGAGGCGAGGAACAGGCTATAGGGTAAATGTGTTTTTTGGAGGGACGTGGTAGATGGACAGTGGAGATTAGAAAAATACTGTCTATTCTCATATTAGCAGGCAGCAGGGAAGGGGGGTTTTCTGCGATTTTTGTATTCACAGCTCTCCATAGCAGGTGGTTGAGACTATACTGAAGCAGAAGAAATTGTAACTTTTCATGGCAAATAGTCTGTGGCAGCAGAGAGATGAAAAGGGAATACCAGTGCACATGAACTTGCCTCTTTTTGGGGAGGGAGGAGAGGGGGATAACCATCCAAATAGATTATGTCCAGTGGTTGGACAGAGCTGGTATATTCCATGTAGCTTTCTGTGAACAGATGGTGAAAACTAAGATGTGATGATCCTGCTACATTGTTTGTCCGTTACTTTTCCTGGCTTTTTGTTTGTTTGTTTGTTTTTCCCTTCTCTCATTCCTTCTGTTTTCTCCTTCTTGCCACAGGGCTATTCCCTTAGGGTTATAGAGCCCACCCTGTCGCTGACACACACCACAGCGTTTCACTTGCTTGCACTGTGTTTTTCATGCACGTTGAGGCTGCACTCTCTTTTTCTCTCTCTTTCTTGCGTCATCACAGTTGTATTTGGCTGCCATGGACAGTAGCAGCCATATGAGCTGGCAGCTTAAGCCCTCGGACAGTGCACGGACATACTGGTAACAGCGCCCGCAAATGGAACAGGTACTGGAAAAAAAGGTCCTTCTTGCTCAACCCCTTCTCCACTCCCAACCACTCCCTTTATCCCTGCACTGTTTATCCCAGGCCAGTGCCTTTTATTTCTTCACATTCCTTCCCTCTGCACCTCCCACCCCATTCCCTCCTGCCAAGGGTTGAAATTAAAGTCAGTTTTTGCTCTGGTGCAGACTCAAGGAGCAGTATCAACCTTGTAAAGGCTTCTGGTGCATGTTGTGAGGGTTATAGGCGCCTGTGCCTCACAAAAGCTCACAGCAGCTTCAACTCAGAGTCCACACTTGAGAACAGCTTGAACACTTAGTACTGACCGCTGCTCAAATGTAGAACTAATCTTGCACTTCAAATGCAGAACAGAAGTTCTCCCATCACAAAAAGCATTTTTCTAGAAGTAGAGAGAACCAATCTAGCAACTTTTCAGTCAGGATTGGTTGTCTTAATTCAGTTTTTGACTTCCCTTGAGCCATACTGCTGGTTTTTTTTGTCTTGACTGGTCATGACAGCATGTGCTCAAAACCACCAATACTTACTGGCCACAAGCTTTTAGCTCCTCAGTAGGATTTTTAATTTTTTTGAAAGATCCTAGCTGGTAATGGTGGCCTGCCCTGAAGAGTTTCTTCATTGCCTGTTAGATCTGTGTGCAGCTTCTCCTTTTATCCTTGCATTTAAAATCAGAAAGGAGCAAGTCTAAAAAAAAACTTCCCTGAGGGTCCAGACATAAGCACTAAGACCTGTTTCATTCTGTTTCAAAACCTTTTACTGTTTTGTTTGTTCTGTGTGTGTCCAAACCATCCCATCCATGTCCACAGGCTCGGTGAACAGGGCCCTCCTAGTACCACTTCACTCTCTGAATTCCTAATGGGTTGTAGTTGCTGATGTTCTTCAAGATAAGTCAGTGTTTCTTCCCTTGCAGTGGTCCATGACAAAGCCACGTGCCTGCAGAAAGAGTAGATGGTCTGTGTTAGGCCTTGTAGCTTTGTAGCTTGGTTGAATATAGACTATAATTAGAGCTACCAGGCAACTCACGTGGTATGAAAGACAGCACTCCTTCAGGAGACCTCCAGTCACACAGTAACTGGAAAGTGTTGGTTCCAGTTGGAACAGAGGGCCTGTTGCTTTTGGCTCATGCAATCAACAACCTGTATCTTACATTCTGTTCCCAGAAATACATGTCTACAGAGTTGCTGTTCCTTCTGTTCTGCCATTCTTGGGACTTCTGTCAGCCTTGCATTGGATTCCTTGTCATGTTGCTGCTTGGTCTGCATTCTTGCTGCCTCTTGCCGTTTGTCTGCCTGCCTTGTGACATGCTGGGAAGGGTGCTGTCTGAATTGAGTGTCTTGATGCCCTCTGTCCTGGTGCATGAACACAAACAAACTTGTCTTGAAGCATGGTGCTACCACCCTTGAAAGGGTCACAACGTTCTTCAGTCGTAAGTCTTGCAAAGACTGCTCTTGGGTGTCAGCTTATGGTGGTTTTTCTTCCTTTTGGTTCCTGCAGGTGGTATTGTAGCGATGTTAGATGGGTCTGTTCCATGAAATAAAATATTGCTTGTGGGGTGGTGGAGTTCTAGTGTCTTCTTTCTGGACTTGAAATCTCTGGGCTGGAACATGACGTGATCTCAATCTGTACTGTCTTCTGTTTACCTAAAGCCACACCCAGAGTTTAATGTGGCTGTCTGCAGGGCTTAAGAAGAAGGAATTGCATTCTTTCTAAGACTTTAAAAACAAACAAAACAAACAGAAGCTCTGTTCTTTTAACTTGGAAAACTTAAGTCCCTTTGAATTCAGAACCCACTGGCTGGAACTGGCTGCTTCCCTGCATCTTGGACCTCACATACATAATGATACCAAACCCTGTGTGTTTACTGTGCTCTAGCTATTTCAGAGGTGGATCAACCTTTAAGAACTTGAATCCAGAAGCTTTGGTCTTTATTGGATTACCTGAATAGCTCTGGCAGGAAATCAAAGTCAGGGTAGCTGAAGAGAGATACATGTGGGTTTTTAACCACAAATAGTAAATGGTTTACACTTGGAGTCATGGTTTCGTATGGTAAGTGATCTTCCAGCATAGCTCAGTTAACTGTGAAGTACTTATGATCTGCACAGTTCACAGGAGTTGGTAAAATTTATGGTCTCTAAAATTAACTGATTATTCCCATTAACCATTTTTTTTTCTTTTTCTTTTTTTTTTTTTTTGCAACCAATGATTCCTCTGTACACAGGGTATACATGTTAGGCACCAAACTAGTATGTGCTGGCAAACCATACCTATGAAATTTTATACCCTCAACAAGGCTGAATGTGAAGGAGAGACTTTATTTTTTTTTTCCTTTGGAGAAATACAAAAATAAACTTGTGTGCAATCAGCTGTGTTTGTCCTAGCTGACTGGTAAGTGACTGAGAAGTGTGCTGTGTTGAATAGCACAAGCCACCAGGAGAAACGGTAACAAGAAGTCTTTTAGGTGCTCTCTTTAGGGTAGCTGGCTGTGTGGTGAAGGTATGGGTTGAAACTTGTTCTCTGGGCTGTTTTTGAAAAGGTAAATGAGGGTGTATAGGCACATGGGTACTTCCAGCGAGGGGACTGGAAGAATGGCTGCATTGTGCATGTTCTTTAACCTTCTATGAAAGCTCCTCTTTAAAGGAAACTAAATGCAACTGTATATTATAGCTGTGTCAGGTACTGTATCCAGGTTACCTCAGAGCAGAGTCCAAGACCTCCTTAGCTCTGAACTGTGCTCAGGCCTTAAGTCTTTAGAATTACTTTTTAAAGGAGCTAAAGACTTAATTTAACTATGGATAATATTGTTTGGTTTCATATCCATGTGACTGGCAAATATCTGCTGATATATCTTCATCTCCTGGCCTGTCCAGATGATGGGGTCTGTGTATTCCACAGCATCTTTCCTCAGCAGAGGATGCACTGGAGGACTTGGATGCAAGACTGCTGTCAACAGCATGTAGAGCAAAGCATTTGTGCCCGGAGTCCAGTGCAGTGACTGAAGATCCAGTGCATGCTGATAGAGCTGTGCTGGTTATAAGAAGTGTGCAGTGAAGTGTTAGCTCTCTGCTTCCAGGTTTCAGTCATGCTTATCATGGTTGTTAAAAATGCATTCTAATAGAAGGAGAGTAGCTGGTTCAAACTGTAATGGGAAAAGGGACAAAGGCACAAAAATCCTGAGTTAAGGAGAGAACATCAGCCCTAACTCTGACTGCTCTGAGTCTTGATTTGTTCCTTGTGGTGGATTGCAGGTAGGTTTGAATGTAAAATGCTTTCTGCTTTACTGTCCAAATCTCTCATGTTCCTGATTACTTTGTTTTAGTGACACTTAAACATCTGTGGGGTGTTTTCTTGGTGGAGGAAGGAGTGAATTATTTTTGACTTCTCCCTCCATGATGGGTGTACTTTGTACATCCTTGAAATGCAGTTCATCAAGTGGCCCTACTTGATTTTAATGCTCTAAGGAAAGTTGGTGTTGCATGTTGTGTGCTGAACCTACGTGACTTGTCCAGGAAGATATGCAATAACCTTCCATGATCTGAGATATTTTTTTTTCCAAATACTTCTTACAAAACCTTAGCACCTGGAAGTTCTCTGTTCATATTAGTTTCCCATCATGTTACTGTACAGAATACAAATGGAAAATGAGCAATCAAATGCATTTTTCCTTCTAAGACCCTCTTCTTAGCCTGATGTTTTGCTGGTAATTTCAGCATTGGGCTACCTGAAATGTGCCTTACTTTGTGAGAAAGTTCTTCTAAGCCTCTCTGAGCCTACTGGATTAGCCTCATATGTTTTAATAAACTCTAAACTTTATTTCTGAAACAGTAATCACATTTAATAAACTGTATAGGATACAGTCCTTAAACTGGCTCAGCTTGGTATTTTCTACCTTTTTCCTTCTCACTGACAAAAAATACCTCTTAAAAAGAGAAAGAACAGATGTACCCTTTGTCTTCTAAATATAGATGCCATTTCTGTGCTAGAGTTTTATATTAAGATCCATGTTCTGCAGAAAGCTTTCCAATTATGGAAGACACTGAAAGATGAATGTGCAAATAAGCCACAGGTGTCTTTGTCTTGTGCCAACAGGGTCAGCCCTGCCAAAGGAGCAGCTTCTCTCTTCTATTGTGTAGAGGTTCAGCCTGGGTCCATCTTTGAAGAAAAACTGATAAAATACTGTTAATTCTCTGAAAACCCCCTTGGACAGCTGAGCTTTTGAGAGCCTAAAGTTGCCTCCTAATGTTCTTTCCCAATGGGCAAGATAAATCGTACCTCCTGGTGATGATCTGCCTTTCAATTTTTCTCTTTGCCAGCTTAACTGGCTATTTTATGTGGTTCAGTTTTAAAGGTGATAAAAAGTCAGTATGCTGAAGAGCACTCTAAGGATGTAAGATGTGGGTATTAGAGAGTTATTCAAGCTCTAGCTGGTATAAAAAGAGGAATGAAATGTCTGTCCTTGTTGCTTGGTTGTTAGTATCATGGTAGCAGAATCCCAGAAGCAGTAATGTGGTCATGATGAAGGCATTGAACATACTGGTATAAAGAGACAAAGTCTTTTGTTCTTCCTGCTGGGTATTGTTTACCTGCTTTTCAGCTCATTATTCAAAGCTGAATGACATGTGCTACCTCAGTAGCTCCTGGGAGCTGGTTTGGATTACCTTGCTTAGAATAAAAAAGAAAAAACAACCCCTCCCAACCAAAACAACCTCTCATCTTTCTGACTTTATCTTCTTAACCCCAAGCTGGAATCTTATCTACTGCTGCATGGTACACAGGTTGGATCCCAAGCCACAGTGGATTATTACCCATCTGATAACTGTTAGCTAATATCATCTTGTTTGATGGCAGCCTGTTTCCAGCCTGACAGGATCTGTTCTTTCTTGGGCATAAATTGTTCAGGTTCAAATTCTTCCACACTTTTCTTTCAAACTGCCCATCTGTGATGCATGCAGTCTTCTGATGCCCTCATTGCTGTAAAATGCAATGTGAAAATGCAGTGCACACTCATTTTCTTTTCAACCTCCTTTTCTGGCATGGTTGAAAGCAATAACATGACTAAGAGAGGATGAAGGTGTGAGGTGGGTTCTTACATCTGTGTCATTTCCATTTCCCTCTCTTCTCCCAAGCAAAGTGTGGTATATTTCAACTCAATGACTGTTGGATTTCCTTCTCTGTAGGGAGCCTGGATAAATCCTTAGCCCATCTGCACTGACCTGGCCAGCGTTCTTGTAGCAGGCTAACAGTATGTTACTCAGGCTGGACTATGCAGTGACTTGTGAAACTTTCCCTGTGAGGCTGAGCCAGCAGCTCCTTGATATGTGTGCTGTAAACACAGACCATTTTATGCTGGGAGATGGTTGTAATCTGTGGTTCTGTGTCAATGTTAGTCATTCTGACTTACTTTTCTGTTCTGTTTGTTTTTTGTCTTGTCTTCTTCCAGTACACCTCCAGCATGAGAGCCAAATACCTCGCCACCAACCAACCTCGTCCAGATGCTGGCAGTGTGCATTAAAATGAAAAAGCAAAGGCAAAAAAACAAAACCCACACGTGCAGTCAGACTAAACAATGTGCCAACTGCTGTGCCCCTGTGCTGTCCTCGTAGAACAATCCTGCTGTTCTGCCCAAAAGCCAGTGCAGCTCCTTCTGTTTCTCCAGTCCATACCACCCCTCCAACCTGACACCTGCCCACTGGAGTGGAAGCCCCTTTTGACTTTAAGCCTTCACCTTGTTGTACCTGATGTGTGAGAGAGAGCAAGCACGTGCAGGCAAGCAACTGAGAGCACCTAGGCAAGAAACTGGGTCCACCTGCTTGAAGCCAACTTTATCAGAGTAGCCTATCAGAAAAAGTTGGTGAATATCTTCTACCCCCCTTTTTCCCTCCTTCTATTCCCCAGAGGGACTTGGTGAAAGATGGTGGTAGATCTTCTTCACTTCTGCAGTGGGATCAGCAGTCTGTCAACCGCTGAAGAAGCAGAGGCTGGGTGCCTGTGACTAGCGTACAACGAGGGAATGCTGAGTCAATGCATGATACAGCATCTTGGTGGGAGTCCTCTGGTCTGGTGTCCTGTGTGAGGGAGGAGAGGAGCTCCTGCCTCATGGTGTCACTGCATATCCACTGTAATTTGGGAGCCTGGGGCTCTTCTAGAGCAAACCATTCCACTCCCTGGTTCTTTTTTTAAAAATCCATCAAGAAAATGCCTTTTTCTTTCCCACTGTATCTAGCATGTGAATTCTCGAGGAGGAGCAGAGGGGTCCCAGCACCAGTCAACTACCCTGTCCATTGCTCTGAACCTGACCTCTCTGCTCCATCAGGGAAGCCCAGGTACTTGCAGATGGCATTCTGGGTGCTGCCTTTACGAGGCCAACACACAGATCAAACAGGAGCCAGCCACCCACTTGGTGCCAAATTTTTCCAGGAAAAGACTTGTAAGACTTTAGGGGGGGATATTTTTGCACTAAAGAGTTTCAACTCTCTGATGCTAGATCTTACGGGACGGTCAGCGTGCAAAAGCAAGAGAGACTGGAAGCACCAGTGGATTTATAGCAAATGCAAGCTCTCCCTGCAGGAGTGACCTCTGAACTGCTGGACTTTGTCTTTTATTTTTTCTTTCTTTCTTTTTTCTTTTTTAATCGTAATTTACAGCACAGGGTTGCTGGACTGGCATTGAACGAGGTTTTTGGAGCCTCAGTCCTAACAAACTCACAAGATCATCAGTATATCTTCTTCTGTGTTCCAAAATCAGAAACTGAAATGACATCTGGAGAACATTGTGACTGTCAGAACAGGTTTTTATTTTTTTCTGGTTTATTTCTTTTTTTTTTTTCCCTCAAGGCACATTGCTAACCACTATCATGACCATATTAAGGCACATGTAAGGCATTTTTCTAGATGTGAGGCAGAACAAAGCTTGCAAAGGGGCAGCTGGGTGCATGCAGAGGGCAACATCCTCCATTGGTGCTGTACTTTCCACTGAAGAGCAGTGCTCTGAAGGGCACTGACAGCTTCCTGCCTCTTGGGAGCTGCTGTCAAGTACTGCCCTTTCACTAGGGTAACTATGATGTTCCTTTTTGTCTCTTTTTACCTCTGAGTAGGGGCATCTTAGTGTAGCTGCTGAGCATTATATTAAATAACTGGCAGAGTAAATAAAGTGGGAAACGTCTCTCGAACTAGAGTTGAGCCATTGGCAGAGGCAGTTAGTCTTCACCTCAGTGATGTTCACACTCAATGTCTGTTTACCCCACGTTTGCTGTACGGGGCACAGAATCTACCAATCTGCCTTTACTCAAGTCAGTTGCCTTCTTGCAGTGAGGTAGGAATTGCTCCTAGCAGGTAGCTAACTAGGATGCTGGTATCTGCTGTAAAATGCTACCAGCTCTGTGGAAAAGCAAGCTTTGAAACTCCTCTTGAGATAGAAACCACTAACAGACTGCAAAAGCTGTAGGCCAGCTATTCCCATTCGAAGGAGTGAGGGAGACAGGGAGGAGGCACTGCCATGCAGACAGGAAGCGAAGGTTTTGGAGAAAACTTCACACTTCACCATAAATCTCTGGAAGCAGGATTTTCTTGCTCAGGACTGAATATGGCCTTTCAGACACATTTGATAGGCTTCACACTGAAACATACCTCTGTGTTATCAAATAACAAGGGCAGGGAAGTGTAATCACAAGTTGGTGTGGAGGAACACTGGCTCATGAGCACCAGATTTTTCCACCCTGTCTTAAAACCTACCAGGAGAGCTGGGTGTGCAAGCACGTGGCATGGTTGGCTTGCAGGGCCCAAAGCACACAACTACTATCTAGGGGGAACTGAACCTTCCCCTCGTTTTGAAGAAAGAAGCAAGAGCCATATAATCCTCCTTAAGACTGAGTTGTTCTGCCATCATCTCTCCTTGCAAAGATGTGCTCAGATTTGCTACTTACACTATCAAATTTAGGGGAGCTGCCCTAAAATCTATGGCCTGGTCCTACTCATTGAAGGCAAGTGTTTTGAAGGCTGGAGGGTGTGGGGAGAACCCTGGGAAAACAAGTGCCTTCTGTATATCGACTTTTCTGTATACAGAATGCATCCTGAACACGTATGTGACTGCACTTGGGGTTGGATCTGAATTGTCACAGTGGCACTGTCTGTGCCAGCAGGGGTACGGGGCAGCGAGCCTATGCCCTTTTGTTTGCAGCATCTAATGGAGCAACTACCTTGACCTGCTTCCTTCCAAGGTTTGGCATAGCCACTCATAACACCCAGAACAACTTCTGACAATGCCTGGGGGCTTGCAGCAAGGCACAGATGTGGAGATATGTGCTCTGTGACTTCAAAATATAACTGGAAAGAATGTTATGGAGGTAACACTTTGCTCTCTGGAGGCCAGCGTGGTGTGACTGCAGTGTGAGCTGTGTACCTTTGTCCAGCCAGCACTTCCTTTACTTGACATGGATATTGCACTTTTGTAAAGCATCCTGGAACTCTGCTGCCCCGCTGCATGCTGCGCAGAGCGCTGGATAGGAAACACAGACAAAGGGTTTCTTTTGTGTTTTGGTTTTGTTTTTTTTTCCTTTTTTTTTTTTCCTTTTTTTTACTGGAACCTTGAGCAACAGTGTGGCATTTCTGCAGGCTGGTCTGAATGGATCTGCTGAAGAACAGATGGCCTTTGCCTATTCTTACGGCTGCGACGTAATCAGCCTCATCCATATGGTCACATTTTGTCTGAGGAGTGGACTTTCAAAAGCCAAGATCTCCCAGACTCTGTGCCTCCCTCTTGGGTGAACAGCAGGTGCTATCTGGCGAAGACTCATCTGTTCTGGATGGCATTCATGGTTGAGGGAGTCTGAACTCTTCAAGCTGTAGGAGGTAAAGCTGTAGAGACTTCTCTCTCTTCCATTGTGTCTCTGTTTTTAATGTGACAAAATGCTAAGGCCATATCACTTGGTGTGTCTCAGCTGACCTTATCATGTTACTGGTTGCTAACAAAAGGGTCCAGAATTCAGGGGAGGTGAGATTGGCCTCTGGACACCTCGCTGACTGCAAAATGAAAGGCAGCTTGTCCGGTTGAAGGTGACTGCATTGGTGAAGATACTTCATGTTACTTTTTCAGAAGCACAAATGTGGTCATTGGCTTGTCTGGTTGGCTTGGTTTATTTCCACCACATCATCATGTGTGAATGACACTTTCTTTTGGAACTGAGAACTCTTCCAAGCACACAAACATCTCCACAATGTGAAATGTAAATAGCATGTTGGACTCTTGTGTCCAGTGTTCAAGACTGCATTGTAACTGTAAAGGAAATCGAATCAAGACTTGGCTGTGAATTTCTTGTGCTGTCTTGGGAATATAACTGTAGTGTTTGTATCCTGTATGTATTATTAAACTGAGTTCATTTTATGTGCTGATAAAAGGGTTCAAGCTAAGATTTTTAGCGTGCATCCATGTATCCAAATGTGAAGGATGGAGTACTCCCTTCCCCTCCTGTCCTTTTTAAGTTTTCTCCATTTGATAGGTGTTAATTTTCTGTGTACAGTCATCTCAGCCAAGATGCAAGGATGTTCCTTTGAGTGCTTTGAGGGGGACACAGTGCATGGGGTTTTCAGTGATCCTAAGTTAGGATTTCCACAGTGGTTCCCTGAAAATACTGTGAGTGTTCACATGAAAAGATTGGCCTCTCTGAGAGTAAACCATTTCTCAGGGAGCTGCTTAACCATTGCTTGTGAGAGCTCTGGGTGCTGCAGGGTGATAGCAGGCAGGAGTGGGTGGATACCCACAGAAGCAAGGTACAGGTACCTGTGTGGATAAACCCATGCTTCACTTCTGGTCTCACCTTCTCTTCTGCCTAGCAGCAACTGGAATACTGTGCTGAGCCCTTTGAAGAAGAGGGAAGTGTCTTGGCTTGTTGATGCTGGCCCCCCCACCTGATTCAGGAGTAGATGAGGTGGGTGGGTTTTCCTTTAGCTAGGGAGGGGGAAGGGTCTTTGAAGTACTACCTACCTAGGGACCAAGCAGAAGCCAGGGTCTTCCCCAGCTCAACAAGTCTGCTAGTGTAACTAAGTGAACGTGGCTGCGTGGGAGGGGAAGAGCCCTCCAGGCAGATACCAAGAGCAGATCTAATGCCTTGAGAGAAGAGACCCGACAAGACGTAATCTGTACCTTGAACCGGATGGCTTCTTTCACCACAGCCTCCTCCCCTTTTCTAGAAATTATTCATGTGCATGCTGTAGATGGCTTCCCTAGTCATTCCAGGAGGCCCAGCAGAAGCGTGGGATGTTTTGGTAGCAGTTCCTAGATGGCTAGCAAGTGATCTGTGCTTTCAGGGGGGAGAGCAGGATCTCTGGCCGAGCCGTGATGGTGAGTGTGTTGCCCAACTGGGAGAGAGAAGGTTTGGGTTACTGGTGGCCTGGAGCTCCCAGGTGCTCACCCAGCCCCTGTGGCTGCATGCATGAACAAAGTGGAACGTAAATTGATGTACAACCAGAAAGTTCAAAATACTCCTTTCCTAAAGAGGATAACTGTAGCATGAAGCTCTTAGGTGCTCTGCTGAAGCTCTTAGGTGCTCTGCGTATTTGATACCACATTGCTCCTCACTATGCAATTCCCAACTCCTTCCTTCCTCTTCCTCCTCTAATCTCCCATCAAGACTTCTCTAGTGGCCTCCACCCAGGAGGCCACTGAAGTCCCAGAAAAAGCTTCATTTCTGTCATTGTCCTCTGCATTGGGTCCAGGTGCCCAGCCCTCGTGTCGCGTGCCTCAGGTCCCTTGTTAACGGGAGGCCCCATGAGTTTTATTCACATCATTCAGAGGGAAGTTTATTTTCTTGGACACTGTGCACAGAAACCTACTGGTGAACATGTACCTGGCCTTTTGTAACTCTTCTGTTTTTTCTTCTTAACCATAATGGTTGTATATCATACCACTTTATATACATATATAATATATAAATATATATAATTTTTTTTAAAACTTTGGACCTGCTAGTTTCTTTCAAGTGTTCCTGCACTTACCCAAAATGTTTTTAAATTGTGAGGGTTAAAGAGGATTGAGCCCATTTTTGTATCTTTACTTTTAATTCTGTAGTTCTATTATTGTAATGTAGCTATTTTTTACTGTAACTTTTTGGTTTGCAAATACTAAACAAAAAACCTAAATGTAATTTCTGTGGTTTCTATTCAGCTTGGGTTTCATGTTTTAAAAATAAATGATTTAAAAATGATTTAAAACCACTGTTCCTATTTATTGATCTTTTCTCCCACTTTTTTTTTGCCTTTTTCACAAACCTGCTTGAAGTTTCATTACGTTTCATACATTGAGGTAGATCCATGAAGTGAGGATGGGTAATGGAGTCATAAAGTCTAGTAGCTAGCAGAGGATGGAAGGAACTGGAACATGAGTGCCCTGTACTCCAGGAATCAATTAGTGCCTGTGCTGTGTGAGATGAAGCGTGTGTGCAGGTGTTAGCAGAGCTGCTTGCTTCCTTTGCTTCCAGGTCTCAGCCTGATCCAGTTGCTGTTAGAAACCGTGGACTTGGGGATTTCTAATCCAGTTTGAAGACTGAACTGTTAAAATTGAATTGGGCAACCTCGAAAGAACCCCTGAAGAAAAATGATCGATGTGAATGTTTTCTCCAGGGGAATTTGCACTAATCCTGCTCTAGAAACGAGGTGGCTCATACCCCTCCTGGGTGGTCTGCATGTGGGGGGGGCAGGATTTGGTAGGAGGAAGCCTGGATGGGGGCAAGATTTGGCAGGAGGGAGCCTGGATGGGGGCATGAGGTGAGCTGGTGCCTTCTGTGGGGCTGTCCTCATATTGGGGACCTGCTGCAGGGCCATCCTCATATCATGGGACCTCCAGGGGCTGCAGGCACCGGTGCAAAAGATGCTGGGGCAGTTGGGGGATGTGTCCATCAGCCTGTGGAGATGCTCCCCCTGCACACCCTGGTGTGGGATACCCCCCTCAAGCCCCCTCAGCTTTGCTTGTGCTGCACCGGAGCAGCAGCAAACGAGCCGTTCGTTTTCACCAGCAGAAGTACAAGAAATGTAGGAAAAAGGTATGGGGGGTTGTACACCACCAGCTCAGCTCTTCAGGAGATGGTGAAATGTGTATAGGTGCCTCCAGTAGCGTCACACGAGGTGCTGGAGGAGCTGGTGCTGCAGCTCAGCGTGGGCCCATCGTTCTCTGCTCTGCCCCAGGCTACCGTGGCTTTCTTTTTAGTTCTTCATTTCTACTGTTCTCTGATCACAGACTCGCTCTGCTGCATCTCTAGCAAGTGGTGAACTCAAACCTTTACCTTCCTGGGATTCTCTCCATCTGTTTTCTGCCTGATCCTGCCAGTCAAATCGAGGGATTTGCCTCCTGCCTCCGTCCTGTGCTGTTCTTGCCCTGACCTCAGCCCATCTCTTACCAACTGTGGCTCTTGGGGAAATTTCCCCCAAGCTGTAGTAAAGCCAAACAACATCTTCTTCTGCCCCTGTGCCTGAGCTCGGCCCTTAGGACGAAGGACGGGGCAGCAGAGCAGCTCCTCATGCAGGAGTGCAGGCTTTTTGGGGGAGAGGAAACAACTTTGGGGTGGGAAAGGGCATGGAAAAGCACCTTGACAGGGTGTGGTGACAGCAGGTAGCTCCATCCATGCTGACTGCTCTTGCTCCAACCACAGGTTAAAGCAGAGAGCTCCCAAACTACCCATTGATGCTGTAAGGACCAGCCAATGGTCCTGGATCTCACCACAAAGTGGCAGACCCAGTTTGAAGGCCACAGAGAGGGGACCACATCCTGCAGCCCTGAGACCTGAGCTGGGTTCCAAGGCATCCTCCTCCTCGGTGCTCCTGGTCCTGCCTCATCCCATGGGAGTGTGTGTGCACAGGTACGTGCTGTTTCCTTGGAAGGCTGGACTGGTCTCAGCAGGGATTTCACTCTCTCTTTGTTCATGCTGTGAGGTTTTTTAAGTGCTCTGTGTGTTTGCGTGACTACAACTCACACCCTTGCTCTCGAGCCCTGCCCATCTGTACAGCGCAGAACCAACAAGAGCTTTTTGCTGCCTTCCACCCTCATGACTGTGAGTCTCAGCAGACACCAGTTTTCCTCCCTTCACTAATAATTTACAGGTTTGCCTCCTCTCCTTTTTTTTCCACCCCCTAAGAGGTGAACCCACATTTTCTATCTTCATCCCTGATCTGAGATGATTAAACCTCCTCTCTGGTGCAAAGGGCTTGGGGAGCAGTCAAGGGAATCTGATGGTGTGAAGCCTCCATCAGAGTCAGCACGTAAATATTTTACCAGGTTTATGGATTCCCACCAGGGATGGGACCATGCAAAGGCCACCTGCCCAGTGACCTCTCCCAGTGCTTCCCAGCAGCCGCAGGCTTCGCTCACCCTGCTACACAGCTCCTTGTCCCAGTGAGAGCAGGGCAGGGCTCTCTCCTGAGAGAAAACAGAGAGGAGGGTGAAGTATGTGTTTGAGGAAACCTCCCCTTCTGATCAACCTTCAGTAGTGGTCCGTTAGATCTCTGTCCTCACAGATAAGGCAGGGAGGGATGCCCCGGGGAGATGCTTTCAAAACTGTTTGTTGCTGTGGTGAGCTGAGCTGTGCGAACAGGAGCTTTGCTGCCCAGAGCTGTCGGTGGGTTGGCAGCTGGAAAACTGGCAGGTAGAGCTGGTGGCTGTGCTGACGTGCTCGCTGGGATGCAGTTACTGGCTACGTGGCCCCATCTCCTTGGGGTGGGAAATGGCATGTGCTACGAGTGATGCTTTCTGCTGGACCTGGCACTGCGTGTGCAGCTTCTGCTGCTGTTGGTGAAGCCTGGATCTGCCCAGCTTTTCCATCGGATGCACTTGAGAGCTGGAGTCACAGCTCTCCTTTGGTAGGGTCTCACCAGGACTCTGCTTCTCCATGTGTCTGAGGAAGGCAGCAGGCAGCTGAAATTGCATCTCACCTCCCCTAACCACTTCTGAAACACCTGTATCCCCAAGGAATGACCCCCATCTTCCCATTCCACTCTGCCAGACCACGTCTGCTTTCAGGAGGTCATGGGCACTCCTGGCACTGTTGAAGGAGAAGCCTGAACAGGGACACTCTGGTCTGTCTGACCACATGGGGATGCTGAAGTCCCGCTCTTGGCAGTCTTGCAAGAGGAGGCAGCGGCAGGAGGGGCGAGGGAAGAGATGCAGCTGCTGGCCCAAGGCCTGCCCAGCCCTGGGGCTCAGCAGGGCTCCTCCACACCCCACATTTGCAGCCCCACCTGGACCAGCTCTGTGGGTCACAGCACCACGGTGCAGAGGGACGTGACCACCCGGCACATTTGCCAGCAGCCTTTGCTGGCTCCTGCTCAGGTGTCTGGGCAGGGAAGGAGAGTGGTCTGGCTGCGGCCACGTCAGGTCACAGGTCCAGCCATCGCGATGGAGCAGCTGGTCACGCTGCTGTGCCTTTGTGCCATTGCGTGGTGGAGAGAGGATGGATGCTGGCAGGAGCAGAAGGACTTTCCTTTCTGCAGCTCATGTCTTGCTGAACGCAGGACCACAGGACGGTTTGCCTTGGCTCTGCAGAGGCAGGATGGTCTTTCCCTGGAGCAGGCAGTGTTTCTCACCATGACCTCAACAAAAATTCCTACTCAGGGATTTTTAATCCCACCCCAGTCCGTGCAGAGGAGTGGGAGGAAGCACAGCTCCTTTCTCACTGCGAGGTGTTGCAGAAGCTGGTGCTGGAGTCCTTCTCCCACCCGCTTCCTCTTCCCACCAGCGGAACACCATGGGACCTGGCGCTTGCACCCCATAAATCACTCAGTCACTCATGATCCTCTCCAAAGGCGGCTGCTCTGGGGCCAGGGGATGGGCTGCTTGGGCAAGGAGCCAACGTAGCCCCCTGCTCCTCAAGGGGCTTCTGACTCAGCAGCCCATCCTGTGCCCCCCTAAATAAGGGGTTGCTCTCCAGGCTGCGGTGGACATGGCTAGAGCATCACCCAGCGCTGGCCACTGCTGTGCCTCTGCTTTGCTATGTGGTGTCACTGCTGCTTTCAGTCCCCTGTCCTCAGCAGGGACAGGCACAAAGCTGGCACTCTCCCTCTGACCCGGTGCAGCCACCCCCGTTTGGGTGGATGGATGAGGACATCCACCAAGGAGGAGGAAGGAAGGGTTGGGAGTGAGGCCATACAGCGATGCCGCAGCTCTGTGGGTCTTGTCCGGCAGCGCCGTGGGAAGTGTTTCCAGCTGCTTTTAAGATGCTCAATTCATCTCCTCCTCCGCTCTTGGCTGACCAAACGGCTGGGGGAGCAGAGCAGGCCCTGCTGCGGGGCTGAGGGAGACCAGGAGCAGCGGGTGCTGGGAGCCCCGGGGCAGCTCGGGGAGAGGGAATTGGTTTTGATTGATTCAAAGCTGGTCTTAAAAGTCAGAAAGAGAAAAAGAAACTTTGGAGGGCGGGGGTGGGGATTTCTTTTACCTCCCTACAAGTGATCCAGGGGTGGGAAATGGTAGAAAGGTGAAAAAACAAAGGGGATGTGGGCGATGGCTGGGAGCTGCTTTTGGATGGGGGGGGGACACGGGACTGCCCTGCATCCCCCATGCCGTGTCTCGGCCATCCTGCAGCCATCGCTACCTGCCGCAGTCCCTCGCTCCAGGACAGACGGTGCCAGTGGGAGATTTTGTGGCCTCCAGCTGCACAGGGATGCTGGGATGCAGCTCATGCCCCACGGAGAGCCCGCACTCTCCTCTCCCAGCATCGGGACGGGCGACTCCCAAAGCCACAGCTGGAACGCTCTGTGCATTGCTCAGGCCTTGCAATTCTGATGCTTTTATGTTTGTTTCCCACAAATATTCCAGTTTGGTGGGCCAGAGCAGCTGGAAGTGGCGCTTGGAGCCGATTCACACAATTTCGTTGTCTCCTGACACCCCGTCCCTCCCCGAGTCTCACATATTTCTCGGCAGGGCCGGTGCCGGGACGGGTGTTGGTCCCATCGCTGTGCAGACACAGCTCCCAGTGAGCAGTCCCCACGCCACAAAGCTGGGCTGGGAACAGAGCGATTCACACAAAGTCCAGCATAATGAGTGAGCCAAATGCAAATTAAAGCAAAATATGATTTTTTTTTTTTAAAAAAAGGAGGTGGAAGAGCAGCAAAAAGAACTAAATCAATGTGTTACTCTCTGCCCTGGATGCTGCAACCACTCAGGGATGGGGAAAGCCTTTGGCCAGGCACTTTGCTGGAGCATCCCTGGGGCACCACACTGTCAATGGCAGTGGTCCCCATGTGATGGCAGTGTCCCAGTGAAGTTGGTCTCGTCCCCACCCCATGGCTGCACCCCAGCGCTCTGCAGAAGGTACAGCCGCCTTATCAGCCACCACGAGCTGGTGAGAGTAAACAGGACGTCCCACAACAGCGTCCCACAGCAGTGCGGGGCGCAGATGAAAGCAGGCTGGCCTGACCAGCCTGCCAAGTATGTGAGAGCAGCAGGCTTTGCTTTTGTTTTCCTTTTGTTTATTAATGTGTGTATTTATTTACTTTTCGGCCCACGAGTAGGGAGGGAGGAGGGAGAGGCTGGGAGCCTGGTGTGGAACAAACTGGACGGTTGGTCTGCTGCCTGACCCCACTTCCAAAAGCTCAGTGGGGTGGTTTATTTTATTTTATTTTATTTTATTTTATTTTATTTTATTTTATTTTATTTTATTTTACTTTATATTATCTTGTTTTATTTTATCTTATTTTATCTTGTTTTATTTTATTTTAAAATTTTAAATTATTTTTAAATTGTCTTTTTAATTTTTAAAAAATTTATATATATATATATATATATATATAATTTTTTTTTAAGCTCTCTCCATGTGTTGCACCATGCCCAGCACCCTTTCAACCTCTACCCCTGCCATAGGGCTCCTTGCAGCAGCATCCCAGCCCCATGCCACAGCCCCTGGCTGCCCCCGCAGAAGGGGTGACGGCCCCGCTGCCGGGAAGCGCCCGCGCTGCTGAAACCGCAGCCCCATGAGCAATAGGAAAATCAGCGGGTGAGCGGCGGGTGGCACAGCTTCCTGCGCCTGACGCAGTTCCCCTTCACTGACCCCACACCGGGGGGGCCAAGGGGCACCAAATCCTGCACCCGCCACAAGCTCCCGACCGCTGTGGGATGGAGGCTTTGCAGGGCTTGATGCCCACCCGGCCCTTCCTCCTGGATGATTTAGGGGTATTTGTAGGGTTTCCCCCCCCCCAGAGCCTCCCCCTTGGTTGCAGAGCTTGGGGGATGTTTGATTTTCGGGGCTGTCTGAAGGGTGCGCGGGTGTGGGGAGGAGGGGTTGATGCTTCAGCACACGCTGACTTCCTGCTAGGCTGTATTTTTAGCAAGGCCAACCCCTGATAATCCAGAGATTGAAGTGAAACTGTAAAGTAAGTAAGTGTGCCTCGAAGAGACAAAAAAAAAGGTGCTGGGCTGGAGGAAGGCGGGGGAGAGGATAGCGCAGGCGAAAGCTGGTTCCAGCGCGGCACAAACAGGGCTGGTTTTGGAGGAGGGGGCAGATCTCATGTTCTTGCCCCAGCCCATGAAAGTTGGGGTTTGTTACTGGCAGGTGGGTGCTCAGTGTCGGCTAAAATGGCAGAAGGGAGGGTGAAGGGAGGGCTGGGAGGGAAGGGGCTCAGCCTCCCCCAACAGTCCCCAACCTTCCCACGCACACGCCTGCCCGCCGGCTGTTAACAGCACCCTGCTAACAACCGCCTCTCACCTCGTCCCCGTCACCTCTGCTCCCACCCCAGAGCCTGGGAAAAACCAGCTCCAAGCCCTGCCTGAGCCTTTTGGGGAGGGGAAGGAGGAGAGGACCCTCACACCCTGGGATGCAAATGGTCGGCAGATCCCGGTACCCGTGGGAAAAACGAGGGATGCAGGTGCAATCCATCCCCTTGCATCCCTGTTCCATTCGAGGTGATAACATCCGTGGGAGGAATGAGGGGTGTTGAGCGCAGCCCGTCCATAAAGAGACACCGGAGCCCAGGACCAGGTGACTGTGGTCAGCAAAAAAGCTGCTTTATTGGTGACGGCTCCCACGGGAACCCCGTGGCAGCGATCGGGTTCAAGTCCCTGAGAACACACTGTCCGTGCTGGTTCCCCATCCCACATCTATTGCTTTAAACACATCCTAGTTACAAAAAGCACAGAGTGATGTTCCAGATACTGGAACATATAAATTAAGGTAAGTGATAGTTACAAGACATCGCAAATTTTTTTTTCTTTCTTAAACAGGTTATCAGAAGGTTGGGTTGGGTTTTTTTTTCTGATCCACAGAAAACGTATAAAAAGCATTTTAAAATCTACATATTTCTCAATGTGTTGTTTTTTTCTTTTTCTTTTTCCTTTTTTTTTTTTTTAATAAAAAGCACAGTAAAAAAAATACTGGCACAATAACATATTTACAACGAACCCATTATGGGCTATTTTCACTCAGCTTTGGGTTGGAAATGTTCAGCTCCGGGAGCTCAGCCCGCTTACCCCAGGGGTACAGGGCTGGTGGCAGCAGGCATGGTGGCCTGAGGGGATGTGGGGTCCCTCTCCCTCCCTGGTTAAATCCCTCCCCAGCTCCTGGCAGGGAGAGAACAAGGACCAGGCTGGGAAACACTGCAGGGCTGCGGTAGGTGCCTGGCCGGCTGCGTGGCTCTTGGGTGCTCCGGCCACCCCAGCAGCACTCACAGCCCAGCCAGGGCTGGAGGATGCTCCAGCCCCAGGGCTTGGGGGGACACACCCACACAGCCCCTAGCTGGACCTCAAAATGCTCCTTGTGAAGGTGCAGGCTCTATAAATAGTGCCCAGATCGATGCTGATGGCAACAGCTCAGCCAGACGGGGGGAGCTCCGGGAAATGGAGCCAATGCCAACAACGCCTCAGAGCCCACCCCACCCCACCCCACGCCATCTCCCTCCAGTGCGGCTGTCGAGCACCCAGCAGCTTTGCAGCACCCTGGAGCAGTGTTTGCCACAGCCGGGAGGCTTCTCCTGCCTGCCCTCTGCCTGTTCTCTGCCTGCCCACCGAGCTGGGGAGCAAAAATCACCAGTGACCCCACATCCACATCGGGAGCCGGAGCTTCGCTGCTGAGATTTGGGGCTAAGAGAGAGGACGGGGTGGGTGAGGGGTTGTGGGAGTGGGGTGGGGGAGGCACACACCAAAAACACTTAACATTTGAAAGAAATAAACAATAAAAAGGAGATGCAAGGCCGGGGAAGGCAGAGCCACGCGGTGCCCACGGTCACTCCCCACGCATGGCGTGGGACCCGCCAGCGCCGCGGGGATGCCCAACAGTTAAGTGCTCAGGACCTGTCCCCTCTCGCCGTCCCGGCTGGAGTGGCAGCGGGCACGGGCAGCGGGGCAGGCAGGGCAGGGGACAAGGGGCCGCACAGCAGCCTTCAGTACACACACACTGTGCAATACCACAGCAACGACGTCCGTCCGTCCGTCCGTCTGTCTGTCCGTCTCACAGCGAGGCCAGACTGACACACCCGCACGCAGGTCCCGCACGCCCGTCGGATACCAGGGAAATTCGGGACGAGGTTGGAGGGGACACGCATCTCCTAGTAAACCACGTTGGCGGGGCACCACGGCGTGTCGGGGTACAGCAGGCAGTGCACGGAGCGGAACCTGTGGGGAGAGGAGCGATGCTGAGCATGGGGCAGTGGTGGTCCAGTGGCACCCCAACTCGGGGGGGAGAGGGTCCCCCCATCTCACCTGGATGGGTCCTCCTCGACGGAGAAGGCTCCCTTCATGTGGATGGAGTTGCGTTTGTTTTCAAACATGCCATAGCTTAATGTCACCTGGGGAGAGGAAACACAGGGGGTCAAGCAGTTGATGTGGCCAAGAGGATCAAGCAGGGGCTTGGCGGGGGATGCTGCAAAATTCACCCCTTTCCCCATAGCTTCTGGTCAAGCTCTGCATCACCCCACAGGGATGGACAATGGGGCTTTCCCCCTCCACTGAGGGTTTGGAAGCGAGTCAATCAATATCTCAGCTGCAGTGCCCCATTTTTAGGTGACAACATTAAACCAGCTGATGCTATCATCCATCCCAACCCCTCCATCCACCCCAGGCCATCAGGACAGGGATACCTGTTTGTGGATCTCCGTCTTGGGCACCTGGTGGAGATTCTCCAGGTGCGAGTGGAAGAGGTTGCTCCGGATGAGCTTCACCCCCAGCACAGACTCGATGATGTAGCCAATGGTGCAGTCGTCGGGCAGGCGGATCTTCTCCGCTGTGCTCATGAAGTGGCCCCCACTGCAGGGAGACAGAGAGGAGCTGCAGAGGAGCAGAGCCTGGGGGGATGCGGGCACCCCATGGGGTCTGGTCTTGGCCAGTGGGTGCCCAGCTCTGGCTCTAATTAAAAGTCAATTAGACCTGGGGGAACTGAGATCCTTCCCAGCTTGTTTCCAAGCCCCCTGCAAAAACCCGCAGCAAGGCAAAGAGAGCAAGGTGGTAGGACATGGTCCAATGTCCATCCCCAAAGATGTTGCTGCTGCTTTGTGCCCCGCTGGGACCATGACAAGTCCCCATGAGGGAGCAACACCAACGCTCTTACCTGGCCCATGGGCTCATCTTCAGTGCCAGCCCCCGGCTGATGCAAAACCCGGCTCCGCCTGTGGCAAACCAGAAATGCACAGGGTGCTGCAAGAGAGGGGAAGCAAGGGCAGTGAGACCTCCTGCCACCAACCGGGGAGGCAAACCCCAGCCCAAATTAAGCAAGCCCCAACCTCCCACCCCCTCCTCACCATCTTGTTCTCGCTGATCCTCTCTGTAGCCTGGATGGGCCGGTCCAGGCTGGGCTTCCCGATGTAGATGTCCTGCGTGTGGGGGTAGCTGGAGAGCAGCTTCACCAGCATCCGCACGTTCACGTAGTTGTCATCGTCCACGTGGCAGAACCACCTGCAGTGTCAGCAGTGTCAGGCGGGGCCGGGGCAAACCCCCAGACCCCATGCTGCGATACGGCCCCAGAAATGCCAACAGCCTCTGCCTACCCCATGTCCCCCTCCCCAGAGCCCCCCTGTCCCCCACAGCAGCCCCAGGCACCGCTTACTTTCTGCCGGACTCGATGAACTTGTCGTACTCCACGGCCATCTTGCAGGACAGGGCCTGGCGGCTGTGGGCGGCCGAGCAGTTGGTGTTGATGACGTTTCCTGTGGGAAGAGACAGGGGTCAAAGCCCAGCACTGGGGTATCCCACACCTCCCAGCGTGCTCAAAGAGCGATGCTTCACCATGCATATTCCAGGGGGATGGAAAGCTCATGGACCAGCCTGATGCTTGGTGGCCTCCATGTCACAATGTTTTGGGCAAAGAATGAATTTTTGGGGCAGGGCTTTTGGGTCCATGTAAGACAATGGAAAGGATGAGCAAGGGATGCAGATGCAGGAGATGGACCGGTGTTGAGCCGTATCCCATGTGCTATGCATGATGCTACCCTACATCACCTTGCCCATCCTGAGGCCATGCACCAGCCACCGCTGGAGTGAGGGGGTGTCCATGTGCCAGCCTCTCCACCCAGGACACGACAGCCAAAATCCTGCCCTATTCCCGCTGCCTTTTCCCACAGCGGCCACCTGTTCTTTGCTCCCCCAGCTCAAAGGCAATTGCTTCCCGGCCTGAAAAGGAGTCATTTGCATGGGGAGAATAGAGGAGCTGACCCTGGCCCCGGGAGCGGCTGCCAGGGAAATGCTCTCATGAAACCTTGGTCACATCAACCAATCAATCCCAGCTTGCCCCAGGGACAAACTGGTGCAAAGGCACTGCATCTCGTTAGCGTGCTCCCAGCAGCAGCATCATGCAGGAGATGATGGGCTGACTGGGAAGGAAACCCAGGCTCCTGGGCAGAGGGGACATTAGACACCATCACTGGTGGCCTTATTCTCAGCCCAGGTCCCCTCCTGAGATTAGTGTCTAACCAGTGGCATTTTGACCATTTTTTCAGAGTTTCCCAGGGCAGGATCCACACCAGCCATGCTCCCCAGGCAGGGTCTTCTCAGGGGACCTGGCTGGGTCACACACAGAAAAGGACAAGGGCCACAGACTCACGTGCTTGCTTCTTCAGCTCCTCATCCTCCCCGTCTGTGAAGATGAAGGTCTGAAATAGAAGATGAGGCACTTTGAGGACCAAAGCCACACAGCTTTGGACACCATCTGGCATCCCTGGGCAGCACTGGGGCTTGTTTCCCGCCAGGCCTTGGTGTTGACTTCTTCCACCTCACTAAAACCCAAAGCAGCACCAGAGAGCTGGGTGTTCCTGTGACACACTCAGCCTCAGACAGAGGAGGGTGCAAAGTTGTCCTGGCAAGACACGGCATGCAACACCACACCTGACCGGGGTGCAAACCCCAGCCCCTCCAGCACCCATGATCAGCATCCCCATCCTCTGGCCTTTTCCACGGGGCAGCAGCAGGCAGGAGGATTTGGGGCGACTCAGGAGCTGTCCCCAGCACGAGGCATAGAGGACAGCAGGTGACAGGGAGCGGGTGCAGAGCACAGCTCGATCTGAGCAGGGACTTCAGACTTTAGTCGGCACGGCTGGCACGTGCGGCCGGGGATGCCAACACAGCCGCCCAGCAGCCCTCCCTACCTGGGCAGGTGTGTTTGCCCACAGCACTGGCTGCCAACCACATCCCCACCTGTGTCAACAGCACATGGTTGTCCCCAGCCACTTGCACAACACCCCCATGGCTCCTCTCCACTCCCTGTCAACCCCAGGGTGGCTAAGCCAGCGCTGGTGGGTGCTTCCCGCCAGCCCTGAGGAGAAGACAGTCCCTCACTGCCCACCCCAGCCCTGTCCCTGGGGTGCCAGGCAGCACCCCACCTCCTCCCTGGTGCACTCCTCTATTGACACAGCTAATTCCTGGCATATGCCACTGGGGAAGGAGGGTTGGGGGGGGGGGGGGGGGGGGGGGTGGTGCTGCTGTTGGCCTGGGATTTGGGGATGGGCAAGAAGCAGGAGGAGAGCGTGGGGGGGTGGGAAAGGCATCGCCATCAATCAGCGGGCAGCAAACAAAGCTGGAGGAGAAGAAACCACAACCAGCTGCCAAGCGCTATTAAAAACCAGACATGCACAAAAGGGCAAAGGAAGAAAGACAAAAGGGTTGGTGGGGGGGGAGGGAGGTGAGGGGGAGGCAGGAGGTGGCGGAGGGGGGATGATAGAGCCCGAGCGCTGGGGATGATGAATTACAAGTGATCTGGAAATCGGGTGCCACCCCGCAGCCGGCCAGCCCCAGGAGCGCGCTGGGGTTTGTGGATTGTTGGAGGAGGAGGGTACAATAGCCGGGCTGACTTTACTCAGCGGAGGAGAGTTAAGCGGGCAGCGGCGGTGATTAGCATACAGCTGCGCTGGTTAACCCGGCCAGCCCGTGTCTGCTCCGTCCTGAGCCGGGAGGGAGAGCCCAGATCTGCAGGAAGGTTGAATGGAAAGGGAGGAGGACACGTTCCTGGGGAGGGGGCTACAAGTGACCTTTGGGGTTTGAAAAGGAGAAATGAAAAAGAAAGAAAAAAAAAAAAATAGGATGGAGGAGGTGGGAAGGCAACAAACGCCCAGCCTGCCGTGCTGCCCGGCCTTTGGGGAGAGACAGAGGTCAGACCCCGAGGGGTCAGAGCAGCCCTGATCAAGGGTTAGGAGATGGGGAACCTGCTGATGAGGAGGTGACGGTAGGGGACATGGACCTTAGCCCATCAGCTGGATGTCCACAGTCATTGTGGTCACAGGAACACATCACTGCTGGGACAGGACGGGGTCAGTGCTGCACGTGGAGGAGGATGTCACCCCCAACCAATGCGGGGTCCAGCCAGCACCTCTCTGCTAGTCCCCATTTCCCCCAGGTGCTCAGGGAGGGGTCAGACAGCAGCTGGGGTACAAGCTGAACCAGGGCAGCAGGACACCATCAAGGATGCCCAAGATGAGCCTATCACAAGCCCTTTCTCATGTACCCCAAGACACACAGTGCCCTGGCATCCTTCAGGCTCCAGCCCAGCTGGAGGGGGGGACAAAGGTGGTGGGGGACAGGTGAGGTGGGGGACACGCAGCCTCCATACAGGCGAGACAGAAAATGTTTGGTTGATTAGCTCAGAAACGTCGTCCAGCAACTGCCTTCAGCTGCTCCAAAAATAACCCCACAACTAATCCTCCGGCTCAGCCGCTATAAATAGACCACAGCAACAATTGTTTATTACTCGCCCGCACCGAAAGGCTTCATCCTAACCAGGCATCTTCCCCCCCCTCCCCGCCCCTCCTCACATACATCTCTAATTTTCCTGCTGCGGGTGGACCAGGTGTCACCTTGGGGACAAGGACATAGGCACACAGCCCTGCAAGTCACCTCATAGGGGCTATTAGGGCCTCATAGGTTCCTCACCTCCCTCCCAGCTCCACCACAACATTGAATTACAATAAAAAAAAAAAAAAAAAAGGAGAAAATTTAAAGCCTTTATTTTTTTAATTCACTTGTCTGCATTTCTTGGAGAGGAGCTGCAGGGAAGAGGAGAAGAGGTGCCAGCTGAGCCTGGGAGGGGACAGGACAGGAAAGGAGGGGGACAAGAAAACACTGTGTCCATGTGACAAGGAAAAAACATGGATCAGCCTTGGGAACCCCCAGTGTGAGGTGCTGGGCACCAGGGCAGCACCCAGTTTAGACTGGTAAAAGAGGGATGGGACACTGCATCCAACATCCCTGAGCTGTCACCTATCAAGCCACCATCTCCAGACCCACCAGCATCAGGACCAGCCCCCCACCCCTCTTCCAGGCAGAAAGCACCCAAAGTCCTTACACCCACCCCTCTCCACCTCTCTCCCACTTGGTCCCCGTGCCAGCGGTGGCACCAAGGGGTGCCAGGATCTCCTGGCCCTCCTGCAGTAACTTTTCCTGCAGGGTGCAGGAGAGGAAGGGCCCTCTGCCCCCCCCAGCCCCTGCAGGAAACCTCATTGTTCTCAAAACTGCAGCTTTGAGAAACACAGGATGCCAAATCCCTCCCGAACAATAGCTGCCACCACTCCGTACAGCCCCGCACAATGCGTACGGGGACCGAGAGGCACCCGGGGTCCCCATGGCCAGGATGGGGTCAGCCCCCCCGCTCCCCCAACTGCTGCAAGGAGCCAGGCAGCCGCCGGCAGTCCCCCGCCTCCTCCTCACCCCTGGGGAGGGCTCACTGCTTTTTTTCTTTTTTATTTTTTTCCCCTCCCCTTCATTTCTCCTTTCGTGGTGACTCATTTCCCCCTCCAACAACCAAGTTTGTGGGTCACTCATGGCTGGGTGCTGCATAAGGTGTCCCACCAGCCAGGGCCACCTCAGGGTCACCCTGTCCCCAGCTGTGCTGAGGGGTCCAGCCAGCTTCTCAGGGTGACACACGCTCAGCAGACCCCACATCCACCACCGTCCCCACCTTTTCCTGGCAGCACACCCACCAAAAAGGGGAACCTTGGCCAGGCAGCACAAACCTGTGGTGCAAACCCTGCCCTGGGCCATGTCTCACTTCCCTGTGCTGGGAGAGGATGGAGCACCCCAGCAGCCACCTACACAGCACCCAGGGGGGGTGCACCCCCTTTCACCCCAAGGAAAAGGGGGAAGCAGCCATCCCATTTGGGTGCAGGAGGCAGCAAAGAGGTGCTGTGGGGGCAGGTGGGGCTCAGCCTCCAGCTGGGCCAGGGGTTCTGCACAGGGGGTGAGGGACCTGCTCTGGCTTTGTGTCCCCCACAGCAGATGACTTCCCTCCAGCCCTTGGGGGTTAGGAGGGAAAATCCCCATCCTGCTTCAGTGGGCCAGGAGCAGCACGATGGCAGTGTCCCTGTGATGGCAGTGTCCCCACTCCTGTGTGACCATGGCTTTCCCCAGGAAAAGGGGTCTGTGCTGGCACAGGGGTCCCAGGGCTGCAACTTGCAGAGGCAGGGAACGGGCTTGCAAGGCCACGGGCCCTTCCTCCCCCTGCTCCTTTCAGCAAGAGGAAGAATCCTCCACTGTAATTTTAAATGCTATAATTTTTTAATAACCTCCTCGCAAACAATGAGCTCATTGTGCGGCGAGGGTCCCCCACCCTCCCGCCTGGCGCTCCACGCACGCCGCTCACCGGCTCCGGGGCTTTTATGGACAAGGACAGCGGCATCGTTTGGGGCTGGCGATTAAGGGGCCCCCACCCTCTCAAAACCACACAGGCTGCCCAGAGGAGTGACAGGAAGGGACCCTTACACATGAGCTGAGTTGAACAGTGCTCAGCAGGCCCTTGCACACAGCCCAAGGCTGGGGGGAGCTGGCTGCACCATGGAGCTGGTTTGGGATGAGCAGCCCCCTGGTCACAGCCACTCCAGGGGGAGCACAAGTAGGGCACGCTGGCACACTCCATCATAGCCATCCCAAGGATGGGGACCCTGGCCAAGGTGCTAGAGAAATTTGGGATCCACCATCAAAGGAGTGTGCTCTCCAGAAGGCAAACCCATTCTCCCTGCCCTGAGAGCAGGAATTTTTCAAAGCCTGCAATTATCATGCCGAGCTGGAGGAAGCCAGCAGATCCCACGCTGGCGGGATGGCAGCCCAGTCCAGACCCCTCACAGGCATCACGGCGTGTGCCGAGGCGCCCGGCCGCCTCCGGGGTGCCCTGCAGACAGGGGATGTTTCTTATGCAACTCTGCCACTGCAAATCACCCGACTCAGCAGGAAAGCCATGGGTTTGGACTTGCTCCTGTCCAAGATTTCTGCCTAATGGCCATTTTCCTCTTCTCTCTCTCTTTTCTTTCAAGTGCAAGGTTTCCCCAGACTGCACTCCAGCATCCTAAGGATACTGAAACAGCTGGAAACTCTCCCCAAAGCAAGGAGAGGAAAACCCAGAACTCTTCCAACAGCAGCTTGTCTGGCCTGGACTGTGCAACCCAAGGAGTAGATTTAGAAGGGAAGAGGGATCTGCCCTCCCAGCACAGAGAGAAGCAGGAAGGAGAAGGGGGTGCCCTTTGCAGTGTCTTGGAGGGGACAGAGGGCAGGAAACAGGGACTATTGTGGGCAGAACAAAGAGCAGCCAAGGAAGGACACAATAGCTATTCCTTCAGTCTGACAGGGTCCAGCCTGGAGTTACCTGCTGGATTTAACCCCTTCTCACCACTGCCTGCATCCCTCGTGCCCCAAGAGTTGCCTGAGAGCTGCTGGGTTAGTGAACAGCCATGAGGGAGGTTGAGATTTGATGTGAGAAGAGGATCAGGGGAAGAAGAGATGTGGAGAGATGTGGCATCAGGCACAGGGGATTCTCAGCCCTTGGGCAGGAACTTCTCTGCATCAGCAAGGCAGCACATGTGCCTGAGCACCGTTAGTGAAACAAGAGTGAGAGAGAGGCAGGGTGAGCAGAGACAGGCCTGACTCAAACCAAGAGAGACATTTGAGCAGAGGCAGCTCCCCACTGTCACCAAACCACCCTCCCGGGCCAGGAACCCCAAGGTCTGGCAAGGAGGGGGATGCAGGATCCCCCTGGAATGGGGAAACAAGGGAGAGGAGCCCCATGGCACCAATCCTGCACTCTGCAGCCAAAAAACCCCAACTTGATGCCAAGTTTAGGGGAACTCAGGGTGCTCCAAAGCTTCCCAGAGACAGCAGCCGGATGAGTGTGGGAAGACCGGAGCCGATCACCACTAGCAGCGTGGGTTCATCCCCTCTGCCTCCACGTGTCCCCTCCAGCTCTCGCTTTGCTCCGCAGGAGTTTGTGCCGCCTCCAGCTCTCTCGGCAGCTCCTTGTCCTCAAGTGCTGTACAAGAGCCGTCACTCAGCGGCTTGGCTTGTCAGGCGGGCACCTCGCCGGGCTGCAGCCCCCCTGGCTTCATGGCCCTCATCTCTAGGCAACCTGACCTGGACACGGCCAGCTCCGGCTCCCCGGTTCCCATGGAAAGTGCCACACAAGAGGCTGCGAAGCCTTTTCTCTGCGCCAGGAGAAAAGGGGCTTTGTTAGCTTGCCCAGGGGGACAGCGTGAGAGCTGAGCCTTGGGTCTCTGGGAATCCAAACGGACAAACGAAGCACAACAAAAAAAAAAACCTAGAAGAAAGCCGGAGCTCACAAGAGGGAGGAGAAAAAAAAAAAGAGCAGCCATTCCCAGGATCATCTGTAGGTGCTCAAAGAGCGTTTCCCCCCATCACCACTCACCACCCCCTTGCAGTGACAGCACAGCATAAAAGAGGTTTCCATTAAATAACTGTAGCAGAGAGATGGCAGAGCCACTGCCAAGACCAGGAGACCTGAGTAAAAAAGAAAAAAAAAAAGAAAAAAAAAGGACAGGATTCGCAGGGGGGAGACACACACTAAACATAGTAAGATAACGCTTGGGGTAAGCTGCAGGAGCCAAGACCCCAGAGGGTCCAGCAGATCTGGGTGAAGGAGGCAGGGGTAGGTCAATCACCCCCTCACCTCTCCCCTCAGCCACTTCAGATTTAAAGAAAAACAAAATCAAACAAAAACAACCAACAACAAAAAAATCCCCAGTTTGCAAGTAAGAAACACAATTCCAGGCCAGGAGGAAACACGTGAAGACAGTAGGATGGAAAGGTTAGGACCAGTCACAGCTTACTTGGGAAGCTGTCTAAGGATAAAAAAAGTGTCTTACGAGCAGATGGCAAGGCACATTTCCTAAGGAAACAGATTTTTTTTTTTCCTTTTCAATTTTGCTTCAGTACTTGAAGGACAGAGTAAGGGACTACCAGGGCTTAGGGCAGGACATCAGTAAGGTGAGGAATGGGACTAGCTGGAACTGCCCCGATGTGGGTGAGCCAGAGAAGACCTGCAAGAGCCCTGAGTCACTCCAGTCCTGCTCAGTTCCTGGCAAGGGGACTGAGAGGCTCTGTACATCCCAGTGCTCTCCCAGCCCTAGGCTGCTAAAGTGGGTGTCCTTCGGGCAACCCAACTGAGGGCACCTCATGGGTCCCTGCTAAACCTCACTCACCCTGCAGCCCAGGAGAGCACCCGCTGAGACCTGACACAGATTGTGGCACCAGTGGGTTGGGTTGCATCCCTACCCCGTGCCTCAGCTTCCCCAGTGGAAAGCAGCTCAGAGCAAGCTCTGCTGTGTGAGCTGCTCAGCAGGAAGGACCCCAGAGGAGAGCTTTAGAGGGCAAGGAGCTCAGGCCAGGCTCTTTCCATCACTCACCCATCCCAAGCTCATCCCACAACACTGCATTTTACCCTCCCGAAAGCAGGGCCAGCTCCAGGACAGCCCAGACAACCTCCAAACACCACCCAGCTCAGCAATACGGGGCAAACAGACAGATAAGGTGGCATCTACCAGGTCACAGCACCCCCAGACCCCGCACAACCAAGGGCCGGGATCGCGGCTGTCACCCGTGGGGTTCAGCCCGGGCCGTGGTGGGGACCGTCCCCGTCCCCATCCCCTTACCATGTCGCGGTTGCGGGAGATCCAGGTGTCGAGCAGCAGCTCCAGCCGCGCCTTGTGAAACTTCTTCGTGGTCTTGACGGCGATGAAGACATCGCGGGGGGAGATGTCCTCGGCCGGGGGCCGCGGGGGGCTCGGCGGGGCGGCCGGCAGCTCCCGCCGGGCTCTGCTCAGCCGCCCGAAGTAATCGGCAAAGCTGCGGAGACCTGGGGGTCCCTGCGCTGCCGGCGGAGCCACGGCCGCCGCCGCCCCCAGACTCTGCAACGCCCGCTGAGCCCCGCCGGCTTCCCCCCGGGCCAGCCCCGGCCTCCCGGGCGGCTCCACCATGAGCACCAGCAGGCAGGTGAACATGGAGCCCACGAGGGACAGGAGCAGCTTCCTCCCGCAGCTCTTCAGCATCCTCCCTCCTGCCACACCGCTCCTCTCCGCGCCGCCACCGGCCGCGCTCCGCCCGCCCCAACCACCGCCAGCCCCCGCCGCGCCGCCGCCTTTAAACCGCCCCCGCCCCGCCCGGGGAGGGACGGGCCCGGGGCCGCCCCACGCGGGGCGGGAACAGCATGAGCCCAGCCCTGCCCGCAGCCCCCCGCGTTCCCCCGCTTCTGCCCCGACACGCGTCCGAACCGCCCCGCCCCCGGGACTCGTCCTGCCCGCTCCCTGCCCGCTGCCCCGCCGGGATCTGCCCGTCTGCCTCGGCCCTGCCCTGCAGTGCCACGGTCGGGGTGCGGGCAGGGTGCAGGCTGGGTACAGGTGGGGAACAGGCAGGGTACAGGTGACTGCGTGTGGGCAGGGTACAGGTGAGGTGCAGGCAGGGTACAGGTGGGACACAGGTGGGGTACAGTTGGGGTGCAGGCAGGGTACAGGCAGCATGCAGGTAGGATGCAGGTGGGGTAGAGGCAGGGTGCAGGCAGACTGCTCACTCCTTCCCTCCCGTTGAGGCCCCAGGGGATGGTGGGCATGGTGCAGGATGGGAGTACACTGGGCCCTGCAGCACCCAGCATGGCTGGAGCATCACTCGCTGCTTCACTGGCAGACATGGACTCATTCCCCTTCCCGCTCCCCCTGAGCTGTCATTTCCCAGAGCCCTGCATCCAGGTTTTCTCACAGCCATGTCCAAGAGGTTACCAGAAAGCCAACCAGCCTGACCAAACTTCAGGCAGTTTCCCATCAGTCTCTTCTGAAGCCAAGCCTAAATTAAACAAAAAAACCCCAAACCCCACAGAACTCCTCTCACTTCCACCAAGCTCCAGTCTGGTGGGTAAAATCTGGGAATGGGGTGCTGGGGGGGGGTCTGTTCCCATCCCTGCTGTAGGAGACCTGGAGGTGCTTCCAAGCCTGGCTAACCCCATCCGGGCTGCAGCACCGTGCTTTGGAGCTGGTGCTGATGGGCAGCCCCAAGGTGCAGGGATGTCTGAAAATAAATGCTATAGAGATATCAAGCAAACCCCCCAGTGATCGCTAACCGTGATAACGATGCTTTGTTAGATGAGACACTGTTTTTCCAGCCAGGCAGTGGGAGAAGTGGTGGCTGCAAGGGAACTCTGGGTTGAAATCTGGTTCTGGATGTGCCACCAACCTGCTATTTTACTGACGCCAAACCCCAGGGTCTCTTTTCCCCCTCATTCTCCTCTCTTCAGGCAGGGAGCTCTTGGGGTTTTCTCTCCCAGCATGTGCACAGGGAGGTGGGTTTGGGTTTGGGCTTGGGCTGCAATGTAATGCCATAATCAGGGGCTGCTGCATTTTTGGTCAGGGACCTTGTCCAACTTGCATTTTTCCTGCTGTCACGTGCTCCATTCATCTCTGGCACTGGATAAACAATGCCATAATACCAGGCAGGATGAAGCAGGGAGGCTGCTTCCTCAGGCAAGCCCCAGCATTTGCCTGCTCTGGGTTTTAGGCTGTACATTCCCCCGGAGAGCCCTGGAACCGTGGCCCTGGGCTAGAAATGCTGGAAGAGGCTGCGGGGTTTGGTTTCACACAACACTGCCCATGTCGGGGGGAGACCTGTGCTACCAAAGAAGCCTCCCATAAAAAAAGAAAAAAAAAAGCAGTTGGACCATACAAACACAGGAACCGAATCCCACACTCCCCACTTCCCGCTATTGCTGCACAGCCCAGCCTTCCAGTCTCAATTTGCTTTTTTTTTTTTTTTTTTTCGGGTGCCTTTTGTCTCCAACCTGATGGCACAACAACCGCGGCTGGAGAGGCAGCTGAAAAGCTCCATCGGCAAAGCCCTGAATGAAGAAAGAGCCCCTTTCTCCAGAAGCCAAAAGGGGAGGAAAGGCACTTTTCCCCCGACCAGCTGCTCTCCCTCTCCCGCAGCCCCGGCGCTGGCTGGGGACACGCGCCGTGCCCAGATGTTGGGGTCCCGGCTGGCGCTGTGGGACAAGTGACAATACGGGCTCTGTGTATTGTCCGGCCCCAGAGTGATGTGACAGGGTCTGTTGAGCCACTGTGCCGCCACCAGCACTGGCACAAGGGCTCTCCCGGGCCCCCAGCACTGCCCATAACCCTCTTCCCAGAGCTGGTACTCGGCTCAGCCCGGCTGCTGGAGCCAGTGAGCTGTGGCAGCAAGGGGAAGCTGTTCTTTTGGTGGCATTGTCCCGCTGGAGTGAGACTCCCTTGGGATTGTCCAGCTGCTGGCTGCATTCCCACAGGCTTCCTCTCCAGGCGCCTGGCCTCCTGGCTCGGCCCTCACCTGCCACGTGGATGTCTCCAGCAAGGCACTGTCCCCCTTGGGGAAATGGCGATGGGGTCAGCGGTTGCCCTGCTTACCCCTGGGTGGGCACAGGTTGGTTCTAAAGGGGCACAGAGCAGGAGGATGCTGCAAGGAGGATGCTCTCAGGAGTTTGTTGGCATTCAGCCACTCTTCGGGCTATGAAGAGCCAAACCCTAACCGGGGTGGCCCCAGCACCAGACAAATTTGAGTGCCCTGTAAATACAAGGGCCAGGGGAGATGCAGAGTGTCATGTCTGCTCTGCAGGAGGGATGCCAGGGCTGGACCAGGAGGGGCATCTCACTTCCTCCCCTAAAAAGGATCCCCACTTTGGACACTGAGATGTGTCAGGGTGACCTTGGTAGTGGCTCTGGGGTGACAGTGTGATCTCTGCTCTGCTCAGCCCCACAGGGATGGGTCTGAGCCAGAACCAAGTCCCGCAGATCTCAGGGATAAGCCCTTTGCAGAGGAACTCCACCAGCTCATTCCCACTGCAAATTAACTTCCCCAAATCTCATACTGGTTTTCCACTGGAGCTGGAAGGATTCAGCCCCACATCAACCCAGAGCCAAGGCTCCACGTGGGGCATCTCCCTTTCAATTGTACCATGGTATTAGGTTGGTTTAAATTGGTTTAAACCCTCTGCATCACCCCCACTCACAGCCTGACCCCGGCACTCAATAGGTGGTCCCTAAGAGGCTCCCAAGTTCTCAGGGCAGCTAAAAATGGTTTAATAAATCCCCAGTAATAAAGTGTTCAGGTCATCCGAGAGAAACGCCGCGCTCGGGCTGCAAAGCTGCATTGTCCGCCTGGAACGATTTACGCGCTTCGTCGGACAGGGGTTAAAAGCTCTGTCAGGCGCCGGCTTTGCCGCCATCGTATTGTCGTGGGTATTTAACGGGGTTCAGCCCTGACGCGCGGCCGCTGCTCCAACCGCACGGCCGAGGTGTGTGAGGGAGACATCGGAGGAGGGCGGCCAGGGAGATGGATCCTGCCCGTGGTTCCCCTCTCACCCCCTGCTTTTTCTTTCTGGGATTTTCTGAGCACAAAAGAGACTTTGCATCAATTACGGGTAGGAAAACGGCAGCGCCCCGCGGCAGACTTCTGTCCTCCCGCCCGGGTTTGGTTAACTTCCCATTGTCTGACGGGCTCTGCTATTCAGGGCCAGTGCGAGGGCTCATTTTTTTTCATTTATTGTTTTTTGGTTTTTTTCTTAACCACCCTGGGAACATAAAACCTTCCTGCCCTTGTAGCAGAGGGTCTGGCAGTACCATTGGGGTGGTTGTGGAGAGTGGGACATGTCAGTGCCTCTCTGCCCAGCACCCAAATCTCCTGCAATGGCTGCTTATGATGTATCTCCTGATGCTGAACTGTCCCCATCCCCACCATCCCTTGATGTGCTCCAGCTCTGGCATCACTCTATACCAGGACCTGCTGCAAAACTCCTCCGCTCTCCATGGCCTCAGACCCTACATCACTTTCCCCCTCCACCTCAACAGGGCGGGGGGGACACGATGCGATCCATGCAGGGCACTTTGAGATCCCACGGGGCCGGGGGGCTATACAAATGCAAAACGTTATTATTTTCCCGGGGCTGAAGCAGAGGCCTGAGAAAGGTTGAGGGAGAGAGGCAGCGAGCGGGGAACAGCGGGGGATTTAGCTCCTGAAAAGAAGCCGAGGAAAAAAGCGGGCGAAGAGGTTCATTGTGCGCTGGGCAGAGGGGGTCACGAGCAAGTTAAACTGGTTAATGTATTGGAGCAGCTTCCTCCGAGCTGCCGGGAGCAAGCAAAGCCCTGCAACAAAAGGCTGAGGGAGCATTCTTGTGGGGAAAGTGGGCTCTCTTTAAAAGGATTTGATTTCTTTTCTGTCACTTGAATGGAATTTGGTGGTGACTCCTCCAGGTCTAAGAATCTGGGGCTTTGGTGGTGATGGCGGGAGAGGACAGTCTTCATCCCCCCCCCTCCCCACTCCCACATTCTTCTCCATTTCCAAGCCCACTGTCCCCAGATTACAGCCCCCAGTGTTGCAGGGGGAGAGGGGCTTGGGGAACACAAGCGGCCCCGTAGATGCACTGATCTGAAAGAAAGCAAGGGGCACGGGGCCGTCCCCTCCCAGCCTGGTTTCTCATGCTCCCTATTCAGCCCAGGGAAGGGGAGGTGGATGTGAAGAGAGGGGAGGGTGGTGGGGCAGCCACTGCTGATTTAATGCCTCTCTCAGGGCTTCGTGGTTGAGGTGGATCTCAAGGAGGCTTCACCAGGGTAAGGTGTGTGAAGGGAGCTTTCTGCTTCTTCCTCTGAGGGGTGAATTTTTAATGTTAAAACCATGGAATGAAGGAAAAACAGGAGGGAAAGGAAACCTGAACTAGTGAAAGCATCTGGATCAGGCCCCACAGCCTGTGGATCTCTCTCCTCCCAACAGCAGCTTCTGGGACAGACCTGGCCTTACAGACCTGGCTCTCCCACCCCCAAATCCCCTGGCTGGTGGGCAAGATCCCCCCTCTTCACAAGGCCATGAAGGGGTGAACTGCTGCTGGCCAGGGATGCTGGGCTGGGCTGGATGTGGGCTGTCTCCATCTGCAGGTCTCCTCTTTGGTTTTGACCTTGTCAGCAAACCAGGGAGCTTTAGAGCTGTCCTGGGCTGGAGGCTTGTGTCGCACACTGCTTGGATTTAACTGGCAGCATAGGTTTGGGGTGATAAAAGATAATAATTAATCAGGAGAGGTGAAGTGACTGGTGGCCCTGCACTGCATGAGCTATTGTAAAGCCTTCAGCCATGGTCAGCTGGGCAGACAGACAGACAGAGGTGAGTGGGGGAGCAAAGACTTCCACCAACTATGCTCAGCTCAGTGTGCCTCAGTTTCCCAAGAGGTAACACACCTCCATCAGAGATCCTGTGTCCCTGTTCCCTGGGCTGCTGCCTGTTTGGGAGATTCCCTTATGTGCTGTCCGTGGAGCCCGTACGTGTCCGTCTGTACAGGCAGGACTAGAGTACAAGCAGCTGAGATCACGGTTTGCTGCGATGACAGCCAGCCCGTCCCAAGCTCCTTCCAACCAGAGGTGGGATCAGAGGAGCTTGCAGCTCCTGGCCTTTAATTTCTGGCCTCTCATTCTCTCTGGACCCAAGTTTTTTCACATTCTTGTCCTGATCTGTTCTTCTCCCTACTGCCTTTCTGAAGATGAGCCAGAAGATGATGTCAGGGGATGCATATAGAGATCATCCCAAGGAGGAGGCAGGAGCTGTCTCATACTGGGCTGGACTGGGCTGGACAAAGGCCCCATGAACCCAGTGTCCCATCTCCAGCAACAGCAGAACCAGAGTACATGGAACAGCAAATAAAGGCAGGATGCTCCCGACCCCATTCCAGCCAAACCTTGCCCTGCGTTTAGCAGCCACCGCTGAGGGTCCTGTGTGAAGGGAGCAGAGAAGAGAACCCAGAGAGGCAGCAAGTGGGAGCAGGTGAGCTCCAGCCCCAAAACTCTGTACATCAGCCCAATGTAGGGCAGAGCCCAGCTGGGGAGGTTCCCAAGAGCAGCTTGGGGACCCTCCTTGCTGGGGACAGCCCTGCTGCATCAGGGAGCCGAGATGAGCCCAGGTTGCTGCTGCTTTAGTAACTCCCTGCCTTAATAACTCCCTAAATCTCCTGCTTTAAGGTCCATGTTTGATGCAGAGGTTGTTCCTCCCCCTGTGACAGGACACAGACCACTCTTTTCCTACCCCTACAGCTCCAGGTCTCCAAAACCTCTGGGGGAGAAGGAGCAAGGGAGAGGATCCAGGATGCATTTTAACTCCCTGCCCAGACCTGAGCATCTCTCGGTGCCCACGGCTCTCCCTGGAGCAGTGATAGCTCCCACATACACCCTCTGCATCCAACCCAGGTCAGATACATGTGTCATCTTAGCTGTGATACCCTCCTGCCAAAGCCATTGCCAAATGCTGGCTGCCCCCCAGGGAAATTGGCTTCTCTCTGGGCTCCCACAGCTTCTTGGCTTCTTCCTTGCCCCTGGGATGTCCCAATGAAGTTGCCGAGTGGTTTTTCAAAGGTAGATCAGTGAGGCAATATTCACCTACCACTTCCCCCAGCTTGCCTTGGTGGTGTCCAAAAGCCCCTTCCCCATCACACCCCTGGGAAATTGCTCCCTTCCCATTCCTCCTGCAAAGGGGATTAAAAGCCACAGTTCATTTTTCATGTGATGTTAGTTTAAATAGGAATTTCACTGCTCTGGCTTTGCCTGGTTTCCGGGAGCCACAGTCGAGAGAGGGTGGTATTAGTGCTGTGCGAGGCAGGGAGGAGGGAGGTGGGAGTTGAAAGGGGGAAAAGGGAGGGGGACGTGCGGGGGTGAAGACAGGATTAAAACATCCCATTAGAATTTCTGTTTTTGGAAAGCTCACAAAAATGTTGACACGTAGCATGACTAACATAGTGCAAATGTCAGCCCGGCTCTGCGAACGGGGGCCCTCGCTCTCCTCCCAACACGCTGGCCCCCTTTTAAGGCAAAAATATACAATGAGCTGCACAATGGCCGAATTCCAGAGAGCAGCGCTAATTGTTCCTTGCTCACGTCGGGCTAATTGCTTCGCTGGAACCATTCGCGCCTGGCCTGGATCCCTCGTGTTTTTACCATTTAATTAGGAGAGAAAAGCTGAGGCCAGGAAATGGGATGAGATAAAGGCAGGCAGAGATGGAGGACAGGTCGGGTGCCCTAACGTGGAGAGGAGACATGCTACATGTGCTTGGGCAGGCGAGCGGGCAGGGAACAGCCTCTGCACCGTGCCAGCATCCAGCAGGATTGAAGCTGTGCAGGCACCTGGGAGAGGAGCGGGAGACTGGGGTGGCTCATGAGCCTTGGTGAGACCAAATGTGACATGGAGAAATGCCACCAGCAGCAAATATTTGCAAGAAACACCTTCATCCAACTGCTCAGTGACTGCTCCAAGGCTGAAGCAGGCAAGGGCACACATAGCTCTTCACCCAGTGCTGTAATTAGAAGGTCTGTCCATTTGCAGACCATGTGCAAAGCTTGATCAGGACCCAGAGAGGGGAACAATAGATGGGCAGGAAATGCCTTTTGATGGCTGCTTATTGTCTTCCACCTTCTAGGGGAACTGGAAGTTTAACTATAGTCTTCCTCTTTCAGGTATTCATCTCCTCAGAGGATGCGCCTGGACCACAGCATCTTCTGGCGCTGGGCTCCATTGTGCTGAGGAATGTGCATGTGGTTTTCCCCTTGAATAGCTCCTCTGAGACTGCAGCAACCCAGAAACACTGCAGGGCCCAGTACATCCCCTCCAGGGAAGAAGGCTTTGCTTACAGGTGCCACTGTCTCCTCCAAGGCACAGTGCAGCATCTCTGCTGGCTCTCACCCCACCACTGTGCTGCCCGTGATGCCACTGCCCATGTTGTACTCAGGGGTGGATGCACAGGGTTTATTATTAGCACTTCCTTCTCTTTCTCTCCATCCATCTTACAGAGCACTGCTTGCTCCATAGCATCCTCTGAGACACCTTCATCAGGCTGTGTGGCTTCTTAGGCAGAGAAAGCCCCTTAGAATATATGATCTGACACTGGAGCGCAGCATCTTCTAGGGTGGACCCTGATGGAACTGATCTGTAACTCCTGGAGATCTCCCTGTGCCTGCAAACAGCCAGGGATTCTTCCATTGCCCATCTACACATCTCATGGTGAGGGCAACCAGTAAGAAGCCAGCAACCTTGTTCATGCAAGAGGGGTTTGATTCGTTGACAGAAGCCTGTATCAGCATTCATCCCCCGACAAGTGCTCCCAGCACTTAGGATCACAGCAATACAATTTGAATTTGGCAAGTTTAATTGCTTGATTGTCCCCATGTCAGAACAGCTCTTGGCCTTATAAGCAAAGCTCCTGATGGGTTTAGGCACTCAGCACAACCATTTCAGATCAGTGTGAAGATTGTAGCACAGTTCAAAATGTAAATTTCAAAGTGAACCCGGTTCCAGCCTGCACTAGTGCTGCAGAATAGCCCCAGGAGCTCTGCTGATGGGCTGTCACACCCCTGTGGGCAGAGGAGCTGAGACATCTGTGGCTGGAAGAATATTCTTCCAGCTGTCCTGGAGGAGAGGGTTGTGCTTGGACTCTGCATCTCTCCCAGCACAAGGCTCTTGACTTTCAGGTCTCTTGAAAATAGGAAGCATTGTGCCCAACTGCAGGTGAAGGAGAAATTAGCCACACAGAGCTCAACCATGAGCAGGTATGGAAAGTGCTGAAAACAGGGAACCCAAACTCGAAACATTCCCCAGAAAATCTGCAATTCTCTGTCCCAGTGTAACAAAGGTGATCTTCTCTTTGTGTTTCCATGAAAGCCCGTAAGAGCACACCCACACCCTGAGGACAAGGATATTAGCAAACACTGGAATTTACAACAGAGATTTATTCAGGAAAAGGCTCCAGGTGGAAAGGACTGACACTTTAAAAAGAGAGAAAGAATTCTTCGTAGATGCAAATGCAATACTTGTAAGTCAATATTTGCTCTTGCAATATTGGCACACGCAGAAACGGTTTTCCAACATGAAGAGGTTTCAGCCCAGCTGCTCCAGGATCACATTGTTCAGAAGCATTCAGATCCACTTCTTAAACTTCATTTAAAATGTGTTTTTTTAAAGCATTTGAAGAGTCAAGAGTCTTTTATGACAAGTCCTTCTAGCCATTGAAATCCACCAGCACCATGGGGTGGCCTCATGGTAGCTAACCAAGAACAGATGATCTCTTTGGGAAGAGAATATTTAAAACCCCAAAACATCAACAAGTCAGAACAAATCCATGTGGCAGTAATAGAGTTGAGAACATTTCTTCCCAGATCAGTTGGTCATAGACAAACCCCCAGATATTTAGTCTGGGACTAACCCCCACCCCACACATGTTTCCAGCACCCTCCATGTACTGGAACCTCATACCAAGATGCCCAGTGCTGGTTACTCATTTGGGGTTTGAGTCCCTTTGAAGTTACCATCACGTGTGTATGAGCAGGCTGCCTGGGAAGCCCAGGTGACCTTAGGACCTGCTGGCCAGGCACAGCCCATGGTCACTACAAGCAAATGTCCCCACCCCAGTCCCCTATGCCCACCCCACACATAGAGCCCAGTGGGGAAGCCTCCAGCCAAGGGATGTGGAAACTTGCTCCCAACACTTGGAGAGGCCAAGAACCTTTCTTCAGACCTGGATTTATTTACACAAAAGAGAAAACAGTCAAAATACTGGGAATTAATTTTCCTATCTGGGAGGGGAGAAAATAACCCAGCCTACCCACTGCACTGGGTGCTCTGGGAACAGCTGTCCCAGTCTGTGAGGTACCCTGGGACTGATGGGCAGCCTGTGTTGCCTGTTATCCTGCTGTAACAAGATGAGCCAAGCAGCAAGGAAAGGGAAACCAAGATATAGCGGAGAAGCATGCTGTATTTCTGCAACACACTGGAGAAAAACTTAGGTCAGTGATCATCATCAAAACTTGGTAGCAAAAAAATAAGGAAACTCCTTATTCCTGTTCCCCATGGCTCAGAGAGGTTTGAGTCAGGAAGGGCGGAGGCAACACATTTTGTACTCTTGGAAAGGACTAGGCGTCCTCGACAAAGTGATTGCTCCTCTTGTTGCTGCAGAGTGGCCTCTGTCCTTTGCCCCATGAGGGTCCTCTTTGTCCCCCATTCCCTGGCCTTGAAGGACCACATCTAAGGATGACAAGGGCATTTCTTTTGGGTTTATTTCAAGTGTTGCCCAATTAGAGAATTAACTGCAGTCTCCATTTAGGAATAGTATCCTGGGAGTGTGTTGTCCACTTTGTTGGACAAAGGACATGATTCAAGAACAGTTATCCTGGTTTTTACACTCAAAATAACGTGACTTTTATTCTGGAATAAGCTGGTTGTTGGCTGCTTTTCCGGAACAGGGCGCAGGGAGCGTGCCAAGCTCAGGGAGAGGATGTGTCCACCTGCCCCGTAGGAAGCGGGACAGCAGCCAGACGGTGTGGTTTGCACACACCACTGGACAGGCACCCAGTGGCAACAGCGTCCTCCACTACCGACCTGGGCTGGATTCAAACTGGCAGCTGAGAGGGAAGAGGAAACCATATTATATTGTTATCTCTCACCTTATTTCCCTTTCGTAACAACCCCGTCCCTTTGCAAAACAGAAAAACACACCGGTGCTTTGCAGGGGCTGCTGGAGCCCATGCACTGAGCCAGGGCCAGCCAGGGCTGGAGCTTCCTCCACCAAGGGCCATGCACAGACGAGCTGTCATTTCCCCCAAGCCCAAACTGAGTCAAATGCAAAAGGGAAAAGCTCAGGGAACAGCAAGACTTTGTTTCCTGGCTCAATCCCAGCCTGTTCAGGGTGGGATGCTGTTGCAGGCAAGTTTTCTCCAGGAAATAGGACCATGGTCCTGCTGGTGCACCAGCTCCAGCCCCGAGACCCTAATCACTTTTACTGGGAATATATATTACAAATGCACAAACTAGCCAGGGATAAGTCTCAGAAATGTGTGAGGCAAGAGAGACTAAGCTCTCAAAGATGGTTACCATCGTGCTTTCCCCTCACACTGTGCAATTGTCCCATCTCTTTTTGGTTTAAGCTCCTGATGTCTCAATCCTGGGGTCTAACGGAGCCTGGCAGTCAGCTCTGCCCACCCTAATCCGTTCATGTGGCTCCTGTAGAGGCTCTCAGGAACCATGGAGGCCGCTTCTCCTTTTTCACATCGAGAAAATTCATGAGCTGGTTTCACATTTGTTTTTCTTTCAAACTTGAGGCTTTGCAGATATTAAAATATAATCCAGGAAGAATTTGCTTTGTGAGGAAGGAGTGTGGGATCACGGAGGGGAGAGGGGTCAGTGGGGGAGCGCAGGGAGGTGGGGGTGGCAAAGAGGTTTTCATTTCCCCTCTGTGTCCCATTGGGATCGAAGTTTTTACCTCCCTGCAAACAATAGTGGCCAGTATGGGACCTGTGAGAGTCTTTGGGAGACTTCAAGCTCCACAGAGCTGGGAATTTCTGTTCACAGCAGGAATTTTCAACATTGCCCATAGTGAGGGCAGGAGAAATGCTCTTTGCAGGTGGTAAGAAATGGAGAAGGTGGCTGAGACCATGGAGAAATGAGTAGAAGGGAGAGAAGAAAACATCTCTCCTGGTACCGAGTTGTTGCTCTGCATTAAAAAAAAAAGCAAACAAATACAATTTGTGTTATAGGTAAACAAAGGAACTGGCCAGGCAGGGCAGGAAGGCAGAGCCCTGTCAGAGCCCCACGCCACATGGGGAGATAACCAAGAATCCTAGAAATGTGGAGAGAGGCTTAAGGTGATTGCTCAATGCATGAGGAAATACAGGGCAAAAGGCAGATATCAGGGAAAGGAAGCTGGAAAAGGGCAGGCTGATATGAGCAATGAGGTCAGTGCTGCAAAAATAGTGCGGGAAGACTTCCTGGAGGCAGCACACAGGCAGAGCACACGTGTCCCCGCTGCTCCTCCTGCCTTAGAGGCACAGGTGGAAAGGGCTCATTAGCCCGATATTGGGTTCAAATCACCCAGTGGAGGTGAGTTCAGTCCATCAAAAGCTCCTAAGCTGCAAATCCCAGTTCATGGCACCTGCAGCTGAGTTTCATTTCCAGGAGAGTACTTCCAGACTGACTCAACTCCATTGGCAAAGTCTCATTGAGTTGCCCAAGCTGAGGCTGTCACCCAAAAAACATGAGGAATGTGTGGCTGCATCCACTCAAAACAGCCATTTTTCTTGAATGAGTACCAAAACTGGCCCCAGCTTGCTGTCAGAGCAAGCATGAGACAGACAGACTGCCCTCCCAGCTTGGGTTTGATCTCCAGCTCTGTTGCATGGTGAGCTCATCTCTTCTGGATTGCAAGGCACACTGCTGGGAGAGCAGCCATCTGACCCGTGGCTCTGCAAGCACTGGCAGTGTGGCTTGTTTGGGTTCCTGATATGCCAGGGGTCTTGAGGCTTGTTTTAAGTTCATCTCAGTTTGGCAGTTTTGATGGGTTCTGCCTTTCTGGTCTGGTCACAAGAAGTTGGATGTTCATACCAATCTTGCTCTAAGACAAACAGCAACCATAAATCTCTGGGTGAAGCCAAGAGAGTCTTGTCTTTCATTGCTCTCTGCTGTCCCCTCAGCCCTCTGAACCCCCGATGCCCTCACAAGCATGGAAGCCTTAATCAATGTCCTATCAAAAGGAGCAGAATAAATCTCATTATCTTGTGAGACAAGGTCACAATCCCTGTGTGGCCGTCTGGCAACAGATGGGGCTGCTCCTTGGGTTGCCTTTTCTTTACAGGAAGTCTTCCATCAACTCTTGCAATGCACAAACCTCTATATGTCTCCAAAATGCAGTTTCAGCACTTGTCCCTGCTGTGGCTTGTTTAGTGGATCACTACTCAAAGCACAGGACTTCCCATGATGTTCCACTCTACCAATCCATCCTGCTCCAAGGAGACAATATGGCATGTCTCCAGCCTTGCCCCCAGGATCTCCCTAGAGGATCTCCCATTAGGATCCTACACAGTATTGAGTAACTTCTCCAGTTTATTTGAAATATGACTAGTTTTTTTAGTCACCTATAGAATGAAGGATCTCTTTCAGGAGCAGGCCATGCATCGCGGTCCCTTGTGCTCAGTTAGATTTGTTTCTTGAGCTCATCTGTCTTCTGTTCCTGCTGCTCTGCCTCTTCCTATGTTCCCAGTGATTTGTTAAAATATTGCACCAGTGAAATCAATGGGAAAACTGCCTCTAATGTTAATGATTTCTGGGTCAGACATTGAGCTTGGACTCACAGAAAAGCCTATTTTCCTGCCCCATTGCCCTTGTTGCGCTGGCCCAGGCATGGAGCTGCTGCTGGGGCCAGTGGCCCAGGTGGCTGTGCTGACACAAACACGCGGTTTTAGACAGTTTTCCCTTCCACCCTCAGGCAGGGAAATGGACAAAGATGTTCTGCGGCTGTTTGAAGAGGACACACAGCTGATAGCAACCACATTTGTGACAGTGTTTATTTGCATTTCCAGCAAGCCTTTGATAAAACCCAGCTCCTGCATGCACTACCCAAGCTCCAGGGACCATGGGAATGCTGGGAGGACCATCTCTCCATCTGGGAGAGGACACAGGAGAGCCCGTGACCAGCCCACTGGCCCAGCGGCACATTCAGCTGGACACACATCCCCTTCAAGGGACAAAGGGACTCGTTCAGAGAGGAATAAACCATGTGTGGCCTACAGGAAGGAGGGGGCTGAAGAGGACTTGACTTCACCAGCAGCAGGGTGGGAAGATAAGGATGAAAAATCAGATTGTTTCCAGCTCATGTCTGGGCAGTCTGTGGGGAAGAGGCTACTGGATCCATGTGTGGTGTGAAGGGGCTGGAAGCAGGGGAAATTTGGGAGACCTTCTAGGAGACCCTGTGAAGCCTCTTTGTCCCCAGGAAGGTGATGTCTCTTGCTGCGGTGGCAGTGGCACAAGGAGGATCTGAATGAAGCAGAGTGAAGCCAACCCCACCACCACCCACTGCCCTCCAACCTCTGCTGGATCTCAGCATGGCTGACCTTCACAGAGCCCAGAAAGGGTTTTACAGGGATCACCAAAGCACCTGACTCCATACAAAATACCATATAAGGTATCTGGAGAGACACGGAGTAATGCTGGTGCATTTCTCCTTCTCCCTGGGCACCCTCCAGCTCTGTCTGCTCATGAGGCCACCAGCAGTGAGGAGCCACTGGGCAGAGGCGTCTGCTCCCCCTCCCCGAGAACAGGGACCCTTTTCTGCCTGTCACCCTATAGCCATGACCCAGTTTCACTGCTGCATTTCTCAGCCTGGGGCTTTTTCCTTTTTGTCTCCTCTCTCGCCATTCCCCTCCCTCCCCTTTGGCACTGGCATTTGATATTTACTTTCAGGCTGGGAGGGACAGAGGAGGCTTTTCCTTGTGTTGCCCCCACATTGTTCCCTGCTGGTATTTGGGAACAAGTGTGACATTCAGGGGAGCTGGAGCGGACAAAGCCTGCCTGGAGGTAATCATACCGCGGGCAGGGGTATCGGGTATCTGTGGATGCAGGGCATCCAAAAGCTTTTGACTACATCTTTTTTAGGAAGAGCTTTTTCAGCCTCGGTATCTCTCAGATTAGGTTTTGTCCCCAGAGGAGCCTGTTGTGCCTCCATTGTAGTGCAGCTGTGGGAACCCACGGCATGGCTCGGCAACGGAGCAGTAGGACAATGCCAAAAGGCACCGGCGCTCCTGACCTATCCGATGGGCAGCTCTTCCTGTGGTCCAGAGGGACTGATCTCTAACAAGGAGGTTATGTTGACATCTGCTTCCCGGTGCTTTCTCTTCTGTACTCAGATGTCCTCAAAAGAGCAGGTATGGATGGAGGACCTGTGCTCTTGGCAAGCATCCCTGAGCCTGTGCATGGAGATGGAGAGGGTGATCACACACATACACACAGTTGGGGAATGGATGATGACTGGTAAACCACGTACAAATGTGTTTGTGCCTTGGATGTGCAAGAAGGAGGCAACACAAGGAAACCATCTTGTCATCCCTGGCTCTACCAGGGCACTGGGGGAGCAGAAACAAGCTCAAAAACTCAGTGATGAGTGGGAAAATGTAATGGAAAGCACAAGGTTGTCTCCCTTTCCTCCCATGCACTCTTTGGCATGGCCAAGCAGAGGTGGCCCTGGACGCAGAGCACCCACAACCTCTCACAAGAAGTGAGAGATGCTTGCCTGTCTCAGCCACTTTTTGCACTTTGGGATTTGCAGGACTGAGATGTTAAATTCTTCCCAGAGACACAGGAAGGGCAATTGGACCTCAGCCTCTGCTGAAGCACAAGCTCATGCTGCTGGGTGTCCTGTCTGAGGTTGTCCAGCCCCATCCAGCACCGACAGAGCCTGGCTGCTGCATGACCCTGCCTGTCCCAGGATGAGGTGACATCTAGAGCCCTGACAAGTCCAAGGAGACTGTGATGTCTCTTCTTCTCAAAGAAATCAGCACTTGCTCCTCCCCAATCCCATTAAAACGCCTGATTTAGCACAGATACTAACTGCTTTTAGCCCATGTAAAGCCACTTCTGGCTCCTCTCAGCTGAGGAGCTGCGTAACCCCGGTGAAGCCTGGCTGATATAAACCAGCCATTGACTGATCCCTTATCTCCAGCCTTCTCGTGCTGACTGATCGGTTCCTCCCTCTTCTCTCGGCTGAGCCTCTGCTCTGGATTCATACAGACTTTTTGTCACTTTTAAAGTCCTGGTCCAATAAAACATTAAAGCACTTGAACATGAATGAGACTGTTTACTTGCTTAAACCTAAACATGGGACGTAGTTGGATCAAGACCTTTCTCTTCCTGCCCAGTGCTTCTTCCTCCAGTGTCCTGGCTGCTCTCCTCAGCATCGGCTGTGGTTTCTCTCCACTATGGTTCAATGTCACGGACAATTTGCAGTTTCCCATTTGTGATGCACTGGTTTTGCCTAAGGTGACAAATGACCTTCTCCCTCAGTGATAAACCGACTTACTCATCCCAGGCTGCCACCGCTGGTTAGTCACAGTGTGGCCTCAGAGCTGAGGCTTTCGGTTCTGCTCAGCATCTGCACTACAGCTGTTTGCCGTTGACTTTCCCCTGTTGTCTTTAGCACCCAGCCACTTGCTTCTTGTTGCTCCTCAGCTCGTTGTGTTTCCTTTTATTATTCTCAGTTCTCTAAACCAAGCTTGCTCCTTGCTACGTCTTCTGGGAAGAGCAATCCTCTGTCTGGCTGTGAGGCAGCCCTCGGTGGCTTGGTGTGATTCAGCACGTTGAGTTTGGTGGGAAATCATGAGCATATCTGGGGATGGTGGGACAGGCAAGTGGGAGATGCTGCTAGAGTGGCTACCATCCGGGGTGGCTGGCTGGAGAGGGGACATAAGCTACCACCGTGTCCCTGGATGGGGATGGATGTTCTTGGATGGGCAGAAATGTCCATGCAGCAGCTGGGAAGCGTGGCAGTGAGGCCAGCACAAGGCTGGTCTCCAACCAGTGCTGCCTGGAGCTGGCTGCCCACAGCTGCTGAGCCACCACAGCATACACGAGCGTGCAGCTCGTCAGACGTGGCCCTGACCGAGGTGTTTGGGAGCAGGTCCAGGCTTATGCGAGTTGGGCTGGCTGCCAAACACACGCATCCTCCATGCAAGGAAAAGATGTCTTAGTGGGGATACAAAGCACACACGATGGGCAGGTCCCTGGATGAAGCTACTTCCCTCCAGCACATCTGGAGAATTGCTCCCATCCTCTGGTAAACAGGCTTCCAGAGGAAGATCTGTGCTAGTGTTGTCCTCCCAGTGGGACGTGGTGGAGCCAAGGTAGGAAAACCCAGCGGGATGGGAGGATATAGGCTATCCTAGAATAGCTTACAGCTGTCCTGGAAGCTCAGAGACCTGGAGGACTGAGAAGCATGTTGTCAAAGTCACAGATTTAATCATTTTTCTTAAATCTTGGCAAAGGGCTGGGGGAAGACACAGTTTCCACAGGACAAGGGATGATGAAGGTCCATCTGGAGTCTCTGTTGAATACAGCCTTTTCTCCCATCTCTGTAGACTCAGAGGGAGCAGCAGCACAGGTGGGTCTCTGGACTAGGCTCAGGAGAAAGCCTGGAGGAGCCAGCACAGCTGCTACTCCTCCTCCTGAATAGAGGAGGTCTCAGGAACCCTCAGTGATGTGGTATCTTTAAAAATCCTTGCATAGCATCCAGCATTGCTGAGGATGGGTTATTGTTTTAAGAGGATGGTGAGAAGATAAAAGAAGCAGTGTCATGGTATGAAGAGAAGAACCTGAGGTCCTCAGCCACAGAGCAAAAATTTGGAAGGGGCTATTTCAGGGTTCCTGCTCCAGTGCAGGAAGAAGTGGTGAGAAAGTGCTGTAGTGCTTGGAGAGCAAAGACAGGGTTTGCTGAAATCTCTGGTAACAATAATTATGTCACAGCTGTCGAGGCCCAGAGCTATTTTGCTGGAGATTGTAAGCCCAGATATGGGTAAATCAGGAAGCTCAACTCTCTCTTCAGAGGGGGATAAGCAAGGAGGTTGTTCTCCAACCTGGATGGACATGGAGCCCTGTGTTCCCTCCAGGCACCACAGATAGATGTCACACATGAAAGAAAACAAACCAAGGCATGATCCACAGTATGCTGAATGTGATGCTGAGGTCCTGCTCCAGAACTGTGCTCCAGCCTTGCTCAGCTGCCCTAGGCTCAGAAACCTCCGGTGTACTGGAAGGAGACTCCTCTTAGGAAACCAGGAACCTGCTAAGTTCAGCTCTGGTTACAGCCTTAAACCATCATGTCATAAATCTTTTTTGTGCCAACATCCTTGGCAAGGGTGTTCTCCACCAAACACCTTGCTCAGTGGTGTGGGGGGTGTGGCAGCTCTTTTGGGGGGTGTATCTTTCTGCTATGGGAAGGGCAGCCCAAAAATAGCCCCCAGGGCACACTCGGGCTTTGGGACCCCAGCATCAGGGCTCAGGGGAGGTGACAGACGATGTGACTTTTGCAGCCTCTCTGAGACCTCTCTCAGCAGGAGCTCCCAGCCTTTCCCAGGTGAGCTTCCCTGGGCAGTGTGAGGAGGCAGACAGCGCTGGACATGCAGCTCTGAACATGCCAACCCTCCTTCCAGCAAGACAATGCCCCCAGGCAGGCTGCCCAAAACCAGAGCAGTCTCTCCTCCCCGCACCGATGACCACACACTCAGTGAGGGCCAGGAGGTCCCAGTGCCACTCTGCTTCTGGGACACCAGTCCCCTGGGAGAGAAGTCAGCTGGTGGGGGGCACAATAAAGGTGGGGGCTTTGGGTTAAGGGGTCAGGACTGAGCTCTGGAGGCTTTTTATATTAAAAAAACACCCCCGGGAGCCTGTTTGGACTGAGCGTTTCAGAGCTGTCCCAGGCACCTCTTTCCAGCCCCTCTCCCTCCCCCCGTGCGACTCAGCCCCGTCTCCTGCAAAATCTCCAAGTGACAAAAGGCTCTTTGGGGCTCAGCATCAGGCACAGCCCATCTCCCGCCTGCCTGGCCGCATGGATGGAGGACAGGACCATCTGCTCCAGGGCAAATGAACCCCGTGGCCAGATGCTCAGCTTTGCTAAGGAGCCTGTAAAAGCCTTGGACCTGGTTCATGGGAACCGCTTTGCTCTCCCCCGCCTCCTCCTCCCACACACATTAACCTCTTTACTGCCACTGATGTCTTTATAGCAACATCTGAGTGAGGAGAAGGAGGTGGGTGGGAAGGCACGGGGGCGGAGGGGCAGGATGCTGTGGAGGTGTGCTGGGAGCCTGCCTGACGCTGTGGTGTGAAGTTTGCCATCCTTCCTCCCTGCTTTGGGAAATGGGGAATGAGAGCCCCTTCCCAGCGAGGAGGCCACAAGCAGCACGGGAGTGGGTGTGGAGGCACCGCAGGGGTGGGAGGAGGAGGTGACAGGATTGGCACTCGCTTTGGAAGTGTCCCTGCAGGGGTTTGCTCTACATCCCTCAGATTCCCACGGGCCAACCAAGCCCCATCCCCCAAAGCCTGGCCCAAGGTTTCTATGAACCATTCTGATGGTCCCTATCCTTAGGGCAGCAATGAAGGCACACGGTGTTTGCTGCGAGTGCGTTGGCTCTGATGAAGAGGATGGGAGAGACCGTGGCTGCTGGGAGGTCTCAGCGGCTGTGGTCCCCATCACAGCCCATCCCTGCACTGGGCACCACACAGCCGGCTGCTGGGAGGGAGGGACACAGAGCCCAGCATGGGGAGCTGGGTGCCACGGTCCATGCCAGGGTCTGCCTGGCCAGTTGCAGCTGATGTCCTGCCTGCACGGTGTGGTTAGCTTTAGAACATGTTTGCAACAGCGTACGATGTACCTTTGCACCAAGCAGCACGATTTCAGGGGGGACGAGGACCCGGAACTCCTGCCTGGTAGTGTCTATCATGCTGCTGATGGGGAAGAAGCCACATAACCTATTGCCCCTGTTCCTTCCAGTGACAGAAAGTGGGTATCAGTCCCACTTGGCAGGGTGCTCCCACAAAACACCCCAGTTTTGGGCAGGGCTGACAAGCATCTGGACCATGGGGATGTACCACCTGCATACTGCTCAGTGCTATGAATCCCACAACACGGCAGGTGAGCAGCTGCTGCTCCAGGCTGAATCCAACCCTCTCACCTGGACAGGGAGGCTTTCAACCTATTAACAGACATGGGGAGACACAGCCTCTACTGTAATGCTACATCTGCCTCTCCCCTCCCTCCCCCAAGCGTTTTCTGTCCTTCTAAATTAATTTCCAGTCATCCAGGCCACAAAGAGTTAACGGCATCCTGCTCTGGTGGGCTGTCTGGGGTGGGAATTGGGGACATCACAGGTGGGATGCGAGCATGCAAGGCACAGTGGCCTGCTGGAAAAGACCTTGACTATTGAACCCTGAAAAATCTCCTCCTTTCTACCAGAGCCTTCCTTGCCCTGGTTCCCACAGGGCTCCTCAGCCGTCCCACACCTCTGGGAAGGTCACACGCCGCTGCTCTATCTCACTCGACGCGGTGGGAATCCGATTAACAACTGGCCCCCCAGCTCTGGGATTGGGCAACGATGGGCGAGAGAAGGGTCTCGCGCCCGGAGAAGAGCTTTCCCACACTATATCCCCCCTCTCCGGCGACGGCGGAGGAAATCGTCCATGTCTAAATGTGTCCTGATAGCTGCGCTAATCTAGGGCTGAATGTGCAGCTCGGGGTGGGCTCGCTGGCAGCATTAGCGCAACACATGGCCCATATTCAGCTCACACAAAGGGCCGTATTCTTCCTCACCCCGCTCCGGCTTCGCATGCTCCAGTGGAAAAACAGAGTGCTGAGGGAAGAGGGGAAACCGTTGAGATGGAGCAGCTGGCTCCCCTCGGGGACGCGGGGGGATTTCTGACCCCAGGGAGGGTTTGCTCTTCACCCGGTGCTTGTCCCCACCAGGCAGACAGGACTGCGTGATGCTGCATTCACAGCTCTGAAAATTTGGCAGAGAAAGGGGAAAAAAGGAGTTTTCTAAGCAGCAGAGGATTATTTTGGGGTGGTTGCATGGCAAACTCCATCCCTGGTTCGCAGGGTGCTCTGTGGGATGGGGTTTCTCTGCTTGCTCTCAGCACCAAAAAAAATACCAAGCAGAAAAAAGTTGGCAAGATATTAAAAAAAAAGTCAGTTCAGCTCAACCTGAAATGTCCTTCCAACCAAAACTCACAATGCTTTCTTCCCTTTTGGGGGTCTTTTTTGCACCTTTTTAACCCTTCTCCTCCTTTTGGCTCGCAGCACTGTTCAAATAGGAAAAGCTGTTTTGAAATAAAGAAGCCAAAAAAATGTTTTGTTTTTTAAAAAAAAATAAATGTTGAAACAAGATGTTTCGACATCTTCCAAATGATCTCCCTCACTTGTTTTGGCTGAAGTCCTGCATTTGCATTTGACCTGGATTTGCACATTGTTGGTTCCCCACAAAAGGGCACATTTTTTGCTGAACTCAATCCTGTTCACCAAAAAGCAGCTTGGCTCCAGGGCCAAGCTTCTGTAAGCAGAAATTTTCAAAATGATGAACTAAGTGATTGGTCTGGATAAAGGTGAAGATCCTCTTCTCAAAAGGACCTTAAAATGTGCCTCTTTGCCCCGCAAAGTTCCTGTTTCCCCTTTTCCTGTTCTATCTCTTCTCTTTTTGCCTCTATGCTTAGACTAAGCTCTCACCTAAACCTCTTTCTTCTGCAAACTCTCTTCTTTTGAGTCATTTGGTGAATAATGCTGCTGCCAGGCTTGGATGCAAATTCTTAATGCCCCAGAGAGCCCAGAAAACCATAAAGCCCATCTCCAGGAGGGAGTAATTTCCCCTTGGGGACCATTCTTGGCCACTGGAGAAACTCTTCAGCCCTGGATAAGGGAAGATTTACGCAGGGAAAGAGATGATCCAGCCATGTCCCCCCTTCCCAACCCTTGGGGATGCCTTGGGGCTGGGTGCAAGGTAGGAGCAGCCTGTGCCTAATCACCCTTCAGCTCACATTAGCAGCAAAGTCCCCACCCTTGCTTGGAGCCCCATTGTGTGGCTCCCCACCACCTTTCCACCCCACTACCAGCGGGGAGATTTTCCTGCCTCTTTCCAAGGACCAGCTCCTTAAAATCAGGTCTGGTGGGTGCTGATAAACCCCCTTACAGGGAGCTGGGAAAGCAGTGACCTTCCTGATTTCCACGGGGAAAGGCAAGGAGCAAGGGGAGGCAGCTCTTCCATGCCTGGCAGATCCTCCACCATCCTCATTCTGGGCCCTGTAGAAATCTGCCTGTTTTAACTTGTCTGTACGTCTCACTGGGGAGATGGACTGGAAAACACAAGGCAGATCCAAGCAGCTTTCTCCACAGGGAAAGCTTTCAGCACATAATAGTTTGGGGCTTGTCTGATGCCTGGTGTAAGATGCAGCTGAATAAAACCACGTAGAAGGAACTTGAATAGTAAAGGGCATCTTGAGAAACAAGCAGCCTTTTCTTCCCTTTCCCGCTGCCGAAGCTGCCCCGGAGCTGCTGTGTGTGTGTGGGGGGAGAGGGGCTGGTTCCCATTTAATCTCAGGGTGAAAGCTGCCACTCTAAATGAAAGTAAATATATAATTCCTTCTATTCCTGCCCAGTTACTATGGAGACCACAGTTTAATTAACCACAATGCTGATGCCCTGCATGCCACAAAGCTGCCCGGGAAAATATTACGGATGTCTCTATACATGTCAGACCTGGGCTTACTTCTCAGTTTTACTCATTTCTAGAACTTGCCAAAATTACTCTGTGGGCACGTGGTGCAACCCAGCATCATCGTCATACAAGCCATGCTCATGCTTCCCACAAGGGATGGACCAGGAGGGCAGGAACTACTGAAACCAAATTCTTTGCTATGTTGTGTAGGCTGGATGGAAAAACACATACATGTAGGGAATTTCCAGAGAAGAAAGGGGAGAGATCAACCCTATTTAGTCTTCCCAGGACTTCACTTGGAAAACCCACGGAGACACGACTCATGCAATCCTGGTTACTTCTCCTTTGTGGGCTGCGGCTTGGCAGGAGGCAGGGGAGCGGGTGCAGAAGGCGGCTGCACGTCTCACCCGTACGAGGTTTGCTCCTCAGACGGCCTCCAGCTGGGCTCCTGGGCAACCTTTGCAAGGAGCTGGGCTTGGAAGGGGTTTTACCTTCCTGCCAGAGACATGCTGGAGTATTTCCATCACACCCAGTCTCTAGTTGAAGGATGAAGATGTTCTGCTCTGCTCCAAGCACCTACCCCCTTCAGTCCCTCCCCAGGCAGGGAGCACTGGGATGAATCCATCAGCAGGAGGTTTGCAGACCACTCGCTGCACCCCAGATTTCACCAACTCATCATCTCCAGGGCCCCCATGAGCTGCACGAGGACTGGGGAGAGACCTGCGGCAGGGAGCTGGCACAGGCACAGGAAATCCAGCTGTCAAGAAGACTCCAGCGTGCTTACCCATCCCTGCCCCCCGGCACCTTTTTCTGGTGCGCATTTGTGTTTCAGACAGCGCTGATCCTGCCGGCCAGCCCCTACCTGCCAGCATCTGTCAGACACCGCAGCAAAGAGTAGCCCCAGGGCACGAACAGCCCGCCATAGGGGCCGCACCTACATCCACCTCCGTGATGCAACGTCTTGCTGCGCAGCTGCTCGCCTCACTGCCAACAGCCCCCGCGGCTCCGCTGGAGACCGGGTCTCCAAAATAGGAGCTTTGGCACCTGCCCAGCTGTTTGCTCAGCCCCAGTCTTAAAAGTGAATCTCAACAAAGAACAGAAAAAACCCTCCTTCTGCTCTGGGGAGAGAAGTCCAGGGGTAAAGGCTTGACTTGGTCAGTTGAGAGAAGCAGGAATGAGCAATATGAAAGAGCTGTCCTCGTGCCCTCGCAGCCACTGTCAACACATTTGCCAGGGAGAAGTGGAAAACTCATCTCAGCTGCTGGCAGCAGGGTGAGAGCCAAGGCTGGATGGACACCCAGCTGCTGCCATGGGGACAACATGAAGGTGCACCGTGGTGAGAGGTCAATCTGTGCCCTCATCACATAGGGTGCTCTCACAGGGTGTCACTACGGGGCTTGGAGGCAACACGATCAACTGTGCTGTCACTTTATTTTGTGTGACAACAGATGCCAGTTAAAGAGCAAAAAGGAGGGCAACAGGCAGGATGTCAAATTTTATCAGCTGGGTCCCGTTGAGAGCTGGTGCAGGATAGCTCTGCCGCCATCCCAGCAGCAGAGTCTGCAGAGGCTATGCTGGCATTACTGCAGGGTCTCACTCGCGTCCCTGGGAGCAGCATTCGCACAGAAACTACTGCAGAAACCCAAAACTCAGCCGAGGACATGGGAGACAGAAGCCTGGGCCCTGAAGGGACAAAGCTGGAGGACTGAAGAGGATGAATGGACTATCTGGCTACTCCAAATTTTCAGATCATCTTGACCTCCTCTGGAGACACTCACCTCTCCAGCTCACAGGGAGGGAAAATTTTACTCTCATTCCTATTCCCAAGCTCCCCAGGGCGCTGGAGGAGTCCTTCACTGTTTTTACAGTTTGCATTGCTTCCTCTCTCCCTCTGCTTTCCTTTTCCTCTTCTCCATGACACGAAACTTAACTAAACCCAGGAGAGGGGGGAGGAGATGGGGGAACAAGACACTAACTCTGTCTCAGTGTTTCTGTTGGATCCCCAGAGATACAGGCATGGATTTAAGCACCTTGCTGGGTGCAGGCAAAGGGAGATCTGGGGGATCACCCTTTGGGCCAGCCAGAGCTGCCTGAGTAATTTGTATCACTGTTCTTCACCTTTTCCATGGGACATTCTGGTCACCACATCTGAGCTCTGATGTGACTATGCATGGCAACCAGGACAGCTTGGAAGGATGTGTTTTTCTGGGATGGTTTCACTTGCACTTTCTCAGTGCTGGAGGTTGATATCAATAGTTTCTACCCTTTCTGTTCTCTTGGGTAAGGTATTAGTATAGCAGGGGATTGCTGAAGAAACCCATAAGATGCTCTCAGTGAACTGCAGCTTGGCACTTAAAGCCCGTTCACAGCGTCGCCAGGCTGCTGCACCTCGCAGAGAAGCTGACAGCCATTTGGCCCATGTGATGGGAATTGAGCTGAGGATCTCCAAAACACAGGATAGCTTTAAAAAGCTGGTTAGCAGGGGGCTGTCATCATGACTCTGATCCCCGCGGGACACGTAATGTGGAGCAGCAGCATCCGTTCAGGCTGGGTTCAGCACCTAGCAAGGCTGCTGATTTTGGGGCAGGTATTGCACTCCTAAAACATACAAGGTGCCTCCTCAGTGGCTCATCTGCCAGCTTGGGGACAAGGGGACAGCACTCTTGGGAACAGCCAGCCATAAATCACAGGCAGTGGGAACAACAAAGGCACCTCCTTGGATGGGGTGAGGAGCAAGAAGCATCGCTCACGGCTGCCTGAATTTATGGCACCCTCTGGCTCTTTTAGCAATGGATGCTTCCACATAGGACTCAAAGCAACAGCCTTAGAGGGGGAGATAAAAGGCTGGGAGAAAAGAAAGGATCATCTTTTTTCTTCTCTTTCTTTTTTTTTTTTTTCAAATCAGCAGAGGGAGAGGAGGCACCATGGCAACCTCAACTCCTCAGGCGGGATGCTCAGTGGTGGAGACCCCGTGCTGACCACCCTTCTGCTATGGCCCAGCCCTTGGCAAACTCCATTGCGAGGCCATCCCTGCCTCCACAGCCCTATGCACCATGCACCCATCCACGATGTGTTCCCAAGGATGGGATCAGCCACGGCCTCGGCTCCTTGGTGCAGAGGAGGAGGTGGCAGGAAGGGAGGAGGAGGGTGACCCTGTTAACAAATCTCAGCTAAACAGGCTGCTTGGGGCTGTGCAGGCAGAGCCGATGCCCTCATTGATATTGAAATCAGGTGCAATCCATCACTCAGGGAACAGGCTCCTTTCTTGGGAAGCTGAAAAGAGCCACTCTCAAAGGGAGGGGGAAAAACTTGTCCAGGGGAAGGGCGAACCAAAAGCGTGGCAGGTGTGGTATGGAGAGGGAGGGACGCTGTCCGCGCCAAACCGTGATTCATTGCCGAGCAATGCCGTGACATTGCCAGGGCGGGCGCAGAGTCCAGGCAACAAAGTGTCCCCTGGATGGTGGGAGGACAGTGGGCATGGGGACTTGTTGGGTTTTGGCAGGGTCTGGTGAAAATGCTGGCATTGCAGAGGGAGAACGGCTTTGCTTTGCACCCAAGCGTGGGAAAGTCCCTCCTGGAGGAGTTGGTATGACCAAGGCAGCAAGAGATGGCAGCTCGTGGGTGTTGGGAGAGGAGGTAGCATCAGGTGCAGACATGGGACATGTGTCTCCTGGGCCACCCCAACTCCTTTCACCTGTGACTGAGCTTCCGCTCTGGTGAGCAAAAATGCAACTTCGCACTTTCACCCATGGGTGCTGCAGGTCCCTGTGGGAGAGCACAAAGCTACTGCACAGGGCGAGTTATGATGAGCCTTTTCCCTCCTTATTTCAACCAGCATCCCTGTGGCTCTGGGGACCCAGGGCTGCCACCCACACTGGGGGTAACACCGAGACTCCCCTGGGGGCTGCCCAGGCAGGGATGGACACCAGACCACAAAGGCCCTTGAACCTGGGTTGCTCTCAGATCTGTAGGTGTAGCTCAGCATTCAAAAAAGAATAACAACCCAAAGTGAAACTGAGTTTGGTTTCCTGTGTCTCAGACCAACTTTCCACCAAGTTTGAGGGCCACTGCTGGCTTCAGCACAGCCTGATGTGATGGGGACCACCTCCTGTGGAGTGGGTCACAAGAGCTGGGTCAATGGGAGGAGAGGGCATTGGGGATGGTGACCAGACTTGTGAGCTCCTCAAAGCTGCCTCCCTACTGTGGACAGCCCGTGGGCTTAAGGCACCATCACTCCCACCCCACGGGGTCTTGTCTTTCACTGTAAGTACCAAGGGTCAGCCTGGAGTCATCCCGTCACAGCCAACGCTGTTCAAGCAGAATGATGCCAAATCCATCCCAGCATCGCAGCACTCAACCTCCAGCCTCAGCTCCCTGCACCTGGACACAATCACAGAGCCAGCAGAGAATGGGAAAAAGCCGTCGGATCCAGTTCACCAGCAGCTGCTGTTTATTTACCCAGGATTCTTCCTACTGAGGAAAGATGGATCGAGGGACGAAGCACTTCCCACCCCCTCAGGGCTGCCACTCTGGGGATGATGTGGGGTGTGGGGATGTCCTGGTGGGGTGTGACATCCTCAGCAGAGCTGCGAAAGGACTGTGGCAGGTTTAGCCTTTCCCAGAGCAGCGCCGGGGCCCGGGGGAAGCCCACATCTGTGTGCGGGGGAGCTGGGCCAGCGCCCGTGTCCTGCGGAGGCGGGTGGTGGAGGAAGCCAGCGCAGGGCTGCAGACCCACACTACCCTGCAGAGGTGGGGAGTGTTCGCAAAAATTGCATTCTTCTCTGCTTTTCTTTCTTTTTTTTTTTTTCTTCCTCCAAAAAAAGAAAACCATACAAGCTCTGGAGTTAATTAAGCAAAGGACAGAGTGGCTGGGATGTGCTGGGGTGCAGCTATGAGAGCAATTCTGCTCTGGCAGGAAAAGGGTTTTGCTTCTTGAAAACTTCCCCTCGCACGGTGTCATGCCTTGCATTGGCCGTGGGACGAGCCCTGGACATGGCAGGGTTGCTCCGTGGCCCCCATGGCATCACCCACATTCCCTCTGACGATCATCCCTGATGATGTGAGCAGGACTGAGCTCAGCTTCAGTGCTGCTGTAGGGTTTGTCAGTGCAGCACAGTGAGTTATAGCCAACATCAACTCTGCCAGCTCCTGGCCAAGTGGACTTGGGCATGACATGTCCTTGCTTTGTGCCTTAGTTTTCTCTCTGCCTTTTGCCTGCTCTGTATAAACTTGGAACAGTTTTTTGGCAGAGCAGCTCTGTACAGCACCTTGCACCATTGTATGCTAGTGAGACTTGTAATGCTCCCACTTAAACTTATCATAACAATGAACTGAAAGGCACATGAGGCAGGAGCCCAACCAAGGGAACCTCTTCTTCCGTTAGGGATTAGGGCACTTATCCCAGGGTATGGGCTCTGCCACACCAGAGCAGGCAGGCATCCCTCAGGGGAAGGAGAAACATCCCAGGCTGCATCTGTGTCATTGTGCTCAGCTGAATGATGGGAAGGGGAGCAAAGGGCAAAATCAAGTTTTCACCCTCAGCCTGGAGATTGGTTTCCCCTTATTGTAGTAGGAATAATTAAAAATTGTTAGCCACATTGTTCCTTTTCACCTTATAACCCACTTGCTGTATTTGATTCCCCAGTCTCCCCCTAATAATTACACGTCACAGTGTGTTTTTACAGTCCTGCACATTCCCTGTGACTGTGGGCTCTTTCTCATTGCCACCCTCCCTTTTCACTCTGCCATTTGCCAGTAGCACTTTGCCCACCTGCCTGAGCGAGGGTCCCTCATCCCCCAGCGTTGGGCTGGAAGGCCAAGGTAGGTCCCCATGGACCAACGTGGGGCAGTGATGGATGCTCACATTGTCCTAAATACCCAAGTGTAGGTATGGAGGGGGCAGAGCCACCTCCCTGTGATGCTCTCTTGAGGTTGCCAAGGAGATAATCAATCTTGGATTGGTTATTGCTGCTTTATTCCTTCCCACGTTGCTGGAGCTGGGTTTGCCTGGGCTCTGCCTTGGCAGCCCTGCTTTGCACTATAAGGACTCGGAGAGAAAAATGCAGCTAAAGCTGCTGTCTGGGGAAAGCACAGTCCTGGCCCTGGGGACCGGCAGCACGATCCAGGCGGGAAAACACGAGCATGGCTGGGATGAAGGCTGCCAGTCGAGTGGGGACCAGCCCTTTCGGCCGCGTTAGACAAATAAACAGAGAGCGGCGGGCTGGCGGGGGCTCGCAGGCAGTGACCAGTGGCGGTTTAACAGGTCACCCGGCCCCCGCGGCTGCCATCTGCTCCTGCAACCTGCGGGTCCCCGGGGCTGCCGGGAGGTTGCGTCTGGGGGTCCCGAGGGGATGGGGATGGCGCGACAGGGATGAGGAAGAGGAGGAGGAGGGAAAGCTGCTCCTGGCAGCTTTGGGAGCGGGGCTGGCGTGAGGCCGTGAGCGGGAGAAGGCATATTCTGGCAGAATAATAATGAAAATAAAGCTCACTAGGCTTATTTTTAGCCCCGCTGATGATGCTGGGACTATTTAGAGACTGGCTGACACCGTGGTCTGGGGCTCTTTGACAAGTCCCAGTTATCTTGTGTTTTGTCCTTCAATTGTAAAACTTGGTGGGAAAGAGAGAATAATTTCTGTGCGCTGGTCAAGGACCCCGTGCCTAGGATGCCTGAGCCCTTTGGTGTGGTAAATGATAAACACAAACAATGATTCACCAAGAATTTACTATGTCTGATACCAACTACCCAGCTGTTCAAACAGAGAGAAGGGAATCTGCAGGGATGACTGGTTAGTCTAAGAGTGAGATGGATGCAGGAACTGGGCAGGTAACTCATCAGACAAGCCAGATGTTTAAAGTCTTTTCCAAACATGCATGGACAATGTTAATGAATAAAAAAACCTTTGTGGAAATGAGATGAGGGTCAAAGAAGAAGAAGAGGTGAGACGGTCTTGCTATGGGCACATTGGAGAAGGAGATGGGGTAGCTGGATTTGAGTGGCAATGAGCAACTCATTAAACCAAATGTGCTCCCACGGGTGGATGAGGGACAACAGCAATGCTGCCCTTCTCACAGGGCACAGCCACCCCCCTGGGATGTGTCCCAGCTTTGCTGCACAGGGTCAGGAGGGACCTAGAGTCAACATGATGCATAACAAACCAGTAGCTCTTACATTTCAGCCCGCACAGAAAAGCAACTTTTAAGGAAACTAACACAAACCATTTTTTTAATGGCTTTAAACCCTCCCTGCAAGAAGGTTTGACAGGGCAAACACATGCAGACCCATAAATTAGCTGTAATAGCTGGAGCCCCATTGTGTAGGCAATGGCTCGCAGCACACAACAGCTACTCCCGGTTAACAATGCGAGGAAAGTCACTCTGCACATTTTTTATCCTTTGACACAAAGTGCAGCTGCAGGAATACCTCAAGCGGGATTTTAATAAAAGACAACCATGTTCTCGCGGCTCCGCGCGTTTGAGAACGAACCCGTGGAGATAACGGGCTCAGTCTCACAGTGATAAACATGTCAAGATAATTAAAATTATGTCTTTCTTCTAACGGAAAGGGCAAGATCCTCATCTGATGCAAACTATTGTAGCTCTGTACAGTCAGTGGAGTCACTCCTGCTCACCCCACTGGAGACAGCCCACGGAATGAAATGGGATCCAACAGCCAGGCTCTGCAAATGCAGCGTGGTCAGAGAGGTCACTGTCTGGTTCTGCGTGCCAAATTCTCATCTTTCCCTATCCAAAATAAATCTGGGATTTTTCTGTGTGTGTGCAAATGTCATTTAGGAGCTAAGCTGAAGGTAGACAAGCTGCCTGTGCCATAGAGGAGCCAGCTTTCAGGGCTGCAGGCAATGCAGAAAGGATTGGGTGTTAAGTGAAGAACCCAAATGAATTTCAAAATGGGAATGATGCCAAATTTGGCTGAGAGGCTGTTGGGAGCAGGGACAGCAGGAGATCAGGGTCACACACACACACTTGGGAAGGGCTGGGGGCAGCTTTCACTGTGATGAGAAACACCAAAAGTCCAAAAACAGCCTGGGCCAGGTTCCCAGAGGACTTTCAGGCAGGGAGAAGTGCTGGAAAATGGCAGCCTGAAGGAAAAAGTCTGGAGAAGCCTGAGGCAGCAGGAGGGGAGAGCAAGCAGGCAGGATCACGCTGCAGAGGAGGAGCGGGAGCGTGCACGGGGCCGGTGTCAGGGCTTGTCAGCAGAGAGGAGCAGAGCAAAGCTGCTATTGTGGAATAAAATATGCTGGAATGTGGACACGCCTATTCCAGAATAAAGCTGCTTTTTCCTAATTTAACTTAATCCACTATTTGTTTTTATTATTTTTATCATCATCACATGCAGCTAATTTGGAAAAGCTGTTCCAATTAATTTCCCTGCATAGACAAGCAGTTACACGCTGGAAAGCCTTTGTCTGTTCAGTGGCAGCCTGACCAGCAGCTCCTATTCATTTCAAAACCAGCTCCTTTTTTTCTCCCCTCTGACCATTTTTTCTACTTTGTCTCATCAGACCATGAGGGGAACAGGAGAGGAAATTTCTCCTGGGACTGTGGAGCCTGGTAGCCCTGTTTACAGGAGGGAGAGAAGGAAAAAGTATGTTATTTAAAGGAAGGGAAGACAAGGACCTCAGGGGACCAAGAGTCCAGGACAATGGCCAAGGAGGCCATGATGGACCTCATGGATGGCCATGAGGGGTTTGGTGTGAGATAGTGTGTGCCATCCCCTCTCTTCAGACTATTTAAGCCTTGGGTATTGCATGGACTGAGACCTCAGCAGGGGGGCAGGAGACTGGAGTGCACTGGGTTGTCCACATTAGAGAGATCCACAGTTTGAATCAGGGCCAGAACAACAGCTGTTGGTGGCACCAAGACTACACCCAGGATTGAGAAGCTCCTTTGGATGCATCCACGGTGCTGGACAGCGGGAACATCCCATGCTGTGAGTGCTGCGGTTGCTGCACAGCTCCTGATGAGGCAGAGCCAGCTCTCGTGGAGTCCAGATGTTGCAGAGGAAGCTGCTGAAGAATGATCCATCCTTTCCTTTGGCTCGGAGATGAAAGCAGCTCACAAGAGCTTGGGGCTATAAGCGAGTAACTGATTAACCAGCACTGCAGCCACCGGGCTCTGCAAACGCTGTGAGAGCTGTTGTGCTGTTTTTGCACAGCTCCTTCAACGGACCCTCTCCAGCTCTTGGCCAGAGTGAGCTGAGACTGAGGGGACCTGCACGTGGGAAAAAGCCAAGACACAAACCCCTGTCTCCAAGTTGATTTTCTCCCTTTGATTCTGCAGTCTTTTTTCCTTACACCCTTTTGCTTTGGAATTCCACCGTCTCCTCACTCTATCCCATGTGGTCTTGTCCTTTGGCACTTCAGAGACTTGGCTCAACCTCCTGCCTCTGGCAAATGTTGGGAGGCCACAGCTATGTGTTCATCTCCAAAAGCAACCTGAAAATGGTCCAGTCCATCGTCCCCTGTGGTCTGGGCAATGGAGCCAGTGCCAGCAGAAAGAGCCAAGCATATCCATTGTGGCAGGGAGGTCTTGAGATAGAGAGCCCGGGGGAGAAGGATGCAAGCCAAAGTCTCCTACCAGATATTGGGTGCACCTAAAGACATGGCAGTGGCTGAGACTGGAAGGAAGGACGGACAGATTGTCTCCCTTCCAGGCAATTCCTATGCTGTTTGTGGAATCACTTTCCCTTCCAAGGCTTGAGAGACACAATAAATGCCTTAAAAGCCCAGTACAGGACTATTTCAGTGCACAGTGCCTCTCTTCCCTTCTCCCCGTCACACCTTTGAGGAGACTGTGTTCGGGTAAAGCTCATGGGTGGATTCCCCACACCGAGCCTCTGATGAATTGAAAAATAAAGTCTTCTGCCCCACCGGTGTATTTGGTCCCTCTCACCCAGTGCTTGCTGGAGCTGTATCTGCTAATAAAGCCTGGTACTTTGTAGGGACAGGCCCGCAAGAAAACAACAAACAGCTTCAGTAAAAGGGATGTGCTGCCAGCCCCCCTCCCTTCACCCACGAGTGTTTGTACAGTCCTGATTTCCGCCCAGAGACTCTGATCTGCAAGTTGTATTCTCGACCATAAAACAGAGATTAGCTCTTATCTCTGGCAGGCAGCAATGTCAGGCACCAGCCCTCGCTCCAGAGCATTGGCAACTGAGGACCAAGCCCAGAACACGAAGATGAACTTGTTGGAAGAGGAGGAGGTAAACAACGTGGGGAAAAACAGTTGTGGGAGGTGAACCTGGAGGATGGGATGATGCCAACCTGCCCTGGGCTGCAAGAGAGCCCTGAGCCCCAGTGCAGGGCGAGAGGCAGGGGAGGAAGCGGTGATTAGACACCAGCATCTACAATCAAGAGGCAGGAAGCGTGATCACCGGGAAATATTCGCCTCTCACCGTGCACGATAAGCTGCTGAGTGCCCCACGGAGGAGGCACCAGCCCTTCTGTGCCCCCCTTGGCGGGGTGCCCAGCCATCAGTGTCCAAGCCCTGCACAGACAGGGAGCTTCTCCTCACCACTAAGCCACCGGGCAACATCTCCCCTGGTTTCAAGTGGCCACTAATTGCCAGGGCTCCTACAGAAATCCCCGTCCCTGTTGGCTTGCGCAAGGGGAGTCCCAGCTAGGAAGTGTCCCAGCATCAATCCTTCCCTTCCCTGGGCAGTGGGGAATTGTTGTACCTGGATGGAGGAGCTGTGTAGACAGGCAAAAACCTGAGGCTGGGTTGGAGTCTTACTCATAGCAAGATAAAGCCAGCTCTGGTATGTAGGGGTTTGGATTGATTCAGCAGTGGTGTTGGGGGGGAATATGCTTTGGTCATCAGACAGCTGCAGAGGAGAAAGAACAAGAGAGAGAGAGAGAGTGAAAGAGAGGAGGAGGAGAGGATAAAAAAAAAAGAGAAAGAAAAAAATAACAAAATAAAAGAAAAAAGAAAAAGAAAAAAGAAAGAAAAAAGAAAAGAAAAATTTTTTTAAGAAAGGAGGAGAGGACAGGAGAGGAGAGGAAAAAGAAAAGAGAAAAGAAGGAAAGAAAAGAGAGAGAAAACCCCTTTAGAAAGCCTTAAACCTGCTTCTTTATCTCCCTAATCTGTATTTCCCCCCCGAAGCCTCTTTCTGTACAGGATGAAAGCAGATTTCTCCTCTTTATTTTCGTTTTCTGTGTCCTTTAGGAAGGCATTTGCTCGAGACTAATTGAATTTTCTGCCCGTGGAGAGAAAGACACGACACAGAGTGAGTTAAAGTCCGACACCAGGACAGGGCGCAGGAGCCGTGTTAACTGGTGTGGGGGACAGCCCCTCACTTAACAAAAGTGTTTAATTCTGTCCCCTCTTGTTAAGAAGGGGTGGAAGGAGGGGATATTTATTCTGTTCCTTTCTCAAGGTTTTTCCTTTCGGGTCACAAAGTGCCCCCCACGCTCCTGGCCCCCCTCCTCTCCCCGCTTTTGTGGCAGCAGCAGCTGGTGGGTTGCAAAGGGGACAGGCTTTGTCTTTTGACACACTTGAACATTTCTGCACAGAGCTGGGGAAACCTTTCCCTTCCCCACCTCTCGCCTTTCCGGGTGAGGAGGAGGGAGTGAGGGGAAAGCTGCCGAGTTATGGCCGAGGGGATAAAATGGCACAAAGGGTTGGGGAGCTGCAGTGGATGAGGGATCAGGGCTGGGCTGTGCGGGGTTGCAGTGAGCAGATGGTGATGGGCACTGGGGAGGGGGTGGGATGGCCCTCAGTGCCGGGGAGTCTTGTATCGAACAACCAGTTGAAGGGAGAGAGGAAGAAAGCAATGCAAGAGGCGGCAATTTCATAAAGGAGAGTTCATGGGCTACCTTTTCCCAAATCCAACAAAGGAACCTCTTCTTTCCCCTTTGTCACCCTCCCAGGGGCAGGCTCCAGTTAATCTTCTGGCCACAACACGTAGAGGATTCACTTGGTTTGTGCTACAAATCCATAAAAAGAATTCCTTTTTCTGCAAGCAGCACCTTAAGTCCTTCATAAAGGGAGGGTTCTGCAAACCCTTCAGTCCCTCCACATCCCCTCCAGGGACAGGCCATCAGGGCTGAGCTCTAGGAATGGGTGCGATCCAGCCACGTTTGACACCAAGACTACTGCTAGATGTGAGGAACACCATGGTGTCACCTAGCAGCGGTGACCTGGAGCTGGAGCGAGATCAGGGTCCTCATAGGCATGAGCAGTGAGGTCAAGCACTCACTGGAGCTTGACCCCTGACCTAACCTTGCAGCAGTTAGTGTAACCTGCCCATGCCTGCCCCATACCATATGGGTTTACGGCCTGGGAATGGCCCCGGCGCTTTCTCTGTCTTAGGCAAAGTGAAAAGTAGAAATCTAAAACCCAGCTCTCTCATGATCTCACAGCTTGAACTGAAGACTAGATCTCTCTACTGTCTTTTCCATCACCAAGCACCTCATATGAGACCCCCCAGTCCTGACACTGAGGCAAGACTATGCCTTTGTTCTGCAGCCTAATTGGTGTTCCTGGGTGTTTATGTGCAGCTAATACCCACCAGCCTGTCTGGGGAGAAGGTCCTCCCTTCTCAGGCTGAAGGTGAGAGCCCATGTGGACACTAAAGGACAAGCCTCCAAACTTGGAGGCAGTTACCTCATTAAAGTCTATCCAATTCTCCCTTATACTGGTGTAAGCTGGCAGCTTCAGTGGGTGGACACTGGGATAAAACCAGTACGAGCTGAGTGAGTACAGAGACGTGAGTTTGAACCTTTGCACAGCACCGGACACTTGCACGAAGCTTTGGGAAACGCCTGCTTCCGCCGGAGCTTTCAGGAGAGTCCTTATGAGTGAAAAATAAATAGATACATTCATTATCTAAATTGTCTTATTTTTGTGGTGCCTCTTGAGTAAACCCACTTCTGAGGCTGTCCTAATTGCTTTGCAACAGAACAGAGATAAATATTTATCAAACAGCTGCATCAGGAAACCACAGCTCAGAGAACCGGTATCGGGCAATGTGTCTCGGGAAGGATGAGTCTGAGTGGTTTTATCTTGCTGACCTGCCAGGCTTCCTCCCTCGCACGAGGCAGAGCTTCACCCAAGCCCAGACCCACGTGGCACTGCCCTAGTCCCATGCCATCACTTAGAGCTGGTCACACAGAGCCTTTGCAGGACTCTTCTTCATGCTGGAGTCCCCCATTCCCCCTCCCATTGACCTGCTGGTTTTTGACACCTTTTCTTCCTCTGACTTCATGGCCTCGCTTGCTTTCTATTAAAAACCCCAGAGATGTGGCCTATATTTCTCTGGGAGCCCCAGTGCTAAAAGAGGCCCACATGCAAATATTTAGCCACACTATTATTAGCATTGGAACATCCTACCAGATGGCAACGTTTCTAGGTCTTGCTGTGCAAAACTGGCTCTTCAGAGTAAAACAGGCTGGGATGGAGGCCCAGAACACCCGTCGCTCCCTGAGATCCCAGACCAAGGCAGTGGGACACATGGGACAAAGGTTTTCTAGCATCTTGCACATATGGGACATCCCCTCAGCAAGCCACATTTCATCTAAAAAGAGAGGAAATGATGCCAACAACCAAATTCTGAGGTTCAGCGTGTCAGATTAGAGAGCTGGCTTGCATGTGTTTGCAGCATGGGTGTGCAGGTATTCCCTTGCTCAGGGTGTACTGATCCCTCAGCAGAGAGAAGGTGTTTTACACTGACCACAATCCATCGTGTGCTGTCCATGGCTGTGGAGGGCAGAAACCTCTCTGTTAACATTAACATCAGCATTAAGCAGCGCCAAGAGTAAAGAGCAGAATTTCTTCTGCTTCAGTTTGTGCCCATCCTCTAAATAACTTCTCCTCCCAGGAGCACTCTCTCAAGCTAGAAATGCCCAAAGAGATTATTTTAATACCAAGCACGAGCCAGCTGAAATGCCGGTCTAAACTTCAGATGGATGACGTTCCCGTTTAATTGGGAGCGGGTGTTTTTTTTGACTCATGCGAAGGGCATGCTATGTTTATAATGAGCTGATTTCAGATCACAGCCTCCTTATGTTAGGCTCTGCTCATACATCTAATGAAAGCCAGGTCCTGCCTAGAAGCCCATACAACTGGCAGAGAGTTAGGAAGAACATTTAGAAGCATCTCACCCAGGGGCTTTGTGAGGTTGCCCGACAGGGTCTATTTTTTCCATCCTCACTCATGTCGGAGAAGTTAAATATTTACTGGAGCCATTAAATATTTATGCTAAGCTGCTCCTCCCGTGGGGAGGCATCCTATCGCCGGCTCCCGGGGGTCTGCGGCCAACTCACTCACGTGCCTGTGCTCAGCTCAGCTCCAGAGTGCAAACACATGGGGACTTCATGGGGCTGCCATGTCCTGTGGGGAGGGGAAGGCTCTGGTTTTGGCACCAATTAAACTATTAGGTGATGGAGGTGCTGCTTCTTTGAGTGCCTTCCTTAAAGGTCAAGTCCTTCAGTAAGGCATGAGTTGCTCTTTGCTATCCCCTCTTCCGTGGTTTATGATGCCACCTTGTCGCTGGTGTGTGGGAAGCTGGGGGAGGACTTCCAGCCTAAGCCAGCCCTGGCTCCCTCCATCCTCCCAGCAGGTCACCACCACCACTGGGAGGGCAGCTGAACTGAAGGCATTGGTTTCCTAATCCATAGCGTCTGAGGAGACCCACTCCCACCCGGGCTGAGCGGGTTAACGCTGCTGCATGTCTCTGCTGGAACGGGACCAGAGGAAAAAGGCTCCACCGTTTCCCCGTCCGCCTGGAAAACAGGCCGGCTGTTTTCTCCAGCGGCAGAAGGCTGTTTATTCTGGGACAGATTCAACAGCGCTTCATAGTCCCCCACCCCGAGTCCCAGCCCATGGGGAGGCTGAAGGGCACAACCTGCCTGGGGGGAGCTGGGTGCTCTCCCCTCCTGGTGTGACCCTCCCCAGGCGCCACTCTGCCCTTCCTGCCCCCATCCCTTTCCTTTCCTCCCTGTCCCACTCCACACGGGGCTGGGGACGCCCTTTCCTGCCTGGCACCCGCCTGGCCCAACAGCCGAGATGGTGCCACTGAGTGCCAGGACATCATCCCCCCTTCCTACTCCTGCTTAAAGCCCCACCACATTATCACTCTCTCCATCGTGCTATCAACCTGAAAAATGTCCTTGGGAAAGAAAGAAAAAATAAAGGAAAAAGAAAGGAAGAAAGAAACCAGCCTCTGGCTCAAGCGTGCCAAAGGGAGCAACAGCGCACGCGGGTTTGGCTCAGTTTCTCACCAGCTCTTTTCCCAGTAGAGCGATAAGAGACAGGGCGAGCGCAATCATGAGCGGAGCAGGTCCCAGCGGCTCGGCCAGCTCTGTGCTGGGATGGCCAAGGGACACTGAGTGCTCTACAGGGACATATTTCCAAAATAAAGTCATTCTGGTGCTCCTCCAGCACCGCCACTCACTCGACAGCCTATTACAAAGCATCACTGCCGCCCCCACAGCCAAAATAAAGCTGTGAGGAGCCCTGACCCTGCAGAGGCACGTTTGAGAGCTCCCCAGGCACCCCCTCCTCCAGCTGCAGCAGTTTGCAGTGCAAAGAGCAGCACATGGGCTCAGCCAGACATGGACACAGCCTCCCCAGTGCTCCCACATTGCCTTCTGCCTCATCTCCTCTCCATCTCATCCTCTCCATCTCCCGTTTCTCCTCCAGCATTGCTGCCTTCCTCACCAGGTACGTCCATACATGTTCAGTGTGGCGTGGATGTTACCTGTGCACCACCCTGGTTTCCTCTCTACAAACAGAGCTTGGCTCATCCTGAGCACAGGGTGGATGTTTTGGGCCCAAAACACAGCAGGCATTGTAGAAGGGCAGCTTGGAGGTTGGTTTTGAGCCTGTTCCTCAGCTTACAGCACTACACAGTATATCCAGCCTGCTTTAGGATGGGGTCTGTGGGCTTTGGTTACTGGGGGTATTAGGACAATTTTGACCACACAAGCCATTGGTATGAGATACCAGTTGCTCTGGGAGAGGGCTCTGGAGGAACTTGATAGTTGAAAATTAAGGCTGGGAGAAGTCTGAAGACATCCCAGGAGACAGAGCCATAAGGCCCAGCCTGCAGAGCCTTCAAAGTCCTCCTTGTTCACCTCAGCCTATCCCCCCTGCTACAGCCCCACAACTAAGTGCCAAAGCCCCTGTCCATCCCTCAGCAGACCCACAGCTAATCCCCTCCATCTCCACATGTATGGATGAAGACCAAACCCTGTCCATCTCCTTTCCCATGGGACTCATAGCACACTAGCCCTTGCTTTCCTAGAGGTCCTGGAAATGGATAGGATCCTGGGACCACCATCCACCCTGATGCAATGGTGTCATACAAGGTCCCTGGAAGATGACAGCACCAGCCCTGAGCTCTTAATGGAACAACCTCTGAAATCAGGAGGCCCCACAGGGTTTGTCCACCTCAGTCTCCAGCACAATCTGGAAATGCCACAGCATGCAGCTGGCATGCTCAGCTCACCCTGACCGCTGCTCCCCAGCCCTTCCTCTTAGTCACCTCTTCCCTACTGTAATAAATTAAAAATCAAATTGGTATTATGGCACTGATGGCTGTCCTCATTATCCTCTCATCAGCATTAAATTAGCAACCCCAACAATTCCCTGATAGCGGCACCAGCAGGGATGAGATAAGCAGCAATAACAAAAGGAAATCAAGCCCTCATGGCAGGCCATGGGGCTCAAGGTGTCCTGGCAGGCGATGCATGGCCAGGCATTCAGGGCTGTCCCACCAAAGAGCCTATTTCCCCCTGGCCTCCACACCAGGGATGCTCAGCAACCTGTAAAGGACTCCAACAAGCTGGAGGCCAGCAACTGGGACCCTCTGTGTGGGTCTGGGAGCCTGTGCCCCTCCATGGTGCAAATGGGAAGGAGGAAAGACCCTAGTTCCCATTAGAGGAGGTTGCAACTATAGCAAGCTAATGATGTCCTTACAGCAAGCACTCTTCCTCACAACAGGGATGTTTGTGGGACACCCTCTGCCTGGAAACCTCATCTGAAATAGCTGTGGATACCTCATCATCATGGCCCATCCCCAGCTGATATGAGCAGGAGTTGGCTTGAACCCACCAGCAAAGGTCTTGGTGACGTTTTGCTCAGAGCCTCTCACCGGAAGGAGCTGTGAAGGGGGTAACCCACCCCTCCTTCCTCATCTTCCTGGAAAATGGGCAAAAAAAGTCACAACAGTCAGAGACAGTTTCATCCCAGCTCAGGGTCTGGACAGAGCAACCCTTGAAGGCAGACATCATCAGGAAGGCTTGGGCCACCCCTGCTCCCTGGAGAGAGGTGAATGGAGAGGTGGGACACACACCCCTTGGGAGGGGTTCCTGTTTTGAGGGAAGAAGAAAAGGACACGGACGTGGCGGTCAGGGATGTACTGTTAGCCCTGCTAATAGAAACCCTCTGTGTAAACAGGGAGAGGATCCAACAGAGATCAGAGATGGTTTTTCTTTCAAGAAAATTAAACATTTAAAACATTTGAGAACACACGCCCTCACCCCCTGGACAGTAATTAACTTCTTCCTGTGCAGAGCATGGAGCACTTTCCAAAAACAGAGTTAGATGGATTATTTTTCAAAGGAAATGTTGTTGAAAAGATCTTCTGTTATGTCCTAAACTGGGAAAACAGTCACAGTGACCGAGGAAGAGCTTGCTCCACGCATGTGCCATGTTATGGCTGCCCAAGGAGATGGTGACATTCTGGATGCTGCAGGTTTGGAAGTTATGTGGTGGCTGAGCAGCCACCACTTTGTTTGATGGAAAAAAGTCCTTGTTTGGTTATTGTATTACCCTAAAAAAAAAATCAATATAAAGTAAACCAGTCACCAAGAGCAAAAAAGAAATCCTAAACTCAACTTACGAGGGACACATTGCATTTCCCCAACGCACCATGACAGAGGAATCTTGTGTCGAGGGAGAGGATGTAAATTCAGATGCAGATGCAAATATATGCAGTGTTCGAGGGGATTTACATCCCACGTCCCCATCTGAGACCATCTTCCTGTGAACTTACGATGAGCTCAGTCCTCGTGAATCTCCGTTCTCAGAGCAGTAGCATGAAAAGAGGCAGCTGGTATGTGTGTTAAACAAGCACAGTGTGAATGACATCCCGGCAATAAAAGGACTCCACTGCTAGCCAAGGTGTTTGGTGGGAACAAAATAACTTCCCAGGCTGATCCCACCGCACTCCCTGAGCCTGCAGAGAGGCAGGGAGCAGCACGGGGAGGCAGGGCTGGGTGGAAGTGTGTAAGAGCTGGTCTGGAGAGACAATTGTGCTTTGTAGCAAAGTCTGAGGTTTGGATGTTTGTTTTCAGTGCTGCATTGGGAGGAAAATAAAACCCAACATTTTTTGCGACACAGACTTGTGGGGAAACAGCCATTCTCTGGTTGAAAAGGTCAGGTTTGCTTTCCATATCTCCCTTGCATCAAAAATGTCCTGCAATCCCCGGAGCTTGGGAGAAAATTTCCTCTTGCAATGTTAAATGAGGGCAGGTCTGCGGGGAGAGCTGATTTCTTTTCCTAGACCAGCTTGAGCCAGCTGAAAGAAACGGGTCTGGGTTGGGGCACCCAAGTGCTCTTTCAGAATGGGGGAAAGGGTCAGGGAACAAGAGGAGCCCGAATGTCCACCAGCCCAGGGCAGCAGGAGCACGGCTGGAGATGGGTCAAAGCCAGCAGTAGGTTTACCAAAGCAAAGGGTGTTATTGGGACAGAAGGAAAGCCGTGGTCTGTTACAGAGCCAGCCCTCGGGCACTGCACAGTGGCTTTGGCCAAGCAGCTGGGCTGCTCAGCAGGACCTGCCTGCCTGGGAGACACAGACAGCCCAGGACATCACACTCAAGATGCCCACTTTGGGGTCCTGCCCTAGAGTGAGGGACAGCAGGAACTGTTGTCACCCAAGGCTGCGTGTGGCCTTGAGCTCCTCCCTGGGGTACAGCAATCACAGGAGGCTCACAGAGCCAGGCAGCGCTGCCACGTTTGGCATGGGAAATAATACATTTGGGATGGGAAGTCTTTTGGCTCTGCTCCTGCAATTTTTCTTTGTCCCTGTTGCTATTTACAATCCTAAAAATCACCCCAACATTTCTGAATCCCCTTTGGGTATCTCTCCTCTCTGACTTCACACGACAGTCTCCCCTTGGCTGAAATTTAGCTTTTAGCATCTCTGCTCTAGTCAGGATCCCTCTGTGTCAGCACAGTGAGGAGTTTTGGCACCATTAACCAGTATCTCCCTTATAATGAGACATCCAGTGCTGAGCCTGGGAGGACGGCAAATGCACACAAAGAAAAAATAACTCAAAGAGACAAGACAAAGGGATCTGTTGGATGGGGACCAGTGCATCTGGGGAAACATCTTTGTTTTAGTGGAGTAAGAGAGCAAGAAGGAGAAAGAGAAAGAAAGAGAGGAAAAAGGCATCCGGAGCAGGATTGTTCCTCACCTGCAGGTGTGTGTGTGGGGAAGGGAAGGCAGCACCATGCAATTTTGACATTAAAAGCATTGCAGGCTGGTCACCTTTGGCTATTCACTCAGTGCTCCCTCCCGAGGTGTTGTGTTCCCATGCCTGCAGGCACCGCACTCCATCCTTTTCTCTTTTCTCCACCATCTGCCATCTCAAATTCCCCGGAGTGTCTCCCGCCCCGGCGTAGAGTTTCAACCCATGGTAGAAAACAAGAGAGAGAGAAACCCAAACCCAACCTGAAGCAGTGTGAGGAGGGACAGGACCCAGCTTGTGTCCAATCTACATCCCTGTGTTGTCCTGCCTCTGCCATCAGGTGCTCTGGAGCACCCCTGGGTGCCAACGGGAGCTGGGAGCTGATTGTCCCCATCAGGGGCAGGGAGAGGATGGGGAATGCAGGGCTGTGCAGACATCAAGATCCTCTTCCCTTGTATGGCCAGGGCTGCCGGCGGCACAGTCCCCGCTAACCCCACTGTTTCAAATTACAAAGCTGCCCCGATCCCACCGAGCCACCTCGGATCCAAGGAAAGAGCCGGCGGCTGCTTTGAAATCCAGACTGGAGTGTCTCCAGCAGGCAGTGCTTAAAACAACAGCTGGGCTCCCTCCCCGCAGGACACAGCACCATGGCCCTGGGTACCAGGGAGGGGACCACAGGCTTGGAGTCCCCTGTAGTAAGGGGAAGGGGCACTGAGACCTGGAACAGGGCTCTCACAGCCCCCCCAGAACAAAGAGGACCTTCCCACACCATGTCTGGCCATTACCCATCTCCTATAAGTGCCCAGAGAAGACTCTGGGTCCTGGTGAGTGATGCACAGGGGTGCTTTCTTGCATCTCCCTTCTGCATGGCCCACACCAGCCGCCATGTGAGACCTCTCCTCCAGCGAGCGTTCAACCTGTTGTCTCCTGAGAGAGCGATCATGGGCAAAGGTCTGGAATAATTACACTTATGCCAAGCTTATTACCCTAAATTGGCTTAAATCCTTTTGTGCCTGCCAGCTCCTCCAGCACACCCTCCTGGTTCTCGGGCCACCAGTCCCTGACCTTGAGACCCCCTGTGGTGGCGGGAGCTGGGAGGGTGGATGGGAGTGCACCAGGAGCTGGTGATCCCATGGGCTGATCCGATTCTTCACGCGTTGTTAACTCCTCCTCAGACAGTCGGGGAGGAGAGCACAGGGCCATCACTGGGACAAACCTGGTCACGCTCAGCCACATTCCTGCCTTCAAAAGGGCCCAGGGTGCCCAGGCCTCGGTGGACAAGGGCCCCAGGAGATCACATTACTCAAGGCTTTTGTAGACTTAACAGCCATGACAGCATAGCAAAAAACTATTAGTGTGCACGGCCTTGTGTGAGAGGGTCGGAGAGACACCATCCTCTCCAGCTCAGCCTGGCATTAATACCCCTAACAGATTAGTGATGCTTAGTGCTTTGAAGAAGAGAAAAAAAGATATGGGAGACTGATTGGGGAGATCAGCAGGAGGAAAGCTGGCACATGCTCCCTCCCAAAGCCCCAGCCAGTGCTTGGGGAATTGACTCCTCCTTTGGGGTCCCCAAGCAGATCAGGGAAGCTCAGCTGGTCCCTGGGACTGCAGCCCAGGGTAGACACAGGTGGGTGAAACATTCATTGAGGTGTCCCACCAGGCAGCATGGTGTGACAAGGACCAGTGGTTGTAGCGCGGTGCACACCCAGAGCCACAGATCTGCATCCCCTGCTTCTCCAGAAATGCTGAGCTCCTGCCACACTCCCAGCCCACGCCAGGAACCAAATTCAGAGCTCAACCCCACAGCCTTAAGCCCTGGCACGCTTGTGCCTCATCGCTGCGAGCAGCCTGAACAAATGCGGGCTGTTTGCAGAGCAGCAGCAGGAATGCTGGCCCCAAGCCCGGCACGCTGCAGAGCCCGCGGCTCCCATCCCCTCCCTGCCACCAGCCTGCTCCCTCTGGCCCCATGCACCCAAGGGAAGGAAAAAGGCTTCATGGGGGCTGCTGGGCAAAGAGGAGAGGGTTTGTCAGTGAACAAGGCAGCTGCTGTGTAGAGGCACCACTAAACCTGCTTTGGAAGTGTGTTGGCTGCCCCATGGGATATACCTACCCACACTGGTGGTAGCAGCCCTATTCCCTAAAAAGCTGTTACACATCCTTCTAGCTGTACTGACCTCTTCACTGGTGTGGTTCCTCCTGCTCCATCATCATTCCACTGAGCTGTTACTTTCCTGCAGTCCCCAACATCCAGCCAGGCTCTGAAATGGGTGGTTTCCCAGGGTCTTGGACTGGGATCAGAGAGTGTGCTTGACTCTGACTTGAGGAGCATGAGCAGAGTGCTCTGCCTGATGGCTTTTATGGTTGCTTCCTCCCCTAATTAGAAACATGCAGCCACCAATTATCTGCTCTCCCCTTGACACCTGCATGAGAGAGACCTTTCTTCCAGCCCAGCCTTGAGGTGGACAATCAACCATCACCCTGCAAACACTTGGTGCAAAAAGGATCTCCTCCTCTCCCAGGACCTGGCCAAGAGGCTTTTTATTTGCATTCACCATCCTGGCCATGGTTACTGCTGCAAAGGCTGTTGATATTTCCTCCATGCCTCCCAATAACCCTTTGCAAAGGTCTGGCACCAGAAGACCAGACTGAAGACCTCCTAAGCTAAAAAGCACATGTTTCTACATTGTGTTCATCAGGGCCAGGTTCTCAAGCTGGGACAGCAGCAGATCTAAGTCTCTGGGTCATGGGCAGTCAATGAAGCATCTTTCAACCAAGCACTAGCTACTTCAGCCCCCCACCCCGACTGCCCTAAAGCATCCGGACATTCTCAGCCCATTCACTCTTCCCAAATTGGTACAAAAGCTCCTAGGACCAATTTACCCCATCTGTGCAGCAGGGAAAGCATTTAAGGCTTGGGGGTGTATCAGGGCCACTGCAAGCACGAAAGAAAAATAAACAGGCACAGGATCTCCCAGCAAACCAGCAGCCCTGAGAAGAGGAGCCAGCATCCCTCAGTGCTCTGGGGGGTGAGTTTGTTGGGTTCTCGGTGTTGTTGCCATCCTTTGCTCCAAGCTGGCACAAGTACAGCTGCAGCCTCCATGACAGAGACATAAACACATCTGAAACCTGCACATCAGCTGTCACATTTCCTAACCCATTTTTCTCCAAACTTATCCCTCCTCCCACTCAGCAGGCAATGAGCTTTGCCATTCCCTTGGCCAAGAAATGCCTCCTGGGCAGTTTGGGCTGGGGCTGCCTTCCCTGTTCCTGCATGTCCAGCACATGTGGATGCTCCCCCTTGCCTATAAAGGGGTTCCCAAGTGTCTGCAGAGATGCTCCGGATGTGTGGGGGCATTTGCAACTTAACTGACTATTGTAGACATCGCTATGCCCCTTGTTGCACCATCAGCACTGAAATCCCAATGGGAACCTGGGCTCTTCATCCCACCATGCCTCGGTTCCCCTACAGGACCACTGTTCTCAAGGGCATGGGGAGAACCTTTGTGGACCTTTCTCTCCCATCCCTGATGCTCTGGTGCTTTCCTTCTACCTGATTCCCTCCTGTCTCCCCTCTTTGGATATAGCTACGTGCGTCTCTTCCCCACTGAGCTGATGAAAGAGCCTTCTGGTCCCCCCGTCACCCTCCAATGCTCCATCACAGTGAGCCCCTGTTTTGCAGAGTTAGGAATTAAAGTGACTGGCGATGCTTTCAGGCTCATCTAACGACTTCCAGAGCCTTAATTTAATTTAATTACCATCCACTTCTTATCTTAATCATCCCGCCTGTGTTTATAAACAAAACACTGACTCCCTGCCCCACGGGCTGCAACCTGAGCGCGGCACCTCCCATCTGCACAACTCATTACATTCCTCACTGGGCCCATCTGCCAGATGTCCGCAAGGAAGCCCGTGCAAGCCGCGACTGGAAAGCTGGCGTAGAAAAGGCGCTGCATTAACCGCTCGGCTTTCATCCACCGGCCCAGATTTTCCTGGAACGCCCTCTTTGCTCCGTCCCCGGGGTGAGGTATTTGGGTTGGGGTTGCTCAGCCCATTCCTTGCTCTCCCGTTGGCGGTGATGGTGGTTCCTGCTGCTGCCAGCTCGGCCCCAGCCTCTCAGTCAGGATGTTTATGCCAAGTAGTCTGCCTGACTGGTTGATTTTGGGGAAAACTGGGATGCTGGGAGCAGCCAGAGTGGTGTCTGCAAACTGCTGCCCTGCAGATATTCAGGGGACAACATGAGCCATCCCAGGCAGAAATAGGGTCCTGAGGATGCCCTGCTCCTGCCAGCGAGCAAGGTACTTTGACTGGAGCTCACATGGTGGCTCTGCAACCCCAAAATGAGCGCAAAAATGGAGGAAAAGTCCCTCCCTGTGCAAACCTGCTGTTGCCAGGGGTCCCTCCCACCTGGTTTGGAGCATCTTCTTCCTGCAGCACAGATGTGAGGTGAAAGAAGACACAACTGATTCCATCTCTACTCCACTGTCTTTGAGGTCCTGTTTTTGAGGTTCTCCCTGTTGCTTCTAGAGGTTGTCCATCTTTTGAAAATCTGTCTCTTCCCCTCTAGATAATCCCGATCTTAATTATCTTGCAGCTGAAGAGAGTGTTGGACGTCTTCCAGTAGATCTGTCATTTAGTTTCTCTTCTGATGTTGATTTTTTAGCCCTTCAAGAGCCCAGATTCTTGCCAGTCTGGACAAACACCACCGAGATAACCCCACTGTTATAAAAGGTGAGGTGAGTTCCTGCTAACTGAAGAGACTTTTGTAAACAGCAGAATAAGGGACTTGGCTCAATGCAGGCGTAAAAACAAACCTTGGCTTTAACTTCAAAAGCCTCAGAGTTTAAAAAGCAGTTATGATGCAACCTCCTTTGTATGCGAGCGGGGATGGTAATGCCAGTTTCTGCAGGAGGGTGGGATATGCTGGCTGGCCCAGGGGGGCATCTGCAGAAGGCTTTGCAAGCCTGGTGTGATTCAGCAGCAGCAGACCCAGGGAAAAGGGCATCCTACTCCCAGTGTTCAGATCCTGTCTCCTCCAACGGGAATGAAGCTGCTGAAAGGCTGCCCAGGGCATGGAGGTTTGGGAAGGAAAGAAAATATCTTGCTCTGCTTTCTTTCCCTACTACAATTCCTGAGTTGCTCTTTGGACTTTCCTCTGCCCCCTTCTCTGCCAAGATGCAACGTGGCAGAAGCGTAGACATTGCTCTGCTGAGATGTGGTTTACCTGGGGTGAGTGACCTCCTTAAAGAGATCCCAGCTAAAATGTAAAAATCAGCCTTTTCCCCATCACTGGGTCTCTTGACAAGTTTGTTTCTGTAGGGCAGCCTGCACACTCTCTGTTGGCCCAAAGTGCTTTGAATAATCAGCCCCTTCTTATGGAGAAAGCCACAGTAACTTGGGGCTGCTTTGTTTTCCTGACATGCTGATCTCAGCAACCCTTCTGTGTCCCATCTCACAGCACATTCTGGGTTGCAGAAGCTCCTAATTCCTTTCCATAGCGCTGGGTCCAGGACAGTCACACATCCCTGGGTCCAGGGGATGCTGCCAGCACAGCCAAGTCCAGCCAGCATCCAACAGCGTCTCTGCTGAAGGTGTTTTCCTGTCCCCTGCAATTTAAACAGCAGCCAGGGAAATGTCCTGTTATCTGCCATCTCAGAAGCAGAAGATGTGTTTGTGGAAAGGGGCACCTTGAGCTCTGGTGCATTTGGTTGGGCAGAAGTAGGGTGAAATTTAAAAATAGGTATTATCTTGAATTAGATGGAGGGATAAATCAGGAAGACCAGGCTCCCTGGCAGCACTTTGAAGGTTTGTACAGCCTCTCTCTGCAGCTCAGATTGCAGCATTGATTTCAGGAAGATCGATTCAGGTCCCAGTGAAGAAATTTGTTTTCAAGAATTGAAGCCTCAGAGCTGCCCTGTGTCCCTGGACAGTTGTCACCATCTCTATGAGCAGGGGCAGGTTAAACCATCAGCTCATGCAAGAGAGCTGCATAGCAAGAGCTCCTGCTCCCCTGCAGCACCCAGGGAGCAGTCATACCTGCTAGGACCAGACATGGGACCATTAACAGCTTAGAAGAGACCACATCTTCATGGCCAATATTATATTCTCCAGGGGTTTGTTTGGGTAAATGGGATCAGAAAACCCTCTAGCATGGCCACAGCACAAGAGTGGGGAGCTGGGACAGAGCATTCGTAGCGAGCTGCTCCCCTCACACTGGTTAGTGGCAGGAAGGACACAGGTTTTTCCTATAATAGCTTACTCATAGGACTAATAAAGCCTCTTTAATCATCATTTGTCGCTTGTACACACACACACGCACACAAAGGCACGCTCAGAGCTCAAGTGCAGAGGGAGTGAGCACCTGGCAAAGTCATTATGGGCCACTTTAATTTATTTCTAAGCTGGTGCATAAAAAAATAAAAGTAAAGTGTAAATTGCCGCTAAGAGAAGAACTTGTCCCACGTGGGAGGAAAAGCTGTGATGGGAGTGTGCAGGGTGAAGAGGGAAACTGAAGAAGGAGAGGGTACAAACTACTCCATACACAAGTGGGATGAGCTGTTGGGGGGGCAGTGGGGAGCCCTTGCTGTGCCTAGGGGTCTCCCAGGGTGTGTTATGGAGCTGAGGTGCAGATGTGGCACAGGGGAACACCACGTCCCCAGGTGCTGCTTCTTGTTACAGGGGATGAAAATAAATATTTCAATGAAAGCCAGTTCCCTGGTACAAACTGCACCCCTGGCCAGAGGTCTCTGACGTGGAAATTCCCAGGTGTGCCTGGGCTGGACTTAGAACTGCCTGGTTTTCACTTAAAACTGTGTCCAGTCTACTAAGTTCAGTGGAAAGCAGAGCTGTGTAGACCTCCTCTCCCCCCATCCAGACACAGGGTCCCCACCTCTTTATTTCAGACGTCCTGTCAATAAGTCTGTCTACAATAAAACCTTATCAACCCATAAAACGCACCCTCCGGACTGTATATTCCCGGGGCAAGGCTGTGATAAGGGGTTCAAATACAGGAAACAGCAGAGAGAGCCCAACAACAAAGGCACTTTAGGGAGGTTCTACATAAACAATGGCCCATTTGTACATTAAATAAGGCATGGGGCAGACTGTACATATCCCTACAGCAGCACTGCACATGGGTCTGCAGGTTGTGATGGAGATGGGGCAGGCTTTCTCCTGGCACCATGCCAGGCAAGGTGTCCCATGGGTGATACGCTCAAGTCCGATATCCCCATTTGAACTCTTGATTCCCACAAAGATTTGGTCCCAGAACGCTGGGGTGAGAGCAGACAGTGGTGATGGCAGCTGCTGAGCAAGGCAGGGAGGGTTACCTGAGGGAATTGCATCCGGCAGAGTCCAGGAAAACCTTTTTTTTTTTTTTTTTTAATTTATTGTGGAATAACACATAAAGCTCAGTAAATGTTATTCAAATATTTGTGAAGTCAGGGCTGGTGTGTTCATGTCTGACAGCAGCTTCCTTGTGTCCTTTCTCTGAGCTTGGAAAGATCAACCCATCTAAAAGGAAAATACTTCACTGAAATGTTTACTTTTTTTCACAGCTTGTTTTCTCGCCTGGATGGGAAAGCCTGAGGCAGTCAGCGGGGTTTAAAGCCCTCAGCCTGCTGCTGGCTGGCAGGTGGAGGTACCCACCGTGGCATGCAAGAGTCCCTCATCCTGTCTCCCAAATGCTCTCTGCAGAAGCTAAGGGTTTCATGGTGGTTGATGCAGGGGTGTTCCAGTCTCCATTTCAATATTTCAGATGATCTGAATGTCCATTCCAGCCCAAAGCTGTGCCTCTTGGTATCCATCCATTTGATCTTATCATGACTTTGACTGTTGGCCCAGGAAACCCTCTCCCACCTCAACTCTGCCATTTAGAGATACCATGATCCATCAGCCAATACTTTTCTATATATAATACTAAAACAAATAACACTCAATAAATAAACTGAGCTTTCCTATCTTGTCTGAGTAGGCAACATTTCCAGTCCCTGAATCACTTCTGGGGTCTTTTCCTGGATGTTCCCAGTGGGCCACCCTCCTCCTCAGCAAGGAGACACCAGAGTTGGGGACACTGCTGCCACAGCCACAGTAAATGAAGCCTCCATCCTCACCCCACCACATCCAAGGATGGTGGTTGCCCTCATGGTGGCTGTGTTGCACCAGGGACACAATCAGAGTTACTGCAGAACTTTGCAACCACAAATCTGAGGGCCCTGGGAGACTGGATTACCTCTGAAGGACCACAGGAATGTTTTTACAGGTTGCCCCACTAAAATAAGGCTGAAACCCATGCTTCTGACATGGCCTTCACATGTTTTGTTTCCCAAGACAGAGAGGTTGTCCCATCCCATAAATATGACCCTCCCTTTTTGTTCCTAGACTCTATGTGGTTGTACTAAAAGAGGCAGTTTTTGTTTGCACCAAGCTGAGTGATTCAGCTTATTCTGTAACAGCTATTTACAAATGTTATGGGAAGGGTTGGGTTTTTCTTCACTAAACAAGTAAAAATGGGGAGGCTGAAAAGCCAATTTCTGTGTAACTCCAATGGAAAGGTGTTTGCATGACCACAGTTCCCCAGGGCAGCTGCATCTCCCAGCCCATAGCCAGCCCCATTTGCCCTCCCATCAGGTGAGCCACGATGGTTTTTGTATCATTAGTGTCTATCAATCCATCTAAGCAGCAGACTCTACTCCAGCTCCATTTGTACCATGGCCAGATGCCAAGTCAAACCACACAACCAAGGCTGTTATATTGACAAGATCATCTTTATCAGCCCAAGTCCTAGCCCTGTAGAAATGAAGAAGTTAGCAGAGATCTATTTTCATCATTTTCTGGGATTGGCATCAGTTACACCCCTCCTTTAATTAACTACACGTTGCTTTGTATAAAAGCCATCTCAGTATTTCAGCTGTGATTGATGTCAAGCTGGCAGCCTCCGAATAACTCGAGGGGACTCGTTGCCCTTTCTGAAATACTGGCTTCTTTCTAGACCTCCTCCCAGCCGGAGACATAGGAGCAGGCTTTGGGTTTGGGAGACCAAAATGCTCACGCTGCCTTTCACAGCAGAGTGCCACATCCACATGTGAAGGCGATAGGCATCAATGAGCTCTGGTGGAACCTTCTCCAGGCATGGTCCCTGGGGAGTAGGACCCAGAAGTAGACAGCGGTGTGGACAGGGTTGCACTGGGATTTTTCCAACTTTTTTTCTTTGTGAGTGGGGTAAGGATTTGAACTCAGCCCTTCCCAAGTGCAGCTCTCAAGCATTAATCCAACAGGGTGCCTCCGTTTCCATGACCCTATTTCCACCCTCAGTGTTACACTCCACTCCAGCTCCATGAGCTGTTCCAGATGTTTTGGAAACCCCCTTGCAATTTGGTAAAAGCTCCAGAAAAAAAAAAAAAAAAAGTAATAATTCCTCCCAGCAGTCAGATCTAAAAGAGGAGGAGGAGGAGCAGTGGATGAGGAGCAGAGCCATGGTTGGATAAACTCTCCCCAGGCTACGATCCTCATCAAGTGCAAAACAAGACTGATGAAGTGCTGAAGCAGGTCGGAACTACCCAGATTACTCTTGGAGATGGAGCCTGAAACCCTGCAGCCCCCCTCCCTTCCCATCTGTGAGAGCTTTGCCCCTGGCTGCAGCAGACAGGCATCTCCCTCTGTGCCTGCTCTCCAGCTCTGAGGGGTTGGAAGTGTACCACTGGCCATGGCAGGAGTGGGGAAGATGGATACAGCACATTCTGGAGTTGCAGCTCTGTCCTCGTGTCCCAAGCGTGCCTTGGCTTATGCTGAGCTGCTGCTGAGATGCAGATGGGGCTTCAATCCCACTTCCCAGATCTGCTCTATGAGTAGAAAAATTGCAATCAAGGTATGGATGGATCTGGGTTGAGCCTTTCCTGGATTAAAGCTTTCCAAGGCATGTGCCATGCTCTTGCTGCTGATTTATCTCTCTTCCTTCACTTCCCTGCTCAAATTCTCACGCTCAGCTATATCCATAACTATATAGAATCAAATTATACATATATCCAGCACCAACAATGGAGAGGGTCTGAATCAGCAGCCTGGATTCAGCCTCCACCCAAGTCAGGAGACACTGGAAACTGGACTTGCCTCCAGACTTTGTGGCTGGAGCCCATCTGCAACTACAAAAGCCAAAATGAAAATAAAGAAGAAACCAAATAACATGGCATCTTCTTGCCTTGACCACAGGCTCCCTGGGGCAGTGACTGTCTTTTTGTTTGTCTCAAGAAGAACAACTTCACTGTCTGCGAACAAGGAGCTAGACTGGAGTCAGGGAGACTTGCTGTGGGAAGGGGCAGAGAGGAGCAGAGCTCCCAAGGGGGAGCTGGGCAGCAGGACAGTCAGAAACAAACACGGCTACAGGGAAGGCTACTATTCCCCTTCTTCATCCCCCAGCACCACCGTGTGCCCCAAAATCTCCTAAAAATATGGTGCCATTGGCTACCACCTCCTTGGCTTCCCCTGATGCAGCCCCTGGCTCTGGGGTGCAACCACAAGGCAGCTACTCCAGGTAGATAGCCCTATACAGTGTCCAGGGAAGAGGAGGGAGGAGAGCCAGGTGAAGATGTCAAGCATTTGGGTAAAGGCACCTCTCAGCCCTGAGCAGGTCAGGGACCTGGGGGGTCAGTCTGATAGGGCATTTGGTCCTTTCCAACTGAAAAAGGGCCACCCTCACCTTGGGGCAGGAGGAGCTGCAATTTAGTAACTTGAACTTGCATCTCTCAGTTTGAGCTATCCTGGTCACATCAGGAAACAAATGCATTTGGTTCCCTAAATAGGAGGAGGTTTTTTGTCATCGTCGTCATTTTTTCTAGTTTCAGTCTTTGTCAGCAGCCCTTCCTCTTCCTCCCTGCTCTCTGAAATAGCAGAAAGCTGCATCCTCCTCCCCAGCTGCCTCTTGCAGGTTGCTGCAACACCCAGCACTTCTACCCAGCCACCAGCCCTGTGTAGCAAAGGTCAGAGCCCATGTGGAGAAGACCGTCTCTAAGCTTGAGGGTTTGCTGACTTGGTGGCCCGAGGCAGACATATCTGAGGTCTTGCTGGTATTGGTCCCCTTTGGATGTGTGCCAGGCCCTGCCAGGATGAAAACATCCTCCCACCATTCACCTCCCATGTGTCATCTCCCCTTCTCCCAGACACTGAGATGGGGAGTGCACCCTATGTCCCCTCTGCAGACATCATGGTCTCTTTCTGCCACTGATGTGGTAGCGCAGATGCCAACCTGGGTGGCTTCAGTGCAAGAACAGAAGAAAACAGTGGCATTGCAAGGAGTGGGTCAAATGCTCAGAGAAGGAGAAAGGACATGCTCTGCACCCCAGAGCTGCAGGCCTCTCAGTTCCTAAATCCTTTTCCTTGACCAAACCCAGAGTTCCTCCCCACAAATACATCTAAAACCCCTCTAAGTTCCTGGAGATCTCATTGCAGTGGAGCTCATGCTTCCATCTGCAGCTCCAAGAGATTTGCATGATGCCCATCCTATTGTGTCCCAGCGCTACCCACCGCCAATCTGCTTGAAGGCAAAACTGCTCATGCTGGTCAGAGGCAGCGCCGTCTCCAGTGCGTCTCAGCAGCCCAGATGGGATGGATGGATGGATGGTGGCCCTCCAGGCAGAGCTTCCCGGGCTGGCTGCCTGCTGGGAAGTGGCTGTGCTGTCTCTGGACTTGGTGTGTTTTCCTCCTGGGTAAATGTTATTTGCACTTTTGTGTGCTGTGCTTAGGAAAGGTCACCCAGGACGGGGCTGAGCAGGCATCTGGAAGAAGCTGGAAGGTTTGTGACACTGATTGTCCCATAGTTTTTTCCCTCTTTTGAGATTTTTCTGCTTCCTTTGGTGCCAGCCATCATATGACCCCTAACTGGACCTTCTCTAGGACCCAGCCTGCAGGACAGCTATTTTCAGGGCTGATGGAGATATCAAATATGGACATGGGAAGGTTTGTATGATGCTAGCACCTGACTATGACTCCTTAGGTTAATAAACCTCAACCAAAAATGGTGGGAAAACAGGGCTACATAAATCTTTATGTCCCCAGACCCAAACCATCCTCATGAAACCTGCCAAGAGCTGTCAGGGCTCCAGCACGTGGGATGCACCTGCATCTGGCCACTCCCTGAACCCTGGAGCATCCCCCAAACCTCACAGGTTGTCTCCCTCCTTCCCCCTAGCTCCACGCTTCCCTTTCCTCCACATTTTCTCCAAGCCCATCTGCAGGCATGCGACTGAGGCTCCAACCCACACGTTAGTCCCCCAGGGAGGAATCTAGACTTTGATATGTGGAGTGTGGCCCACCTGTGCCATGCTCAGGCCTGTTGCCATGCAGTCTCTGTGGCCAAGGAGCTGGCATGAAGCTTTCAGGGGAGAGTATCAGCAAGAGATGGTCATGCTGTTACTTGCCTGCATAGCCAAGCGCAGGAGCAGAGCACACCGCCAAGCTGCAGCCCCTCTAGTGATGGGCCTCGGCCTCCGCTTGTGTTTTGGGGCAGTAAATCATTCGACACCAAATCAGAGCAGCTCAGACTGAGGAAACCTGGCCCTCAAAGACTAATCTCACCTGGAAAGCCTCTGGGAAACACTTCTGAATTGGCAAGAGTTAGTGATGAGGCGATGGGGGACGGAGGGGGCTTCAGCACTGCTGACGCCATTCCTCAGGAACCAGGAGTTCAGCATAAAACTGAGCAAGGAGAGTTCATGCATATTCCCTCTCCTCCTGAAGATCTGTCGTTGCTTCAGCTCGGAGCCAGAGACCACCATGGAAGGACAGGCAGTACACCCACACGCTGACTCTGAGGAGCACGGCAAGGCCCAGTGCCAGCTCTCCTCCTTCCCCATTAATCACTGGGAAGAGGGAGACAGATGTCTCCCCGGGGAGTTTGGAAGGTATCACCAAGGAGCAGGATAAATCAGGTCCCTGCATATACAACGGGGCAATTATTTACGGATGATCAAATTTTGGCTCTAGGAACCCCGGGCAATAAACAACAGCCCATGCCAGGTCGCGTGTTTGCCTTCTGCCTGCACCCCGCAGCACTGAGCAGGGATGGTGGGTGAGGACCAGCACCAGCCATGCCCCAAACTCAACACCCTTTTCCAGCTGGAGCCACTGGCAAGGGCAACAGGACTTGCTTTGACAGAGCTTTACCACCTTCTCCCTGGGGAAAGGAACAAGAAATGATGAAGTCATGGTTCACAAAGCCTGGCTGGATAATGACCCAGCAGGTATGAGTACTGACTGACAGGGGCGTGCTGGCTGCAGCGATGTTTGTGTTGCAGCATGTGTACCTGCCCTGAGCCAAGGAAGTAGGGGTAGATACAACCTGAGCTCAACCCCTTGCTCTGTCTTGTGCCTTTCACCTCTGGAGGACCTTGGCTCAGTTTCTGGCGGCCCCCGTGACACAAGTAGCAGCAAGGTGGAAGCAAGAAATGCCTGGTGGAGATGCCCATATAAGAGCAAATTCGAGCTCCAGATCATAAACGAAACTCTCGTCTTTCATTTACTCATCTGACCCGGTGGTGCTGGAGCTGATAATGCTGGTTTCCTTTTAAGCAGTAGCTAGTCATAAATAAAATAAACCAGGCATGCTTTGTGTTTCCACTGCCTTGCCTTTCATCCTCGCTCCTCAAAGCCGTGCGAAGGGGAAGTCCTGTGCTGGGACAGCAGCAGCTCTGGTCTTGGCCTCAGTTGCCCTTGTGCAGGTTCATGGCACCAGTGGGGTTGGGATCATCTTGTCCTTTCACCACTGTGGGGCAAGAACACAACCAGAGGCAGAGGTTTTGCTTGTGGTGATTCCCATTCATGGCAGTGCCCAGGACCAAACCACGACCCTTTTCTCACTTCGTGGCCAACAAGCATAAAAGCTGAATTTCATACCCAGAGTGACCCAGATGGCTGCCAGGGAAGAGGACATGCCCTCCCCTTCCCTAACACCAGTGCCTAACTTGGAGGATGATGGAACATGCTAACAAGGGTCCAAGGAATGGAAAATCTGACAAACACAACAGCCCCAGAAGCCACCAGCACTGAGGCCGTTCCCAGTGGCTTGGCAGCTCATTAGCAGAGCTGACACTCCAACGAGGTGCATGAAGCTTGGTCAACACAGCGTGTGCTGGGGGGTGTCAGCTTCTCCCTGTTTCTCTTGTCACCTTGCAGGGTGTGATGTTTGTCTTCCCTTGCTCTCTGATGAGCGATTTCTAGGCTGGGCAGCTGCAAGAGGCTCCTTCTGCAATCCATTTTGAGAGAGTCTCCTTAAAGCAGGTAGGAGAGATGCAGGCTGCAGAGCTGACCCCATCCCAGAGCAGCTGTGGCTGTTGCATCAGGCTCTTCTGGAGTTAGACACATGTGTGATTTTTTTATAAGATTATCATTTGTCTCAGGGATTTGCCTGGAGTCTCCAGCCCTCTTCTGGTCAGTCCCATAAAGCACAGCAGGGTGAAATACAGAGATACCATTGACTGTTGCACTGAGATTTAACTCAAAAAGGTTGTTTTGAGTTAAATAAATGGTTAAAGTAGTTTACATTTATGAAACATTTCTCTCCAGCACCAATATTGAAGGAGTATTCACACCATCCAGCCCTGGCATGGCACTGAGATGTCCAGTTTCTGGATGCTGCTTGTAGACAGCAGCGTTGGAGAGAGATCCCAAGCAGAGCAACCAGGAGCAGGGAGCTAAGGCAGAGTGGTAGGTCTGGGGGAGAGGGAAGCAGGGTGAGCTGGCAGAGCAACGCGCCAACACCTACCCAGGGTAACACATTCCCAAGGCGGCATGGCTGAAGCAGAGGGGAGTTTTAGAAACTCCCTTGAGGAACTGAAAGGGCGGTGGAGGAGGTATAAATACTGCCAAGCAGCAGATAAGCAAGTCTGGAGAGGCCTTGCCCACAGGCGTGCGCTGGGGAAATCACAGCCCCTGATTTGGTCTGGTGGGGGAAGGCTCCAGGAGACCCATCTGGATTTGGGGTAACCCTGACTCACTCTCCAGGAAAGAGCTGTGCCTGCCAGGAGCACACAGCTGCTGGGCAATGCCTGGGAGGCTCTGCTTGCACCCCAACTCTTGGTTTATGGTATGGGGTGTTTTTTCTGCAAATCTATTGTCCTAAAACAAAGAACATGGGATTTTAGGAAAGCCAGTGAGTTGCTCTGGCTCCAGAGGTGAAGGAAAAGACTCGAGTCCTTGGGCTGGAGGAGGAAGTCATGGTGCTCTCCCCAGACAAGTAATGGCTGGATGAGGATGTTCAAAGCAAGAAAAAGCTGGGGGACTTTGGAATGGCACCATTTGCAGCCTTGCTGCTGTGCCCAGCCTGGCTGGTGGTTAGAGGCCACCACTAAAAAATACATCATCTCTTAACTTAATCTTAAATTATTCCATAAGGCTGTGGGTCTGGAGGCCCCTGGACTAGTCCCAGGAGAGTTAGCCAAGGGTGATTCCAAAAGGAACCTGCCTCTGGCTGCATCCCTGTGGCCACAGCCACCCTGGTATGGCCATTAGGTACCAAAGTGGCTTTGCACATACGAGTCCACTGGCCACACGTGGCTGTGGGCCAGGAGTGCTGGGCTGGCTTTTTTGCATCAGTGTATTTAAAGAATGTGGGTTGATTTGTGATCACAGGTTTCCAGGAGGTATATATTGCTGAGGTTTGGTGCCTGCTATATATATATATGTGTGTGTGTGAGTATATACATAAGTGAATATTAATATAATAGTATAATATGTGAATATATATAATATATATTATTATTGTTATAATGTATATACATGTATATAGGTGAATATTAATAGGAGACAGGGCTGTGCAATAGTCTCTGAGGACATCTAGAGCACTATAATGCAGGTGTGGGCACAGCCAGGTCTGTGTGCTGGTGTTTCTGGCTGAGAGGACAAGGTAGATGTGGGACAACACGTACCAGCGTGTGGAGAGCACACCTGGGGCAATATCCAAAGGCATGATTCACATCAAGGCTCAACTGAGTTAATCATGGATGGACACATCTCTCTCACATGAGCTCACCGTAAAACCTGAGCAGGAGTCAGAAACCAGAGCATCACGCTGTGGGTGAACTTCAGAGCCAGGCAGTGCAACAAGGCGAAAATCCATGTACGGTGTGTGGAGATGAGCGGTGTTCAGCTCCTGCAAGCCCAGCCTGTGTGTTTGGAGACCTCTAGAGACTAATGGAAATAATCACACATCCAGAAACGCAGCCAGCTGAGTGCAGGGGAGCCTCACATGAAAACTCCCGCGGGAATCGGCGTGCCGAGCTCCTCGCTGAGCGTTTCTGCCACATCATGAGCAGCAGGAAGAAAAACTTTGAGAGGAACAATCAAGAGCAGGACGTGGTTAATAACAACTTAAGGAAAGCTGCAAACTCTGATGGTTGTATGACCAAATGGCTGACAAATGCATAAGCAGGTCTGTCTGCTCATAAGTGATTTGATAATCACCAAAGTGTCACACTAATGAAGATCCCCTGCAGTTAACCACGCCAGCAGCTTATCAGCTCCTTTCCAATGCTAGCCTCCTTCCACCCCACACTGCATCTATCTTTTCTGTATCTCTGGCACGCAATCATAATCAGTGTGTTTGGTTTTTTTTCTATCTACCACCAAAGAGAGGGAAAAATTATGGCATTAAAAGCTAATGACCCAGTGCTGCCTCCACATCTGAGATTTTAAACATATTTCCCGTCCCTTTCTCCTCACTGGACACATGCTACAGCACAACAGGCAGAAGGCAAATAAAGGTGCACCTGTAAAACCAGTTGGTATTTGGGCACCATTTACTAGTGAAACACATGTATTTGCATTTTTCCCCAGCAACATTTCTTGCTCTTGATGAAATGCCAACAAGAAGCAAAGCCTTGAATTTTGGGAAGCACTGAGCATAGTAGAAGTTGTTGTCCCCAAAACTGGAGCAAACTAAATTCCCCCTCGTTCCTCAAGAGCTTTCCCATCTCTCCAAACCTGCCTTCACTGCCTTTTTTTTTTTCTCTCCCACCAGGCAGCCCTGGGGCTCCCAGTGCTGCTTATCCTGATGCAGCTTTTGCAGCAAGGGAGCAAATTCCGCACCTGTTGCTGGTGGTGGGAGCTGGAATGAGGCTCAGTGTGGCTGGGATGTCACCCTGCCAGGACAGGCCGTGTGCAGATTCGTGGCAAGCGCTTGGCTTTAGTAGACAAAATAACAGGCTACAGCAGCTTCTCTAGAGGTCATGGCTCACATTGGCTTCTGCGTGGTGTGGGTGAGTTACAGCTTCTGGGCATAGAAAGGAGATGGTATTTGTCCCATCAGAGCTTTCTTGGCAAGGTCCTCTGCAATCCCACTGCACCCCAACCTGCTCTGTGGCCACCAAGCCTTCCCCAGTTGACTGATTTTGTAAGCATAATTATGATAAATTGGGCACAATGACTTACCTTGCAGATCACTCCTTTCCCACGTGCAGGACTGCTATGCCATCAGGTTTTGCCCACTGTCGTGGTGGGTATCTCAAAAGCAGCCCCTTCTCCCTGCAGTCCCTTGCTTGGCTAGCAGGAGAAACAAGCAAGGAGAGATGATTTGGGAGGTGAAAACACAATTTTGGGTTCAGGCTATAAGTAGGGGAGACATGCAGCTGGGCAGATGGGAGAGGCCAATGTCCAGCATCTTCCAGCAGCCCAAGGAGGGATGATTGGGATGTCCCTGGCCCTGCCACCACCACCTTGGCACCTCTGTCGCTGGCTCGTGACTCCCTTACATGTCCCGATGCTGCCATCTGTAGCACAGAGCTTTGCTCTGGTGCTCCCCAGCACGACACCTGAAGAGCCGGGACCTGAGCAAGGAGCCCACAGCACAGCTCAGCTCAGCTTCACATGGTTTGGTTTTGTAGGAGTCCAAATGGGCAAATCCCAGCCTGGGACTTGGCTTTTTCATCCCCAAGAGAGGCTGTTGGCTTCTATGTCTGCTGGATTGTATTTTTAGTCATCTGCCAAGGGCACCAGAGCCTGGGATAGTAGCTCTCATTCTGCTTATCTGCTGGAAATAAAATAAACACATTAAATAACATCAGCACTGCAGCCCATACAGAGAGGAGGTTTTAACTGCCAAAGCCATGGATTCCTGTAGAACCAGCCGGGGACCATCACAGCCTCTGTGCATGTAGGGATGGGGCCAGCATCTGCTTTTAATGCATTTACCCCACAAAGGGCAGGGGGGATGCACAGCCATCCCTCCCTTCCCCAGCTCTGTTTCACCCAGCCATACACTAGCACATGCTGACTGTCAGTATGAAACCCCCCATCACAAAATTCATTTCATCCCTACCCATTTCTTGGTGTTTTTCCATGACAGGAAATATCAGACAAAGGCTCCCTTGCCCTGCTCCCAAATCCTTGTATTGTCCCCAACAGAGAGGGGAAACATGGGGCTGGGACACGCTGAGCTCAGCACAGCAGCATCCCGGGGTGCCGCGAGGTGGAAAAGTGGCTGTGACAGAGCTGGCATCAGCTCGTTTCAGACCAGGCTCTGACCCACAAAGAATGAGCAAAAAGGAAAACAAGGAGAAAAAAAAAAAAAGATATCTCAGTTGGTCAGGGTGAAGCTGAGCCCCTATAGGAACCATCTTTTCTCTTCTGCCACCTCCCTTCTTTCTGGACCTTACAGCAGGTGGGACTCCCATTATCTCCCTCAGCTTTGGAAGTCCCCATCCTTCCTTCATGCATTAAACACATCTTCCCCCCTGGATTACAGCCTGAATGTCCATCTGCCCCACCAGTGCTGCATCGTGTCACAGCTCAGGTCTGCCTGGCCACCGCTGCCTTTGTGCGGGCAGCAGCAGGGCCGGATTAGCCCTGCACGCATGAACGGGCTGACCTCGCCTGGTGGGCAGCGGGATTTGCTGCTCCCTATCTCCCAGCCACGTCCAGCAGCCTGCTCTGAAAAGGAGACCTCAGCCCACTGTCACTGCTAATCCCCACACACGTGGGCTCCTGGCTCTATATAGACCCCTCTGACCACGCAGCCGGGGCGGGTCTGCGGCGCAGGCGAGCGCGATGGCATTGCGGGTAAGTGCTGGGGATGGAGCCGGCACAGCCTGCTCTGTCTGAGGGGTGATGGTGCAGGGTCAGGTGGTGGATAAAGGAAGGTGGAACAGATAAGGGCAAGAAAGGTAGAAATCCTGAAATACGTGGGGATGCTACTGGCATTGCTGCTCCTCTATTTCAGTCTGGTCCAGGCTATTGCAGAGCTGTGAGCTTCATGGCTTTCGATATTGGGCAATAGGACAGAATTTTCACCTCAGTTATACCAGGGCTGAGGTTAGTGGCACAACCTTCCACTTCTGGCTTGGAGGGTTTAAGCTGAGACCAAGACAGGACCAGTGATTTATCAGAGGAGATCTGTGCTTTGCCATCTACCTCCATGGGACAGCTAGCAGCAAAGAGGGAATTGATGTTCCCTGTGTATGTGGTGGGTCTTTTGCTGGGGGTGTTGTAAGCAGCAAGCGAAGGGTCGAGGCAATGCTAACCTGGCTGCTGCCGTCACCACTGGCTGTTTGAAACCATATCATCAGCTCCATCAGGCCTCTGTGTTCCACAGCAAGGCACACTAGTGTGGTCAGAGCTTTTGAATTACCACACATGCATTCCCAAAGCCACTCACCAAATGTGGCCAGTCATGAGAGCATGAGGTTGGCCAGCATCATGTCTCAGCTGCTGCTCAAAAACATACATATCCCCAAAAATGCATTGGAAATGGGAAATTATGGCAGAGAAAGAAACAGGGGAGTGAAAGTGCTGAGCTACAGGGAGGGAAAGCAAGGCATGGAGCTGGCAGTGGAGCTGCCAAGGCTGGAGAGATTTTCCTGATGTGAACAATAAGTTTGGGAGAGGGAGATGCTCAGAAATGCAAGATCATTAGAGTGCTAAAAAAAGTGGGGTGAAATGGCAAGCGCTTCTTATTAAAATGAGTTATTTAATATAACTATGAATTATTCAAAAAGGAACATTTTCCAGCTCATTTTATGCAAGTTTAACCTTGGAGATGGGGGGAGCGGGTGGAACAGGGGATCAGGCAGGAGCTTGTGGGAAGAGTCACCCATGTAATGCTGGATGAGGACAGTCTGGATGCCACCTTACCCTGTTCCTTGATTAGTCCTCATCTATAACATCCTGCTTCAAAGCATCACAAAGTTTTCTGCTTCAGATTTTGTAATGTCCAGGTGGAGAGAGGGAGCAGAGCATCTTTGTGTCCCACTGACAATGAAAGCATTCAGGTTCTTTAACAAGAGCCCCAGCGTTTTTCTCTAAATTGATACAAAACGAAGTTGCTACAACATCCAGTTGATGAGGTGGCATTTGCTGCCCCTGAGGTCTTTTGTAAAGAGCTGGTTGGGATCAAGGAACAAAAATAAAATAAAAAACTGAGAAAGAGAGAATAACCTAAGGCCCCGAGTTTATTTAGGAGTGAGAAAAAGGGAGGGGCAGAATGTATGTCTGCATGGGAAGGGGGGAGAATGATGATGATGAGAGGGTGAGAAAGATGGAGATGTGCAAGGAATGAGCAGGACCTCTCCCTTGCCACGCTTCACCTTTGCCTCCTCACCGGCAGTTCGAGGCCCTGTACCCAGAGGGGATGTGTCCAGGCTGGAGCGTCGTGGTCAAGGGCGAGACCAGTTCCAATACAAGCATGTAAGGACACGCCCTGCTCACAGCTCTCCTGTCCCATGAGAGCCAGCAGCATCGCTCCACAGCTCTCTGTCACTTCTTTCTCTCACTGTCTTAGGTTTGAAATTAATTTGCTCTGTGATCCTGGAGACCAAATTGCTCTTCACTTTAACCCTCGCTTCTCCAGCTCCAGAATTGTCTGCAACTCCTTCCTTGCCAACTGCTGGGGGAAGGAAGAGATTAATAACATCTTTCCCTTCGAAGCAAAGGAGCCATTCCAGGTAACCCTGTGTCACCCCACAGGTCTCCTTGGGTGGGACAAGAGTGACCCAGCCAACACTGGGGTCCTCCTCATGGATCTAGCCTTGTCTTTCCTGTCAGCACCATCCCCAGTAACCACCTTTCTGGCTCTGTCTCCTGTTGGTTATGTCTTTTGTACCCTGATTTGCTGCTGATTTACACCCAACTCAGGCACAGACATGCAGAGCTGCAGCAATAATCCCTGGATGCTGCATTTGTTTTCAATTCAGGCTTTGCACTATCTCCAGTTTCTGCTATCATGAAGTGAAGAACTCAATTATTCCCTTCTTTTGCCCAAAATGGGTGTGAGCAGCGTGTCAGCTCTGGCAGGATTTGAAGTGGGTTGTAGATGCATGTGCTCAGATCCAGACACTCAGTGACATGATGGCAGCAAGGTCCAGTGAGGATGTGTGGCCACATGGTGAACCTAATACAGTCTCTCTTTCAGGTTGAAATCTACTCTGACCTGGACTATTTCCACATTTTCATCGATGAAAACAAAATCTTGCAGTACAAGCATCGGCAGAAGCAGCTTTCATCCATCACCAAGTTGCAGATTCTCAATGATATTGCCATTTCTTCAGTGGAAATCACCAAACGAGGCCTTTACTAGAGACTGGAGTTTGGACAGTCTTGCAGACCATTCTTCCTTAAGCTCCTGATCCAGCCAGGGACCATCTCCTCCCCTTCTCCACCCAACACATGCCATCATCAGCCAGGGAGATAGCCACGCATGTGTCCTCATAGTGGAAGTGATGGTCATTCCCCTCACACGCTGCCAAGACAGCACCCAGCCATGTCGCTAACTGTAGCCCAGATCATCAAAGACCTTCTGCCTGTATGCCTTAGGGTGCACAATGGGCTTTGTAGGTCTTGTCTTTGCTGTTGGACAGCCCAACAGATCACTACAGCATGTAGAAGTCTGCCCTGAGTAGTCTGGACACCTGAATGTTACCCTAGAAACTGTGTTTGCCCAAGAGTATGGTGTGAATTAGCACGAGTTGTCAGCTGGACATGTAGTGAGGTATGTAATGAGTGTGGATGTTAGGGATGGAAAGGGACATTTCTTTCCAGGAGCTGGGTAAAAATGCTACCATATTTGCCAATAAAATCAAATAAGGAAATCCCTGCTGAAGTGGCCCTCATCGGGCAGAGTTATTCACTCCCTGCAAACCTCCAGCTCCAGACAACTGGTACGAACAAGGGCTGGTGACCAGGCAAGAGGACACAGGCTGAGTTGCTTGTTTTCAGCATTGGGAAAATTCTGCCATTTTGCTTTGAGGGCTAAAACAAAATGAAGGTTCTAGGTAGGTAGATCAGGGTGATAAGATTCAACTTGCAAGATATTTCCAGAGATTCCTTTCACCAGTTGAGAAACTTTTGCTCAGCCTGAGTCCCACCAGCGCCAGGCTTGTTAGACAGACCCCAAGAGTGATGTAGTGGGTCAGAAAAGAGTAAAAGCCTCGAGACACATAAAAGCACACAGTCCCTTCATCATGCACCAGAAATGCAGCTGGACTCCAAACAAAAGAATCTGAGGAAATCAGTGTCTAGAAATTATGATAAGTTCAGAATGAGCAAAGTGCCATTATTCCTGTGGATGGTCTCTGGCTTTTCTCTTTATTCTGCTTTCTTGTTTTCTTTTCTCCTCCTTTTCAGTTCCCTTTCAAAATCAATACAGTCCACTTGTCCCTTGCACCCTCTTCTCTTTTCCATCCTCTTCCTTGGAGCACAGCATATCTCTAACTCCTTGACCAGGCCATAGCAGGCTAAAAGATGTTATTTTTACTTTGTTTTAATTACACATGTCATAAGCATAATGTCAGAACATTAAATCTGAACAGGAACTCGCTCCAAAAATGCAATTACAGTTGCACCCAAATCACTTCTTTGTCCCTCAGACATAAGACAGACCACATTCCTGATGCAAAAGGCAAAGATGATCCTGCCTTGCCAGTCCTTTCCATCAAGGAGAAATCACTTGGTGAGAAGTCAGTCCTTGCCTTTGGGTGGGATCTCCAAAGGTCACAGTTTTGCTCCAGCCTTTTCTCAATGCTTGAATTGGCCATTCCCAACTCTTCTCTGTATTTACAGTCTCAAGGGTTTATGAGGAAGAGATGACCATGTAGCCAACCACAACACAAGATGCCACAAAGCTGACATTTACGAGTCTGCTAAAAAGATGATGTTTTTCCAGACCATAAAGAACACTCACTGGAAATCATCCTGTTCATGTGGCAGAGTGCAAGGAGAACACAAAATGGTTCCAAATGGTACCTCCTCTCCCCAGAAAACAGAAAATATGGTTTGGAAACAGCCACAATCTTGTTTGCAAGTCAGGAAGGTTGGTGAGACTTTGTCTGCTCTGGAATAAATCCTCCACCACCGGGACAAGAGAGTTGGCTCAAATTCTGGTTGTCATCATGTAACCCAGGGGTTCAACAAACTTCACTCTTCTGACCATCCCTTCAGCAAAACAGACAGAAACACAGACAAAATCAGGCCCTCTGGGACATCTGTGTCACACATCTGATAATGCTGAACTGCATTTAAAGAAAATGTTATTTTTGTTTGTGTTTCTTTGGGGGTTGATAGAGACAGATCATTTTTCATGGAGGAAAAGTGATGAAATTATTTAGAAGGGTAATACTTTGTACTTATATGGCCCCAAACTCCATCTACAGCCACTGCTGCAGAAACACACCACAATTTCATTGTTCTCCAGAAGCCAGCACAAAGGACCACAGACAAACAGGGCAAAAAATATTTCAAGTACAAATAAACAAAGAGATGCCACAAAAAATCATGCAACAGCAGAGATTATGCCCTGACTCCCTAACACGTTCCCCTCAGCTTGAGCCAGCAGCTGACCTCACTCAATTACCATCTGCACCGAGAGAGCCCAATCGCTCCTGACACATCCAAAGCATTGCTGCTGGCTTTGGGGTTTTATCTGCTGTCTCCTCCAGCCAAAACACTCCCAAGGGTGAAGGGGTCTTCAGAGCAAGAGAGGTCTGGGGATCCACAGAGCATCTCTGGGGGAAAACCCCAGGGCTGGCTGTTTATAGCTGCTTTGCACTGTTTTATGGAGAATGAGAGATGCCCTCCATGTCTCTGACCCTCATCTGCGCCTTTAGGGGAAACTCTGGAGGGAAATGAAGCTTCACAATTATGATGGTCAATTAAACTCTCAGGAGGGGGTTTGGCACATCAGACTTGCACAGAGGCATTGTGTGTTGGTATGGAGGTGATCAAAGGGAACAAACCAATCCTTCCTTCAGATTTTAACCAGCCTTCCTGTTCATGACCTGGGGTTTGAAACTAGGGAGGGAAGTGGTGGAGATGAACTCTTGTTCAAGGGAAACTTTTCAAAGAGCTGGAGGACTTTTGAAGGGGAAGGAGCAGAGGCAACTGGGGGTGCAGCTCTAGGAGGGGCCAACATTTCACAGCCCAACCTAAAGACCAAGCTCAACATTTTCACTGTGGCCAAGTAGAGTGCAGGAGCTGGGCTGAAAAGCTTCCAGAGAGAGCAACTACTGTGGGATGGGATTGGGACTGTCCTAGACAAGGTCTGCTTATAAAGCAGCAGCTGCTGCTCTTAAAGCTTACATGAGGGAGAGGTCCCTCAGGAGACAAAGCCAGCAGAGGTGGTGACCTCCCACATGGGCTCTCCTTTTCCCACTGATTCTCTTCATTTGGGTTGGATCTGCAAAGCTCAGTGAAATACTCTGGCTTCTCCCCAGATCAATAAGAGGAAAATCATGCTCATAATCCTTCGTGCTTGAGCTGTGCCAAGACTCCCAGGGCCAAGGTCCCCTCTGGCAGTGACATAGCGTTGCAGATCTCCTGCGGAGCATCTGCCGATGCGTGATCAGAGAGCGCTCCTTGGTGTCGCTGACACTGCTGGCAATCATCACATGCCCCAGCAGCAAACACCGGCAATTTCCTCACAGGCTGGTGAGCAAATGGCTCCCCTGTCAGCAGCACTCATGTCTCATCAGCAGAGCAGCAGCCTGGAGACATCAGGCTGAGTGATGCTGTCTCTGCCAGCCTTAGCAAGGGACGCTTGAATATCAGACACTGGGTCCTGCCATAGGAAAGGCAGTGTGAAAAAGGGCAAGGACTTGTTGCCAATGCACTGGGAAAGACTTCTAGGAAAGCACAAAAAAAAGGCAAGAGTCATGAGGTTTAGGTCTGCCTCATGCTCAATTTCTGACTTGATTTTTTTTTTTCTTTTTTTTTTTTTAACATGACCAACCCTCTACAAAAAATAAAACCAGAAAGACTTTGACACTGGAGTGTTATCCATTAATTCATAGCTAGAGGGCAGCTCTGGTGAGGAAAGGCAAGAGAAGGGCAGTTGTTAACTGCTGAACCAACAATTCCCTTTCTCCTCCCATTTCAACACCCTCATGACCATCTCCTGATGGACAACAGCTGCCCTGCGACAGAGATCTTCACTGATCCTAAGCCACCAGGTTGTAGTGCAGCTCAGTGATCCTGGGCCCACATCTACAGCATCTCTAATTTCACACATTCCCCAAGGCCTTCATTTTCCCCACACATTGCCACAGAAATAGCTGTTAGAAGCACAGAGCTTATCAGTGATGACTTTCTTCCTTACATCTCTGAGTCCTTATCCGAGAGGCTGCTTATTCAACAACGTGGGCTGTCAACCTCCTTAAACACTCAGGAGTCACAGGTGTTTGCTGGCAGGACTGGTGAACATAAAGGGCAAATGTTCCATCTTTTTTTTGAAGAGTATGAGGGGAAAAAAAAGACAAACAAAAAAAACCCAAGGGGAAAGGAGGAGCAACTCTCAGTTCTGGCTGGGAAGAGGCAGTTCTGATGCACCAGGCAGCCCTAGATTGCAGCTGGAAAAGAGTCTCTGCTGAAAAGCAGAGAGATGTTTCTTTCATTGCATTGAAAGAGAGCTTCATAAAGCCATTTTAACTCACAGCATCTCCATCCAGAGCCAGCTCAGACAGGAAAGCACACCTCCCAGCCCTGATCTTGCATGCATGGTGGCAGGTACCAGCTGCAGACATTAAATACAGGCTGGAGAGGGATTATTTTCTGAAAGAAAGGATCTGCTCTAGAGGTTGAAGAATTGGAAGCTGATGGTATCACTTTACTTGGCAGCTGTGTTATTGTACATCACTGCCATCTAAGGAAAGGGTGACAAAAATTAGCCTGATGCTCAGATTTGCTGGCCCTCCAGTTCTGCAGTCTGTTCGAGACCCTCTTGCCAAGGCTGGATGCAATCTATCATGTTATTCCTTCAAGCTATATGAACATGGCTGGACAAATCTCCACTTTACACAAGCACAAGGCAACAGCTTACAGAGATCAGGATGCTTTCTCTGCACCATCACACCATTGAAAGGCTGTCTGGGTCTTATAAAACGCACCTAAAAACCCTGGGGATCCAAGTAAGCCATAAAGAGAAGTATCATAACACATCTGTGCAGGTGAGGAGACCAAAGCGGGTGGAGGAATGGAGCAGAGCAGAAAGGAGGGAGGGAACTGGGTGATTCTACCTCCAGCCTAGTGCTCTCACCCTGCAGCTGGTGGCCCGTGGGTAGCTTTGGTTGGGTTTTTTTGTGATCCATCAGATGTTGCCCTGAGCCTTAAAGAGCTAATAGGCTCTGTGCTGAACCCCTCCACAGCCTGCAGCACAGCCTGGGTCACACAGATGATCCTGTCCCTTGTCTTAAATGAGGAGCCAGGGCTGCTGAGCAGCTCATTAGCCCAAGGAGTTTTCCACCATCTGTACACAAGTATCACTGCTGTGGTCTCAGCTACTAACCAGCAATTTTTTAGCTTCTTTCATGCTCCAGCCCAAACAATGTCCAAAGAACCACCAACATCCCTTCATTTTCCTCCCCTTCTTTGATACAACACCCACCCAAAGAAAAGTTTAGCAGTTTCTGTGTGATTTATCACACAAAAAGCCTGCTGGTTTTAAAAATTGTGAGTAAAACTGAGATGTCACTATTTCACCTTCTAACCTCTGCCTTTGCTCTAAGTTCAATCTATTGTCAGCTTTCATTTCTCAGAGTTGCTCTGTGCTGTGAGCAAGCACTGGAAGCAGGAAGGCAGACATGGTCAGTGGTGATGAGAGGGCAGTGACTGCACTTCCAGTAAATTTCCCAAGTCTTTCCAGGTGAGTCACTGCACAGAGAGAGGTGAGGCATCATTACTAGAGAGAAAAAGTTTGCAACTGATCCTGACAGAGTTTAACAACCTCTCAAAGCCTCTGCCTGCCTGATTTTCTCTGACTAGTTGTGGAAATTTCTTCTAAAAAGCTGTCCAAAATAAATAAGCGCTGACAGAGTGGGGTTCTTTTTCCCTCTTACCTTGTCAAGACATCCAAGCAGGCTGCTGGAGAGCAATCACACCCAGGATCACAACTCTGCCTGCTTCCAGCTGATCCCCTCTTGAATCCACAGAGCAGAAGTCCTAAGGATTTCCTGATCAGAAGTAGAAAATATAGGAAAGCTTATTTTTAAACACACACCACTTGATCCCCAAGCCCTTGTTGCAAATGGGCTCAAGTTCTAATGCTTCTTGCAGCCTCACCTCAGGTGTATCTGCTTTGTGACAGCTACTGCAAAGCTTCAGCTAGGCTGAGATTAAATAGTCTTGCTTAGAAAGACAAAGTCCTTCCTATTGTACTCTCCATAACCTTTCTCTCCTCCCTTTTGCTAGCATAGCTGGGCCCTGTGAGTGCTTTTCTCAGAGCCTTTCCTTCCTCCCTCCCTCCCTGCATTTCCCCTCTGCAGCTGGGAAGAGGCAAACAGTGGCAAATTTAAAGCCTTTGTCAGAGACTTCCCCCAGATGGCAATCAGCTGATGGAACCCAGAAAGCTTTGTCATCTAAAAAGCCCTTTATTAGCCTGTTGCACCTGGGTAGAGAGCACCAGGGAAACAATGTTGTTAAGCAGATCTGGCAGCATGCAGGAGAAGGAGAGAGGACTGACTGCCTCAGCAGCCCCTGCTCTTGGTATGGTTTTCTCTGCCTCGCTCCTCAGTAGTATCAGTGACAAACTGCTTAGACCATGACAGTTACAACAGGGTGAAACAGAGACCCACAAATGTGGTCAGACCACCAGGTTTCCTCAATTAGCAAATCTGCTTGATTTGGGCTTTGCTTTCAGTCTGGTTCTAATTATTTCTCCCCGAGGTTGATGGTGCCTGTATTGGTCAAGAGGGTGAGACTACCACAAAAAACAGGGACATGGAGAAAAGCCACCATCACTCCAACAGATCCTGGGTCACAGCTCAGGGGAGAGCTGGGTGCAGGCAGTGTTAGATGGTTGCTTTGCATGTCAGCTGCCGTCTCTGCTAAGTCCTGACTTTTCTTAACTTCTCAAAGACTTAGTCGATGCTTGGTATCACTTCAAAACCTTGTGCATAAACTTGGGCAATGAATTAGGGATCTACAGCACTGATTTCTCCTTAAAAAACCCACTTTGTGGTGCAATGCATCTCCATTTAGTGACTCTCCTTTTAATGAGACTGGGTCGAATTCACTTGGTGTGCTCCTGTTTCTAAGCAGGGTCCCTCCAGAAGCACGTTCAGCTCTGTGTTCCCCAGTTTGCTTCTTGCCTGCACAAACCAAAAGCCAAGTTATCTGTAAGACAGATTTTTCAGTCACACTAATGCCAAAATGGTGTTCCATTGTTCTTGAGTGAGTGAACATCATATCAGACAAATTCTTCTGTGTAAAATTATCTCTTTATTTCAGCCACTATGTTTCCGGAGCACTCAATCTAAGAGGCTTCCAATCAAAAGGATGGAGGATAAGGAATTTGGCACATATCTGTTTATGAAAACAAATATCAGTGAATATTCTCAGGCATAAAAATGCACATATTCTCCATTTGAAATCCTCCAAAGGACACTTGAAATAGTTTAAATGTTTCATTCTTTGATTGAGAGGGAAGAATGGTGGGAAAAGGAAGGTTTTCACTCTCATAAAAGTAATTACATACAATAAACATCAATTCCCAGTTGTTTTCTATTTCTTTTGTGATTTTATTTTCAAAGAATCTGAAGTGTACTTGGCATTTTCTGTGTATTGTCTTTGACTGTGTGCAGCGTTGGCCTCTTATCTCCTCCTGGATTCACAGCCACGTCAATGTGCTGACATCAGCAAACGCCGTGACAGAGCTACGCCGAGAACCTGGACTGTGGTGCCAGAAATAGCTCGTGTCTGTGGCGAAAGCAGGGTGCCAGAGCAGAAGTGGCATGGGGATAGAGCAGCCAGCAGCAGAGGGAGCAGCAAAGCCAGCTCAGTGTCCCCCAAGGCAATGGCACCCAGGATTTGGGGAGTTTTGTTGCTGGGTTAGAGATTCGCAAGAAAAGGTCCCAGAGAAGGATGGACACAATTTATTGTCCAATACAAGTTAGTAAATGGTGATGCTATTACTCTCTCCTGATGGTAAGAGTGACCCAGAGAGACAGGTTTCCGCATTTCTCCTGTTTATATGAAGCACTGGGAATGCTCACACAGACCCTCCCCATTGCAGTGGGGTCCCTGGGAGGGGAAGGTGTATGCACAGCACTGGGGCAGATGCAAGAGCTCGGGGAGCCTCCCTGACCCCAAGATCCTCCCATTTCCATGTCATCAATCAAAGAGCGTAAAGGGCAGAAGGGGTAAGTGGCAACGAAGTGGAGTTTTAGCCAGTGCTTTTCAAGGGCAGCCTGACCAGCACCTCCCAGCAAAACCAGTGGGAAATTATTTCACTCGTGCCAGGTTTCCCCCTCTCATATCAAGCTGAGATGTGCTTCCAGCTCACTGTCTCTTCCCAAACACAAGCGGCCCCTGGACAGTCCAACCCAGTAGCACCAACTCAGCCCTCACTTCACTGAGACAAGCCCTAATGTTGTTTCATCTCTGTGAAGTGAGCAGGCCCCATCCTACCTATCTGCTGGGCAAGCACAGTGAGGGGAAAAGCAGCGACATCCCCTAATCCCACCACCTCAAAACAGGCTTTCAGGTCATGCTGTGGCAGATGAGACACATCAGGCATGTTGGGATATGCATTGGAAGAAAGCTCAGAAGCCAAAGTGCCTTTTGGTTGGTGCCAGCCAGGACACAGCGTGTCAAGGACACAGCTCTGCTGGGTCCACAAAGGAGTGTTCATTCTCTGTGGGGGAGGAATACCCCTCCCAGAGCCCAGCACCAAACTGTGCTCCACGTATCACAGAATCACAGAATCATTAAGGTTGGAAAAGACCTCTAAGATCATCCAGTCCAACTGTCAACTCATCACCTCCATGTCCATTAAACCACAGCCCTGAGTGCTGCATCTGTGTGTTCAACAGGTGCGGTTCAGCCATGCTTCACAAGGCTCTGGCTTTACTCTTTTAATGTGTCAAAGAAAGGTGTGCAGAAAGGAGAAAGATGAACCTCAGTTAATGGCCAGGGAAGAGTGGATAATGTATCCACTCAGTGTCCTCGGAAGGGAGAAAAATCTAAGTGGGGCGAGCACCTGAGCTGCTGTAAGTCAATGCACAACTGAAGGAATTGCTTCACCTTCACATTCTCAAGGAGCTGCTCCATCTGGTCACCAGCATGAGCATCACTGCGGCTGTGTGACTCCCAGATGGTGCTGCAGTGGGAGCAGAGAGGTTGTGCTGAGACAGCTGGGCTAAATTTACCCCACCCTGGGACTCGATGTGCAGTGGGCAGAGCAGGTCAGGGCAGCCGTAGGCAGCTTGGGAGCTGTTGTGAGTTTTTCTGAGATTCTGGCAAAGGCCCAAAGTGGTTGACTCACTCCTCCTCTCAGGTCAGTTCTTCACAGCTGTAACTCCGGTGAGACCGGTGGGTTATTTCTGATGTACATTGCTGTACAAGCAGAGTCCAGTCCATTATCCTTGCTGGTGAAGGATGGCTCCTGTCTCCAGTGCGCTTTATTTAGCTTCCACTCCAAAGCTGTTCCATAAGAGGGGAACCAATGTGACAAGGGTATGGAATTTTTTTTTTTGTTGGAGATCCCCCACCTTCAGTTAGTTGCTGACTTGCACTTGTTAGAATCAATGAAGGCATTATAATCCACGCCCTTGTCCTCTCTCTCGGGTATACAGAGCATATAGATTTTTAATTTGTTGTTAGAGATGACTTGGCATTTGTGAGTTGTGTCAACGGATGCAAAACCAGATTCATCCTAATTATATCGAACCACTGATCAACTTAGTAGTCTGGTCTAGTATTTTAAGGCCTAAAGGTTCCTTAGCAGTAAATTATGCAGGTTGCAAATGAAGTGCATGGGGGAGAAAAAAAAAAAAGAAGTTAACTGTAATTATTAGCTTGAACATTTGGAAGGCAACTACCTGAACAGAATATGTTCAAAGAGCCCTGGCACATTTCTTCACTCTATTCTCATGTATTCTGTTAATACCCTACTAAAACTGTTGACTTAAACACCTCTGTTCTGTTGTTTTCTGGCAGGTCTGCTCTAGGGAGGCTGGGCAGTGGCTGGCAAGGGTTTGGGCATGTGGAGATTTCCAGTTGTTAGCTTCAACCCTGACCTGTGTAGTTGCCTGTTTGTGATAGATCTATTTGCTTGTGGAGCAGCTGTGAAATTGCAGTGGATTTTAGGTATCCATGAGAGTATCCATGCATTTCATTGCATAGAATAATGTGTACCTTGTGCTCTGGGCAACACACTGTAATTAGTTTGTAGAAGTTATTTGTTCTCTGAAGATCTATAAATACACATACATAAAACTATAAGGGAATAAGCAGTCACATGCCTAAAACAAATGCATTCTAATGCAAAAGAGCTTTACACGCCGATCACATTCCCCCCTAGATGTAGTTCCACTGCTGATCTTTCTTTCATTTCACGTAAGGCTGATGAAAAATATTTACTTTCTTCTTTCACATAAGTAGACTAAAATAGATGGAGAATTTCCTGCTGAAATCAAGGGCACTCACCATTCAGTAACAAACAGCTTCCACCCGGGATGTATTTGTTAGCTTGCTCTCTCTCAGAGAAGGCAAAGAAAGAAAAGAAAAAATAAACATCTCAGACAGAGGTATCAGTTTCTCTTCTCAAACATTTTTTCCCCATGATTCACTGGCATCAGCTGAGTACCTCCAGTCAAAAGCTTAATTTTACAAACCAACCTTGTTCCCCAACCAAGCCCTTCAACTTTTTCAAGTGACTTTTTTCCATGACCAATTCTTCCCATTCCTCAGTTTAGGAGAAAATACAACAATCCATGTTGCTTTCTGGAGTGTCCTTGCTCGAGTGGGTTCCTACCAATCATAGAATCATAGAATGGCTTAGGTTGGAAAAGACCTCTGAAGTCATCTAGTCCAACCGCAATACCTGTTGTGGTGTTAACCAGCCTCTGCTGGAAAGCACGGAAGGAGGGTGGATGTGATGTTCGAGCAGCAGTAAGCACTGCAGTGCCTGGGTACCTCCCTGCCTTGCTGGAGCTGAGCCCAGGGAACGTGCAGGAGAGGAGGAGGGAGGGGAACATCAAGAAGATGCTCATGCACGAACCTGCCTGGCACTGCCTGGTCATCGCCTGGTCCCTGCCCACTCCTGCCCAGGCCATGGCCGATCCCTGCCTGGTCATGCCCTGCCTTGCCCAGTCCTGCCCGGTCCTGCCCGGTCCTGCCCGCTCCCTGCCCTGCCTGGTCACTGCCCAGGCCACGGCGTGGTCCCTGCTCGCTCATGCCCGGCCCAGGCGGAGCTGTCCCTTCAGCACCACGGCCGGGGCCAGGCGCTTGGAGGCGGGAGGAGCGGCTGGCATGGCTCGGTTCCGCTGGGCTCAGCCTAGCACGGCCTGGCCCGGGCAGGGACCAGACCCAGGCGGAGGGGAGGGGTCTCCTCTGCAGAACGAGGCTAGAGTGGGGCGTACGGGTGTGCAAGTGGCGCGGAGTGCGGGTTCGTGGGTGCGAGGGGGGTGCTAAGACTGAGCCGTACCGGCGTGTGCGGGAGGGTGCGAGAGGGAGGGGAGGGGGGGTGTAAAGCGGGAGCGAACGGGCAGAGGTGCGAGAGTGGGTGTGCGGAGGGAGGGGGGTGCGTGGGCGGGGTGCCTGTGTGTGTGCTGAGGGAGGGAGGGGTGTGCAGGGCACCTGTAGAAAGGTGTTTGCGAGAGGAGTCTACACAGAGTGTGTGCGTGGGTGCGGGTCTATAAATGTGCGCGTGCTCTGGGGGTGTCTGTCGGGGTCCGCATGCAGAGCTGCGGGCAGCTACGCGGGAGTGTGCGTGCGTGTGTGTTCGGGGAGGTTGTAGGACGGGGCTGTGCGTGTGCAGTGTCCCGCGTGTGAGTGTGTGTGCGCGTGTGTGAGTGTGTGCGTGTGAGTCTGTGTGTGCGTGTGAGTGTGCGGGGCGCAGGGGCCGGGCGGGTGACAGCCGCGGTGCCTTGGGTGCGTGGGTGCGGGTGCGTGCGTGTGCCAGCGGGTCCTGCGCTGCGGGCACACGGCCGAGCCGCCCGCGGGAGGAGCCCGGCCCGGCGCTGCCCGCCCTCTGCCCGGTGAGTACCGCCGTGCCGCGGGACCGGGGGAGAACCGGGGAATCGGCGGCGGGGAAGCGGGGCTCTGCGGGCAGCCCCGGAGCCGGGTCCGGCAGCGCGGTCGCAGGGCAGGCAACTTTCCGGGAAGGGAGCAGGGTGGCGGTGGCTGCGGCCGGGGCTGCGCTCCCGGAGTGTCGGGGGGGACCGTGGCCCCTTTCCCCTTCCCCCTCCCCTTCTCCCCGCGACCGGGGACGGAGCTCCCGCCGGCTCCGCGGCTCCGCACCGCGCTCCCCAGCGCTCACGGCCGCCTCTCAACTAAGTTGCCGAGAAGCCATTTCTGACCCGGCACCATCCCCGCGCAGCGAAGGCAGCAGGAGCCCCGCTCATCCTCCTCTCCCCACCCTCTTTTGCAGGAACATGCCGGGAGCGCCCAGGGCAGCGCGGCCGGCTCTGCCCCATTAGCCAGGGGTGTCGGGGGGGGGGCTCAGCCATGAATTCCTCCCCCCTCGGCCCTCTGCAGCTCTGGCAGGAGGAGAACAGTACCCAAGGTGGGCTCTGGAATGGGAGCCAGGAGCTGGGCTGGGAAGAACTGGAGAAGATGCTCTTCCTGTTCGCAAAGGAGCCCGTCACCATCAGCCTCACGGTGATGTACCTGGTGTCCTTTGTGGTGGGCTTCGTGGGCAACATCATGTCCATCAGGGTGCTCACTCGGAAGCGCCGGAGTCGGGTGTCCAGCCTGAGTGCCACCCGCAGCCTCCTCATCAACCTGGCAGTGTGCGACCTCATGGTGGTGTGTGTCTGCATGCCCATCACCGTGGGCAACCTCATCTACAAAGCCTGGGTGTACGGGGACTTCCTCTGCCGAGCGGTGCCCTTCATCCAGGCTGTTTCTGTCTCTGCCAGCGTCCTCAGCCTGACTGTCATCAGCGTGAACAGGTACTACAGCGTGCACAACCCACTCAACGCCCGGTCGTTCTTCACCCAGAAAAGGATCCTCAGCACCATCCTGGTGGTGTGGTTGCTGTCCTCAGGGATATGCATGCCCCTCATCTTCATGAACAAACGGGATGAGATTGGGGTGGTGGAGGGCTTGCCTCTGGTGTTTTCCATCTGCAGGGAGATTTGGCCTCAGGAGAGGCTCAAGCAAGCCTACAACTTTCTGCTCTTCTGTGCCCTTTACTGCCTGCCAGTCCTCTTCAACATGGTCATCTGCTTCCTCACAGTGCGGCGGCTGTGGAGCCGCAGCAGCCAGCTGAAGGAGAGCACTGCCCTGAACCGATCTCTGCCAGCCTCCAGGCTCAAGATCCGGAAGAAGGTAGCACAGATGGTAGTGGCCCTGGTCCTGCTGTTCGCAATCTCTTGGCTGCCTGTCTACCTGATGGACATCTGGATTGATTTCAATATCCCCAAATCTTTGCAGGATGTGACTCCTTCTCCTTGGATCCTACAGCTCAGACCTTTTGCCCAGTGGCTTGGCCTCACCAATTCCAGCCTCAACCCTATATGCTATTGCTTTGTTGGGAACCTTTACAGGTCAGCCAAGGAAATGAAGAGCAAATACCACCAAAGAATGGTCTCTCTCTTTAACTTCTCTCTGTCTGAAGGGACAACCCGTTCCTCAGTCCCAGAGCTGCTCTCTTACCGGGGTTCAATAGAGCCTTCAAGGAAAGGACCCTTCACCACTCCCACCATGGGCAGGAGATGTCAGGGAGGTCATGGCAGTAAGAACAAATGTGGACACTTGAACTCCTGCCAGCATCCCCCTCTGAACACTGTCTCCAACGAGAACACTTCCTTGTAATTCTGCTCAGACCTGCACCTCATACCCTTACCTTCACTGAATGGCTCTTTAGAGGTCTTTCTGAACCAGATATTTTAATGATGGAAAAAACTTTCTTCTAATCACTCCCACCACCAGTTCAAAAATACAGAGACAGAGAAAGATGTAAATAATGAGAGAAAAAGATGGCGTATTTTAACTCAGATCAAGTTTTAAGACAAACGATTTTTACTGAGGACAAGCAGATGTGCAACCTGTTGCCCAGTCAACACTCACATAATTAGATCGATCAACTTCCCAACGAGTGGGCTCTCCTCACCGCTCCATCCCTGGATGCAGAGATGCCGTTTGGATACAGCAACGATTTGCCTGCTTGCTGCTGCTCACCCTGTGCTGATAAAAAGCAGCAATCAGAGGCGCTCTCTGCTCCAGATCCGTCAGTTGTAGTTGCAAGCAGTGGAGAAATGCTAGAAACAGCAGCATAAAAAGTAATAGCGGTGGAGAATTCTGTACACTTTACCACTTGAGATTTCATTGTCTGATCGTATTGTTTCACTCCTCCATGCAAATAAATTCTCCAGATGTGAAGAGACAGTGCCAGAAGTACTAAAGCAACCATCACCACTCCACATTTGGGAATCCAGAAGGGATAATGTAGCCTGAGAGGTGATTTAGGAAATGCAATAGGAAAATATTCTTTGGGCATCAGCTCTCTCTCTTACAGCGATGTTCCTGCAGGTGGAGTGGAAAGAACCGGGCATCTATTAACATGATTTGCACTTGAAAAACCATCCCTTGTTCAGCTGTGTCTGTACCAAACAAAGTCAATGGCATGTGAAAATAAAAATAGAAAGAGGTTTATAGCTAATAAAATCAGACTCAACTAATGCAATGCTATTTGTCTGGGAAGGAGAGAATCAAAGTGCTTGCTTTTCCTGAGGATCAGAAGTAGGTTAAAACCTATTTCTTCCATCACCTTCTTTAAAGGAGGCTTTGATAAATAAATTGTGTATTTTTATTACGTTAGCATCGAAAGGCCCCACAAAAGCTTGAGAATTCGATTGTGCTGAGCACTGGATCTGTATTCATAAAGCCAGCAAACCTTTCTCCCAAAGAGCTCCAAGTGAAAATACATCAAACCAGACAACAGGTGAGAGGGGAAAAAAAAAATACAACAAAGACCCAAAAGGCTGGAATGAAACTAGAGATGGGCTCTTCCCCTGCCCAGTGCTATGGATGAGGTGATGCTCATCATTTCCTGGTGTCAGAAGAGCTGGTGTCCCGGCTACCTGTGTCCCAGCAGAGCTCTCCTCTTCACAAGCCCAGAACAAACGCAGCAGCCTTCCTGGGAGAGGATTTTGCATTTAATGGAACTGAGGCTTTTGATGACTTGGGCCTTTTTTTTTTATTACTGAACAAGGGAATGATATTCTGGGAAATCTAAGTTTCAAATAATACCCTCCTGACTTCTAGGGAGCCTTTTGCTCACAAAAAAATAGAGACAAAAAAATAGCCATTCAACCCAACAGGATTCCCCCTTTGTAATGATTACACAATAACATTTTATGTTACTAATGATCTGCCTGGAAAACAAAAGATTCCTCTTTAACAGGCACTGCCATCCACAATTTTCATTCTCTTTTTGTGTGAACGAGAGAAAGAAATTACAACTCCCCAGATTTACTTTGGGTGAGAAATGGCTTTTATGTGTGCTGGGAGATGAGAACATCTGCATTTTTGCAGGTGATATAGGAGTGCACTGCTTGATCTTTTAGTAGCTGTGGAGAAAAGCCTGTGAAGATTTTATTTCCTCTTTCAAAGCATATTTTTAGGGCTGGCAAAATGCACCAGGCTGAGGAGTGTTAAAAGCTTGTTCTGAATGCCCACTGACTGCAGGTCCTGGAGACAGATGTCCTCCACCCCCAGACCAGATGCGACACAATACCGAAACTTCCTTGCGTTGCCCTGACCAATGTATTTAATCCTGCCCTGAATAAACCACAAAGAAAGGACCAGGAGATGCCAGACCAGCCAGGCACATGGTGGCCTAGCTCTGAAAATGGCCAGGATTGAATGATGCAATCAAAGGTGCGAGAAATCCACATTTTAAAGTATTCTAGAGGAGAATTATTATTTTTTCTCAGCTCATGAGCCATTGCCTGGCTCTTACCCTGAAAGTCTCTGTTTTCTCCATGGAGGCAGAAACACCAGGGACTGTGTGTTCTCCTGAACGTGTCTGTGCCTTCTCCTCCTGACGCAGAAGCCCATGCCTTTCTCCAGCCCCACGGCGCTCCTGACCTCCAAGCTACACTGTGGCAAGAACCACTTCCACTGGACAAGGTCATCTCCTCTTCACACTTTGATATGTATTTTCCAGTTGCATTCGGTGTTCCTGTTTTCCTATAATAAAGTCAAATTGCTCACTTTAACTCTTCTTTGTCTCCCTCAGTTGCTCCCTCCCTATTCCCCACGCTCCAACTGCTTCTCCACTGCTTCTATAGGGAAACCTCCCCTGCCACTCACCATTACCACTCTTTGCCTGTGAATACCCCTCCCCTAACAACTCATTCATGTCTTCACTCCTCTGATGAATCCCTTCCTGCCTGCATCCCTTCCTGCCCTGCTGATTTGAACGGTTCCTTTTGTGCTGCAGACGCCTGTTTGTGATGAAGAACGCTGATTTATTTTGCATGGTTTACCCGACGGCTGCCAGGTAGTAAAGAATTTCGGTCACTATCACCCAAGGGTAAATGAGAAGCAGTGACGTCAATGTGAAAGCCACGCAGCGTCCCGTGAGCTGCCTGAGCTCTGGCAGTGATTTTATTAACCTGAACAGGTCCGTGCAGGGCAGCAGTGCCCGAGTGACTCACGCTGGCTCCCAGTCAGGTGAAACTTCAGCATTTGGGAAAGTGGCTTTTGTCCCCTCCTATCGGATAAGAGATCTCTTTATATTGAGGGCTGAGAAGATATCTGAGGGTCTCCCAGGCCATGCAAGCTCCTTGTTTGGGATGGAAGGCTCTTTGACAGGCATTCAGGGGACTCCTGGCCCTTCGAGGAATCAGGAGCAGACATGGCTCTGGCTGGTGAACACAGATGGTTTCCTCAAAGGAGCTCATGCTGCACATCTCACACTCTGTGTGTGGCTGAGGAAATGTGTTTCTCTTTAAATGCATCCAAGGCAGACTGGAAATGTGAATTTTAGATGTCTTGAGGACAATGTTTTCCTGCGGCAATGCTGCTAATGCATCTCAGTCCCACTCTTCACCCCGTGGGCCCTTCTTCTCTGCTTTGCCTTTTGAATCAATACAGGCATTTTACCACATTACCAAAATAGGATGTTTAAAACAGCTTTACTTTAATCCCTTTGCTGTGGTAAGGACTTACAGAGGGTTGCTGTTTGGTAACTCTCTCTGGGAATATCCCATGATCTGTTCTTGTACTGCCAGTAGTGTCTCAAAGATGCTACAGGTTTATTTTCTGCCTGTGAGCCACTGGGGAGATGAAAAAAGAGAGAGTCTTTTGTATGAGGTATCACAGAGGTACATACAATCACGACTGGTATGTAGCCCTCATATGGAGAACGATGAATCACTGTTTCTTATAATAAAATACTCAAGGGAAGCCAGTGAAATGATTAGCCAGCATGTGTAAGGGGATGGCAGCACCTCTTCTCGCACCGCGAGCAGCAGCTGGGCTCATGGGCAGAGGAGGTGGGCTTCAAGGCGGGTTCGAGGGGAGACTGGACTCTTGACTGGACTGGTCAAGCATGGGAACAAGCTGCTGAGGGAAGTGATGGAGTCACCACTCCTGGAGGTGTTCAAAAGGTGCATTGACATGGCACTTCAGGATGTGGTTTAGCGGGCATGGTGGTGTTGGGTTGACAGTTGGATTTGATGATCTCGTCTAAGGTCTTTTCCAACCTTAATGATTCTGTGATTCACAGCAGAAAGGAATATCAAGGACTAATACTAAACAACAATGCAACTTCTGGCTTAGAGGGCATTGGGTATACAACCTGTAAGTTCCATTCTTACTCCTTCTCAGGACACATGCTACTGGCCACCACCAGCAGCAGGGTGCTGGGCTGAGCATCATTAGCTCTATTTGGTACCCTTGTTCTTACCTCCCTATGCAAAAAAAAAAAAGAAAAAGCTCCTCATTAACCTCAGTTCTGTTTTAAAGAGTGAGGGGAGAGCAGAGGATAATTTCAGACCTGGCATAATTTGATCAACAGTAAGACTTTGCAGGACACAGTCATCTGGAGGTAGGACACGTTAACGCTGACACAGCACAGGCTGAGAAATGCTCACTCAGTCACTGGCAGAGCGAGAGCTGAGCAGTCCCAGGGGATGGGGCACGGTGCCCACTCCAGTGCAACACAACAGAAATAACAGATCCAGCCTCTTCTAATATTTATCAGCCCTCTCACTGGGTCAGCACCTTCACTGCAACAACCCTGAGCATCCCAGAAAGAATGGCCTCCAAAGGGAAACTCCTGCCTGGTGGTATTTGACATATTAGACTTATTGATGCTGGGATTCACACAAGGATGGAAGCTGGCTGGTGAGTTATCTGCAACCCCAGCAGCCGCCAGCACATTTCCCTTGTGTCCTCCCACACTCCCCCCACCACAGCACATCCCATACACAAACACCTGAGCTCCCCTGACCTGAAACATCCAAAAGAGCTGGGAGAGCTCAGGAGTTGCCTGGGTTTCCGGCACATTGTGATGCCCTTGTTGTAAAGAACCAGAAAACTATCAGTGTGAATTTTCTAGGAAAAAATCAGCGCAGCTCAGTTTACCTTTGTGATTACATTCAGCATGAAAATAAATCACCAGCGGCTGCTAGAAGAACAAATAAAAGAGTAGCTATGAGCAGGCACTACCAAAAAGATTGCTGGAACCCTCTGGGAAAGAGTCAGCCTCCAGGAATGTACTGCCTGCCTGGCATGTATGAGGATTGGGTAAGACTTTCCCAAACTTTCTGGGAATGAACGACTACTGCTTTGGTCAGCCCCAGGGGCACAGGAATTGCAGTAGTTTCTTCCTCTGCCTGGTAAACACCTTTAGGCAAAGTCCTAAAACTGACACAACACAGACTCATGCAACAGCCTACCCCCAGGCTTCCCTGTCAGCCTATGATGGAGGCTCCTGGCTGCCCCAATTTAGGGATTTTTTTCATTCTTAGCTTGAAGCAACCAGGAAAACCTCATCTGGAGCTACACTAGGATACAATCTGGAGAGGGAAGGATGCTGCTTTCCTCCCTACAAGGGTATCTGCTCACTAAAGGTCATGAGGCAGTCATATATCTTAATTATTTCATTAATATTTTATGCAAATAATAGTTTTAAAATATTTCAGTGATAAAGTTGGATTCAGCACTTGCAGAAATTATTTTTTCAAGTGAGAAACCTATACCAGACTCTTCCTGTTTGGTGTCTCTTGCTGATGGCAAGAAACCCCCTGAAGAAATCAGTGTCTGGGTTACATGGGTAAAGAGCTGGCTCAGGATTGCCAGAGTAGGGGACACTGATTATCTTGTGATTAACCTCAGTGCATGGGGAAGGGGAAGTCTTATGGAGCTGCAATGTGACTTTTAATTTTAAATATTTTCTCTGCTTGACCTTTTCCTTCTTACCTCATTGTGCCCTAAGACAGCTGGTTTATGTTGCAAACTGGGGGGGTGTAATTATTTGAGATTTTGTTAAAAAAACCAAAAAGCATATGAAATATTTTTGCACCTGAAAAATCCAGGAATTAACATCCTGTCCCTGTGTGCCTTACCCCTGTCTGCATGGGTTTTTTATGATAACAGATGGGTTCTGTGGAGCACAAAATGCTGTGTGCACACAGGATGAAATCCCCAAACTTTACTGACTCCCCAGTCAGGCCGGCGTTCCCCAGCCCCAGCACTGCTGGGATCTCCTGGTCCCATTTGCAGGGCAGCCAGCACAGCTGGTGGCCAGGCTGTGGCCGTCCCATGTGCCTGGCAGCTTGGCCACTGCAGGTGGTGGCTTTTTGGTGCCTGGCCAAGCTGAGTCTCCCAGCTCCACACCTCCAAACGCCAAGGACCATGTCCATGAAACAAGCTTAGCCCCAGCCTGGGGATCTGTTGCACTTGGCCAGTGCAGGCTGGAGAGATTAAACTATTCTCCTTTCTAATCACTGCAGTGAGGCTGAGCCTTTGGAGATGGGCTGTGAGAACCCTCTGACCATGAGCTGGCCATGCCCCAGAATCTCTGGGCAGGTGCACTACTACCCCAGCTGCCACCTAGTCTTTGCCTTTCTTAATTTTCCACTCATGTTTTCAGTCAAACCCGGCTTTCCTCTCCTTGGCCATTCACCACGAGAACGGAGCTGCTGAATTAAAGAGCTGTATAAATGAGTCTTTAGGCAGATGTATCCCATTACCTGGTGCTCACAAGTCATGAGCTGTTATTTCTCTGTGTGAGGAAGGAAAATGCAGCAACATTCAGGAAACAAGCTAAAAAGTAAAAAAGGGAATGAAAGAAAATCCAGACAGTGAAATAAAACCATCTTAAGGCAATTACCTGGGAAGAAATAGAGCTGCCAAGGATATTAAAGCTCACACGCACCTGCTAATCTCTGCTGATAAAGGTCTGACTGGCTGAACTAATAATGCTATTAAATCTGTAGTAATCATTACCAGAGGCAGTCCAAGGATTTCTCAAAGCCACGTGCCTGGAGGAAGATCATTTCCAGCACGAACCTGCACAACCAGCAGCAGGTAAGTGCTACCTGCACCTGAGATGTCAGCGTAATTGCTGAGCGGCTGTGACTCAGTAACCTCCCTAATTGCCTCCCTCAGCTGAGAACTGAACCTGGATTTCCTAAGGCTCCATCCAGCACTTCTGCTTTTTCCAACTGTTCTTCTGGACTCTGGGTAGCACAGGAGAAAACAAGAAGTTCCTACACAGCCTCACAGTAGGAATCAGTATTCAGAGTGGGCTGACTCATAAAGTCTCCACAAAGGCTAGGACGTTCTCCTTCAAAAGCTAATGACATAACACAGACTCTGGCAGAAAAGCATCAAGAAACGGATATGCAAGAGCAAAAATATCAAAAATCCTCCTGAGTCCTTGTGGCAGGGGCAGAGCTGCAGTCTGCTCCTCTGTGAGTGGGAGGAGAAACAGGCTGGGGTGGGACGAGGAGCCCCGCGAGGTCCACGTGGTGACCCTGGACACCAGAGAGGAGGGGCAGAGGTGCATCTGTGTGGTGACATGAAAGGATGATTGAGAGTTTGTGGAAAAACACATTTGATGCCATCACTCCAGCACGGTTCCCAAGTGCCCAGGGAGGTGGTGGGGATGCTGCCTCCTTTGTGGCAGGACAGTGTGCGCAGGTTATCTGCTGCCTGAAAACATCCAGATCCTGCTTCTCTTTCATTCCCTCTCCACCACTGTTGACTTTGGCAGAGTTTCTGCTGATTTATACCAGCAGGAGATTAGAGTGAAGCCCACAGTGAATGAAATACTGTCAAGGTGAGGCTGCTGTCACATCAGCTACTGTAATTCCATCGACTTAATGGATCTACTCCTAATTTACAAGTCAGAGCTGGATTTGGTACCAAAGGCTGAATACAAAGGTGTCATTTTTATATAGTCAAATTTATATCTGAAATAAATACCACATTAGATCTTTCCAAGAGGCCTGAACTGCAATGTATTCACTTTTCTCCCTGCAGAAAGGTGCAATTCTTGCTAATGTGTTCCAGTTACCTTCAAGTCTCAAGGTTGGATATTTTTCAGCTGTCTGCTTGTTCAATACAAACCCTCAGGGGTCAAAATGGGCAACTGTATCCCCCAGAGAGTCCTCCAGCAATTTGCTGTGAGAACCATTAAGCCCCTTCCTGAGGCTGCCATTTGCTGGGAACAAAGCAGCAGCCTAATGATGTGCAGTCTCTTGCAATGAAAATTAAGATAATGAAGAATAAATAGCTTTCCATCTACATGGGCTTTTCTTGTATACTTAGAATCATAGAATCTCCTGGTTGGAAAAGGCCTCTGAGATCATTGAGTCCAACCGTACCTGTCCAATACTAAACCATATTTTGAGTACCCCATCTAGCCATCTTTTAAACACCTCCAAGGATGGTGACTCAGCCACCTCCCTAAAGAAATAAATAAGAATTTCCCACTTCAGAAATAAAGAATATTTACACATAATTCCCAGCCAATAATGGTGTAGGCATATGAAGCTCAAAACACCCTGATCCCTCAAAAAAATCAGTGAATATCTGTGTGACCACAGGCTGTGAATTGAAATTCATGGCTTAACCAACATCACATCACACACAACTGACTGACACTGTACAGACACACATCCCAGGAGAAAAAACATCCACAGCAGTCACATCTGCAAGCACAGTGCAGGAAGACTGTGTAGGGTGGGAAAGTCTTTACTCTCAAGTAAAATAACAAAACACTCTTGATCTCATCTCCCTAATTCCCTTCCTGAAGTCCAGGCAGGACAACTCAGAAGCCAGAAAACTGCCAGAATTGTCACGGAAACAGCAAAGCTTTTCTGTGAGGCACAGTGCCAGAACTCCTAGCAACAGCAAACAACTCTTTCCAAAGTCTTTCACTCCATCAAGCAAAAAGCAAAACTTGGGAAAACAGGGAGCAGTGATGGGTGCAGGGGTCTGGGGGGTGGTGACAGCAGCTCCCCTTCCTCTGTGCCCACCGCCAAGGGAAGCCAAGAGAGACATTGATGGGACATGGGGAAAGCTCCTCACTCCAGGTTCTGTTGGCTGCAAAGGTACAACACAACCAGATAGCAAGACCTTAAATTGCTTCTCTGCATATTTGAAGGTGTTAAAGCACTAAACCAGACAAGCAACCAGAGGCATTCTTTGCTGCCTGCTCTTGTAGCATGGAAGTATGGCCAATAACCCGTAGATGCCTCTCACGCTGGCAATTGGAAGTGACTGGAGGAAACCCTCAGGGCATGGCACTTTGTGATGAAGGTCCATATCCTGCCCTGTGGGAGCAGAGATGTGCTCTGCTGGTGAGAAGGACTCAAAAGGAGTGAGAAAGACAAAAACAGCATTTCATTTTTGGTGATAAGCCTGAGCATGTTCGGTCAAGCAGCCTTTGCCTATGGGAAATGTTTTGATAGATTGCTGTTGGTTTGTTTTTTTTTCCCAAGTCCTTTCTCAACTGTGAGGAAAGTTAAGAATTATTTTTTTTATTCTTTGGCATGCTGTGCTGGAATAAGTGAAATCTACAAATAAAGGGGTGAGATGATGGAGTGTGAGCCTGAACAAAGAGCTGGACACATACAGAGTTGAAAACAGCTGAGACTGTGAAGCAGAAAGAAAGAACATAAATGAAGTATCCTTTGGTATCTGTACCTACTCTGCTAGGAGCAGCTGCTCCAAGAACCAGATAGCCAACTACATTAATTTTCTTATCCTGCATGTCTCTCCCCTTAGTACATGGTGGTCTGCTGTCCACCCAGGAGAAGGGGAGGACAACTGGATTAGGTAGTACCTACTGTCCTTTCCATGGCCCTCTCAAATGGGAAATGCCAAGCAACTCTCCCCATGCCTCCCTCATACCACCTCACAAGCCAGGACTTGACTTCCCTCAGTTCTGCCATCCCTGAGGAGGTGCTGGGACCCTGGTTCTGCAGGCTCCACAGCCCAAGGCTTCAGTCCAGGAGAGGAAAGGCTGGAGCCATACAGACTCCATGGCGAGGACTGGGTCCTCAAAGGAAATGCTATCTGCATACATTTGAAAGCATGGTTATTTAATTTGTCCTTTCTTTGCTCCTATTTTTATTGCTAACCGCTTAAATTATACAAATGAGGTTTTCTCTTGTCTCATCCCCAGAGAGTCGATGCATTAAAGAAAACATTAAAATATACTCATAATCACGGCAGCTCTCTCATATATATTTATAATCTCTGAATTAGTAGCATTAATGCAGAAGTGGTTTCTACGCCCTTATCTCTTCTCACTGCTTCTCTATCCAAAATAGACAGCACATAAAAGATAAACACATTGAAACTACCCATCCATTAACACATCTGCCATCCCAAAACAAATGCAAGGTACAAATTTACAACAAAAAGCCAGTGAAGGAGACAAACACAATTACGGTGATGTGTCTCCACCGCTGTCTGATCATTAAGGATGACGATAAGAGAATTAAGTGTCATTCCGAAGACTCTGGCTACTTGAGGGCTGTTTCCAACATAAGAAGCACTAAGCAGAGAAAAAGAGTGAGGCAGAAAAGCCACAGTGACCCAGGGCAGACCCAGGCTGGCTTGTTACCTGCGTGTAGCTCAGGAGCCCCTCAGAAGTACTGCGGGCACAACTGGTAAAGAAGGCAGGAGTTAGCCCACATTTTCAGTGGTTGTACCCAAAATACTTCCCATTTTCAGAGAGAAACAAGACACCAAGAGCAGCCTTCAGCCATGCTCTGCAGGAGCAGGGGGTAGGAAAGGATGAAGCTGCTCAGTGCTTCTCAGCACCAGCAGATAGAGCAGCCATTACCCACTGCAGCCCCTTCGCTGCTCTCAAGCTCCTGAAAATGTTCTCAGCCCAATCTCGGCCACAATTTGGTGCTGCTTTCACAGACCAAGCTGTGCCCTGGCAAGGCACCGGTATTGGGATGGCTCCCCAAGAGCCATGAGATGGTTGCAGATCATCTCACAGCCTCCAGCAGCTGTGGAATCTATGGAGTCTCCCTCTAAACAGTCACTAAAGTGATGGAAAATTACCACTGCTATGCATGAGTCTTGCTCCATTCTCAAGTTCACCGTGCCTTTCTTTTTTCTCCTGGGGAAGGACTTATCCCAGCGTAGGAAGAGTCAGGCCTGGTGTATCTAATTGAGGAGCCAGCCTCTCCCTTGTGCTCCAAGCACCAAAACACAGGCACAAACCCTCCAACACACATTGCTCAGCTGGGGCATCTTTACAACCCCATGAACACCCCCTACATTGGACAGCTTTCCTTCTAAGGTCTTTGAATTCTAAGGCAGGAGTTGCTCTCCAGCACACTGGTTTGATAATTTGACTTACTAAGAAACCTTCAGCCTCCAGTTTCCATTTCAGACCGATGCTTAGTGCTGGTTTGTAGGTGGCCAGCTGTCTGCTTGATTTGTGAGTACCCCCAAACCACTCACAAATTCAATCAACCGCCCTTGCGGGAATCACTCCCACAGTCACACAGAATTCGAGGGACATTAGAAAGAATGGCCAGTCATGAAAAGCTGACCTTCAGCATCAATAACTAATGTTGCTAAAGCTGACTCCTTAGATGTCAGTGAGATTGACTGCTGCTCCCCATAACATGCATTGATGCCAAGTGCACCTTGAGTGTGTATTAGCAATAAGTTACTGTAGGTGACTCTCGGTTTCTTCAATCAAAAAGTAATCACCCTCCTCTCTTCCCCATGGCAACCAGGGTTTAGTAATCATCTCATCACCTATTCCAAATTGATACTGAAATACATGTTCCCAAAGACTGAAAGCTCCAGTCTTTATTAAACTGCAAATATTTGTTGCTCCCTCAGACAAAGCATCTTCCAGTCTGCATGTGGATAAATGTTCCCTTCTCCGATTTGAAGTATGGTGGGATGGGAAGGGCAGAGAAGGTAAATATTTAAACAGCCTGCTAAAGGAAAGTCATGCTTTGAGACCCAGAAAACCAAATGCTCCACAGGTGAAACTTCCAACAAAAAAGCGAACAAAGGATCAGGAATGAAGTATTGCATTTTGGCCACAGGGAAGCCTTCTCTCATAGCTTTTTTTTCTGCCTTTTGCAGACAAGTTGGCAGCCTGAATTATCAAAGCATTTTGCTACACAGAAGGTATTCTCATTTGGGGGCTGATGCAGCAGAAGATATCTAAGCCAGAAATGAAGGTCACCATTTGTTTCTTTGCTGTCAGCTCTAGTTACAAGAAATTAGCTACTATGACTTCCAGCCTGGCCAGAGGTAAAACCAACAGTAGATCTCCCAGCAAACGTGCTGCCAAGGAGTCTGAAAGTGGGGAGCTGAGACTCTCCTCGAGACATGACCGAGGATGCTGAGCACCCACTTGCAAGATTGCTTTCTCCAGAACCACTTGCTTCCTAAGGTTTTTCCAACACTAGATTCTAGCCCAATACAAAATCCAAGCACTGACTTTTACTCAAAAAAACATGAAAAGTCAAGGAGATTACATAAATTCAAACAGAAATGATCACAATTTGGGCTTTTGTTTTTTTTTCCTAAATAGTTATATTGTAAAAATGATGCTAAAGAGATGGCATGAGGAAAATAGGGAAATTGTAAAGGTATAGATGCCTTCTGGGGTAATATTCAAGATGTGGGGAAAACAACTGTTCAGAGAGGGGGAAGGAAACACTATTCTGCTGCATAGTAAGACATGTGCAGCCCTTGAAGGAAATAAAAACATCCTCCGATAAGAAACCGCTCAAACAGATGGGCTACATGGTGGCACCATCTACTGGGTGTCACCAGAAACAGCTGAGAAATGGAGGGACTGAAAGCTGAGTTACTTGTTGTATCCACAGACACAAGTCAATGATGTCTCAGGAAATGCAGAACAGGGTCAGGCTGTAATGTGGGACCATCAGAGCACAAGATGCATAAAAGGATCTGCAAAATCCAGAAGAACCACTGGCTCCACCTCACAGAGACTTCCCCACCATCATACAAACGGGTGAGAAACCCTCTCCCACAGGCTCTTCCTTTCCATAGTCTTCAAAGAAAATACCAAAATAGGACACATGGAGTCTCTTTCTGGTGAGAACACACGAACCACATGCTAGCTTTTAACTAGAAAACACTATGTCCACCTTTCTCCTCCTGCATCCAAGAAATATAAACCTAAGAGAACATCCAACAGAAATGTTAACTAGCTCTCTTTCAATCCTCACAGTACAAAGGGCATGGAGCCAATTCAGAAGAAGTGTTTAAATTAAAGTATTTAGAATATATAACACTTCCATAAAAGCCTCCCTGAGGGACTCACCCTCAGTTAACATGTTTCACTTCCAACCTGCCTAATCCTTGTGCTCTTTGGTGGCTCCAGGCCTCATCTTTGACATGCATGAAAGCAACCAGCCCCTCTGCCATGTCATGGATGTGTCCTCCCCTGCCCTTGCTGTCCCACATCCCCACGGTCAGCATGGATGCCCAACAAAAGCCCTCCTCCCAAGCCCTTATCTCCCAGGCACCCTGGCTCTGCAGGTCATGGAGCTCACCCCTGCTCTCTTCAAAAGTAGCTTCCTTCAACAGAAGTAGACTTCTTATAAAGAATGCACATCCTTAATCTTTTCCTTCCAGGTTTCATAGACTGCATAAAGATTTCCCAAACGCTCGTACCTCCCTCCTAGAGAATTATGTATTGTGCCAGTCACTAGGATAAAGTTATAAGCAATTGCAACAAGAAGATGTCAGTCTGGTATTGTCCGCTGCTACAACTGCTTGATACGAATCCAACCTTTTCACAAGACTGCTTTCAGGTATATGCCTGGAACATTTGATATCTGGATTTAATCTCCACCATCACAGATTCTGTGGCTCTTGGAGAAGTTCATTAACTTCTCCATGACGTGGTTGGTCCAGAGATCCTTAAGGTGATATCAGATGAATAGGAAGTCATGTGCTTTCCTAGGTCTGCTGCTGCAATGTGATACCTTGTTAGACCTACTGAGAAGCTATCAGTACTTTTATGACCCAGGTCTCCATGATGGTTGGGCATGTCACTGTGCCCTAGAGATTCTCCAGCATCCTGAGAGTGAATTCTGGGATATCTGAAGTGGTGGTTCATTGTATTGAGACCTGTTCCAGCTCTGTAGGACACAGCCCAGGACTCCCAGCCCGTCCCTGAATTGCACCATGCAGCCATTCTGTAAGCAGCTCCATTTAAAAAGTAAAGTCAAATTAAAAATCAGCTTGAAAAGAATCCAGCATTAAAATTACTGAGCCTCTGGACTCTACAAAGGCAGGCCATTAAATTTAATTCCCATGCTTCTGTGACATATATCAGATAGAAAAATTGAGAGGGTTTTTCTTTTTTTTTATAGTTCAGCTTTGAAATCCAGTTGATGCCTCAGCAGAATCACTGCCCTGCATCCCACGCCTCTTCCTATCAAGGCTCCAGCACCACATCTCAAGGAAAAAAAAAAAGGGATTTCTACAGGGATTTGTAATGAAATAAGATACAAGTTGGTGATTGTCTTTGCGATGACCTGATGAGATACTGAAATCTTCATGCCATATAAGTGGAACTTAAATTATTTATAGATGAGCTGCTTCAACCACCAATTTTCGCAAGGCCCGAGGAAAGTCTAGATTTCACCACATTTCCCAGCTAGAGATAAAAACCAATTCAGAAAAGATTTTCTGATGACTTCATGGTGATTTTGAACTGTAGCTTCTTCCCCTTGCCCCAGCTTGGTGTCTCTCACAGGTCAGAGATATGGATTTTGTTACTTACATCAGCTTTCACTTATGGGGAGAAAGGTCTTGTCTCTGCTCTGACCTAAACTCCTCCGACACCTGAGCTCTTAAGGCAAACAGCAACATTGGATTTTGTATGACCTTTAAATTTGCAAAATTATTAATAAAAGAAATGCATGGAACAATGGTTCTATGTTTGCTCCAGCCATTGATGATGACTATGCTTTGCAATTTTTTATTTCCATTTTTAAGACCGTTAGAAGGATACTACTTGAGATGATTCGTGTCTCTGCTACAGTGACATTCTGGTATTTTGCTTTTAAGATAAATAGATAGGGGTAAGCTGAACTCCACGGAGCTGCATTTTGCAAACTAGAGGAACATAAACAATGGGCTTGTGAAAAAGGATTCTGTTTGTTGCTGCAGAGCCACAACAGAACACGGCTTAGTAACATACACTTTACAATACCAATCGATACAGTAATTGAAATATTTCAGGTACTTCTTTCAGGCTTTGCTTTTCGTTAGAAATGAATATAAACATATTCTTTCAAAACACTTGAAAGTTGCAGCTTTTTTTAAAATGATACAAAGCCCTGAGCCTTCTCCTGGCTTTTTTCAGCCCCTTCATATGTCTTAGGTTTGTAAGAGCATAGTGCACTTAGAAGCCATTAGTCACCTATTGGCATATTTAGGAGACTAATAGCTTTGAAAATCTGATCCTTATGAGCACAAAGTGTTTGGTCGTATCAGACACACACAGCATCCGATTACTTGGCAGTACAAACACAAAGAGGCAGAAGGACATGCAGGCAGTTGCCCATCCTTGCTGTTGAACCAGCCACAGCGCTCGATGCCGTGATGATGCTAGCTTAATGCCAGGGCTGGGCAGTCTGGTCCCCCAGATGGCAAAGCAACCACCCTGGGTGCCTTCCTCTCTAGGAGCATCCTCCAGATGCAGGCAGGATGCTTGTGGGAGGCTTCTTTAGGACAGGATTTTCTCTCCTAAGTCAGCTCCTGGCTAGGAAAAGCACCAACCCATTGCCCAAGCACTGTGATGTTTGTTCCTCAGCAGTTTCCAGGTGCCATTTTAAGGCTGCATCTCATAGCAGCGGGAATTCACTCCTAACGGTGGCTCTCCAAGTCCCCCTTTCCCAGTGAAACCTGGTGATGGTGAGAGACACCAAATCCCTGTGCCAGAAATGGCTGTATGTGCTGCCCATGCCCTGTCCGTAGGAGACGTGGCAAGTGAAAGAGCTGACCCACTGACTAAGGCACAAACAGGATGCTCTGGCAGCTTTGCTTACCTGGGATTCTTCAGCTCCATCTCTGTCTGCTGCCTTCTCACCCTCCTCCACCAACAGGGCATTTCTCCATCATGTGCAAACTGTCATAGCAATGAGAGAGAGAGAGAAACCATCATGGGTCTGGCTTCCCAGATTACACTATTTGCCTTCCAGGCAGACAGGGAGTTTGCTCTGGTATTGGGTCTGTCTGGGTCAGTAGTGTCATTGTTCTTCCTTGCTATTTGACAAACCTCCTGCCTGCTACACACAGACAGATCTTATCCATCACCAGCATCTCGTCAAGCATCTCCAGAGCAGCAGGGGAACAGCGATGAGATGTGCTCTTGGCCAGCTGAAAACAAGGCAGAGGACTTCCTCTTCAGAGCTTCAGTCCCACCATCAGCTCCAGATCTACAAAGCACTTGGACAGAAGGAGTGAGGTGCTGTCTGAAGGATGAGGGAACCAAGATAGACCCAGACCAGTGACTGGTGCAACTTGTTTTCTTGCCTGATGTTCTCTCAGGTCATCCCTGTCCTTTCTGCTATTTCTCCTCACATCCAACTCTGCTGCCCTTTGTGATACTTATGCCCCAGGTCAGCAGGTCTTTGCTCTTCTCCTTTCTTCACTCTTTCCACCACCACCTTTTCAGAGATGCAAGAGCAATGAGAGCAGTGGAATAATTTAAGATTTTGAGATCTGCTGTCAGAAACGAGATACCAATAAGCACCGTTGGCTACCAATGAGTCTCACCCACAAAAGTTCCTAAATCTAGGCTCCTGCATCACCCTGGCCTCCTAAAACACTTATGCTCTCCTAAAAAAGTCATCCCCAGTGCTTTCACCTCCACAAAGCCCCAGCTTTGCCCCCAGGCTGCCGGCTGAGATTTCCCAGCTGGGCACTAGGTGGCAAAACATCCCGAGAAAGGGAATTTCCCATCTCAGCCCCTTGGAAGGGGCTGTGGGAGCTTTGGGGTGTTTTTCACACACAGCTGAAAATGCAGAATTCACAACTCTAAATGCATAGAGCCCAGCAGAGACACGAGGTAATTGGTATTCCTGTCCTACCTCAGGTGGAGGTATTTGCGTAGGAGCCTCTAAAGCCGTTTCCTTCACCGCTGCTCTCCTGCTGACAGATTGTGACCATAATGCTTCAAATATGCAAACAACGGAGCCTGATTAGAGCAGAGCCCATCGATTCATAAAGATACACACTCTGGCTCCTTGTGACGGGCATGGGACAAGTGAACGTGTGGCCTGTGGATGTCTGCCAGCCCTTTGCACAGGCAGCACCTAAATGAAGAATGGACCATTTTGGCAGGATGGTTCCCCAACACCTCTCCATGTCACCTATGACATTCACCTCTCCTGCTCCCACATCCCTTCTGGGGTGGGAAAGGTGCAGTTCAATGGGAGCTCACAGGTAAGTGGAGGACAACCTGGAGATGTGTCCTGCAGGGTGCTGAGGGGAGGATGCACAAACACCGTTGCTGTGGCAATGCCACTTCTGTTTTTATGGACCCCCATCCCTTGACTGTGAGGGACAGGACCATGCATGGAGGAGAGGACACCCATCACAACCTCCCAAATCTTTCTCCTTCGCCCTGAAAGGTCCTCAGCTCCACAGATGTAGCCTGACCCTGTAGCTTTTGTCTCATGAAGGGGAGATTCCCACTGCTCCCTGTTGCATGTGCAACAAGGTGGGGGTCATCTGAACCACACCTTGAGACTTACACCAAATGCATCTTCCAGCCAGGCTCAAGGAGATCTCTTGGTGGCAATCACCTCTGCTCCCTGCTTTGGTGCCAGAGCCTTTCCCTAATCTGTAAAAGCAGATACAGAAAACCTAGGGCCATGTGCGTAACAGGCCCCAAAATTTAACCACCAGGTTATTGTGCTGTTCTTCACCCCAGGACCTGTGTCCTTCACTTACCAGCACACTTACCAGGTTCTGCTCTGTCCCTCCTATAGCATCCACCACTTTGGCCAGTTGCAGGGTACAGAGCAGGTGACTGAAAGCCACTCGCCTGAAAAAAACCCCCAGGTCCTCAGCTCCTTCCCCTCATGATTCCCTGCTGACAAGTGCCATCTTCTTATTCCACAGTAATCAGCCCCTTGATGGGACTCATGGACCGAACAGCCTCAGCTTGCAAAGTGGTGTCAGTCATTTCTGCCTTCCCTGCCAAAAGCTCTCCATCCCCAGCTCTAAATCATCACACACCGTGTTCCACTGGCTGGCGGGAGCTGGAACAAACCCACAGAAACTTGACCTCACAAGCTGCTTTTTCCTCCTCTTTTAACAATCAGGATGTTAAATTCTCACCCAAACCTCTCCTGACTCTTTGCACTTCTGCAGCCCTTTTGCTCAAAGCCCCCAGGGCAGTTTAAGGTGCAGATTTTGCAGATCATAGAGGTAATATTGGCCAAAAGGGGTGGCACCAGGCAGGGTCCAGCTCTCCAACCCTTGATGTTTTGCACTGCCAGTAGCATCTATGGGTGAAGACATTCCCATTTCCTTGAAACCAGCAACCAAGACCCCCATCAAAGAGGGGATGTGAGGGGACTTGGGGACACAGGCTGCCTGTAGCTCTGAAGAGCAGGAGACTCTCAAATGGGCACTCTCAGCCTGCATCACACCTGCCTGGTGGAGCAGTTTAATCCCACGTGAAGGCAGCGGAAAGGGGTGCTACGCCAACTCCACAGCTTGGCAAACAGAGGGGAAAATGTATGAAAAGCTGTGACTTCTGAGCATGTTCTCTGTCTGGAGTCTGCCTGCAAAACAACTCACATTTCTCAAAGGGATTCATTATTCAAAACTATTTGCTGAATAATTTCTGTGAGTAATTGCAGGTCTGAAGCTTGTCTGCAAACAATTCATTAGGAACATCCGGGCAGGCAGCTATAACTGTGCTCAGACTCTGGTCTGCGTTCCCTGGCTGTGTGTGGATCACCCCAGGTTGGGGTGGGAAGGGTAAATAAACTTGTTTACAAAATCAGTATCTTGAACAAAAAAAATAAAGTAATTGTATCAGCTTAAAATTAGCTGCTTCCACTGACACTTCCAGATGTAACTGTGGCTGAAATAGTCTGGCAGAGAGAACTGGGCATTGGGGGACCAGCCACATCCCTGCACAGGGTGTGTGACTCTGTCCTCCAGGTGCCCTGAAGTCCTCAAGGGATCAGCAAAACTGATCCCCAGGCAGGGCAAGGAGAAGAGCAGGAGACAGGGAAGGAGGAGTTGCCTCCACCCTCCACCCTTGCAGGGCCCTGAACATCATGGAAAGGGCCGTCTGCTGCAGGAGCGTGTCACAGAACAGCCGTCCCTAGAAAATGTCACCAAGCAATTGACAATTCACATACATGTTTGGAGAAGGAGCAGAGACTGACGAGAAGTGTTTCTGCAATTCAGGGCTCAGACTGTACAGTAGCACTGGGCTGGGTACCAAAGTCATCACTCAGGCTACATTTCCTGCTGAAATCATGAAATAATAGATGTCCAATTAACTGGCAAAGCGAGATGCAAAAAGAAATATTGCTTACAGAGAGCTGGCATCATGCCCATGCAGTTATAATAAGAATATTTTATTTGCCTGGGCTTTAGATAACCTATTTCTATTCTCTTTTTTTGCTGCCCTCAGGGGTCCTGAGAATGTATCAGCTTCTTGGATTAACTTTTCTTCTTCAGCATCTCTGAAGTCCTCTCCCAGCTCCACTAGCACAAATATAATCTCAAATACTGCCCTAAGAGCTGGTGTTAGAGACCAGAATATCTAACACACTCAAACTGCAAAACTGAGGCTGTGGTACTCTTCAAAAGTGTGGGAGAACAGAATGAGAACAGGGGGTAGCTTTCTTCATCCTTTAAAATAGGCAGAGCAGACAAAGTTAAAGCAGGAATAGGAAAAGGAAAAAAAACAAAAAGGCCTCCCTTGGAAAAAAAACATTTGGCAGGAAAAAAGCCTGCTTCACACTGCAGTTTCCTAAGTCAAAATCAAACCAAGGAGGTATCAATAGGACTAGACAGATATCAACGTACCATCGACCTGCCCAATAAGTTATTAAAATCCAGAGACTATTGCACACAGAAAATCTTGTGTACAGCGCTCTGGAGCCGCTACAAGGCAAGTACCACCCATCCCTGAAAAACACAACGGGAAAGGATCCAACTGCAGCACTGTCCTGGTTTTTAGCTGAAACTAAACTATCAAATCCCCATGATTTAGATTAAAGATAACTGGCATAAACTAAAACCTCTGTACAAGGTGTCCAGGAAAATCAGATTTTTAACGGGTCAGTACCTCCCTACATGTGCCGCAGCAGTAACCCAATTGTTTGCTTAACTTGTCTTATAACCACAGCCTGGGGTGGTAAGTAACCGAAACCATCTCGTTGTTGCAGCCATTCACCTACCACGTGTCTTCTGTAATTCTCTTTATCTATCTGACCCAAAAGCATTTCCAAATCCTTAGAAACAAGTTAGCAGTTGTAACCTCAGGAAAACTGGAGGCATCAAGTAGATAAGTGACTCACTGAAGATCAGAGCCTGACCCAGTTGCAGAACTAAGAATGGAAAACCCTTTGCCTTGAGCTCCCAGGCCGTGTTCCTGGTGCTCTCTGCTCTTGGGAGAGGCAACACAGAGGCACAACCCAAGGCATTTACACACAGGAATTTATTTGCATTAAACTGCTGTTGAAACAGTCCAGAAACACAACCTGTCAATTCTGTTTCCTTCTTCCTTCTTTTTTTTAATTCTCATACAGAGATTTTGCAAAATCTCTCTTTATTTGCAGAGAACTTCACTGGAGAAAAACAGGAGATAAGTCCCTAATGGGAAGGGAGCCCTTAAAATCATCTGCCCATTAATCCCTTCGCTGCTGGTGATTTCTGCTCTCCTGGACTGATAAGAGCCAGGAACAGAAGGGTGGATGGCTGTGTAGACATCAAAGGGTTAAAGGCCTTCCAGCCCAAACTCCTGAGAAGCCTGTGCTGCACAGCAAGAAAGGCACCTCGCTGTTCCAGCATCGGGCCAGAAAGCAGCAGCCCACAGGGGATGGGGCTGATGTTGCATGGGCACAAATCCCAGAGCTGACTCCTCTGCAGCCCGGCCTGAGACCTTGGACGTGTGCTGATCTCCTCCATGTCCACAGCAAGGGGTAAAGGGAAAGTCACTCTCCATCCCTCCCCCAGCTCTTTTCTGTTCTGTTCATGTTAAGAAACAAAAAGCTTAAAAAGTAGCATTTTATCAGGCATGGGGAACAAAGTCCTATTGACATGAGTGAAGACACTCAATTTGACGTGGCTCATCCTGGGTTTTTCTTCCCCTTTGGTGCCACAGTGCATTTAGGAAGGCACACAAGTTATGTGCCAGGTGGTGGCTGCATTTGCTGAAGAAGACACAGCTTTACCTTCCCATAAATTCAACTCCAGTTGCTCATGTCAATGCTGTGATCCTAAAGGCAGTTTTACAGCACATGAGGTAAAACCATCTCCAGGCTAAATTCAGAAGTGGAAATAGTATAGCTGTGATATAGCTCTGAGCCAGAAAAATCCTGCTGAGGAGCTAATTTCAACTCCATCACTTTTGGGATGGAGCTGGTGCCTGCCCGGTGCCACAGTGGGCTCTGCAGACACAGCCGCCCACTCAGAGCTGCTCCAGAGACCTTGGAGGGATTGACGTGAGCTCGGGATTTTACTCTAGAAAGTGATGACAGAGTGAGAAGGAAAACACAGGACGTGACTGGGGAGTGGAAGATGTTTCCTCTCCGACAGCATCGTCTGGGAGCCCAGTAAAGCCCCAGTTCTCACCAGTGGAAGCCTGGTGCAGGTGCAAAAAAGCAATCAAATAACCGAAAACACAATGAGACAGCCTTTTCCTGCCTTTTCTTGACCTCATCCTTTCCCAAACCAAACACTGCTGTTCTTCCAAGGGGGAAATACCCCCTGTTGCTTTTGACCAAACAAGAAAAGAAGAAAAACAAATCCAGATCCAGCTCACGCTATCTTTGGGTAACTGTCTGAAACGGGCTGAGCAGAGAGATGTCTCAGCACCACGCTGTCAAGCCCTGCAGCTGCGGGGCAGTGGGCTGCGGTCGCACAACGGCCTCAGAAATGCCTTGCCAGGGTCAGACAGATCAAGCCAAACACGTGTAGTTTCCTCAATTTTCCTGGGAAGGCACCAAATGAGATCCTGGAGGCAAATACCCAGTGTATGATTCCCAAAAGGAAGAAGATGAGAGAAAACACCAGGTTGTCGCCAACACCTTGCCCACACGTGGTTCCTTCACCAGCACGTTAACTCCACCCTGATGGGATTCCTCCTGCCATTGCTCTCGACAACCAGTACTACACAAGTCTACAGAAAGGGCAAGAAAGGATCCTACAGAAAGACTTTTCTTGTGGACATCTGCATCATAATCTCTGTGCTGTGATAACAGGCTTATCTAAAGCAAACACCAGCCAAAAAAACCCAACAAAAATAAAGACAATGTCGGTCTCGGAGTTGAGCACAAAGCAGACAATTGCCGTGTGTTCTCACACCAGACAGCATCGCTGCAAGGAGCAAGTCAGAATATTTTAACCAAAAATTTCCAGCAAAGAATCTGTTTCTGGCAACTATGCTGTATTGGAAATTTCCTCCCAATCAGCACAGCCAGAAAAAAAAAACCAACAAAACTAACACTGACAACAGCAACATAATCTATACTGAAGGCTTTTTCCTGTGTATTGGAGGAAAAAACAAAAAAGAAAGAAAGAAAAAATCACCTTGTCCTTAGTTGTCTTTTTAGCCTAAGCTGACAAACTCAAGAGCTAGATTTCAGCTAGCATCTCAATTCCAAAGGCAAACTTTGCAAGCAGGCTGCTTTCCTATTACAAATAAAATGAAAAGCATTACTCCCAAACCTGCAGACTTTCCAAAAGTCAGGAACTGCATCCAAGCACACTGACCTTTCGCTAAGCTCGAAAAAATTTAATAAATGCAAAGCACAACAGCATCTGGAACCTACCCCAACATCTTGAATTCACATTCTCACTTGCTGATGAAAGACGCTTTGCATCTTATTTTAAACAGCTTTGCTCCCAGAAATCACGCTGCAGCCTGGAGCCACGGCTGTGCCGGGGACCTGGTCAACCTGACCCGGTTTAGGTACGTGAAGGGGATGTCACCACGCAGCAGCTTCATCTTGCTACTCTGCCTCTACCTGGGGCTGTGGGGTAGAACAGAAATATGGTTTCTCCTGGTCTTACAAAGGGCTTTTGTTTTTTTGGCTGGCTCCTAGCACCCTCACCTTCCCCAGGAAAATCTGTGTGTATGATGCAAAATCAAGCTGAGAACTGCCTCGATGGAATAACACTATGAATTTTACGGTCCACCATACACTGGTCTTTCTCCTGCTGCAGCTGGCAGAAAGAAATCTGATGCTATTTTGAGAATCCAAGAAACCCAGAAAGTTCAGATTTGAAGCATCTAAATGAGAAGAGGAATAGCCATCATGATTCCAATCCCATCATTTTGAAGCAGGGATCAACTCCCAGCCCCCCTAACCAGGGACTTGCTACAATCCCCAGATCCATGCAGTGAAAACTGGCCATGTCTGCGTGTGCTGGGTTCACTCTTTGGCTGCTAACAGTAGCTGGAAGAGGAAAAAAGCAAGCAGGCTCTGGGATGTACAGCCAGAGGGATGTCCACAGCTGTGGTTAGAGCCTGACTGTCCCACACCCAACACAACACTCGCTTTTGCCTGGTGGTTGCACAACATGAGCATCCCCAGGACACAACGGGGGCTTGCTTAGGAGAACTGAAGAACAAAACTGCGCTAGCAGGGAGGAGTGACCAACCTAGAAATGACAATTCATTGCAACATACCGTCTCTAATCACAAAAATCAGCCTCTGCTTACAGAAACCAGAAGGCCATGACTTGCATATATTTCACCCTATCAAAAACTTAACGTGTTTGGTTAAACATTTCAAATGTGTCCACCAGCCCAGGACTGTGGATTGATTCTGACACATGACTTTACACACACATACATTCACACTCACAGTACATGACACAACTAATGAGAATCAAGAAACACAAGTCTAGATCATCCTAACCTGATGAAAGAACCTTTATCCAGAAGACCTGCATGCCCAGACTACTACTGGGTAGCCGTGTTATGCCAAGGTGGGTCCCCACTGTGCACAGCATTACTCAGCACTTGGGAAATGTTTATATACACTCAGTTCATTGATTTCCCATTAGCTAAAGGTCACTGAAGGCTTTGTAAAAAGCTTTATACTCAGCATGATCATTCTAGGTGACAAATACTCCTGATTTACCCAAGAGCCAAAATATACAGAGTCTGAAATCAATAAGGCATGCAAAGGTTGAGAGAGAGAAAAACTGGAGAGAGATAGAGGTGTCCAGTAGCACATGAAAGGTCATTAGCACAACCTCTCCTGCACTTCCATCCCCCGTGGACATTGCTCTGCTTGCAGAGCCCGACAGCTGGTGAAGCTGCAAACCTTCCTCTCCCAGCACAGGCAATGAGCACCTCAGCCCACTGCTATGTCTAGTCTGTCTCTAAATGACTGCTTGTTCAGTCCAAGCCTGCAAGTCCCACCACCATTCATGAAGCCACACCTATTTCAGATAATGATCATATACCAGAACACCTCAGATTTTGCCCACTGTATTCTGATAAGCTTTCACCACTTAATTATTCAATTATTTATTTTCTCCTCTACTTTTTCCCCTGCTCCTACCCCTGGAAAAGCAAACAGGGCAGGTCTCCATGCTGCAGCAGATGGCACTTGGTTTCTCAGTGCCTCCCTCTCATCTCAGCATTTACCCACTCCATAGCATCCCCATTTTGTTTGTAGATGCCCTCAACTCCCCCCACCCTTTTTATCCTTCACATCCCCAGCCCTGCTCCACTCCCTGCTGACCACTCTTTTGGCCGCTGCTGTCTTTTTGACACGTCTTCTTGGCTCTTCTCTGTCCCCTGTGCTCCTCCCATGTTTTCCACAGAGACCTGTCCAGGGTCCAAACAAAACAAGAGTCAATCGTGATGGCATTTTCCTCCATCCATTTTGAATTCCTGCAATGACAGAGAAATAAACATTGAAACTGCAGCTTCTCTGCCACAAAATGTGGCTTTGCCAAAGCTGTGTGTGATCCATCTGCCTGGGGGATAAAACACTGAAGGCACTGCCTGGTGGGTCAGGAAAAGTCTTCCTCAGTTGTTTAACACACAGTCTGGGCAGGGCTGGGAGTATTTTAATACTGGTACAGTCTGACACTCGGATTTGGCAGAGTCTGAAGATGAGAACCTGAAACAAAATCACAAACCCCTTCATCAGGTGAAAAGCAACAGCCCTGCTAATGCTCATTGACATCTTAGCTGGCCGAGCACCCTCTGCTCAAGGATGCCCAGCATTTTCCAAGATAAAGACAGACCCTTTGTACGGAGGGATGGCATGGTCTGTGCCTCCCCTGCATCCCGAGCTGCCCATAAACCAGCCAGGGATGGAGCAGGACAGTGAGCCGTGACCTCCGTGCTTCTCCGTAGCTGAGTTTCGCCCATGGACCCGTACAAGTCCTTGAGCTCTCCAAAGGGTACATGCTTAAATCAATACAGTTTTCATGCCAACAGCTTCCAGACTCGCCCTGTGGTAAGCAAAGTCTGGATGGAGGCAGTTTTGCATGGCTTTCATTGTCAAATGCTGCAGCCCTGTCTTCCAACACTCCCACCCAAGGCACTGCTCCTCCTGGAGACCTCCAAACCTCCCACGGACACAGCTCACACTTAGGAGTCCTCCAGAAAACAGGTATCTCCCCCTTTATGAGGGACACACAGAAGGCAGCTAGAGTAACTCACCAAAGGGCTTACAGCAAACAATTAGCAGCAGTGCTAATTAAAAACATGCTCCTCAGCTCTGCCCTGTGGTTTGAGGAGGAGAACATGGTCCATCACATGAGTCCCTGCATTTGTAACACCCCTATTCACATCAGCCCCTGCAAGGGACAGTCCTGCCACCCTGCACCCCACCACAGCCTGGGGGTCACCATCTCTCCAAATGCAATGGACCCCACCAGCAGTGTCCAAACCTCACAGTCCAGACAGCAAAGACACCAGCACCTGGAAAGCCAAAGAAATAAAAAGCAATAGTCTGAAGATATAAATGGTGAGCAAAGACTGCAGGACAGCCCTGCTGACCCACCCCGCTTCCCCTCTGGGCCAGTCTGCTGAAATTACTGCACCATTCGCCATCAGCACCCAGAGGTTATTTTTTAAATCATCCTCTTCCGTGTGGTTTTCCAAAGCCTTTGGTGTCCTGTGGCAGCAATTAATTTCCCAGTCTCAGGGAAAGGCTCATGAAGAAGCAAAAAGCCTGCAGAAAGGTGATTGCTTTCCACTGAATATTGTGACAGCTTTCTCGGGAGATCTCCAGGGCCTCAAGCATCAGGTTTGCTCCTGAATTCACCACCATTTCTGTTGGCTTGTTGATGCCAAACTCAAACCCTTGGACCTTGCTGCTGGCAAACAGGTACATCGACCCCAGCAGCTGGCAGGCACTGCCCCTGGGCAGAAACCAGACAAAAAAGAGAAGCTGAGGCTGCAACCCAAAGCCTCCCAAAGCAAGGAAACATCATTTTCAGGTGGGGCAGCTGGGTGTTCTGAGCACTGAAGAGTGAGAAAGGCCCAAATTCAAAGGTTTGGCTCAAAGTGCCCAAACCCACAGACAGAGGGTTTTGGTGTGGAGACTTCCCTCTCATTAAGGGGTCAGGCTGCCGATCTCACACCTCCCTTCCAACAGGAACCAGCTGCTACAACTAATTCACTTTAAAAAAAAAAAAAAGTTATTTTAAGCAGTTCCTGAATGAGGCAAAACCACAAAAAGCAAAGATGAAGTGGGGCTGGGAGGATGTCAGGCCACCGTAGCCAGCCCCACAGGAAGGCATCACAGCACGATGGGACGCTTGAGGGGACACTGAGAAGAGACAGAGGGAAAGGAGCTTCATGTCTTGCAGGGAAAGGCAGCAGGGCCTGGCTCCCAGCTCCAGCAGTGAGCTGGCAGGCAGGAGGAAGGGGGGGTCACTCACTTTTTAATTTGCACCCCCATACTCCAGCCCTTTGCGACTCAAAGTCTGGGCACTACCTGCAATATAGGTTGTACAAATGAAAGCTCCTGCTGGGTCCAACAGCCTGACCGCAGGTTTTGGTTGTGTTTTGTTCAATCATTTCACAGAGAATCTGTGACGGGAATCGCTGCTGACAGCGGGTCTGAGAGACGGACCCCTGCTGCCGCGGGAGCCGGGCTGCGGGGAGCGGCAGCGGCGTTTGTCAGAGCCCGGGAACACAAAATGGGTTTCAGATGGGCCACTGCAGAGCAGCCACACAGCCCCAGCTCCCGCAGCGCCTCACACAGACACAGCGAGGTCTTTTCCAACCTTCGTGATGCTGTGACTGCGGCGAGAGGCTCAGCCAGCCCCACCGAGCGTCACTCGTGTCCCAGGGCTCTCCCACGTCGCTCCTGTCCCAGCACGGGGCTCTCCCACATCGCTCCTGTCCCAGCACGAGGCTCTCCCACAGCACCCAGGCCAAATGCTACTCAGCTCCTGCAAGGACAAACCTCAAACCTCCACAGTCCAAGCTAGATTTACGAATTGATTTAATCAAAGAGAGAGCAGAAGAGCAGCATGATGCCTGCTTCAGACCCAGCACCGCCCACCTCTCCCCCAGCCAGCCAGCTATCGATAGCTTTATTAAATTCTGCTTTTTATTTTTCTTTTATCTCTTTTTTTTTGCTTCCTCCTCCTGCCCTTGACTAGAGGGTTTATAAGCAAGACCAGCGTGGGCAAGCCCTTAAATTTAAGCAATGTGATTTGCTTTTAAGTCACCACACCCCGCACCCTCCCTGGCACCGTTGTGCACCACAGCCGTGCAGCACCCTGCCAAGTCACCGGCTTTCCCCACGGGCTGCTGCAAAGGTCCAGCTTACATAAGAAGGAACAAACTAGCTTTTCTTCACCACCCTTTCAATGCTGCCATTCATCCCCTGCCCTCCATCTTCCCAGTGCCACCTTGAGGGATGCAAAACACACAGCCAAAACACTTCATCTCGCACGTTATCCCATGGCAAATTTTTGTTGTCTCTGGGTAATGGGTCTAGAATTTTGTCTCCCTAAATCACAAGTGAATTGAAGGGTTGAGGCAAAAACTACTACGATGCAAAGGTACCCATGTGTTAAGGATGCTCTGTAACCTGGCAAAGCCATGTCACCATTCAAAAAGCAAAGAGCTCCAAGGCCTGACAGTCCTTCCCTGGAGGACACAGGGGCTGCAGGTCCAGGTCACAGGCATCCCACCATAGCGGTGAATCCAGCATCAAACAGCAAGGGACTGAATCTGTTCAATGGTTGTGTAAAGACTTTGGCTCCAACACTGAGCAAGCACTAAAGCTGGTCTCAGTTTTACCCAGCTGGAAACATCTTGGTCAAACCCCAGGTTATTTTTGCATCTGCACATTGGTTCTGCCTGGTTAGAGACTCAGTGCTGACTTTGGCCAAGTGGTCAACCCCAGGGAAAAGCAAGCCAGGAGGGGAACAGGATGTAACTTTGCAGGCTGAGCATGAAATGACAAAGCCAGGTTTATTCAGACACAAATAGGCTGCTTCAAAGCATTTTCCCACCCCTTATAAAATCAGTACTAGCACTGTAACTATGCACACTCTAGGATTTCCAGCCCTCTTCTGACTTCAGGCCAGCACGGATGCATCCTGCCTGTCCTTTCCAATCATTCTGCCATTATTTGTCAAATACCAAATTCCAGCTCCTTCAGGAAACCAGGGGGGAAGGAAGCATGGCTGGTTGAACTCTTTGTCCTTCTCTCCCCAGCCTTGCCCCCCACACACACTTTTACATCCTCAGAAGAGCAAGAAACCCACAAAAAATGCACATTCCCAAAGCTGGAGGCTACATCCCAGTTCTGGCAACCCAGTGGTCTTACCACAAAGCTCAGCAGAGCCTGGATCCCCTTTGACTTCTTAACAATACATTCACAGTGGTGGAAGGGTGGGGAAGGAGGGCTTCAAAAGAAAACAGCAGCAAGGAAGAAGCTATTTTGAATCCAGAAGCCATCCACTGCAACATGGAACCCTCTCCATCTGAGCTTGGCTGCTTCTCACAGCAAGGGCTTTGAAGCGTAGCACTGGGAAACGAGGAGAGAGCGAACAGCACCCAGTGCTTTGGTTGGCTACATGTCTACAAATATTAAAATGTCTTACATGTTGATGAAGGATGGACTTGACAGGGTGGAAGAGGGAAAGTATAGAGTACAGAGCCCTCAGTGGCCTTGCACCATCCATCCTTTCACCTGGCTGCAGCTCTTAGGGAGGCTGATGAAGCCGTTGGGACGTTGGCAGCCAGCTCGCTGAACCTTGCACGTTGGGGTGTGTGGACCTTAGCGTGATGCAGGGCAGGATCAGCACACACTGCTGGAACTCACCCCCTTTATCTACCTTCAGATGGGGAGAGAGAAGTCAGTGTGTTCAAAGTCTCCCCTCTCTTGCCAGTGTCCGCAAGGGAAGGGAGGGCTGTTTCTTTTATTGCTGTTAAATGACAAGGCAGCTGTAAGGAGAGGGGACACTCTCCCATCACACGGAGCAGCTGCTCTTGCAGGATTTGCACCTATTTTGCACCTTCTCTGTCGATTGTACAACCAGAACCTTGCTGCCAAAAGTGACAGTAACACTCTGCAACCCATTCCTCCTCTGCCCTGGGTGACTGACTGACAGCTGGTGACCTTGAAAAGATGCTCCTAGGCTCTTGCCTGGGACAAACCATGGCCATGAATCACAGGACAACTGTGCTTGAGGAGGCAGCAGTTGGTTTGCAGGGTGAGCCAGCATCACAGGGGCACATCAGCCAAGCAGCAGTCAGAGGGGCAGGAAGAGACAGGGCCAGATCAAGAGGTGCAGGGGAAGCAGCTGGAAGGAAGTTTTCATGGCATCTGCACCACGGTCCTAGCTGCTCATGTCTACACATACTAAACATCAATTAAATGTAAATTAAAAGAGAAAAAATAAACACTTTGTAAAGCAAAGAGATTAAAACATCCATGCTGTATCTCTGAAGAGCAGGATGAACCCACCCTGAAGAAATGTAAATGTAGCAGGAACCAAGACACTCCCGGGATTACTCATTACAGGGGACGAGATTTTCAACATCTTTCTGTTTTGCAGCAATTAGCTGGTAACTGGAAAAAAAAAATTGAATAGATCAACACTTTTCTATTATTAGTTTTAAATAATGACTCAGAAACAGGCACTTCCTTTTTCCCCAGGCTGTGAAGAGCTAAGCACCAAAAGCCTGATCATGGCCTCAGGCTCATTTAAACTGCAAATATCTCTGCAGAAATTACAGGAGTGGTGTGAATACGATGAGAAACAAACTCTTTGTTTGGAGCATCACTGCTAGCAATTACCTTCCATTTACAGGTTAAAAAGCTTGGTACAGTGCATTCGCTAGGAAGAGCACGCGATGCCGAGAAGATGTGAACAGAGGTTGGGGAAGCGATGAGAGAGAGGGGAAAAGTCACGCCTGGTGATGACCTCGGAAAGAAACTGAGTAAAAGGCCAATATAAAGAAGTCTGCTCAAAACACAAGGCTGCCTCTCAAGGCCTGACCCTGGACCTTGACCACTGATAGCATCCACAGCTCACAGAAATAATTACGTATTTCAGCTCTCAAAGAGTCGCCTGCCCGATCTGCTAAGCAGACAGTTTTTGCAGAGCAATTCAGTGAGAAAAAGCAGCAGATTCAGCTGATGAGACACAAAAAAATCTCTCTAAAACCATTAATTTCTTTTGGGAAGCAGCCCACGTGCTCTGAGCACAGTGGGCAACCACCACTCCTGCAGCAGGTCCCAGTAAGGCAGATGATTAAATCTGCATCAGTCACTTGCTATAAACAGGAAGGCAGCGGATGAGGACGCAGTGTCAGGAGCAGTAGCTGGTGCTCTAAAAACAAATGAACTTTGAGTTCACCTTGAAGCCTGCTGATTGAAAGAAACCTTTCAGATCTTCTTCTTCCAGGGATAAGCATCTGCATCCCTGCCACGTCCCTGCAGAGCACATACAGGAATGAGGACATAGCACAGTTCTCAAGGGACTTGCTCTGTACACAGCAGTGACCAGGCCACCGAGCAGCACACCACCTCCCCGTCCTGTAACCGGCTGCAGTACGGTGACCTGCATTTCTGCCCAAGCTAGCACAGTGTGAAGCCTGGATGCCAATTTCTGGACAGCACGTCCATCCAAGAGCACAGCACGTCCATCCAAGAGCACACACTGCCCACCCAGGTTGGCCACAACCCCTAAGAACTTCAGGCGCTCTCCTGGAATGGGACACGTTAATGAAGATGCTCCACACTAGCAAGGTACACAGAGGTTGAGGAACCTCAGCTTTCAGAAAGTAGAGTCCCACCACCACTTTGCCAGAAGGTGAAGCAGTGCAGAGGTAGTTCTGGCCACCTGCACATCCTGAAACATCCCATGGGGATCGGTGTCACTGCTCCCAACCACCATTTCCTTCCTGTGACTCTGGCATCACACTCACCAGCTGTGAGTGGCGTGTGCCACCAGCGCCCTGGTGCTCTTCCAGGGCGGCTTGGCAGAGTCAGGCACCAACCCATCTGATCTGCCCCGAGCCCAGCTCAGAGCAACCACCAGCAGGCACGGCTGGTGAAGGCACCACCAAGAAACCCAGCTCCCAAAGACACTTCAGTGCTCTGCACACCTCAGACCTTCGAAACAACAGCCCTGAGACAACACACACAGGCAGGTGCATAACTTCTTCGGCTTTTCTTTTACTTTTTTTTTTTTATTCCTTCCCTTCCTTTGTCACAACACACACTTTGTATTAAATATCTTAAATATATTAATTTTTAAAAAGTATTAATAAAAAGCTACTGAAGGGGACAGCTGGCAGAGTGACCCATTGCAAAAAATGGGGACATTTTTAAAAAAAAAGGTAACAAAAAAACCTGGCATTTTTTGCATACGCCCAGCTGGCTGGAACACCCTGGACTCTGGCATTATTGCAAAAATGGAAGGGGAAGCAGTAGAAAAAATATATTCCATTGTACCAACCTGTAAGGGGAAGGGAGTTAACAGCAAAAATGAGGAGGTTTTAAACATTTTTGGTATTTCAGATGTTCCCTCCCACACCCACCGCCCAATCACTTTTAGTCTTTAAGCAAGTTTTCTGGCTTGGGGTAGCCAAAGAGTACAAAATCTGCTTCATAAAGCTTGTAGAGCTGCTGCCTCCAAGCCAGTGGGATTTTGGCAAACCAGTTATCTTCCCAGCTGCTAGCAGTCCTGTTCCGGTAGCTGGGGGGGAAGCGAAGCAGCCTGTCCACTTTGAGGAGCTGCAATAGATAAGCAGCATCCTCATCCAGAGTCTCCAGCTTCCCGATGAAGTCGTAGTCTATCTGGCACGGGTGGCACAGACGGTAAACCTGCCTCCAGTGCTCATTGAAAGGGGCCATCTTCTCTGTCCTAGGATCCAGTAAGTACTGGATAAAGTCAGAAAAGGACACTTTGAGGCCTGCCCCAAAGGCCTCGCTCACAGAGGTGGGAAGGTTGGTGTGGTTGGAGTACAGTTTGAGCATGGGGACGGCAAATCGCCGGTAGAACTCCTCATTCTCCAGCTCAAACTTGCTGCGAAAGGCAGAGATGAGGCGGACAAAAGGGTCTCGTACAAAGAGGAACTTGGTGTACTTCTTCAGCTTGATCTTCATGAGGTGCCGGGAGAACTTCCCGTAACGGCGCCAGAATTTGTTGAATGTCAAATGGGTGCTGGTGTTGTGGACGTGTTCCCGGGGGATATCCAGAGGGTTCCGGTACGGGACCCCCTGGTCCAGCAGGCTCTCACTTAGCACAATCATCACCCGTTTCCAGTTGGTGCAGGCCACCTTGGGGACATAACAGTAAATGATGCCGTGGCGGTCATCGACGATCAGGTGGTTAAGCTCATAGTTTGGGATGTCATCAAAGGAGCGCTCCTTGGTGGGGAAGGTGAAGCTGGAATTGGCACAAAACTCCCGCAACATTCTCTGCCTCTCTACCTGCAGTTTCTCTTGGTCCAAGCTGTTTCTGTCATTGTGCGTAGACCAGTCATAGCCCCGCACGTTCTCCTCCAAATTGCTCACCACAGGCTTGCTGGAGCCCTGGACGAGAAGCTGCTCTGTCTTTCGGGGGACAGAGCTATTCTGTTTCAGGCTTGAACTAAGCAGCTTTGCCAAAAATTCATCCACGTCTGGCAGGGCTCCCCAGTCCTCATCTGCTGTAATACCAGGGATGGCTCCTGGGGAATGAGGCCTGGAGAAGGATGTATGCAGGTAGAAGTGAGCCGTTCCCACGTTGTCCCAGTACACAATGATCAGGAGGATCATGAAGATGGAGACCAGCACCACAGAGAGACGGAGGAGCCGTGCTTTGGTCATTCTGACACCTACTGTGATTACTGGCTTTCACCTGGATTCACCTCCGGCTTGCAGAGTGAGGCTTGGGATCCAGCATGGTGCTGAAGACCAGCAGCCTGGAAAGGTACCAGAAAAAAGGTTAGTCGAACCCTTAATCACTCTAGGTTTGAGAGAATTACCTTGTGCAATGAAGACTTGTCGCAGAGTTGACTCTCCATTTCCACATGGAGAGAGCTGTGTGAGTCTGAGGTACCCATAGAGACCTTGTGCAGCTGACTGGCCAAAAGGAAGCATAATGTGCTGCATTTTTACTAGTTTCCACAGGAATCACAAGTTTTTTACCAGATCACAAGCTTCTAGAGTCATGTGATTTCAAGAGAAGCTCTGTTTCCATTTAAAAATTGAATAAAATATAAAGATTTCAGGCCTAGAGTTTACAGAGGGAAGTTTGAGAGTATTAAAAAATACAACTATATAGAGAAAGTATGCAGAGCCAACTACCTCTCAGACCTCCTTGATTTTTAAATGTATCTAACACACCACATGAAGAAAAGGGGCTCAGATCCATGACTTTAGCTTGTGATATCACACTCTGGTCTCATCTCCCCATGAAGATGGCCTGTTCCACCATGTTAAAAACAAATCCATTACTGGAGTTGTAAATACATAGCTGAAGATGCCACTGCCTCAGTGGCTAAAGCAAGCTCCTGTTGAGAGAACATTGCTGACCTGAACACACCATCTTATCTAACCTGTGTGAAAGCACTCAGCAGATGTCACCTCTGCAACTGTTCTTGGTAGCTACTTCATTTTGTCAAGAACAGAGATTACACAAACAGTTTTCCTACAAAAAACCCCAAAGGGACACAGCCCTGATAAGAGCCACACATCAATCAAAATCTAAAGGAATGATTACTTTTAAATGAATGATTTCTGAGATTAAGGATGCTCTGGTAAATCTTTGTCCATGTCTGTTGATGTGTGGCTCTTATCAAGGCTTTTCCTGCTTTAATGTAATTTGTATTTCGGTCACACTCATCTCTAAACAACTCTTGATCACCAAAGAGAGGCAAGAAATCACTGTTGAAAGGGAAGTTCAGATGATCTTCTCTGTAGGGAGCAGCAGGTTTGTTTTCTTCTGGTCCAAGGCTTCACGCAGAGGCAGGCTGGCAAACCAGCTGTGCTCTCTCCCCAAATGATCAAGGAGCCAGTACCTACAGCCAGGGAAGAACACCACTGTAAAGCAAAGAGCAGCTACCTGACATTTTGAGAGAGGAACCAAGGTTTGCAGAGACTAGTTTTCCAGTCTCTCTCTGCGAGGTTTAACATCAAGAGACAAGCAAAAAGTAGTCACTCCATTCTCCTCCTGCCCTCCAAGCACAGTTCAGCCCCCGATCACAAACACAGAACAGCATCTACAGCTAGGAAACAAGAGCCACCCTTTCTGCAGACATCCCTGTTCTTTCTAACGACTTCAGAACAAGCCCTACAGACACCAGCTCTGAAACCACAACCACTTCAGGGTGAGCTGCCCTGAAAAGCTTTTCAAAATGAAGACTCCATCTCTCTTCCTCCTGAAACAGAGGTTGCTCCCCAACCAGTTCACACACCACCCTTAAATGGCACCAACCCCAACCTGTACAGGGATGCAAAGAACCTCAGAGTCCAGATGTGCAAAAGTGCTGAGCTCTGTCATTCCTGGGGGAAACATGCCCACCACCTTTGAAGCTCACAGCAGCCTTGCATCGAATAACTTGTCTGAAGAGCCATTTGTGTGGCTGTGCTTACACCTCAGGGATGCCAGATTTTAACAAAGTCCTGGTTTCAAACACTAGACCAAAAGTATTAGACCAGAATTTAGTAACAAACAGGAACAATACCACATATGGTTACATATCAAAGTATTAGCTCAGCTTCTCCCAAAAGATATAAAACAAAGAACCGAAGGTTTATGGTTTTTCCACCCTGGTGTATTTATTTACACTTCAGAGGTAGGGAGAGACAGAAATTCAGAGTAGCTTTGCACTGCAACACCAAATGCTGCTTTTCCTGGAGCCAGGGTCTTATCCTACATGTGAAGAGGAGCTGGAGGAACTGCAGACATAACACTTTGCACTCTGTGGAGCAAGCAGCAGGTATTACTCAGCAGTAATTCTCTACATTTAGCTAGTCGAGATTGAGGATGGAGCAGATGTAAGAAGAAACACCCAGAGAGATGAGCACGGAGTCAAAAAAGGGGCAAATTACATATGTGCGTCAGCACTTCAGAGCAAGCATCTCAGCCCAACAGCAGAAGATAATGGAGTGATGCTGCCAAGCCTACTGCTTGGCACACTTCTGGGTTTGCTTTTTGCCTGGATCTGTTCTTGCTTTCAAGCTGGTTAGCTGTTCGGGGCAGGGGCTGCTTCCTATTCTGGATGAATAGGGTGCCCACTGCGCGCATAATTCCGAGCACACTGGGTTTCCAACGCTGCCGAGACCTTTAGGCTGCCTGGAATGCAGCAAGCCCAGAAAGCTGCACGGAGCATCCCTTTCTGCCATCCCTTTACCCAGCAGCTTCCACAGCCTCAGGCAGCACAGCAGCCTGCTAGCATTTCTGCAAAGCTCTCCCACCCTGGCCTGGGCAGATCACCCTCTTGGCAGCAGGGACAGAAGCAAATGAGACACTGTGTGTGGCACACGCATTCCTCAGGTGAATGGAAAGAGGGCTCCTCGTCAAAGCCACCACCAAGCGCACCCCAAGGGCTGGAGCCTGCTTTCCAGGACACAGCACGCAGGCCTGCCAGAGCATTTGGCTTCTCCAAGACACACAGCAGCGAGCAGCACAGAATCGAAATGACTCCATTTCTATTAACTCTATCAGCACCAGAGAGGAGCCCTGGAAAAGAGCAGTAACACAGCTTCACTCCCTCTCACGACAGAAAACAGACTACTCCATTGACTACGATACATCCTCTTCCTGAGCACTTCATAAAAGATGCTGGACTGAAAGCACAAATTAGAGGTCTCTGTGCACATCAGAGGGAACACGCCTCCATCCTCCCCTTGCCAAAATCAAAAGGAAAAGCATCCAGGAGGAGCCAAGAATTTACATTCAAGTTTAACTCAAAGTCACCAGCCAACAAGAACGTGCACCAGGATCCACACAAAGCTGCTTCTGTGACACGATGCTGGCAAACCGGGAAACAGCCCAAGTGTTATAATCGTCCCACAGAGTCCCCTGAGCAGCCATCCCATGATCATCTCCAACCCTGAACTTGGCCCAGGTGTGAACTAAGGACTTTTCTCCTCTTCCGAGAAAGACACCGAGGTCTGAGGTCACTGGTCCCATCCCTTCCTATCACAAGCTGCCAGGTCAAATAACCACCTCTGAAACTCTCAAAACCAGAAAGAGGGGATGCGTCCCCAGTGTTCTTATTGCAAAAGCTATTGCAGATGCAACTCCTCAGGGATTTGGAAACCTTATTTGCACTTCACAGCCCGATTATAACTGTTTGTTCTCAGGGCAAACAGCAGCTTAAGCAATTCTTGTCTTTTTCTTCCTCTCCTCTTAGCTTTGTGCAACAACTACATTCTCTCTCAGCCTCTCTTTGCAAAATAAAGTAACTCCAGCTCACTTACAGGAGAAGTAAGGCCTACAGAAAATAAAGGAGCTCACACACAGGTATGTACTGGAGAGAGGGGACAATAACCCCTCTCTAAAAACAGTGATGGTTTCAAAGGGACTGTGCCTCCAAAGGCTTGGGTACAGATTCCATCCCTTCTTGCTTTATGTTTTCCCAGGCTTGTCCCTTTCCCATTGCTCCTAACTCCACAGAGGGAAGCACAAGGCACAGATGAGGCACTAAGCACCAGCTCACCTCTTCCAGCTCCTACTCATTCTAACATGAGAAGATACAGGATTTCAGGTAGCTTGCTTGGACTTTGCCTGCTTCTGAATATGGAAAGAGGTGGAATGAGAACTTTTAAAAACATACAAAAAACCCCAGATTCAAATGAATACTTTCCCTCTGGGAACCTGCATTCACCAGCAATCACTCCACCCATGCAGCCTTCTTTACCCACACACCATGGTACACACCTGCTACCAGTTACGCTTAGGGAATAAGGAGGCTCTAGAGAAGTGAAACCAATTTAACCTCCTGCAGATGCAGGAGAATAAGCTGACATCAGCCAAAGCAGGTGGATGCTGTACCAATAACCAGAAACTAGTTTCACAGCTTGGCCACCACTCAGTAAATTGCTTCTCCCCAGCAATTGTTTTAGCTCATGTAATGACATCAGCAGTTACGTTGGTACATATGCGTAATGAAAGCAAAAAGCATGGTCTATATTGTATGTTTTACAACAATTTAGCATATATATGCTAGAGACCAGCAAAAGAACATCCTAATCTACGTAGTCATCTCATCCTTCCATTGTTGCCACAAAGCCTGGTTTGTACAGGCTTGGCCTCTTTTTTAATATCCATACTTGGAAGTTGTCTCAATAACCACACCTCTAAGGTTTCCTAAAGGAAAATCCCAAAACACAGCATGTCCCGTTGGTTCATTACCTTTATCACAAACTTCAAGCCTTCCAAACACAAGAGGAGCCTCAGCAAACTTCAGTACCTACAGCCTGGGCCAACAAAACCCCAGGAGATTTGTTGTATGTCAATGCAGAGGGCAGAAATCAGACCCTGCCACTCGCACCGCCTGTGTTTGCCTCACAAACACCTGATTTAAGCACAGTTTTCTGTGCACCGTAGTTCAGCTCTGCACTGAAGTTTCGTGTGTGAAGTTCAAGCAGGATTAATCACGTTAACAGCCAGCTCTGTGAAGTAACGTGAAAATCCACACTCTACCGTCAATAGAAAAGCTCTTCTGAGGAGGCTCTTTCCTGGGTTTGCTTTTGTAGCCGCTCAGACCGCAGACACTTCGGAGTCCAGAGGCAACACAGACTGCAGAATAACGGGAAAACTGCCCGAGCAGGCTGGTACCGAGCCTCGGGCCCTGCACCGGCGGCACAGGGGGAAAACCAGCGATCTACGGTCTGGAGAAGAGGAACCATCACCCCGCAGACCTCTGAGCACCCACAGACCCCACCGCCTCCCTGCCACCGCCCAGCATGAGAACGGGCAGCGCTGCCCGGCCCAGGGGTCCTGAGGGAGCCGTGCCCCGGAGCCGGACAGCACTGCGCCCTACCTGGCACCCTGCGACCGGCCGGGGAGAGCGGAGGGAAAGGCGGAGAGGACACCGCGTCCCGGCTGCAGCTCATAACGGGAGCTCGCCCGGCCCCGCCGCGGGGCGGCCCCTCCCGCCGGGACCGCCTCACCCGCGTCCCGGGCAGCGCCGCCGCCTGAGCCCTCCCCTCGGACCCCCGGGCCCTGCCCCGCCCGCAGGCAGAGCCCGTCCCCACCCCGCCCTGGGCGGCCCCGCGCTCACCTCCCGCCCGGGCAGCGGAGCCTTCCTCCTCCTCCTCCCGCTGCCGGTCCCCGTCCCGCCGCTACCCGGGCGCCGCCGCCTCTCGCGAGACGCCGGGACCGGGGGTCCCCGCGGGGCCGCGGCGCAGGCGCTGCTCCGCCCGCCGGCGGGAGGCCCCGGCCCGCCCCGCTCCCGTGACGGGGCCGGCGGTGCTCCCCGCCGTGGGTGGGACCACGGGCACTGAAGGCAGCGGGGACTCGGGCGATGTCAGTGCGGCCCAGCCTGGCAGGAGGGCCCGTAGGCCGGGCCGGGAGCGGAGGGGCTGCCCCGGTGCCCGCGGGCAGCAGCCCACGGCTCCTCACCGCAACCGGAGCCCGCTACAGAAAACCAGGGGTGGCAAACGCCGAAGGGATAAACCTCTCCTCAGAGCGGTCTGAAGTGGGGCTGCGCTACCCAACCCGCCTTCGAGCAACGACACAAGGAAAGTTTAACCTAAAACTCATATTTTAATTGCTTACAGGTTGCGTGGAGGACTCGAACCCCACCCTAACTCTGTGCGTGTATTTAATTTCCCCACAGATTGGGGGCTCAGGGGCTGCAGAGGTGAGAACCCCCCCTCCAACACCTGCCCTGTCCCAGGGACAGGATGGGGAATAGGAAGATCCAGCAATGGATGTAGTGGTGACAGTCCTCATTGCGAGATGGACACAGCATCCCGAGATGGACACAGCATCCCGAGATGGACACAGCATCCTGAGAGCCTGCATCGCTGCACGCTGGAGCTCGCAGTTTGATGTACCCAGTTTCAAGCTGTTTTACAGAAGAAAACCCAGCCTTTTGGGTTCTAGCCCAGCAGCCTTTATTAGCAACAAAGTAGAGATAACTGGATACAGCAAGGGTAGAAAATGCTGCGGTTACAGCTCCCTTTGCTACTCTTATCATTTGTGATCGAGAAGAATCAAATCAAAAAGCCATTAGCCCAGCACTGAAAAGGACCATGGTCCCCCTTTGTGCAGGAGATGGGCTGCAGCCTCACCTCCAGCAATTATCAAAGCTACAAACAGTAATTTACAGATTCCACCGCCAAAATCTCAGTCCCTAGCTTTTACATTTATTAACAGACTTAAAATGTAGGTTTTACAAACAGAGAAATTAGCACATCAGATAGCTCTGGCCTCCTCACAACAGTCATGGCAAATTATCAAACTCTGTTATACAACCTCCCTTCAGAGATATGACCTCAAACCGATGCATTGAGCTTAAATGTCCCACTCTTTGTGTGAAATAACTCCAAACACTGCAACTTTTCATGATGACTCAGCCCGAAAGTATGTAGTGGAGATGTATATACTTGGAAAACTCCCATTTTCCCTCAGTTTTGGTCCTTCAGTGTTTGCAGGTCACGTGAGGTCTTGTAAATACAGGCTTGGCTCCAGACCTGCTGGCACAGGTTTGCTGCACACACAGGCTGTGCTTATTTTATCTGTGTGTCCCCTTTTTATATCTTTGTTTATCTGAAAGAGTCAGCCTCGGTGAACAAGCCTGACCTTCTACTTTGCCATCGCACCTTTTCCTGCTTCCTTCTGTTTCACGAGGAAAAGCTGCTGCTGCTTGCTGTACCAGCTTACACACTTGCATTGCATCCCCACTTCAGGGTTTTAAGGTATTTTATAAACACAAGTAATCTCAGATTCCTCGGCCCTGGAGTGAACTATCCCTCATCTTCCTGACATAGCAAAGCAAGAGGCATAGAGGGAGAGGGAGCATGCGCAACATCATGCAGCAAGTCAGAAAGAGCACGTAGGAGAACTCTTTGCAAGTGCTGCAGCTGTAAAAAAGGTTCTTCATCCCCAGGAAAAATGCACAAACCTAGCTGAGATTGTCATCTTAGATACCTCAGTAGACCTAGGAGGGAAGCCACTCCCCTGTTTGGGGCATGGAGTCACTATTTATTCAGTGCAATGACCAGAACCACTTTATTTGCAGCATATTTTAAAAGCAGGGAAAATATTTTTTTAAAGCCCCATTTAGAGCAGCCTGCTGGCTGGAAACATTTGTTCCAAAAAGAAAAACACATTCCCACAGTTTACCTCCAGGCTAGCACTTATCAGGGTCTTCACCTATCACCGTGCTGCTTCTCCTGCCTGCAGTCAGAGCTAAAATGCTCTGTAGACGGAAAAGAGCTCAGAGCAATCTCTGACTGCTCTCACAGCCAAACATCTGCTCACCCAAACAGCATTCCAGGCGTGCATTACACCTCCCAGCTTCACAGCAACACACAGGGACAGCAGGGAAGAATGGGAAAACTATTTATCAGGCGTTTACATTTGGTTTTAATCATCAGGAAGCCTTTTGGATACATGGGTGGCATCTACAACTTTGTCCCGGGGAAAAAAAGGCGGCTTGGGCTCCATGCTGACATCTTCTGGGAGGCAAACACTGCTGGGAAAATGAGGTTTTCCTCTTCTCTTGGACTCTCTTAACACCATACTTGTCTTAACCTGAAGCTAACAGCTAGAGTGCACAGTACAGAGGAAAGACTTGTGGTAGGGATATGGAAAAAGTAATTACAACGTATGAATTCCTTCTTCCCTCTGCTACCCTTGCATCTCTGCTCTTCAGCATCACAACACAGAAGCCAAAATAAATTTTAAATACCTCAAGTGTGGGGGCCAAATGGATGGGGCCAAGCTCTTTTCAGTGGTGCCTGGTGACAGGACAAGGGGCAATGGGCACAAACTGGAACACTGGAAGTTCCAGACAAACTTAAGGAAAAGGTTCTTCACTGTGAGAGTGCCAGAGCCCTGGGACAGGCTGCCCAGAGAGGGTGTGGAGTCTCCATCTCTGGAGATGTTCAAACCCACCTGGACACTTTCCTGTGCAACCTGGTGTAGGGAACCTGCTCTGGCAGGGGGGTTGGACTGGATGATCTCCTGAGGTCCCTTCCAACCCCCACCATCCTGTGATTCTGTGATTTTAAGGCACACTCCCTCTGCATCCGCTTCCCCGACTTCCAGCAGTATTGACATTGCAATCCCTTGAGAGTTCTGCTCCCTGCTGACTTCTATTTAGTCTTCGTCTGGTTCCCCAGGCGAGCGACTGGCTGCTGCTTTTGCCGGCTGCTGGCACCATCTGCAGGCCCTGCACGCCAGGGAAGATGAAGTACTTGGTCAAATTTCTCACACTTCGATGTGAGTCTCGTTGCCAGTCAAAATGTGGAAGAGACAGATTGCCACGGGCTGTAGAAGGGAGTTTGGCAAAGGCACCAGGATCTGCACATCGCTGCCTTAAGAAAATCCCAAGGTGGGATTCAGTGGAAGCAGTCTGTTGTCACATGGCTAACTCAGATTACATTTTGTAATCACATATGGATTAGACTAGGATTATGAACACCTCTGAAGATGTTATTTTCTCTTCTTAAAATGATATTTGTGGCTAAGAGGGGGATGGAGTGTAACTCATTGCGGAACACTGCCCATGTCATCGGTTGCAAAAAAACCAATAATAATTTAAAAAACCCAAAACTTAAGACTTGGCTGTCAAACCCCCTACCCACGTGACTGCTTTCCCAACTGGACCATTTGTGTTGCATTTACAGCTCTTTATGTTCAGATTGCAACAGAGCAAGTGCTGAAGAATAGAGTAGTGCTCCCTGAGCCAGCCAACTTGGTATTTCACGTACTGACCCTTGACTTGTGTCTGTAGGACCCGTCCTTTGACACCATCAGTGTTTCTCTGCTGGATGTTGTCCTTCGGCAGCACTTCTAGTGGAGTCCCTTCTAGCCAAGGCAGGGAGAGCTTCATTAGAAACAGTGGGAGCAGAGCATGGTTTAAAAACATTTTGCAATGCACGACTTCCTAATAGCTAGCCAAAATAAATGAGAGCATTGTAAATCGTAAATCAGAAGTTATCCTTTTAAAAAAAAATTAAAAAAGAAGAAAAAAACCTAATTGGCATGGGTAAGCACCTCTTGCCTGAGTGGGAAAGGATTCTATTTACATCTCAATAGGATTTGGGTATCCAGTTCCCCTAACCTCATCCTGGCCTGGTGTGTCTGCACAAAGCAAGATAACAGAAGCTGCCAGATGGTCAGTGCAGCCTGTCATGTCTTGGTCTCCTTGCTGGGGCTTGGTTTGGATGTGAAACTGCCTGAATGACTGGGGACAGATCAGCAACTTGCTGCATATGAACCCAACCCAACACTAATTCTTCCCCCTAGATTACAGAGGCATAATTGAGGCAGTGGTCAGCAAATAATATGTTTTCTTACCTGTCAAAAGCTTCTTAAACCATATTAAAAAAAAATTAAGATCAGATTACTAGCAGTTCTGACCATTAGCCCTTACTCTGGCTTATTTCTCACATGACAATACGTCTTTTTCAACAGAGCTGATGCAGGATGTCACCAGCAGCTTTTTGGCCCCTACCTGAATGGTGGCTGATAGGAACCTTGACCTTTGTGGTAATGGACATGCTGCTACTTGCAGCTTTTGACTGATGGAAGAGTCTAGCTCGGTGCAGGTGGTTCTCACAAGCTTTGTCTGTGTTGGGGCTTGAGGGAGTCCAGTGCTTAGCTTTCGAGGTCTGAAAGACACCAAGTTATCTTCAGTGGTCATGTCTCTCACCTCCGACTGTTGTCACATTGTACCTAAAAGATTCCCTTCACAGTTGACTTTGGCTTAGCTTGCTGTTTAGGAGGAAGTCAAGGGTATTACAAAAGAATAAAGATATTTAACTTATTTCCTCATGCAGTTTGCACTGTGTTTTTCTTACCATATTTAAAAACCACCCTAGCTCCACTGGATCTATGCCTTCTGCTCAACCCATTCCCATTAGAAAGAAACACAAAGGACTTACCCTGTGGAAGTTTGGTTCAAGAGACCGTGATCTTTTCTTTCTGGCTGTCCTCTCAGCAGGTATCTCCTGGTCTCTCCTGTTCTTCAGCACTCCCCTGGTTGGGGAGCACATCTGTCCCCCAGCTGTAGGCTCCAACAGCAAACTCCCAACACTTGCACTGTCTCTAGTCTGACAATCTGGGGTGGAACTGGCTTCTAGATACTTCAGCTCAAGTGTATCCTCCTCAGAGAAGCGGGCTGAGGAGACATGGCTCCCAAAGTCTCTGTGTTGGGCTCTGGAACGGCGACTGGCTGCAATGAGGGAGATGCTTTTGGTGTTGGCAGCAATTTCCTTCAAGGTCTCCAGACTCAGTGGAACAGAAGCAGTGTCTGCAGGTGACTTTTTCCCATGCAGGTCTAGAGAGGTGGAGGAACACAGCCTGGGAGTCATCTTTCCCTCAGCAACACCTGTTGGTATCTGCTAAAAATCAAAGCAAATGCAGCATAATATATTTTCATTCAGAGCTTTTATACTTTTCACCTTCAAAGCACTTTTGAACATGTTGAACACTTTGAAGACATTAAATTTCACCTGAAATATTGGTAAAACAACTTTTATGTATAGAGAGAAAGCTTTGCCTTTGCTTCTATCCCCAATATAGAGCCATGAAACAAGTCAGCTGGCAAGGAAGAGACTGGTGAACTCCTAACTCCTAACCACGACAAATGTGCCTGGAATTCAGTTCCCACCATACTAACCTGCTGAACTGGGCCTTTTGGCAACACAGGTAAAATTGAGCTGAGATGGGTATCCAGAGACCCCTCCTTCCTACAGGGTGTGGTTTTAGATGATCTGCAACTGCCACTGTGAAATGAATATGCCAAGAGGTTAAGAGATGAAAGCACAGGCCCTTTATCAACAGGGAGAGATGAAAAGTGTCTAGATAAGACCTCTAAAGCTGTGGGGAAAGGCAGAAGCCTGGTAAACATGGTAATAAAGAATGCAGCAAGGACTTCAGGATTCATGAAGGAGAGAGATTTTGTCCCCTGATCCTCACAAACTTTGCATCTCCCATAGCCCTCTCTGCAAAGAAGGTTCCTGCTAAAACACTGACCTACTTTGCAGGAGCAGTATACCAGGAAACTTTTCTTACAGATTCCAGTTTCTGGAGGTTCTTCCAGTTTTGTATCACCCAGCTTTGGGGACTTACCTAGGAGCTGCCAGATCCCCATACCCTAGAGAATAAGTCTAATAATGAGAAAGGTTCACATTACCTGTCTGACTCAAGGACGATGGAGGGAATGTCAAACTTCACTCCCCAAGGAAGATCCTTCACGTTCCCAGGTAGACCCTTTCTGACCTGATCTTTATTTAGAGCCAGATGCTGACTTACATCCAGAGGAGGGCTGTTGTGGGGCTGCAGGAAGAGGGAAGAATGAGATCCTCAGCAGATTTTTCTCACTGTAAAGCCCCTCCTCTAGCCCTGGCTCCTAGCCTGCAGTCGCAAAGATACTCTTGATACCTTTTCCATAGTTCCAGCTACCTGCTATTTGCTCCTCTCCTGTGGAGGGGCACCTAAAGTAGTTTAATCTCACATATAACAGTGTGAATAGCATTAAGTTTATTATTCAAGGTGAAACCCAACTCCTTGCCCTGTTCATTCTAAGCAATCATAATAAACAGGAGATGCTGCTGCTTGGCCTCCCTGCTGAAGACTGGCAATTTCCTGGCAGCCCCTTACTGCCTCAAAACAAACACAAGTTCTCCAAAGGCAACTGAGGCAACAACATATTTCCTGTTGTGCTGGAAAGACCTGAAGACCTCAATAAAAACTGTGCCATGAGCAAGCAGAGGCCTCCAGAGAGGATGGTCTTCTTCAGCAATCACTTGGAGAGCTGCATGTTTGGCCTTCTAACCTTTGCTTTTCTGTTTGCCAACAGGCCAGTTCTCTCAAATCTAACGCAACAGCAGCTGGGAAGCTGAACATGCTGGCTCATGTACAGCCCTGCCTGGGTCCTTTTCTCTCTCTAAAAGCCTTATGAATTCTCTGGGTCAAAGGGAAGGAAAGAGAGCAGAGCTCCAGAGGGACAACATGTTCCTAAAACAAAGCCCTGTACAGCTCCTGACTGGCACCAGGACCCAGCCAGGCTTTGGGTTGGTATGAATCCGTGGCCATGACACAAGACCATGGGACAGCGTGGATTCTCCAGCACAAGGGTCTGCTCTGCCTTACCCTGAGCATGGTGGACATCACTGAATGTAGCAGAAGCAGGCGGTTCAGCATCCCTTCCTCCAACTCAGAATGGTGCAGGTGGTGTAACCTCGCCAGTGTCTCTGGGACAGGAATGTTCTGGGCTGGAGCAGAGGTGAGGAGGAAGAGTTAAGGATCACTCCTTGAGAATTAGCTGAGAACTGGGGAATCATGACATCCAAGACAAGGTTTTCTGGGTGGATTGTTCTCCGCTTTGGCATCAGAAAACAAAGCTCAGAGGTAACAATGGAGCAGGAGCAAAAGTGCTGCTTTACCTTTTATCAGCGTCTGCTGCTGCTGAATAATTTCTTCACAGAGTAGCACATGCTGCTGCAGTTGCTGGATCACAAAATCCTTCTGGCACAATAGATTCTCCTTGTACAGTGCATCTGCCTGCAGCTCTGTGTTGCCAAGCTCAAGCTCATGGGCTCTGCAGAGGAGCCTGAGCACCTCCTGCTGATCCTCACTGGTGATTTGTCTGGGGAAAAACTCCTCCATCTGGGAAGCTTTTTCCTTGGCATTTGCTAAATGCTGCTCCAGCTCTGTCTGGAAAAGGTACACGGGATTGTCAAGGCAATTCAGCTTTTTGGGATAACAAAGGCATCTGAGCAAATATGCACTGTGTCCTTCACACTGAGATTAAAGGTTTATCTACAATAATTAATTTGCTTACTCTACTAGCATCCACCATGTTTTGGTCATGGCAGATATATCCAGGTGCACAATCCTTGCCTAGAACTCACAGATGTTCACATTAGATACCAAAAAATAATCACCAGAAGTTTTTATCAAAATACTGAACAACCAGTGAGTGACTCTGCTGGTTTTTAGCTGAGACAGAGCTAGGTTTCTTTTTAGTAACTAGAGTAGTGCTGCATTTTGGATTCAGCATGGGATTTGTTATGAGAGAAACCACCAGTGACCAGTCCCCAAAATGTTCCTGAAAGGTGAAATGGGAAGAATTAGCTCACTAAGGGGTGAGTAAGCCCAGACAGTGGGTTTGTGATTTTCCCTCATCCTAAAAAACACAGGGACAGAGGCAGGATGCAAATATCACTGTTCCCATGCTGCTTCCTTCAGCAGCCCAAGGTCTTTAGGAGCCCAGCTGCAATATGAGTGCCACACTGCTTTTGTGGTGCCAGCTCAGAGCCAGAAGAACCTCTCTGAGTTACACTGCTGCCATCCTGTCCCCAAGCACCCACCGGGCAGAGGTCAGAACTGCAACCATAAGGACACCTTCACCTCCTCACCTTCAGAGCTGCTGTCCTGCGCTGTTCTGCCAGCAGCAGGTTGATCTCTTCTCTTGCTACCGTAACTTCATGAGGTTCAGGTGAATCTTTGATATCAGCTTCCCTGTCTTCCCCCTCTGTGTTTTCATTGCTCTCCTCCTTTGCTGGCTTGCCATGCTTGGATGCACCCTGAGCCTTCTCTCGTTCCCAGCTGCCAACAAAAATAAAAGAGGAACTTCTGGGACATGGTGACATAACTCTAACCATGCAGGTGTAGCCCTTCATTGTACCTGTCCAACTTCTTGCATGGCAGCAGTGGAGCTAATTAGTCCAGGCTGCTCTGTACCTGGACAAACCATGCAGAAGAGCACAATAAACTTCCTACCATTTGGAAATGCGTGAGACAGGCCTCCTGTGTGATCTTCCCACAGCTAGCAGAACAGTGCTTTTCCCCATTCTCATCACAAGCTGTTGCCAAATCACAGGTACTTGTTGGAGACCTTTAATGTCCTGGAGATTGTTTTAATCCTAAATCATCCCACATCCTAAAGGACTTTAAAATTTACAGAGGCATTAAGTAGGTGACTAGTGATAATGAGAGGGAACTGACACCTCCTGACATTTTATTCAAGAGAAAGGGATGATGCTGCTTTCTCCAACATGAAATTATGCCCAGATGCAGTGCACCTGGATGGAAAATACTTCCCAAACATGGGATGACTGGAACATGGAAGGACCAACAATCCCAGTCTGTGCTGCCATCCAGTTTTTCCATTAAAACACAAGTCTAGAATAAGTCCAAATGGAGTTGAGGTATCTCCCATTTATACTTTTAGTCTTGAGCTTAAGCTTTATGACAGAGGTAGCTGGTTGCCTTACAGAACTACATCAGGCAACTGCAGTGCAGCACAATGTGCAGTCTCCTTAGAAGCACCAGGAGGGATTAGGGACGTGTTCCTCTATAGCAGAAATCACCTGTTGCAAATATAGCACCTTAATCTACAGCTCAGAGTCGTGTGGACTTAATCTACCTTAAATCCCTGGGTACCTTTTGCAGACCACTACCCTCCCATCTTTTGTCATCACACAGGTAAATCTCAAACCTATACTTGATCTTGAACAATTAAATACTCTCTTTAACAACACCCTTTTGTAATTTTTTTGTTGGGGGGGGACACACCATGGGATATTAGCATTTCTCATGGTGAGTTTGGAGGTCCACATATAAATTGTGCTCAAAGCTAAGGAGCCACTCACTCAGTGATTGTTAGGAGGTGCCTGCAGGTATCAATGTGCAGCTCAATGTTGGTGTTTTCCAGCTCCATCAGGCTGCGGCGCATCTCCATCTGCTTCCTGAAAGCCTCCATCAGCTGTGCCCGCAAGGTGTGCATTACTTGGCCACTGTGTGCCTCAGAGCCTTGGTGCCTCTCTGCTGCAGGAGAAGACATTTTAGATCTGATGTTAGGCCATGTAAACTTCTGCCAAGTCCCCAAAAAAATACTCTGGGACCAAGCCACTCAGTCCATGTGTTCCAAGTTGTTCATTTATAGGACTCTGCCTCATTGTGCAGTCCCTTGAAGTTAATCATGTGCTTAAGAAATCTGATATATCTTTAGGATTCTCTTTTTAGAAATACATAGGTCTCATTGCTACTGCTTTTGTGAATATTAAGAGGCTACTGCATTGCAGGGACATCTCTTCCCCCTTTCCAGCCACCAAAAAGAAAAAAGTATTGGTTTTCTGTGCTTGTTACCTGGAAATGACCTTGGGTATTGGTAACAGAGACCTATTATACTCCATGTCTTGTCTGTCAGAGAACTTGATTATTTTTATTTCATTCCTTGCCAGATCCACTGACAAAAGGAACAATCCTCAGGGCAGAGCAATCAATGTTTTAAAAGCTTCACCCTGCCCCCCTCCCTGTTTTATTTTTTTTAATTAAGTGCAACAAACCATACAACAGAACTCTGTGTCCTGACACAGCCTCAGAGGCCACAATGACACAAGCTACAAACTCAGTCACCTCTCTGGAAGAGTCAGGACTTCCCACAGCAAATGCCACCACTTGATGTCAAAGCTGTTTTCAAGGGCACATTTGTGAAATTTAACATTGGGGAAGATGCTGAGAAGGTTGAATGTGTTGTCCAGTATCACACAGCAAATCAGAGATAAGCTCACACAGAAAACCAACTTCATTTCCCCTGCCTCCCTCCTCTGCCTACCAGACTCTATTCTCTGCTCTGCTTCTCTACAAGCATTGTTGATCTGGCTTTCCCTGACTACGTCTGTATGGAAGCCCACCAAGTGCTACCACAACACTTCCACACAGCTCCTGCCCCACTCCCTTCCCCCCAGAACAGCTCTTGCTCTAGAGCTCCTGGCTCTACCTTGCAGGCCCCTGAGGTCGCTGCTGACTGCACTTTTCTCCTTCTCCTGGTTTTTGACTCTCTCCTTCAGGCGCTCGGTCTCCCTGCGGAGGTCCGTGATGATGCTGGTGTATTGGTCGATGTGGTAGGACACATTCTGCAGGTTACATTTTACCTGGAGAGCCAGAATATGCCAGCATTTGTCCCATGGTCTATTATTGGTACAATGGCTGCAAACAAAGCTATGCTTTCAGTTGAAGGGGCACTGAATCTTGTGATGGGGAAGAATTTTCCCTCGTGAGTGGGGTAACTGTAAATCAGCAGTTTTCCTTAATTCTGGGAAATTCCCCAAAGGTAACAGAGAGGAGCCAGGGCCCCTGTGTCCACAGGGAAAACAGAGATCCACAAAGAGTGAAAACTTTGTTGTAGATCATTGTTTATCTTCCTTTAACCCACGAGCCTCTCTGTTATACTCCTCCTTCCTGCAGCCCCTCACCTCCTCTTCCATGCCCAGCATCCCCCACTGGGACATTCCCCATACGTTGTCCTCCCAATAGCCACCTTCCAACCATCATTCCTTATGTTCTGCACCCAGGTCCATACCCAGCATGTCATCCTCTGCCTTTCCATTATTTTGCTCCTTTGATTTCACCTTCATATTCCTCTTCTCACCCATGACCCACACAATTTGCTTTCCACTGTTCCCTTCATCTGCTTTTCTTCTATCATTCCCACTGAGCTTCTAATACCACCCTGCACTGCCCCCTCCTGAAGCTTGTTCTCCATCCACTACATCTTCTGTTTCTACTTTACAAGCTTTTAATCTCTAACCTCCACCTCCTTGCGAGTTGTTTCCTTATTTACCTGTGTCTTGATGTTTTTTGCTCGATAGGCGTAGATCAAGGTCATTCGAGATTCTTCAAAGGAGGTACTGGCTGGGCTGATATGTGCAATCATCACTGTCCTGCTGTTGCCCCCTAATGAGTCCTAGAGGGATGCAATGTTGATGTGGTTAGCATGGACTCAACAGGGGCTTGCTGCTCAATGGTAACCACCGTGACCGGGTACCCCTGCATTTCATTGAGATTCTGGTGGAGAATCCCAGTTAGGAGTGAAGGAAGTGCTGGTAAAAGACCATTCATTAGGCCCTCTCTCTCCATCAACAGCAAAATCAATAAGTAATTAACTCTCTACAAAAGAAGAATTTTTGTAAGAAAAAAATCACAATTTCCACAAACTCACTGGCAGTTTCTCAATTGTGCTCACAACAGAAGCCTGCCTTTTCCTCCATCTCTTCTCCTCCCTGCTATGCTCTAGAAAACACATCTATCATGCAGTGGCAGCTCAGAACCATGGCTTGAGGTGAGGCTCATAAATGAGGTTGTAAAGATTCCATAAAATAACCTAGCAAAGAATGTGTCTGCAACCTTCCTGATTTCCTAAGGGAGAGACAACTTGTGACAGCACATAGTCGCTCTCATTCTTTCTTCCTCCTGCCCTGACAACAGCCAAATTTATTGGCCAGTTTCAGCCAAATCTTATAGAATGGAAGAAACATTCAAAAGCAGTAAGTTAATTTAAAAAAATAAATCACTGGTCACCTGTGAGCTTAGAGACATATGACTCAAATCTATAGGACTTCCTTAACCACAGAGATCACAAAACAACACGCTCGTTACAGAGATGGCACTGTCTGAATCCAGCCCTGACTGCATTGCAAAGCTCATGGAAGATCCTGGAGGAACATTCCAAGCTGGATAAAGACAACACAGAGAGATATTCAAGGATTAGCTCTCAAGTCCTGTCTGATTTGGATGGTGATACCAGTGACAGACATGCCAAGCTCCTTGCTGACCCCTGGGGTACGGTACCTTCAGCAGACGTGTGAGTTTGCTGTCTCGGAAGTTCACGAAGTGGGCCCGGCTCCCCCCCTTCTCGCTCAAAGCGTTGATGCAGTTGCCCAAAGCCAGCAGGGAGCGGTTGATGTGGGCTCCTTCCTTCATCCTCTTGCCCCGGTTCTGAGTCTGTTGGGAGGAGAGGAAGGAAGGGAGGACAGACAAAGCATGTGCTTCAGAACGGTGGGTCTGCGCCCGGGGAAGATGTGTGGCATCACCAGGGTTGAGGTTTGGATGTCAAAGCAACGCCTCCTGCAAAATCAACCTGAAAGTGCAGGGTTAAATCCCACTCTGCAGGACAGAGGTGCTGGTAGGAATACATTTCTTGGAAAAAATGACCCAGCTCTGACCTCTTGGTTCTTAAAAGATAGCTATTAATTATCTTCTAAGGATTATTTCAGAAATTAAGATGCATAACTACATCACTCCAGAATTCCTGGTCTTGGGAGAAGTACTGGGGGTGTAAAAATCTCTCTCCCTCAAATCACCTCCCTGAGTTCCAGCATTTCTCCTTCCCACTGGAACCAGCTGCGTTATTTTTCCACCCACCTCTGTTCCACTGGTGCCAGCTTTCTCTCTGACAGCCCAGCTGATCCCTGCCTAACAGACCTCAGCTTCTCTTTAGATGTGAAATCCGCTGCTGCTTTTTCAGACTTGAGAAAAGGTTGCACCCAAAAGCTGGTTTACATCTTTTTCAACTACACTAGTTGGTTTAATAAAAGATATTACCAACATCATCAAACTTTATATTTTCAGGCTGTCTCAGGCTTCTCTAAAGCAACAGAGAAAAAACCCAGTGCTGGTTTCCCCAGGGGTGAGGACAGGGATGCAGACCCTGCGTGGCAGGCCAGGGAATCCAGCCTGGTCTTGTCAAAAGCTCCTGAGCTCCAGTCGTACCTGGGCTGCTCTCTCTGACCCCGCCAAGTCGACCATGAAGAGCTTTCCAACTCGTACTTCCTCGCCCACCGCCTTCCTTTGGCTTTTCTGTGTCACCGTCACCTGCAGCACTGCGTGCGAGCGGGAGGACGTCTTGTTGGCAGCAGTGGGCTCCTGAGTGCGTTGCTTGTTTCCTTTCGTTAACAGCTGCATGATCTAAACGATGCAGAAGAGCACAGAGATGTACAGCTCTGCCTGAGCCACAGCATGGTGTTCCCTGGAGACTGAACCCCTCACCCAGGGCACAGGAAAACTCCGGTCCCGCTCATGCTAGTGGGGGTTTTGCCCTTGATTTTCCCCAGATCTCCCCCTTTGGCTTATGATCTTGGAGTTGTGGATTTGTGGGATTTGGGGCTGTTTTCCTGGGAGGCCGTTTTTATCTCATGTCTGAGAAGGGTCACAGGGAGAATCATGGGATGGCTTGGGTTGGAAGGGACCTTAAAGCTCATCCAGTTCCAACCCCCCTGCCATCAGCAGGGACACCTTCCACTAGACCAGGTTGCTCAAAGCCTCATCCAACCTGGCCTTAAACACTTCCAGGGAGGAACAGCCACAGCTTCTCTGGGCAACCCTATGGGCCAGTGTCTCACCACCCTCACAATGAAGAATTTCTTTCTAATATCTAATCTAAACCTGCCCTCTTCCAGTTTAAAGTCATTTCCCCTTGTTCTATCACTACCTGGCTTTGAAAAACGTCCCTCCCCAGCTTTCTTGAAGCCCCTTCAGGTACTGGAAGGCTGCTACAAGATCTCCCCTAAGCCTTCTCTTCTCCAGGCTGAACAGCCTCAACTCTCTCAGCCTGTCCTTGTAGGAGAGATGCTCCAGCCCTTGGATCATCCTCATGGCCTCCTCTGAACTCATTCTAACAAACAAGTGCATATCAGTGTAGCTCAAAGGGGTTTTGTTATTTCTTCTTCCTCTTCAAATGGTTTGTTGACACATGTGTACACAAATCAAATCACTCGTGTCCTTCCAGGACAGCGGCATGCACCCTGGGGAAGCAGAGCTAGCAGTAGGTTAGCTGAGGATTTTATCCTGGTTTCTACCACTCACAGGGCTCCACGATCAGCCCTTTCCATACAATTCATCACATTAATCCAGTTCCACCAAGGTCCCGCTGCAAAAGGTCCTTGCTACTGAGTAAGGCACAGGAAACAGGAAAGTGTCAAGAAATTTCAAAGCACTGATGCATGAAAGCACAAACCTCCTCCCTTTCCCCTCACCATGGACCATAGCCTGTGGTACCTCCTGAGCATTTGTAGTGGAGACTTCTGTAATTCCTGCTATCTGGATGCTGCCTCTGGGGTCCTCTCTTAGGTCTAAGAAACCCAAGGATGGGTTCAGGAGGTCACGGATCACTTCATTATAGATCTAAGAAACAAGGGATTGGGGTGAGAGTAGCATTGGATCTGCAAAGAAGGTTGAGCTGATCCTGTTTTTCTTTGGGAAGAAGGTACATTCCTTGGGTTGTACATTTGAGCTGTACAACCCAAGGAGAATGCTGCACGGTGGACAGTCTTGGACACCCCACTTCCCATTACACCTGCTCCCAGGGCCCTGCTGAATTCCCACAGAGCCTGGATCCAGAGCAACATAGACATTTCACCTCCAAGTAGGACATAGAGACTCTGTAATCCATCTCCTCGGTGGTAGCTTCAAGGGCCTTGAAGAGGTCATCAAGAGTGCGGATGTAAATCCCCGGTTCACTGTCCGTCCCCAGCATCGTGTACGTTTTTCCTGCTCCTGTTAAAGATACAAAGAAGAGAAGCAAAGATCAGCTTCCATTTGAGCAAGTTTCCACAAGAAACAAAGCCCAATTTCCTCCCGATTTCTGTCCTTCATCCCATTAATTCCTCCAGTTACTCCAGTTTCTCACAGTTCAGTTAGAAATGTATTTTCACATAACCTGTGTGTTTCTACAGGTGCTTTCTACAGCTGTATCTATTCTGCTGAGATCAGCCTCCAGCATTGCACAGGTGCCCTCATCTCCTCCTTTTTAACGGGAAGATTTGTCTCCACTCAATTCCACCCAATTGAGTGACTTCTCAAACAAAGCAGCTTTGCTGTTACTTCAGCATTAAAAGAAGATTCACATTTCCCAATGAGAATAGTATTTTAATGCTTCAGTCTTGCCCTCACAGTAAGCAATTAATTAGCATTATAGTTCACTTCTGGTTTGTACAGATACATTTCATTCATGGGGAGCAGTACAGCTACAGGGACTACTTTACCTGTTGGACCATAGGCAAAAATGGTTGCATTGTAGCCAGAAATTACTCCTCCTATCAGGTTTTTGGTTGTAGACACATACACTTCCTCCTAATTCAGTCAAAAAAAAGCATAAACTTATAGTCAGGCATAACAGCTGTGCAAACAATCTATATCTAATTGCATTCCCCATGATCTTCTCACTATGTTTACAAATTTCCTGGGCTTTGGAACAATTCATGAACCACTCAGATTTTGACACATCATCAAAACGAGCAGAAAAGCACAGAAGTTTATTGAATTTTCTAAGAGCAGGCAAGATGCAGGAGCTTACCAAAATAAATGTTCTTAAATTTGATTATTTTATTGGACTCTGAAAATGGAATGCATTACTTTTTCTTTGTGTGTTCTGAAGAAGGGAGTAAATTCTCTCCCTGTTCTTATCCTCTATTAAGAGGTACCACTGAGCCTCCAAAAATGTCTTGGGTAGTATACAAGGGTGCTACACTGAAGTGTCATGTGAAGGAGAACACAATGACTGAATTGCTTGTGAGAAGCAAGGCTGCAGTCACATCACATCATGGTGATCACAAAATGCAGGTGCTGATGAACTCCTCATACTGCACCTTACACCTGTCTGCAGAGCACAGCTCAGTGAGGGCACGAGAGCTCACTTCACGAGCCTGTAAAACAAGAGAGGCACAGGGAAGAAGCAAGTGTGCAACAGAGCCGAGCAGTGTGACAATGATCTCATCCACTGGAGACCTCAGGAGACAAAGCTCTTCATGTCTGCTCAGGTGTGTTGCATCTGGGGAGTCCTGATGTGGGAGGCAGAGGCAGGTGGAACACTGCACGTGTGTCCCCGCTTCTCAGAAAGAAAAGGAAACTCTCACAGTCCTCTCACTTTCAGCACTGTTACCTTTTATCTGGGTGATACGAGGCCTCTGGGATGTGCAGCTCTACTCACCTGCCAAAAACATTCATCTAAGCAGAGAAAACAATTCTCATGTTAAGCTTTTTGGTTAAAAAAAGAAAAAAAGGGGGAAGGATGTTACCTGGGTTGCTCTCTGATCAAAAACCATGTCAAATACAAATGTTTTTTCTCGGGATCTGTTAGCTCGCAAGATGTCATCTGGATCTTCACTTGGATCCATCAGGAGCACCCTCTGTTATAAAATAAAGCCACAAGAACCACTGTTACATCTGGGTTTGGTTAACAGCCTGTTGGGGTTTCTTACACCACCATGACATCTCATGGCCAAAGGAACATCACACCACAGCTTTGTGTGGAAAACACACTCCCATGCACAAGGTGGAGACCGACAGGGTTTGTTATGTAACTGACGTTGCAAATTCTGTAATTTGGAGAACCAGTTGCTGCTGCAGAATGCTTTGAAGGGCCGTTGTGCAGTGAAACAGTCACTGGCATTGGGTAACAGTGGTGGTTACAGGGACATGGCACCCAGCCAACCCCCATGCCAGTAGGAGGGGGACAGTTCCTCTTACTGCAATTTTCAGCCAGGATTTAAACGAAAGAGCTGTGAAAGAAAATAGTTAAGTACCTCAGGAGCAAAAGTGCCCAAAGTAATCTTCCAAAGCCTTTCCTGCAGAAGGACAGATAGGAATATCTGCATTGCTCAAGGACAGAAACCTCCTTCTATTTCTGACTTTTGTTAAGGAAAAAATAAAGGTGGGAGAGAAGTTGCAGCAGGTTACAGAACTGGTTCTGTTTCTTTTCAGTCCCTCTGGATCTATTTTAGTACCTCATTATCACAGTATATAATTACTGTGGAGGATTGTATTCTTCTTTCTCCACTGAAAGGGCTCATCAGGAGATGCTCAAGCCTCGAGGGAAGGGACAGAGGACCCTGTGCCACCTACTGCAGAGCAGCTTTCACTATCAGGTAAACAGATCATTAGATAAGCAATTAGTGCACAGATCAGCCACAGCCTGACCTACAGAACAACTGCACTGGTGCACCAGGCATAGGACAGAGGCAGGTATCTAGGACAGGTGTCCAGGGGCATTCAGGAGGTGTCAAGACTTCGGTTTTTCTTTTTTGTTTGCATTTGCAGCTAAATTCCAAGTCTCTAACGAGTATCTCTAGTTTCCATCTGCAAGTTTTCAATTACCAGCATGACTTTTTTTTAAAAAAATAAATTTATTTAGTTTTCATTGGTCCACCTCAGACTTTAAAACCTGAAGCAACACAAGAACAAGCTCCAAAGGGAACTCTTGGTTTATCCTCAGCAGTGGCATTTGCTTGCAGAAGATGGGCTGACATGTAACCACGTGCACACGCCAGTGTGACAGCCAAGAGCAGAGCCTGGAGAATGAGCTCAGCAGGGTTCCTTCAGAAATTCTGTAACACTTTCAGGCCCCTTTTACTGATTCCTTATAATATCCAGATTTTGCTTGCAGTGTATCCCTGCATCCCAGAGTCCTCCTCTCCCAATCTGGTGCTCACACGTCTAACTGGAAGTATTCTGAAAGCATCAATCTTCTGCTATTGCACGGAAGCATTAAAACATAACAAGACACTAACGGAGTCAGTTCTGAGTTAGGATTAATAAGCAGACCGAAGCAGCTCTAAATGAGTTAGGCTGGGAGTAAAAATAGCAGGGAACATGATGTAAATCAAAATACACCAAGAAATCTAAGCACTTCAACTGCCCAGTCAATTCATTTGCTTTTATAATTACAGTTATTTGCATTATTAAGAAAAACTTACTCTCATAGAAGTTACTTAGACTAATGTAACGCACATTTCCTTCCCAGATTTCCATTAGATAAAATGCATTTCAGGGCAGATGATGCAACTGAATAACCTAAATAAAAATAAAGCTGATATCCTTGTGAGGTTAATGGCCACTTTAAAAAAAAAAAAAAAAAAGGATGTTTCACCAGAAAGGTGCTAAACAAAATTTGCATTTGTAACATAATCCATAGAGAGGAAAGAGATTTGTGCTCTCTTTGCTTCTGAGGTCTGCTATCATTTGACCATTGTGTGGAGACAAGGTATTCTACAGAATTAGCACACATTCAGAAAGGGGTCACAGAAAGATCAGCTGAAGCAAGATAGAAAACAATGGGATTTACACTGGAAAAGAAGGTAAAATAACAAGGGCACAATAAAAATATGTGAATAGATGTAACAATGTAGAACAGGTATGTGGGCACCTCCTGCAATCCCTGACTCTTAAGCAAGAGGTGAAGGATGCAGAACTGGAGACAGCCCAGCACATTCCCCCAGCTCACCTGCTCACCCACTCTGCGGGCAATGGTGGCAGCTCCCTCCTCCGCTTCTGCTTCATTGATGGGACGGATGCGAAGAGCAACCTGCACACACAGGACACACACCTGGGCTGAGGCCACCCAGACTTACCTGCACCAGGGCTCAGCTCTGTGCAGGCACCAATGAGATCCACAACTTCTTGCTGCATCTCTTCTGCTGATCAACCTTAAAACCTTAAGCTTAGGTACTGGAGAGTTTAAAGAAGTTTATAAAGTTTAAACCAGGTATTTCTCCCACGATTTGCACTTTTACCTTGACAAATTCTTCTTCTCTCTTTCCCCTGTTTCTGTCTCTTACACAGCAAGACTCCAGCTGATTGACAGAGAAGGTGGTGGAATTAACTCAGCTATCTCATTGCTGCTGCTACCAGGAACCTTGGGGGACCTGGGACTATGGTACCAACAGCCACAGAGCTGAGCATGCTTACAGATTCCCCTGGTGTTCCTAAAACACTGATTAAAGTCATCCATGACAAAGAAAGGGAATTGCATTTCACTAAGTACCCATTTCATTTAATCCCAGGTAGCAATCACGATGAGCCTGTTCAACCAGATCAGAGCAAGTTGGCCCTGATCTGTGCAGGTCCCTGGGGTTCTTCGGAAGCTGGAATTCATCGCAGGACTGGAGTGATTATAAAGTAGCAATTAATTGCCTGTGCCTTGTACCATAACTCAATCAATCAGAAACATGGTACTCCATTTTGAAACACAGATTATAATTTTACTCCAAGATTTAAGACATACAGGCTGCACTTGACAGTGTTAATAACGTACACGAGCACATGCCTTTCAGCCACTTTAATCTATAGCTGAAGCAATAAAATGTGGTATCATGGATCAGTTGTGGGATTAATTGGGCCCCCACTCTGGCCCTGACTCACTGCAGCTGTGGGCAAGTTGCACAGTTCCAGATCCCAAACTTGTGTGACCAATGGAGGGTCTCCAGAGAAGACCACCAATATGAAATCTGACCTAAAAGCTGCCCTTGGCATCTCAGCTAATAAGAGAGATTTGAAAAATTCTATTTTCACTTTTCCACAGCTGTTTTCACTTTCATAAACTAGAGCAGCATCCCCCTAGCAGCTCCTGACAGGAGAGCTGATGCTGATGAAACACTGCATAATGCACATAAATGATGTCTCACCAGAAGAGTGTGCAATTATCGAAACAGACCTGTTCTATGACCCCACCAGTCACAAGCAACTAGTTTCTATAGGAACCAGGTTTATTTCCACAATAACAAGTCAAACTACCTGTCAATTTAATGAGGGTTTCATGAACAGCTCCCAGTCTTGAGCACTGTAGTAGACATTTTTGAGTAGTTCCAGTGACAGCAAAGGAACATTTATTCACTGTGACTATCTCGGAGCACAAGGTGAGCTCCTTGGCTTTGGATAGCTTTTAATATTCACAAGAATGCAACAATTAACTCAGCTTCATCATCTCTCTAACCACATCTGAGTGACACTGCTAAGAGCATCTCATTCCCATGGGCTGAACTCATCTCAGAAGCATTTGAAAATATTATCTTGCACATTATAATCCCAAATTCTGCAGGAGGAGCAAGGAATAGTGTAAGTCTCTCAGGGACAGCCTGAACCTCTGGAATACTTCGGTTAATCGCTGTATTGGGTAACCCTAGCCACTGAGGGTAAGAAAATAAACTCAAATAAGCAGCATGTGGGGATGGGTCACACCAAGTACTATGGCTTTTTTTGCATTAGAGAGGAATGCAAGGTATTCTAGATATTGACTTTATTTTAAGCAATTCCACTTTGAGCAGAGGTTTCTGCGTCTGCCTTAGTCGTCTTTCAGCACAATGTGAGGACAATGCTTCAGTTTAACAGAGAGCCACAGGGCTGAAGGTTGAAACATGGGAAAGGATTAAATTTTCAAAGCACTCCTCTTACTCTGATCCACACAGAGAGATGCTGAGGTCCTGGAGCAATGGTGCAGACTCAGACAGGACTATAATCCCAGCTCCTTTTAGCTGCTTATTATGAATCCATCACTCAAGCAGATCTCAAAGAGATGAGCACACTGAAAATCACTGTTCAAGGACTAGCCACCACCACCTGCCAGGTTACCCAGCCTCAGCTCCCCTACTATATATTTTTCTCCTTTGCAGGATGAAACTTTTGCTTTAAATCACACAGAGCTTTGCAGAAAGAGAGCAAGTCTAAGTTTTTTCCTCCAGCTGGGCCACAGAGCCCAGGAACACCAGAGGAGAGCTGGACATGACAGAAAGGATGCTGGGGATGGTTACCACCCAGGTGCTCCTCCCCATCCCATGTCCTCTCCCCAAAGCAAGCAGACTCACCATAAGCTGCTGCTCCTCCATGGCCAAGCTGCAAGATGTCAGCTCAGGGCTGGGTGATTTGCCCAGGGAGGTGCACCTTGAGTTGGACAAAGCCAGGAGACTGCACAGGCAGGAGACTAAACGTTTCTGAGACAGCAGCAATGACCCCAGGGAAGGCAGAGGCAACGCCTGCGCTGCCCCAGGTGGGACACGACTGCAGGAGAGGCAGCAGTGAGATACTGAGCCCCAGGGCAGCAAGGGGCTGCAGGAAGCAGGGTGCCACCACTGCACCTTGCACGGATGCAGTGAAAGGGGTCAGGACAAGCAAAACGACCCACCTGCAAGCCCAGATTAGTTCTGTACATGCAAATCTATCTCCACACAGCCTTGGTGAACAGGACACAGCCTTCATTTTCTGCCCTAGGATGCCAGATTTCTCCTTCCCCTAGGATCAAACATGCAGCACAGCTGGGTACAGGGACACACACCTCCACCAGAAGCTGAGCAAGCAGCACCGTGGCCGCTCCAGTCTTGCAGGAGAACCGACAACAGCCAGCAAGATCGTCAGGAAACAGTGTGCTGCCTCCCTGAGCTAAGTGCAGACTTCCATTGCCTTGTCACTTCATGCACAGTGGCATTTCATGACTCCTACATTCAGGAAAAAAAAAAAATCCTTCAGTATTTTTAGTGTCAGTCCATTCATTACAACAGCCTATTAAAAAAAACCCCACAGGATCACCTTTTGTCTTCATTTTTTATTACAGTAAACAAGTTACATAAAAGTTACAGTAAGGCTTTATTAAAAAAAATAAAATTTAAGAAGTTACAACTCAATAAAGCAAGTGAACAAAACTTGCCCTGTGAATTTGGTATTAAAGACTGTAGATGGTTAAAAGGCTCTGAGAATATTTATTACAAATTCAAAATAAACACTGTGAAAGTGAAGACTCGGCCAGGATTATATGAATTGTTCCAGTTAATCTTGCTATTTAAGAACAATCATTAAAAATACTTAATACTTTAACAAAGACAATGAGAGATACTACCCTACTTAATATTTAAGGGTTGTTTCCCTCCCTCCTCACTCCCCCAAATTCTGGACCCTTGAAGGCATTCAGTGGAGGTTGGAACTGCTGTTGGAAGCCTTTTTCCCCACCCATACATATTCCTGTGCAGTACCTACACACCTGCTTCTGTTTTGACCATCCTTCAGAAGCCCTCACAAAGGCCACAGACCACAGGATGAAAACCAGCAGCATAGAGTGCTTGAAGCTACAAACCAATGTGGATTCAATCCATCAAGACCTTTCCTCCCTATTACAACTCCTCATGTTATTCCAAGATATGTCAAATAGACTGGACTACCAAGCACATACCTAAAGAGCAATTTCAGTAGCACATAATTTTCAAAAAACATTTGAAGTAACAAACACTACAGAAAAGAGAGAGTAATTGAAGGGAGCAGTGTCAGAAATGCCTGTTAGGTGAGGAGAGGCCTTAACTGCTGGTCAGCTTCCAAAGCTCCTAGAGGAGCACTGTTTGGTTTTTTGGTTGTTTCCCCCACCTCCACCCCTCACTGATGATGCACATTTCAGAGAAGCATCTTGAGAACTCAATTTAATATTGACATTTTGACATTACATTTATTTACTTTGAAAATGGCCAGGAATAAAGCACAGCAGCCTATTAAAACTCCACTGCATAGAGACAGGGGAAAAAAAAGCCTTTTAACTCAATAATTTAGAAAATGACTGAGAAGTCAGTTCTAAAAATAAAATTACTCCTGCTATAGGAACTTGAGCCATTATGGGAGAACTCTGATGTGCTAGAAGTTCTTCTGCATTGTTTTCCCAAAAAGGTTTGTTTTTTTTTCCAGTTCAGTTGAGAGATCAGCTTGATAAATATTGTGGGAAAAATGATCATCTATGTATCTGTCTGTATGGATTATCAATGTAAAAATGCAGAAAACTGGAAACTAATCTAGACTTCAGAAAAAACCAAACCAAACCAAACCCCAAAAAAACCCAAAGCAAACACCTGCTGGTTTAAGAGTGAACTATTGAAACTAAGTCAATACCACCACCATGGAACAGTAATTTTTGAAGAGTCTTCCTGGTGAAGAGAACATGGGAGTTAACTGAGGAGCTCGTGCATTTGCTATCACAGCAAGTCAGGACAAAGAAAAGTGAGTGCAAAACATGACTGTCCCTTGGCTGACTCCAGCTGAGCAGGGCTACCCTTTGCCCAAAGAGTACTTTCTGCTTTCCACTGCACATCTGTGTAAGTAAGCTCAGGGTTTAAGAGTAGCCAGTCAAGAGAACTCATGTCAGCAATTGCACTGCCCAATCCAGGAGAGGAGACAGGAACATCCTCATTCTCCTCTGCCCCTCAAGGCACAAGCAGCAGGCCAATCTCTCTCACTGTTCTGACAATATCCAGAAAAGAATTTCTACTCATACACACAGAGAAGTTGCTCCACTAGCTTTAAATTCACTTCTTCCCCCTGAGCACAGAGGGCTTTAGAAATGAAACTAAGTACTGTAACAGGGAGCATAAGACGTGTGCACACAGAGCACTTCTCTGAACGACTACAACGTTCACTAACAAGACTTAGAGTAATCCAGTAATTCCTGAGGCTAGTTATCAGTTTGCAAATGGTTTAAGAAATCCACTCATTTTCTAGTCATTGCACTATAGTGAATAGGTCAACTTGTCAGATTAATGTGCCATACCATTGCTTATGCAAAGAACAAACAAACCACAACACAAAACCAGAAGAGCCGTGAGGAACAGAGATTAAAAAAAATCCAAAGCAACCACATAGTCAGTACAGCAAACACACTCTTACTGCTGTGGGTATGTTTGACTTTCATCACTCAGGGAATGATTCCCTACAAACAACACGTAGCCAGCCTGGTTTTAGTATAGGTCTGCTTTTATTTCCATATTCAGCTCTTCGAGGGAGACATCCTTTCACAATCTGAAAGGAGGAGGATATAGCCCACTGTAGTGCTGCTTCAGCACACTAAAACACATCATACGAAAAATGGTTCTGTTGACTTTTCTCCAAACAAAATGAGCACCTGTCCATGCACTCGGGACATAGAAAGAGTCCTGAAACAGAAACATTGTGTGTGTGTGTGTGTAAGACAGAGGTGCGCTGATGAATCTCACCTCACTGGCAACAGTCAAACACTGCCAGTTAGCAAGGACTGCACAGGAGTCAGGAAGTAAATACTGGTAGTAGTGGATTTAAAAAGAAAAGGGGAAAAAAAAAATAAATCAAACCCTAAAAAAAAGAATAAAAATTTAAAAGCAGCGCCTTTCCAGTATCTCGCTGCAGCAGGCAGCAAGACTTAAAGGCACTACAATGTGTCAGAATGGAGAAAATCTGGTGCATCCACCCTTCCAGAGTACCAGAATATGGATTAAAAATTCCAAAGTTGATGTAGGCTTTCTGAAAACGAACAAACTTCTTTTCAGCACAAGATATGGTGGTGCTGCAGAAAAGGAAAAAAGAGGCGAGTTAGTTACTTTGCTTTTATACAAACAGCTCGACCTTACCACAGATGCTTGGTGAAAAGCTACAAAAGCATGTTTTTCATCTGTTCTTAAACTGATGTTTATTTAAATGCAGGCATTAAGCAGCTTCTCTCCCTCTTCCTTCCATAAAAGCATCTCCCATGTAGGGGACACAGATAACTCAGATCCAACTATATTCAAAGGTATCAAGGCTATTAGCTTTTTTCTACAGGTACAGAGGGGTACTGCTAATAATTTGACTCCTTAGACACCTGGAGGCTAAAGAGTTGTTTGGGTGATTTAGAGCTGCAAAAAACATACTTCCAGTCTACCCTTAGGTGAAGTCCTACACATGACAGAGCAGGAATGCATTCCAGGTTTTAAGTCCTATGTGAGCACCTTCACAATTAAACTATCTTTTCCCTTCTCAATACAACAATACCAGTCCCCTAAAGGACATTTCATACAACAGAGGCTGAAAGTAGCCTCTATTTTCAACATACAGATATATAGTATGAATTTACAACAAGGAACCAGCAAAAACACTGGATTAAATAAAAGATTTCAGCAACAAACCATGACAGCATGTGAGGATCTGCTATTACTGAATTCTACCCAGCGTTTCTAGAAAATGATAGCAGAGTTCATGTGGATATTTAAATATCTACTCAAAGTGATATCAACCCACAGTCAACTTGCTGTGTAGTCATCAGTACAGTATTCAAACTCTGTTCAGTCTTCAATTAACATGAAATGCTTCCAAAAGCCAAAATTTCTATCTAATGCTAAACACAATTCCTTCTACTGACAGAACTGTTAGTCTGCAATTCACTGTGTTTAAAAGTTGACCCTGTGTTGTGGGTTTGATCACTCTAGCAAGACAAGACATACACAGTATTCTGCTTAGCACAGCTCATAAATCTGACTGTCTGTGATTAATTTAAAAAAACCCTTTTGTTTGTCCCCTCTAGCCACAGAGAAGACATAAACCAACACAGAGAATAACTCATTCACTCCTGCAAACAGACCTAATTTGTTCAAGCAAATTACTGAATCTATAGAAAGAGCTGACAGAAAAAGTTTCTCTCTACTGAGAGGTATGCCATCTTACCACAGTTTTATTAATTACTCTGGTTCTGCAAGGGTAATAATTTCTTCATTGATAAAAAATTCAACAGTCTCCTCCTCCCAGTCATCAACATTGCTGTCCAGCTCATCTGTGTCTACTCCTGGAATAGAGAAAACATTAACACTGAATGCATCAAACAAGGCAGCAAGGGACAGATTTGATGCCCTTGACACAAGCAGTCCTTAAAACAGGAATGAAGTAAGAGGTATTTGGTGCTTTAAATCATAACAAGGACATGCTAAATTCATTAAATGACAAACAAGCATTACTGTCTCCCTGCAGGATTTCCTGGTTAAATGCAACACTCAAGTCTCTTCACAGTCTTACTCCAAGGTCAAGCCAATGCTTGCCTTGAAGCATTAAGAGGTGAGGTAAAACACAGATACCAAAACCTGGCAGCCAGCAGTATTTGTGCTTTCTCCCATTAAAAAAAAAAAAAAAAATTATGATCTGTTGTGATTTAGGATAAAAAGTACAAACATAACCTTCAGAGAACAGGGGACTAGCTTTGTCAGGAAAAGGAAGGAGAAGTGAATGAACTCCTGGAACAGGGTGGTAGTTCTGGAGGCAGCAGCAGTTATCTAGCAGCTCTTTACAAGTACTCTGTGGGCTCACCCCCTCGGAGCTCCAGGCGCTCGTTCCTCTGCTCCATGTACAGCTCTTGTGCCATCTTGCGGTACTTCCTGAACTCTTCCATCATTGTACGTCTCCTTTCCACCAGCTCCTACAGAGGCAGGAAGAAGTCATTAAACCTCCCAAATAAATCATTCCAAATGGAATATATTTTTGTTAGCAAGTCAAACTTTTGTTCTCATGAACTTAACTTTCTACTGACTTAAAAATAAAAAAGATTTCTAATTTAAAGAGCTCTTCCATAATTTGAAGACTGGCTAATAGAGCAGCTTGCCAAGAATCCCAAAATTTAACCACCTTTACTTAATAAAGTATCACCAGTGCCTCTCCAGATTAGTTACTGTTTAACCTGGGAGTTTAGTAGCACCTGCCCCAACTACCCATTGGAACTAACTAAACATCTACATTCAGATGAACACAGATGTTTGTTATAAAATAAACTTATATATCACCAGTACAAAATAGCTAGGGACAGGTTACAAGAGTTTCATCTGCATTATTATATTCCAAAATGTCTTGCCTTTGAAGCTTTAGACTGGCTCAGGCGATCCTTCTGCTCAAATATCTTTGAGTATTTCTTCAGGTCCTTCTTAATTTGCTGTAAAACAGGAAATATTATTTCAACCAGAGTGTAAGACCAGCAATCAAAATGACCATATTCTGCAAGAACTCTTCAGTAGGCCTAAGCAGGCTTCACATTTTTTAAAAATGCAATTCCCCTTCACTATGATTTTGTTTGTTCTTCCTGGCTTACAGGTAACGTAAATACTTCTGTACATGTGCAATTAGTGAAGTCTGGACAGCTAAATTCAATTTTTTTTTTATTCTTGATACCCTTTCACTGTACCCTAACTGGAAGAACAACTTGTTACCATTTATATCCTGTGCTTAAGGAACAGTTAATATCTACAGCCATTCCCAGAAGTGAGGTCTCTCACAGCAATATGGATTTGGGTTTTTTTTGTTCCCCTCTCCCTGACCCCCAATTCAGGGCAAAAGGCAGTTGCATGATTCTGTAACAGTCCAAGCTTCACCCTCAAGAAGAGGGAGTGAACAACATATGCTTATACACCAAACCAATGTCAGCAGAAAGAGTCAGTGGAACACACTACCTTTATCTGATCCTCACTGAGCAAGGTAGCTGGCCGTGGTCTCCAGAGAAGCTGACAGAACCTATCTTTGTTGTTTTTCTGAAGCAGACGGCCTTGGAAGGTCCATAACCAATATGCATTGTCCACCTGGAAGAGTAGTGCACCATTTCAGTCAAGATAAACTGTAGCTTAACAATCTGATCCTCACTCTATGTCTTAAGAGTCTTTTTATAAGATCAGCACCATTAATCAACAGAACCAGGGTGCTCTTTTTGTTTGCATCTGCCTTACAGAAATCAAATTCCTCAGTGAAAGATCTGTTCCACTGAAGCTTTGCAAGAAGTTACCTTCTGGAGGATTGCAACAGTTTGAAACTAAGCCAGCCCTTCTACCATATTCTTAAGTCTCAGATTCTACACTTGAACAGGAGAGGATTACAGTGCAGTGGCTGGAACCAAGCAAAAGTAATGAAAGGTGCAATAAACCCTGCTGTTCTGTATGGATCACAAGGAGATCAGGTTTCAAACTGTTAAGACATAATGAAAATTCTTAGAAAAGATACTCTGTTTAGACTCATCAACTGCCCTTCCAGAACTTATTTTAGGCAACCAGTGAAGCTAATGGGCCAAATAAATACTGCTGTTCAGAACATGAACACATCAAACTATGGTGCAGGTTTTAAGTCATATGATCAGTGACTGGTGTTCTTTTCATCTACCGAACCAATAGCCCTTTCCAACACCACTGGAACAGAAAAAACCCCAAACCATCAGTACCTTGTGGCTCCACCAAGACACAGAAGTCACAATATATCTGCCTGTAGGATCCCATTCCACATCTGAAGCTGTATAGTGTTCAGCAATATTCATCATGGTGCAGTCAGATGTATCAACAAATGCTAAGGCACCATTCATGCTGCAAAGACAAAACAAGACAGACTGTTTTACACACTAGTATGGTGTGTTTTTTAAAAAGCATTTCACAAGCTGCATCTTTACAAGTCCTCACACAAAGATAAATTTTCACAGCAATCAAGAGACAGGCTCATACCAGTGTCTGTGGCTAGAAAGCAACGTGATGAACAAAAACCCAAGTGAGAATGTCACTTTTGTTTCTATGTTCAGTGACCCTTAACCCATTTTATTTCTGTTCTTAAAGTCACAGTGGAAACATACCACAAGTAAGTTACAGCCAAAGTTTAACAACCATATGCTTACAGCTACTTAAGTAGTGAAGATAAGATTAAAGAAAAAACCACAGATTTCTAAGATGAACAGCAGCACTTGTCTGAAAGCATGTAAAGGCAAATACTGCTCAACTGGTTAATAAAAAATCGTTTTCACTTGCTCCAACATGAAACTTTCTTTATATTTTACAAAACAGCTTTGACATTAAGAAGTATTGCCCATGAGTAAGCACAAGGCTATAACAAGAGACACATTATAAGAACCATCTGCATGTTGCAAACTGGATTAGTTGAGAGTCAGTATTTAACAGCCAAGAAGTGTTTCTAAACATCCACTTTTCTGTTGAAAAATGCAGTCATCATTTGATGTGGCAAAAACAGCAGGTAAAAGCTACAAAGGACTAAATCACATCATGGAATTGCATCTCTTTTTCCTTTGCTTTTGCAAAGCTGTATCAGGATTACATAGTAATGCAACTTCCATGGCAATACCAAACACTTCTTGATGAGATACTCTAGTCTTTTTCCTCCTTAAAATGAAGGTGGTGCTCAGTAACCTGTACAATACTCACCTTCTGAGGCCAGCCAACACTACAAACTGCCCTTGAGGACTCCAGAATATCGTATTTGCCTGCTGTTTGTCAAACGTTTCTGGAAAGAAACAAAACAAATTCAGCAAAATATCTCAATACAATGTCACCAATTAGCTTACAAGCAGCCAACTCCACCCTTTCCTGAAGACACTTCTGAACTCTGCAAGCAACTCCTAACAACAGTCCTTAGCTCCATACTTCTACAAACAAAACCAAGTAGGCACTAGAACATCCAAAGCTAGCAGAAGAAAGAAGAAAATGATATTAGAAGACCCCAACACCTAACTTAGGAATAAATTTTCTCTAAAGCAAGCCACATCTGTGCTACCACCACACATGAACTTCCCAAGGCCACAAAATTATTCTAGCCTTTTATTCCCTGACCCTGGACTGATTCAAAGTGAAAACAGTTTAACTGCCACCAGAAAATCAAAGTGGCACCTTTTGCCATACAATCCATCAGTAACAGCCACAATTTTAAGTTTACTGCATCTATTGCCATGCAAAATGCTTAGTATCTGCACCTTTCACTTGTTTTTCAGTTACTTACTTATGAGTTCTATTTTCCCATTGTTTTTAACGTGGTAAAAGGAAACTGAAATTCGTGGAGTTTCTCCATGCAACACAGCAAACTTGCTTCCATTTGGTTCCCAAGCAAAGGCTATGATGCTTTCTGTAAACATTAAAGAAAAAAAAAGGGCATAGCTCTACTTCTCTCATCTTCTACAGAATACACTCATATTATCAGCCCTGCCATCTCTATTAATAAAAGATTTACAGTTCTGTAATTTTTCAAGTCAGTCACAAGCATGAATAACACAAAAGTTTTGATCTCTCATTTTTACATGAGAAGTCCTGTGACATGAATACTGTAGCTCCTCTCAAAAAAGTTAACTTCCTAATTACATCACATGGTGACAGGAATTTCTAAGAAACATGCAAGCATCTACTCAAAAAAGTTAAAGATCAAAAGTAGGGAAATACTTGGTATTACCTTTCATTTCCACCACATCCACTGGCACCTGTTTCTCTCTCATTCGGAATATTTCAAAGTTGGTCACTACTCCCTGCAAAGGCCAAGAGCAGCTCATTATCCAGCACAGAAGCAGCAGAGCAAATTATTTTATCACTAGGCACAGAAGGACAACTACACAATTAGCCTGTCAGAATGCAGGATGAGAAACAGAGTCAAGATTTGTTTCTTTAATGGGAACAGATAAATACAGTATAGCTCATCACCAAACACACTCTAAATGTTTCTGTTCTGATAAAGAACTAAAGAATTAAACAAAAGCTTTTGTTTCTTTTCAGACTTGTGAAGTTTAATTAAGACAGATAAACATATGGCACATTGTACACCTACATGTTGTTCAACAACTGCTTAGGAAAAGCAGCAAGGCACATGGCTGTCACCTAAGTCCAAGATGCCACTACAGTCAAAGCAAATCTTCCATGCAAACATTACATACGTTTTGCTCTCCACGTGCCTCCAATTCAAATGGAAAAATGAAAAGCACCTTTGACATTATATAAATTACACTGTATCTTAAAAGACAGTACTGTAAAAAAAAAAATAAAAAAATGAGGTGTCATCATGAAATAGAATCAAATTTTAAGAATATAATCAGAAACCACATACTTGTGTGCCTTTGGGAGTCCTGTCCACCTTCACACACAGGTAATCCCCGTTCTTCTGCCAGTGTAGTTTACAGTCTACAACATTGAACAAATTCCGCACACGAATTTCTTGTCTAGAAGGCAGCTGCATCAAAGTCACTCTTGCTGGGATGTCTTTGTCCTCAGGCACCCAGAAAGCAATTATGTTACCACCTGGAGACCATGAGAAGTCTCTACAGGAAGAAAGTTAAAAATACACCATTTTAATTTTGAGTTAGAAATACTACAAGCAAAAACCATTTCAATGATTGTATCTGAATGCTGTGGACAAGTACCAACTCTCAATAATAAAGACAGATACAGATAAACAACTGAAGACAACTTAATAACCTTACACATATCACATCAGAACAGAGTTTTAACCTGCTATATCAACTTGCTACATGACCAACATTATCAAAACAGTACATTTCACCAAAGAGAAGGGGTTACACCCAGTGTAACCGCCAAAAATCTAAGAAACAGCCTGATTAAACCAACGAGTAAAAAAAATAATCTATAAAATTAGACTGGAGACAATCTTCTTGCACCTGGGTACAAGGTTGCTTTACAGAGAAGTACCTCAAAAACCTTTCACAGTAATGAGTGGCTGCTGTGCAGACATGCACAAAACCAGCCCCTTTCCTTGCCAACAGCCAGCACACAGCACGCTGTTTTAAGCCAGCATATAAATCTTGTCAGGGAGATATTCCCCAAACTGCACTCTGGTTTGGTTTTGCAGACAAGGAACAGGACACTGAAGCTAGACCCTGGATTAAGCAGTACCACAAAGAGGATTTCAAAGCATAGAAGCTGTTAACTGTGGACATCAATAAATGGAGAATTTTCCATTCCTTTTTGCCAGTTTGTCTAATTTTAGCACTTCAACATGTAAGGCCATTTGCTCTAGTCAACAGTCTAAAGATTTCTCTCACCCAGATATAAAAATTCCAACTAAAGAAAGTGGTTATCTTTACAAAGGAATAGACTCACCTTATCCCAGTGATTTTCAAGCTTTTTTTGTCCAACAAACCCATAGACTAAAAGAAGAGAAAGGTGTGAATTTTCAAGTTAGTAGCATTCTTGTATTTACATGCACCACCTTCTACTATTAGAGCACATGAACTAGAAAACTGTGTACAGTTTTCAGAGATCCTGGATGCTTATTTTTATTTTTATTATAAACATATGTATACCACAATTTCAAATAAATTAAAAATTGCAGTACAGAATTCATGAGTACTGCAGCCTCAATGATAATGAACAAGCAAACCAGACTAGATTAGGCTTCAATTTATAGTGTGTTCTGGGTACTTTGGCACTCATCTGCCTCCAAGAGCTGGGAGGCATCACATAGCCTTGATCCTATTGACTCTTTTTAAGTAGTATATTGAGCTGTCTAGTCCTAAAGTGTGCTGTGAAATTTACTGTCAGACCCAACTAAAGTTTTTCACCCAGGAAAGAACAAGACAAGAGCAAATGGATTTCTCCCCTTTTAAGCCCAGCTCTAGAGTGTATTATTAAAATGCATCTTTTAAAATAGATACCATAGGAAAGACTAATGTTGTAATGTAGTGTTATGCAAAAAAAAAAAAAAAAAAAAAAAGGCAAGAACTCACAGGTGTTTCATAGATGCTGAGGGTATCTGAAGTCATCCGAGCAAAGAATTTACCATCATGACTCCATCTATGCAAATTAAAAAAGATAATATTAGATAGGAATTGCTTAAGACAATATTAGATAGGATAGTAGTCTGGGACTACTTGTTCTCTCTATTCTAATTCTGTTTCTCAACCTACTTAAAAATAGGCCAGTGAGCTGAGTTTTCACAGTGGAATCCTCGCTTCTTTTGCCCAGTCAGAATATCCCAGATGATAATAGCCTGAGGGTCATCCTGCGTGTCCATCAAAGGGCTGAAGGTCACTAAATACCTACAAAAGAAATAACCAACTTCACTATTGAAAATTCATCTGATACATCAGTACAAGCAGGCTTTCATCCAAATAATATTTAAATGAAATGCAATTTCAAACAGCAGTTTCTCTAATGTGATTTTTTGGATAGGAGGGAAAAATAAGAACAGTATGATAAAGAAAGTTTCCAAGGCACATTATTTCCCTGGCATCTCTCTGGCTGAAATCTAGATTTATGTGCAAATCTTCCCATACTGATGTTACAGTACAGGGGAATTCACCAAAGACACTGTTACCTACTATATAGTTTCATCATGAGAACATCATTGGTTTCAAATCAAGCATAAATCCACTGACCTTAGCCAACCTGAACTGCATGTACACTAGACCTCTCCATTTAAAGAGAAATAATCTCTCCTTAATACAATAAAACATAAAACCGAATTGCTTCCAAATATGTTACTTGAGAACTAGCACAACAAGGTACATCTCAGTCCTGAAATTATTTTAGCCTCCTCTAAAGAACTCTTTAATGTTAAAGTTCAAGGAATTCATTTCAATACTACAGATTTGGAGGATGCTACTCAATGGAAACTTTTCAGAGAACTAGAAATCTAACACTACAGACATCCCATCCAACTGAAGAGGAAAAAATATGGTCTTCTCCTCTGGGATAATAACATCTTGGAGGAAAATTGTTAGCTCAGTTTTGTAGAGTGATTATTCCAGATTATGTCAAGTTTCTTTCCTGAAGTCAAAGAAAACTCAGGAATAGTCTTACTCATCCTAAGAAGGATTTATGCAGGAAAAGCAGTACTTCCAAAGGCAAAGGAAAACAGAAGACCCCAGCCACAAGAAATCTGACAGCACAGCAGCCAAAACGCGTGTGCTTCATGCTTTTGATGCCTTAGCCCAAACCAATGTCATGCTCTGTACCTTTCACAGGGTGAGAAGTCAATCAGCTGCACTCCTTGATGACTAAACCTTTGAATCTGCTTGAACTTCTCTCCACCCCAGAGCGCGATGCCTCTCTGGTGGAACGTGGCCAAGTAGGTACCCTTTGGCGACCAGCGTACGTAGGTTTCTGTCCATCGCTGGATTTAAAACAAAAGAGTAAACACAAAGGTTTAATTCCATGCTGCATTCTCAAAGGGAAAAGAATGTGTGGCTTGTAGCATCACAGTTTGAAAATCCATTTACTAAGTGAAAGGTCTCAGAATTAGTGAAACCTTGGACTAGTTGTGGGGGTTAATTTCATGCACGTAACGCACCGTACTTATTCTTTAGGTTGAAAACTCTCAGTTGAGATCTTTCCAACTTACTGATCACCAAAAACATTTTCCAGGTACAGTGACAAACTTTGAATAGTAACAAACCCACGTTAACAGGCTTAGATTTCCTTGTTGTCTTTCAGCTCTGGTAAGAACAAACCCTTCTCAGAAGTAAGGGTAAATATTTCGAATTTCTTAACAACAACACAGCTCTTTGACCTTCAGCTCAGTTAGAGAAGTATCAGCAATATAGACTGTGGTGAGGAGCAAAATTACCCATCAACCCAGAGACAACTTTTCTGCTGTAATGCATAATGGTTATTAGAGAAAATGCTTCTGGGTACTGACAGTTCTCAGCAAGTCAACTGCCTGCAGCAGACATGCACACTAACCTCCCTTTTCTATGCTGTTACCAAACCAGCTATTCCTCTTAAGCACTTCTGCAGTCAGCAGAAAGTGATCAGAAGCAGCATACTTAAGCACATACTCAGCTCTAATGAATAGTACTCCTCAAACTCTGACTTTGCATTTTCAGGTCTTTCTGAATCACCTATAATATACAGATGAAGGGAACTAATAGGCATCATGGACCAGTTTAAAAAAAAAACTTAAGAACACCACAAACAAGTTATCTCCACATTTGTTTTACCTAAGCAGCTAAGTCTAATTGTAAAAGATGTAATTTCACCACTCTTCTTCAAAAGGAAGAAAAAAAGTATTTCAGCAATGGAGAAAAAAGATCTTAAAAAAGAAAAAAAAAAGAAAAAAAGAAAAAAGAAAAACCTGTAATGTCATAAAATGAACGAGACTGACAGTGTATCTGCAATGTACAGCACTTCCAGGACACTCACTGCTCTGTCCTCAATTTGAACAGGTTCCTTGATATCATTCCAAAAAATGGAGGTGCGGTCTCCTGACTCGAAGATCACGCTGTACTGATCCCTACAATCAGGATCTTCCAACCAGTATCGGAGATTCCCCTGAGAAAAACAGAAGCAAAAGAATTATTAGTGAGTCAAAGGCTACGATTACAATTTCACCTAACTAGTATCTACCTGGCAGGTTGAAGTTGGTCTTACACAGAGTGTGCAACTTTGGAGTCTTACCATTGCAAACAAGTTTTTAAAGTGAAATTAAATAATTCAAACTACTAGTTACTGGAGGCTAAGAGAATAGATCATAAAAAAGTGGACCTTCAAGGTGGTTTGATGATGTTTAACACTTCCTGCCTAAAATAAATTAAGGTGTTTTTTTGGTGTGTTTTTTTGTTTGTTTGTTTGGGTTTTTTTAAAACCCATTCCTTTATCCACAGGACTTTTTACAAAGCTAGTGGGTACAAACACAGAATTTTGCCTCAAGCAGTTAAAAATATAAGAAAATGCTTTCAAAGTTCTGTTTTTAAATAACTTCAAAATCATTATTTACTCAAGTTTTACCCTGTGTGGAACTACTAAGCAGAACCACAAAGTTCTTCCTGTCACTTCATGTCAGTGAGAACGCAGGAACAGGAGCACACAATCACTACAGCTACTTGTAGCAACACTGCTAACACTTCGTTTCTATTTTCATATGAACACTCCAGCAATTAAGTAATCATTTCACATTATGTTGAATATTCTTTCCACTTTCAAAAAAAATCCTTACCAAATCCTTAAATGGCTGTTTCTCAGGGATTTCCCATTCATCACTGATTGTCATGTACCTGAAAGAGCAATTGATTGGTTACATGTGGTACAAGCACTCTAGTCTTGATTAGAATCCCAAACTCTACAGATACACAGGACAGCTGCACTCACTTATCAAAGTCTGTGAAAAGGTTGACTCTGAAAGTGTGTTGTTTATCCAGTTTGTATCCATCTGCATTCTTCACAGCATCCACTGCATGAGATGGAGACATGTACTCCAGGAAGATGTACCTGCAATGAAGGAGGACAAAAGTAGGTAGTCAGTGTTGACTACATAACAGCCTTATAATAAAAAAAGATCAATAAAATAAGTAAAAAAGAAACAATGGGGATGAACTAAGAAGTTGGATTAGCATATATATCAGATTAATCAGATTGATTTTTGCCTGGTTTCTCTCCCTAAAACTTTCTTCCCCTTGCCCTCTCTCTTTGGGCTTGATCACTTCTGGTTAGCTTTCTCCTCATTTTCAGATGCTGCAATTAACCAGGAACAGGGATCAGAAGTTGACAAAGGGCTCGCTGAACTTTAGGAAGATGGAGTCACTAATGTAAGCATAAGCACTGGCAACCAGAGACAGGACATCAACAGTTGGGTTTGCAATAAACAGTACATCTGCTGCTACTAAGTTTTTAACTAAAATGGACCTTTAATCTATTAATTAGCTGTGGCAGAAAATTAACCAAAAACTTCTCATTTAGTACTGGATAGAAATTTGACTTCCAAACCCAGCTAAAGTGCTTCCATAATTAATTCCCCCACACACTGTAGCTTAATAAGCTATTAAGCTTCTCAGCTCCCTTGGGAACTTCTGTTTGTCACTGAGACTAGATGTCAGGATTGTACAGACTAAGGTAGAAAAGAGTGATGAGCACGAGTATGAGGTCACCATAAAATTTGCCATAAAAATAGTGACACTAATAATCAAGGGCAAGTCAGAGCAGCGCTTCAATCCTGTTTCTAGTAGGAGTTATCACGACTTACCCTTTTGTCTTCCCATCTGCTTCTGGATAAAATTCATTGATAATTTTACCAAACTTGGAAAATATTTTGTGGATGACATTCTTCAGTTTCTCAAGTCGGTCTGGTCCAACCTGGGGAACATTATCCACGACGATTACCGAGTCAATTCCATCTGCTTCCTGTGGCTGATCTTTCAGTATATCACCAAGTAATTCTGCAAAGAAAAAGCATACAACAAACTATGGCACCAGTCTACATCACTGAGGAGGAAGACAGAAAGATGAATAGCCATAGAAAGAGAAGAGGAAGATTTCAGGATTCCAAATTTCAGGAAATTTCAGGAAAATGATTCAAGAATCATTTAAGAAACTTGGTAGGGAACGAACACTCTGTCAGAGAAAGGACTGAAGCGAATACACAACATTCCAACAATACTTCCTTGCTCAGAGGCACGATTACAGTGTTTCTGGACAAACCTCAAGCACGTAACCCTTGAAGTCTTTCTTAAAGTCTTTCAATACTTTACATTGAGGCCACCAACACTTACACTACTAGCTTGCTTCAGGAGTTGGAAGTGGCTCACTAAGTCCTCAAAATTGCCAACGGAGCAGACAAGTATAAAATTTACTACTGAAGCTCTGACTATAGCAGCATTACTCAAATTCTAACCAGATAACTTTGATAAAAATAAATGTCACATGTACCTCCTTTCCCTATGACAAGAGTTTTAGCATAATTCAAAATCATCTGCCATACAGGAAGCTCTGCACATCTTAGCATCATTGTAATTATGCTTTAGAACTCATGTTCCATCTAAACCTTTAATTAAACATAAAAACGGAGGACAAGACACTTAAAGCCATATTCAAACATGCAGCAAGTGAAGACAAGCACACACCTTTTCATTCTCTGGATATTCTTCAACCATAGTAATCCCTTTTGCTATATCATCTTACAAACTCTGAGAATACTTGCTGGTGAGATAGTTTGTTCAGCCCCTGCACTGTCACCTTCAAGCTTCTCTCTACTGGGTAGAGACAGCTTACAGCATTGTTGAAGTTTCCCACAGGCAGAAGGGAGAACATTCAGAGAACTGTGACCCCACAGCTGTGGCTGGCTACCACACTGGGATAAAAACAGTTAAAAGGTATAAAGTACACCTATAAGCTGGGCACAAAATTAGGAGCTTCAACAACAGTGCTGAGTTAATTTTACATGGTAGGCTTCTAGACATACATTCTGTAGAGTTCTAGACATACCTAACTTTAATCTATTCCTCAAGTCAATTCTGTTAGATTATTTAGTATCCACCAACTAAACCCCATTGCTAATGTATGAATTTAAACACACTTCTCAAATTAACATTACCTAACTATAGAACTGTACTGACTTGTAGCTCAAAGAAGAGTCAGAAAAATTGTATCAATGATTCAGTCCTCAACAGATTCAATTAGAAGCACTGAGGACAAGGACACCCAAACAATCTCAAATAACTTTAAACTAAGGTTATTTTTAAACCTTTCCAGGAATAAAATCCCACACTAGCCCTAGCTATCTTGTTTAAACATACATTTTAATTCTTGTCTAAATTACTGATAGTTTCACAGTGTAATCAGTCAGCTTATTAACAGGATTGCATTACTGTACTCTAAAGAAACATCAGTTGTAAGTGGCACATTATTTCTGTTTTATTGATATTTTTAGCTTTGTGTACTTAAATGCACAAGAATAGATATTCTGCTACGAAAAAAAGCCAAATGTGCTGCTATGAGTGGCAAAGTTTCACATATGCCATATAAATAGGAAAAATATACAGGCATATCTGCAGTAAGTGTCAAGTTTATGTGAGGATTACTATAAAATGCAAGACTGGACAGAATATAAGTGCATGCCACTATACTTATGAATCAGAACATAAAGATAAAATTCAGAGAGTCAGGCTATATATAGCATTCACAGACCATGAAAAACAAAAATAAAATCCAAAGACATGCAGAAACATTTAAAATAAGAGAACAAATGAAGAAGAGTGTTAGATGTGTTGACATTTTGAATACATTTGTCTAGAATTCCAAACCCACCAAAATTCTGTAAATTATTCTGCCCAGAAACAGCACTGGGAAGATCTCTAGCAGTGAAGAAATATACTTAATTTGAATTTCAAACTATGAAAAAACCTTGGCTTTCTGTAACTTTAAGCTTCAACAGGTTATTACATGTGAAGCTTCCCATTGATCTGGGGCAATATGCTTCACAACAGTTTATGCATAAACACGCCATCACCACCAAGATTATGCAGCACTCACAGAATGTTGCTGTTTGTAGGATTTATTACAGAAAAAGATGCTCTCTGTGTGCATGCAGGAACTACAAATAAGAAGCCAAAAGATGCTAACTGGTGTAATAAAAACAAAGACCCAGGAACTGTGAAAACCTACTATTAATGTAAAGAAAGCTGGAGAAGTTAGCAGAATAATTCTCCATGTTACATCATTTTCCTTACTCCACATACTTTAGATTATACCCACAAACTTCTCCCATTTATAGCAACTATTTACCAGTTTGTAACAGCTATTTACAAATGGCTTCAGAGCAACTCAAATGCTCAGGGAAGAGTCACAATGAGACTTCTTAGAAGTGAATGTTTAAGAAACAGTTTAGAAGAGAGCACTTAGAGGGGAGCAGCAGACTGGAAATTGGGAAAAAGAGTCAAATGAAGCAAAAGTTCATTAAATAACTCTGAGTTAACAACTCAGGTCCCTGAAGACACGCAAAAAACTTGACAGGAAGATAAAGGCACCGGTCTCAACAAGCACAATCACAAATGATGACAACTTTAAGAAGACTATTTGGTACAAGCAGGAAGGCAAAGAAAGAGAAGGAAAATGGAACATAGAGCAGAAACCTGACCTCCTTCAAAAGTAAAGTACTGGCTATCAGGAATCACTCCATGGACAGAATCTTCTACTACACAGATTGAAAGTGGTCTAAGTTATTATTGATGGTGTTTTGGATCACCTTCCCCTCCTTTAACTTTCTGCTGCAAAGTCAAAAGCTGACTCAAACTGTTACGGATCCCGAAGTCACCACCACAGATGAGTGCTGGAAGTTTTATATATATATATATATAATCTACACACTATTTACTGGATCTGAAGATATTCTTTCAGGAGTAAGCCATTCCCTGGGTAGCTGACAACGCACTGAAATTGTATCCTTGCCTAGGATTTAAGACATGCAGTGAAGTATCTGCTATGCCTGCAAGAATTGTAAGGACTGAAAAGAGGAATTTTAAAAATCTGGTATTACAGTAAAAGAACATGTAAATTTCTTATTTATCCTATAATCCCTTGTCTTAGATTTTCCATCCATATAAAATGAAAGCATGTCCCATTAGGACATTTCCACAGAAGACTACAAGGAAAAAAAAAAGTACACAAAAGGGTAATTTTTTAGGCTCCTTTAGTAATTTTCTGATAATTACTTCTCACGAAAGACTTTGTAGGCCTACAGACAAAGGAAGGAATGCATATTTAGATTAATGTGCAAGAATGCAATAGAGTTTTTATTCACTACAGGGTAACAGATTAAAGACAAATACCTACAGCGCTGCATTTCTCTACCTTAAATTGAAAATTGTGAACAAAGGAGTCTTCAAAGGGTAAGAAGCTGGTTTAGCCAGCTCGTATTCCACCCACAGGAGAAGCGGGGTGTGCAGGGTACAGGGCTATCTTCAGCTGGCAGTACTTTAAGGACCACTATCATCACCTGAACTAAAGCTTCACTCCATCTAAGTGGTTATCTGTCATATCCCTTCTCTTGCTGGAACTCAGATCAGCTGTTCTGCCGTGACAACACCATGCTGGAAAAAAAAAAAGGTTAAAATAATGTATGTGAGATGGTGCAAACCTAAAGCTGGTCCAGCTCAAAGGTGTTTCTGATGACATAAAGTTATTTCAAGGATTGAAACAGCCTTGGCTCAGTGACTCTGACGGGCTGCCTTTCTCCTTGGGAAGTCATCCTCAACTACTCTCATTGGAGCAAGGGGAAAGGAATAAGGAAGCTTGAGAGGTAACACATGGAGGAAAAGCCAGACCAGCAAGAGTGACTAAACTTAAACACTGTAACTACTACTGCTGCTAATACTTGATTATTCATACAACTGAGAAGTTAACCAAATGAATCCTTAACAATAAAATAGGTGGAAAATACACCTACTTTCTGAATAGACAGAAATGGACATCATAATCCTACATACAGACAAAAAGTGTACGACACAAACGCTTAACCAGACAAACAGAATCTAACTACATACAGACAATTTTGCCAAAGCCTTTTTAAGAAACAAAGATACAAGTTCAAAGAGCTATACAGACTACTAAATTGAGAATGCCAAATGCTTTCCTAATCTTGGATATTTTTCTGCCATTTTATTAAGCTAAACACAGGACTGGAACACTAGAAGGCACATATATCACCTGTATTCCACTGCCAATTGAAATAATCAACTGACTGCCAAACAAATTATCAAATACTTTCAAGAAACATTTTTCCAGTTCTGACACACATAATATAAGACCCTACAACACACAGCACACATGTAGATAAGACCCTACAACAGCACATATACTAGAATAAGTACTGGCAAAATAAGTACTTTCAGTATTCAAGAACTGAGATCATTTATCCAGAAATATTTATCTGAAAAATAATAAAATAGAGTTCTAACTCTTGTATGCCAAAACTATGTATTCCAACAATTATTGATGCAGTTACACAATGGCCTCGCTGTTTTAAGACAGTCAATATCCAATACTTTTAAAAGAGCCTCAGTTTGAATTTTTCAACTGCCAGAAAGAATTTTTCCGTATTTTCTTGTCACAAAGTACCTGCATTACATCTTCGTGAGCACTAACTCCTCTCAAACCCATTCTGTTTATCTATAGATTTCACTCTGGATGCATGGAAAAAACAGAATGATGAAATCTAGTTCATAAACATCAGGTCAATAGGTTAAAACTTCAGGTTTTACAGTTGAGTTTAACTAATGGAGGCAAAGGCAAAGCACGTAAGTTCATGATTCCACTTGGTGAGGGCAGCCCAGAGATCGATACCTGAAGTTTAATACTAAATTTAAGAACAGCGATTAAAGGGCATCGCGGGGTGCACGGATACACCAGAAGAAGGTTCATTTAAGAAACACCGCCACGATGAAGACGTGTCGTTAGTTACGAGGAGCTCACAACCGCGGCCAGGGCAGGCAGGGGACGAGCCGCTCCCAGGCCCACCGGCACTCGGAGAGCCGCGGCGTTTCCCAGGCCAGACCCGGGTCCCCACGCACTGCCCCGGGACGGTGCGACTCGGCCCCGCTCGTACACAGGGCAGCCCCAGGCACCCTGACACGGACACGGGAGCGGCGGGCTCGCCCTGCACCTCGTCCCGGAGCAGCCGTGGTCTCCCCAAGGTTCCTCCGCGGCGGGCAGGGCCGGGGCCCACCGCCCGAGCTCTCCCGCCTCCCGCGGCCCCTCCCTTCCCCTCCCGGCCGGCCTGACGGGGCCCAGGCGCCGGCCGCTCTCCCGCCAGCGCCGCTGTCCGCCCAGCCCGCACCTTCATCGCTGATGTCGTCCACGAAGTCCTCGGGGTCGCTGAAGGAAATCTCGTCCTCGGGCTCAACCGGGGCGGCGGGCGCGGCCTCCCCATCCTCCTGCGCCGCGTCGGGCTCGGCCGGCGGCTCGGCCTCCGCCGGCGGTTCGGTCTTGGCCTCCTCTGCCGCTGGCTCGGCCCCGGCCGGCGACTCGGCCTCGGGCTCCGCCTCCGCCTCCTCGGGGCTTTCGCGGCCGGACGGCGGCTGGGGCGAGGGCGGCTGAGGAGGCGGCGGCTGTTCGGACTCGGTGGCTGCGGAGGGCTCCTTAGCGGCGGGCGGCGGCGGCTCGGGGGGCCCCGGCGGCGCCTCAGACTCGCTTTCTTCTTCCTGCCCCTCTCCCTCCTCCTCCTCCTCTTCCTCCTGCTGCTGCTCCTGCTGCGGCGGCTCGGCCGGCGGTGGGGGCCCGTCCGTCTGCTCGGGCTCCTCCGCGGGCCCCTGGGCGTCGGGCGGGGCGGCGGCCGCCGGGCTCTCCTCGGTGTCCTGCATAGGGTCGGTGCGGGCCGGGCCGGCCGCGCGCTCCTGCTCGAGCGCGACGGGGAAAGGAGCGGGGGAGGGGTGGGGAGGCTCCTACCGCCGGGCCATGTGCGCCAGGACCAGCGGGCCTCGCGCGGCGGCGCCTACCAACTGGCACAAGGCGAAAGGGGGGAGGAATCTGTGTCCCGTCGCAGCTTCTGCCCAGCCCCGGTTTCTCCCCGCGCGAATCAGGGGCAGCTGCCGTCCTCTTCCTCGCCTGTTTCTCGTTCACCCAACAGCCACTTCCGCTCCTTCTCAACCCGCACCAGCAGTGCTTCCCCCCATTTCATGCCTCTCAGTGGTTGAGCCCAAGATGGCGACTCCTTCCAGTCGATTGAGGTGGGGTTCGGCCGAACCATTTTTGGGGAAGCGGAAAGCGAGACGCGCTGTGCCATTTAACTGCTCTGACGCAGACTGAAGCCTTCCTGCATTTTCGGCAGCTCAGCGTATTTCCCTGTTCAGAGCTAGGCGGAAGGTGACAGGACAGCGCACTAACGCGAAACCTGCTCGCCGCCCCCCTACAAACCTTCCACCATGCGCTCGCCCAAAGGCTGGCGGTGCCCGCGCGGGCCCTACCAAACTCGTGAAAAGGGGGAGGTGTGTGATGCTGCGCCGACACCGCTGCGTTTGTGTTCGGGCGCGCCGAGCACACGGCGGTCAGCGGCACCCCTCTCCCCCCTGCATGGTACGGCCCGACGTGGAGCCGCCACATCAGCCCCCTGAGGGCTCGAGCGACATGGCGGGCGGGGGCTGAGGGTGCGAAGCGGCGGGAGTGGCTCGCTGCGAGCCGTGACTGGGCCAGCTCTGGGTCGAACGTCCCAGACCATCTCCGAGCGTTCTAAAAGTCTCTACGAGACCTTTGTGTTTTTAAAATAACGTTTTCTGTGAGGTAAAAAATGCCGCTCGCCGTCCCACAGCACCGCCGCAGCACTCCGGTTAGCGGGAGAGGCCTTCCAAGGGGACGGTGAGCGGGACCGGACACGGTGATCTCTCGGTGCAGTGGGACAGACGGAAGGACAAGACGAGTATCCCTCTCTCGTGTTTTCCACTGATCTGAAGTGTTACCTTGCACAACCCTCACATTTTAGTATGATTTTTTAAACTGGTAAAGTTTTATTCTCTCATGTTGGCTACCGACATGGCCAACTTTCTGAGAGAGCTGATCTCTTTATGATTAAAGCATTGCTTTCTGTCCAGGGCACCTCAGGCTGATGAAAAAATATGTGGAGTGTCATTTTTTTTTCTGCAGGCGTGCTAATACAATATATTCAAAGAGGCAGAGGGAGCCTGGGATTTATCTTGGATACCATCATGAGGTTTCAGTGACATTTTTAGAGGAGACAAGATCAAAACATACAGAATAAGAACGCCAGCATAAAAATTCATGAGCAGAGCAGAACAGAACAGGTACTGTACTTAGACCCTATCTTATATTGCAGTATCTTTCATGTTTTGATAAACACTGGAGAAAAAGTATTTAAGAAATTAAGCAAAGACCGCCAGGTCTGTAATTTTCCAGCTACTCACAAGGTGGCATCCTAACTCCACTCAAATTCCATTGGTTGAGCCTGTCAATTCCGTATTTAGGCGATGAGTGATGCTTATGCATGGAAATGATGACTGGTACTTTGTGCAGCTACTTATTTATTTTTTTCACCCTCGTTATATCATGGTGGGTGACCAGACTTTGACTTCCTGGTTTGCAACATCATTGACATGCTAAAGTGTAAAGAAAATGCTGTTGCCTCTCCTGCTGTCACAGGCATGTGTTTTTCCAAGTGTGAGGATGTGCTGTGGTTCAATCCATAGTCCCAGCTGGGTCCTCGAGATTACGTGGCTTTTCCAGGAGCGTGTAGGTGGTCTCTCTTGCCTGTGTTTCACCACTCTCTCATTGTGTTGGAATATGCAATTTTTTGCATATTACCTCTTTTCCTGTTTGCAAGTTGACTACAACTTTTACAATTGCTTTGGTTAGACACTGAATCTAAATATTGGATCCTCCTTTCTTATCTTTGCATAGTCTGCTATTTGCACTTTCCCTTCCTTTACAGCAGTTTTTGATTTATCTTCTCTTCCTTCCTTCCTTCCCCCTCTCCTTTCTGCTATTGAAAGTTCCCTTCAGTCCCTGTGCTGCTATCTCACTGCTATTCTTTGCCTTCCAGACCTTAATCAACAATCTGAGGGTGAGTGGAACAACTTTGAAAACCAGAGATTTTGGTGCTGGCAGCTGGAGCCTGTTTCTGTAAGTATTCCACGTGCAAAACTCCGAATCAGTGGGAAAATTTGGGCAAAGAAATCTAGCAGGAATGGCTTTTTGTAACACAACTGTCAAACCAGCGATGCCTCCTGAATTTTACGGAGTGTGAGTGATCTGAGAATTGTGGAGCTGACAGCACTGATTCCTAAAGTGAATTCTGAAAGAGTAAGCAAGCTCTTGTGGTCTGTAGGAAATTTTATCTAATAGGGATAGGACGTGCACAGAATGACGCACTGAGAGGCCTCGGGTAGTCGTGTCCTTTTGCGTTATGTTTGTTACCTGGAACCTGCTGACATGTACCCTTTCTTTCTTTCCCTAGTGTTTATAGTTTCTTTATGCTATAGGTTTTCCAGAAGCTTTTGCTGCATTTCCAGCAAATACAGAAGTGTTTAATAATGTCAAGCGCAATATTTCTGTCCTTGTTTAAAAATTATTTCTGCAGTTGAATTATTTGTCACAGTATTTTTCTTCAAGACTTCTCCCATGGGTTGCAAAAGCAATCTTCAGTTGAGAATGTCTTATTTATACCAAATAAATAGTTATGCTATTAGCTTAAGTACAGACCAATCAGAAATCTATAGCTAAATGAGAACATGTTGATTCCTCCATTCATTTTCTCCAATAAAAATGCTATATAGGCGAAAAATGGTGTAGCGCTGTTCTCAGAAGTGCTGAGCATGCAAAACTCTCCACTCTGCTGCTGTATAAACATGATTTGAAGGGCCTCTCAGCTTAAATAATGCCATGCTTTTTTAATTTCATACACAGCTTTAGTCTGCACCCACGCTTGTGGGGATCTCAGCTGAAATAGCACTGAGGCAAGAGGCAGAAGGAAAAGGAGAATCACTCGAGTCATTCACATCTGTGTAGCAGCATGAAAGGTTTCAGGGGAGAGCATTATGATCGTAATTACTCACACCTGAAATAATTCTCACTTTATCATTTTCTGGTTTAGTTTTTTTATGCATGATTAATAAATAGAAGGAACATTAATTAGTGAATGCATCCAATACTTTGGATGTTAAAAATATAAAGTATTATTAGGAGTTGGTAGTATCTTAATCTAAAGGTTTAGAATTTTTGTGTCTTGCTTGCTTGATGGTGTTTTCAGGAAAACCACTGTACCAAAATATGTGCCTTATTTTTCACCAGTGTCAACCATATTATTCCTGACTCATAAAGCAGAAGAAGTAGGGGGGGAAAAAAAAAAAAATCAGTAATGAGAGGCATTCATACCTGAAATTCTTATTTTTATGCAGTTTTAGAAAGTGTATTTGCATTCCAAAGGCTTATATTTCTGTGCTTTCCTGAATAGGTTAATGTCTGTTTCTATCCTGTTTATTAGTGTGTTTCTTCCGGTGCATGGCATAAAATTATATGATAGCTTTTCCTTTGGAAAAACATTAAATATCTACTTTATCATCAAGAATATTTCATAAAAATCCAAATGCATAAAAAAAATGAGTATAGGAAACACCCTGACTGATTGACTAGATGGCAGCAGAAATTAAATGCTGTGGAAAAGGGAACTCAGTGAAAGAAAATATACCCAAAATTTGTCTTGGAATCTCTTACCTTGCTTAAAACACAAAGTACAGCATCCCTGTCAGTCGCCACGTGACTGGAAGGACTGTTTATTACCACTACCAGCGATTTATCTACTGTTCATAGTGCACAATGAAACCTGCCTGAAGTTCACATTCCCAAAACCCACCCTTTCCAGTTTTCAGGAAAAAAAAATAAAATCCATAATTGGAATAAAGGCTGTATTAAGCCCATGAGCCGATCACTTCTTTTTTCTATGCTTTAAGATGTTTGAAAGATTTATTATTAATCTTGAAGTGGTTTCAAAGTGCTTTGAGCAATCCATTCCACAGCAGGGACGGCTTGTTGCCTCTCCTCGTGTCTGAGCCCCGGGTGTGAGGGAGCCACACGTTCCCAGCAGCCGTGAGCCCCCAGAACCGAGCGTGTCCCGAGGTGCGTTGTCCCCAGAACCGAGCGTGTCCCGAGGTGCGTTGTCTCCTCAGGGACGTTCCCGTGAAGTGCTGTCACAAGGGATGGTGTTAGTACGTGCGACAGCTCTGGCCTTCACCTCGCAGGAGGAGGAGGCGGCTGGGTTGGGGTGTCCTGTGCTCGCAGGCACCGGAGAACCGCCGCTTCGGTGGGCACCGCTGGCGGGGACACGGTCTCCGGGACACGCTGTGGGTCAGGACGCCTGTCACGGGGGTGCGTGCTGGTGGTGGAGGGCAGGCCCGGGCGAGGGGTCCCCGGCCAAAGTCCCCTCAGTGCTGTACCCACCGGCAAAGCCCCCGGCCCTGCCCTGCCCGCCCCACGCCCCGGCCCCCCGGGAGGCGGCCTCGCTCCGCCCGCGCTGACAGGCGGGCGCTGCGGAGGAAGGGGAGGGCGGCCGCCGGGCCCCGGCCTCACATGACTGCTGCTGCCGCCGCGATGGACGGCGAGCCGCCCGCAGGCACCGGCACAGGTACGGGGCGGCGGGTGCCCGCAGGGCGGGGGTGGGTGGCGGAGCAGCGCCGTCCGCTCCCCGGCTCCAGGTGCCCCTTCCCTCCCGCTGACGGGTCGGGGCGGGTGACCCGGCTCCTCGGGTGGGGTCGGGGCCGCTCCCCCCGCCAAAACCTGAGGCAAAAAAGCGCCGTCTTCCCCTTCTCCCCCCGGGGCGGCGGGTACCGGGCTGGCCTCGGCCCTCAGAGGGGCTGTCCCGCCGCCAGGCCACGGCCGGGCCGCGGCGGTGCCCGTTCCCTGGTGCCGGGGGGTTCCCCTCCCCTTGCCAAGGTCGCCTCTGCCCCTCGGTGCTGGAGAAGGGGGAACGCGGGTGGGTGCCGCGGGGTGCTGGGTTTGCGGGGCCCGAGGGGGGAGCAGCGCCCGCCGGCTGGGCGGGAGGTCAGGTCCCGGGGAGCCAGCCCGGCTACCGGGGCTGGGTGCGGAGTCGTGCGGCTGGGCGCTGCTGAAGGGACTGTTTCAGCTCCTCGTACCCCGCTGAAATGGACTCGGAGACCCGTTACAACACGCGGGGACAGCTGATGTAAGCGGTTCCGTGGACACTGTCACAGTCCGTCCCGGGCGGAGGCCACGTCTCCTCCTCACTGACCCCAAGCCAAGAACAGATCCAGCGTGAAAAGAAACAGCTCGAAGTTTTGAGAGCGAGGAACTTGCAGCCGAATGTTGCCAGCGCTTGTTGTGAAAGGAGAAATGGAGGCAACTCCTGGGTCAATTAAGAAAATAACACGCCAGGCTCGTAACAGTGGGAAACTTTTAGAGGGAAACAGGATAATTCAGTTCTCTAAAGTTCTCTTAAATTGGTTAAAGTTTCATACTGGCAATTACTGCTCTCTGCATAGTATTTTATTTTATTTTTTCTCTGTTTGGAAAGAAAAACTATTAGAAGTTACAAGTGGCTAAACTTTATGCAGGAAAAAATGGTGTGGTTGGATTATATTCAGGAGTGAGTTTTTTGATAGGCCTGTGATGCTTCTGATGCAGATAATGCTTATAAATAAATTATTTTGGAATATTTCCGTCCAGGACTGATGTAAGATATTGGGATATTGAACAACAGCCTTTGTGGAAAAAAATGTCCTACTGTACCAAAGAGAGAGCTTGTTCAGGTACGTCTGTTACAGATTTACCATCTGCTTCAGGAGCCTTCTAGAGATAAAACACTTGTCTCTGAGTATTCTTGATCTGATTAACCTCCACGCTGGTGATGGTGCTTCTGTAACTGCCTGATCTACTCAGCCCTGTTTAGAAAACTTTGCTTTCTTTAACAAGACTTTTATTATTGTGAACACTGGGAGATGGTCTCTAATGGTGTTAGCAAAAAAAAAAAAATGCTGTGAAAGCAGGAATGCCTTTATTTCTAGCACTGTGATGTGGGTTCAGTGATCTGGGAAGTTTCACACCTGTATGTAACATCTTGGGAGATCAGCAGCTTGTCGGAGTTCTAGGAGGACCTAAATCTCCTGAGTAATAGAGAGTCCTGACAGAGACCATTGATGCCCCCCTACTACAGCACATGTAAATGCTGTGTTGTTTATTTTGCAGGGTTAAAAGTACTTAAACACAATCAAGAGAGAGAAGAAAAGGGATAATGACCAACACATTAAAGTCAGTTTTGCAAAGTCATTTGTATTGACTTTTTTTTCTCTTTCCCCTCTTGCTCCCATTTGAGCCTGTTTTGCAATGCTTGCAGGGAGCTAATCCAGGTGTGTTGGCTGGGGAGGGAGGGGGGTGTCTCTTTTTCTTCTAGTGGTAAATCTTTAACTGTGTGTGCAGCCTGTAAGAGGTCTTGGTAGGGAGGGCTCTACCAGTTGTAGACAGTAGAATTTGCACATAACCACTCTGATTTCCCCCACAATCTTCCAAGTTTTAGTGGGCTGGTCAACATTGATGGAGAGAAATGTATCAGTTACAGACATGTGGAACTGGTACAAAAGGAGGGGAGCTCTGATGATTGCTTTTCAACAGAATTTCAGATGTGATTGACCTTGTTCTAACTGTAAAACGTGTGAAAAGACCGTTGGGAGACCTCAGTGGGTGGAGTGGCACACCATTTTTTTAATGCTTGTACACTAAGATCAAGTTTTTCCTCAGTGTAATTAAGAGGGTGAGAAACATGCAAAGAAGATGAGAAGAAAAACAAAAAGATAAACAATTTCTGCTGATGGTGTTTTCTTGACCTGCATAAGATTGTAGAAACTTGGTGATTTTTATAGTTAAGCTAAAACACTCTTGTAAAAGTTCCCTGGAGAGCAGTTGTATGTGCTATTGCTTGTTGAGTTACCTTTTTGGGTCTGAATTTTTACACTTCCATCCTCTTTGTTAGAGCTGGGTGTGAAAAATGATAGTTTAGCAAGCTTCCATTGTGAGCTGGGAATCTGCCCTGGTGAGGACTTGGCGTTTTGTCTCCCTAGTCCTTGGGAACGTTCCGCAATGGACTTTTCTCCCCTAATCCTGTTATTTCCTCAATGTGTCTCACTTTATTGTGTTTGTTACAGTTCGGGACTATGTCTCTGTGGCTGACTTGTGCATGGAATGTGTTCCTTGTATTCCCAGACTTGGGAAATTGCTTAATTAAACATTTGATGATCTAACAGCATAGTTAAAAAAACAGAGCACTGAGCTTAAAGTTAGGTCTTTGTTCTGTCCCAGAGATTCACTGTGTGACATTGGAAGGAGGTAACTTGGTGTTGGGCTTTTTTTTCCTGGTGTAGTATGTGATTGCTATATTTGGAGAAGCAGTTGGAGGCCTGCAGCTGAAGGGGAATGCAGAAATGCTAGTGCTTTTTTGTTATTATAAAATAAATCTTGGGTAACCTCACCTGATTATTTTTCAGTTGTGCCATTACTTCTGTGCTTCATCTTGAAAAGCACCAAGTGCTGAATAGCAATCTGAAACTTAGTTAAAAAACAAACAAGCAAACAAAACTACCAAAAAATCCCCAAACCATAACTACCCTTTACACCTCAAAAAACAAAGAAAACCAACCAACCAAAAATCCCACTCCCCAAACCAGACCAGCCAGCACAGGATGCATATTTGACATCTGCACTGAGAAAGCTCTTGGGCTTTTTGTTGTGTTTTTTTTTTAAAGGAGAAAACCAAAATGTTAGAGTCTGGTTTCCAACATCTAATTCTATGATAGTATGTGTATTATTTTATCCTGTGTTGTTTTGGCATTGGATAGCTTGTATTTACAAGTGAGTTGTTGGGAGAGGGGAGGAAGGATACTAGCACACCATCTCTTCATTAGAGCGAAGCTAAATATGATTACTTTTCTTGAACCTAGTAAGAAATACAGACCTCTCTTCCACGTTAAACATACATCTGTGTATCAGTTAGCTCTGTTAGATAAAACAGACTGGTTCCTTTGCGTTGTTCCTTTCTAAATAAGAATTGTGTGGTTTAAAATTCCTTAAAAAAACCCAAACAAGTTGCACACAGTTGTCTCAAAAATATGTAAAGCCCTTAATAGGAAGAAACGTTTTTTGTTGTTGTTGGATTTTTTTTTTTGGTGGGACTTCTGTTTTTCTTTTCTTGTTTTTAGGGGATTTCATATTATGTAAGAATTAAAAAAAAAAAAAAGGCAAGGAAGGGAATCTATTTGGAGTTGTAGTTGAAATGTGCCCCAGCTTTCTGAGAGGCTGATGTGGACACTGAATTCTGGAATTACGGAGGAATGTTTTTGACACAATAAGGGAGAAAGGCATTTCCATAATTCCTGAGGCTTTTCATGAGAAGACAGAAAGAAAAGGGAAATGCTGATGAATGACATTTACATTGCTGCTTTTGTATTCCTGGCCCAGGAGTTTGTACTGGAGCTCTCATTTTTGCCAGGGAGAAATCTGAGGTATCTGTGCACGAAAATAGTTAGTTCTCCTACTCCCCTGTGTTTCCAGTGAGTTGGATCCCCTCTGCTCTGCAAGGCTGTGGTCTGTGGTGATGAAGAAGAAATCCTGGCAGTTTTTCCTAAAGGCTTTTCTTCCTTTCAGACTCCTTTCTCCTTCTAGAAAATCTACTACTCATGTAACACCTAATTCTATGGCACCTTTTGCTTTGTCTAATAAATATAACTGATTAGCACCCTGGTGTAATAAGGAGTTGTTAGTAGCAGACATTTGTAAAATGAAGATGAACCCTCCAAATTTGAGTGATAGAATTTGAATAGGGAAGGGGGATCTGTATTGTGATTTACCACCTGTGCCTCCAGCCCTCGCGTTGCCCTTTTCTTCTGTATGTGCTCACTCCCATGTGAACCCTGCCTGCAGCTGATCAGACACTTCAGATGCTGCTTTGGGTTTTGTAAATGCCTGATTTTTAGAAAATTTGATAGAGGAAACTGGTAACTGTGGAGGACAGGTTGCTGTCTAGTTGTATGAATGGGAGAAATTAATATCAGACGCTAACTAAAGCCTGAAATGTGTGATATAAAGTAGCAAAGCTTTCTATTCCAGTTGTTTTCTGGATAAGTTTTTCAACTCCTTTCAGCCCAAAGGCTACCTGACTTGATGCCCTCCCCCAAAAACATAGTATTATGCAGTGTTTTTATAGATTTTTTTTTTTTCCTTTAGAACCAAACAAAAATTAGGTTATGCTTTGAATGCTTCTTTCAGCTTTTATTTCTTGTCATCTTGTTGTCTGCTTCTTTGCATTATGTATGCATATATGTATTCTTTTAAACTTGTATATCAAATTGTTTCCAGTTATACCAGGCCACTTCCTGATATCTTATTGACAACAGATTGAGAAGTGTACTGTAGCAAAAGACTAGCTTGCACAAAAAAAGCTGATTTTATTTTGTCTGCTTCCACGTGTTCCAGGGGAGTGTTCCATACTTCATTTCTGTATTCACTTACCACTCTCTGTATATAAACTTTACTAGATTACAATCTGCTGAAACCAAAAAAAGAACACTTTCAAAATTAGCTGTTCTTGAGCAGAGAGTGCATGATGGGAAGTGTGAAGTGTTTTTGTTACAATGCATGTAAATCCTTTTAGTGGTTGAACACAGGAGCTCATACCAATGAGTTCCTACTATTATTCCCCATTCCTGGCTGGGGCTCTTGAGGCTGGTCCTGAATTGACTCTTTAGTAAGTAGAATGAAAACTGGGCTGCAGAATAGCTTCAGTATATGTTACTCTGCAGTGTTGGTGTTAATACCACGGTTAAGTGTTTTCTGAAACATGTTAACAGCTGTTCCAAAGTCGTCTTACTGTGTTCTCAGACCAGTGTTTGAGGGTGTAAATTCACCCTGAGTAGCTGTCTTGTTGATGTGAAACACGCTGAGATTATTAATTGAACAGTAATCATTCAAACTTGTTTGTATGGTTGTCTCATTTGTATGATTTCACACATTTAGACAATGCTGAGATATAAAGAAGCTACAGAATATTTCAGGAAAAGCCAAGTGTGTGAACTACTGATAAAAGAGAAGGTATTTCCTGTAGGGTGAATTTTAGCAAATTTAGAGAATAACTTGATGAAAACTGGCAAAGTGTTACAAGTGAAAGGAGCAACGTGACTGAATTGTCAAAGGAGCACTGAGTGTTGTCTGGATCTATGGGGCTTCACTCTGTAGTTGTCTTATGGGGTAATGTGGGTTCAGGTCACTGTAATGAATCTGAGTCCTTCTCAACATCAGTCTGGCTGGTAATGCTGCAGGTTCCAGGACTTACAGATGAAATCCTGGAGGATTCATGATTCATCCTATAAATCTTTTCTCCTGATACCTGTCTTTTGCCACTGGGAGTTTCAGTAGCTTACCAGACAGTGCTGAGCCCCAGCTTAGGAAACAATTTGTGCCATGAAAGCCCCACTTTGTCAGTTGGCCAGCAGGAAGATTGAAAGCAGGGAGAGCGATTCCGTAGGCAGGAGCAGTGTTGCACCAGTACAGAGTGGCACTGCTCTCGGGGAAATAGGTGGGGTGGGTTTTGGCCAGCCCCTCTTTGGGAGGCTAGCTCGCTCTGACTGCCTCTGCAACGTGAGCCAGTGGTTTGGCAACACGGACTGTGGAATTCTATGTAAGTGTGTGTGTGTGTGGATTGGAGGAGTAACAAACTACTGTGTCATGTTGCATTTCACTGATGTGTCTTGAGCAATTAAAACCAAGGATTACAAGGGTGTGCACCCAGAGAACCGCTGCTCTGGAGAGCCAAGGTGCTTTGTGCTTCTGTAGTTCTTTGTGTGTATTTTTGATGCTTGTTCTTAGTAGTGTGGTTTATTACACCTTGCTACCCTGTGAAAGGTCAAGTGGGCAAGGATTTTCTATACTGGAAAGTCTTTTGCTTTGCTGTTTGTATTCTGAATTGTCTCTCCTGCTTTCCTTCTCAGTTCAGCATCTGTGTGAAAAGTGGATATACAGATATGTTATCACTTTATCCAGCAGCATCCCATGTCAACACTGAATTAGCTTGCTTTATCTTACAACAGATTTCTGGCAGGTGACTGGAACTTTTCAGAAGCTGCTAGGTAGGTGGGGTTAGTAGGTGATACATTAGTCTATTAAAGCGGAGGTGTTAAGACTTGCTTCTCTGAGTCACCTTAGGAGGAATCTGAAGCCTGATGAGACTTGTGGGATAAGGTCATTTGTCCTGGATTTGGTTTGGTTTCCTTAAGTCATTTTATGGAAGAGAGAACAAAGTGTCTCTTCTGAAGTTATCTACCAGGAATTGGAAATTACCTGTTTTTTTCCCATTTATCAGGGTCTAGAGCAAGTGAAGGAACAGGTGGGAAATCCTTATCAGGAGGAGGTCAGGGCCTTCAGGTTCAGTATATGAATTTGAACTATGTATCAAAGCTTAAAGAAATGGTTCTTGTTTCTCTGGTGTTGTTGCTGTCTTTTTGTGTTCTCAAAATTTTAGATGTTGAAGGACTATAACTTCTGCACAATGGCAAGGAAGGGGCAATTAATACTGCCGAGCTTTTCTAGGTAACTTTGCATCAGTGGATTTGACTTGGTAAAGGAGCTTGCTTGCAGTATCCCTCTTACACAGCCATATGCAGAGAAGCAGCAACCCATCTGTTCCAGACTGGAGAACAGAACTCAGGTGTGGGTTGAGTAGATCTCAGGGTTATAGCCACATTTTGTACCTGTTTCTTATGTGTGGAATGGGTAGAAAAAAAGAATTTCTTTAAAAAAGAATGTAAACTTAGTTTACAGTCACATAATACATGTAGTTATGAAGTCAAGTTGAGATAATGGGCTGCAGTCAGTCATTCAATAAGAGAGCAGTCCAGATCATGATCTTTGCCCCTTCTTTGATGTAGTTTGTCCTCCAGGGCCATATTTGTAAGAGCCATCTTTTTTACTTTTGCATCTGGCTGAGAATCAGTTGGAATCTCTGTCCAAAGCTGTCCAGCTGTGGTTGAATTCACTGTAAAAATGTGTTTATTTTTTAGCTGCAAGCAATGGAATAGCTATATTTGAAAGGTTTTGCCAGAACTTGCTGTGATTGAGGAATTGTTGAGTTGGTAGCCCTTATTAGGAACCTTTTACCCCTGCTCTTGAACTCGAGCATATTGACATAGTAAATTATTGTAATTCATGCCCGCTCTGGCACACTGTCATAGAGTTTAATAAAATTATGTCAAATTAAGTGTCTCCTTCCTTTGTAATGACATGTAAAATTAATGTGTTAAATTTCTGCAGTGCAGTAAAATAACACATTTTCTTTCCTTCCATGAGTTGTTCTAGGCAGGATCCAAAAGTGCTGAGCAAGGGTTTCATTCATTTTGGCTGATCCTGCTGTGGTGGGAGCTGGACAGACAGGAAATGCAGGCCTCTTGGCTGATTCACAGGACAAATTTGGCCCGTGATTCTTCTTTTGCTCAGTAGTGATGTCTTTCTGACTCGGTTTAATTGGTGGTGCTCCTGGGTGTTGTGAAGAGGGAGGTACCAGTGTCTTGAACGTGTGTGAAGAAGCATAGCCTCCTAGGGGAGTGGCTTGACTCTTGTTCTGGTTGTGTTGCACCACTGTAGGAGCACTGAGCAAGGGAACAGAATGTTTTAAGGCGACTTCTGTCACTTTATCTTATCAAGTTTACTGGACTGTTTTTCCCTTTTTGTCTTTTAGATTTGGCAAAGCCTCCAGTAAATGAACCAAGGGAACCGGAACAGTTTCTAATGCAGGCGCCACAGGGAAATCCACTGCTGCTTTCCCACACCCTACAAGAGCTGTTGAGCAAGGATAGTGTGCAGGTGGAGCTTATACCTGAGAAGAAGGGCCTTTTTCTGAAACATGTGGAATATGAGGTTTCCAGCAAGGTAATGTGAACAAGCATTGGTCTTAGTGAGAATGTATCCTCTTAAGAATGTCTGTGCAGTTGCTGTTGGCAAAGTCTTGTCTAATTTGATAGATGTGTTGGGTGATGCTGGTTTTGAGTAGGCCAGTTGTACAGGCTTACTTTAACTGCAGTAACACTGCTTTCTTGACCTGGGCTTCTGCATCAGACTGAGGTCTGATGGATGGTCTGCTAGTTTACTTGCTTGAAACCTGAGCTCTGTACAAAAGCAGGTGTAATAACACTGAAAACTGAATGTTTCCATAATGGATTGGTGTAGGCGACTGGCTATTTCAGACTGTTTCAAGCTAGTGAAAGAATTGTGTTGGCAGTGCTAAACTGGAGTCCTTTATAAACAGAAAAGGTACTGCAAGTTCTTCTGCAGAGTCTAGACCATTTCCAGTTTTCTTGCCCCAGCCCTGACCCGTAGGTTCTGCTCTTGGTGTAAGAGAAGATTGAAGGTGATGTATTTTTTCCTACTTATAGAACAGCCAGTGAAATAGCTCTCCAGTAGCTTTGTGTGTTTTTTCCAGAGGGAAGTCTGTCCTCTTCAAGGCAGACCATGAGAAATTTGCATCTCCCAGGCCACCAAAGCATCAGTTATTGAGTAGTGCTCAAATTGTTCTCACTGTTGTACATATTCAGAGACACATTTGGGTCACTTGTCTGCAGTGTCGTTTGGGGCTTTGGATGTTTTAGATTGACATCCCTAGGTTTCTCAAAGACTGTTGTGAGGGAGGGAGGGCAGCCACAGGGAATGCTTCCGTGGGCTTTCTAGGACTCGGTGTTTATTTTTGCCTGTGAGTTCAGGGCACAGGGCTCGGTGATCCTGGTGGTTTTGAATTTAGGAACCCGTTGCCAACTCCTTTCAGTTGCTGTCATCTCTCCTACGGGTGTAGCTGTAGAATGATACTTCCTCAAAAGGAAGCATAGCTTGGCCTTGAGGTTCATCTAAGATGTGCCACACAAATCACCATCAGATTTCAAAGCAGATAGCGGGAGGCCCTCAGGGCTGTGTCCGTTGTGCTCCAGTTATAAGCCTTGTTGCTTTACTTTTGAAAATTCATAGTGCCACAATAAGTGGGGGATGATGTGCAATGCAGATGCCATGAGAATGGGTACAGTGGTGTGTAGTATTTCTTACTAGCTGCTGCAGTAGTTGAATCTGTAGTAATTATGTGGGGGAGTTGTGGATTTTTTATTTATCTGTTATTTTTAAAGGATTTCTGCCTCCTGAGTGTCTTGTTTTAGCTGCTGCCTAATTCCTTTTGGAATGAAAAAACAGTTTCTTTGGCCTCTTTTACATATTGAACGAAGAAATGCAGAGTGAAGGACTAAGGTTTTAAAGGAACTTTCAATCTTTGTTTATAGATCTAGCATCAGTGAGAGGTCTCTCTTTCTCTTGTGAGGTTAACTTAAAACATCAGTCATTTGGGCTAATCCTTAATGTGATCCAAGACTGTTTTGCCACCTCTGGATTTGAAACTGTTTGAGAGAGCTAGAGCTCAGGACTTGCAGTACTTCAAGAGTGTTGGCACTATTTCTAAATGCTCTGTCTAATTTGAAAGACCAGAGAGTTTGAGGGAGTAATGGTATGCAACCATGGCAGATTTAGAGTTATTTGTTATTTCTTGGGAAACCTTTCCCTTTCCATTTCAGTCTCTTTCATCTTGTGTGTGAATGAAATCTGACTTGGATTTTTAACTGAAAATCTTATTCCCAAAAGAACTGTTGTTAGAAGAATGCCATCTCTATTCAGAATCAAATGGTGGCTGCCTTTGGAGTCTTCTCCCTCCTTCCTACCACAAGGCCTCCAAAGAGAAGAAATATATCATTTCTGCAGTCTCTGGGTCTGATTTCGTTTTCTTTTGGTTTTAGTGAAGCTGATAGCAAAAAACCAAAACCAAAAAAACCCCCCCAAAACCAGAAATGCTTCTGATTGTCCAGCCTGTGTATTGATTTATCCTCCCCACTTTCTTGATTGCAGAGGTTCAAATGCTCAGTCTACAGGCGATACAATGATTTTGTGGTGTTCCATGAGATGCTGCTCCAGAAGTTCCCATATCGGATGGTGCCAGCACTTCCACCAAAGAGAATGCTGGGAGGTAAACCTGGGTCTTTCTTTTGACTGGAGGGGTTGTGGTGCAACTGTGATCAAAGTGATACTGTTGAAAACAGATGTTTAAGAGATAGAAAGTCTTTGCTGCTTCTTGGCTCAGAAAACAACTTTGAGGCCATTATACACAATTTGGAGGTGTGAATTATTGCCATCCTAGAAATGCCCTGTACCTAAGATATTAATGTAAAATTTCAGTGGGATTTCTTCCCATGGAAGTTCAGTTTCTAATGACTTTTCTAGTAAGATTTGAGGCATGATTCTACAGAAGAGCATGGTGGAGTTGCAGGTATTGTTTTTTAGGAAAATAGGTTCTGATGATCAGTTCAGAGTAGGATTGCCACCATACTGTTGAGCATCTGTAGTATGTTCTGTAGTGTGTTGCTTTGTGAAGTGTTCAGGGTAGAAAAGATTTGTGGAAATCTCATTATTTTTCTTTAGTGAGAGAAGAGTACAGATTTAAAAAAAAAAAATTAAAATCTATATTAAAAGGCTTAGAACTGCAGAGGAGGTGATTGTGTAAAACCAGCCAAATAGCTTCTTCAGTAAGAGCACATTTGATCCTGTTGGGTTAGTGTAGGGTCCTGGCCTTATGCACACCTCAGAAGGACTAGTGAACAGTCATGTTAAGTGAACAACTTCAGCACTGCCTGTTGCAGTGTCACTTTGCACAGAGGCCTTACCATGCAGGCAGTGGTAGTGATACTTTCTCAGTTTATGTACAAAAAGGTTTATTTTCAGCAGATGAACCAACTATATTAAAGTAGCTATTGTCCTTTTTTGTTCCTGTTGTAAAAAGGAGCTTGTTGATCTGCTTAGGATAACCAGAAACTGAAAACTGAGGCTGGAATCAGTGTCAGTTCATTCAATTATATTTTAGCTGTTAGAGTAGAAATCAGTGAAGTATCCCACACTGGAAGAATATCAAAGCTCCTTCAGGTATGTTTTTCACTAATCTGAAATATTGGCACTGGTTTTAAACTTTTATTATTTCAAATATTGTGTAACTGTATCAAATCCTGTCTTGTTTTCTATTTTATCTGCAAAATAACAAGCTTTTCAGTGTCTTGTCTCCTGCTTGTACTGCTGAGCTTAACATGTTTCAATAAATAATTGATTTCAGTCGAGGAGTCCATGTATTGCTGCAGTAAAGAGGAACAGGTAAACAGTGAGCAGAGTGGGGTGTATCATAAACTGGAACAAAGCAAAATAGTGGTGCTGAAAAGCTTCATTGGTCCTTACGATGGAACGTGAATTGTGAAGACCTTTCTTTTGAGATTGCGAAAACCTGTCTGCTGAATTTGACCTGATTCAGTGTTCTCAGCCAGAATTTCCAGAATTTCCACTTCATGCAACACCTGTAAGCAAAGTGACCTTCTCTGATTAATCTTAGAGGAGAGAGAATGCTTGAAAGAAGCAACCAATAGACATAATTTGTCTGTCACTGTGATTTCCTTGTGTTGCGCTGGCGTGTTGATCTTTCTGTGCGTTCACCGGTGCATTTCTTCCCACAGATGTGGTATGTTTGAGAAAAAAATGATAGGATTAGTTCCCAAAGTGTGCTAGGACTGCAGCCCTAATATAGTCCAAAACTGTGTTAAGGCAGAGTGTGGTGAGTGTCTTTAGTCCAGTGACTGCATATAGAAAAGCTGTGTAAGTGGTCTTAGAAACTGCAAACAGGAAAAAGGAAGTGGAATGGATAGTTCTTGTTTCTGTGTAGGTTAAGGGACTGATAAATGGAATTGCAGGACACAGGATTTGATGGATTAGTATAAATGTGTGACACTGAAACATCCTCAGTCCCAGAGCAAGATGGGCAAAGCTATGCACTTTTCATACTCTGTATTCTCCTCTACTGAGTTACACTCTTATTTTCGTGATGGTGTGCTTTCATCCATCTGTCAGGTGAAGGAGATGGTCTGTTCTGTTCGTTTTGGAGGACAGCAGCAGTGAGGCAGATCATGTAGGAAATGTGTAGATGACTTCAGAAATCTCCATGTAGGCTAAAGTATGAGCAAAGCAAGATCAAGATCTGCAACCCTAATGACTGAAAAATCATTTGATGGGTGATACTGTACTAAGGATCGTTATAGGGAGGCCATGCAGCAAACTCCCTACTTAACTGAGGCAAAAAATAATCCTCTTTCATGATATGGAAGTGCTGTCACAGATAAGTGTATTCTGTTAATTTTGTTCTGTGCTGCTTTCTTTTCCTTCAAATTTATTTCAGTTTAATTTTGCATCTTTCCTGAAAAACTCCAGGATTTTTTATTTACTCCCTTATTTCAGTATCACCAGATTGAAACTTCCCATTTCAGGGAGACGAGCTGAACTTTTTTAGTTTGACAAGTAAGGACTCTGGTGGATGTACTGCAGGTTGCTGTGCAGGTCTTCCTAAGTACTTTCTGGTATCTTCTGTGAAAAATATAGGCATTGATCTTGAACAAACAACTGAAAAAAAAACCCCAAACCCCTTTATTCTCTCTCTAGCCACAAAAATGCTTAAAATTGTGGAGGAGGGACAGTTGAGGGTACAGCACACTGAAGTTAGTTCTTCAGAACAGTGGGAAAAACCTGTAATTATTTCTGGGATGATCCCTTTGCAAGTGGCAAAGTGACCTTTGCAGTGGCAAGCAGCAGTGTGTTGTGTGTTTCCCAGGAGTCCCAAGCAGACTGGGATCTCCTCTGGAGACCAGCTATGGAATTAATTCCGAGAAAGAAAAATCTTGGTATGCCCACAGTTTGTAAGTGGAGTCTTGATTGTTTATCCTGCTTACCTGACCCACTCTGTGAAGATAAACACATACAGGTCTGTATGCTGGATTTCAGTAAGAACCACTTGAAGAAATATTTGTTCTGGTGGTTAATCCAAAAAACCTGTTTTAGGGAGCTGGCAGACTACAGGTAATCATTCTTTGGTTTTCTTGCATTGCTTTAGCAAGGGTTGTAAGTACAAAATAATTATTGGACCGAGTGCTTTTCTTTTTTCTCTTTCTGAGCAGCTGTAATACGTGGTGCATTAGTTGAAATTTAATGTTTTTTCTCCATAGCTGATCGAGAATTCATAGAGTCTAGAAGGAGGGCGCTGAAACGTTTTATAAACCTGGTGGCTCGACATCCCCCTTTCTCAGAAGATGTGCTCCTGAAACTCTTCCTGTCGTTCAGTGGCTCGGTGAGTACTTGTTAGCCTTGAGTTTGTGTCTCTTCCTGTAACTGCTTTGCTGGGCACAGAGTTCAGAACTGCTTTTGACCTACACATTGTTGCTCCCCGCGATGAGGAGGATTTTCTCTCGATAGGTATTTCTACAACTGGAAAGTGGAAGGTAATTTCATTCAATGCCAGGAGTATAGTGTTTTGAAAATGATAACTGTTCTTATGGGGATACATATTATGCTTCTCCTTGAGTTAAACCTAACCTGGATAAAGCTGTATCTGCCGAGTTGTGCCTTACTGTTGCAATATATTTGAGATCTGTACGAACTGCCTGTGTGTTACTTCGTTCTTTCATGCTCACTTGATTCTGTATCTTCTCCAGGATGTACAGAATAAACTAAGAGAGTTGGTCCAGGGAGTAGGAGATGAATTTATGACCTGCAGATTAGCTACCCAGGCCAAGGTATGCATTTGAGTTTCTTGAATTTCTGGTTTAAATGGCTCTCTCCTCCAGGTGGATCAGTTATGGCATTTATTGAGTGATGGAGACCTTAGGTAGGAGAGAGTTGTTTCCAAAGTTTGAAGGACAAGTATAATGTAATGTTATCGAAGATCAAACAAGTATTTGACTCTTTAGGGCCTGATATTTCTACCTAAATGCTACTTCATGAATATGCTAAAGATTAAACAATCAATCCTACTCAGAACGTGTTGCTCAGTAATTACTTGTACTTGCATAACAAAAAAATGTGTATGCTGCACAATTTAAAAGCTAATATCTAGATTGATGTCTTCCTCAAGTGTTCATGCCCTCATTCTGTCTTCTCCCTGTAAGAGAGTAATTTGGGCTGTTACAGAGAAGTTAGTTCTCCATACATCTGTTGATCCCAGGGATTAGTGTTATGGCAAGTCTTAAATATACATTCACTGTGTTCATTGAGCAATTTTAAAGCAAGTTGTTGTTCAGGTTCCTGCAATGCTAGCAGAAGGTTTTGCAACTGGAGCTTAATTCAGGCTTTTACCAGTGATACACAAGTCAAAAAGATCTGAGCTTTCAGGACATGCTTGACTTTGCCAGGCTGGCAGTTACTAGTAGCATCAGATCATAACCTGTGAGCTTGAAACCTCACAAACCCTGTTTTAACTGTATAGTAGAATTGCAGATTTTGCCAACTCTGTTTACACCCAGTATTGGAACCTCTTTCTGCCTCTGGAAATTAGGGGTATTTGTATGTCATGTGTCTGGATCACCTAAATTGTGAAGCTGATCTCTTTGGGGTTGTTACAGCATGGTGTGAGAGAGCGAGCACAAGAGGGAAGCCTGTCTCTCTCTGCTGACTGAATGTTGTGCCCACACAATGTGTGTGAACATGCCTCTGATTTGCCCACTACTAATCTTGTTTGTGCTTCTTCAGGACTTCCTTCCAGCTGACATACAGGCCCAGTTTGCTGCCAGCAGGGAACTCATCAGAAATATTTATAATAGCTTTTATAAGCTCCGGGACCGTGCGGAGAGGATAGCTTCTCGAGCCATTGATAATGCCTCAGATCTCCTCATATTTGGGAAGGAGCTAAGGTAGGTTGGGAGGAAGGGAATTTGCTAATGTGGATTTTTCTACTGTTATTTCAGAATTCAAAACTGTTAGAAGGGTGACCTGGTCTGGTAAGAATGGGTATTTCAATGCATGCTGTAGGTCATAATCAAATTTTTCCTACTATAAAAGAAGAAAATGCATGCTTCTTACTAAGGCTGCATTCCATAGAGCAAGAGAAAAGAAAATACAAATACCTTGACATTCAGGTACTGGTTTTATTGTCTCTTCCCCCAGTATATAAACAGCTCTGCATTTGTGATTGTGCAGTTGTAGCTCAGCACTGCAAGCTATTTGGACAGATTTGAAACTCTAAACTGCTCTCTGCAAATCAGTGTATCTACTTCGTGGAATTTGTCTCCTAGTTTTGAATACTGCTTATCTCCTCCTAGTGCTTTGGGCTCAGACACTACACCGCTTCCTTCCTGGGCTGCTTTGAATAATAGCACATGGGGGACTCTGAAACAAGCTTTGAAAGGTCTGTCTGTTGAATTTGCACTGCTGGCAGATAAGGCTGTGCAGCAGGTGAGTTCTTGACTTTTTTTTTTTTTTTTCACTTTTTGTGTTTTTTTTTTTTTTTATATTTGTAAAATGAAGGAGGTGCTTTGCTGCCTTATCTGGAATCATGAGCTCTGTGGACACAGGCACTTAAAAGAGTTAAGAGAGAGCCTGTAGTCCAAACTCACATCCTCAAGCACCAGCCTGCTTGTTGAAACTTGAATGAAAAACCTGGACTGTATTTAAATGGGAGTGGGGAGGGGGGGATATAGTGGGCAAGGGAAAGGAGGGAAAAGCCTGCTTTATTTTTTAATTTCAAATGGTTATTGGGCAAATTAAGTTGTACTGCTATATTGAGCTGTCTGAAAGTCCTGTGTTCTCTCTTACTAATCTGCTGCAGAGAATCCAGAACTTATTTTTAAATCAAGTTTTGACATTCATATGCTTAACCATTAGAGGAGTTATTCAGACAGAAGCATCGTATTCCTGTGTGAGTGCAGTGTGATAATGACTGTTAGAATAATGTGAGAACATGACAGTCTGGGAAGGAAAAGTAATAGTTTTGTCTTCACCTCTCTTCATCTCATTGTGTTAAAATACTCAGTGAGCTTTTATAGATCAGTCAGCCCAGGTCTTTTCTCCAGAGTTTATGCTCCAGAGATATCTCCTGATACAGGAAGAAAAGACAGTATTTAGTACAATAAAAAACCAAGTAGAGAAATCTGGCTTAGTGTCTCTTCTGAGGCATGAACTATTATGGAGAACATGCAGGTATTTATAGTTTTAATGGATTAGTTATCTTTGTAAGAAGAAAAGATGAAAGACTGGAGGAATCTGCAAGAGCAAGAAATTGCAGGCAGAGAGAGCTGAAAGGACTGACACACAGGACTGTGAAACTAACTCCTCTTGTTATAATGATCAGTCAATTGGAAAAGCTGTTCCTGCTCCAGTCAGGTCTTTGTTCTGCATACTGAGGACTAAACACTCCAGTGACATCTGAAAGATTTTTGATGCAGTTGTGTAAGCATTGATGTGCCCTGAAGAATACAGCGGAGGGCCTGTATGGTGTAAGGATGTGAAGAACTGTGATGTCGGTTCTTGCCAGGCTTACATAAAATGTACTTTTTTCCTTGTTTTCTAGGGTAAACAGGAAGAGAATGATGTGGTGGAGAAGCTGAACCTTTTCCTGGATTTACTCCAGTCCTATAAAGTGAGCTCTACTGTTCTTCTGCCAATGAGAAAGTTGTTTAGAGCAAGCTTGTGCTGTTTAGAGGGTGTAACACTGACTGGATGGAAAACTGTCTGGGAGGCCAGTTCAGAGGCAAACTGGGCATCTGGCAGAGGGAGGGGAGTGGCTGTTGGCCTTAGCTAGCTCTGTAGCCTCACTGATCAGCTCATCTTGTGATGAGAACTTGCCAAACAGCAAACCCTGCAAGGAATTAAAAAATATGATTGTTTGAACTATATGGATCAGATAACTTTTTTCCAGACTTCACTGCTTTTGAGCCACAGCTGTGAATTAGATCGCTACTGGTTTGTTCATGGACACGAGTTCAGTTACAAATGAAAGATTTTTTTGTTAATAATAACCTTTCAGTCAAAGGAACTTTTTTTTACAAGCACCTACTGACACTGTATGTGGCAGCCTCTCCTGACATTCCCAGGCCTTGACTGAAATAGAAAGACACTGGCAAGCTCTTACCACAGTTAATTGCTAGCACTTAATATTGAGAAGGGCACAAAAGATAAGGGACCTGATAAGATCCAAAATGCTGGCAGAAGTGATGCTCCAGATTGCCTCTTAAGCTCACTGGTCTGGGTCCAAGCAGTTTTACTTCTTGAATTCTTAACTGCCAACAATTTTTTTTTTTTTGACCCTCTTGAAAATAAAGAAACAAAAATCTGCAGGACAGAAATTACATAAAGTGTGACCATGTGTTTTTGTTCCCGATGTACTTGGCTTGTGTGCTTGCTGTCTCTTAGCTTCCACTAAGTACCTATTTTTTCCTTTTTCCCATAAAGGACCTGTGTGAGAGACATGAGAAGGGGGTATTGCACAAGCACCAGCGAGCGTTGCATAAGTACAGCATGATGAAGAAGCAGATGATGAGTGCCACTGTGCAGAACAAAGAACCAGAATCGGTGGAGCAATTGGAGTCTCGGATTGTGGAGGTAGGGCCGGTGCCTTGGAGAGCGAAGGGTGGTACTGGGCACCTACAGTGGTGCCGCTACGTAGCTCAATGATGTTTGCAGAAAGGCATTAGGCTGAAAGGGTAACCTGTACTTTGGGTAATTTGAGCTGCCTGCTGTGCTGCATGGAAAACGTGTTTGTTTTCCTCAGCACTTATTATGGGCTCTTTGGCACCGTGTCGTTTGCAGGAGCCGTGGAAAGCGGCAGTTTGCATGATGGAAAGTGCGGTTGCTGCCGTATCAGATGGGTTCAGGAACTGTCTTTTAGGGTTTTGGTATGTGTTTCATTTGCTAGTATGGTGAGGAATGTTGTTTTCTCCTGCTGCAAGTGAACCTCCTTGGCACCCTCTTCCCAGCAATGTATTTGACTGATGACTTCTTGTTTCAGCAAGAAAACGCTATCCTAACCATGGAGCTGCGGAATTACTTCTCTCTGTATTGCCTGCATCAGGAGACACAGCTCATCCACATCTACCTGCCTCTCACATCTCACATTTTGGGGGCCTTTGTCAACTCCCAAATCCAGGGCCACAAAGAGGTGAGTTCTTCTGGACTGTAGTCCTTTTTCCCAAAATATGAATAAGAATTTGAATGTATTTGTTTTCTCCTGTGTGCCCTCCTCCTCTAATCATCTGTCCAGCTGGGCTCTTTCATAGCTACCTAAGAAGTCACCTAAGGTCTTTCCAATTTGGGGTGAGGGTCAAGGCTGGCCTCTAACCCCTCTGAAAGATCATGTCTTCTTGCAGCAAGTGGCTGTACTTCTCTTTTTTTCTCATCTGCAGATGGTCTTACCCTGCAACTAGCTGAAGAAGGCTCAACCATTAACTAACTAGCTATTCTGTAATGAATGATGTGTGTTTGCTCAATTAATCTGTTTTTTGTTGTGCTACACAGACACTCCATGGCAGGGAACAGCCTCCTTGTTTTTGCTCTAAATCAAAGAGCTCCCTTTTGTTAACCCCTAAATATGACCTTCAGCATTCCCCATGTACAGACTTTATTTCCTTTGTTATATTAGAAGAGTGCCTCCTCCGTGGTGAGATGATTGCCTACCATGTTGTCACGTGTGCTTTCTCTCCTTTTCCACTCACAGATGAGTAAAGTTTGGAATGAACTGAAGCCGAAGCTGAGCTGCCTCTTCGTGGGATCTAGCAATATGCCAACTCCACCATTATCACCTCCAGAGGGAAACTTCTTCTCCAATTAATGCTCTGAGCATCTGGCATGGAGCAAGAAGTGCGATTAAGGAAGAGGTGGGACCTCTACCTCCAGATGTTAGAGTGAATCCTCCAAACAGCTTTTTTTTTTTTTTTTTTTTAATTTCAATACTGCTGCTTTGAGCTGCTCTCTGATTTAGACAGACTGGATGTGGGGCAGAACATACAGCTATAAAGACAATCTCTTATTTTTGAAATGCTCTGGGGCAGAGCTGATGTTCATTATCCTGCAGACACTCTTCATGGGGTCAGGGTGTGAGCTGGTGCAGAGTGCTGCAGTGTTGTTGCTGTTGCCTCTGCATCTTGTACTAACACTCCTCCAGTAACGTTTATCTGCACATATGCTGACACGTTTCTGCACGTACCTGAAGTGCTGAGGTGAGCAGGATATGTGAAGCACTTGCTTGTAGGAGAGATGGATTGCCTCTTAAGTTTGGGAGGGCCTGTGTTAGGGGCATGTGTACGTGGGGAAGGATGAAAGCCATCCCTCACCCCATTGATAGGTGTCTGGATTTGATTTCTTACTGCTAGAAATTAGCACAAAATACATGAATGAAGTGGTTGGATTCGCTAACCTGGCTGGGTAGGGGTCAGTGCTGCTGTGTGACAGTGGCTTTCCCGGTGACACCAGACTGTGGTGTCGGTGTGTGTCAGTTCACAGTTGCAGGGCAGCCTAGGGACTTGCTCATATTTTTCAGTTTAGGGCCAAAGATGACTGCGTTGGGGAACTCAGAGGAGTTTGCCTGGCATGAATGAGAAAATAATTGACTAAAACACTCCTTAATTGTAAACCACACATTCTATAGGAGCAGAACAGCTACAGGGTACCTTGTTTATTTTCTTCCTGAGGTTCTGACATCCATCTGTTGAGTAGCTGTTTAGGACTATTGGAGAGCTGCTGACCCGAAGGCTGGTGTTTTCTTTGGTCTAGTATCAGATGAAGTATCCTGTTACACCAGCAGGCTGGGACACAATGCTGATAAAGTTCATTAGGAAAAAAAATCAGTATTTATCAGGATGTTACTGTTACTTTTTTTTTTTACTTTTTTTTTCTAACTCTGGGTAGCATTGGAGTGTGTTTGTGAAGGAGAGAAGATGATTAAGTGACAGTTCTTTATCTCTCTAAAAATAGCACAGTCCTTGGTGATGGGGTTTTCAGAATGATTTGTGGTTGTGATAAAAGGACTAAACATTCTCCATGTTTCACTTTGTATCTCTGGTGACTTTCCTTCATGAAACAAAGGGTAAGGGGAGGAGAACTTGCACGTCGTGTTACCTTAGGGGAAATTGTGCATATCTGCCAGAGAAACTGGTAATTGAAGAAACTGCTGCAGCAAAGCTCTACGTGACCAGGACTCCCCTGAACTGAACTTCTCTGGGGCCAAAATAGCTGCCAAAGGGGAATTTGAAACTGGGTTTCTTAGTATTTTCTTAGAGTGGGTAAAAAGGAAGCAGATTAAGAAGGATGAGTTCTTGCTATCAAACTGGAACCGTTACAGTATTTTCCCACTGGGGAACTTCCCCATTAGCAGGAAATATATTTAAATCCTCCAATCCCAAAAGTGCTTTTTTTTTCTTGTTTTTTAATTTAGAAAATTCAATGCAACATGAAGCTCTTTCTAGTCCAGGTGGAAATTACGGGTGAGTTTCTTCAGCTAGGATCAAGGCAATAAGTTACTTGCTCAGTTTCATGAGACAGGTAGAACCATTACACACACCCCTGAAAAAGTGGTAAAATGCACTTCATGAGGGTGAATTTCTGGGGTGCCAGGCCTACAGGAGTGCGTAGGGAGGCTTTTTAACAACCTTGCTCAGAATGCATTAAGAGCTTTTTATAGCAATTCAAGTATTAACTCTTCTGAGTCTTTCTACCTGCGTCCTGGCCTTGTCCAGTGAGACAGATGAACTGCACGTGGCTGTGACAGAGTTGATTCTCTCTCCTGAAGATTTCCAAAGTGATGCAGAAGAGACTCTCTCTGCTTACAAGCCAGAGCAAACTGGCTGGGGAGGGAAATGTTTCTACAGTAACAAAGATATTATCTCAAGGATGGCACAAAAATGCCATGGTTTTTCTGTTTGACCTTGTTCTGATCAGGAAGATAATTTGTGGCTACAATGCAGAAGGCATGTTACCATGTCTTTAAATGCTCCTCACTCCTAGCATCTTTAGAAGGTGCTGGCTGGTTATGGTCAGTCATTTGCTTAGTCTTAGCACCCATGCTCCCTCATTTAGCCTTGTTGGCCTGATGAGGTGAACAGTCAAATTGAAGAAATATGGTATGTTTTGGGGCAAGATCAGATATCTGTGTCATGGATCTTCTACGTAACGTGTCTGGCTGAGGTAGATGACTGGGCTGTGTACAAGCACTTGCAAAGTATTGGCCTGAATGGAACTTTGCACTTCTCATATTTAGAAAAAAGTTACAATTTTGGACTTTATTTAAAAACAAAAATCAAAAACCAAACATCAAAACCACATTTGGACTTTAGACTAACTCCTCTTTCCTGTTCTCCTTCCAAGCAAGAATTCTACAGTCCAAATGCAGAGACTGGAATAATGATAAATGCAGACCACATGACCTATAAAAAAACTGGAATGATATTGTTTTGAGAAAACACCCAATCCTCCACTGTCAGCCCTTGCCTCTTTGAGGAGAGCAGTTTTGGGGGTGGGGTTTTCTTGTTTTGATTTTCCTCTGTTCACCTAGTATTTTGAGAACAGAGGCCTGGTATTCTCAAAGCTGATACAGCTAATGGCACTTTCAGAGTTTATGTCATACTGGACTGTCAAGCTTCTTATCTCATTCCTAAACACATGCATATGCTATTTCATAACAACCCTTAGTTTGCAAACCTTATTTTTTGGGAGACTGGTCAGTGTGCACATAGCACTACTATGTTTACCTCAATTCCCTTACTGTCTTTGTCCTGTTTAGTTGAGTTATCTGTCAGGCTTGGAGAGCAGCATCGAGTACAGCTTCCTTCCTCTAGAGGAATGCAGCAGGGAATCAATCAAGTTGACTTCAGTGGTCTGTCTGCCCTCGTCAACGTAGGGGAAACAGTTCTGGTTACCTCCCTGCTGCTGCCTCCTGCAGCAGACAGCCTAGCTACGTGCAAGGGTGAGAACAAGACTTACTGAAGTTGGTTCCATTGCTGGTAGCTGGGTAGGTTGCAATAAACACTAAGCAAACCAGAAGACTAACTGGAGAACGTATGCTGCCTGTCCTAGAACCGATGCTCCTGTAAGATGCAGCGCCAAAGAGTTCGCGTGCCTTCTTGAATGGAAGCTTTCTGTACATTGCTTGAGCTCATGGGAACTTTCATGTGTTCAAAATAGCGATAGAAAAGGTCTCCAACCTGTCTGTCAGTGTCTCTCTCAAAATCTATTGTGGAAGCACCAGGGTAGTGAACAGCTGAGAACCTGAACTTTGCCTGGAAAATGTTTTAGCAAAAGGGCTATATGTGTTTGTCACTCCTAAGGTCTCTGCTTCAAGCTGAGAAGTGGCAATATACAGGCTTTTGACTGCTATCATGTGTTGAAAGGCTTTCCAAAATATATTTACAGTACAACCTTAATATTTGATCCTTCTTTCCCTCTTCTTCCATCTTCTTTGCAAGTTGCTCCTCCTAAGTTGTAACGTGTTTTCAGCAGTGCCTTGCTGCATTCCAGTGCTTTTACTCTTCTACTTTGATCACACAAGGGTGTAATTCCTGGAATTTCTAACAGGCTAATTCACAATCTTCAATTTTTGTTCTTTCCTAAGAGACAAAGATCACCAGCTGGGGACAGAACTTATTTAAAACATATCAGTCTCCACAACTGCAGCAGGAGCAATAACATCACTACTCTTTGACATGAGCTAAAAGTCAGTGAGGGTGAAAGCAGCTTCATAAAAGGAGTGAATTGACTGCAGAAGAGGGGATAGCAAATAGAAGTGCAGGCCTGAGCTGCACTTGTTCTGTTCCTACCTAAACTCTTGGAGGAGCAGAAGGTAATTTGCTCTCTCTCACCATGCAATTTAGTCTCCACCAGGAAATAAATCAGGATAACATAACAGATATCAGCTGCCAGTCACTCCCTTTCGTACCTTACACCCTGTTACAAGCTACCTGTCCCCTTGTGCTTATTTTCTCTCCTCTACTTGCCTCAAGCCATTCTCTCCATGGGAACAGCCAGAAACCCTGACTGCTATGGCAGAAGCAGAGGTGAGTATCAAAACCTCTGCAAATAACTCAAGTGTGTGGCACAAAAAGAAGAGTCTATGGTGTTAACTCTCATCCTCTGAGCTGTGGCTTACTGAGCATATGAAGAAGGGCATTTTTGAGTGGTATAAATTATTCAGAACTGCTGGAGGGAGACAAGAAGAAACAATCTTGTTCAGAGGGTGTGAATTTTGCCTGCCTGGAATATCCTGTATCTTTGCTTTTGCTCAAATAGCCTTATGTATGAAGCACTTTATCCAAATGCGGGAATTAAAGAACTATTACTACAGCTGGTAGACTGGAAATGTTTACAGATCCTATATTATATTCCAAGATTCTCTCTGTAAGTGTTATATGTGTTTGTAAAAGTGTTTAAAAAAACCAAAAACCCACCAACAAGCTTGTGTAAGAAGTTACATATGTGATGTGTTATTTCTAGCACAGTTTGCTGAAGCTTTTGCTGCCCAGCATGCTGAGTTGGGCTTACCTGAATGCTGAACAGGTCATCTGCTACCCACCTGTGGCAAAGCCTGCAGCAGTAGGTGATGACACTTTGCAATATGGACTTGCTGAAAGTTGATTTTGTTCAGCATATTTCTACCTGAAATGCTCAGAATAGTTCAAGTGCACGGCTGGAGCTGTAAGAGTGAAAGCAGGGCTTGAACAGTGTCATCCATCTACCTCTGACTTTTGTCTTCTTAACTCCTCTACCCTTACATTATCTTCAGCTGGGGCTGAAGGGATCTCTACCTAAAGTTTTCAAAAGTTCAAAGTTGTCACCTTGTCCCAGGAACTAATGCTGAATAGAAACTGGCACAGGGAAGGCACTTACTGGATTCTGCTGCATCACAGTCCACTTAATGTTCCTGTGAAGAGAAGCCAACTCCTGAAAGCCCTTAAACAGAGTAGAAGGTAGCCAGCTGTTTACAACAGAACAACACAGCCTTTTACTAAAAAATACTTTAATCTTTTAAAAACACTTCCAGCCACAAGGGAAAAGCCTAAAGAATTAGCCACCTGAGAAGAAAAGGGTAAACACTAATTTTTTTAATAGTTATGATCATGTAACCACTGAAGTATACCACAGCCAGGGACTTCACAGCATGGAAAATCTAATCAATTTTATTTCTGCTGTAAGAAGCCCCCCTTATTTTTCCTACTTCCCAGTGACCTGGGAAACAAGTCTCTTTTGCTGGAGAGTTGAGAAAGGAGACCCTTGTAAGTAGTACTGATGGTGTTCTAGCCCAATGTGGGCAGCAGCACAGGGGTTGAATGCTTCCGTTTTCTTAAACTTCCTCCACTTCTTTCAGGGTGTGCTCCAGGATTGTGTTTTGTCCCTGGAACTTAAAATAGCCACGAAACAGCTTTCTCTGAAGCAGGAGGGGAAACCAATAAATATCATCTGCCCACATGTGATTGAAAGGCATCTCATCCAGCTGAAACCACTGTGGACGCATTTCTGGTGGGAGAAAACAAAAGAACTTTGAGACTTTCTCTTGGTTTTTTGCTGCTTAGACTTTGAATATCTGTTAACAAGCAGCTTCCCTGCTACAGCCCAGCTGCCTCCCTTCTCAAAGGGATTTTGGCATGAATAATTTTGCATTTCTTAAGAGCAATACTGTCTCAGGATAACACACCAGCAACCTACCCTCACTTTCTGTTGGCTCTCCATGAAAGTGATCTGCCCGGAAAATGTGAACTTCCATGAGTTCAGAGTTTCCCACAAATTCAAATGTGATCTGACCCATCTTCTGCAAGGTGTCCACAGTCAGTCCACTCTCCTCCAGGAGCTCCCTGCACAACAAATAGACTTCTTACATGAAAGCAAGCAGTGGGAGAGCACAAAAGCAGTCATTAGTTTTACTTGCACATTCAAAACACTTCCAGTGACCCAAAGGTGAAAGCTGCACCTGTAAAACCACGCAGGGCACAGCAGAGTTCTGTTAGCCTCCTTGCACCACAGCAGAGCCGTGTCAGACTGGCTCCTGTGTTACTTCCCGCTTCTAAAGGCTGGTAGGAAAATAGTCTTGTGTGGGAAGGGGAAAATTGATTGTTTAATATAATTTACACTCCTTGCAACACAACTCCTGAGATTTGAAAGAAGTGGGCTAATGCTCACATGTATTAAAACTACAGCTGGATGTAGCACAGGAACTCTGAGATGCACTTTATTTAGACAGGCAAAAGGCTTTGCCAACTTCAAGCTAAAGCTTTGAGAACTGCAGAGAAGCAGGTAGGAAATATTAGAACATCTGTTCTTGCTACAAAATCAGCTACTTCTGAGACTACCTGAAGCTTGTTTAAGTAATGCTACGTGCTACATAGCATGATTTGCACGCAGAGTGTTAGGAGTACCATCTCCCATCCAAATGCCATACAAAAATCACAGAGCATTTGTGTAAACTCTCCATTTCTGCTCCTAGGGAGTACATTTAGCACAACAAGAGGCAAGATTTTTCAGAGAACTTTGGGAGACTCACCAGACAGCTTTTTTCCACACATCACCATGCATGGCTACTTCAAGCACATGCAATTATTTGCTCTGTTTGTGCTAGGCACTTAGGGCTTTTTTATTTTCACCTGCCTCTAACAGAGTCAGCGTAGCTTGAAGTTAGTCATGGTATTTCTAATGTGCAAAAATGAGGAATACTTTGAAATAGTGTATCTTCATTTAAGGTTAATAATTAATCTAGTTGCATGTTTGGCAGTAACTTAACAATTTTAAAATGTAATGGAAATTATCTGGAAGGCTCCAGCTTCCTTTAGCATAAATTTCATTAATCGTATCCTTCAAAATTATATTCCAACTTAATTTAAGATAACTTTAGTTTATCTTCCAGAGAAACTATGTCTAAAATAGTCAGTTTTCCAGCAACAAAGCTAAAAGCCTCGTTTTACAGGCTGTGATAATTGAACAACAAAGCAAAACACTGCTATGGTTCTCCAAGCCATTTATCTGTCAGCTGTTTGACTCCCTATATTGTAAAGGGAAATGTTACAGGTAGCAAACTAGAAAAAATGAACTAGCTAAATGCTTCCCTTGTAAGATGTGATGCTGAAGAGCTGTGGATGCCTGGGTGGGAATGTGGTGTACCCAGTGGAGTACAGAAATCTTACTGACAGAGGAAATTTCAGTTAAATATTAAGCTGAAACATGAACAATCTGTGCTGCGAGGACACTTCACACCTTATGGTGCTGCAAACCCAACTGGGACAGTGTAGTGTGGAACCACAGCAGAGTGCCTCAGCTCTGAATAGAGTGGAGGTGGTACAAATTAAGTTTGATTTGGACTGTGACACCCCTTGGAGGAGAGCTGCACCCCAAGGCAGCACTGCACTGGTGGTGTTCCCACCAGGAAGGTGGGCTGTGTGCCTAGCTGGCCCTGGCTCTGGGGACTGCTTCCTGCTCATCTGACCTCAGCAGGAACCAGTTGTGTCATTCTGCAGTAAACTCCCACCAGCTATGTTGAAAGGGCTGAGGATTGGGCTGTTCCACAGTCCATAGCTGCAATGGAAACCTCCAGTTTCTAACTCCAGGTTTGTACAGATAAATACACACCTAGGAAATCAAATGCTAAATTAAGTCATTGGTTTTACACCACAGTCAGTAGCAATGTCTGCCTAGCAAATGGAGGCCTGATTTAAGGAAAAAAATATGATCTTCCTCCACTCAGAGATGATAAATTACAGGAAAAGCCATGATGTGAGCATCAGGTACCCTTAACCCCATGCACTGCCGGGTGCACATCTGCATAAAGGACCCTTCTGGCCCCTGGATTAGCTCACCACAGAACCCAGGCAGTTGCACAAGCACAACTGAGGAGGTGGTTCAGGGCAAAAACTGTTAGGTAGCCGTTGAGCACACAAACACTGAACTTCCTGCAGGTGTGAGGACAATTTTGGGCATGTATCAGAAAGTGAGGAGGTGTCAAAGTGTGGCTTTGTATCAGTAACATTCATGGAAAGAACGAGGTACCTAATTTTTAGAGGAGTTTAGCAATTCAGCTGTGATCTGCTATTTCATTTTAATGAATAGACAGAAGAAACAACTTCAAGAAATCAGTACTAAAAGCTTCCAAAATGGTGCTGTACATCTGTACTGATGGAATTCAATTCACTAACTCAGCAGCAGGGCTTAAAAACATCGCCATGCAGTCCAATAATAAATTTCTACAGTGCCTTTTGTAAGGGACCTCTGAGAATCTCTTTAATATTTTGTCACTACATTTTCATGCCATACTAAAAATGCTACTGGAAGGTAGCACCTGTTCAATAGCTTCAAAATTTAAACAATAAGTTCAACGGCCTAAGCTGTAATCCTGCTATATAGCCAAAATTAAGCCCTGCACCTTTCTGAACAGTGCAAGAACCTCTGCCCACCTAGCAAACTAAGTCTTGGTTTAGATCATAGTTTGAGAGATGGGATGGAAAATACTCAGTAACCTCCAGTTACTCATAGACAGGATGACAGTTAAAGATTTGCAGATGACAGGCAACAGGGAGCAACCCCGTTCCTTTGTATGTGTGGAAGATCCCTCATCTCCAGCGGAGCAGGTGGTTTTCTCTGTTCAGAGATGGCTCACGACTGCACTGGAGGGTAACGCACTGGTTATGAGGGTGTTACTGATCAGCCAAGCCACAGTAACTCCACCTGCAGCCCACCACAATGGTTTAACACCTCCACAGCCCACCCTGTACCCCAATACCCGCCTCTCCCCCGGGCACTGCCCGAGCCGGGCCAGACCTCACCTGCGAGCAGCCTCCTCGATGCTTTCCCCCGGCTGCACCTTCCCCCCGAAGCCGTTCCACAGCCCGGCTCCAAACCCGCGTTTCTTCATGCCCAGGAGGACGCGGGGCGGCTGCACCACCAGGACCAGGGTGAAGAGCCTGGATGTGCACATGGCTCCTGGGCGAGAGAGGAGAGAGAACCGCTGTACCCTCAGAGCGGAGGGGAGGGGAGGGCAGGCTGCTCCCCCAGCCCCAGGCAGGCTGACAGAACCTGGACTTGCTGCTCAGGCCCGGGCAGCCCTGACGCCCCCCTGACACCCAGAGCCCCTCCCCAAATGTCTGATCCCCACCATCCCCGGCCCAAACCCTCGGTCCTTCAGTGCCTCTCCCAGTGCCGACTTCTCTAACACCCACATCGGCCCGCGCTCTCCTGCTCCCCCAGCACCTTTGATCCCCAAATCTTTGACCCCCAGCAACCTTCCCCCAAACCCTTAACCCCCTCAGCACCGCCACCCCCGGTGCCAGGCGTCCCTGTTCCCCGAGCACCTCTATCCCCCACACCCCGCTTTCCCGCCCACCGCTGCCTCACCCCCTCAGACGCGGCCCGGCCTGGCCCGCCCGGCTCTTCCCGCGCCGCCGCCGCTCCCGCCCCGCCCCGCCCCGCGGTAGCTGTGAGGGAGGCGGGGCGGGCTGAGGCGGCCGCCATGGCGTGGTGGGGCGGTGCTGCTGCCGGGGGCAGGTAGGTGGAGGAGCGCTCTGACCGGCGGCTGGTGCGGTGTCCCGGGGAGGTGCCCGCTTAGTCCCGGCGCCATAAGTTTTCCTCAGGAGTGAGGAGCGGGGGTTGGTTACCGGGGAAGCGGTGGTAGCGGTGCCCGGGGCTGTCAGCGTGCTCTGCCTGGAGAGGTGGAGGAGCCTCCGGGAGCCGGGGCTTCCCTCCTTCTTCTGAGGGGCTGGCGAGGAGCAACGGGCTGGGAGAGGCCATATCCCTCGTCTTCCTGCTCATGGAGCCTGCTCACGGCCTTGCTTGGGTCGGTCTGCCATGTTGTGCCCCCGCAGGCCTTAAACGCAAATACTGGAGCAGAAGTGAAGAAAAAACCACCAAATGTCTGGACAAAATCCTGGTTCATGTGCTCTAGGAGCCCCTGCTCAAGCAGGGGGGGTGGACTAGATGACCTTCAGAGGTCCCTTCCAACCTCAATCATTCTGTGAAGAGCTGTGAGACCCTGTTCCCTGCCTTCCTTCAGTGGTAACCTGTGAGGCCTCCATCCAAAATACCTCCTTTTTCATTGAGATTGGACCTGATAACTAAAGGTGCAAAGAATCTCAAATTTGGAGGCTTTTTTTGAGCCTGGTGTTAAATGGTTGGAGCTGCACTTGAGGTTAGAATTGCTGTAGAGACTTCTGAAGTACAAAATGATGATGCACTAACCGATTAACTCACCTGTCTTCCCTGGCAGCTGTCAATGTTTGGTGAGCAAATGTCTCCACACCACGATGGGCTTTCTGAAGAAAACTGGAACTGAGCACTGGTGGTTGGAGCGGCACTTGAAGGATCCCTTCGTCAAAGCAACGAAGCGGCAGCATTACCGTTGCCGAAGTGCCTTCAAATTATTGGAGATCGATGACAAGCTTCGTATTCTTCGCCCAGGACTTTCTGTTCTTGACTGTGGAGCAGCGCCTGGTGCTTGGAGTCAGGTTGCTGTAGAGAGGGTCAATGCCTTGGGTACTGGTAAGCACATGTTTTTGGCAAGCAATGATGGTCATCTTGAAGCATGTGAGAAAACTCAACTGTGATGGTGGCGGTGTGAGAAAGGGACAGGGGTACTGGCAAACGCCAGAGTCACTGATAGTGTGAAGGTGTGTGCCTACATGGCAATGAAAATCATCATACAGCCTGGAGAAATCATATTTGTGAAATAAAAACTTAACATTAGGTGCTTTTGTAGGTGTAACAAAATGTTCTGATGAACTGTTGTAGGGAGGGAACTGTTCAAAACTTCATCCAGTTTTGAAGTTTGTGTAGCTTCCAGCAGGTAACTTGGCTTTTCTGAACTCTTACTTCCTTTCTTGAAAAACAGCAGTAACCACTATTATGTGTTTTAAGCCATTAATATTTACAAGATAAGGTGTTACCATCTGTACTATTGTCCAGGATTTCTGGACTGTTATCCTTGAAAGAACAGAAGAAAGCCAAGAAAAAATGCACCTTGCTTATCCAAAGTGACTGAGTTTTCATGTCTTGAATGGATTAGCTTGTAGCAAACCATCCATCCAGATGCACGCAGCAAACTGCCTAAGGACAGGAAAACCAGGCGTGGCAGGTGATACGTTTTTTGTTTACTGATTGGCATGGAGCTGATTTATATGCAGGTTGTTTGTGACTATTATGAGTGCTCAGTGTGTCATTCATTCTTATAATCTAGATCCCGCTGTCCCCACCGGCTTCGTCCTTGGCGTTGACCTCCTGCGGATTTCTCCTCTGGAAGGAGCAGTGTTCCTGTCGGAGGCTGACATTGCAGACCCAGGCACGCTGAGGACCATTCAGAGTCTGCTTCCTGCAGAGAAGGTGGATGTTATCTTGAGTGACATGGCACCTAATGCGACAGGCATTAAAGAACTCGATCATCAGAAGTTGATCAATCTATGTTTAGGCCTTCTGAATCTATCCCAAAGTATTTTAAAGCCAAAAGGAACAATGCTTTGTAAATTCTGGGATGGACATGAGTCTCGTCTTCTACAAAACAGACTGAAGGAGCAGTTCCAAGATGTGAGAACTATAAAGCCTCAGGCCAGCCGGAAGGACTCTGCTGAATCTTATTATTTGGCAAGACTGTACAAAGGGAAATGAAAGCTGAGAACTGCAGATTGTCAACAGGTGATCAGACATTGATTGGAAATCTGAATTTGGCATGTGTTTAAAGAAAAATCCCACCATTAAGACCCTGGGAAGACCTGCCACAATTCTTACGAAGTGCACCATACTTTTCAAATACAAAATAAACCAGGGTGGTGTCCTACTGAGTTTATCCAGTAATTATACAAGCAGAGACATCCAATTTAGCTTCTCACCTGTGGAGAAAACAGTTGGGAATGGAGAGGAGTAATCTGAAAGGCAACCTCTGGGGCTGGAGTAATGGAAATGAAAATAAAACAGTGATTATATGAGTTCTTAATGTGTGCTTGAAAATCATTGCACTGCTAATGTCATATTTGAGACTAATGATAAGGGGGGGTTGTCAGAATGAGAGGGAACAGCAAGGGGAGTTTGAGCCAATTTATTGTCTCTTCATCTCACTTAAAAGCTGGTGCAATTTATTAGCACCAGTAAAAATAGATAATGTTTTTGTGCACGTCAGGATCTGCATCGTCACGTATGATCCATAACAGCCACTCAGGCTATAAGACTGGCTCTGGGTTGTTTAGCCTGATGGCTCTGCTGCATTTTCTAAAGACACAGTTTATATTTAGAAATTGCTACTTCATGGTACTCATAAATCCAGTAAATGACAGTAGGGCAGGGTTGTCTACTGGGGAGATAATTTCCCCGATGTTTTCAGTGATGTTTTATATTTAACCAATGATGTTTCTCAGGTGAAATGACAAGATGTTCCTTGGATCCCAGACAGGGAGAATTACTGATTGAATTGCTAGAATGCTGTTTGTAAAAATAAATTTAGCTGCTGCCTTATCTGGAAGGGACAATTTTACATTAAATAGCACTTTTATCAGGCTGACTGTGGCATGAGTTACAGCAGGGGCTGGTAGCACTGTCTGTTTTTGAAGCTTCCAGATCTTTCTCATTATCAGCATCGTGTTTGGGATTGCTTACAGATTTATCCGATTTCAACTGCTTTGACTCTCCATACTGAAAGGTGTCCGTGCAAGCATAGCCCAACCGGCTGGGCTGGGGAGCTGGGTGTCGATTTGTGTATGGGAAGAAAAAAAAACGCTGTCGGTCTGTTCTGTGGGAAACTTCATCACCTGGGATTGATAAAAGGAGCAGGAGGGAGCCAGGTGCTGGCTGAGCGTGTGCCCTCCCTGCTGCTCCTCTCCGGCTGCAGCTGCGGCGGGGGCGGAGCGGGGGCCATGGCGGTTTTGGGGCAGTGGGTTGCGAAGGGGCGGCGGGGGAGGCTGATCTCGAAGCGCTTTCTCAGCGCGGCGGGGTATTACGGTACGGCGCGGGGGCCGCGGCGGGGTTGCGCGTCTAGTCCTGTCATTACGGCCGTCCGGGCTGCTGTTCTCGCGAGAGTTGGGCTCGAGTTCTCGTGAGATCTCGGCGGCGGGGTGAGGAGGGAGATCCAAGCGGGGCGCGCGCTGCCGCCCGCGGCGGGTGGGTGAGTGAGGGAGGGAGCGCGTGAGGGCGGGGAGGCCGCTGGCTCTGACCGCCCCAGCCCGGTGCTCCGGGCCCGCTCCCGCCGCGCCCGGCCGAGCCCGGCGGTGTGGGAGCCGGGAAGGGAGGCTGTGCCGTGTCCCCGTACCTCCCACCCCCGGGCAGCCGCTCGCCGTCCCCGAGGCGGGGCAGGGCTGGGCTGTGGGGCTTCGTTCCCCCCTCTGCCTCCTCAGGGCTGGTAGGTCCGTGAGGGCGAACCCCCCGCGGCGCCCAGGGCGGCCCGGCTGTGGAGAAGCGGCCCTGCGCCCACCGCGGCCGGGGGTTTGGGCTGGGCGGTGGGTTGTGAGGGCAGGGGGCCCGTGGTGAGTCTTTGCCGAAGGGTTTTGTGCAGCAGGAATGGGGATGGACGCGTCTGCTTCGTGTTCAGCGCTGTGCTTGGTTTCAGACTAGGCTCGCTGGAGCCCAGTTACCTGTTGGCAGTGATCTCTCTTGAATTTATTTGCCGGCGATACTGAAGTTCTTATTCCGAATAATTGTGTCTCCTCTGTGCGATGATACAAATGTAAAGAACAGCTGCTGTGTTACCCTGAGGGTGCATAAGCCTGAACCTTAGCCCCAAGTCTGTGTCTCTGGTAGGAATCTATGTGAATGTTGTGAGTTGCCTTTCCTGGTTCTGAACCTTCTGTGCTTCTGGGGCCTTGTGGGGCATGCAGTCACTAGAGAGACTCACTTAAGGCTTCATGAAATCTCCTGGCAGGCTTTTCTGAGCTCCAGGCTTGATTTGTCTTTGGCCTTTTAGTTCATACCCTTCCAAATTTGAAGGAAGACTTGCAAAAACTTCTATGTGAACAAGGAGATGCAGTTTTACCTGCAGAAGTGATCTCAGAACTTTGTTGCTGGAAGTTAGGTTCCAAAGTGCTTTTTGGAAACCAGAATCAAGCTGTGTAGAAAGTAGAGTTTGCTGCTAGTATGGAATTAGTTCTCCCTCCCTGTCCCAAATGCTTGGAGGAAGAGTAATAGGTGATGTTCATTAGTGTTATGTGCTGTAGGTCTTCATATCCTACAGTGTTAACTTGTATCCCAGAATCTGTCTTGGTTATATAGGAAAGGAGAATTCAATTTTGTATAATTTATGACAACTCTTTTTTGTACACTTGTGAGCTGAGATTCAGGGGAGAATGTATTTAAATAAAAGCAAACTGTTCCAGGTAGGAAGCTCAGGAAAGAGCAGGCTCTCTTCTAGCAGTTTCTCATTTCAGAAACCTGCAGCTTCAGCCTTGGTTGGATGGGGCTCTCTGGTTCAAGCTGACCCCAGCAGTAATCTGTGGATCCCAGCAGTGATGAGCAGATCAGGTTTTATACCCTGTACACTGGCAGACCTTGGATTTAGCGTTTCCTCAGGGCAGTGATGTTTCTCTTCTTTAGCAAAGCAGCCAGTATGCTGTAGCTTGCTCTGAATATTTTTCTGATCACTTCTTGTGTATTTCCAGAGCCATGGAGGACTTGGAAAATAATACCACTGTCTTCTCCACCCTGAGATCTCTCAACAACTTTATTTCCCAGCGTATGGAGGGGGTGTCAGGGCTGGCTACACCGGGATCGTCCCAAAGCTCCTTGCAGATTCAGTACCAGCAGAGGGTGCAGGTGAGGTGTCCTCAGCTCGGTGATGCCCGCAGTGTCACTTCTGTGTGGTTGTAGACTCCTTTGGATTCCAGGAATCGGGATTGATTTCATTAAGATCTGCCATTCTTTCAGAAATTAATATTCATGCAAGATCAGTAGTGGAAGCTTGTTTTTTGTGAACACTTTAGAAACTTAAATTTTTATTTTTAGTGTCAGACATATTTATTTCTTTTCTGTAAAAACTTAAAAAAGGTCCTTTGACTTTCTTCCCTGCTTATTATATCTGTATACCAGCTCAGGAAATTAAATTGTAAGTTGTTTTCATATTGCTGAACAAAGGAGCTTTATATCTGTTAATATTTTTCTAGTAAGTCATTTGTTACCTTTTTTTCACAATCTTCCTTAAAGTTTCTTTGCCTGGATACTACAGGAGACTCGCATGGTGCTCTGGCTTGGATGTCCTAACCAGCTGTGCTTTTCTTGTCCCCTTCTGCTTGTATCCACATAGTGTTGGTTTTTTTTTTACTTATTCCTGTAAGCTGCCTTACACTTATAAAGCATGGAGTAGGTTGACATCCTGAATAATAAGAACTGTTTATTAGGCTGTTTATTATTTATTCTATATCATAATATAATTTCTGTTTCAGTCTCTCAAGTATAAAATAAGCTGGCTTTCTTTTTAATGTAAATCTGCTTTGCATTTGGAATGTTGACAAAAATTTATGCCTTTTCTGTCTGTGGTACATCTCTGGTTACAGAAATGGTTGGAGGAGGCTCTCTGGTTAGAGAGACTTCATTCGCTGTGTGTTGAATGTGCATTGCTCAGGTGTGAGGTATTCTGTTAATATTGTCTATTCTCTAAGGTAATTTGAATGAAAAAAATTAAGTGTAATGTTGTAGCAGGTTGTAGAAAACCATGTTGCTCAGCACTTAAATTTCATGGCTAGCATGATCTCTGCTTCTTTGTTAGCTGCTGTTGCTTTTATGAGGCTTGGGGAGTTTGTAATTAAACTTTTTTTAGATAGAGAAGTAAATTTTGTCAGAGTACCTCTAGAGATTGAATGAGAAATTCTGAATGAAGAACTTGAAATTCACTTATTTCTAACCAGAACTGATTTGTTGTGGGTTTCTGAGTGTGTTGGTGAACTCTTGGTTTCCACACCTGCAGCTGATGAGAGAAGACAAGCACCACAAACATGGTGATAGTTTCTTTGTAATTTGTAAAGTGGCATGCAAGTCTCGCCTGAATAGCACAGGGCAGGAGATGAGGATGGTACTGCAGTGCTGTTAATGGCGTGTAATGTTCCTTTTCACACATGAACTGGCCAGTTGGAAGAACAAGCTGGGCAGATCCACTCCAAATCCCAGCTCCTGCAGGTGGAAAGAGAGAAGATGCAGATGGAGCTCAGCCACAAACGAGCCCGCATTGAGCTAGAGAAGGCGGCCAATACCAATGCCAGAAACTATGAGGTGAGTATGGCAGTTGCAGATGGCTTGGTATCGCAGAGTCAGAACATGCACAGTGCATCTAGCTGATGTTTTAGTTTGGATCGGGGCTGTGCTCGTGAGTTCTCAGGTGCTGTGCTTTGGTTTGCAGCACTGTGTCTCAGGATGTGTATAGTTGACTTTTTTGGCTGAAACTAAACTGAAAGTTGCAGTCCAAGAGCAAGCCTGGTATTCTCCAGCTGTTAGTGGACGCTCTGTCTTCAGAGCAAGACTTCAGTGAATCTGTAGTAGGTGCTTCTGGGATGCAATTACTGCGTTTGCATTTACTGCAGATGTGGTGCTGTGGGTGCCAGGTTCCCAGCACTGACTGTTTTGATTCCCTCACAGTGTGTTGCACTAACTTGCTCATGTGCATGAGAATGTGAACGTCAGAGCCTTGTTGGGTTGGCAAACTGATGATCTCATCACTAGATTCTGTTAGCTTAGCACTGAAGTTGTCATGAGTAGCAATAACAAAAGGGATTTTGGTTTTTGTTTCTCCCAGAAGTATTTAAGCATTTCTCTCCCAGATGAATTTAAACTTCTCCTGGCACAATTGCAAGCATTTAGTTTGTGTGACTGTAATTAATTGGAATGACAGCAGTGCCAGCCATGCACTGTCACACAGAGAGCTTGCACTGATAAAACAGTGAGCCTCACTCGGGGACTAATAGCTTTTATTGATTTCTGGTTTTATGCCTGTGTATGTTTGCTTAACCACGTTACTGAAATAAGCAGTACATCTGCCCGTTTCGTAGGATAATAAAGGTCTTGTATATGGCTGATTATGTAAAAAGAAATCTTTAAAAAATAATAAGCACGTTTTGTTGTATTTTACAAGGGTGCTGGGTGACAGATGTAGGGTGTAGTTGTGAAAAAGCGAGTCAGTGACTAAATTCCTTGTTCCTCTGAAGTCAGATGATGTGGGATTAAGCCATGAAGAGTTCAAACTGGAATGTAGCTGAGTCAGTCACAGAAACCCTTGAAATACTGTTACAAAAAAAAGGCAGCAGCACTAATCCAGCACTGTGCTAAATACCCTGCTCAGATTCTGTGTTTTTTTGAGTCATGTGTATAAAGGTTTTGGGAACCTCACATTGCTTTGCATAATCCTTGCTTACTATGTAAATCCATGTCTCGATTTGCTTTGAATGAAAAAGCAATTTACTACACTTTTTTTTTTCAGTAGGTGTTAATCAATTTGTGGTAGGAATAAACTGAAATCTTGTATGAAAGTTTGTCACAGTGCAAAAATATTTATTTTATTAACTGATAATAATGTGCATTTAAACCAGTTTTCTATTAAATAGCCTCATACAATTTCCAGAAGTTGCAGAGGGAAGTTTGTCTCATTAAACCAACTATTGAGATCTGAGTTTCTGAAAGTCAGTTTGCTATGCATGGGTCAGCTTTAAATTGGAGCATCAAATGTTTTCATCTTTGGTCTGCTGGAGGGTGTGCAGTGGAGTCTGTGAAGCCATGTCTGTGTTCTCGTTCATGTCTTAGTCTAATTGATTTAGATGACTGTCTTTTAATTTTCTATCTCCATTGTGCTGGGTAGTTCCTTGACATTGAGTTGCTGCTGGTAAGACTTTTGCCCTTGCTGGTGTAAAAGTTAGTGCTATGGTCTGAGTAGCATTTCTTCATGATGGTGCCTGGGTGACCACAGTGATGAGGAGTTGGGGACAGGAGAAACAAAAACACCTTTGCATTTGTGCTACTTTCTTCTTTATGCCTTTTTGCTTTTTTTTTTTTTCCAAGCGAGAGGCTGACCGTAACCAGGAGCTGCTCACACGCATAAAGCAGTATCAGGAAAGGGAAACAGAAGCTGAAAATAAACTGAAAGAACAAATGGAGATGAACAAGTCCTATAAGAAGAGCATGGAGACAATGAGTAAGAAGCTGCAAGAGAAGGAGAGCAAATTAGCTGAAGCTAATGAAGTAAGAACAGAGTAATTTTTTAATCTGTTCATAGCTTCAAGTGACTTTGCAGTTCTTGTGAACTGAAAATGCCCTTTCTGATTTAAAAAAAAAAGACATAAAATTGGAATCACTGTGTTCATCATCTGGAAATGAATAAACCCTGGTGATGTGCATCTTTGCTGTCAAAGTTCAGAACCTAACCAAGTCCAGACACAAGAAACAAGCAGGTCTGAAGATGTTGCTGTGTTAATTAACAATGAGAAGAGATTTCTTAGACATGTTGATATGGAGAAGGAGGAAAAAAAGTGCAAAGCAACAAACAGCATCTAGGTTTAGAAGTCAGGTTACATGGCATTGAGTAAAGAAAGGGGAAGTGTTGGAGGAGATACGATGAGAGGGTGTTGAGGGAAGTCAGGGGAACTGTAGAGTGGATGAGGCCAAAGTTATGTATAAGGTGTGTCTTCCAAAAGTGTCTTAAATGTCTGTGTGTTCCACTGTAGAATGAAGGCTTGGACAAGTTCAGTTCTTCTGGTTGCAGAGATCTTCTCAACCTTTTCAGATATCATTATCATTAAGTTCAGCTAGATAATTTGCAACTTGATTTTAATTTGGTTTCCTGCACCAGTTGTGGATCAACAACCACTAATTCCTTAAGCCTTCCTCCTGCCTAGGTGTCACTGGAAATGTATCTGTATGATAAAACAGATTTAATGTGCCAGTTATCAGTGCTTAAAAACAGGCAGACAGTGAACAGCACGAGAGAAACTAAACCCACAGACGAAATGTGTGCAGCAGTGCTAGTTCTGTGATCTTTCTATTTCCATATCCATCAGTATCAAGATGAGAACTCTACATGTCTCTGTCTAGAAAGCACCCTGTGTATGTAATGCTTTGAGTTTTTTCTCTCCTCTGTTAAAGGGAGCTGAATAATGGCCATTTGAAACAAGCCTGTGAGTTTTTATTTAGAGTTAAGTTATTTAGAACAAAATTAAAAACCACTGGCCTCTACTTTTTGGAAAGCATAATACTTCTGGTATTTGGTTGAGGCAACCCAGACATTTTCAGTTTTGAAACCCAGACAAAATATATTTGAAATGGTTGTGGGCTCATTTTTTTACTTTTTAAAATATATATATGTGTATATATATATATACTTGCATACTTATGTTTTATCATCATCTAGCTTTGAAGCTTAATATTTTTCATGCCGTTTTGAGGTCACCCACTTAATAGGTAATGGGAATGACAATTTGGGTGACAGATGAAAGCAACTAAATTATTTTCTCTTGCCTTTGTTTTTGAGGTGAATTAGCAGGTCTGAAGGTTTGCAGGAGTTTGGGTTTGTTGCTAGATTCAGTGGTTGTACTTTTTAGTTGGATATGATTTCTGTCTATCACCATCCATAATGTCCAGCTTGAAGACTCATAGCCTTGTGTGTTTATTCTTTCTTTCCATTAATTCAGACAATCACTATATTAAAAGGGAAAATATCAGAGCTGCAATGGAATATAATGAATCAAGAGATGCAGATGACAAGCCAAGACTCTCAAAAGCAGGAGCTGATGGAACAGCTGGATGTTCAACATAAGTAAGCAGGGGATGAATGACTGTAGGGAGAAAAAGGCAAACAAAACTTCAGTCTTGTGCAGCTGTCGTCACTTAGAAAACTTTCAACAGCGTTTGATTTCTGTTCTTCAAAGGGGTTCTTTGATCTGGATGTGCAGGTTATAACCGTTGTCTGAAACTAGCTCTGAGGTGCAATTTAATTGTACCTTGAGGAAAAAAAAATACTTGAGCTTAAAAATATCAGTGATGTCTCATGTTCATGGTAGAGAGTTAACAGAAGGGATGTGGGTGGTAAAGGCTAATCTGAACTTTATAGACTGAACAGAACAAAAATACCAAGCCTTAAATCATAGTTGAGGGGTAGTTGAAAGATATGAATGTGTTTTTCCTTGCTTACTAAGTTCAACTCTTCAATGTCAAAGGTGCTGCTTATTTGTGGTGAGTGTATATTTGTTGGTTTCAGAGTTAAGGTGGCTTCATTTTTGTATATTTCTCAAGGTGCATCTTTTAATTAAATGAGTATTTTTGTCTCTAAATTATAGGGAGATGGTATGAGTGTGAATCTGTACGAGACATCTTCTGTAACAGTACCATATACCTGTTTAGTGGTGTTTGAAAATATTTGTCAGAGGCGTTTCTGCACGTAGGTTGGTTTTGGTGTGTGATTCCTGGGTGCTAAATGCCTCTTGTGTCTGCATCTAATAGGAAATGGCAAGAGGCTAGTCAGCAAATCCAGACATTGCAAGCAAGCCAATCCCTACTTGCAGAATATGAACAGAAGATTAAGGTAAGAAACTTTGTGGCCTATATAAAGCTTTAGTTTTTATTTTTTTTTCCATGGAAGAACAGAACTGTTTTTAAAACAAATTACTGTTGCAGAAACAAAAGGTTAGTTTGTCGTATAAGAACCTGATCTGGTGGCCAGCAAGAGCTTGAAGTTAGCTAAATTCAATGGGATGGACCAGGCTACCTACAATTATCCCTAACAGGACAGTCTTCACCTTTGTTGTATCAATTGATTGGAAAAAAAATCCACCCATGCTTTCTGTAGTAGAGTGGTCATTTATATCCTTATGCAGTCCTCAGGAGGAATGCTGTATTTGATCTTGTGCTGGAGAGCAAGATTGCTTCTAGAGCAATCTCTTTTTCAAATGGTGGAGGATGAACCTAGCAGCTACAGTTACTTTTCTGTTTCCTAGAAAATCCTTCTTCTGGTGTTGGACTTAGCTCTTTTAGAAACTGCATTTGCTTGCAAAGCTTTCAAAACCACACTGACTTAAATGTGATTATAGAGGTGCTTTATGTCCTTTCAAATTAACATGTAGGTTGGTGGGAGTGTGTCTTTTTCCTTTGTCTTATCTGCCTGGGAGAGGCAGATGTGGAGAGTTACTTTGGTTTGAGCAGGTGCTGATAGTGGCGTTGCCTGTGGTTGCTGTAAGTAAAGCTACACTGGAAGCCAGCCTCATTGCCAGTTCTGTGATTGCAAGAAAGCACTTCCTCCATTGAAAGGAAAGGTCAGGAAACAATAAATCAGGCTGCAATACAGCTCTAAAGAAACTTTTTTTTGGAGGGGGAAAAACCCAACATTTACCATAATGGTAAAATGCACAGTTGTGTTTCTTTTCACTCCTAATTCTTGCAGGCCATCTAAGCGCCCCTTTCTGCGCTTCATTGATGGAGGGATAGAGGACAAGAAGATCACAGGTTTGGTTTAGTCAATAGAAGAAGGTCCTTTTAATGATTAGCAGAGATCTTTTTTATTATGAACTTAGGGTAAACAGGTGTAGAGAAGAGGGCAGCCCAGGTGTTGTAAGTGGAATGAGAGTCATCCCTACTTTGAACAGTGGATTGGACCAGATGAGTACTGAGTTCCCTTCCAACTTCATTCCAGTCATTGAATGGAGTTTAACAATTACAATGGAGAAATAGCTCTTAGGAGTTCCAAGTTAAGCATTGCTGTCCTCTTGTCATCCCGTGTTTTCCAGGATCTGGAGCAGAAGTTGTCCCAGCAGGAACATGATGCTCTAATTGTCAAGAACATGAAGGCAGAACTGGCCCGTTTCCCAAAAATGGAGCGGGAATTGCGCCAACTCAGGGAGGAAAATGCTTACTTCAGGTGAAAGAAGGATTCAGTTGCTGAGAGGGTTATCTCCTGCTCTTCTGTACCTGCTACACTTGCACTATAAGCACTTTCAAATCCCTCTGTTGGGCTTCAGTATGGGAAACTTTAGAAGGAAGTTTAAATATTTCATATAAATACTGCATATGAATTGAGCAGTGTTGTGATGGATTTGACAAGATCTGGGTAATCTTCCTCTACAGAGTGAGAGTGTATTGATCATTCTGGATGGTGATACCTATTTGTTAGAACAAAATTTGATGTTTGAAGGTAGTGATGAACTCTATATAGGTTTGGGAAAGAAATCCCTGTAGAGGGAAGAGACAGCTGGACGTTTCTGTAATAACTACTTTTGCTTAGTTATTGTTACCACTGTTCTAAAGGCTTGTTCCAGCAAGATGTTTGAAAAGTCTTCTTTAAATTTCTAAAGCATTCTGATCTAGCCCTCAGTAGAGCAGACTTTCTGGATTTCTGAAGTGACAATTTGAAAAATTAAATTCCTATGTAGTATGATATAACTTTCCTTAAAGATTTTTTTTTTTTGAGAGTAAACTTAATTTCCATCTTTTGGGGCATCTTAAAAAAAAAAAGCCTAAATTACATGAGTGATCTTGCCAACTTTTTCTTATTCTAAAATGAAATAATGTCCCCTGGCTTTGTTCTTGTTAATTTTTCATTATCATTTTAAATTGTTTATCTTGAAATCTTTTCTCATGCTTGTTTTTTGTACACAGAAGCATGATATCAACAGATTAGAGGTCATATTTCTTTTGAAACTGTTTTATCTCACCCTTGCACACCTCTGTTAAAGTAAAAAGAAGCAGTCTCGGTGCTTACTCAGTCATCATGGAGTGCTCAGAAAGCCCAAGTGTCTACCACTTGCTGTGTTCCAACCCTGCATCCAGCCTGACTGAAGGTCAGAGCTGGGAGTCTGCTGGTACCCTTCATGCTGTTTTGCCAATCAGTAAAGCAGGTACAGGACTTCAGGTTGTTTGGACACAATTAGGATGGCACTGAGAGTAGAAAAAAATCAGTTCAATAAAACTGCAGGTTTTTTCTCTCAGTGGCTTTGCAGTGAAGGTTACAGAAGTGAGTCAGTTGAATGTCATCATGTCTGTTCAATGTCATTTGATTCCCTTGTAATTCCATGTGTGTCTGGAAGTTTGTGAGAGTGAATTGAGTTGCGTGGCTCTTTAATCCTTGTTTCTCTCTTTACCACAGGGAAATGAAGGAAAACAATGGATTGCTGAAAGAGGAGGTAGAAGGTCTCCAAAGAAAACTGGAACGCTATGAGAAAGTCCAAGCACAGTTAGTGACTGTTGAATTGGAAAATGAGGTGAGGAGCTAGAAATAGTTGGTGAATGAGCAGAGTAGAAGTTTCCTTTGTTGCCTTTCCTGTCTTTAGGCTACTCCTGTGTTGTTAGTTGAGATACAACACCTGCTTTAATTAATGTTCAAACCAGGCATTCCCAAACTTAAATGTCAGCATGAGAGGAGCTATAGCAATGAAGGTGAAAAAAGCAAAAGGATATCTACTGTTCAGCTGGAGATTTTCTGTAAAGAACTATTTCATCATAGTGTCTTTTTTGCCCCTGCTGATTCTCTTTTACCTTACTTCTGCTGGAAATGCTTTTTTTTGGGTGTTAAGCTCTGCCCAGACATGGTGTTGCCGAATAAGCATGTGATAAGAACCTTGATACATACTTAGATGACTGCCAATGCCAGCAGGGCCAGAATAAAATTGTCTTGCTTCCATCCCACTCTGTATCAAGGATACAGTGAGCTGTCAGGAGATTAACCTAAATGTGTACAGTTGTTGGTATACAGAACTATACTGGTGTCTGATCAGGTTTAGATAATAATATCTGGTATTGATGAAAAATAAAAAGCTATAGGAGGAACTGGAAGAGGAGAAATGGGCACTTCAGCTGCTACAGGACTGGTGTTGAGGGTACAACTTTTGTTCTCTGCTGCCAGGAGTCTTGTCTACCAAGGTCTGTTACAGTGATGGTATCTCACAGGGCTAGATAATCATAGAGTGGTTTGGGTTGAAAGGGACCTTAAAATCATCCAGTTCCACCATCCTGCCATCAGCAGGGACACCTTCCACTAGACCAGGTTGCTCAAAGCCTCATCCAGCCTGGCCTGTATAATCTGTAGTGCTGAAGTGTAACGTGGATTTTGTGTGTCATAGAACTGTAGTGACAGGAAAAATGTTAGTGAGAGTTGGAGAATGGCAACTCAAAACTGCTAGATAAGAAGATAATAAAATCCACAGGAGGAAAAGGAAAGGCACTGAGTTTGAATGGAGAATTTGGGGAAAACTGTGTGGAAAATGAGCTGTTACAACATTTGTCTGTCTCTCTAACTATTCTTTTGATCTCTCCTTTAGAAACTTCTGGGAAAATTAAAAAGCTGGGAAAAACTGGACCAAAGCACTGGCTTGAATATCAGGTATGTGCTCACAGCTCTGGGGGTGAAACTTTCAGACTGCTTTTCTTTCCTCTTAATCATTTGATACCTGAAGCCTGTTGATTGTGCTTTCTTGCTCTCTCTTCCTGTAGAAGCTCTTCCAGTACTTTTTGTTATATGTGAGAAGAACCATAAGATACAAACTGCTGTAAAGTATCTTTGGGAACTAGCAAATGTTTTTCACCAAGTCAGCTTGACCAGTGTCTCTGAGGCCAAAGTTAAAAATTGAGTTCGTTGAACTCAACTTTGCACGTAGCTGCATTCGTGTTTAGTTAGAGATTCTACTAGCTTAATAAGTGAACTTTTAAGGATTTTAGGGTATGTCCAGAGAAGGCAATGTGTGTTACTTGTGACAGTGTTGTAAATGTGATTTCTTTGAAATCTGGATATCAAAATAAACTACCAGATCATGTTCCTTAAAGTAGCTGAAGAACTGTTGTTAATGTAGTTATTTTGTCCAACAAGAGAAATGGAATAAACTTGGTTTCTTAGAAAAGAGGGGAAAAAACCCCTCAGCTCTCCAGTGATGTTTTGTAACACCAGCTATTCTCTTCCTGTACTGTTACTTAACAACTCTTTATGACATCTGGAGCACTGAACCAGACTTTTTAGGGTCTCTGGTATGTATGTAGTATAAAGAGGGACTGGCAATGGTGCATCTTCTGGTCTTTTTCTTGCACTGCAGAAGGTTTTCTGTTTAGCTACAATGCTTTTGTGTGTCATGTTTCAGCACTGCTTTATTTTCTCTAAATATTTAGATTATTGTTGTGCTAGGAGAGATGCTTCTTTGTAAATAACTGTCTTGGTGTGAGCTTTATTGTACAGCTCACCTTTCGTATTGGATCAAGGCCCAAGCTGCAACATGAACCGCAGAACCTCGTTTTACCAGATGATTCTTTATTCCATTCATTACACATGCCCACCAACAGAGCTGTGTGCACACTGCTGGGATTATTTGGAAGTAGGAGTGTTTGGATGTGCACATATGGTTTGGGCTCATTACTGCTTTATGTAAAAGATTTTTGTATGCAATTTGGGATAGCCCCCTTAATTTTCTCAGTGTTTTCTGTTTAATGAGGATAATGAACCTTTTTCTAGAGGCATGCTAGTAGTAGGTAGCATGCTTGGGATTCTCTCCTGCATCTGCTGAGGATTCATGCATTTAGATGAAGTTAGAATTGTGCTGAATCTATGGCAAGGAATGGACAAAAATAGTATGAATCCTTCTCACAAAACCTGTTCTATCAGACAGTGGAGTAAAAGCTTTTTTACTTACCTCAAGCTGTTAAAGGTTTAATGAGGTAATTTCACAGTGGGAGAGAAATGGAACCAAGTGATTTTGCCTGTTGAAGTCTAATAACTCCCTCATTTAAAATCAGAATATTCACTGTAAAGTGTTAGGTTTTTGATTGGGCCATATTGTTTAGTGCTATTGATGGCGTCTTCTCATACAGAAAAGGGAATTGCTTTTGAGAAAAATCATCTTTTGCATGCAATTGTAGTAAGCAGAACTGGATGATTTCCCCCTTCCTCTTTTTTTCTTTTTATGTTCAGACTTCTTACAGCATGAATTATGTTAATTTTTTGTCAGGGTTATGAAGATGATGAGAGATCATTGTCCTAGTTAGCTTCCTGGAGTATGCTGTTGGTGAAAGTTTGAGAAGAGTTAATTGCCCATCTCATAGTAGAAGAAAATAGGAACAAGTTGGATGGTTGTCTCCCAAAGAGCCAGAGCAGTGTGCTGTTTGCTAATAACGAGATAAGCAAGGAAAAAGGGAATGCATTAGGATTTCTCATCTTTTCTTATCACGTTCTTCATTGGTGCAGAGAATGTGAAGGAAGCGCATACAGCGCCTGGCGTTTTAGGGGAGGATGGCTTTTCATTTCCTTCAGCACTGCCACAGGGCTTGTTCTGTGTCTGCTCTTGGTGGTTTCTGTTCACTGATTGCTTGGTCCCAGCAGGCTTTTTGTCAGATTGGCTTATGATCAGACCTACAAGTGTAATTTCAAGTGTAATTTTATGTAATCATACTTGGAAAGGAGGTGCAGCTTTTAGGAGTGGAGTGGTAATCCTACTGTTTTAGCACTGATACCTTTTTGGTAACTGTGAAAGAGCCCAGTGTTTATAAAACTTCACCTTTTGGGGTAAAAACAAGATCATTGACAATTTACTCAAAGGCTAATCTTATGTTTGCTAGTTCTGGATTCCACTTGTAAACTCCTAGGTTTTCTTCTTGCTCTTATAAACTATGGAAACAAAGACAGCTTTAGCTCTAGAGCATGTTGATGTGTTTGCATTGCTGTTGTGCAGAGGTTTTTCCAGAATTTACCCTTAGAATTACATCTGCCTTACACAAACATTATATAATATACCTGTAAGCTGCACAATACCCAGATAAAAAAATAAAGCACACCATAGTTATGTCTGGTTCATGTATACACGTTATGAATCTACATAATGTTTTTTATATTCAATTATATGTCCTTTGGTTGTCCTGATTCCTTACTGCCTACTTTCTGATATAGTTGGCTCTGTTTTTTATTGTGGATGTAGCTTTGTTGTGTAGGTCTTGTTTATATGTTACTGTTATGCTGCCAGGGATTTTCATACATTGGTCATGTGTCACTCTGACTCAATATCCCTGCTGTAAAAATAAAAAGCACTTAATTTTTAAATTCTTGTTTTGTGAGTAGAAAGTCATCTTTATTTTGGAGTTTACTGTCTTGGAGAAGGATATTAATGTATGGCTATTGTAGGCCTTTGTTATTAGGAAAGAGTTGTGTTGAGGAAACGAGCTGCTTGTACTCTGTCTCTCCAGGATGTGCTGATGTAGTTTATATTTCTTCAAAAGACAGTATTTGTGTAACTGAATAGTTGACCATCTTCACTGAAGAACCATGTTAATTGTGATGCACTTGGTTGTTTTTTCAGTTAGTTTAGAGATATTTTTCCAGGTCATTTCTTGAATGCCATTAAACAACATGTATTTTAAGAGAAAAATATTTCTGGAAGGTTGTGTGCGAGAAGTGTGTTTTATTTGGATGACAGCGTGCACAAGCATCCACGAGATGGCATCCTTTCTCCTGCTGCTGGGGGAAACTGGGTTTCTGCTTCAGTCTGGCAGGCTCAGCCTGAGGTAAAAAACATCAGCTGAGCACCTTAGGAAGAGTCAGCTAGTCTGATGAAAATTGTTGGTGGTTGTTATCAGATCTTTTAAAATCTGTTTAATTCTCCATGAATGCAATCACTCTCTCCTTGTCCAGTAGTTAAGGTGGTAACTCGATATGAAAGAGACTTGTACCTGTTTGTCCAATGACATACAAAGCAGAGTGTTTTTCTAACCATCTCTGTAAACTTCATATTTGCACCACACATTCTTCACTTTGTCCTGTTTACTAGGAGTTGTTCAAAGCCTGTTTCTTTTCTCCCCACCCCAAGCCATAGCATTGCATCCTTAAAAGCAGCACTGCTGCTGTTCTGACTTTTCCTTCTGTAGCATGTAGAAGATACCCAAATACAAAATGAAGGTTCTTGTTCTGTGAGCTTTTACTCTAAATAAGCCTTTTTTGCTGCTGCTTGTCTATATTTGGCTGGCATCACCTTTGTCCTCTAATGAATTAGCCAGGTGATGTTGCTGTCCATAAACAGATACACCCTTGAGTACTAAGTGATGCAAAATTATGTGTATCAGGTATGTTTTAAAGATGAGGCGGTAAGTCAGATGCTGAAGATACTGATAGTCATTGATAGCAGCTGACAAGGGTTAGTGCTAAATTTGTCTTTGTATTTATCCATAAGTGGCAGAAGATTACAAAGTTTGTAAGGTTGCAGTTTAGCTGAAAAGTTAAGCAAATTTGTGGAGACTGACCGGTGAATCATAAGCAAGAGCTTCAGAGGAGTTTTAGTCCAAGCTTTTTTTTTTTTTTTGAGAGAGAGAGAATAAGTAGTAACGTGTGATGTGGGGTTTGGTGTGTGGGGGTTTTTTTGGTTTGTTTTTTTTGGTTTTAGGTTTATAATTGGAAGCAGTGACTACATGAAGTTTTTACATTTTCACCTGCTGCTTCAGAAATCTTTGTATACACAGCAGAATTATTTTATATCAGTGATAGCTTTTTGATGTTAGAGTAATCAAGGTTTGGAAGGCCATCAGATATATTGAAAATGACCTATTTAAGTAGGTCTTTCCTTTTTGGGGGCACCATTTTCTGTTGCAGATAGTACTGTCAGCTCCAGCTCAGTGTTCGTGTGTGGAAGATAAATCAAAAGATTGTGTTCATACTACTTTTCAGAATCATTTTCCTTTTTTTTCATCCCCATCACAGGGAAGCAATGGGGGGGATCAGGTGTCCTTTTCTGAAGGACCATGGAATCCAGTATGGAAATAAAAGGTGGGGCTGACATATCAGAAAGAAAAGTAACGTGCTTGGACTCTTCTGTGCTGTTCAGAGGCTCCAGTCATGGTCTTGGATGTTCTTGAGTCGCATCTAATTGCGGTTATACTGGAAGGCAGGTCTCAGGCCCCTGATGCCTGCGGTGTAAGGCTGACCCAGAGGGACTCTTAGATTTAATGAAGCATGGGTTTGAAGAGTACCTACAGTTGTCCTTCAATTTGCAAGGGTAAATTCAGTTGGCTTCAGCGATGATATCGCATTAAGCTGCTGTAGCTGTTTGGCATGCTTGCTGTCCAGGCCTGTAAAGAGAAGTGCAGATTTGACAGGAATTCAGGCCAGTGCTTAAGGACCGTTTTCACTTAGCGGAGCCTGCCAGCTGCAGACAGCAGACACTGATCTGCTGACCTGTCGCCTACAGCCACAGAAGTGAACCTGTTAATGCTGACCTGGTTTTCTTCCTAAAACATCTGTGGGCGGGCTGGCTGGCTGACAAATCTTGGGGACTAGCTTCCTGCAATGTCTGAGACCAATTAAGAAGAGCAGATAGTGTGAATGTGTATGCATTTCCTCTCTAAGAAAGGGTTTAATTAAGTGGCAAGCATCTCTATTTAGTATAGTGGTTAGCACAGTTGTAATTTGTAATTACACAGGTGCTACACAGTACGGGAAGTCCTTCTATGCACGTTCTGCTTTTGGAGTTGGGGGGAAGGGAGGAGAGAGGGAAGGAAAAGGGAATCAGATTTCTTGATTTTCCATTTAGTGATGGATTAGCACTCTTTTTTTTTCAGTGAATAGAAGAGAAGGGAGAATATTGGAGTTCTCTGGTTTCCTTTTTGAATCTTGATTAACTATGCTTAGCTACTCTGCACTCTCTTCCATCCAAGGCATTGAATATCTCTGCAGTACTGAATGAAGCTCATAATCTTCTCCTTTCTCACAGGGTAGTAATTTACCTTTCTCTGAATGTCCATTATGAATAAGTGGTTACTGGTTAAAAAAAAAAAAAAAAAAAATCTGTTGACAGATATACAAAGCAGTGCATGTTGAAATAATTTGAATTGCTTATATGCATTTCTGGATACTTAATTAACTGCAACCAATCAAGACAAGACTGGGGGGGGTTACTGTTGCTAATTCCAGTAATGCCATAATTCTGGCATGATCACTCCATAGTTGAACAAATATTTTTATTGGAGTAGCCTGTTGTAGCCCTCTGGTCTTTTGTCACTGAGCAAGAAATCAGTCTAATTAAAAGCATGTGATGCTGGCTGCTGTCTGTAATTGTATCACTGACCTGAACTTAAGTGCTAATTTCTGTGGTTTTTGGGGGGTGGAGAGGATTGTCTGGGTTGGCTAATGGTGGCCCTCTACTTTAGAGCTAAGTCCCTCATTGGAGAAGAAAATTAGAATTAGCATAGTGTGATATAGTGTGATAATACTGAAACTTTATTTTGTACATACAAGTTTTATGTAAATAATTTTAATTTATGATCTGTGAACACACTGAAGATTGCATGGCTGCTGTTTGCAGGATTCCCAGTGTAAAGCAAGCTGTCTCATCACAGTGGGAATTCCCAGGGCACCAAAAAAGGAAATAAACACTACATAAGGGGAAACACTAATTAAAAAAAAAAACAACCCCACAAAAACCCAACAAAATCTAAACCAAAGAAGCTATTAGAGAAACTTTTGTAGTTATGAGGTCTCAGTTTCCCTCATGAATTACCTGCTGTTGTCCTGTATAGACACAGTACTACATTTTACAGTTACTTTTAAGAGCTTAGTTTTGTCATTTAAAAATTTACCTTCCACTGAAATTAAATGTTTGATAAATGTTAAAGAATTCGCATTGTGAAGAGGGCCAAGGTATGCAGGTTGCTAATATTCTGAAAAATCCATCAAAATTGGGATTCCTGCTGGCTTCTGCAGGGATGAATGTCATGGGAATTTCTCTTGCATAGTTCTGTTGGATAAGTTAGCTTCAACTCGGAGCAGTGCTGCCATTTCTGTCACATAGGGCTTCTGACTCAAGAGTCTGTGTGAAAATGTTTTGTTCCTACCTGGTACTTTATGGTTCTGTGAGCACTGCAGCTGAAAGAAGTGGTCCTGCATAGCAAAAACGAATCTAGAATGGAAAATAGCTTTCAGCCAGATCGGTTCCCTCATCAGATTGACTGTGTGGGTGCATAAATACTTGTGCCCTGCCTAAAGCAATGAGCAGCCAGGGCTGGAAGAGATGATGAGGATAATCGTTGTGTTTATTTAGAAATAAAGGTTTTAGGTATTTTTAGGACTTGTGTGTAAAGGTGAAAGCATTGCTTTAGAAGCACTTAAAATCTTCTTGAGGAAGAAGTGCCTGAACAGTGATGAAGGAAATCTTTGTCTTTAGAGAGTGAGGTAGAAGTTTCAAGGGAAAACTAATTGTGGTTGTCTTACAGCAGTTATATGTGTACTGAGGCCACTATTCTTTACATAGAGCAGGCTTGGAGGAAGCTGTCATCTATTGAATGTGACATGCAGCATATGCTGGAGTATTGCTCTAAGCTCTTCTGTTCTTCATTATCCTGTTATGTTAAAATGTACGTTATTCTTCACTCTCCGCAGTGCCTTGGGTTTTAGCTTTCCTTGACAGAATGCTTTTTGTGCGTGGTGGGGAGAAAATGTTGCTTTGTCATCTCAAAAATCTGAAACTCCAGTTTTCAGAGTAGTCAGAATGCATTTTTTGTGAGACTTCAGGCCATGTTTGGGTGTTGGAAGGGAGTAATGTATTTAAATGTGATGTTTGGAAGCCTGATGGCAAATCTGTGCCTTAGCCACAGTTTAGTTTTCTCCCATTCTCACAGTATTGATCCACTTAATTTTAATATGGCAACTATCTGTGCCTCTTTTCATAGATTTCTTAAAATATTGTAAGTCTGTTCCTGCCAGTACTTCACTGAAATGCTGAGCAAAGCTTCCTGTCGTATTTTCCTATCCGATATTAATTTTCTCCAAAACCACTGTACTTATCTCTGATGTTCAAAAATATTAGTGTTCTTTCTTCTTTGCTGTTAATGCTTTTATTTCCATTTGAATACATCAGAGTAATAAGTCTTGAGGCTAAAGGAAAGATAGGAATAGTGTAAAGCATAATGGATGAGCATCTGACATCTAGGCAGGCTGAAGCTGTAATGTATAATCAGAGAATCGGAGTAAGAAGTAAGCAACCTCACATCAAAAATATGTCTGTCCTTGCTTTGCATTTCAAAGCTGCAGGAACAGTTAAAGGAACTGTCATTTCCAGGATCACAGATTTAGCATTCTGGAGACAGAGAAAACTATTGAACAATAGCTTAGTGTGTGATCCATCATCTTTGTTGAGTAATTTGAGGAACTTTGGTAGTTTGCCTACAGGAACTGTATGGAGAATAACGACATCAAAGAAGAGATGGACAATTCTTACTAGGGGACTAAGAACTTTATTTTGGAAGTAAAGATGCCAATGTACTCTTTTTTTTTTTTACTGGAAAATATAACTTCTTTTTCCACTGACTCTCTTTATCAGAATATAGAGCATTGTCTCAGCTTGAATATACATCCATTTCCCAACCCAATCAACTTAAGGCTCTTTTTCCACTAGGAGCAGGAGTGGTTTTGGAAGCGTGTGCTGGTGTTGTCTTCTGCATAGCAGGTGATTTGTTTTCCACAGGGGGCTCTGCAGTCAGACACTTCATTTTGTGTTGTTGCCATATTTCTTGTGGTAGTGTTTGAAATGCTGTTGAAAAACAGTTGGGTAAAAGTAGCTTGCTTTCTTCCAGCACGTAGTGACCCGTGTTATGTGTAAATGGCTTGAACTTAGGTGCTCACTCTGCTGTGAAGGAGAAGCTTTCAAAGATATGGACACTTTTATAAAGAGCCACTTTCCTTACATTAAGCAGTCCTGTTTGCCTTAAAGTGAAATTATCATTTAAATAGCAGAGATTAATCAGCAAGGGGTTGGTTTGCTACTGTCAGAGAGCTCAAACATTCATGCTTGATTTTTATTCAGCCTCTCATTTGGTCGTTTCCACAAACCCAATAACTGCTGTAATTTCTAGCTCATTTTTAATTTTACCTTTCCATTTCCATTTCAGCATCTTTCAGTATTTCAGTTCTAAATTTTCTGCTGGGGCTATCGATGTGCTGTGCCTTCCCTCTCCCTTAGATGTGCAGTGGATTATACCTCATTTATCCCCAAAGTTTTGTTTTTGCAGGGAAACTTTCAAAGAAAAACATAAAAATGGATCCCATACATGTTTATTGTGGAAGATTTTGTTGTAGTGTAGTAATTCCTTTTTCAGAACCCTCCTCAAAATGCATAGACCTTTTCTAAGGAGAAGCAAACCAAAATGCTCTAGTAAGTATTCAAACTCTTGTATTGTGCTGCTCCCTTGTACTTGTGGGCATGACCTTGATTTACAGGGCAAGGAATCTACCTTCTTCATTGGATCAAGGAGTGCCAAGATGGATTGTGCCAGACTAGCATAACAGCTTTCTTTGTCTAGAGAATTGATTATCTTATCAAATAAATCACAATTGATCTTATTTATTTGAACTTCACTGAAACATTTGATCAAGAGAGCCACTTGGGAAAGTATAAACCATGCAGGAGAAGATGGAAATTAGCAGAAGAATCGTAGGGTGTATAAGGAATTGTTTAAGCAGGGATAGATTTAGTATTGTTGAAAGGAAAATGCAAGGATAAGTAGAATTCCTCAAAGATTAGCCTTAGGATCTGCTTTATTTAGTATTTCTATTAATGGTTTTGGTGCAAAAATTTGGTGTGTGCTGATAAAACTTGGCTAATGATGCCAAGTTCAGAGGATTCATAAATACACAAAAGCTGGATATGCAGAACTGAATGATCCTTAAGGATTAGAGTGAAGAAGTGGTTCAAAATTCAGTGAAACAAAGCACAAAGGCTCCATGGAATTGGGAGTTGTACACAAACTTCTATTGTAAAATGTAGCACACAGTGCAAAGGACTAGAAGGGCTGTGTACTTGTTTACAGCAGGATGGCTGTTAATTCTCACACATAGGATGCACCAGGAGAAACACTTACATGGAGGTGAAAGTATTCAGGTACCTCTGTGGATGGCCTGGGAGATGCTTCACAAGAGTTCTGGTCACCTGCTGTGAGGGAAGATAGAGGGAGCTAAATGCAGAAAAGAGTTGCTGGTAGGAGCCCGAGGGCCCCCTGAACCAGTGGTGAATGGAAGGACCGGCCTCCTCCTGCAAAGGCTGGCAGGAGATGTAATTGCTGCCAAGAAATACATGGATGGAGGGGAGGAGATTAGAGAGGGATCAATACCAGTGAGAAAAACAACCATCTATACTAAAGACTAGCAGCAGCATTTAAATCAAATCTCTGTAACCCTAAAACTAAAAGATCCTTTTCAGTCCCACTTGCATGTAAATGCATATCCAATCTGTAAGGAAGGGAATGGGCTGAAGAATACTAAGAGTGGAGCAGAGTATTTTAGTTTGAAATTGCAGGTGTTATTTAATACCAGAGTTCTGAAAACTGCAGTTAGGCAAGAGGAGGGGTTTAGTGAACAGATCATGTCCATCCTTCTGCCTACACAGAACAACAACTGTGAACAGGGACCTGCAGCGTGAGAACAGTTGACCTTTGTTCATGTTGAGAAATAAGCAGTTTGCTGAAAAATGTGCTGAACTATTATGAAGGGTTTATCTGCCAGTGTAGATAAGACCAAAATATGATTTGTATCATCTGAAAAGCTTTTCTGAGGCTATTTGGTGCAGGTTATCTTAATGGTGTTTTGAAAATGATTCACTCCTGGTTAGTGCTTAACCTCATAGATGTGTAGAGCAAGGATTCATACTTCTGATGGTAGCCAGGAAGGTGCCACTTTAATTGTTTGTCTTTGGTTTGTCATTAGTGCTGGGAGAGTTCTGTACTGGATCAGCAGGAAAGGTCTAATTTTCAGTTTTAATTGTACTCAGTGGGGTAGCTAGCATAGCAACATCAAGATGGGCTGGGAGAAAACTGGAGCTGTATGAACATTAAACTGTTTCTTGTTTTTAGCATCCTTAAAATGGTTCTAGTTCAAACAAGTGAGCTTAAATGCCTTGTGATATTATTATGTAAGCTTTGTCCTTAAGCTCAAATCTTTCCTCCCTTGAGACCTTTTTGCCAGTGAATATTTTTGACCAAAGCATCTCTTTACCTGGGCTATATTCTCTTTCCTCACAAGGTATGTTATTAAAGGAGTATGCTTGTAAATATACCTTTGTGCATCCATTGTTTGGAAAGAAAAAATTAATGTGGCTTGTAGTAACAAAAGCCCTGCACAATATTTTCAAACATTTCTTAAAGGGCATAGTGAACTTGAAATGTTAGGGAGTTAAAAGATTAATGTGGTAAGTGCCTCTTGAACTAGCTGTGATTACTGAAGTATTGTTTGATATTTTAAAATAACTTATGGCACAGAAATTGCCATGTTGGATTGGATTATTTACTAATCTATCTCTGGTCCAAGTGTCAGACACAATAGGATCCTGGTCTAGACAGGAAAATCCAGAGTAATGTGTAACACATGAAGCAGACTTATAGAATGAAAGTTTGGTAACTCATCAGCATGGGTTGTACATAAGCAGGAAGATTTTTATCTGGTGACTCCCCCTCCTTTTTAAAAGTAAAAACTCATGCAGATGGTAGATGTGCATAGAATAAGTAGAAAAATGTCTTGATTTGATACTCTCTGTTACTATCTTTTTTTATTTGAAACAATATACAACAAAGCTGTGAAGTATTAGAGAGAACTAAGCTTCTGAAATTGCTGCTGTTTGTGTAAATGATGCCTTTTTCTCTTGCAGTTCTGTTTGAGATAAAATGAAAAGTATTTCTTGCCTTAACCTTGTGATCTGATTTTACTGTGTGGCTGCTCCTTCCTTTATGTACTGTGCTGTTAAGTGTGTTATGCAGGTTGGTTTGGTGTTTGTCTCTCTTCTCCCTGAACTGATGAGGAAGAACTGTAAGCTAGAAAGTCCAGCCTGAAGTGAGCTGCCTGAATAAAAGCAGACGCTGTACCAGGCTGCCAGGGCCTGTGTTAAGTGGAAAGATTCCCATTTTGAAAGCAAAGATGGGAGGTGATGGGGGCTCAGTGGATCCCAGTGTTCAGTGAACACCTGGAATCAGGGTCTGGAGGTTATTTTTGAAGTACTGACCTGGACAGCTGAAATAAGAGCTGAGGGCTCTTCTTTTCAAATTAAGCTTGCTGTTGGGTTAGAATCGCTTGTAGAAAATGGAACCAGGCCTTTTCAGCAGGAAGAAGATAAAACATGCCAAACTATTCCACGTAGCCAAGGCAGGTAAGAGGTGGAGGTGTATGAAGCCTTCTTTCCCTCCCTGCCATTGATGTGAAATGCAAGGAGTGTGTTTTGGAGTTCTGTGTGTGTGGTGGTTTGGGTTTTTTTGTTTGTTTGTTTGGTTTTTTTTTGCCTAGTGGCTGCTGATGGACTAAAACATTTCCTGCAGGTATTTTGGTCATCACTTGGTAGCAAAATGTTTCTTCTAATGAAGTCATGTCTGTTGCAGAATGGCATTGTTGTTAGAGGGTGGTACATTTTAGAATAGTGTGTTAGAAACCTCTGCACATCGAAGCAGCTCTTGACTTTTACTGCCTTTTGCTATAAGCAGAAATAGGATCTGTCAGAGAGCCTGACCTTCCAATGCAGGTACAGTTCTGGCTTTTCTAGAAATGTATTTACTTGAGATCTTGAGTGCATCTTCTCTCCTTTTCTAGTACCACTTTGACTCAGTCCTTACCAGCGCCCTTCCTTTGCGCTATTCTCATCTCTTGTCAGCAAAGTTAACAATTGCCGTGCCTCTTTGTGGGGAGTGATGGGCAACTATTGCAAGAACCATTTTCTAGCACAAGTTGTTCTTGCTGGAATTGCTTTTGAATTCTCATTACTTGTGTAAAATCTCTTCCAGAGATACTCTGATATGAACAGCGTAGTGAAAGGAAGATCAATCTTTTGAGTAGGAAGAAATATGAAATTCTGGATTTTCCTGAGTTATACTCTGCTGACCAAGTTAATTTCTTTCCTGTTTTAATGAAATAATCATTCTCTTTCTGTGGTACACATGAAGCTGTTCACTGAGGGCTTGAAATCCAAATAACTTTTCTAAGAAGGACAGAAATGGCATATCTGGCTTTGAGAATGTATTCAGTATCAGTTAGAGAAGTCAGCAGTTCATCAGTTAGCTAACTTGGGCAGTTTTTGGTGATACTGCACAGCTCTGCTATTTATTAACTTGGTTCAGAAGATGATGCTTTAACCTAGTTACGAATTTTTTTTACTCAGTTTTGCTGGCACATTAGCAAATAACATTTCTGACTGTATGCTCTTTGGATTCCCAGAGTTAAAGCTTTATGGCTTCAGGTGATTTTCTGCAAATTTAGCAGCCAAGGTTGATGGCATCAAGCCTATTTTGTGACAAGCCTTTCATTTAGACCTGATGGTTTCCAGTGTGACTTTGGCAGAGACATCATCTGCCTTCTGGATAGCTGTCCCGCTTGTCAAGGTGACAGAACACCTATCGGTTCGCCTGTCTGCAAGGAGCTGGCAAAGGGAAATGCAATTGGCACTTTGTAATAGCTGATATATTTGGAAGGCTGGTAGAGAGGAAGAGTGGAAAAGTGCTCTGGATCTGTTTTTGTTGTTGTTTTGTTTTAGTTTTTTTCTAATTGGGTAGACATAGGTCTTGGAAAATTTGTGTGCTCCTGCCTGTGGGGCTTACAATAGCTGCTAAAGATAAACATGCTATTTCTCAATGCCAGTCTTTTGACTGTAGTTAGATATTTAAAATAACTTTTTTCTAAAGTATTTGTCTGTTTCTTGTATCATGTACTGTTCTTTTTAAAAAATGATGTGTCTAGGTTAGTAAAGTTTCATAGAATACCAGGTTGGAAGGGACCTTCAGGATCATCTGGTCCAACTTTTCATGGCAAAAGCACCCAGGTCCAGCACCCAGGCCAGCTGAGTATTAAAGGTGTCAAAAGTTGCCAAAAATTTTGGAGGTTACAAATTAAACCTTAAACTCTGCTTTAGAGTCAGCCAGTCTGTTCTATGTCTTCATGATGCACGTTGGTTCAGTATTTGCCAGAACTGACTTTCATGGCAAGTCTCTAGTACCGTATGATGTTAAAGTGTCAGACAAATCTGGTCATACAGCGTTGAAAGAACTGAGCTTTTGTGCCTAAGATTGTAAGGGCTATGAAATTAAACCTTTCAGAACTGAAACAGTTACCAAAGTTCTAGCATCCAATCCTTGGCTTTTGTCAGGGAGAAGGGAATGCTTTTGGTATGAAGTTGGGATTGGGATCTGTGGTGTAGGGACTGCATCACTGCGTGGAATTTGATGGAATTGTATCTGACAAGAATCTTGCTGCACGTGGGTTTGGGTAGTTTTAAGGAGATTTCTCTCACTAGGTTGTTTCTTTTTCTGTGCTTGGTAATTTGGAATTGTTAGGTTTGTGTGTGCTATCCCCCTGCATTTTCCCTCCTCGCTGTGCTAGGGGAGTTTAAGCTGGAATGAGAAGGAAATAACTACCTTCCCCTCCTCTGCAGACTGCTGCGTTTGTCAGAGGCAGCTCGAGGGCCCAGGTTGTCTTGCTTTTGTGGAAGAGCTACAATTCCCTTCTGTCTGAACAATAAGCTTTGTATCTGTTTGTACAGTAATGAACTGCTTTTGTTTCCTTCAGAAACGTACTCTGCTGTCTGGAGCGTTTCCATTTACAGACAACCCTTGCCAAATTAATTTTATTTAATTATCTCCCAGGGCTAAGCTTGAATACATTTTGTGTTAAATTCACCGTTTCTCCCTCTTCTGAACGAAGTGGACTTAATATCCTTGTTAAAATCTGATTAAAACTAAAATTGAGTTTTTTGAAGTCTGATTATCCCATGAAATGGAATTTTTAAACCTAATTATGAATGGATTTGCATACATTTTTAGCACCATTGAAAAGAAAGTTGAAGTAAATTTATTAATGAAATCCTCTTCTGCTGTCTCTTTGGGCCATGACGATTGCTGGAGTGTGAGGGAGGAGGAGGGGAAAAGAGAATAAAAACTCCTCCCTGTTTTGAAATATACCCTCTGTCCCTCCACCCCCCCAAAATTAGTTCCAGAGCTGATTTGACCCTGCCTCATTTTTATTCCTTTCTGCCACACTGCCCAATTTAGGTAATTGATGGCCTTTCAGAGGATAACTACACAGTTGAGCTGGTTTCATGTATTTATAAAGCCTTTGTGCTTTCTGAAGGGAGAATATGGGGGGGCAACATTTGTTTCAGCTATTATGTTCTTCCCCTTCTTTTCTGAGGTAGCCCTGATACAAAATCAATAGGCAGCTCTCGTTCCTCCTCTCTGAGAAGCTGTATGTTTGAACATTTATTTTAAGCCTGATAAAAAATGGATAGTTTTACAGACTGTGGTGAATGTGCACATGGGATTTATGGTTGTTTATGTACTTCTCTGGGTTTGAAGCAAAAAGTTTATTTGTAGGATATATTTGAATCTCTCGCTACAGTAATTGTGCCCGTTCTCTCAGGATTTTGGAAGCAGTTCTCTGTGGAAAAAGGGATGCCAGTGGAGGATTTATCTGCTTGTCTCACTCCAGCTTTTTGAAGCAGGTGCAGAGGGCAGCAAGATGTCTGTGCAGGGAGGAATTGGTTTCATGTGGGGGCTCGTATTGTTGAACCTTTCTATATGTTTCTTGTACTGCTTGAAAAGTTCATCTCCTTACATGAAAGGAAGAACTTAGAGATGTGCCTTTTTTGGGGGGGGGTCAGTCATCCTCTATCCCAGGGTTACAAAGAGCTCTTTGCACTGCACAAGCATTAGTTACACCATTTTGAGAATGTCTTCTTTCTGTCCTATGCTGCGTGCAGTTTATTTTTTTTCTTGTTAAAAAATTATAGTAAATGTGGTAGGAAAAAAAAGGTGTTTCGGCAATTCAAAAATCCTGGACTTCATACGTGATTCTGGAAAGAGCAGATGCTCAGCATGTGGCCAAGTGTTCTGTGAGCATTTGCAAAGTTACTTTTGAGCAGAGGGACTCTTTTTCCATGTGCCTTTGTATTTTTGTTTTAATCCTGTCTTTCCAAAGTTTAAGTATGAAATGATGGAGGTATCAAGTTCTACAAGAAATATGTAATTCTGGCACTGGTTCTTGGAGATGCTTCTGAAGTGGGACATTTTATGAGAGAAGCTGTGGTTCAGCAGAGGAAGGAGGATTGAGCTGAGATTGGAGAATGCTTTTAGCTGGCAAATGCTCAAGTTGTAAACCAGAATGGTTGAAGTATATTAAAAATTTTCTCAGTAACATAACAGGAAAACTTGAGAACTCAGTCAAGCTTAGGAGGGAGGAAGCTAACTGGGGTAGCTGTGCACTAGTGACTTTAAATTGGTTTGTTGTTTAATGGCTGCAGCTTTCATTTGTGCTTGCCCACTGAAACTAGTGTCCAAAGTATACACCTCTATCACTTGTTATATAGTACTTATTGTATAAACAGGGCTCCCAATTACACTCTAAGTTATAAATGCTTTGCAGTGTCTTCCCAATCAAGCTCAAGTGGAATCTGAGGGGTTAGGAGTATCTGATGCACCTTTTCCTCAATTGTGGAGCTGTTGTACAAAACCACGCTCATGCCAGCAATGAGCAGAATCAGGAGGCTGCAGATCCTGGAGGAGCTGGGAGGAGCAGATCTCCAGTGGGGTAGACATTGTGAAGACTTCTAGAAGAGTGATTTTTTTTAACTCTTTATTATTGTCTGGGTGGTTCTGTACTGTTTGTTCAGTGAAGAAAAAGTAACTGGTTATGAGTAGTCCTGTATGCCGTGTTGTACAGCGTGATGAAGTAAGATCTTGAAGATAAATGTGCATGTAAGGAAGGGTACAAAAGTGTTGTGAAACAGGAATGATTGTTTGTTTCTCTTAATGGAGAGAATGGGAGCTCTTTTGCTTCTGTGAATATGTTTCAAATTTTTACAAGTTGTTAATAATCTGATTTTATGAGTGTCTCCCCTCGTAGCTTCAGGCGGTGCAAGTGACTAAAACTTGATGATGGCAATAAGCCAAGAGGGTGTCAAAGTGCTTGTGACACCAGTCCAGTCCTTATCTTAATCCCAGTCACAGGAGCCTGTGGCAAAGACATGGGGAAGTCATAATTGCTTTTGGCTGCTCTGAACCCAGGGTGTGATGCAGGCAGCTGGGCCGACGGGCTGGTTTTTGAGAGGGAGCTGGCAAGAGGAGAGCAGTAGCTGCTGAAATGCTGCTGTTTACGTCTTTAATGCGATTACACTATAGCAGCTCCACTTTCTATGAACAAGTCTTAAAGTCTGCTTCTCTTTCCTTCTGACATGAATTATTCATTATTTATGGATGATGGTGATTGGGGTTTGGCTTTCCCAGGCAGGTTTATTACATCCACTTAGCTCTGACTGCTTTGGCATGCTCTAAGACTCAGTTATTTTCCTAGCATTTGTTTTTAATGTTCATCATTCTTCTTGATGTTAAAACTTTCGGAGTATGTAATCCAGCTCTGCTTTTGGGATTGAGGGACTGAGGGGAGTTGGTTTTTTCTTTTTTTTTTTTTTTTTTTTTTTTTGGTGAGAGACACAGGAGGAGCTTTTTATTTAAATCTCTGCTTATTGCCAAGGCCAAGGGCAACTGTTTTCTTGTCACAGTGTGTTTGGATATGAGACACTTATATATATATATGGCTTGGGAGATTTGGTTGTTAAGGAAAGAAAGCAGAATTTCAAAATGAAATGTGATTGATGTGCTCTGCCCTTGAGGGAGAGTGGGTTCTGAGGGCTGGTAAGTGGGATTTTGTACTGTCTTTCTGTAATACTGGGGTGCCAGCACCTCTGTAGCCACAATGACATTCTTTGAGTTCTTCTATTCTAATGACTTGTGGCATCTGGTTTGTACTGGGACTGCAATGTTTAGATCTTGGCATGTTCTCATGTTTGTTAGTAGATGCCTAAAGCTGATGTGTTAATGGGCTTCCATAAAACTTTAGGTCTGTAATATTATTTGTCCTTCACTTTGAATTTTAAATTTTTAGAAACTTTCAAAAAAAAAAATTGAGAGAGAATTACAGCATTTGTTTAAAGTTCTGAAAGCTTTTTTTAGCTAAACAGTTCAAAGAGCGCATCTCGCTAATCAGAGGAATATTTTTGCATCCCTGGGGTGGTCGTAGTGTTTTAATTGGAACTCAAGCTTCTTTGAAGTCCTTTTTAATCCTCCCTGAGCTGGGGGAGAGGGTTTGAAGGCAGCACTGTAAATCTGAAATTTCTTCATTTTATTTACATGTGTCTGGGGACGTGTGTAATTCGTTTTCCTGAAGTTGAGCTCACTTGCCAGTGTGTGGACAGCTGAGTGAGAAATGTGCTTCGTTAAGTGGGGAGGCCTGAGACAGATGGTGAGGGGTTATAGAGAGCGAGCTCACGTGCTCATGGATTTGTTACAACCAGTAACTGAGCAACAGGCTCTGAATGGTAAATGAACTTGGTGGGAAATGATGTGATAGCTAAATGTTGTGATAGCTAGACTAAGCAAAAAGCTAGGATTTAAACTCGTGTTTTAGGATTAATTTACTAGTATGGCACTCAAAAATAGTGTTGCATACTGATATCTGGCTGCTTTGCAAGTTAAGAAACACAAGATGGCTCAACCATCTAGCTATCAATGGCTTCAGTCATCCCTTAAATCAAGATGGGCTTAAATTTTCTTACACTGGAGATAAATTACAGAATTTTTCGGGTGTCCCTAGTGAGATTGCTGAAACTCTTCGTGCCTCACTCAGATTCTAAAGTTAAGGCCTTGCTCTGGTCTGGTTTCTAGAGAAGTCTAGTCTTGCCTCAAGTGTATGATGCACTTGATGTATCCACCATGAATATAGCCTCAGCAGTAGCCGATGCCTTTCATGCCATCTTAATACAAATAACTTGTAGGAATATGCTGCTACTGACAATGCAAGCTTTTTCCTTAGACGTTTTCTACTTTATTTGTTCCACTATTGATTTTCATGATAAAGATCATTTATCAGCCATGTGGTTTCTCTACTTCAATAAGGTTTTTAACCTCCAGTATTTGCTGAAACTAAGATGTGTCTGTCTTCTTCAGCTAGAGGTGAGACTTCTGCTGTGAAAAGCTTTGAAATAATTTTGCTTGTGTTTATATAGTTTTTAATTAATCAAAGCAACAGGCTTAACCTCAGTTTTCTATCTGAAAGAATAACTTGGTATTCCAGCTGAACATATAAGCAATATACTTTTAATTCTAAAATTGTCGTAATAAATTTACCTGTGACTGATATTATTGGATGATATTAAAAAACAGTTAAGATAAGTTTTAAAGTTGCAGTTTAAAGTGGCCATTCCTGCCCTGAGATTGAAGAGGTATGTGATTGTAATCAGAGGTAAATAAGAATAATACATAAGATGTCAAATCACTTTGTATAAAAGTAGCTGAAGATGTGGTCTAGACTCCCACAAGGACGTGCAGACAATCATTAATAGTGTTTCCTCTTGCTCAAGATTAGGGATTTTGTGTTACTGTCTGGCTAATATTTTCAGCTGATAAGAGTCTGGGAAAACAATGTGATCAATAAAGCTGTTGAAAACGATACAAAAACTTAGGTAAATTAATATTCTGCAAGGATTATCTCAGACAGGTTTCAAAAGAACAAGACTGTCTATTTAGTGAAATCTGTAAAACAGTCAGATATACATATATTGTTAGTGCTTAGTCTTTGTTACAGTATTGGCTCCCTTTCTTATCAGATAGAAGCCCTGGTTATCTGTAAAAATGATGAGTATGTTGGATATATGTGAGTTGTGGTTTGTTTTTTTTGTGGTGTTTTGTTTGGGTTTTTTTTTTTCTTTCTTCCTTTGAAAAGAAACTGGTGTTGTCTGACTTGTAGGCTGGTCTAAGTGTCTTCAAATGTCTTGGAAGTGACCTAGCAGAATGGAACCAGCAGAGGTTCAGTAAAATTATGTCAAGATTTCTAACCCTGTTTATTTGCATAAACATTCCTGCCTATTTTAAAAGCTAAGGAGTTAACTTTTCTACTTGAGATCATTCTGTTGTAACCAGCCATTCCTGTTTGTTTTCTTATATTGGAAAAACATGGTATACAGAATATTTAAGAGCTTTGCAAATATGCTGCATGTTTCTTGAGTTGTGTATCAGATGGCTTATGTTGCCTTAAAAACTGTTTTGTTTTGTGCAACTGAGTTTAAGTCGAATTAAAAGCCTTTTGTGTCCCAGCATGATTGAAATATGTAGATTATATCTCCTTTTTTTTTTTCCTGTGGGATAAGGCATAGCAATGCATGCTGCAAGAAGGAATTGATTTCATCTGTATCATGCTACCAAAAAGCCTGTGGGTTTTTTCTTTTGTTTTGTCTAAAGAGAGAGTTAAAAGCAGGGCATGGCAAAGTATGCTTTGATTGTTTTGAAAATGTCAAGAGTAAGGAAGAGTTTGAGAGTCAATACAGTTTTTAATTTATTCCTTATTTATGCTACAGATCATTAGCTTTTGTGCCAAAAAACCTGAAGAAGGGCAGCTGAGTGTAGTGGAGAGCAAAGCAGTTGTGCTCCAGTGGTACCAAGTGGTCAGCCTTGTGCTGTGATGTGAAACAGCAGAGCAATTAAAGGACATCCCTGTGGGTTGGCAGCAGTACAGACTGAGCTGGGGGGGTTATACTTGTCATTAGTAAGAGCTCAAGATAGTTATTCTATTTTTCTAGTTAACTCTCTGTTTCCCTGGCTACTTACGTGCTTTCTCTGTGGTAGTGCATCTTTTTTCTGTTTAAAATATAGATTAATTTTGACTCATAATATTAATGTAAGTCTAGTCTTGACAGTACTAAAACAAATCTTGGAGAGATAGCACACAATTATTCATCCAGCCCAAAAGTGAAATGGTGCCATGGTGGTGGATCTCTCACAACATAGGTCGTCTGACTTCTCAGGGGTCTTTCAGAGCCAGACTGACAGTTCACGTGTCTCACCCTTGAGCCCCCTTAACTGCTTTTTCCATGTGGCTGGTGTTACCTGACTCATGGAGTGTAGCACTGTAAGCTCAAAGAGAGCTTGAGGATATGTTTTGATGAGAAGACAGCTGAGCCAGTTAACAGCTTCTTGTTGAAAGGAGGAATTTCAGCAAACTGATTCAGACCTTCAGTGGCAGAAAATGAACCAAGCAGGATCAGTGACTGACACTTCGTGGCAGCAGACAATTAGATTTGCTCCACTGCTTTCACTGAACTGCACCTGGAGAAGAGAAGCCTGGGAGTCTACAATGATGACTTGTGTGAGCTGGACCCATTTTGGAAAGGCAACACTCTCTGGGTGTGCCACCTAAAAGTGCTCTAACACTTTAAAAATCAAACTATAGAAAATGGCTTTTGTTTTGCCATGTCCTCTCAAAGCTCTAGTTTGCACATCATGTGATTCTGTGTGCAGTGACCCAACTTTTGGGAGAAGATTTTTTTTAAACAAAAAAAAGCTGACTGTCTTCACCTTCCAAATCAGCAGGTTTGATATTACCACATATCCATTCCCTCTCCTTGAGGTCTAGTAAAGCCTTTCACCTCTAAGGTTACATTCAGCTATGCAATGTCTGTGCTTCCAAAGTTTCAGTGGTTTGTTCTGTGCTTGTTAGAGCAGTGGTAGGGAAGAGAAAGAAGTTTGAAATGTTGAAATGCCCAGCAAATGATTAATTTTTTTTCAAAAGTAACATTAATTTTATCTTGTTGAGCTTTAAATATATCTTTAAAGTAGAAGTGCAACTTGAAAGATTAGTTGTTATGATGCTGTATTGATAACTTTGGGAGGAAAAAACCTTTATTCTTTAAAACGAAGATAGTTTTCTTCCTTTTTTTCCCCTCTCTTCTAATTATGGCTTGATTGGATTAATTGCTAATGTTGCAGTTGCTTCAAAGGAGACATATCAATTGTCTTTAGAATTGTCAAGACACTTATAAACACTTAAAATGCTTTCTTACAAATATGGTTTTTTCCTGCTTCAAGTGGTTAATGGGGACGTTTGCTTTGGTAAAGAGCAATTGAATTTGTTGATTCTTTCTGTACACAAATATGAGGTTTCTTTTCCAAACGAAGGGAACCTCAGAAGCTGAGATTGGTTATTGCTTTCAGTTTACACTTCAGATTTCCCCCATTGATTTTGTACATAAAATATTAAGCATGCAGTTTATTGGAGAAATAGTGTAAGGTATACCTTAGTTTTGCTTTTTTGACAGCTCTTAGCACCTTCATTAGAATGAATAAAGGTAAGTGATTGCTCTTCAAAACCTTTTAATCAAAGTATTACAAAACACTGAATGTGTTCTAATTGCCTCTGGAATTTTGAGAGTTTATTTTTGTGAACAATATGTGTAGCAGGTTCCTTACCATATGGTTTAGTTTATATAGATAGCAATAAAAAGTGAGGATGTAGGCATGATGATGTTGACTAATAGGTGTAGCTACCTGAACTAGAGCTTGAAGGGGCTTTTTTTGCAAGAACTTTTGTACAACTTAACTCTCAAAACTTCCAGGCCTGGACACCAGATTTTAGTAGCAATGTCTGGTGAAGGGGAGCTGAGTAGGGTACGCTCCCAGGGAGGTGAGATGTATTTCAAGGGGAAGGGGATGTTGAGCAAGTTGCTGACTTTGAGTTAATGTGAGCAAATTAAACTTAAGGACTCTGTGTTGCTGTTTTGGGCAGCTCTGTATCTGCTGTTGATTACTGTTATTTGCTATATTTTCTTGAAGGGCAAATCATCACAGGAACTGAGCTGCTTTTGGACTTGCTGGTGAAGTTTCAGAAATAAGCAGGAGTCCTGTAAACCAGAGAGAGAGAGAGGAGTTACAGCAGTTTTAGAGCTCAAATATACTAAAAGGATATTTGGGGGACTTGCTTCAAGTGTATGGGGAGAGACTTATTATAGATATTCCACAGCCTTTCTAATCTGACAGAAATATTTAAAACAACTAAAATGCCTTTCCAGAAATCTTCTGTTGTCATGTTATTGTTCTGTGTATGTTCTTCGGATGCTGTTGTTTTCTTGCCTAGGAAGAAGATTAAAATCTTGTTTAAAAGTAGAAAAGATTGTTCTCGGGGAGAGGAGAATTTCAAAATTTTCTAGTGTTTCTTATATATAATATAGAAACAGATAAGGAACAACATCCAAATTTTATACTTTTGGGAGACTGCCTTTAAAACAAACAAAAAACAAACCAGAAATCTCAACATTTTCTTGGATTGAAGAGAAAGAAGCAGATGTGCTTTCCCTTTCTGTGCCTGATTCTCTTAACAAACACTTCACTAAAGACTTCTGTCTCTGGTCTTTGTCAGTTAATTATGCTTAAGTGTAAAACAGTTTATGGATCCACCAAAAATGCCAAAAACCTGGGAATGTTCCATTTCAATGTAATGCAACTTAATTGAGACAACCAAATCTGTGTCATCATACATTCATGCTGAGTTAAAAATATAGAGAGGAAATGCTAATTCAACAGACTTCCAAAAATAAGTAATTCTGAATAGTTTAATATGTGTGTTCTTGGTTTGGTAGTTTCAAGCAAATTTAATTTAAAAAGAAAAAAACAGTGACAAACTTAGTCCTCCAAATGGAGTTGACTAAGTGCTGTTTTGCTATTTAGTTTTACTTTTTGTCTTGCACTTCCATAGTTAAAATTTAATGTCACATATCTAGCTACAATCAAACATCTTCCTTTGCTGTGAATTTTGAAACATTTTATAGAAGCAATAAGAAGTTGACATTCTAATAAATTATAAATTAAAAAATATTCCAATTTTTACTTTAACATCATCTGCTTACTGAGTCTTGGTTTAATGTTACTTCAACAGCTAATTCTGAGTGTGTAACTGTCATAGTTTATACTGAAATGGTAATAGATCTTTAATTAAGGCAGCTCAACAGACTTTTCTAGAAAATGTCTATGAAATGTCAGTTCTGTGCATTAAAAAAGGCATAAAAAATTGCAGAAGCCATTTTCCTTGTTAAAAAATAAAAAAAAAGTGCCAGTGGACACTTGAAAGTCATTGAGTGACTTGCATGGACATCCCATTAAGTTAATTTTTCACTTAATTTGAACAGTTTTAGGTTTTTATCATTCTTAAATTGTTCCTTTTCAAATTATCGGCACTTCAAAGGAAGTCAGAGAGCTTTGGTTAACGGCATTTTGTCCCTCTCCTGCTTTACTGTGTGCTGGGCTGTGCTGGACTACTTTGCTCATTTAGGGCAAAAAACCTTATTTCTAAATTAGGCTTAAATTCTTCTTTTTTTTTGTGTTTTTTTGATGTTTGTTTGCATGTTATTGCAGAAGGAAATGCAGTCTTGGGATGGGATGGTGGGACAGAGGAACGCTGTAGCTTTTCCTCCTTGTGTTTACCAGGGAGAAAGGAGCTGAAGTCAGTGATTTAATCTGCACCTGCATTTTGAAAACCACTTCTTGTCATTTGTTCTTTGTGTTACCTTTGTGGTGACACACCATATGATTCAGTTTTAATAACCTGCTGCTCTTCAGTCATACCATTAAGTGTGTGTGTTTGATTTACAGGGCTTTGCATGGCTGATCCAGACTGTGTTTGGTGTTTTTGTGGTTCCATGGGCTCCGTCACTAGGGGGAAGGAAGCTGTCTGCAGGGCAAACTTAGTGCAGAAAGAAGCAGCTTCTCAGAAAGGCAATTCTGGGTGTATTTATGTAAGGAGAGAAGTTTCAAACTTCCCTCAGGTAGCAGTGGTGATTCAAGTAGCGTTGGTAAGCTGTGTTGTTGTACAGATTCTCTTCAAGCAGGTTTCTGGGCTTTTTAATGCTGGTTTTGATATCAGCTGCTCCATAGGGAATGGATGGAGCTTAGTAAAAATTACATACAGCTAGTCTGTCAGACAAAGGCTCTCACGGACAGAGCATGTGAAGTGTGTGTTGGGATGATGACAAATTGCTCTCTTTATGTGGCAGAGTTTTCAGAAACCTGTGAAATGAGAGGGCAGTGTACAGCAGTGAGGGCTGGTTGGTATTTGCAGTGCTTTAGGAGTTGACCAATTCTCTTCAAATTGAAAGCTCGTCTGATTTAATTTCATTGTGCATGCAGTGTCATTCCTCTACTTGGAACTCTGTAAATTTGTCTTTTGCCAAATTGTATGAGATCAAGATGGGATGTAGACCTCAGAAACAGGCTTTGAAACCTCAATAAATGTATTTGACAGCAGAATCCATGCAAGGGGTGTCTGTTTCTGATCACTTGACATGATTTAGTTTTACAGAAAGTTAACTGTTCTTTGGAGGGAGTTAATACCTATTGAATTTATTTTCTGTTACATATCTCTGCTGTTCCACTTAAAAAAAAAAAAAAAAGGTAACTAATGCCAATAAAACATTCTCCAGAACTAAGTATAAACCTAAAGCTGCCAATTGCTGAAACTGAGATTGGAAGCTGATTGTTGATTTGAATTGCAGAACAGATGAGGATGATTGTTTTTTATTGGAAATCTGTCAGTAGCTATCATTGCTAGAAATCTGTGGCTTTTATAATCCTATCTCATTTTACTATTGGATTAATTTCAGTTCTCTGTCTCAGTCCTAATACATTATGGTATGAATTTCTAAGAAAAAAATCAAGGCAAATATACTTTTTTTGCCCATTTGAAAAAAAAAAAAAAATCTCTGCAATTATTTCATTGATGCAGGAACCAAACACTTGTGGGCTGGCATTCAGCATGGCCAGAGAAATGCCTGATACTAACTCTCTTTGGGATAAATCTACTATATTTGGATGAATTAGGAAAGGCTTAGAACTGCATTTTTCAGAGCCTTGTTGACTTGGCATTAAATTTTAAATTGTCCATGTTGAAATCAGTGTGCCTGCCTACAGCTTCTTTTTGCCAAACAGACTAAGCATACCCGGTGCAGTTCTGTCTGCTGTTTTGTTTTTTACCTTCTGGTGACTCCAGTAGGTGAAAGATGGTGAAGTGGAAAGGGAAACATTCCTAACATTTTTTTTTTTTTCCCTCATCAGCACTAATACAAAGTTGACTTTATCCTAATGTCTAGATTTTTTTCTAGTTAGAAACTCCTGTGGAAAGAGAACATCGACTTCTGTAATTCCTGGAAAAAAATCCGAGTCAGAGGTCCGCTTCCTGCAGAGAGGAGCTGGCGAACCCGTGCTGGAATCAGATGTAGCTTTACAGACCTCTCGTGTAGGGTTTTTGCTGTTATTTGTTTTCCCTGCGGACACTGTGGATCCTGCCAAACCAACTGTCTTCTACTTCTGGCATATGTTATCATTTAGTTCTCCATTTATGTACCAGTAGAAAGAACCTGAGTCCTCCAACTTGGCAAACAAAGTTAGAGAAGCGTTAGGATTTGAGGTTTTCAGAGATTCCAAGGAATCAGTGTTGTTTTTCTCTTGCTCTTGGGTTATGTGGAGATGTGGCTTGCATCAGACTGGGTTGAATTAGTTCTCCAGTGTGTGCTCTGATGCCCAACCATTAAGTAATGCTCAGTAAAGAGGTGGGGAACTGCTTAAATTAAGAATCTCTTCAGACTCAGCTCCAGGAGTTTGAAATGTTGTCTAGTGCTGCAAAACATTTGAAATCCCAGGTTCATGTTGGCTTAAAATTGACTTTTCTCTGCTACCAGAATTTGAATTCTGGATGTTTTAATCAAGCCATGTCCAGGTTGGTGTCTTGGTTTCTTCTCATGCCTTCCTTGGCCATTGGGTGTGATGTCTTTTAAGGATTGTGTTTCATCCTCTCCGGACAGATGACTGCCCCAATACATGCTGCTGTTGTCTGTGGGAGACCATATCTGGGTGTCATCGACTGTTAAGACTTGCATGTAACACAAGTGCTATTAGAGGCTTCAAACTTTGCTGCTGAGGAAGGCTGCATGTGGGCAATTCTGGAAGCAAAAAGCAGGAAAGTTTGAATTGGAATTGTCAGAATTGCATCCTGACTATCTGCATTAGCTCAGTGTTCACCTGATTTTCACTTGGCTGGAAGTGACAGATGATTAAAGAGGAAAAAGCGATGCCTTTTCTGTATGTGACTAGTTGGCTGAAAAGTGGTAACATCAGAGAAATGGCTTCCTCAATCCCAGATTCAGTCAGAATCCCAGTGGTCAAGCTAGAAGCTCATCTCCTACCTATTCAGTTTTTGGAGTGGCAGGAGCCTCATTCCAGGACTATATTTGAATAGTGTAAAATCTGTCCAGGCTTAATTTCATCTGCCAGTAAGAGTGAAGCCTTGACTTGCATCTTGGGGGACACAAAATATATTTCTACAGATTTCACTTCTGCAAAACTAGCTTCCCACTCACTCCCTGTGAAAAAAACCAAACCACAAACCCTTTCAAGGTTTGGGTCATTCTTCCTGTTTGGGGGTGATGCATCCTGCTGTAGCAAAAGGATGTACCCAGTACATATTGCATTGTCCTTTCCAGCTTCCTTTCCTTTGAAAAGTGTGATGCAGATGCTTCCCTTTCGGAATGGAAAACCCTTTCTGGTGGCTCAAGAGAAAAATATTTTTGTATTTTTTCATAAGCTGCCTTCATTTAGAGTTGAATCTCTTACATTCATAATTTAAAGAGAGGTCTCTGAAAAGAGCAATTATCTCCTGCAAAGACTATTGGTGTGGGATAGTGGTTTCTGGGACTGCCAGACTAGAGTTATCTTGATCCCATTCCTCTAGCTTTAAGAATTCATCATTGGATATGATGGAAAAATAAACCTATTCCTGACAACTGCAGAGCTGTTGCTAGCAGATCTGTAAGAAATCTTTGATCTCTTTGACAAGAGAATGTTATCAGAGTGGTATCTGAAGTGTTCCCTAGAGCTGATGGATTATTTCCCCCTCCCCATGGCTCTGGAGTCACTGGTTGTATGAAGGACTCTGAAGTCAGCACACTGGCAGTTGGGTGGGACACTGCTCTGAGTCGCCCATGGTGTAGCTGAACCTCTGCTCTATCAGTGGGTATTCAGCAGCAGCCAGAGCTGTTGAATGGTGCACTCTATGTACACTGACTTCCTCCTTTTCTTACCCTTTTAGTAATAACCTGTGATTGTGCTCCACTGAAACTCTGTAGCTGAGTGGCAAATAGAGTAACTCTGGGTGTGCTCACCTCTGTGATTTGTGCTGAGCACCAGGATGGGGAGGAGGTTGTGAACACCTGTTCTTACATATGTTTAACCAAAAAGTATATGTGTTCAGGTGATAAGCTCTCTGTTCATCTGGTATGAATGTTTATACAGGCTGCTTGCTTTGAAGAATTAGGTCTTGCTGTCTCTTTGGCTGTAGGGTTGGTTTGTGGGTTGAAGTGAACAGTGGTGAGATGCACCTTGGATGGTGGTTACAGCATACAGCCATGGCTTTAATGAAACAGGCTTTTGTGGAAGCCAGGCAGTTTGCAACCCTCTTGTTCAAAGGAACTGCAGCAGCTTTGAGTAGGTGAAGTTGCTTTGTCTGCTTTTTTTGAGACTTTTTTTTTATGGTCATGCATTGAACAATTTTGACCAATGTTTTGTTAAAAGTTTCTCTCTTGTTTTAATTCCATAGGACACCTGACGATCTCTCAAGGCAAATTGTGGCCCTGCAGCAAAGGGAGCTTGTGCTGAAAGAGCAGAACTCTACCGTCACAAACAGGTAAGTGATCCCAACAGTGGATGTTGATAGCAAGACACTGCTATATTCAAGCATATATAAAGAAAACAAGGACTGCAGCCTGAGGGGATGGCTTCTGAGATTTCCCTGCTGCTCCACAGAGCCTTCTGTGCTATCGCTGTCTTTCCCATGTTGAAGAAGAGGTTTTTGTTTAATTAAATCCTTGCAGGAAGAAAAAGATGAAGAACTGTGGGAGGATGCAATAAAGAGTTTATCCAGCTTTATTTTATGAGCTAAAATGTTTGCAAGGGGAAATAAGCTGCTTTCCCAAACCATCTCATCTGGAAAGGGAATGTCACAGCAAAACGTGCAAAGTAGTCGTCTGGGTCTGGGAAGTGAGTAAGAGCCCCAGAGACTGTGATTTGATTACTTAGAGGACCAGTTTGTATGGATGTTGGTGGAAAAGTATGTCTGCAGTTGTGGTGGCAGAGCACTGCCAGTCACTGGGAGGAGCAGTCTGTTTATAGTGAGATACATATTTGACACTAGAGGGTATTTAAGCCTTTGCTCTTGGTGTGGGAGTGAATATCTAACAGGGGAAAAGAATTTGTCTGCCACAGCTTAACTTTCCAGTTCACACTGGTTACACATAGAGCATTTCTTAACACGATTCCAGAGCTTCTTATCCTTGGTGCACATATTCTTGCTTCCCACACTGTTTTCTTCCCTCACATTAGGAACTTATTGTCTGTTCTTGTTAAAAACAATACCTCTGTCTTTCAAAAAGGCTCTTGACTGTATTGCTGAGGTGTTAGCTGGCTTACCTAAGCAACAGAAGTGTGGAGAATTTCAACCTTCAGTGTAAACACTGAATGTAAAGCAGCCAAATGCTGTGTAATGGAGCACTGGACAAGCACTCTCAGTTTGTCTTGGGCTGCCTTTGCTAATGTGTCTCCTGAGGTATGTGGTGGATTTTGGTTCAAGATGATTGTGTTCTGGGCTCCGCCTTACTAATAATGGGCAGGATTCAAGCTGAGTGTTAAAAGCTTTGTGTGTGCTGCTGCTGTTGTAAAATTGGTAGCCAAGTGTAAATTCCCATGAGTGCAACCAGCCAAATTGTTTTGTGGTTTTTGTTAAGAAGTTTAAAGGAGGGAAAAATATCTCACCAATATAAAAAAAGACATTTCATGTATTAAAAATAAACCAAGCAAACCCTCAAACCCACAATTGATCAAATGATCAAATGAAAGAATGGTGGTAATGTTTGAGTTATTGATTTTTTTTTCTTTCCAAGGCTGCTTCTCACAGTCTGTCAGAGAAATGCTTTTTCAAAATTTATTAATGGCCAAGAGGAATCATCTGTTCAAAAACCAGTCTTTTAGTAGTGCCTGTTCATGCTGGATGTAATTGTGCCAATTTAGTTCAAAAATAAAAACATGATTAAGATTACTTTTTGATTTCAAGTGAAATGGGCTGTAAAGCTGCTGAAATTAAAATTCTAACATTTTCTTGATGCAATGCTGTGTCATTTCCAAAACTGATAATTGCGGCTTTCTTTTGTCACATACCTTATTCTGTCTTCAAATATAGGCAATAAAATACATTTTTTAAAACCTTTCATTACAGATGATTTGAAAGTTCCCAGGAGAAGGTCTTGAGTCTTTGGAAATAAAACCTTGTTAAGGAAGCAAATCTAATTTTCTCTTTTCCCTGAATGACATCCAGATTTAGCTGATGGTCTTGTATTTGTTTCATAATTGTGTTCAGAATGGTCTGTGTATTACAGTAACTTAATATGTGATCATGACTCCCTCTAGTGATTGAGCCCAGCACTTATTCAGCTTTCTATTGTTTTTTTTCAGCTACAAGTTCTTTTGCCCTAATTGAAATCCGTTAAGGCTCCTGTACTGCTAGTGCTGTGTTTGATTTATACACTCAGTGGTTATGTGTGTATAGAGCAACGTGCAGTACAAAGACCAAAGAAGTTTTGCCTACCCTAAGAGGCTTTGATCAATTTTCTCCATTAAAATTAATGATTTGGTAGGTGCTTAAGAAAACAGCATCGGAAGTTGGCATCTAAATGTAATTTTATGGCAATGAAATGGAGAATCACAGATAGTCCTGGCTTAACCCATTGCTACAGTGCAAAATTCAGTTAGGTGGAAGAGGTTTGAGTGTGGTGTTACAGATGGTGATGTGACCCCCTTTCCTAAATGGCTGATGTTGAGTCTTTGCACAGTGAATGTGTTTGGTTGTCACTGAGGTTTTGGACACAGACAGCAGAGTGCCTAGAAGGGTTTTTTTGCGGCTGATAATTCTTTCTCTCAGTCTTTACACTGCAGTTGTCTTGTTTTTTATTCCCAGTGATGGTTCCTTTCCCACCTTGTTTAGTGACTGTGATAGACACTTGCCAGCTACTGTTTGTGTCTTAGCCTGACAAACAGTCCTCAGTTTATTTTGGATAACAGGAGATGCTTGGTAGTGAAGCAGGAGTTAATCACTAATGTAGCGGAATATGAGCAGGATTTGACTTCAGAAAACAAACCAGGCATGGAAAAGGTACCACAAGGGAGCAATTTGCAATGTAAAGTCCCACCCATTTCTGTAAAACTGGGGACAGATCTAGCTCAACTGCTTCTCAGTGTCCCTTAGTTGATCTAGATTAGAGAGTTATGGTATACAAACACACTGGTAAAAACATTTTCCAAATGGTATATGGCTTCACTAAACACACTGAATTTATTTTGTCTCCTTCTTTCATTCTTGAACTGCTTTCCATTTATTACTGCATATTTTGTAGAGTCAGTGTTTCTGTTATTAAAAAGGTAATAGAGGTCATCACACCACAGAAAGGCTGTGTAATTACCAGTCAGCCTTTGCATTGATATCCCCCTGCTTCTGCCTTGGGGATCTGAAATGCAGTCTGTGTTTTGTGTAAGCTGTGCAATTGCCAGTGTCTCGAGGCCTCCCAGAGATGAGATGATGATGCACATCATATTTGCTGTATCACTCAGATTGGATACTTTTAGACACAGAACCACAGGACTGCATTTCCCAAACAGTGGGTTTAAGTCAATTTCTTTTAGCAGCGATAGTTTACATGTTTGAGTTGTGTAGCCTCCCTTGGAGCTTGCTATTTTTGCTAGGGAGGAAAACCTTCATAGCATGGGGAAAGAGGAGAGGGTCACTCTTGCACTGAACACATAAGCTGCACTCGCTTCTCCTCTTGGCACATTCAGGATGGCTGAGTAATGTAGCTGAAAGTGCCATTAATAGCATGTGATGGAGTCTTCACTGCTGTTTCAGAGTGTGTTGCTACAAGTCGTGTAAATAGAGTAAATTATACTTTCAGCAGTAACAGCGGGAAGTATTGTGGAGCTCTGTAACTGAAGAACAAAGGTAACAATCCCAAGGTTTAAAAGCTGCAAAGAAGATTGCTTAAGGCCACTTTGATAGCATGAAGTGTACCTGCTCTGCTGTTTATGAAATGGTGATGAAAGAAAGGTGTTTAATTAGTGGGTCAGTTTAACCGTGCAGCCATCATTAGTTTAAGCCTGTTTTTTCCCCCAGAGTGTGAATGCTATAGACATGGTATGTCAAAATGTACTTTTTTTCAGGAAGATTTGATAGTTGCAGCTTGTAATACAGCAAGTTGGTCAAGTGGTTTATAAGCTTTTGTCTTATGGAAAAATGATGGAGTAGTTACATTTTTGGTTTTTGTTTTTGTTTTTGTTTTTTCAAGTGAGAGAAGCTGCATATTTATTTTTCCAGCATCCTATCTGCATATTTGGCATCTCTGGAGAGATTTCTTAAAGCAATACTGGCAAAGCATTTGAGAATTTGAAATGCAGGGGAAAACTTCCTTTCTCATCAATGTTGTCCTCTGAGTTGGCTGGGCATGAAGGAATGACACTGCTTACAGTTTCATCTTTGCTTCAGTTCTGAAAGACAGGCTATGGAAATGTACTTGTTTGGTTACTTGCAGTCCCTCCCAGAGTAATCACAGAATCATACAATGGTTGAGGTTGGAAGGGACCTCTGAAGGTCACATCTAGTCCAACCCCCCTGCTCAAGCAGGGACTCCTAGAGCACATGAACCAGGATTTTGTCCGGATGGTTTTTGAGTATCTCCAGGAAGGGAGATTCCACGACCTCTCTGGGCAACCTCCTCCTGTAGGATCATTTCTTTCCTACTTTTGCTTGTGTTATCTAAGTGTAATATTGACTTTGAACCATTGAGGTATCTTGTAGAAAGTCAAATTCAAGGAAACACATAGTGAAGTTAGTCCTGAGCAGGATGCAGTACACAAAGAGAAATGGAACAGCAGTAAATCTTTGGTTCTGGTGTTGGGATCCAGGAGTTAATGACTTATTCCCATCACCTAGTGTCAGAAGCCCAGCCATGTGTTTTGACATATAGTTTCACATGTGAAATGGGATACATAGAATATATTTGAAAAAAAAAGTTCCTTCTCCAAGTGCTCAGAGTTCTGTTAAGAGACATGGTTGTTTACTACCTTTATTCATATAAATCATGTAGAGCAGATTTACCCAAACAACCTGCTGTGTGTGTTGTTGCTTAAAATAAAAACTAAACCATTGAAGGATGGGGAATGTAGATTGCAAAATGAACAGGAAATGCTTTTGAGTTGGGCAGCAGGGATTTTCTTAAATTAAAAAAAAAAAGAGTGATGATGAGCTCAGAAGCGTCCATCTCCATAAGTGCTGTTAGCTCAGAAGTGTGTCATAAATCTGTTGCCCATCTTCCCTTTTCCTTGGATGTCCCAAGGAGTGCCAGTCACAAATATAAATAGTACTTGTCAGACTTCTTCCCCTAATCTTCTGGAAAGTTGGACAGAAGTTTAATTACAGAGAAATGTCTTTTATCTGACAGAGAGAAGTGCTAGCTTTTTGATAGGCTTTATGAGTTATTTTGTGATCAAAAGAAGCACTTAATGTCTAATATAGGACAAGGCAGGGTTTTTTTTTCCTTCTCTTGTTCATCTATATGGCACATTGCACCTTGATTTATATGTGGAGATGTGTGTGTGTACCTAATACCAGACAAATGTTTATTCACAGTGCTTCAGGGCAATATTAACTGCTGGCAGGTTCTGCATTCATTTATAGAGTAATATTATGAAGAAATGACTAGTAGGTATTGCTTTTTCTTTTCTCCAAAATGAATCTTTCATGCATTTTTATACCAGAAGGTGGTTGATAGTGTCCCATTAAGTGGCCAATCTACTCTCTCAAAATAAACATATTCAAATAGTAAGCTTCCAGAGCAACATCTGGTTATTCGTGACTCATAATTTGATAGATACAAAGCTTTTCCAATTTTTTCTATTGTGTAGTTAATCCATAGCAGAAAATAAGAAGGCAAAAAATAATTTAGCCAAGACATTGACTTCTGCTTCCAATTCTAAAAACATAGGATTTTGCCCAGACCTTTGCTTTTCATGATTGTGCCATTTTTAGTCTGATTTCCTGAGGAAGTGAGGATTATTACTGTGCTTTGTGTGTGTATGTAGATGAGATTGTGCCCACCCTACACTTTTGAACTTGCTACTTGTCTTCTGTTAAGTTTGACAGATGATTGTTATCTCAAAAATAATAAATTCCAGCACGTTTAAGGAAAACAGGTCTCCAGCTCCAGGAGAGACCTCCAGTTGGTGCAGCTGGAGGTCAGGACCTGTTAGGTATCAGAGCCCTGCAAGCAAAAAACCCTTTTAAATGTCACAGTGACAGCAAGGCTCCTGTTGGAGATCCTGCCTCCTTAGCCACCGCTTGCTCGGCCTTGAGACCGGCAGTGAGTCAGCACTGTTCAGATAACATGGTAATAACACAATCCTTAATGTCTTCTATACCAAGTTCTCCAAAGGCTTGTTGCATTTCATAGTACTGTGGTTGGTATCAATACTGTTATTATTCACTCTGTTATTAATATTTTTCTCTTGTTTCAATATTGTGATTGACTTTTGGTGTTCCTGCTGGCATCCCTGGTGTTTGTGCATCTTTTTACTACTAGAATGAATGAGAACTTTCATTTGTTAGCATTCCTCTCGAGATGCTGATTCAACATTCCCTTGGGTGTCCAGATAGCAGTGGGTAGTGTTGACCAGAAAAATGTGTGAAAATAATCAGTTAATTTGATACAAAGCTTAAACTGTTGTCAGTGGTATGTTGTACAGCAGACACTCTGTGTTTTAATCCCAAACATTGTAAAAGTAATGGAAGGAGAAGTCTGTCTAGCATTTCTTTTATGCATGACTCACATCTGCGCTATAAATCTTTCACTTCTGTGAGACTAGAATTCCTAAAAATCCTAGATGAAATAGATATATGTTAATACTAGTCTAGAGGTCTCAGAAACTAGAATGAGCATTTAGAATTATTGAAGTAATTTGAAGTCAAAACTTATTATCTATTTTCATTATTCTTATTCTTTCCTTTTTAGCGGAGAGGTGCTATGATCAAAGTAATGATTTACATGAGGCTGATGGGCCAAAGGAAGAGTGCCTCACGTCCACGTTGTATCTGTGATATGAATACAAAGGGAGGAATTATAATCTCAGCTATGCAGTAGGCAGCAGTACAAAAATGTTCTACTTGGAAACCAGTAGTATTATGTAAAATCATGAATTCAGCCTATTGCCAACTTTTTGTATAGAGCTCTGGGAATTGGATTGCTTTAAGGTTTCCAGTGCTTAGGGATTTGTCTTTTATTGCCTCTGCAATGTGGCAGTAAGCCTTGAAAATTTTTATGTGAGTTAGAAAAGAGGAGGGCCCTTCAGTTTGGTAATATCTTTAGAAACAGTCTTGAAGTTGTAAGGATGGTCCCATGGATGAAGGAGAAGAACGTGGCTTGAGAAGCTGGGACTTAGTTTCTGGAGAAGCTTTGTGTTTGCTTGGGTTCTGCTGAGTTGCTTAATACAGTGACCCGAGTTTCTCATATTCTCATGTGCAGACCAAATGAATGAAAATAAATGTCTCTGCTCCATATATCCTGTCTAGTCTCCACCTAATTATTTTAAGGGCAAATACAATACATTCATTCCTATCTACCAGTACCTGTTAAGATTTTTTGTTTAGTTCCCTTGTCCCCCAAAAGCATATGATACACATTGGCTTCTTCCATATAGTATCTTAAAATTATAGTACTGACCTTTTTTCCTCAAACTGTTCCTTTGAAGTGTTTTATAAGTTGTCAACAGGCAAATAAGGCTACATATAACCATTCTGTCTCTTAATTTGTGTTGCCAGAACTTCCTTATAGCTTTCCTGAGCAGTCATGAGAAGCCAGAGGAAGGTTGGTGGCAGAATGCAGAATGAATTTTCTGGGTTTTTTTTTTACACCCAGGTACCTGCACACCTCCTGTAGTTGCTGTAATAACAGAGGTATCAAAGACTTTTTTTTCTAGAGTATTTTAGGGTACTGTTTATATTGTTTATTTTAAACAGTTTGATGGTTTCCCAGCGTTTTGGGAAGAATGGGGACAGCCAGAATACACTGAGGCATTTTACCAAGGTAAACGTGAATTCTGTAGGATTTTGTAAGTGCTGTGAAGTAGTGTCAGTTCAAATACTGCACATAATACAGTTACATCTAAAAAATAGATTTTCTTGGTTAGTGTGTCTCAGGCAGTTGATCATATCTGCATGTGAACTTGTTCAGCTGATCACTTCTTTAATAATTTCTTGTCTGGATCATGTCAGTTCTACCACATGAGTTCTTCAGCCTGCTATTATTGGTATTTTCATTATGTGTTTTCACTTTAATATTCTCTGTGTCTGCTTGTATGCACATGTGAATGTGTAGTCTATAGTGCAGTATAGTAAATGAAGGAAATACTGTGAGTATAGAGCTGTTGGTGGGGGGAGGGCATTTTTAGTTAGGTGTAAATATTTCCTTAATGTCAAAGTTTTATCATTCATACAAAAGACATACAGCTTGAAAAAGTTTAATCAAAAATAAAAAGTAAGCTGCCTTGTCTTTTTTAGCTGTGTAAGGCAAAAAAAAAAACTTGTCATAAATTGCAGTCACCCCCCGCCCCCCCGGAAAAAGCAGCTTTCTTTTGCTGCTCTGAAAGTTAAATGACTAATGTGCATAATTTATTTGAGCATCTGTGCTAAAAACTTGCATACCAAGTTTTAGTTCAATGTGATCAACAATGGCGAAAATTAGGATTTATTATGGAAATGCTGACGGATGTGAACATGTGTAGGCTAAACCGGTGCCTGACAAACCTTCTTATTGTGCAATGCTGATGGTGAAACACAGTTATTTATTTATTTATTTCCTGCTTTAATTGCATTCCCCCCCCCTTCCCCCAAAATTTGGTAGTTTGTTACAGTTTGTATTTGGATTCCTGCTTTTTCTGGGTCCGCATAAAACCTCTTAAGTTGTCTTGTGATATTTCTAAGTGTGAGGTACCCTGAGCTTTCTGAGAATCAGCATCCCGAGATCCAGCAGGTGCTTTGCAGTAACGGGCTCAGGACAGAAGATGGTGCCGGCAGCCTTGGCTGCTGCTCCGTCTTCCCTCCCCTCCTCCTCCACCTTTTCTGTCTTGCACAGCCAGGGTGCTGTCACCAGGATTATAAATTCTGGAGCCAATTAGCTAAAAAATGTTACAAGTGAAAGGAAAGAAACAAAAAAGCTGCAGAATATCTTGATGTGAATATGCCTGTCTCAGAAACTCTTCCTGGGGAGAGCTCAGATGTAGCTGCCTTCTGCAGCTCTGGTGTAGCTTTCGCTGAAGCATCGGACACTTGAGGCATGTGGTTAGGGAAGGAGCAGTTGGTTTGGAGGAGTCAAGCACAAGCCAGAAAGACAAGGCCTTCTTAGGAAATGGTGCTGCTTCTGTTAAATGATGGAGAGATCCTTTGGGTGTGTTTGTGCTGTGACAGTGTTTGTTCCTTTCTCCATCCGTGTCAGTGAGATTTCATGTTGAAGGAAATGTCTCTTCCCCCCCCCCCCCCCCCCCCCCCCCCCACCCCATTTGTTCTTGCATGGGTATCACAGAGGACAAACATGTTGATAATCAGTTTCTTTCTCTGTCTCTCTTTAAGGCAGTTGCTGTGTTTTTAGGCAATAGTGGTGCAGCCATGCTCTGCTGCTTAGAAGAAATTCTGACAGTTTCTGTGCAGTCATTCTTTTGCAGGAATGTGGCACTCCTTAGGAAAGGAGATTGGGTAGAGATAGAGGTGGGTTCAGGAGGAGTTGGTAACTGGTTCAATTATTTTGTTGCTGTTGACTTTGGGTATTTTTTTTTTTCCACTCTAGCCATATAAGAAAAACTAGTAGGATCTGACATTCAGAGGGCCCTTTGGGGCTGGATGCTTGGTCAGGAGGCTGAGGCATTGTACTCTCTTAGAGTTCTAGCAAAATGTAATTTCCTTTCTGTCATATTTTATGTATGGACTGTTTTTACATATTTTCAATATTTAAAACAATGCTCACATATTCATAAGTCTTAAAATATGTTCTCAATGTTAAGAGATGAAAATAGGTAAAAAAAAAAAACCCACAGAAAAATTCCAACAAAAAACCTACAACAAAACCCTCTAGCTTTCCTTTTATTCAAGCAACAAAAATCAAATTCTTATGAGTGAAATAACTACTGAAGAGGCTTTCTGTTTCTTAGCCAGAAAAAGCTTTTGAAATATTTATGGAAATAAACCAAAATGTGTCCCTTTCTGGCTGTACAAATAAGGGATTATCAGATCTAGCCTATGGCAGTTGCAGTATGTAGACTCCAAAGTATCTACTACTAATAAAAGAGTGTGTGCTCTAAGAAAAGGCTGTGAGATTTTTTTTTTAAATGAGACTTTACTGACAAAGTATCACATAACCATGGGTTATCCTAGTGAAAAACATTCCTCTCCTTACACCTTGCATTGGAGATAAAAATTGTCATCAAGGCAATGCCTTAATTGACTCTTGGAAACCAAATGTATAATTTATGTTGATGCATCTTTAGCTACTTAAAGACTAAGACTGAAATGACTTTGCAGTCCTGTTTCTTGTAGCTGGGAGTGTGGAGCAGTGCTGCTTACATCCCCTCCAGTTGAAAGAATCTGAATCCTGTGCCACCAAAGATATAATTGCAACACAGGTTGTCTGGCTGTGTCATGCTCCCAATTTATTGAGTGAACTTGCTCATCAGGGTTTTATGACTTGGTTTTCATTCTACACATCTTGCAATGGTGTAAGAATTGGAGCTTGTTGAAGTCAGAGTGCATTTTGATCATTCACAGAAGAACCAGCAAAGCGAGGTTTGTCGGGAGAAGTAATACCTTTTATTAGACCAGCTGATAGGATTAGAGGACAGACGTGTTTGGGCACACAGCCAACACTCAGATCTGATACAGAAGTAAAAGCCTTCAAGCTAAATGCAGGTTGAGAACAATTGCTCTGAGTTTAACTTGATTAATCAATTAGACAATTTGAGAGAGAAGGTAGAGGGCACGTGTGGAACAGGGGGAGGTATCAGACAGAAGAGATGAAAGGGCTGTTAGGAACTGTGAGAAAGAGAGACTTGGTCTAAGTTGTTCCAATACATGACCAGGGTTTGGATGTTTTGATAAGACAAACAATTGGTTGTATGAACTTTCTCCATACAGAAGGAGCTTGGATGCAGGTAGACTGTGACGTTTTTGCTGGAGCCATGTACCAGTGAATCCTGTGATTCTCTGACTCAGCACTGGTACGTCAGACCTGCAATTAAGGGGCTAGAACTTCAATTTTGTATTAACCAAAAAATACTATTTTCTCCACTGTCAATAAAATAATTTCATTGTATTGTTTGACTTATCTCCTCTGGGCACTCAGCTGCAGCAGCAAGTCTGAACCTGCCGTTACAATGACTGTTGAATGAGTTTTGCTTAATTTGTCCAAATGTGTTCCAGGATAAAGCGTGTTTCCTGAGACGCAGTATTTGTTCCGCTTGCACTTGGGAGGTGCTGTGGGCTATGCTGATGCTGGGAAAGGCCAGCTGTAGATAACAAGTAGGATGTTGGTGTTTGTGGCAAAAATCTGTGGACAGTTTTGAGTAAACATTTGGACTTATTAGGACAGCATCATGTGGCTGATTTATTTTATTAAATAGGACACTGATTAAAAAAAAAGTGCACCTGCTGCTGTGTTACCTTGTGTCATTGTGTGCTCTGTAGTGCACAGCCATGGGTGGTGGGTCTGTAACTCATCTATTTGAGAGTAACATAACACCTTTTAACAGTGTATTTGTCATATTTCTTCTTTCCTGATTACATCCAACAGAGAAAAAAAATTGCTGATAAGGTCTGTGATTATAAAACCAACTAACAGTAAGATAACCTGGGGCAAAGTGGTGCCTAAAAATACTTGATGTTTTTAAGCTAATTACATCTTATATTGCCAATGACCTTTTGGAAACCTTTTATTTGCATGGATTGCAGATGCTTCCAAAGAAATGCCTTTATGCAAAGAGAAAATTCATTCCAGTCATCTCCTCAAACCCAGAATGCAGGTCTGCTGTCTGCAGAATGTGCCCTTTTTCAGAAGAGCTTTGTAACTTGCCATTTCTGAACTGCAGGGAGAGCTTTGCCCGGTGTAGAAGCTGAGCACCCAGGCTGTGTCATCTCACAAGGCTCCTTCTTGAAGGTGGGGTTCTGTGTATAAACAGTGACATGGGGACATTCTTGAACTTACAACGGAAGTATTAATTAATACTTAAAGTCAGAGGAAACTTGAAATTCACTCTGACTTCCTTGGGAAATTTGTGGCTCAGTGGCAATCTTGTGAATGATGTAATATGGACATTGCTTCAAATGTACCTGACAGGTATATGACAGAAACTCCTCAATTTTTGCAAGCTTTTAGTATGGACTTTTAGATTTTGTTTTGAAGTGTTTACTTCAGCTCTTCCCTGAATCAGTGCTGAAGGTCTTGAACTGAATACAGGAGAGTGCAGCTGGGTGAAATTTTAGTAGTTTCTCTTTTTCCATGCTCTGGAAACTGCTGTCTAATTCTTGAATGAGAACTGAACAAGAGAGAGGAGAGAGTTGCAGCTCTCCTAGATAGAGTAGCTGTTATTGAGGCTGACAGAATTTACAGTGTCCTTCTCCTTGTAAACCCGGCAGTCCTGGTCAGTCAGCCTCAGACATCATTGGTTTTGATGTTTTAAAAATAAAGTGAGTGGCATCTTTTATTAACTTGTACAGACTTTGAAGAAGTTTTGCATGTCTTTAAAGAACTGAATCAAGCCAAGGAGTCAGTGTAGATGCTATCATCTTTGGTCAGTCAGGCTAGTTTTTAATTCATTTTTTCCACAGCACTTTTAAAGAGTAAGTTCATTTTCCAGTTACCTTACTTCAAAGAAGTATTAGACCGTCATTGTCTCTGCTGCAAGGTATTAAGCCATGCTCTGGGTGTGACTCAGAACTTGTGTGATGTTGAGCAAGTCAGGGATCTGTCCTCTGGCTTGTGGAAGTGATAGTTAACAAGGCTTATGATAATATTTACAAGGGATATCTTTGTCACTGCTTGTGCAGGGCTTTCCCAAAGTGCAATTCATGGCACTTAACAGTTCTTAAAGCTTTTGCCTGTGCCCCAAACAGATTTTTTCAAATTCTGTTTAATATAAACATGTTATAAAGCAGATAAATTTTGTTTTGCTTCAGTCAGCTTTGTATCCTATTCATTAAATGGCATCCTATTAAGCAAACTCTGGGAACCCTCCTAAGGAGAGGAAGAAGGTGGCAGTATTTTGTGGTTCTGGAGCAGACTTCTATGCAAAGAGACCCTACCTCAGGCTCCTGTATAGCTCATGCTTGTACTGTAGGAGTGACAGAGAGATAGGAACAGTTGTGGAACAGCTTTGTTTTGGCACCACAACAAGAATTGGCTGGTTTGCCTTACCCATTGTAATGGTATGTATTAAGTGAATGAGAGAGTAGATAATGCAGGAAGAAATAGAGAGCAATCTAAAAATCCTATGTTCCAACTCCATCTTCTGCAGAAAAGAGGTGGAGTGTGAAGTGAAGAGAGAAAGTCTGTCATTACTGCAAAGCCAGCCTCGGCTGAGCAAAACCATGTATGAGAGATGAGTAAATCATCAATATTTCAGATCATCACTTTTATAAACAAATTTTGGAAAGCAAAAATGAAAACCTGAGGAAACAATGCAGCAGAGCAAATCTGTGTGTGTTAATGTCCCCTGAGCCCCTAGCAGGCGGAAGAAAAGGTTGTTTGAATTTTAAATTGATTTAAATTCCTTTTGATTTTGCAGTCCGTGCCTGTTCTGTGTCTATTGTCCCTAGAAGGTGAGCAGAGGATGTTTCAGACTCCCTTATTTTTATGCTTGGCTAATTTTATTGTCCTCCCGTATTTTCTAGCTGTAAATGTTGCAGACTTTATTACATTTAAACTGGTTTTAATATAGTAGGTCATAAAAATCTAAGAAACGAGGGATAGTGTCCATTGCAGTTATGTTTTTAGTGCAGGAAAGGTACTTGCAAGTCACTGAAAGGCTGACTGAAACTCTGGGATCATCTGCTTAGTGAAGACGGTTCAGAAATAAAAAAAAGCTGTCACAGCTGAGAATGAATTTCATTGTTACAAAAATCCCTCCTTTTCCTTTCATCTGGGGAGCTGGTTTACACTTTGAGGCATCAATCCAAATGTGAGGAGAGGAGTGAGGCTCCGTTTCCTTCCTTTTCATAAAAAGGTTCAGCAAGTTATTTTATATATATTTATATATATATATATAGCTATTATATGATATAGCTTAGACCCTTCATAGCTGACTGCTCATTTTTAAGCAAGAGCTATGAATGGACCCATCTCTATAACTCCTGAGCTGTGAGAGACATAAGCACATCCTGGTGCTATTCCTGTGAGCTCTAAGCCATCAGTAAGGATTTTTTTGCTTTTGCAAATTGAGCCACATGATGAAAACCATTGGAAGCTTGTTCATACCTTCTTGGCTGGCTTCTTAAACAAGGACTCTTGCTAGGGAAGGAGTAAGCAAGCAATCTCTGTAGTCCAGGGATTCTCTGCCCAAGCCAGGGAAGGTTACAAATGGAGAGATGAGGAGCAGTTCTAGTTTTTTTCTGTTAATTACAGTTATTCTTTCTGCAACTCACAAATCTTTAAAAATACAGTTTCATACATCTGCTTTCAGGAGGTCAATTGCTCCTGCTGCATTTTACAGCTAAAATAGCTCGGGAGGGTAGGCAGTTACCAGAGGATGGTTCCATGGATATATTTGACATTTCTTAACTGTTGAGTATTTAGCTTTGAAACTTCCTTCAGAGAGTGGCAAGGCTGGTGTCTGTGATCTCCACATGGGTCAGAACTTCATTTAATACCTTTTGACATTAAAACTGGTTGAGAATTGGTGCCTGTGGTATTGTCTGTTCTGATTTCATCACAGCTTACTAGATAGTAAATGTTCCTGTAAAATGTTTATGAGGATTTCTGCAACTGACAACTTCGGTTCCTACATCACAAACTTTTCTCTCTTAGCAGCCACTTTATACCAAGTTCTGCATTCAGCACAAACTGAGAGTCACAGAGGGAGCAGACTGAGCAAGCTTGCTTGGAGCCTTTACCATATTAGAACAGTGACTATTTGTTTTGCTCTTTTTGTTTTGTTTTTAAAAGAAAAACCAAACCAAAACCAAACAAAAAACCCCCTTAATCCATCACAATTATTAAACCAGTGCCTGTTTGTCTAAAATGTCACAAGTGGGGAACAGCTTAAAACATGGTGTCTAACGGAGGCACAGTTAGCATGTTAGAATCCTCTTTCTGCTAACCTGAAGCCTCAATTTAAAATTTAATGATTTTATGGGCTGCCAGTAATGTCTATGATAAATAAGTCTGCTTTTTGTTTGTGCAAATGATTTAATGCTCATTGAACTCGGACATGGAACCACATTAGTAAAATTATTATAATCATGGCTTTATTGCATCCATTTAATCATTCTGGGAGCAAATGCAGATTTATTTTGGAGTGTACAAAACAGGTATCCTATCACTCATTCAGTTTTGTCTGCATCTAAACAAATATCCAAACAGCTAACCTTTTCCTTCTTTTAAACCTGCATTATTTTCCTACTGCTCCTTGATTGCTACAGCAGAAAAAAAGAAATAAAACATAAAATTAAAAAGCCTTGCCTATTTGTGTTCCTATGTAAGTTCTGCATCATGTTACATTTGGATTCTTGTACCTTTAACTGTTGTTTTGAAGATAATGGGAAGAAAACTGTGCCCAATTTGCTGCTTTTTAAAACCTCAAAGTTTTTCTGTTCTGAAAGCTTGCAACTTTTTTTTTTTTTTTAAAACATTCAGGTTGTGCCTGCTGTATTTATGGAAGATGCTGTTTGACTAGAAAAAATCAGTATATTTATGAAGGAACTTATAAGTAGATGAAACTTCAACAATTTAGGGGTTTTTTGCCTTTTTGTACCTGTTTTTCAGTGTGTGTTAGTATGATAGTTCACAACTAAATGAAATTGGAAAAAGATCTGTCCTTTTTATAAGGGAGCCTTACATCTCTTCAAGATTGACATTCTGCCCACCAGAATAGCTGATGCTGCATCTCAGGAATGCAAAAATAATCAACCCCCCAGCATTTAAAGTAAAAAAATCTTCTTTCTGTTTGCTCTCATTTTTGCCAATGCTGCTGTTTTATTAAAGTTCTTCTCCGTAGATACAAAGGTCAGTAACTTACTATGAAAATGGGTTCTGAAATTATTAAAATCCACATCTAGGAACTGGTAGTTTGGAGGAAGCACCAAGTATTGTAAGACTTGTGATAACAGCAGACAACTTTTACTTATACTGTGTAGCTTTTTTCCTTTAAGTAAATAAGATATGGTTTCTCAGAGATAAAAAATTAACTTTTTGATAGTATCTCAAGCATTCTTATGTGTATGAGTGTTGTTAAGATTCTAATCTTGTGTTTGAAGTACTTTTGTAGCAGAGGGTGGCAGACTTATGTGGCTTGATAGACCTGTCTCTAAACAGTTCTGTAACAGAAAAAAAAAAAAAAATCCTCTTTTTTTTGGGATTTTGTGCTTGTGAATGTGGGGACAAAGGAAAGTACCTTATTTTCTGGTACTGGATGAGTTTAGAATTGTAAGCAGTGACCTGTCCAGCCAGCTGTGAGGTCTGGTGTGTTCCCCCCTGGCACAGCTCTGCTTCTGGCATGTCTCTGTGTGCAGTGGTAAGCTCTGCTAAGCAGAAAACGAGCACGAATTGGAGAGGAGTTGCAGGTCTTTTCATCTGGGAGTCAATCCAGCACTTGGAGTCTTACCTTTTTCTTTTCCTGGCACCCTCAACTTTGTCCACTGGAAAGGAGAAGTGAGGCTTGAGTTAAGCCCAGGTGTGTATAAAAGGTACTAAAATAATGTCTCTTGCAAGCATGTGTTTTGGCAAGATGAGTTCTTGTGTTTTACTGCTCCCCAGTGAAAGTCACAGTTTTAAATAAGGCTCTGTTCATCTTTTCACTAAGGCTTTTTACCTATCTTTAAATTGTATTCACAATTTCATTTTTTTCCCTTTTTTTATTCCTTTTTTGTCTTTTTTTTTTAAGCTCTTCATCAATCCAATACAACTTAAAGGTCTGCAATACCTTATGCAATCTCTTTGAAATAAACTGGGTCTCATGTAGAAATTACCAGCAGGGAGACCATTGGATGCCACGTCGCATTCATTTCTCTGCTGCATCGGGTAATGATTTCCTGGTTCCAGGAGCAGGAGATTAAAATTCTGGTGAGAGGATTTGCCCCCTTCCTCACTCAGCAAGGCCCCTGTACCAGGGCTCAATCACTTCCTCTGCAGCAGCAGGAGCAGAGGTAATGTGATACTGTGGTCATTCAATCACAGGTAGAAATGCTTTAATCTCTTCTATTCTGTCTGATAAATGCTTTCTTCTTTGTTCTGAATTCAGATCTCTAGTGTTCCTATTGTTGCAGCGACTGGGGGAGAAAAGAGATCATCCTGTCCAGTTAAGAGCTCAGTGATGATGCCTTCCTTTATTCCCACAGGTACTTTGTGATTTAGTTAGAAAAAAATCGGTGGGAAGGGCATAAAAATCATGGGAAAGAAGGTGGGACTATCTGGTAAATCCCACCACAGTTTGGAGTTTTCCTAAAACACGAACAGCTTGTATTGTGAGTGACTTTTTATTTGCAAAAGCACAGTAGAGATCACAGCAGCTTCTGCTTCAGCGTGTGGTCTTTGCTCTGAATAGTCGGGATGCTCCATATTAATTTGGCAGATGAACTTCTGACTTATGCAGCCACTTCCTTTGTTGTAGGAGCCACTGGAAAAGTGATGCTGAGGCCGCATCTGATGCCAACCAGAGCTGGAGGGTTGGGGCAGCTCCCTAAGGCATCTCTGATTTTGACCTATCTGTTCTTCTTCATTGCAGCAGTATCACAAAAATGTGATGGATGAGTATTGACTCTGCTGCTTTATTTTGCTCCCTTTGCTATATTGACATGAGTTAATAGGGCAGAAGCAGAAGACAGACTTGGTACAAAGTAGAAAGAGATTTTATGTCAATAGGGATTGTAAGATAAGAGATACAGCATTAAGGGTGAACACACAGGAGAGCTAATAGCTAACCAAACCACTCGATATGCCTACAGGAGAAAGAGCCATAAACTCTTTTTCGATGGAAATATGTTTTCTTTTTTTGTGTTACATATTCTGTGATACCAGTCTGGATTTTTCTCAGTGCTGTCAGATTTTTGAAAGATTGAGGTTGTTGTCTTGGATAATGCTGTTACGATGTTTCATAATGTTGGCTTTATGAGTTTTTGCTTGATTGCTTGATCAAACTATTAAAGGAGAGAGCTTCCATTTTTAATAATTATACTAGGTCCGTATGCTGCCTTGATTTGGCCATATTAAAAGTGGAAATGAGTGTATTAAGTGAAATTTAAGCTTGAAGGTGATGGGAAGTGGAAGGTGGAACAAATTCTGATGGAGTAATAATAGTTCACCCAGACCTAAAAGGATGTAGATCATTTAAGCTGCTTAATAAATGGAGTGTGTATTCGAGAATTTTAAACCAGTTTTTAGTGGGTAAGGAGCCCACTGCAAAGATACTCTGGCTGTATACCCAGATGAAGAAAAAACATTTTAGGTGTTCTTGTGTTCAGTGGCTCAAAAAAAAAGAAAAAATAATTCTGATATGTAGCAGTAGTTTGAAAGGCTGAAGAAATACTCTCATTGGTATCAGGAGACGATTTCAACATCTTAAAATAAGTGATGTACTGCTGCTGTACAATGCATTGCTGGATCCTTAGAATGTCACTGAATTACAGAAAGGAGACTGCCAGGGGCAAGAAGCAGCCCTGGATAACAAATTGCAGCAGGTATTTGGAAACCAACTAAATATATGTTCACTGGACGATGAAAGGAGACTCGTAGTGTCTCTTATAATTACGGAAGAGATGAGTTGTGCTGCAGGCAGAGTTATTTAGACGGGTTGGCAATTGAAAAATGAGTAGTTTAGTTAAGTATTGGAAAGATAGAAATGAATGAGAGTACTTAGACCACTTAGATTATGCATGGATGCGTGGTATAAGTATGGGGAAAAAAACTGTAAGGGGTAAGGAAAGGCCTATTTACTTGGACAAGCTTTCAGTTAACCTTTTGTTTCAGAGGTATTTTTTTATGAGAAGCGTGTTCTGCAATTTTCAGCTGGTTAGTATTCGTGGCATTTTAGTGTTCATTGAAAATGGACACCTGCATACATTTCTAAAGGGGCCCTGCCTAGTTTGGGCCATAAATTTATTCTGGTTTTGCACTGGACTTGGGTGGAACTAGAAGAAGCAAAAAGCTCAATTCAGTGTACTGCAGGCCAAAATATTATACCCCTGCTATGGAAGAGTAATGGTGCAAGCTGGAGAGGTCCCTAGGGACAACTTTTCCTTTGTAATCTTTTCAGGAGAAGAGAAATAAAGGAAACTTCCTCTTCTTGCTTTGAATCTGATTTTTTTTTTTCTTTGGGTTAAAATCTTCTAAACATGCAATAAATAGATTTCTGGCTGATTGTTCTGGAAATATGAAGTCCAGTGGTGAATGATGTAGTTACACAGGTGAGTATCTGACACTGAATTTCAAATGAGATCCTGGCAACTTGAGCTAGAGGCTGTACTGGTAGATACTTGCATTTTTTGTTGCTTTTTGTCTTTGGAAAACTTTTACTGCTGCTAGAGAAACAGCAAATAGAGGATTTCTCCAGATGCTAAATGTTTTGAAGAAAGCACAAGTCCCCTCAGACAGTGTTTCTCTCATCTGTGTGACTTGCTTCTGTAGTAATGAACATATCTGATTCTATTATTAGTTGAGAAATAAAAATAACAAATGCAAATGGAAAAAAATGGGGAATGTATTGTTCATCTGCTAATGATTTTTCTAGAGCTCTCTCTGATCAGGATAACTGCAGATCAGAGCTTCAATGAAGTCAGCCACAAGTTGGCAAGCTCAACTGTTAAAAACCTCAGTGTGGTTTCTTTTCCCTTATTGGTGTGTAAATTATCTTTCATGTTTTCTGGAGAAAGGTTGATATGTTTTTGGTTGTCTGACATGTTTTGATATATCACTAGTGATGCACCTGAAGTTTCATATTGTATGTTCTTCACAGTTCTTAAATGGTCTGGCAATCTCAAATACTTTTTTTTTTTCATGTGTGTAATAACTGTAGGGGAATGAGCTTTTCCTCATTATTTTACCCTTGGCTCTAAGCTGTGACCAAGTAATGTATAAATAATCAAGAAGGTATAGTGCTCTGTTAAAATTAAGCCTGAACTGCTTCAGTTACTCTGATACTCAACAAGGGCAAATACCTTTTTTAATATGTTGAATGGAAAAGGGTAGCAATAACTTAATGATGGATTGCAGCAAGAAGCGATCTCACTGGTGTCTTCACTATGGCAGTAAGACTCTGATTTGGTGTAACTTTTGGCTGTTGCTGGTTGAAGAGGAGAGTTCTTTAGGTTTTTATTATAGCCACAGCATATTCCAATATTTTATCTGTTTTACTTGAAAATTCCCTACAAAAGGCTTATACTTGGAGTAGTATTTGTAAGAATAAGCACTGGTCTTGTTCCTCTTGGCCCAAGCTGACACTTGATTTCCCTGTGCTGAGGATCACACCAGAGGTGCACACATGCTTGTTCTGCTGAGACTCCCCTTCGTGTCAAACCTGTGAGTCCTGGGGGAAATGTTGCTCTTTTCACACTGCCTGCCTGGCTCAATTAACATAATTCCAGGTTTGCAGTGCAGCCTCAGCAAGCTGCCAGCCTGGTACTGGGTTCAAACAACCCTAATTCTTCCAACATCAGTGGCCACCTCTTGGAGCTGGATGTTACGGGAAGTATGGGTAGCAGTGGCAGCTGCTGTCCTCCATAGAAGACTGGATGTGCAGTAGAAGACTCCAGCCTGTTACTGCAAATGAGGTACATCACAGTTAATGTGACTGGAGAAGGTCTTTGTGGGCAGATGGAGGCTGTTCCAGCTGGAGGTCAAGTTGCTTTGGAGCCAAAAGAAATGGTGAATTCAGAATCAGGGATTAGCAGTTTGGTCTGGAGTTTCCATAGACAGTCTCTTTTCAGATGAGTTGTGAATATGAGAATTATGAATATTACTTTTGTTTCTAGTTTCACATCTTTACCAAATGTGATGTGACAAGGTGCAGATTGGTTGATAATCACAGTCAGAGTCAGCATAGCTGGAAGAAGCTAGTACTTTCTTTAAAAAAATACAAGAGTAGTGGTTTCTGTTGAAATCTTTGATCATAGCCAGACAGCTATTATTAATCTAAAATATCGTATCAAGGAAGAGTGTTGTGATCAGATTTATCTTCAGGGCTGCCATCAGTTTTTGGAGTGTAAAAAAGGCCTTGTGCGAGCTTCCCGTAGCTGCTAAATGATCATATCTCAGTCCATTGACTGGGACAACATAATTATTTGGCAAATAAATGCTGAAAGTGACATTCTGCTGCTAATTATGGTGGAGTTTGAATGGGGCATTTAACTGTGAAAAGCTTTTCTATTCTTTTGTTAATTTACCTGGATTATTCCTCTGTCAGTGTCTCGTATGAGAAAACGTGGTGCATGTTCATTCTCAGGGGCAGTCTCCACCTGCTTTTGAAACAGCACACTGAGATTAGCATCTTTGTTTCCAGATTTAATAGCAGACCAATGTTTTAGTAAATCTCAGACTTGGGCTTTTAGTTGACAGGGGTTTGAACCTTTGACTGTTTGAAATGGATGATTATTTCTTGTACAATGCTCCAGTTTTAACACCACTTCTGCAAACAGCCCCAGATGTTGAGGCGTTTGCACTGGAGTGCATTGTTGAGGGGTTTTTTCCTAGGCTGTCAGAGCAGCTTCTTTATTTAAAAACAGAAGAAAAAAAATATTTTTGGACTTGTTTCATAGGGCTGTGAAGTTTGGTGTTCATTGATCTGTGGCCCTCCTTTCTCAACCTCTTGGCTAGCTTGGTTGAACCGGAGGGAGGGGCAGGTCTTTAAGAAGTCTTGTGCTAACCAACAAAGGAGGAAGCAAGTACATTGCCTTCACTCAAGCGAAAGGCAGAGGCAGCTGGCTTGTTCCATTCAGTTTGACAGGGGCAAGGAGAAGGATATGTGCTTCCTTTAGCCCACACATTCATAAGTAGTAGAGAATTTGGGGAGAGAGTGTGGGGAGATGAGGGAAGAGGAAGCGTGGGCGATGTAGGACTGATGAGGATGATGGAGAACACTTGATTTATCACCTTATGGGAAGGATTAGTAGATGTACCACAAAAATCCAAAGGAAATTGGGCTTTTACTAGTTAGGTGGTTTTGTGGACTACAGACGTATCTGATGATGTGTATGTGCATAAGATAACTTCACATGGGCAGAGAAGGCTGCCTGTAAGGTGTCTGGCTTAATAACAGCTGTTGAAAAAGCTGTATTTTTCTCCTGATGTGTGTTTTGTAACTGAGCAGGTTAATACTATAATTGATTTTCTTAAGCTCTCTTTTTCCTAATGTGTATGCAGCAAAAGGGAGATGTTTTGGTATGCAGAATTTCATTTTGTGTCTTCCAAAGCTGAATCCATTGATTTTATTTTTTATTTTTTCCCCAAGGATTAACAGGCTTGGTGGTGTGCTAATTAGAAAGAACTTTGTGGCAGAAAATTGTGAAAGAGAGACTATTGCAGTGGGTGGACTCAAATGTACTCTGTGTTTTTGAACTAAATTCCTTTGGCTTTAACTCATATCTTAGATGCTGAGTTCCTTTCTCTTTGGCTTCAAATTGCCAGTTCAGCTGTGGACCAAAATGTCTACACAGCTTCCTTCACCATATCTAGGTTGCAGTCTCAGTTGGAAATTCAGACATTTGCTATCTATTCCAAGCAAGAGCATTAGAAAAGTCAAGAAGGGGACTGATATATGGAAAATTAAAGCATTGAAGAAAAAAAAGGTTTAATCCTTCAGATATGCCTGTGATTGGGACTGAATGGGTTTGATTTCAGTTTAATAATTCAATTCTTGCACTGCCTCTCTTCCCTGAGCCTACCTATTTATAATTTCTGGTCAATACTCCCTCCTCTTTGGCATCCTCGCCCTCCCCTCTTTTGCATCCCTTGTGCTTGTCTCGCTTCTCCAGGGCAATTAAAGAGTTTCTGGTTTCCTCTCCGGTGGACTCAGTACTGCCTCTGCCATCGGGATCCACCTGATCCATGTGGCAGAAAGGGAAGCTAAGGTGACTAGAAATGAGAGCTGAGCAAGTGCCAGCAACCAAAAATAACCTACAGTTTTAACTGTTGACTTTTAAAAATCAATCTTTTTCCTTAAAAATAAGTGCTGAATACTGCCAAGTCTTAGGGTAAAATCTATGGGTTTGTTGGGTGTCAAATATAATTACCTTGTTGGGGTTTTTTTGTTTTTTTAGAAAAAACAAAGCAAACCAACCTACAGAACTCTTGCAGTAGCTCATAAAATGTGTGTTTACCTGTTAGAGATGGAAATGTTGCCTTTGTAGTTAACTTTTTATTGTTTTACAGAGGGGGGAGAAAAACACTAATGTGGGAAGCCATGAAAATGCTGTTCTGTTTATTCTGATTATTCTCTTGGAAAATTTCTGGAGGAGGATACATAGAATTATGTCTATTAATCACTTGTACTCAGAATAGCAATTTATGAAATGTAATAAACAATAAAATTAGATCAATCCCCAAAACAATAAGTTGTATTTCTTGAAGTGGTGCCTAGGGCAAACACAGAATCCTTGGGAACCAGTAAGTAAAATGTCATCTGCGCAGATGTGTCCTTTATTTGGTAGAAGATGCCTGGATCCATGTGCACAGACCTTTCTTGCTTAGGTCTAACAAGAGAGATTTTCCAATTAAATGGACTTTTTTTTGGAAACCAGACTTATGAAACCATTTTTTAATGTGCAAATGTTATACTATTCACTCACTGCAGTAGGCGTGCTGTAAGACTGACATTCAAACAGTGCTCCCACTAGTCAGTTGGATTTTCTTTACCCTCTTTTAAGTATTCACATCTCATTTGTTTCAGGAAAGTGGGAGTGGAATGGGTGTGTGTTTTGCTCAAGCTGTTTATCCAAAATAGTTGAGTGTTTTGTGTTCCTCCTAAATGCTGCTGATGCCTCAGAATTACAGTTGTACTTAGTACCAAGGACCAGTGAACGTTGATGGAAATGAAACGTTCCTGGTTTTCTGCATGAGAGCTTGCTGAAATGATGTTGGGTACGTTGTATGTCTTGGAACTCTTGTGTCTACCTTAATGATCATCCTTCACTCTCATTGGAAAAATACTTGATCCCACAAAATGAGGAACATGGCTGTGTGCTGGCTCTCTTCTGCACTTCAGCTTGTTTCCTTTAATACTCTGGTATACATCTAAAGACATTAAACTTCACAGCTAAGTTACTGTTTGTCTCCTCATTGCCTTGAGTCCATCAGAGACAAGGGGGATCTTGTTGTTTCAGTTGCTTAACAAAAACACCAAGTAGTTATTCTCTTAATTAGTCTGGAATGTAATTTAATTAATGATGTAATAAGTGAGTATAAAAACAGGTGGCAGGAGGAAACAGGAAGGACTGATAAGCCTTGCTGAGTAGACTATAGTAAGTACATCTATATGGTTTTTAGTTGTTCAACACGTTTTGAGTGTTGAAATACCTTATCTAGCAAAAGCTCTTTTATAGATGAGAGCTGAGACAGAGTTTAAATAGGGTTAAATAAGCTGAGCTTAGAGCTTTGACCAAGCAGTACTGATTCGGTTTTCATTTTGCATCACAGAATGATACAGTTCTTTAATAAAGTGTTCAGTAACATTGACATATTTATTGTATTGGTATCTGTTTCCCTTAGTTTGAGAGGGGAATAGATAATAATAGAGGCAATGGCTAAATTCAGAATCAGTCATTCTTCTTTGGAGAGTTGTTGCTTTGTGTCTTTTGCTTTGTAATAGGCTGGTTTTTCACGCTGGTGTTTTGAGCTGAGTTTGTTTGCACCTTTTCTGAGCCTGAGGCTCAACTCCCAAGAGATTGTTGGATTTCACTAATCCTGTATAGTTAATTCAGGTTATTTTTATTTCTTTTTAATCTCACAGGATTGAAGAAGTCCAGAACGGATTCCTTGCCAAATGATTCTAAAGGTGGTTTGTGATAAAAGAACAATTTGGTATTTGTCCTTTCTTTTCCCTTCAAAGGTTGTACCTTTCCTTGGCAGATATGAAGGCCTTGTACAGAATTAAGCCTCTGTTTCTGTTTTTGGGTAAATAACAATGCAGGAGGTAGGTGCTCAGTGGCTTTGTGTATTCCCGAGATGTTTGCAGTAGCTCGGCTGCATCAAAAGTTGACATTTAGCAGTCCAGGTCCAGTGGAGATTGGATCAATGCAGTGCAGAAGTGAAGTTGGAGGAGTTAGATGTAAATATGGTTCTCTCTCCATAACAATTAAAAATGCTTTTTTTTTCCTGAAGATCTGTGCTTAAATACATTGGAATAGGTCTGCAGTTCATCGGTTGTCCAGTGCTTGGAACAGATTGGTGCTAATTAACTTCTACAGTGATGAAGTAGTTTTAATCAAGCCTTTCAGATGTAAGATGCACAATATTGCTGTGTGTGTGTCCCTCATGCCTTTGAGTAATGTTTGTTTATATCAGATGTTTTCTTGTTTGTGTGCATTGCTGGCATATTATTGCTGCATGAAGACATCAGACCCACCCTAATTTTTTGCTTTTAATGGAGTGTGACTGCTACAATTGTCTGTTTGGTCTTCTGCTGTTAATACCATGCACTGAGGAAAACTTAGGGTGTTGTCTAGTGTTGAGTTTCATTTATTTATTTATTCCAGGATTGTAAACAGATTTGCTTCCTGAGTGGGAGTAGAGCAAAGCACTTGCTTGATTGATTTGTTACTTGCAGGGACACAGAACCAGGGAGATCTATCGATTCCCCACAGCTAGCTGAACCCACTTTGTAATATACTTAATTGCTCTTCAACAGACTTCACTTTACCCAGTCTAACTTTAGAAAGAACATTCTGTGTTTGCAGCAGTATTTAAGATGTGTGTATTATGGCAGGCTTCTTTCTGGTTTTAACTATTTCAGAGCTGAAGCAGGTTGCTAATGCTGTGCCAGATCTCCATGTCGTCCATCCAGCATTCCTGTCTTTAGGTTCCACATGGTTCCTGCAGAATGGCCTTTCCAGCCCCAGTGGCAGCATTTTCCCTGCTCTGACATCTGAACAGGCTGCTGTTTGTTCTCACTCTTTGATTTTTATTTTTTTGGTAGTGTGTCTGTGTACACACATCTGCTACAGATTTAGCTATTTTTATCAAGTTACTATTTGCCAAGTCCCACAATTGCAGTCTCTGTCCAGTGTTGTTGGTGATAATTTGGGATTATCTCTGTCTTCCTGTCTTTATGGACGTTTTAGGTACCTCATATGGAAACTCATTAGAGCTAATTTGTGTAAGCAGTTAATGGACTTTTGCTTTGAATTTAATTTTTCCAAAGCTAGGATTTTGCATAATGATGACCTGGAAATAAACATCTTTGTGTACTACCTTGTGAAAGTTGTTTAAACAAACCTAAAGGATGGTTGGTAACTTTGCTACTGCTTGAGCAACAGCTCCCACCCCCAAATTTACCCTATTATTTAAAAATAATGTTTCTGGATTTAGTGAAGAACTTTGATATGATAAATGATTGTTAGGCTGGTGGAGTAGTGAATGTTTACCAAAACCAACAGCATTGCTTTGTGTGTCTGCTTTGTCCTAGAATGAAATAATTAACACAATATCTGGAGTTTAAACTGTGTGATGATCTTGTAGTGACTCAACATAGTCATCAGATAATTTAAAATTATTATTAACACATGATTGTTCAGAGGAATTGCTGTAAAGCCTTGTTTAATTACCTCTTGTTCAGTGTCTTGGGGAGTGAGCTGAGTTGCTGCAGTTCCCTGCTGCCTCACCTCTGGCATAGTGACATCCTAAACTACTCCTGTGACGTCAGCAATGACTTCATGACTGTGGCTTCAGTTTCTCTCATGTCACAATTTCACTCCTTGCTAGTCTTCCTGCCCTTCATGGTAGCAAAGATCTGCTTCTAAGGTCTATTTAAAAAAAAAAATAAATCCAAATTTACAAATTTTTCAACTATCTTGAAAACTGCTTTTGTGAACTGTAAGTTTTTTTTGTTTTTACAGCATTTTATTTTCCATTTTCAACTCGGTGTTAGAGAAGTGCAGAGTAGACTGTTTTGACTGATTGGGACTGTGGGCTGCTTCTCCTTTCTTGTACCTCCAGGTGCAGTGACCTGGGCATGTATTATATTCTTGATTGTATGCATCCTTTGTGCTGGTGCTAGTTGATGGAAAGAATAAAGTAGTTTGTTAGATAAAATTCCAACTTTTTATCTGCCAAACTCAATGCAGCCTTGGGCCTTATGGGTAAAGCAGTTTGGAAAACAGGAAGATGTGTGCTTTTAATTTTTTTTCCCCTCTCTGGAAGACTCCTGCTGAGGTTGGTAGAAGGGCATTCTAACAATAGTCTATTCTGTAGGAGGTGAATTTGTGTTATGCTATCTATATTTTAGTAGAGAAAGATAGGATTGGATAGTCATAAGACTAAAGTGCATCGTAGAAAGATCCATTAGTTAGAAATGGCCTTTGAAGCACACAGCATCTGCCATAGGGGCTGTGGTGGAAGCCAGTGAATAGCTGCAGCTTCTCACCCATTTATTTTCATGTGGAAACTCAGTGATTTGGAAACATCTGATTTCTTTTACCTGGAAAATTGACAGTTTCCACCAGCATCCTGACCCCCCTTGGATGTGCTGTGATCCCTTCCCAATGCTTCCCACTTGAGATGCAATCCTCCAGGAGCAGAATTTCTTAGCAGTAAATGAATTTGCTAATGAGCTTTCCTCCCAAAACAGCGAGGAGATGCCAAGTGACATGTTGGGAAGTGCCAGGCAGGAGGGAAATGGCTCTTCTGTGCCGACTGTCATAAACAGGATGTGGTTTGTTTACAGTCCTTACTTGATCTCTGTAGTCCCCCTGTCAGGGCTGCGTGTGGATGAGGCTCCCGCAATGGCCTGGAGAAATGTGAGGTTTCTGAGCCAGTATCCAATATTGTGGCAGGGGAGAAAGTGGCTTCAGGCGAAGGAGCAAACCAAATTAAGCAGCAGATCTTGGATTCTTCTGTGCTTTTCTGGGGTATTTGTCACTCTGACTGCGCAGCTGCGTTTCGGTTGACTGCAGAGCAGAGGGAATTTAATAAACTGTGGGGATAATTGTTGGGTGACTAATTTTAAGAAGAGATGCATTTGAAAAGCATTGGTACTGGAATAGTTTTGGAATTCTGACAACAGTTTGAGGTACATTAGAAGAAAACATCCTTGCAAGTTGTAAAAAGAATAGAATAGTTCAGTTGGAAGGGATCTACCAATGATCATCTAGTCCAACTGCCAAGAAAACCACTTCATATTTTCCTATTACCCCAAAAAATCCAAATAAAATCCTTGGTGTTGGTTGAGCCAGCTCTTAACACTATCCTGAGGGGATTCTGCTGACCATCTCAAATCTTTGGTGCCATTGCTGCCCAAGTATACGTAGGGTTAGTGTTACAGAGCGTTATTAGAGCTGTGTGAAGAAAAGCAAAGGACCTTTGGCTCTTGCCATTTGATACTCTTGACATTTACAACTGCTAAACTCATGTGCCATAAAATAGTCCATATACAGTAACATGGTGATGATCTGCTGTTGTTGTAAGTGAAAATTCCCCTTGGAGTAGTAGAAATAGTCAGAACACACCCGAGGCACAATGGCTGTTGGTATGGTGCGTGCTTCTCCTGTAGGAAAGACTGTGAACAATCTAATTAAGCCAAGTTTTATTCTCTTAGGCTTTACTGCCAATAAAAGTTCTTTGCTAGAAAAATAAAATTGAGCTGTAGCCCAGAGTAATGTGACTTGCATTACAGCAGATTGTGAACATAAGGTAAATTTTTAAGTATCAAAGTAATTTAGAGACCTAAGTTTCAGAGAAATTCAGTGATAGTTTAACTTGGAACTGCCTCTTGTAGTTTGCTGAGAAAAGGCCCTGATGATTGGGAGTTCTCTGTTTTTCTACACATATGGATCTCTTCCTGTATGTGCTCTTATACTACCTGGATAATTTGGTGCTTGTAAATAGCCAGGGAGAAGTGTTGAGCTGGTCAGTTACGGGTTCCTTTGACAGTCATGTATTTTAGTTGTAGAGGTGTGAAGAAAAAAAAAAAAAAAAGAAAAAAGTTAAAGTAACACTGTTACACCATCCTGGGAGCGTGTGTGTTTGCTTGTTTATCTCCTCCTCTCAAATATTTCATTGTGCTTTAAAATCAGTTCCTTAATTCATTGTCACTGACTTACCAGCTCAAGTTTATCTGAAGAGCTTAGGGACCTGCAGGCTGTCTTGTCTTTTTTGGGGTTGCAAAGACCAAAAAAGTTCCCTACTAGCAGCTTGCTTTTTCAGACAGCTGGCTTTGGCAGGTTTTGGTAATGCATTGGTTTTCTGTCTGCCACCCATGAAGATGAGAACTGAAAAGGCTAATTGGGATAAGGAGTAGGGAAAATATCAAAACTCAGACAAAAAATTAAATCAATTTATTTGGTGTACATGTTGTATTGTGAAGCGAGGCTATTTGTGTACCATTTCTCATTTTGAAATCAAGAAACAACTTGCTTTCAGAATAGGAATAAATAATTCATATAGAGTTTATCTAACCTCCCAGTGGCTGCAGACTTTTTTTTTTTAAGGATTTGTGGAAGGCTTTAGTGGTGTGGCCTGAGTCGCTGTGCCCTGTGTGACTGGGGAAATGAGAACTGGTGACTGTAAGCTGTCATTCTTTGGTAAGCTTTTTGTTTTTAAGTCACTCCTCATTATTGGGGAAAATAGTGTGAGGAGCCAAGAGTTATATAATTTGTAGAATTAAAAACAAATGTCATCTAGAAACTGAGGCTACAGTGCAGGACTGATGAATATTTCAGGAAGCAAAGTCATGACTTAAGTATTACCAGACACTGAGGATTTCTAATATAAACTGAAAGGGTGATTGTAGCAAGCCAGCACTTCCTAATCTCACAAAAACCAATCGGTGTTGTATTTAACTCTTAAATCTGAGAGTCTGGAAATATTTGTGTTTCCCATTTTACTTTGCCATTGTGCTTTCCAGTCTTCATCTGGAGGAAAAAGGGTGGTTTGGTAAGAGAAGAGTTACTACAAAATAAAACCCTAAAAAAGTGAAACCATCAGCCCAGCATGAAGCAATCCTTCTTTCCACATTTAGCCATAAGAAATGGAGAGTTTACTTCTTTGTACAGAAAATATGAGTTTACAATCTATGGAGCAGAATATGTATCCAGCTGTTTGTATTATGATTATTATTTCTTGTTTATTATAGGCTGTTCATGTCTAAGGAGAACAGCCAAGCTGAGGAATGGGTGTGCATTGTGCTGGGAAATCCTGTTTGGCACTTTGTCCCAGCCAAAAGGAGAGTGACAGAAATACTAATGGAAAAAAGAAAGAAAAAAAACTTAGGGGATTGAGAAATGTTTTCCTAGCAGTATCCAGGAAGCTAGAACTTGATGGTGTGTTTTGAAATCTTTTTTTTCTAGCACATTAAAATTTTCAAGGACTTATGTAAGTTTTAAGACACTATGTTTCTAACATGCAAGGTATGAAAGACCTGACTGATCAGAGAGTGTTGGGGGATCCAGGAACTATTGTGTCAACAGTGTATTCTGGAAATAAGTTTCATTTACTTATTAATAAACCACATGGGGGAGAATGTGGGAGGTGTTTGTTTCTGAAATAAAAATGCTGTGTACTGCAGCTCCTCAGAGCCCAGGATGGGAGCGCTCAGAAACCGTATCGCACGGTCCTGTGCCTGTACCCGGTACATGGTCCTACTGCCACGTCCGTGTGCCATGTCCAGTTTATTGTGTGCTTTTTTATTAGTGGTGCAACATGTGTACTGGGGATCTGACACTTGTAATAAGCATCAAAATTATCTACAAGTGCTACCTAACACACACCTTGACTTATTTGTCCCTATCTCTTGGGTCTTCAGGAGCTGGCCACCATGGTTAGCAGCAGCCTTGTCCTGTCCGTTGCTTTTCTGCAAAGTGCTGGCTCAGATGCAGGCAATGAGCTTGGAGGAATTGTGTCAGATGTGTTATCTTGCTTTTCAGCCTTTTTTCTCAGGAGCCTGTGGTTTCTTCCTGTAGTATTTTGATCCTGTTACATGAAGGTAGAACAGCCTGTGTAGCAAATGGGCACTCTCTGGGAGCTGTCTGCTGCTGTCGGGAGACCTCATTCAGCCCAAGCTCCGTTGTGGGAGACATGAGATGATTTAAGATCTGTCTGGGCAGATTTAACATCTTCCAAGGGACTACTTACATAGGGATGGGGAACATGGAGGTATAAACTTCACTTCTGCCTCCTAAAATGACCCTAGTTGCAATTCCTAGGATGATATGGCCTGAAAATGTGCATTTGGAACAGATGTGTCAGTACATGGTTTTTATTCACCAGTAAATCAGTGGAGACTAGTGTACACAGCTCTCTGCACTGAATTGATTTTACCATTGTGATTTGTACCTTGAAAGGATTAACCAGTCTTTTCCCTTAAATGACTTCTGCTTTGAAGTCATGAAAAATTTAGCATTGTCAGAGATCAAGCATCATGACATGACACCCTGCAAGCATCAGAGATCCCTTGGTACTTGATGAAAAGTGGGTGTTCTAGAAGTCCTCACAGAGAATGTTGGAAAAGCTTTTGACACTGGTGAGGGCTTGGAAGTCTTTAAGAAAGATCACAAGTGAAAAGTAACCTGCAGCAGTGCTTACTCCATCATCAAAAGTAGCTTTTGGGTATGAACATTTTAACTGTATTATAGAAGAGGGGGCATTCCTTCATGGCATTCCAGCTGCTGAGTTACCTGGAAAACAGCCTGGCAGGAAGTCAGGGGATGGTGTAGGAGCTGTGCTAGATGTGTGCAGTTGTTTACATTAAGAGAATGTCTGTATTGAAGCTTGTCAAATTTTCTGTTTCTACAGTGTTTCCAGTTTGGATTTTTCCTGTTTGTGTTCTGTTAGATTGTGTTTTTGCATGGTTTTACGCTGATAGGTTGGGATTTTTTTTTGTGTTTTATTCTTGGTTTTGAGAAAATAAATACTAGTTTTGTGGAACTGTCTTTGATACATTTTTCATGATGGCTTAATAATAGAACTACCATGAAAGCATGCTTCCCAACAATGTAGTGTCATTTCCATACAAGGAGGGGGGGAAACCACAAACATTTTGATTTTTCATTAAAATTTAAAGAAATATTATATGAAATTCTCCTTGGCATTTCTAGAATAGTCATTTTTTTTTTTTCTGACATAGTGCACATAGCTTTTTATTTTTCTTTCTTAAAAAGCAGCTTTATAAATCACTAGACTGCTGCTCCTCTCAGCAGAGACTGATCAAGCCACCAGCAAGCAGACCTGACCATGCACCCCAAGTGATTATCACGCAGGATGCAGGCTTAACGTTGTTCTGTACATTAACTCTTTGCACTTTCCATTTCCTGAGACAATATTCTTCCTTTCTGTAGTTGGGGTTTTGCAGAGCACACTGTGTGGTTCCATACAGGCAGGTACTGCTCAGCAACTTGCAGCTTGACCATGACTGCTGTGGAAATAAAGGAACTGGAAGGAACCTCTTGGATTTTAGACCAGACCCTAAATTTGTAGGGATCATGTCATAGGCTTTAATTGACTTATTGGGGTTTTAAATGTCTTATTTTGTCCTCTGGACTGTATTTGAGAGAATATGACTGTGTCACAGTCCATGACATACTTAACTTTTGATACATCCCAACATGACCCTGGATATATATATATGTATTTTTTTCTGGAGTACAACAGATGGCCTATTGTTGATATAATTTGATTACCTATAATAAATGCTTCAGTAAAATATTTAAAAGTTATATACACAGTACTGTAGCCAAGAACTGACTTATGGTGCAGCTTCTGCCAGATCCTAGGCAATATAACATAAATTCTGTTTAGCTGTAGAATTTTCTTTCAGTTCTGCTACTTTTGATTTACTTCAGTGTCATCTGCTACCAATCCCAGCTAAAAATATCTGATGCCATAATATTTTGCTTTGTAATTTAAAGATTTATTCCCCCCCCCCTTTTTTTTTTTGTCATATTGTGTGAGCTGTACCTGAAACTGAGCAGAATTTTGGAGCTCTTAGGAAATACTTGTTACAGCTCCTGTCCTGTGGAAGGGGCTGCAGTGGGATTGTTTTTAATAGCAGTGCTTGATAATTACCCAAATGTGGTTCTCTGTTTGCTTTCAGTACACCTGACTTTTCCTTAATCTTTTCTGTTACCTCTTCAATACCCAGCTCCACATCCTGATGTTGCTGGAAAATTGATTGCTCACATGGGTGGTATTCCAGTTTATCTTCCTCATATACAAGTAGAGCATTCTGTGCCTGTATAAAGAAGCGTCTCTCATCCCTGGTAAAATTATCATTATACACACAACTGTTTCTTTTATCCTGTCTTCATATGCTCTATGCTTTCCATGTTTTCTGAAGATAAGTGTTGATCCTATCTTTTTTCTTCTTTGGCTGCACTTACTAGTGTTACCAGTCCTCTGTGTTTCCACTTTCTTTGTGTTAAGCAAGCTTTCCTGTGCTGTTCTTTACCTCCCTACCGAGCTTCATTGATTTATCGTGCCATTTTAGCGTGCTTGATTTTACAGGAGAGAAGGCTGATTTGTAGCATCCCCAGTTGTATGTTAAAACCTTTTAATGCACTTATATTTACTTTACCATGAATCCTAGACGAGTTCTTTTAAGCATTAGAGATTTAAAGAGCAAGCTTAAAATTCTTATTTGAAGTCCATATTTGCATGTCTTCTCTATGTACCTACCTGGGTCTTCTCATATCTAAATCCTATTATCACAGAATGGTTTGGGTTGGAAGGGACCTTAAAGATTCTGGTTTGAACCCCTCTGCCAGCAGCAGGGACACCTTCCACTAGACCAGGCTGCTCAAAGCCTCATCCAACCTGGCCTTGAACACTTCCAGGGAGGAGCAGCCACAGCTTCTCTGGGCAACCTGTCCCAGTGTCTGACCACCCTCACATGAAATAATTGCTTCCTAATATCTAATCTAAACCTGACCTCTTCCAGTTTAAAGCCATTTCCCCTTGTTCTATCACTAACTGCCCTTGTAAAAAGTCCCTCCCCAGCAATAAAACTTACTTATTGCAAGTTCTTTAATTCTTCAGCAGCTAAACTGCGTAGCTTTTGATTTGCATAGAAATCTCCTTTTGATTAAAACTGATGGTTCACTTGGCACTTGTGACCCATACGTGGCATTTAGGAACAGTTTAGCTGATGCTTTTTAACTTCCTGATGAACTTGCAGACAAGGCTAGGAGTGATTTACAAACCATGTGAATTAATTCAGTAGTTCACTGCAGCTTCACAAAAGCTCGTGGTGCTCATGTGCTGGACCCGTATCTCATCTGTGGGTGTGTGCATGGGCTTCGCATCACGCAAGGGCGGGATGCTGCTGAGTAATGAGTACCTTACGGCTATGCCATGAAGTGTGTGCTCTTTGATGCTTTGGGCATCTCTCTGCTCTGTGACAAGATGTAGATAGTTGCCATCTCCTGAGCAGACATGACAGACAGACATTTGCTACCTTCAGGTGCTTTGTATCAGCTTACTGAGGCCTGTGCTTGCCAAGAGATTGTGAAGCAAGCACCATGGCTAGTATTGATCAGAGAACTCAAAACACAGCCTGCGGGGAGGGCTGGCATCCAGGGACAAGGGATGTGCAGTTCAGTGTCCTGTCACCGATGTCAAGTGATGTATAAGGTCCCCTCCAACCCTAACCATTCCATGATTCTCTATGGGATTTGCTGAAAAGACTTGAGGTGGTTTAGCGGGATAAATGCTAGACCCAGTCATAGGAGATACAAAAATATGCAGCTGGCATTGAGGGTAACTTAGGAGTTTTGTGGAACTCTTATTTGAATGGAGACGATGCAAGTTAAGGTCTTGCTTTTTCTGAGGTTTGAGATGTGCAATAATTATTTTAGTAACATTAATTTGGTTGTGTTCTTATAGTTATGGCTTTATTTCATACCGTATGCTGGTTTTGATTATATGTATGAAGGAAAAGCAAATATTTTTAGATAAATTGTATGCCTTTGATATGAAAAGATTTAATTATGGAATATAACTTTTGCAGAAGCAGGTGGCTTTAAAACTGTTTATTTTCTAACTGCTCTGTATGGTCATAAATGCACTACTGAAGTAAAAACACACATCAGCTTTTAGACTTGTTTTCAAGCCTAGAGGGTCGTATGTTGGTTTTAAGTTTTGAATACTAAACATAATGGTATTGCTGGAGGTAAGTTCTAGCTCCCAAGTTACAGTAGTATGAAATAAACAGACTTTTATTACTGGCAATCAATGAATACATTTTGTTTTCTATTAAATCTGACTTCCTTGAAGACAAGCCTGAAATGAGCTTTTCCTTGATCAGCTACTGGTGCTTTTATGCTTTTACTATCTGTGTTAGTAGGAAAAGGCAGATAAGTGTTGTGTCATACTGTTTCCAGGTAGTGTGGGCCTCAGTCCAAAGAAGAATTGGACCAGTTGTGTGTTTGTGTTTGGGTTTAAACTGAATAAGATGATTCAGCAAATGCTTAAATGTTTCTGAATTAGGGGCCTTAGATTGCCAAGTCCTCTGGGGAAAAGTACTTTTTAGGGTTAAGTATGTCAAATATTGAGCAGACCTTTTAGCAGCTCTTATCAGAAAGACTAAAAAAAGTCCTTTCATAAGCAATGAAAAAGCTTTAATTTCCTATGGATTTCTCTGTCTTGGTTAATTAGCTTTCTTTAAGCTGAATTGTGCTTAAGTTTTCTGTTGATTCTTCATTAGCCTGGAAAACCATGATCCTTTTCTCCCCATTGCTCTTTTCCTACAGAGTGTGTTGGATAGCAGCATGTGAGCTGCTGTATTCAACACCAACAATTAGGGACTAAAGATTGAAGGGTGAATTTGTGAATTCCAAATTATCCCCTCACCAACTACTTATTTTCACAAAACTTGTAGGAAGAGCATTATCCTTGAGATGTCTACTGGCTATTGTATGTAGGTGAAGTTTGCAAGCAGGTATTATAGGGGAGGAAAAAGATGCACAGAATTATTGTCCAACCTTGATTGTAATTAAGTGATTAAAAAAAAAAACCCTAAAAACATGGGGTTTGCACCCAGAGTTACTTATAATTATGCTGTATTTTTTATGAGAATAATTTACAACTTATATCCTTTGCTTAAAAAGTGATACAGTAGCATTTAATATCTCTTCCTTTCAGAAGATAAAAGCAGTGTTGTGTGTGTGCACCTGCTAGGAGGAATTTGCATTGTCACTTCCAAATCCATGTCGTATTTTGATAGAGCATCATTAACTGGTTATTACTCTTTGAAAAAGACACCAGTATTTCCTGTGAATGTTGTGTCTGTGCTTTTATTAAAGATTTTTTGTCACACTGATTGACCAGAACCTTTTACCTGATCCTTTAAGTCAGTTTGTGAATGAATTACTCAGGGTGCATTTGGGTGTTACACTCAGTCACCTGTACTGAATTGAGCCACTATTGGCTGTTGTATCAGTGATTCTATAGAGGGACTCCTGCTTGGTTCTGTGACTGGGTGACCTTTGAATCAGTCATTATATTATGCATTCTGAATAATAAATCTCAACTCCCTAATTACACATTTACCTGCTACTCTAAATTATCTCATATTTACCTGATGCTATATAATTAGGAAATTACAGAATTTATACAATAGATGTTGTATTATTCATGTTTTCTAGTTGGGAAAATATAATGGGAATTGGCTTAATTAGTATATTTAAATTTCCAAAGTATTTTCACTGGTAGTCACTTCAGAAAGCTTCCCTAGTTTTTAATAAAGAAATTCATACTTATTCATTTACTTCCTCACAAGAACCATGAAATGGGGAGTACAGCATTACCAAAATGAATATTAAAACGTAAAGTCTGGGCAAATACTTGGCCCTCCTCACTGAGCCTTTTTCTTAATGCACAATAAGAATTGGCTAAGAATCCTTATTAAATGACTCTTGACTATCAGCCTTGTTTTCTGTAGCTTTGTTGAGCCTAAATATTAATTAAAATAGTGTGTCTTATACAAATACTCATTTTGTCCAGGAACTATCAATATTAGAGAGGATCCATCTGACCACAGAATTCAAGCACGGTTGATTTGCTGATACTTAAAATATGATGCCAATTAGTTGTGATTTTCATTAATGTGGATTTGTGCCTGTAACTGAAGAAGGGGAAAAATTGTTTAAAAATGACCATGTAGAAAAATCTCTTCTGTCTTCCCTTATTTACCTTGAATACAAGAAGCCCATGCAATTAGTAAAACATTTGTTGCTTTTGTTGTTTGACATCTGAGAAGTGATGCAATTTTTTTTTTTCCTTTAAAAGAGAACCTAGAGCAAAACCACCCCTAGATTACTTTGAAAGCCAAGCCTTTCCTGGTAATCAAGTGTTTACAGAAAGATGCTTTGTTCAAACCTTTTCTGGGGCTCTGTATGCTTAAACAAAGGGCTTTTAGACTTAAACACAGCTGTTCATTTGAAAATGAAAAATCAAATTAAGCAGAACCAGCTTTTGAAAGTTAATGTTGTATAGCAACTGAAACAAAAGAATAAAATACTGTGTTTTACTTTTCACTTAAATAACTTTTTTTAACATAAAGTTTTCAACGAAAAAGTGTGGTTTCAAAGCTGCTCATCTCTTGCTGTATCCTGCAATGGAACATCTGCGTTCATTCTGACGCGGATGAATGACATGAATTAAACTAAAACCGTTGAAGTGCTCTTTTTAACATAATTACACCTTGTTCATTTTGGAGACACAATGCAGGGATGAAATGCCAATTAAGGCTGGTATGTTAATGAGATTGAGACTGAATAGGGGATTAGAGCGGACACAAATCCCAGTGGAATTGATTTGATATAATCCCTCAAGTTTGTTCTGTTTTCAAATGTACAATAACATTTCTATTAAAATTTCCAGGCATAGAATAAAAAACAAAAAAATCCCCAAACATGTTTGATTTGGGGATGTGGTTAGAGAAGCTGTACAGTGGATCTCAGTTTGGTCATCTTGGTTTTATTGTCTACATTCATGTCAGATTGAAAGAAAACTTTGTCGCTGTTTGATATCTTTGTCAGCTCAGCGTTCTCTTGCACGTTCATGCAGATGTGTGTCATGGGGTTCCACAAAATATAAATATTACTTTACTACAGGTCCCCAAGCTTGTGGGATCAAGATGTGGAGTATGTGGAATTAATGATGTAAATATATGTGTGCATATATATGCCAATATATTTATATATAAAAATAAAAAAATATATTCTTATAAGACATTGTAATTTTTTAATGTTTTATAATACAGCATGTGTGTAAAATAAAATCTAAAAAAACCCAGAAAAACTCCAAACAACTGGATTTCCCCTATAAAGATTGACTCTAGCATCCAATAGCATCATTTTTTAATTGTGTCCTTTGGAATGATCATCCAAAATGATGCGTTGGCAAGAGGGTGGCTGTTTTAAGCAGGACAGAGTGTAACATCAGAGCTAGTGGTCAGGAGGAGGAGACAAGATGTAGATGCCAGTTGCTTGTAGTAGCTAGGTTGGTAAGCTGTACCTATGAGTGAAGAGACACAACTCTAGAGATGGAAGATAGTCTTTTATTCAACTGCATTTAAAAAAAGCAAATAAACAAAAAACTTACATGAAAGGTGCTTAATCAAAACAAAAATTTTCATAGCTGTGAAGACATAAATAATTTTATTTCCTAGAAAACTCAATAGTTTATCTACTAGAATACCTTAAGACAAAAGTCTCTGCTGGATCTCAGTGCAGATCAACAGGGCTTTAGGAGCACAATCCAACCATCACTTTAGGTTCATATCTGATTTTATTACGAAATGCCGTATCAGTACCTGTAATCGTTTCCTGTGTTTCTATTAAGTGATTTCCAGTGACAGATCAAGAACTCATTTGCCACAGCTATGTAGAGGACAGCTGGTTTCTTAGCCAGGATCTGAATCAGGGAGACTTCGAGTCAGAGCACTTCAAATGGACATAGATCCAAAGTAGGAAACTAGAGAAGGTCCTGCAAAACGCTGCCCAGAAGTCCTTGTTGCATGCTGAAGCTCAGTGTGAAAAGGTGTTGCCTGGTCTTTTCAGATTGCCAATCATGTATCCAACTCGGTGTCAAATCTATTTTCTCTGTCCTACAAGTAAAAGTTTTTTGTCTGCATGACTGAGGACTTACCATATTGTCAGTACCCAGGGTAGTTTCATAAAGGGAAGGTTCACAGACACACTAGAAAAGAGAAAATTATTTTCTATTCTTCCTGTACAGTTTAATTTGTTCTTGTATTACTCATAGGTGGAAGCCCTTAGGGTGTTTTTGTTTGTTCTATATTCTAAGTTGTATTAAATTCTGGATTCTCTTTGTGTCAGGGAGTCCAGTTATTTAAACAAGTATAATTCTTGACTTTTGAGGACGTTTTTAGTTTTTGAAATAGAATCTTGGAAATTATGCTGTTGTGACACCTTATGATTAGCTGACCTCTACAGATCAGAAAAGCTATATGCAGAAAAATAACTGCTTGAATTAATCAAAATACTGTTTTTCAGTAGTGGATTGAACCTCTTAGAAAATGAGTTGTCTTCATTAAATGTGTTTTTCTTTTGCTACTTCTGTTAGCTTATGGCAGCACTGTTTGTCTTCAGTCTGTCTCCATATTAGCCTCAAAGCAACTCTTGGGTTAACAGGTAATATTAAAATGAATTATTAATATTGGTAGAGATTATGCTGGCTTGCAGACTAAAGTCTTTGGGAAGAGTCTGGAGCTATGGTACAGCCTCCTGTGAATGTCAGGGCTGATTTATACCTACAGCAATTTTCCTGGTCTGTTTCTTAAGCCAAAATTCTCTGTTTCAGTCTTGGGTAAGCATTGTGTTCTGCCATGCATTGGGGCTAAGAGACTGTATTGTGACTGGCTGGATGGCAACCTGTCCTCATTCGTAGGTAACTCTGATTTCTCGTCTGGGCTAGAACATACAGCAATCAACTGAAGCATGATTCTGTCCTGGGATTACAAAATGCAGCAGTTTCAGGCTCATCTGCACAGTCTGTGGCACAGAGATCAAATCTACTGTTAAATCTTTGTACTCACCTCCCAGAGGAACCTAAGGTCTCAATGATTTTGTTCACTACTTTAATTATCAGTGCCTGGGATATCAAAAAGACTTCTTGTAATGATATCTCAGCTCTTCATGTAGAACAGAACTTTCCTAGGTTAAAGATCCCTTTGAAGAAGTGCTATTTTCTTCAGGTTGTTAAAAAAAATTAAACTCTGTGGATCTAAACCCACCATCTACCTCCTCCTTTCTCAGCTGAATGGATATTTTGGTATTCATAATGAAAATAACTTTACCAATTCTATTTAAAATAGTTTAAAAATGGGTAAGGAATGAAAGCTGCCTGCTTCTTCAGGGATGGGAAGAAGGAAAGGAACCCATAAGCGATGTGTCATGTCAGAGTTGTAACGCTGCCACTGTAGTGGAACGTACTTGGTACCATGGTGACAGTGTAGGTGTGAGAACCCAAGTGGAATAGAGGGGAGAAATCATATCTGTTACTCAATGCTCTGTGCACTACTGCAAGGTTTGCTGGCCACTGTGTCATTGTGCTGGATCTAATTCAAAGTGGGATTAATCTTTGCTCTTACAAGATGCTGGCATTTTGACTTCACTTCTTACAGATTAGGTTAAATCTTTTGCTATTTGAATAGCAGAGCATCAAGTTGTTCCAGCCTGTAGTTGCTGCCTGTGCCTGTGAGTGGGGTAAGGGAGGAGTCCCAGTTCTGGGATATTAATTCTCAGTAATGCTCTGGAAGCTGGGGCCTTCCAGCATCCATGTCACTTCTGTTAAACAAAACCCCAAGCAAAGCAAAACAAAAACCCAAACCAACAAAACACCCAAAGGAGATGCTGGTGGTTACTGTCTGGTTTTGCCGATCATACATAGCCAGCCAGATTTGGGTTCAGCTGGTTTCTGAGACTGGGGACTTGTCTTTTGTATTAAATGTGTTGGGAACACTGGAATTAGATGTGTAAGAATAAAGCAATGACAGTCTAAGTTGAGAACTTACCCAGGTGGGAAGTCATGTGCTGAGACATTTGGCTTAACAGAGCTGCCTGATTATAAAATGCATAACTGGAACTTTATTTCTGACATCTATTTAATTATTTTACGTAAAACTCTTTCAAGAGAGAAACTGTGGCTGAAATGATTCTGTTTAGCTGTTTGATTGTCCTGTCCTCTGGAATAACATCTCCTAGTAAGGACAACATCTGAACTTCGTGTCTGGGTTATTTACCCCAGCCTCATGTTACATCTCTTACTTTCTGCTCACTTTTTCCAGCAGTGCTTTGATGTAAAACTTGTTTTATTTTTTTAACAGATGAGGAAAATGAATATTTTATTAAGATAGACTCTTTCCAGGATTTATTTTATTGCTGTTGTATGTTGGACATGGGATTTACACACAGAGCTGGAGTCTGCCACTGTCGAGCTGTGTTAAATCACCGTGCTGTTGAGCGCTCGGACGCTGTTATCCTTTCTGTTGCTCTTCCCACGTTCACTTAAAATGGAGGGTGCTCCTCACTTGTTCAATACAGCTTTCCTGTAATCAGACTTCAGTGACTATAACAACAGATACTGCCTTTCATGCAGTTGGGCAGTGAAACTCTGATCATTACTTATCTGAGCGTAGATGTTTTGCCCCAGGCAGCTGGTTAGATAAATTCCTATCTTTATCTTTTAGTTTTCTAGATGTTAGCAGCGTACTTCTTTCTCTGTGATGCTTCTCTTGGATGCTTTTGCTCTGAAGATTGTCTGTAGTGATTACTTAGTCTTGCGTAGTATCAGTCTAGGGATCTAGAAGGGATCTGCAAACTGAATTTAGCTGGATAATGCTGCAGCTGCTACTGTAACTTCACAATGTGCATGAGTAGGGATGTCAGTATTTTCAGATAACAAGAGCAAACAGGAGTGATACTGAATTAGCATTGCTCTTACCTCTTAGCATCTCTCCTGCTAGGGCACAGTGAAGTTTCTCACTGTCAGAGGTACTTTCTAGAAGCTCATTTGGTAGCAGATTTCATCTAGTAATGATTTACCATCTTGAGAGCTGCTTACAGAGCCCGTTGTACGTATTAGCTCTGCTGGGATATGTAATTACAGCTGGTTTTACCCATAAAATGTCTCCCATTTGTTTCGTTCAGAGGATGGGTTAGCTGCCTTCAAGTCAGCAGAAGGACTCAAGGAGAGAGGTGAGGTGCAAAGCTGTGTCAACTTGTAGGTTTGTAAGAATCAGATGCTCTGAAAGCACCAATAACTGCAGTGGGGCAAATAACTCATCCCACTGTGACTGGAATATTTGATGATAACTTCTACAAGACTCTGGTTGGAGCAGCAGATAATTGTGGGAGACATTCATCCATCCCCCAGTGGTATTGATCTTGCTGTCTTCTGGTTGTTTAGTATCACAGGACCAACCTGATTGTAAATGTATAATGTTAGATTCTGAAACAGTAAGCTAACAAAAAAATGCAGTTTTAAAAATTCCCTCATAGTACAACTAAAAACTATACTTTGCAAAAATAAAAAGATAATTTTTTACTAGATTAAAAGAAATTAAAGGCTATTTCTAATAATTTTTTTCAGATTGGCAGTCAGTTACAGAAATGAAGCTGTTTACTTGTTTGCTCTAGCCATATTCTTTTGGTTTTGTTATTAGTAATGTATTGTGAACATCAGTTAAAAGCTAAGCAGAAATTCAGACTTTTCTCAGCGCCAATTGAAAATGAAACATTGTTTCAAAGGAATATTTTCCTAATTTAAGAGGAAAAAAAAAAAAGCCCAACGATTCAAAATTGGTGTGTGAGAAATCTTGATAATTAGAAAATCATTCTTCCAGCTCACAGCTGACAGGGAATGGTAAATCTCACACATATAAAAAGAAAGAAGAGAAAGGAGTGGAAAGCAAATTCGTAGCTGCCTGTTCCTTCACTGATGGGGAAAGCAGGTAATTAGGTGATTTCTCTCGTCCTCTGACATCTCATCCCCTGACATGTGTGAATGGGTGTCTGTTGGTAACAGACCTGTAACGCTGTACTGAGTGTTGGAGGCTCCTGAAACCTGCCCGGGGGCTGCGAAGGGGGCTCGTGCAGCAGCAGGGTTTGAGAGATGTCACTGCAGTCATGCTACTGAGGTAGCCAACTTCTCTTGGGTAGGATGCCTCACTCTTTTTCCAGATAGTAAAGCTGAACCCAATTTCCACTGCTTTTGGGTGGAAAAGAATGGGTTATGTCACTGCTGGACTTGGGAATGCTCAGAGGTTAAACCCCATCTTCTTGGGTGGCCCTGTTGGATTTGTTAGCTAGAGAAAAAGACTCATCACTACTCATCTTAGGCACTTGCTTTGTTTTCCTTAACAAAAAGGAAAGCAAGTTGATATATTCTGCTAGCCAGCACCCTGCTTCTCTGTGAGCAATGCTTCCCCTTGGTAATTCTGCTGTGGTTTGGTCTGTCAGTGCTGGCGAGGGACTGTGGACCAGTGCAGTGCTCGTGCTCCTCCAAGCTCAGCGTGTGTCTTGTTTCCATAGCAGAGGTATCATCAGCTCTAGGACTGGTGGGTTTTAATCAGGCCTTTCCTTTTCCTGTTTGCACTCTGCTCCATTTTCCTATTAAATGGTGATTGCACATTGTTGAAGAAGGCAGTCAAGTGTAAATTTCATTTTTTGCTTCAGCTAATGTTGCTGTTAGAGGTGGCTTTACACATCTGTGAATATTCCCTGGAGGAGGAGGAGGAAAATCAATAGATGTAGCTAAAATGTTAAAAGAAAAAAAAAAAGATAGATTTTGGTACCAAACTTTTCTGCTCATATGGGCTTCTGATTATTTTTCTCTGAGTTTTCTTAAAGTAGACAGAAATGTTCTATGTGTTTTGGGGTTTTTTTGTGAATTCAAAGATGGAGAATAGTAGAAGACACTTTCTTTTGAATAAAGCAATCTAAGTGGCAATGAAATCTTCCTTTATGTCTTGTATCTGGTTTCTTATTTAAGTAAGTGAGAGAGAATGCATTCAGTTTGGGGTGAAGGTTTCTTAAGCTGCTCTTGTACATCCTACAAATTCACAGTACACTCAGCTTTGTGCTGGGGATGCAATACAAGATGTTGGTGCTTTCTGTTGGTGCAAGATTGTTCCCCAGTGTATGTTCCTGAGTCTCCCTTTGTAATGTTGCAGAAGAAACCATGTACCACTTCCTTCAGTACTCCATTACTTTGGGGCACCAGGTGTGCTTTGTCCTCCCATTTCTGGTCACCTTGAGAGCACGTTCCTGTAAACCTCATGAGTTCAGAGTGACTTCTGCTATCCAGAAGGAATTTTATAACTTCTGAACTGCAGCATTGATTCTTGACTGGCACTCAGTCAGTTGCAATTGTTGGTTTATATTTTTTTTAACATATATTTCACTGGTGGCTAGTTTCCTTTCATTATCACCTTTTCATTTGCCCTGAAGTCTTTGGGCTGATCATATTGCTGAGATTCTTCTTCCCTTCTGTTTTTCCTATCCTTTTACACACAAACATTTTATTCTTGTGGTCCCTTCTGTTTGTCATTTGTCTTGCTTAGAATCCAGAGCCTGGTTAGTTTTTAGATACATTACAGCTGCAACCCCCAGCCCTCCTTTTAAGATGTAAGCACGAGTAAGGACAACAAGACAGTATTTATTTTCCTTGTTCCTTCCATTGCATTTACATTCATTTATTATCCTGCCTTTTCAATGAAAGGTGTTCTGTTCAGCTGCTGATTTTCCTCTGAGTCATAAAACTTCTCTGATACTTGGGGCTATAAAGAACTAGCTGTAATCTGGTTTGGGATTTTCTTTAGAGATGTTATCTGTGTGCTACCAGTAAAAAATGTGTTGAAACAATTTAATTTGTGGGGAATTTTTGTTCATTTCTATGCAGTAGTTCCTGCAGCTAGGTACAATATCTGCTTAGTGAAGAATTGTCTGTCTCTTCAAAATATGAACATGCATCTTTATCACCTCACCTTCCTTTGCATGCTTTCTTGTTACTGTCTTTTTGTGTTCAGGATAACTCACAGTTCTCTCCAATGTTGAGCGTCTGTCTGCTCTATGGGAACTAGAGACCAGCAAATAAAATCTGCAGGCTTAAATCAGCACAGTCGTGGTGAGTAGTGATTAAGCTTTGGGATACTATGCTGTAGGATGTTGTAGGAAGTTCAAAAAGGGAGTGAAAACATTAAAGAAAGAAAGAAAAATAAATTTGGGTTTATTATTAAAAAGGTACCACATTTGATTCAAAATGAATCTGAGCTATAAATTGCTGGAGACATGGAGAATATTCTGAAAAGTTTTGCTATGCCTTTGTCCTGCTTCTTGTATTTTTCCAAAGGCATCTGTCTGCCTTGGCTGCTGTTGAAGACAGAGTGCTGGGCTAGATTAAATTTGGTCTGACCCAGTGTGACTGCTGTGAGTAGGATTTTTGAGGGAATAGCAGCGGTCTTTAAAAATGGAATATGTGTGTACTCAGTGCAAAGTGTGGCGGTATATAAATGTTAATAATAATGTAGGTAGGTGTTCAGGAAATTAATCTTCTGCATGACAAGACAGTTAAGTTCCTGTACACCAGGAATATTCAAATAAATTGCAAATGATCAACGGAGCAAATTCACTGTACTTTGGGACCTGCTGGGTATGAATCTCTAAGTCACCTTACCATTCACAACATGAATGTGGGTTTAATTCACTAACTGTTTAAGTATGTCATTCTTCATGAAGAAACCTGAGCACTCAAAGCCTTTGTGCATGTTAAATTTCCATGGAACATCTTCAATTAAAATGAAGCTTTTGGGGCTCATGTTGTTTATATGCAAAAAATGGTTATCGTCATAAAACTCCCAGGAGGGAGCAGAAAAATGCAATGGAATTTCACACTGTTTAATGTTCATCACCCTCGGGTATCTAGTAGATTTCCACTAACTAAATGTGAATGTGAATTCCATTTGCTTTAGCAGCTGAATCTGTTTTATCAGCCAACTTGCTTGTGCTACTGCCCATGGAGAGTCTGTTATGAGCAGCTTCTTTTGAAATGCATTTGTATTTGTTCAGATTTCTGTCTTTACTTAACTGAGCTGCGTTTCTTTAAAGTGGTTTATTTCCAGTGACATGCCTGAACATCTTCCATTGGTTCATTTGATCAGTTCTTGGCTGCCTTTCCTCCTTATCTCTGGACAGAAGTTGCTTTGTGGAAGGGCTGTAAGCAAGCAGAAGTGCAGTTTGTTGCTTTGCATTCCCTCCTCATCCCTACTAGCTTGCTAAATCACAGCCGTATATTGGGAAATCTCATATACAGCTCAGCCCCGTAAGGTAAATCTGTTTTATCTGATAAAATACACTAAATGTTATTACCTGCCAGCCTTGGCCACAGGTTACTGAAAGTGATAAGGTTATCAGAAAGCTGCTGATTTTTACTTTTGGCTTTGTCATCATGGTTCAAAATCCACCCCCTCCTCTGCCAGGACTGTGCCCTGATTTCCCTTTGCAAAGAAGTCAATGCACCAGGACAGACAGAAAATGAAAATGGCTCTCCTGAAGGTACCACTGTGCTCTCCACTCACAGGCACCACTGCTTGCCACTTCTGTTTCCCTTTTGGAAACCACAGGCCCTGTGTGTTGTCTCTAGCAGGGCTCCTTCTGTAACGGCAGGGAACAGCCAATTTCCCCATCCCTAACACTGGAGCAGAACCAACTAGTTTTGTCTCCTCTCATTTATCTTTTGTTATCTGAAATTAAGGTGATTTTTCCCTCTTAGCTTGCTGTCTGCATCTCAGACCTATATCTCTCATTTATTGTACTCTTGCATTGGGGCTTCTGTACTGAGAGAAAACTTTGCTATGTCTTTTCTGACACTTTTATGACAATATTTTACGCTCTTTTTATTTGTCCCCTGAAGGTTCTGTTGAGAAACGTATGAGTTTTGTCTTCTGTGTGTCTGTAGATACCCAGGTAGATCCTGGTGCCAGAATCTTTTGCATTTTTATCATATAAACTCCATAGATAAGAAGCTTTGTGACATTCTTATTAAATACAGTATTGTACAGATGAGTAACAGAGGTACAGGGGAGGTTAAATGAATTGCCCGAGGTTAAGCTGAAAGCCTGAGGCTCAATGAGGCTTTGAACTTAGATCTGCTGAATCCCAGATAAGAGCCCTAACCTGTTAATTTTCCTTCTTAGATGTGTTGCTGTTGCAATTAATTTGTAACTGTATCATCACTAAACACAAAGAGTTGTTTTATCCATTTTAGATGGAATTTACTTTTAAGAACTGGACAACCACTAATAAATATTTTCAAAGTATTATGGAAAGTGGAATATAAATTGCTTTTAAGTCTTAAGTCTGTCTTCAGGCTAAAGATATCCCTGTTTGTGACTCTGTACATGCAGTTACCTGGGAGATTTTATATACTGTTTGGTTTTCTTGAGACTGAAGGTGACACTTTGCAGAGACCTCTCTCCCATGGTGACTGTTGTGAAAGCCTCTTATATCCACCAAATTGTTCTTTGGTCAAAATAAGTGGTAGGTTTTTATAAGATGGGCTAAACTGCTAACACTGTTGTTTAGCACTGTAGTTTTCCAAAGTGATTTTCTTCTCCTTAAAGTTTTGTTTGTTTTAATTTTTAAAAGAATAGATTTCCTTGCTTCCAAAGTGTAACTTCAGTGTTAATTGTTTATCTCCTGAAGCCTAATGCAACAGGTAGTTGGCTAAGACTTGGCTTTAGAAGCCTATAGCTCAGTGTGATCCTAAGTTAAGTGTCTTCTCATGGGAAAAAACACAGGAAATATGCATGTGGAGGTGCTCTCCAATAACTTTTGAAATTCTTTGTCATAATCTTTTCAAAGATACAAAGTTCTCACTAGTCTTGTGAAAACTAACATCTGAATAGAGGAGAGAGGACTTGAGGATTTTTTATTGGAGAGGAAGAAGTGCAGTGAGGGTTCAAGCCTTGTAAAACTCTTGTGAGTGTACAGTAGGAGCCTTTACAGTGTGGAAATGCCCTAGTCATTATGACAGAGTTTCTGTTAGAGCTCACATCATCTTCACAGCAAAGTTGATAACATTTTAAACACAGATTTCTGGAAAGCCAGGCTGTCCTGGGGCTGATGGAGGTGTATGCCTTCCCACGCTGGCTCTGCTGCATGCTCCTTTTTGTGCTCCTGGACTTTCAGCCACACAAAAGATGAAGGGCAGCAAGAACTCTGAGACCTGTTCACAGTCCATTCAGTGCCAGAGAAGCCTTTCCTGAATAAAATCACAAACTGGGAAAGTATCAGGGAGGATATCAACACATTGCTCTTACAGGAGAGGAACTGTTGTGTTGTTGATCTCAGTATGTAAAAGAGGTTCGTATGCAGTGGCAGTGTCTTGTGTTAGAGCATTTAATAATCTTGGTAAAGCCTGACAAGTTTTCAGAAATTGTAAAAAAAAAAAAAAGGGCTCCCTTCCCAGACCTGGATCACAGGTGTGACAAGTTTTACTTTGTCTTCTGGGGAATGTTTCCTTTCTGGAAATGAAACTGCGAGTGAGTTCAGTAGCATTAACCCGTTATATAGACAGGAACAGCAAAGTAAAGGCTTGGGATCATAAAAGAGGATATCTGGGACTGCATTTTGAGAATGATGTTTCTTAAAACACGTCACCTATGGTGGTGTATGGAATTTGGGACATTTGGGAAATGGTGGATATATTTGTGGTCCTAAAAGTGACCTAAAAGTCACAAGCTTTTGCACACGCTTCAAGATGACCAGAACCCATCTTAGTACTGGAGGCAGATTCCTTAATATACTTTGCTTCTCAGCAGCACATGTTGTCCTGGATTTAGTCTGATAACAGTTGCTGTGTAACTTTTTAGTTAGCTCAGGGTGCAGGTGAAATGTCTATTTGTCTCCCTTGAAAATACTATAGAAGTATTCACCGTATTTTGTAACGTTGGGAGTTTTGAGTGCCGTGTTTTCAATGTTTAGAATGAAATTATGCAATACAGCAGTGCTGGAGACTTAAATTTCTTAAATGTTCATATGCTGCAAACTCTTTTTATAAATAATTACTGTGTGTCAAAAATATATCACTAGATATATATCACTATTATATCACTAGAAATGTAGTATAAAGGATCCTTTTCCTATATGAATGTGTTACTAGCAGTTATCATATATAGTATAAAAACTATAGAGGTAATTTAACTTGGTCCAGTATTTCTGTTCTCTCTGTATCACCAGTCTGCCAGTTCCTTCCCATTTAAGGAAATTGCAGTGGGATTATGTATGTTACTTATGTTTGGGTAGAGGATGAAATTCTTCAGCCTTTGTTCAGTCTGGGGAGCTTCAGAGGTGTCGTGATCTGGAGCAAGAGATTTGCAGCTGAGTCGATTTTAATGCCCTTGCACCTTAGCTCCCTGCATGGAAATAATGTCCTGTTTCATGAAGATGAAAGAGGAAGAAAATAGTTTTGTAATGTTTCTGCAAGAAGAGATTCTCCTTGAAAATTGTGATGAGGAATTTGTTGACTCTGAAGGGCTTTTAGTGTTTCACTGAGGAATGGCTTTTTGTCTCATTTTAGTGGGGCTGCACTTTGACCATGAGAAATGTAAAAAGAGAATTCCCAAATCTGTGTATTGTAAAGTTTTATTTCAAACCTGGTTCTGTGTTCACTGGGAAAGTATGAATATTGCTTTTTAAAGTACTAAGTATTGGTTTTGATCTGTTTCTCACAGTTTAAATATGACATGGCAGGGACCTAAGAAAAATGTGGAGGTTTTTTACCTTCAGTTTCAATCTCTTCATAATTTTTGCTGTACAGAAAAAATAATTCAAGAAAAAAAGGGCAACTTTGAGAGCATTGCCAAGAAAGCATTAGGTTTTGACTAATTGAGGGTCACGTGTCTTACTGTCCTGGCACTTACACACCACAACAGAAGTCTTTACCCTGCAAACTGTGATGACTGTCTTGGCTGCCTGGCAGCTGGAGGGTAAAACATTGCTCATGGGAGAGCAGCACTTTACACAGCACCTTTTTTTTTCTCCCAGAAAGTCTCTTGGGTTTCCTGAATTGCTCCAGAAATAGAGAGGATTAGCTCTGTTCTGGCCAGGTTTGGTAAAGCCCTTAGTCATGAACTGCAGAGCTCTGAAATGAATTGTGAAGAAATGCACTTCAGATATTCTGATCCGAAGTCTGTGAGCTTATCTGTTCAGGAAAGGTGTTGTGTGATTCAGAAACACCACACACGGAGGGTGAAACAGAGCCAGAGACGCTGCAAGAACCTACCCACTAGCCAGACCAGAAAAAATATGGTGGGCTGTAGATGTAAGACAAAGTACATTTTTCCCTTTCATACTAATTTTTTCCATATCTGAACAATTTCACACTGATCAGACTGAAAGGGTCACCATCTAATTCTATTAATTGCTGTGATTCAGAGGCAGTTTTGGAAGCATCTTCTGTACTTGGCATACTGTGATGCCATTCTTTGCTTTTCAGGCTTAATGGATCTTGAATGGAAGCAATGCAAAAATGTTTATGTTATTTTCTTTGATGTTTGCACACAAATGTCTGTGGATGAATGCTATCAGTGAGGCTGAGTACGTGGAGCAGTGATGTTTAACTAAGTGCTATTGCAGGCTTACGGATGATTTAAAACTTAAATTGCCTCTTTCCCAAGCTGTGCTATTATCCATAAATGTCATACTCCATGACTCCATAACTCCATGTGTTACATACATGCACACACACACACTTCAGATTAGAATATAAAATGCATAATTGCTGTTAAGAATAAATGCTTAAGCCTCTCAGCCAGCAACCCTCCAGTTATGGGTGTGCTTCCTAGTTGGACAAGTCAGCTGCCCCAATTTTGTGGTATTTTTTCTCAAGCAGTCCACTTCCCTGCTGCACAGGGGTTAGGGAATGAATACATTTGGGGAATATTCAGGATAGCGGGTGGAAAATGCCTGGTTCTAGTCTCGGTTCCATGCACAAACCCGTTTCAGGACAGCTATATGTTTCCACTGAAATTATCCATTATGAAATTAATTTACATCTCTGGTTAATTATCACTATGATCCACAGCAATTGCATGAAACGAACAGGAAATTTTCACTCTTGATTTTGAACTGTATCTGCAGGCTGTGTAAACCAGCACAGATCATGTGTCTGTCAGGGGACCCTCACAAGCATATCGGCTCTGAATTTAACGGATCTGAAATAGTTCAAGAGCAGCCGTGGCTGGATGAGAAGTGTCAGTGTCTCCTGCGTGCCAGTTTGGCCTGAAACTTCATCCCAATTGTTCAAAGGAAAGGCAACTCACCCCAGCACGGCTCCTGTATACAACACAAAAAGTGGAAAAAGCCTACTTGAGATATGACCTTTGCTTGAAGATTAGAGTAGAAACCAAGCTGCTCAGCTGTTCTCTAAGAGCAGACTAAGCTTTATATTAACGCAGTCACAGTTTATGGGACCCAGAGGAGAGCAAACAGGAGACTTAGAACCTACCTTTAAAAATAAATTAGATGTTCCTAAAGGCAAGACATTTACAGCTATTACAGTTTCATATTTATTTGTCGTCTCTTTCCTTACATTTACATTTAGATCTACTACTATGCTATTAAATGTAATCATTAGATGTTTTTTACCTTACTTTTTGGAGACATTCGATTTTCAGATTGATTTTTAAAACCTCAGAGCTACAGCAGAGCCTGGTAGTTGATTACACTCAATATTTCAGATTTTTTTTTAAATCAATGCACACTGAATCTTGTGCAAACACACACTAATTTCTTCTGATGAAACTGTAAGTCTGGCACCTGTAATCTTCTCAGCAATCTGGATTTTACCTTCTGAGGTCAGAACTCGGTGTCAGTAACCTGCACTGCCTAGGATTTCCATCTAGCCCTCGCTTAGAAAGGTGGTGAGAATAACCACAATTAGTTGATGTCAAATTGATCTTGGTTTTCAAGATTCAGTGGGGAGCTTCATGAAGGCAAGTGAAGATTGTTCAGGCGGCTGTATGGATTAGTTTATGTCTCTCTTCAGGGCTCTCTCCTGGCTGGAAGATTTGTCTTGGGATGTCAGTGAAACAGGCATTGTAATTAGCTTTATATAAATAGATTGGATGTTATTTAACACAATCGCTTGCGATGTTTTTATAGAAGCCTGAAGAAAACGTGGAAGGAATGCTGGAAATAGTTTGAATATTCAGTATTGGTGTATATTGGTGAATATTCAGTATTTTGGTATTTTTTTATGGAGTTAATGCCAGCGTGTCCGCTCACGTCACTTCCCTGCTCTGCAGCAGCACTTAGCAGTGTGGAAACATGCAAAGTGCTGAAAGCATTATTTTCTACTTCACAACTTATAAGACCTCACAGGAAGCTTATATATATTTGTTCAAACCCAATTGCCAGCACTTTTCTAAGGGAATAAAAAAATATTAAAAAAAAAACAAACAAAAAACCCCACCAAAACAAAAAATAAAACTAGAAAATGTGCCAGCCTAGGCCATAAAGGCTGCAAACTGAATTTGTGCCTCACATTTAAAGTAAGTGCTGAGAACTTGGTTAAATTTAGTCGTCAGTTTTGGGCAAAACTGAAGTAATTCCTCTTAAGTACCTTAAGTTAAAGCAGTTACACTTTCTGGCTTTGGAGTAAATAAATGCTGGTTACTAAAATAAGCAAGTAGCAGTTCCCTGTGCTGAAGCACACTCGGAGAGGTGAGATGTCTGATAACCAAAGGGAAATTACATACATTTGGTAGTGTGCAGATGTTTGATGAATTGCTACTATTTCACAAGACATTATTCTTTCACTATATCTAAAAGCTAGCTGTTACTTCATGCATTCAGTCGTGGTTGTTATTGCTTCTATGTGACAATTTCACTGAAACTCTGGGTGTTGTGTGGTTTGTTTGGGAGAGAATGTGTTTTTGGTTTCAGACAAAATCTTTTATTTCAGTTTAAGAGTTTAATTTAGCCTTAAAAAAACCCAAACACCACTCTGTCTGCCAACAGACAAAATCTTTTTGCTCAGCCTTTGTTCCATTGATGAGTTTCTCATCTGGTTGAAAAATACCAACTTGCCCAGGTAATCTTTGCAAGAATTCACTGTGCTGCAGTTAGCACAATGCAAATGTTGGATTGTACCTTCGTTCTCTTTAATTCCAGTGCAATGCTTTTACCCCATATACTGCACCACAGATGGATGAAATGAACTATTTCACATATCCATTAAATGGATTTAAAAAATTCACAATTAAAAAAAGAAGAACTTGTAAAACTGTGGTTTTATTCTGTAAACACTCCTGGTAAGCTACAAACATTACATTTACTTTTTTTTTTTTTTCTCCAAAAAGATCCTGTAATAACATACAATTGATATAAAAATGTATGGAAACATTTCTAAAACCATGAAAACAGTTGTTTCACTAGACTGTCCTGCCTTCATAGAAATGCAAATATTATAACACCAAGATCCTGAAAATCAGAGCATGAACAGCCTTGGAATGAATTGATTATCATTGCCTAGATTTAGAGAAGTATCAGAAAAGCACTAATGAAATCAGCTGAATTAGGCTTTCAAAATACTCCTGTATGAAGTTTGTAGCAAGTAATTACAGGCTTATGGATTTTTGCATCATTCTCAGGTTGTTAAATACACACGCTATCAGTAACTAGTAGTTGGAGCTATGGAATCATTAATCTCTAAATAGATTAATGAATTCAACTGAAATTGATTGTCTGTTTGTTAGACTGATTAAAGTGCGTCCAAATGGACTTCTCAATGTGCTCATTTTGAGTCATAAAATTAGCTAGAGATCAGAAAATGTTTACTCTTTTAGGCAAGATAATATACAGTATAGGATATTTGGAAACTTCTGTAGATTTGGGTTTTTTGCTATTTACTATTTTTATTAAATTTGAGAATAACTTTGAACAGCCATAACATCCAAGAAAACTCTTTCCCAGGTTGACAGTGTGTCGGTACAGGCAGTGTACCTTCCCAAAATATCCTCCTTAAAATACTGGTGGTTTCATGTGTGACTTTAGTGTTGTGTCCTGGTTTTTTAATTTTGTTTTTGGTTTTTCTTTTGAGTTGTTTTCTTGGTGGTTGGTTGCTTTTTTAATATATATATTTTTTTAACCTTTTAACAAGAATGGTGTCTTTTATATCTAATCTCATCTTGATGTAGCAATTTCGAAAGGCTGTGAAGCACTTCCTGGCTGTTTGTAGCTGACACTTGTATATGATGGAGTACCTGCAAATACTCCTTGGTTTGGATCATCGCTTACAGCTGGTACATCTGCTCTGTTTAAAGCATCACCAAATAGTCAGTCCACAAGTAACTGTCCTCCAATTCAAGGGTGATGTTATTTGTTGCTGTTTGTGGAATTAGATTTGATCTTTTCTGTATTCTTACGAGCTTATTGTGAATTTACAAAGATATATTTGCAATAAAATGATGAGATTTCTGCTCGAATTCCTTTTTAAAGTTTTTTAGGAAAAGGCAAATTCTACAAATTTTTTCCTCTTTGTGTTGAATTTGGTAAGAGGGTTTGCTTAAGGTATTTGTGCAAAATTAACAAAAATGTCAACAATCAATTTATTGTTTTTTTTTTTTGCTTGCTTCCTATTAACAAATCCACCTAAACTAACATTTTGTTAGCAAGCATCATCAGAGAGGCTGGTACCTCCAGCTGTGAGGACTTTAGTAGCGCATCCAAGAGCAGCATTGCTTTAACCTTCCCCTTTCTAACCATCCTACACTGTCCAGTTTGTTGTTGTTGGGTTGGTTTGTTCTTTTCCTTTTCCAGATCCAGGTGTGTTATTGCCATACCAGTCCAAGTCCTTATGGTAAAGGTGGATTCCCTGTTGTCAGTGACAGCCTTGCTTAGCTTTGCGTTGTGCTGCTTACACAATGTACCAGTAAGATTATTTATTGTGCCTGGCCTAGGACTGTTGACATTTCTTTATCCTTCAGTAAACTTTGTTCTCTGTATTATTGTGTGAAATCTGGGGGAAAATTCTGCCCTTTGTTCTGAGTCACTGGGTGCATTTCTGCTAAAAAACCTGGAGTAACCAACGTGGATACGACTTGTAAGTTCTCCTGCCTGGAACTGAATTAAATGGCAAAGACAGAGCTGCCAAATGTGGGTTCTTGATAGCTTCTTTTTCTTTCTTCACGTTCTTTCAAAAAATAAATAGGAAGAAAAATTCCCTATCTGACTTTAGATGATCTCTCCTGAAAGTTAATCTGGGAACGAACGTGTCAGGAATATTTAAACAAGCAGTGACTGAACTTAAAAATCTCAAGTTTTACGCAGACCAGCGCCTTCTCCCTGCCCCTGGCCTTTATTGTCTTTCCAAAGATCTAACAGACTCTTGAATAAAGGGTGCAAAATTGTTTCTTCTTTTACATCTAGTTCTTCATCTTTCTTGGTTCATTCAAAGACATTTTCTGATCTCTGTTCATGTTATTTGCTCCCGTAGGAGTGATTAGATTGTGCTAAAGCACAGAGAACAGAGTCCTTGAAGCAATTGAGTGAAGAAGACGACTTACTACAAGAAAAATGCCCTGGGACATGAATTGCTTTAATTAAAACCTTCAGGCAAAAGTTAGAAGTCTCAAAGTAGATCTCATATAAATAAGATGGCAGTTTCTTACTGCTTTTTAATGTTGTTTGATGTGTATTACTGTCGAGCAAATCTGTTTTGCAGTAGTTATACACCTACCATATAAATTTGTATTTTTGTATTTTCATGTTGCCATACAGATGCTAAGGAGCCTGTTTATGCACAAGAATCAGATTCCCAAATGCAGTTTTCTGTGCATGAAAGCAACTGGTTGAAGGCTAAACACTCTTAAATTGACCGTTAAGAAGTGATTGTGCAGTAACTTTGAAAGCAGGAGTCTCTCTCATGCATTGCGGGAGCAAACAAGTTTCTCTGAGACCTCTGGTGATTGTATGTGTAGGAAAAACCCCATCAGAAAGATCAATCAGTATTTTTTAAAAAATATAACAAAATTAATCCTAATAATTGCTACTTTTGCAACACTATGTCAGATAAAACTGTGCAGGTATTCTTTTTTAATGTGTATTGATAAGTACTGTGTGTTTGCCTTTCTCACACACATATATTTTTCAGATGCAGGAATTTGTCTCCACCAGCAGCGAGATGCCTGGCTCTCATGTGAGAATTTCCACTCAATATCCCACGGATGCTGTGGTTCTTTCCCCTGCCTCCAGTTGCCCTGCAGAACAAAGTATCGCTTCCCATCTCTTCTCCCTCCCTAATTTTTCTTGAGGCATATTGCCTGACTCTGAACTTCAGGAATAATGACAGAAATGATTCATTATTAATAAGTTAACCTAGATTATATAGGGCTTGACTTCTTCTGTCTGCCTTGGTGAGTTTGATGTGTACTTTCCTTCCAGAGAAAAAGAAAAAGTAAATTCTGCACGGAATAGCCGTGGGGTTCTCTTTATAAAATATCTGCTTCTGCTTAAGCGGGCTGATGGTAGATTGGAAGCATTTCATTGCTGCTGATGGCAAAGTGATACTTCATACTTCGCTGAAGATTTCTGAGCTCCATCAGTCCTTTACTGCTAGGAGTCAGCATGGCATGGTAGATGAAGATCAAGGCTAGAAATAAAATATATTTTTTTTTTTAAAAATCTAAATTTTGACGCAAACTCTGAATTTTCTGCCTAGCAGTGTAAAGCTTCCTTGTTTTGCCATTATCAGAATGGCCACATCTGCCTTCCTTGCAGAGTGAGAAGTGGGTGAATATTTTTGCACTGTTTGGGATAAATTAAGTGTATTTTGGATATCTTGCTTTAATGTACAGGTTTAGGCACAAGGCTTCCTGCCACCAGGGTACTTTGTAACTCCAAATGGTGTTCAACTAAGCATCATTATTAGCACACAGGGAAACTGAACTTATTTATCGCCAATGTATGCCCATACCCATTAGCATCCCAGCTATTTGCTTTGTGAATTTCCTTTAGCCAAACTCCTAGGTTATCCTCTGCTGCCACAAAAATCCTTCAATTGCTTTTCTTTGGACATCTGGTGGTATTAATTGTGTGGTGGACCTCAGACAAGAATATTCTGCCCAGATACGTTCCTGGCTACTAGTGTGGCTGCAAGTATTATTAGTAGTTATTGTTGCCTGTTGATTTGCATTTTCAAACTGCCTTTCATGGAAGACCATTAATGAGCTACGTAGAGATTAGTTTCTTTTTCAGCAGCTTCAGCAGAGATTGCTGTAAGCTAAGTCACAACAACCAGATAGATATCCCAGAACAGGAGTTGAGGTACCTTGCCTGCTTCGCTGTTTTGTAGTCAATTTAGGCACAAGATAGTGGGTGTACTTCATTTTGGTTGGGCCTCTGCTGCTTCCTTGTGATCAGGTGTCCTAAGGTTACAAATATTGGTGTAGTATCTGTCCTGTGTGTGTATCTATCTATATATCTCTAAAAGTCATCAGTTTATGGCTGTAACGTAGTCTTCCCCTCTTGATGTAGACAAGGTAGGTCACCAGGTCCCAGATTCTCCAGTCTTGTGAATCTTGTGGCTGATGGAACATGGTGTTCTTCTTGCCTCTGGTGAGAAAGGGGTGTTTGCATAGGAGGTTTGCTCAGTACCTTGCTGTGCTGTGTAAGCAAAGAATCTTTCTATCAATTCATACAAGAACTAACCCTGCCTTTTTAAAGGTCATTTCTGTCTCAGTCAGCTCTTAAAGTTCAAGAGGAAATAAACTGCTTAGAGTTGGCATTTTTCAAGTCAAGTGTCAACTTTCCAAGCCCCCAAGCCAGCGAATGCGGAGGAAGGAGAGATTAATAAGTGAGCTGCTTGGTTTATACAGTGATTGTGCAGAAACGTTCCCTTTTTTCTTTCCTCTTTATGGGGCTTTGGAATGAAATGGAACATCATTGAAATATCTCACTTTCTCCTTTTCACTTTGCAATGCAAAAGTATCCAAAGCTCTTCAGAAGTGCTTCTTTTCTCATTAGTCCACTGACAGCAAGCAGAGTTTGTCAGCTCCAGTGAAGTAGGACACAAGGAACATTTTATGACAATGCCAATACCTAAAATCTCCTTTAACCACAGAATCTTATTATCCAGTGAGAATAAAATACACTTTCAGAAAGCAGCGGAAAGGTGAAGTCTCCGAGCAGGTGCTTGCCCTTAACTGCATTGACGCCTTTTCCCACGCAGGAGACAGTGGATCGATAAGGAAATAAACAGGACGGATGGGCTTTATTAATGAGGTACAATGGAGGCAGCAGGGGAGATGATAATGGAAGACAGGTGGCAATCGAAGGGCATGCTGAGCATGGACCATCTATTGGCTGCCAAAGTGCCTCTATTGAATGTGGGAGATGTCGGCTATGGAGGGACCAGCACTGCTAATTGTGATGTTGGGTCGCTCCAGAGCGAGCAAACTGTGCATCACATTTATTGTCTTGGGTTTTTAGTTTCAGTCTTGGCAACTTTTTCTTGGTGTATTTGTTTTGCTGACCTGTATAAGCTCTCATTGAAGGTTTTCCACCTAAAAATTTCTTCTTTCCTTCTTAAAGGAGTTTGGAAAAGTAAACATATCAAAAGCATTATCTTTCTTGCTTTGCTTTAAAAAAAAGAAAAGCACCATAGCATGAACTATTTTTTTTAAAGGGATAGATAAATCAGACTCGCCCAATATCTCTGCGTGTTCCAATTGTATGTTCATAACCTTCTTGTTTTGGCTGGTACAGCTCTGAATTCTTAATGTAGGAATGCTCTGCCTGCCCGTCATACTATGGAAAATGGTGGTGATGGTCTGTTAAGGGCTGCATTTCCAAATGGCTTTGAAATAGGAATAATTTTCTGTTTTTCTTTATATGCAGGTGGCCACTTGATGTGAAATCACTCACGGTGTTGTTTTTTACACCCTTTGGGTTTTTATGTAGTTCATGTTTAGTTTCTCTAGATACATATTGAAGAGAAGAGCTCTTTGGAAAATTTGAGTCTTTGAAATTTTTATTTCGTCGTCCTACTTGTTATTGTCACCTGAGATCACTGAAAATGAATACTGTGTGTCTGCTACCCAGACAGATCATAAGCAGCTCTCTTCTTGCGTGAGAAGTTGATTCATGGTGCTTTTAATTCCTATTTGTGTTCTACACAGAAAAATGTGAAGACAGGTGCTGTGAAGAGTCCTGGCTGGTGAGGCAGGGCAAGGTGGGGATCAGCTCAGTTGTTCTGGTCTGTAACATCTGCTGCTCCAGTCACCTCCTCTTATATCCATTGAACAACACAGGTTATGCACATCAACCTTGTCTTTATATGTGTCTGTGGGATGCCTGTGATCTGCAGCCACTTTTTATCTCCTCTTTGGTGCATGATCCTTTTTCACTGCCCTCTGCAAAAGCTGCACCTTTTGGAGAGCAAAGTGGCCTGCAACGTAGTGCTAAGGGAATAAAACAGTTCCAAGTGCTAAGAAAACCTGAACACAAGTGTGTTCGAATACAATAGATAGTCTTGGCCTTAATTCTTGCATTTTAGGAAATTTTGACAGGTTTTTGAAACTTTTTTTTTATGGGAAGCTTATGGTGGCAGAGACTGATCAGCTGGACCACTTGCTGCCATAGCTAAGAGCTGACAAACTGCACCTGTGAGAACAGAATTTTTTTCCCAGCTACTAATTTACAGTTTGAAAATTGAATATGACTCATGTACGAAAGAGATTAAATGACAACATATTCACCTGAGAAAATGCAACAAAAATGTGCACCTGAATAAAATTTAAGCTAGATGAGATCTGTTGGTGTGCATGAAAAATAAGAAAATCCTCTTTTTTAACTCTGTTCCCCAATTTGCAAGCAGATAAAAATCAACTTAAAGCAATGAATCAATGCCAGAAGCTTTGGGAAAGTCTAATAAAGGAGCAAATGTGCAGTGGTACTTCTCATGTTTTCCTCAGTTTGAAGCTTAAGGATTTCTTGAGCTGAAGGTGATATCTTTTTGTATTTAGCAGTCCATGATGAACTTTCTTCCATTAATTTGTTTAGTTCTTCTATTGAAAGAGGCATTGAACAGTTGCTCCTCCACCTCCTGCCACTCATCACTGTGCAGACTCACAATTGTTTTAATTCTTCTCGGTCTGCTGTAGCAAAATATAGTGCACCTAAACATCTGATTTTCTGCATCAAATCAGTTTTTCCTAGTTATGGAGTACCAGCCAGAGCAATATCTGACAGGGTTGGAGAGTTTGGCTGGTAAAGATTGATCAGGGCCAGTCATCATTGTTGGTTGTTAGATGGAGAGGGGAGAAATGATGTCGGTGTGGTCAAGTGAGTATTAAAAGAATGGGAAGAAGACTGATTGCAGTGTAAGAAGTACACATGCCCAAATCACCGTGGGCTGGGAGCTGGGAAACAAGCAGATGAAGCAGAACTGGTCACTTTGTGACTGGATGGTCTGGCAGATGCCATCCCTTCCTGGGAATGACATAGTGCTTGACATTGCCTTGCACTGCAGAAAGCAATGTTTGCAAAGAAGGTAGCTCTGTAATGCTCAGTTGATTTTGTACAGAGAGATTCCCATAAAGGTGAAAAAAGGCTGTGCTTTCTCCACATCCCAGGAGAGAGAGAGATGAGGTTGAATCAACCACTGTATCTAGAAATGTCTTATAAGCAATTCCACAGGAAACTGAGGCAGCTGAGTCCTCAGGCAGTTTTCACGCAGCCCAAATCAGTGGCTGATGCACAATTTGTGTAGTGCTGATGTTTGGCTTGGAAGGAAGAGCTGTATGATTTTTGATACCAGCTGGTCAAAACCAAATTCCATTGAACAGAGTTCTTTTACGAGTGATATAGAAACAAAATGACTTGGTTGCTATGTCTTTAAATTCATTTCCCTATCACAGCTTCACTGCAAAATAAAGCATCTGACCCCTCTGCTCATCTGGTGATTTTTGAAACCTGAAACTGCTTCATAAAGGCTGTTTATGTGTCCACCTGACTGGCTTCTGTATAATGTATTTACTGCAAAAACATTGCATAGCTTGTAGTATTGTTTTATTAAACATTTAAAAATATTGATGCAGGAGAGTTGGTGTAACAGAGCTCTAAATGTAGTTGTTCTACCAGTTCTGCTTCTGTAATGACAACTTATTCTTCTTGCCTTATATTGCTTTAACGGTTCTTTGAGCTAATTTTGGGAAAGGAAATTAGAGGGAAGTAGGTCTCTGCACCCTGCAGATAAGTTGTTAACAGCATCAACAGTCCAGTGGAAGATTCAAATAGTGCCGGTGGATTTCTGAGTGGTAATAGGGAAAACGAACATCCACAGAATGTTTTAGGAATAAGATTAGGAGGACTTAATAAGTGTGTCTGATCTGGGCATATCCTTTTCATGGGGAGAAATCACTGCTTGGAAGCAGTGTCTGAGACAGCAGTTTGGCTCTGCTCAGCTGCCCAAATGTACCAGCTGAGCAGAGTGAGAGCGTGCAGCTGTACAGTATTTCTTGGGCTTATGGAGAGTGGGGCTGCAGAGCCACTGCAAAAGGAATGGCAGATATTGATGGTGTGGTAGTCTAGCTTGGGAGGATCCCAGTCTCTTTAGTTGTCTTATCTGGCACCAGATGGCTGGAGACCATCTCTTCTCTGCTTTGTGGGTCTGTGTTTGCTTATATACATGCCCAAAATGGATTTATGTAAGAACAAAAAGTAATTTAACTGGGATGAAGCTTACCCCACGCTGGATGTTTTGGGGGCGGTTTCAGCTAACTCTGCTGTTTTCCTTCATTCTTGTTCTCAGATATATGTTCTTGCTTTTATGTTTTTTCAATATTATTGCCTCATATGGAAAATAGACACCTGGAAGACATCATCAGGGTTGCGAGGTGAAGCTCTCAGAGGGTAGGAAATGCCTGAATTAAAGTCACCTGACACATCCTCAGTCTAGTTTCCTGTACCATGCAGGATTCCTGTTTCACTTGGCAGAGATGGTGGATTATGTTTACTTAGTGAGCAGCTATTCATGTTTTTCAAGAGAAAAAAATTAATAATTTATTAGTTCTTTCTTATTCTAATCCTGTTACACCAGATGCAAACCAAGGAGAAAGTGTAGCCTTATTTTGGAAATGCTATTCTGGAATATTTAGAACTTGTTCTTTCAAAACATCTAGCATTGCCCAAGATTTCATATGTTATGAGTAGCTGCTGTTGATGTCAGCAGTAGTGTCACAAAGGCCTACCTAATGACTAAGCACCAAGGACTACCTTTGAAAAGCTCATGGTATCAGCTAGGAGCTCTGGCATAGGCAAGAATTGGAACCAGTTTTTTTGGGAGACTTTCAGTTGTCTTAATGTGAAACCATTCTCTTTAAGCAATTTCTGTGCTTCATTAATCTTCTAAATTCTCCAGCAAATGAGGCAGAGATCCTGCAGAAAACAGATGCAGTTAGCAGCGAATCTTGATTTGTTGTCAAAGCATGGTAGAAAAGATCATACATTACCATGTCACATTGTTTATGCCCAAAGACATGATGACACTCGGAAAATTCATGGTTACAGGTCAGGTTATTTGGTCATGGTATTTTTAAGACCTTTACAGTCTTAATATGGTTCCATATTTTGGATTTAATGATTAGCAAGTCTGTTGCAATGCTATGCTTCATATGGCTTGGATCATGGTAGACTGCTTTGACGTAAGCTGAGTCAAAGTGGGTGGGAGGTGGATATGAGATGAAGTTAAATTGGTGCTTGTGAGAAGGAAAAGCCAAGAACAGCAGTCTGTCAGAGCACTCGGAGATAGCTAAGTGACTTTTCAGCCATTCCTTTACTTTTATCTGTGCCAGTGTCCCATGGGTAAGTGCTAGGGGGTAGTACTTAATTGTTTGGGTTATTTGTTGTCAACAGACATCCGTTATGAATTCTCTTTGGAGTCCCCAGTGAAAACCTAGACAGGTTTTCAACACATAACCTGGAGGGATTTTCACTGACAAAAGCCTGATGCTGAAATGCTGAGCCATAGCTTTGAATTTTAGTGAGGATTGTAGTGGGGGTCCATCACTGAAGTGTTTGGCAAGAAATATTTTAGACAATTGTGGTTTTGTAATTCATTCAGGTAGTCTTAGATTCAGATATTAAAAAAAAAGTGATGGAACAGAATTATACAACACTCATTTCAATCCTCATTTCACTGTGGAGTACAGTAATGCACACTGGAAATGAGGTCTCATTGGAAAAGGTCATTTGAAACAGATCTGCAGAACCTTCATGAAGCTGTAATGAGTCACGAGTCTTTGAGGGCTCACTTGCTATATTGCAATGGAGGGTTTAATGTTTTGTTTTTCTCATCTAAACACTTTGATCCTCTTTATTTTATTAAGATAAGCTATTATCTAACTGTCAAGAGCTCAGAATTTCAGCAGATTTGTTTGCTGACAAGTTGGTTCAGCACAACCATTCTCCTACTCACTTCTTTGCCTACTTCAAGCAAATTTTCCTTTTTTCACTCCTCTTTATCAGTCCTTTATCACTTACAGCTCCTCAGCTCTCATGCTGCCTATTCCCAGATGACTTTTCCGCTCTCATGATAAGTGTTGGTTTGAATGTGTAACAGAAATTGGAAATACTCTTAGTCACTGTTTGTGTCACCGTTTGTCTGTGCTGTGTTCCTGTGCTTCACACCAGCGCTGGAGAGTTGTGCCTGTGGCTTGACAGCTCGCTGGGAGGGAGAATACTGAACGAATTTGGAGCATTTATGGGAGATTTTTTTACAATGCACATACCACTGGATTGGGTAGAGAAAACTGCAGAGCCTTCACCTCACTCCCCACTTTTGACTGTGCAACAAACTGAAATCCTTGACGTGTGTGTTTGGGGCTGGTGGGGAAGGACAGAGGTAGAGGCTTAATCTTTATAGTGAAGGAGAAGCAGAAAAAGAACAGTACAAAAAGAGTGACAAGTTTTGACTTTCTTCATCATTTTTAGGCACGGCCTTAAGTTCATTCAGCCCACAAGTGTGATTATAGATCGGTAACTGATGGGGCCAACTGCATTATTCATTATGGTTCAATTTGAAATGAAATCATGGAGGGCAATTTTCTGTCTCACACTTCAAGGTCAGATGAGAGTATTTATTATTCCCTCTCTGTTTATCTGTGAATGCAAATTGAATTTAGTGATTCAAATTGATGAAATGTTAGAAATATAAAACTCATCAGAGTCGACACGAAGAGAAATTACTGGGTAGAGCTGGCCAGTGACTTCACCATCTCATGTACAGGCCTCTGCTTTGATTAGTAATTATTTCAGTCTTTGGGTTTTCTCATTCCCAGTTTTGTTTCAGTTGTTGTCATTTTTGTTTTCAAAGAAAAAAAAAGTGTAATAACACTTTGAAGCATTTAGAATTTGAATTAGATGATGTAAATAAAGCCATCTGCAGAGAGGATGCTTGGATTCTGACGGGACAAAAGGTTTTGTTTCAGAATTCTTCCTTGGGGTTGTTTTTTTGGGGCTTGTTTGTTTGTTTTCCTTTTTCCTATGATAGTTCCCTTTCTCCAGTATTTTCCTCTGTTGCATTGCACTGAATGTTCAAAGCTGGCGTGGGGTGTGATGGGGAAGGGAGCAGCCATTGGCCATCCTTGGTGCCGAAGCTCCATGCGTTTCCTTACTGACGTATCGCCCACAGGCTGAGCTTCCTCACCAGCCGGTGGTGTTAGGAGAGCAAAAACTAGGACCTGCAAAGAGGACCAAAGGAGCTTGGTTCTCTCATTGAAATAGTTGTAATGGAGATATTCTCTTCCCAACTCACTGTAATGCTCTTTGAACAATTTAGTGAACATCTTGGCTCAGTTTGGTGTCTCAGTCTGCAGTCAGAAGGCATTGCCATGGGGTGCATCCTGTTCTCTACAGTGCTGGAAGGATACTTTTAACTTGTACAGGAGGGAGATTATTCTTATCTCAGAGTGGGAGTGGAAAATCCTTATCATGAATGCTCTTTAAAAATAGGCAGTCCTCCATAATTGCCAAATGCCACGTACCAAATTATGATCCAGAGATAGATGATACGTGCTGTACAGGCTATATGTGTTAGTATATGTGCTAATAATCATAGAGGACTGTGGGTTTTAACTCCTGCTTTTTAATTACTTGCATTTTATTAAGAATGTTAAGTAATTGCTTCTCTACCAAGCACAGCAAAAGGAAATCATTTTGCTCGGGATGCAAGTGTGTCTGACTTGTTGATTCAGAAGAAGAGCCATAAGCATTTGGACATAGCAAAAGCCCTTAATAGATCTGTCTACATAAGCTATTATAAATCACTTTGTGTATTCAACTCTCAGATTGATTTCTCCTGCAGCCAGTTTTACTGAAGACGGCAGCATTTTCAAATTAGTAAGTATACAACAAACAAAGTGGGTTCAGTGTTTTTTAAATACCAGTAAAGGTTTTATTCACCAAATAAATGTCTTTAATAGAAGCTTTGGCCTTATAAACACTTCAGGTTTGGAGGCTTAAAAAAAAGGATGTTTATATCTGTAGTTATCTCACCCTTGAAATATTTTACATTCCAGAAGTCAATGATGGATGTATTTGACAAACTATTCATGCTTCAACTTAAAACTAAACAAACCACAGAACTCTCATTTATTAATTAAGATGTTACTTTTATTCTCATCTTGATGGTGGATGTGGAAAGCATGTTTATTAGCGTGACAGTAAATCTCACATTGAGTGACTGATTAAATATCTGGCCTTTGCATTTTGGCAATGTTCCTGTGTTTGGTTCCTTTGGGTTGTTGGGGTCAGCAAAGCGGTGTGTGTTGCAGCAAGTGTGTTGACCCCTTAATGAAAGGAAGCAGAGATGCCTGATGTGAATTTCTTTTAGTAAATCCTAACTCCTGCCAGTCAATGATGGCTGTTGCACTGGGGCTGGGACATAAAATTTGTGTTATTTTTGTTCTGTAACTGTTCACTTTGAAGGAGCTGCATTTCTAAGCCTGATATTTATGCTGCTGGTTAGGAAGAAAAATTAAACACTGTCTCAGCAATAAAACATGTTGTCAGTGCACCAAACATCTTTCTGCTTCCTACCCATTTCATCTGTCCACACTAGCAAAAGAATTCTCTTTATGTTATTCCCTCATTATACATTTAGTATGATCCAAGTCTTCCTTGTATGTAGAGCAGCAATGTGATGTATGAACTGCTCATTTTTGAATGATTTATGAAAGCCTGAGAGAAGAGCAGACTGAGAGGGGATCTTATCAAAGTCTATAAATATCTGAAGTGTGGGGGCCACATGGATGGGGCCGGGCTCTTGTTGGTGGTGCCCAGTGACAGGACAAGGGGCAATGGGCACAAACGGGGACATCGAAAGTTCCAGGCAAACTTAAGGAAAAGGTTCTTCACTGTGAGGGTGTTGGAGCCCTGGGACAGGCTGCCCAGAGAGGGTGTGGAGTCTCCATCTCTGGAGATGTTCAAATCCACCTGGACACTTTCCTGTGCAAGCTGGTGTAGGGACCCTGCTTTGGCAGGGAGGTTGGACTGGGTGATCTTCTGAGGCCCCTTCCAACCCCACCATTCTGTGATTCTGAGAAGCCTAATGATGGTGAGTTATATAAAAGATCTTTGAGAAAATAGAGAATATGAGCCAAGAGAAATTTTGCAAACGCTTGCTGAAGACTTGGGAGTTATTTCTCAGCAAGAAGAAAACTTGTTTTCCCACTGGCTGTTGTAGACTGTTTTGTGTAGTAGTTTCTGTAGCAGTACTTCACATGGCTCTCTATATGGCACAGTTAAAACTTTAAATAAAACATAGCCCATGTGATGACTTCCCCTAACGATGTTCATGTTTTGTATCATTGCTCCTTCTAAGTGCAGTAGCTCAATAGCAGATAGCGTGGAAATGTTGGCTTCCACGGTTCCCACGTGTGCAAGTTGCGGTAGCAGCGTGGTGTCCGAGAGCAGGGACGGGTGCTGCTGCCTCAGTGGATTTGCAGTTCTATGCATGAAGAAGAAAGGAGAGAGAATAAGATGCCAAACAATCTTATTTTAATAAAAGTTAGCACCCAAACCTTTGACTTGTGAACTGAAATACTTGTACCATTAAAATCATCTCCTCCTTCCTGATGTTTGTTTTTCTAGTTTACCTGCCTTAAATTTATTGGTTTTGGCAGCTCCATTCTGCAGTGATGTTCTCAGATCTCCCAATCATCTTTTCAGTGGCTTTTTATAATGGGTCCATTTTTTTCATTTCTAACATAAGATGGAAATTTTTATGTTTTGCCAAGCCTCCCCTTTTCTTTCCTGTGTCCTGCCCTTTTTAAGTCAGTGATTTTTGTTATCATGTTCTCCTTTCTGTTTTTCCATTTTAATTCCTGTCCCAGATGATGGTGGTTCCTGTCGAGGCAGGTTAGGCGGAGGCTGGGAGGAAAGAAGTCTGTGGCAGAAATTGAGCTTGGGAGGAGCCTTGAGGGAGGATGCAGGCAGAGATGTTCTGCTGCTGCCCACTGGAGATTATGCAGACCTGCTGGAGTTACCCTGTTGCTACTTATGTCTTCACATGGGCTTATAAAACCTGAGGGAGAAGAATGGGAATGAAAAAATCACATTTTTGTTCAAGCTTTCTGTCAGTTTCTAGTGTGGTTTTTGTCTTTGTGTGTACTGTCTATAAATGTGTAGATAGGTTGAAAAGGCTGCAAGTTGTCAAGCCTCAGGGATGGGTGTGCTTTTCTTCATCCAGATGTCTTGCTACAAAACAATTTCCCTTGCTCCTTTTTGCCTCATTAGCTTGTGTGCTAACCTTTTTATTTTGGACTCTGGCATGAAGATGTTGATAGTTGCAGCATCTTTTTTCTCTTATGTTTGTGCAATAGCACTGTCATTGTGTTTTCCCTCTGTGTATCTCCGGTGTTCTGCTCATCCACACACTCTGCCTTTCGGTGCTTTCTCTCTGATGTGATCCTTGTTTCTGACAGTTGGTCCTGGTATGTTCAACTGTCTCTCATCCTTTCCTCAATTACAACATGACCAGACAGTGGTGTTCTTCTAATTGTCTCTGTGCCACTGTGGACCTCTTGTTTTCTTCTCAAGTTGATATACAGACTGGTTCTGGCATCCTGTTTGCTTTCCCTGTTATTTTTTTAGTATCTCTGAGGTGGTAACTTGGCTACTGAAAGGATGGAATGATTAAAATAATGTTTTATGAATCATTGGGGAGAGAAAAAAGCTGTCAGCTGCTTTTGTAATTTTTTGAAGGAGATTATTAAAATGTATCTTATAGCTTCAGTATTCACTCTCTGCTGTCATTGTTCTCGGTCTTTCAAAGAACATTCTGGAAAATGAAGTTTTATCATTAAGATTGCATTAAAGTGGATTACAGAAGGGAAGTGCAAAATATGAAGAGTCTCAACAGCTCAGAACAGAAAGATGTTGGTGTCTCATTCACTGGGATGTGGAACAAGGAACATTAATAGGCTGATAAAGAGAAAAGACTTTTTCTCTTTAAGGCTTAAAAGGTTTACTTTGAACTTGCAAAGATTTTTTAAAAATGCAAGTTCTCCAAGCTTATGTTGAATGGAGAACTTCTGGCCTATTTTATTTTATTTTTTTAATGCTCATTTTGAGTGAGCAATTACTTTTGAAAAGCCGTAGGTGTCATGAGTGTGGAAGGAGAGTGCCCACATGGAACTTTAATAGCATTTGCTGCTGGGCACCTACTTAAAAATCCTGTTTTGTGTCAATAAGGAATATAACTTTCTGTTTGGATTTTTCCTTACAGAGACAGTTTATGTTGTGTTTGGTGTGGTTTCTGGAAGAAGTATCAATCTGTCCCAAGAGAGAAAGAAATTATCTCAATCAATTGCTTTACATGGTGTGGAGAGTTGTAAGGGAGCTGAATTTAATGCTTCCTATAGCAAGGAAACCTGTGGTGGCAATCAGTTCAGAGAGCTTAAGTATTGTCTCTGCTTTCATAGGACATCTCTGGCATTTAAATTTTATGTACATTGATATCACATTTGATCTGAGGCTGAAACATAAACAGATGATGATGTTCTTTCCAAACACCATACTATGGCTGAGGTAATTGTCCATTTGTCTCTCTTTGCTTAACTTTTCTCATGTTTTAAACCAGTCACTTTCCAACCTGGTTGAGAGGTGTGTGGCTGAAAGTCTGCTCTCCATCAGATGTGAATCTCAAATATTTTTCATTATTTCAATAAGGAAACCTAGCACATATCTCATTTTTCTTTGTGAATGTCAACTCAATCATAATCTGCCAGTCTCCTCGGCATTTATAGAAATAGGTCACAATATTGGGAGATTAGGAAAAAAAGATTTCTCCATTGTCCTATCAAAATGTTTTGCAATAATCAAATGTGAGATTCTGGCTGCTTTGTAGTATTGTGTATGATTCTATGATTTAATCTTATGTTTGCATTTTTTCTTCTATTCTGACTCTAATCAGGACCTGAGTTTCTTTGATAGAGCAAATAATATTTGCAATAAGGTTTCTACAGTGTGATTTAATTTGTTATAACACAGTTTATGAGGTTTTTCAACTTATATTTACCCTATGCATAAAAAAAGGAGTTGAACAAACTCTAACTCTTCTGTTCCTGAGTAAGCTAGAGATGTTCATTTTGATCTTTCTACCTTGCTTGAGGGTTTCTGACTTGTGTGCAATACTTTTTTTCATGCCCTGCTCACTCTTTACAAGCCTAAAGTTAGTGCAGTCTTGGATAAGCTTGTCATACTTAAATTATGAACTGACTCTTAACAATCACAAGAATTATTTCACTCTCATTTTGGTATTGATCAAGTACTTTGCAATCATACTTGATCTGTGATGATCTCCTTGATGAGTGCATTGGAACAGCTGTCCATTAGTGTCCCAGCAGCAGACTGAGTGCCTGAAGGACATACATGAAGAACATCTCCAGGAATACACGGATAATTGTGCATTGCCATGTCCTGCTGCAAAGAGAGCTGAGAAGAGGGACTAAGCTATTCTGGCTTAATTGAGAATCATGCCCACATTGCAAAAGTGCTAATCACCTGGCCTCAGAAGACGTTTCTCTTCCAATATATGTTGCTGGCAAGAACAATGTGCAGGTGGTGGCTGTAATTACTTGCTGAGTATTATCTGTCTGTCAAAGCAGATCATATTAAACCTCAGTTTTACTTCTACTTTGTTATAAAAAGGTTAAAAGATAGAGTAGAGCCCAAGATGGTGCATTGTTTGTTGAAAACGAGGCGTCTCCTCAAAGGCAAACTGGTTGATTTTGAAATAGATATGCAATTATTTAAATGCTTTGTATATGTGAGCTTCCATGGTTGTAATTGTCTTGTGCTGAGCAAGGTGGCTGTCACTGGGGTGGTTCTCTCCTGTCTCTTTCTGAGAAGAGCTGATAATGAGACTGCAGCTACTTGGTTTGATGAAATGGCACCAGCCCCAGTGTCCTGGTGTCGTGGTGGTGCTTCTCCTCTCAGGTTTTTCTGATCTGTGTAACTAAGAGGCAGTGGTCAAGATTTCACAGGTCTGTATTATCTTTCCTAGTGCCCGAATACTGGAGAAGGCCCGTCAGCAGCTGCAGGAAGAAATTCTGCGGGTTCAGAGCCAGCTCCTGGATGAGAAGAAGAAACGTGAGCAGCACGAAGCGCTGGTCAGACGGCTGCAGAAACGGGTACTGCTGCTCACCAAGGTGAGTTTCTAGATAATGTTTGGGAAAGCCTGTATCCTTATTTCATTCCTCCAGGTGTAGTCCTTGCTATTTCTTCTTTGTTCACCTCTGTAACAGGTACTACAAAGTTGTGATGGGGTCTTTGCATAGTGGGTGCTATAAGAGACATGAAACTTGTCTTCACGGCTGCGTTAGAATAAAAGCACTCGGACATCCTAAGGGTTTGCTACAGTTCCCTCCATCTGGGCTCATGCTGTGTTGGCAATACATGACTTTGTCTCAGGCTTGGCTTTTGTTCGAGGGCAGGAAATTGAATCATGTTGTCACTAGAGTGTTTTGAGCCACTGAAGGGAATTTATAATGGCTTTGGCTGCATCGCCTCCTTTCCTAAGAGAACGAAATGACAGCACCTTGTCAACTGTTCCTCTGGAAAAACAATTTACAGAGAGTAGGAGATTCACCTTCCTGTTACGCTGAAAGTCTGTCTGAGTGTAATGGTAGGCACTAGACCAGTAAATTGAAAATACGTTTTAAGATTCTTTCTATAGGATATATTAAAGAAGTCTGCATTATCCTATATCAGATATGCTCTTGTGATGAAATCCTGTACAATAATTTTGAAGTCTGTAGAGCATTGAAAACTTTATATTAAATTCTGAGAGCACGCTTTTCCCAAAGGGAATAATAATTCTCTATAGTCAGAATGATAGTTACTTCACTTTCCAACAATGCTCCTTATAAAACTTCACTCATCTGAGCAATCTCCCTGATGTTATCAAGCTGCTCACGTAAGTAAGCTTATGTGTGTGCATAAGGTCAGACTCAAGCAGTTAGAGCATGTGAGAGGGAGCCAGGTGCATCACTGTGTACAGGGAGGAAAGATGCTGGTATGAGAGTGTCTGAGCAAGAGAGTTCTGTTGCTTGTGCTTTAGGCTTTAATTGTCAGTGTCAACTAAACAATTTTGATTGGTTTTAGTTGTGCTGCACCCAATTCTATGTAAGTCATTGTTGAGTCAAAGAAGCTGTGATTTATGGTGTGGTAAGCAGGGCTTATTGAAGCATAAAGCAACCACTCGACAAGAGGATATTCTATCAGATCTTCTGGCTGCAGAATTTGATGCTACAGAGAGTCACGTAAGTGAGAAGAGAAAAATGACAGCAGTTCCTTCAGCTTCACACTAAGGCAGGTGCTGTAGTCAGGGTGGATGGACCAAAAAGAAACAGGAAAGGCATCTCTTCTCCTCAGCCTTTCTAATACCCTCAGCAGCAGACAGCCCTCCCTCCTGTTCTAGTTTGGTACTGGCATGGCTGGATATGGCACAGGTGAATACTGAACCTGATAAAAATCCTTCCTTGGCAACCTTCTCAGCTATCTAGCATTGCACTGGGCTGCTCAGCCCCGAAGGAAGTTTCTCAGATGATGTCTAAAATATTCCCTTTGTTAACTTTATTTCCAGCCCTCAGCAGAAACATGTTTTGTCGTAGAACACAAAATATCATTACTTTTCTTTAAGTGCTAGACAAAAAGACAACGGTACTTTGTCATGTAATGGATTGTACCCTAATTTATATAGAAAGATAGAACCCTTGCTTTGTTTGCCACCTCGCTTATCCTCTCCCTGAAGAGGAATAGAGGAAAAGTTGGAAATGTCCTTCATCAGACCATGGCAAATAAACTTGTGTTTTGACAGTGGAAGTTTTCAGTGTGCTGAATGATTCCTCAACTGACTTGTTTTAAAGGAATAAAGACTTTGCTGTTCTCTGAAAATTTATATTCCATCCAGAGAATGCTAGGGGTCCTTTGTGAAGAAGTTACGTGCATTATGGTACTTGGGCAATCTATCCTTGGCACTGTTTCTCCTTCTGGTTGCTCTTTTCATGCAAAATCAGAAGATGGAATTTCATTTAATTAAAAAAAGTATGATATTGTGATTTAAAATGAGATTGAGCAAATATATTGCCTGTTAAAAATAATTATTTTACATTGAAAGCATATCACCTAGAATGGTATTTAATCATCTAATTAGTGGCATCAGTAGTACAATGTGCTTCTATGTAATTTGAGAATGGAAAAAGATGAGCTCTCTCTGTCAAATCTTTGTCTTGTTAAATAGGACTGTGAAAATCTAATTTGAGGGAGACTATTATATATATGATTGAATTGCTATTGCTTTTGATAGTGTGGTTTTTGCATTTGTATATATTTGACCCTCTAGTAGGGCAGTGAATCTGTTCCTGTATGCTGAACAAATAAAGGCTTGAAAGGCATCAGATTGTTTAACAGTGCAAGTTTAATGCAGTAACAGCCATCCTTTCTTAGGACTCAAATTGTAACCTGGAAGACTCAAGTCTTGAATGTATTTTAAAAGATCAATAGAAAACAATAAGCTGTTCTTCCTTTGATAACAGCAGTACTTAATATTTCAGTAGTAAACATACTCTCTTCAGGAGGTGCTTGCTTTGCCGATCTGATTCCTTCTCAGCTTACTTTTATGGCTATTGAATATTTTTTCCTCAAGATTCAAGCAATACTTTTTGACTTTCACAGATTGCCTGTCTTACTTGCTCAGTCTTGTTCATCTTCTACTTGCCACAGTCTCTGTCTTGGTTGCTTTCATATTTCCATTTCAGTGCATTTAACTTCTCCCTCCATTGCTTGCTTCCTCGTCTCATTTACTTCTTTGGGGCTTTCTTAGCCTTACTTGAGCCTTTCCAGTTGGTTTACTGTTTGGAATTGGCACAACTGTCAGTTTAGGTTATTTTGGTGGGTCACTACAAATCTCTCTTCCCTGGAAGACTTGAAGAACAACATTCTCTAGTCTTTAACATACTAGAGCAATAGTCCAGCCCAAGGAATTCAACCTCTGACAGTGGGCTGCCATGGCAGTTGTCCCAGTTATTCCTGTTGACAAACCCCTCTTTACAGCATGTTCGTTAGTTGATCACTTTATCCCATATGTCCCTGTAAATCAGGGCAGTACTTAAGTTTTCTGATCTGCATGTTTTCAGTGAAATATGAGGCTAGATCTGGACATCCTAGGGTTTTTCAGACATTGATGACTTGAAGATATCACCTGGAGTGTCTCTCTATTCACTTAAGGTGATGAAAAGGAAATTGTGCTTTGCTAGAAATGCACTTGGCTGGATTCGCTGGCTGTTGTGCTGTCGTTTTGCTTTGGCTTTGCTCAGAGTTTTAGGGGAATCTTTAATCTTTGCTTTATTACCTGAGGTAGTTCTGATACGGCAGTAGTGGGAGGTATCTAAAATGCTGGGGAAAGACCTAGTGCATTTTCCTGTTTGATTTACTGCTGTGTTGGCTTTGGGTGCCATGTTTACCTACACAGGTTTGTATTTGACTTCTGCGTTGTCCTTAAGCTTGTGAGAGTTTCTTTTTTCCTGAGAGCTTTGCACACAACTCCTGGTCTTTGTTTATGAACTAGGCTTATTAAAAACAGTCAGTTCTGCTACTGAATGGCTAAAATTTGAATCTCGTAGGAAATTTTATAAGACAGGTAGAAAAGCCCTTTCTGAAAATGCTTATCTGAGTGTAAGCAGCCGATTGAGTCAGTTTTTAGTGGAAACAAAGCTCTAGTCTATTTGTTTCAGGAGGGCAGCTTTCAGGAGGCAGAAATGGACCTTGTACAGAAGAAGTGAGGTTGGAGAAAAGCAATAAAGGCATGCTGAAGGGTTCCTAAAGCCTTCTGAGGTGGAGGGCCAAAACTTGGCTTGAAAGGATCTTCAGAGGGTTTTCGCTTCCACCTCTCCTCATGTGATTCTACCTGCTTGTGATCAGCCCTCAGCTATATTTGTTATTTATCTGCTATTTTGGTTCAGACCTGCCAGGCTTTTCTCCTGCACATATGCAGTTCAGTGACTCTTTAAAACACTTATTTCTTCTGTGCACAGAGCTGGTGGACATAACTGCTCGAAGCTGCAGAGTAGGAACAGCCTATAGCACATGCAGAGGATTTGAGCAGAGACCGAGCGCCCTGCTTGCTTGCAGCCAGTGTGTGATCCTTTGTGACAAGCTCTTGCATATTTGCATACACAACAACTCAAAATGTGAAGCCCAATTTCAGTTACTTCTGGTAACTTATCCCAAATGAGTCCAATTTGCTTCTCAAATTGTAGACTTCATGAACGTACACTGTCCTAATTGCATCCCTTCCTCTCGTATAAGGCATAACGCAGCAAATGAATTAATCTGATTGTACTGGATATTGTTGTTTTCCTGTGTTGATTTCCCGTCTGTGCATTTGTCTGCCTTTGGGTACTCTGCTGCCTGGAGAAGAGGCTGAAAAATGCCATTTTGTTTTCTGAGCTTTCAACCAGATCATGTGATTTAATAGGAAATCTGTTTCTATTGAGACATAATTTAGGCCATCACCATAAAAGTTGGAGATTAAACACATATTGATTAACCAACTCCAGCTGACTGTTGGTACCACATGTTCCTGGAGATATCTTTGCGAGAGTCAGTGCGAAGTGTGTAAGTGACTCCCGGAGCTGAGAATGGCAGAGATGCATCAGAAATGGGAGTAGGTAATTAAACTGTTCATTAAGCATGGCAGATGCAGAGTTCATGACTTGATATGCCATCTGCTTTGTTTTGTAATCAGTAAAGATTTTAAATAATGCTGATGGTTTCTCTGTCATATTGGGTTCTGCATTATGTTTTTTCTTAGGAGGCAGATGATTTTAAAGCACAAGGAAGGATCTTAATGTTCTGGGGGTTCAGCGAGGAAGGTGAATTCACATTTTTCCTGGGATATGCAAAAAATTAGCTTTAAATATTTCACTTGATGTTTCACTTGGTAGCAATAAAAACAGCCACTCTGACAAACAGATGCCTTGCAACAGACCCTCTTTTGGGAGTCATACCCTGTGCTCTGCGTCCAAGTGGCACGGACAGCTTTGGGGCAGAACTGAGCTGCTCCTCTGTGTTATGAGTAGGATCAAAGGCTTCTCCCGGCTTATTATGATACGATGCTGCTTCCTTCCTTCAGTCCATTTCATGACTCCATGTATATCATTTAAGCAGCACCATGACTGATGCATCACCAGCTGTGCTGCAACCCTACACGCGATTGTTCACTGCTCTCTGCCTGATCCTTGCCAATCCTTTCCCTCTGCTCACACTGTCTCCTCCTCATAGATTTTTATGAACACGTGGGAGTTATCTTCCTTTTTATACCTGCAAAAAACCACATTTTAAAGCGATTCCACTGCTCCCTCTTCCGTGATTCAGCAAGGCATGTTTTGTCGGGTGAGGTAATACTTACTAGATCATCCTGAATGCTTGAGAAGAGGGGGGACAAGCCACTCTGCAAGAGACTCAACAACCTTTCAGATTGAGTACAGTTCCCTTTAATTTCACTTCATTATATTAATCAGTTAAATAATTTCACAGAAAAGGTGATTGGTAGTTATGGGCGGAGGGGGATGATAGCGAGGGAAGAGAGAAGATCATTAACCGCTGTGGGACAGAGAAGAGGTAATTGCTGCCTGTGGAGTGTGAGGGGTTTGAACAGGTCTCTGCTGAATTGTAATTTTTTGTATCTAGTAACATAATGAATTTTAATTCCCAGATTCCTCTTGTAGGGTGCCTTTTTTAAAGGATGAGGACTAGCAGGTCAGAGATGAGGTAGATGCTTTTGTGGAAAATCTCCCCTCTCCCCCCTGTTAGCTGCTGTATTGCTCCCGAGTTCAGTCTGATGCAGGGTCATTGTTGGGCTTTGTTTTGTGGTTTACACAGGAGTCTCTGGCTTACTGGATAAAGCATGCTAAGTTTTGTGAGGAGAAAGTGGGATTTGGGTGTTTGATGACTCTTGACTTAGACATTTTCTGTTGGGGTTAAGGAAATACCACATTTTGTGTTTGCTTTTGTTGGTCTCTAACAGCCTTGTGTCTTGAGAGGTGGAAGTGCTTCAGGGAGAGAGTTCTGTGAGGATTTCTTTTAACACTAGGGTTTTTCTTCCCCTGTATAACCCAAATCTGTTGTGATTTCTTTCTTTTAAGTAACTTCTTCCAGTTACTAACTGTCACGTTTTAGTCCTGATCCATTTAACCACCTTCTGGAGCTTGGGCAGCTGCCTCCTAAACGTAGCAGCGTTGGAGGTAATTTGCTTTACTGCTCTTTGCCTGCAATAGTTGTTCCACAAGGAGATTCTACAAATATTTATGCTGACAACACTTTTCCTGCCTGTTTTTTGGTTTTAAGTGTTTGTCACTGGTCTGCTTTACCTTTCTTAATCATCTTGCTGTCTGCATTGTAAGGACCTTTAAACCATGCTCTTCCTTTCCATGTGTAACAGCTTTCTAGCATCTATTGACCTGATTTCAGATCTCTCTGGACCTCAGAGTTTGAGAGTGCTGTTTTCTTTTGTCTGTACCCTCCATCATTTGTCTGCTTCTGGTTTTTATTTAGCTGTAACAGAATGGTCTGACTCTAGTTTACATGGAAGTTGCTACAGAAAATACAAAAGAACAAACAAATTTTATCAGCCTCACTGTAGTCCTGACAGTGTTACACAAGTCACTCAGCTCTACAACAACAGAAACACAGCAGGATTGTGGCTTCACCCTGCCTTTCTCATGAACCAGTCCTAACATGTAGTGAAATGGTTTCATCTGCAGTGCCTGCGCTGCCCTTTCTGTGGCATGCTGAGCAGAATCCCACAATACTCCAACGGCAATTTTGGCACAGATTTGTACAATAGACTAACTTGGTGCTGATTTATACTTGATGCTTCGTTATAGTCATTACAAGATCTTATTTGCATGCTTGACATTTTAAAATATTGTGTTTGGAATGTGTTATTTATTTTGAGACCTTTAATAAGCAACCTCAGTCTAAGAGTTTAATTGTTACTGATAGCTAAGAGTATAATTACCTCAGTAAAATATCATGACTATATTAAGCAAATGGAAATTGTCTTCCAGAACAAAGTGAGTACAAGCCATTTTCCTTTGAAACAGCCTGTTCCATGTGGCCTGCTAATATCATCTGCTATTACAATTGCAGAATCTCTCTATAAAGAATGAATAAGGAGAGCTGAAATCAATATGTTTGGAGCAGAGGCTGTCTGTAGTAGTTTCGAAGCAGTGCACAAAGACCATTTGGAAGGAGGAAGTATCTTTAAACTAAACCAGAAAATATTACTGTTTCTCAGGTGAGATTTGCTGATTTCTCAGGCAGGATTAATGCATGTTTTCTGGCATGGGCTCCCAGACAACTGCATGCTGCTTTTCTTTTGCTTAGTTTTCTTTTTTTTTGACATTAGCTTCCTTACTGTGCCTGGTTTGGTCATAGGTTTGCTACTCACTTTTTTCACTCAATTAATAAAGTAGCAGAGTTGTTGAGTTCTCACTTCCTTATCCTGCTACAAAATGTCTTTTTAAAGCCTAAGAGTTCCCTTCTTTTTTGAATTTTCATTTTGCATCTGTTGAAGGAATTTCTGAAGCTGAGATGACTGAATCTGTTCACTGGCTGTGGGCACTGCAGATGTTTGGGAGCATGATCTGTCCTTCCCTCCACTGGATCCTCTCTAGGGAGATCGTTTTGCTCTTATAGAATCACAGAATGGTTTGGGTTGGAAGGGACCTTTAAAGGTCACCTAGTCCAACCCCGCTGCAGTGAGCAGGGACATCTTCAACCAGACATCAGGTTGCCTAGAGCCCCATCCAGCCTGACCTTGAATGTTTCCAGGGATGGGGCATCTACCACCTCTCTGGGCAACCTGGGCTGGTGTTTCACCACCCTCATTGTAAAAAATTTCTTCCTCATATCTAGTCTAAATCTACCCTTGATCTAGTGTTGCCCTAGTTCTTCACAGCTAGATAAATTTACCTTTTCACTGACTTTGGATATTCTACCTCTTTGTGTACCTGTATGGGTACCTGTAGGAATTTGTCCCACAGAGGCATGAAGGTGATAGGCTTTGTTAGAGTACAGCTTAGTCACCTGAGGGCTTTTGACATGGAAATAGTAAATGTTAGCTTCAAATGACCAGCCTGGAGGCAGAAGATGAATTGTCTCGTGGGCCTTGCTTCCCTTTCTCTTTTAGAAGCATGAAAGAGCTCATAAAAATTATCTTAGCAAATTTTTTGGGAATCAATTCTGTGTAATTCTTTCTTTTGCCTTTTTTATGTATCTGGTAAGCCTTGTAATGATAAAAATACGGTGTTCATTACTACCTTTGTATCTGATGCTTTTGAGGTGGAGGCACAAGGACAGACTGTATTCTTATTGATGTTATGTCTCACATAATTTCTATTTAAGCAAGGTGTTTAGAGATCTTTAAAATTTTTATAATAATTCAGAATATACAGCGAAGTTAAAAGTTATGTGTTATTTTATGAGGTATTTTTGAAGTGATCTTCTCCATAGGATACTGACTGGATTCTGCTTTGTCCTACCACTGCTAGATATTAATGCTCAATGCTAAGAGGTTAGATTATGAAAATTAGAAATATAGCCATAAAAGAATTTATTTGACCTTCAGTTCTCATATTTCTCTGAGAGAAAGGGCTGTAGGACTTCTGAAGGTAAAATATTCAATAAAAAGAAATTAGGTTAATCCAATGTTATGGCTGAGAATTTAAACTCACCCAGGTCAGGTAATTCAAAGTTATAGTTCCCTTGATGCATGTGCTGTAACATTTATTCCTTAGCTCCTCAGCCCTGAATTATGAAGGATGGTCGAGTGGATATGGCAGAGAAGCAAGTGGGAAGATGGATGGGTGGAATGAGGGAGTTATTGTTAAGGGAAGTCGGGCAGAACAAACCTCACTTCTGTGCCTCAGGAGGAGGAAAGGCGAACAGCAAGGGGTGGGTGGGTGAGGTAGCTGGGCATGGGCTTGGGTGGCATCCAAGGACAGGGGAAGGGACTTAAGAATTTTGAACAGCAGACTCTAAAATACTAGCTAGGATAAGCTGCACAAAAAGGACTTTTTGCACTTCTTTGTTCCTCAAATACTTATGGTTTGAAGGCATTAATATCTGTGCCTCTTAGAGTGGTGGTATTGCCACAAGAACTGCAGCTTTGAATCTCTGACTTCTCTCTGTTTTAATTCTCAGCTGTAAAACTGGATTAACTAGGTTTGCTTCAAATTGAATTGCAGTGGGGTTTTTTTAAGGGCTAGGAGAGAGAGATAATTAAGTAATTGCACAGTAGCTTATTTCAACATATGATGTTGAGCCTCTGGTAAGAACAGCTGCACTACTCAGACACCAGTCACTCAGAGCATCCTTTCAAATGAAGACCCAAAATCTTTATAAAACTGAAGGACTGTCTGGAGAATTAAGGAGTTTTGGATTGCTCCTGGCACAGTATCATGCAGTACTAACTATTTTGTTCAATGCATGTTCACAACATCTCAGGTCAAGCATTGCTTAAATTGATGAATACATTAGAAATCAAATGAGTTTTTCAAAGCATTGTGGAAATGGTCTGTGACCCATGATTTGTTGCATTGAGGAGAAATGAACTGTTCCCTATTTTATGAGCACATTTGCTCAGGTATTATTTCAGATAGAGACAAAAACATTAATAGAAACTATAGAAAATTTGAAGAATTGCTCTAGTTTCAGTTGATGAATTCTGATCAATGTCATGAGATTATTATATTAAGAGTTTCTTAATATAGAGGACATCTGCTATATTTTTTTTTCTTAGTGTTGTGTGGGACATCTAGCTCAGGAGTTGTGAAGAACTCTTAACTAAAAAGCAATTTGAGACAATGGGGGAACTGAGGCTTAATTTTCTCTCTATACGAATCCAGAGCCTCAGGATTTCTCCAGAAATATCACTACCTTTGTGAAGTCTGGAATTTGGAAGAGGATTAATAGGTAAGCAAAGTGTGAGCATGAGACAGGAAAATAAGATAAGCTTTTTACATCAAGATGGTGTTTAACTTTCTGTTAGGAGGACGAGAACTATTTTTGAGTCTTATGATTTTTAGAAGTTGTATGTACAAAGATCCTGCAATCCCATGGAGCATCCAAGCTGTTTTTTAAGTGTAGGGAAGCAGAACTAGAGCAATGCTTAAATATGTCCATCTGTAGTTGTGTCCACATCACCTTCCTTTCCTTGAGTAGTGAAGAAAAAGACTTGCCTAAGAATTCCAGCAAATGTGTCCCTTTGCTTGCTGCTGTCTTGGGTCCCTAAGAACTGGAATGTGCTAACTCCAGTGCCATACCATCCCAGGTCCTTGCTCCTGTATGCCATGCTGAGGGAAGCAGAGACTACACCCCACTTGGTCTTCTAGTCACTATAACTTTGGGTGCCACAAGACTGTGTGTAAGGAACTGGGTGGTTGAAATGAGAGTAATTGAAGGGGGGAGCATTTTTACACTGATCACATTTCTGCAAGTGCTTGAGAAGGTTTGTACTGATCTTGTGCCTAGGAGCTGCAAACACCTGGAGGGCTGGGTTTGACATTGATGGCCAATATTTTTCACAGAAATATTTGCATTCTGCTAATTTGCTGTGACAGCCCATGCTGTAACTGCAAGATCTGTGGTTTTGCTGCAGCTAAATACTCTTCCTCCCCTGCCATCCCTTTGCTCCACCAAGATGGGAGAACAGCTTCCTCTCTTCAGCTTTCTCCACCCTGCTGATGGCACTCTGAAGCTCACGTTTGCTTGTCCTGACTGCATGGAAAGTGCTGTAAAAACTAAATATAGAAAGAGTTGGATGACAGGACTCAGGGCTCACTGTCCTTGTGTGCATTTGAAGGAGAGATTCAGACTACAATGAGCAGCAGGTCCTAGGTAGAGCTTTGACCTACCTATGTAGCATGTAGGTTTGGATTGAGGTAAATGGAGTCCAGTGTACATGAAGCCTCATGGGCTCAAGCTCCATGATAATGCCTCCATGTCCCTCTGTGGGACAGTGCCAAGAACTCACTCCCCTTTCTGGGAGAGGAGATCCTCTTAATCCCTGCTCCCACACCCGTTCTCTGCCTCACACGTGATACAGCTAGGTCCAGGACTGACAGCTGGTTGTTATTGCTTACGTGGATGGGAGAGTAGCTGGGAAGACTAATTCTGTGCATTAAAACTTGATTAAATTAACAATAATCATGGATGTGAAATAACATTTCTTTCAGTATGTGCACACAGCATAGAGCTGTGTGCTTCTACAGGGCATGTACAAAACGAATTTGCAAAATGAGTGTGCAGTTCTCAAAATGATCTAGTATCTGAATTAGCAATTTAACTCTTCTTCTCCCCAGGTGCTGTTTTTTCAGACATATACATAAGCTGCAGAAATTTTATGTTTTGTGCATAAAACAGTAGTTCTACTATGTAAATAGTATTTTCAGCTTTACAGATAAAGGAACACTTTCTGGCTTTAAAAAATTAATTTTCTGTTGATAACATACTACCTTTGGAGACCAACTTTCCAGGTTGACATTTCTATTACATTAATTACAAAAGAAGAAAAGCTGTGTTTGTTTTGTCAGTGGGAAATGTCATTTGCAAAGTTATTGGAAAGCTGACCTTGTCAGAAGTGTTATTGCATTATCCCTCTGTGAGGGCCACCACAACTGAACGACAGGGAAAAAATGCAGAAATAAAAAAGCAATTTCAGGAAATATAATGAAATAAAACCAAAATGCCTTTTATCCCTCTCCAACGTGAAGATGTTTATTAAGATAGCATATGTAAGAGTTTGGTGCTGGGGGGAAAAAATGCTTGTGGACTGCTCTAGGTTGTTTTTTAAAAATAAAACCCACCGTGCATGAGAATTTTTGACCTTTTGCATGGAGTGAACGTGAACAAGTGGCAATACTTACTCCAGTAACATCCTTCTGACTTTGTTTTAACCCACTGTAATCCTGACCATCATCCTTCTCCCCTCTTTCTCATTCAGCACACAAGGCTGGGGGCGCTCAGCCTGCGCGGCCCAAAGCCCCTGTGCAGGGATGCAGTGGGGGTGACCTCTGCCACCACAGTGCTTGGAGGCTCTCCCTTGAAGCAGTTTCTTTCCTACCTCCAGTTCACTCTGCCAGTCCTTAAGTAAATCTCAGCTCTTCTCTTTACCTCTATCAAAATACCAAGCAACTCATCTGTTTGTTTTTCCTCTTCCCCTCCCAATTTAAAGCCACAAAACTGTTTGTTTTCTCTGAGCCATTACTTGTCCTCCCTAAACACCAAGGAACAGCAGCAGCTGCACGTTCCTCCTGCTTTTCCTCGTGTCCCATCCAGGCACAGCTTTGCTGAGCAGCCCTGTGGTGATTGCCTTCTGCAGGAGAGCTGTCTGCTTTCATATAAATAATCCTCTCTGCTTCTGAGCAGAAAAGTACCACTTAGTTTAGTGACCACTTCTTCTTTGAACATGTGAACTACAACAAGAGATGCTGAGTGCCTGACTCTACCTGTCACTGTGCTTCCTTCCTAGGGTGTGACTGTCACAGAGAAACAGTTCACAGGTAGCTCAGTGAGTTGTTTGTAATGGAGCATGTTCATCACACTCTAAAGGCTTTAAATGAAATCTTTTCCAACAAAGAAATGATTAAAAAACCCAAGAAAGCTATTTAACCTCCCTCCCCTTCCCCTTTTATGCTAGCCAGCGTGTTCCTTATGTAATATCTGTGCACATGAATTTGTCATGTGTGGTGTTAACCCAGGGCTATGTTTGTAGCCCTTGTGTTCCAATGTTGGCTTTTTACTTGCATAAAAGAGAAGAAAAAACTGCCAAATCCCTTGAAAATATCCCAAATAGGATGCTGAAGAGCTGTGAAGAATAGCCAGGTTTATAGTTTAACTCTCTAGAGGCATATGCAAGCTGGAGAATGTGAAACATATGTTCTAAATCTGATGTTTTCCTTCAGATAACACAAGTAAGCCAGAAACACAGACAGAAGTAATTAAATGTGCGTACCTTCCCTGCCTCACTTCCCTCCCTGCCCGGAGGTGGGGTGGTGAGCTCTGAGGTTCTGAGGGTCCTTCTGCTGCAGCTCTTGGCGCATCCTCTGCGACTTCAGTCGTGATCTCTGTTGGAGTTCGCTCCCTGACAGTAGGAACGATTTGATCCCGCTAAGGGACCAGCTAAAGTTGACTCCTACCAAAAATACCTCGCTGTCTGAGGAGGTTTTTTTTACGTTTCACCTAGCTAGGGTGAATTTGGCGTTTTCCTTGTCAGTGTTTATGTACTCACTACTTCTCCCTCTGCAGAGATAGTTTTTGTCTGATTGGTTTTCCTTCAAGGAGAGGGAGCAAGGATGTGGAATTGTTGCCCCTCATCAGCCAGCAGTTACACAGATTTAGTCTTAATGTCAGACTGCTCCAGTGAAGGAGGTGGATCTCTTAACTGCAGCCAAAACATCAAAGTACTCATTTCCAGTTGAATTAGCAGAAACAGCAGATAAAAGACTTATTGCTGACCCTGGCCCAGCATGCATGGGGTCATACTTTCTTTGCTTTATGGAGAATTCACTGTATTTGGGATGCTTTTCAGCTGACAGAACCTGTAAGCTGTTTCTCCTCTGCTGTGATTCTGCTCATGGATCATGGTTATGCCTCCATGGAAGTCAATGGATGCCCAGTGATCTGCATTAGAAGTTTTGATTTGTAATTAACTTGTAATATGTTGAAAGGAAGGCTAATAAAGTTAAATGTAAATTAGAGAGTTCACATTCTTCGTACAAATACCACTTAAGAAAAAATGGTATCTTCTCATTTTGCTGCATTGTTAAGATGTAACAAGTGAGATTGCTGCCCTCCCCAGGGAAAGCTTTGGGACTTTGGGTTTATTCATCCAGACCAGTGAGTTCTTTTTCCTTGCAAATTTTCCCCAAAGAAACAGTGATAAGAAACTCTGAGGGAAGGAATTGACTTGTTACATTGACTATCTTTTATTTTTTTTTTGTCTTGGGACTTGATCTGGAGTTAAATGTGTTATAAATATCTGAATATCAATGCTTGATAGACTTATGAGAGCTGTTAACACCTAATGAAAGTTAAATACTGTCTATTTTAGGAACCTGAATGACACTGTCACTCATATTTTAGCAGCACTTGATGTTTAGAGTTGCATTTTTCCTTCTGTCATTCCTGTGAGATAGAGAAGCAGCATTATCTCAGTTACAAAAGGCGGTGGGGAACTGAGATGCTTGGATGAAACGGCTGAAGATCTGAGCCCCAGTCAAACAGGAGTTCTGTGGAAGAGCTGTTAAATCTTTATTGCATCTCTTACTGAGAATATTGGAGTTTTATGGAGTCCCACAATGCAGACTGCAGTTTTCTGTGCCTTACCTGTGTGATAATGACCTTCCTTCAGATAGCAGGTCCTTTGCTGTAGCATGTGTGTATGTATTCCCTGGCACTGCCTGCTCCACTGTTCAGCATTTCACTCATTTTCTACATCTGCTGATTCTTGTCATATTCTGGAAGCATCTAGTATCATTTTGGTGAACCTGTATTAGTACAAGGATCTGATTTTCTCCTGGAGCCATGTTGCTGAAGTGGTTTTTGCTTGTGGAAGTTGTGGTCTGATTTATAGGTAAAGGCTGGAGTCCCTTCCCTCCTCTCTGCAGGCCATGTCTGGCCAGCATGTCCATCAGAATGTCATAGCTCCAAAGGGTGTCCAGACCTAGGAGACTGTGGTTTAGAAGCTGCTTGCATGCACACTGTGTGAAATCTGTTTGGTTTTTTCCTTCCACTTTGCATTAAGTTGCATTTGTGTGTGCTCAGTCTGCTTCTCAGCCTTTTCTCTTCCCTCATTATTACCTTTTTTTAGGTGCTCCAGAATGCCTTGCCCTTCTCTCTAGACTCTGCTAACATTAATATTTTATGTTGTCAGCACACATCTTGCTATTTGCCCCTGTTTTTCTACACTAATAAGTATCCTGAATGAAACTTCTGGCTCTAATCCCCAGTGCAGCTTGCTGCTAATTGCTTTCCATGGCAAGGAAAAATAGTGTGCTCCTCCGTTCACTGGCTTTTACCAACAGGTATTTGACTCTCACATAATGATTAAAACTGAGGGATGCTCAGTCATTTATATAGACTTTCAAAACCCTGGTTTGCTCTCCTGTGAGTTTTCTCAAAGAATTGTTAGCCAGTGCAGTTTAAATTACTTGAACAAAAGCTTATGCTTATCTATCTCTATTTTATCTTGTTACACTCAACTGAAAATGATGCTTTGTAATTCTGAACCTTCTCAACTAATTTTCTTAATGTTCAGGTGAACCTTCCTTGCCAATGACTCTAACTTCCCAGAAGAACCTTATCTCTTCTTTCGAAGCAGATAGGAGGATGTCTGCTGTCTAGTATCTCCAATACAATAGCCATTTTAAATGATAAATCATTTTATTCCTTTTGTCTGTTAACACCTTTGTTATTTTGGTCTTTGGTGAATATCTAGCTCTGAGATTATGATTATTATTATATCTTCTCCTTAATGCAGTTTAATTCTTGAAGCATTTAGTTGCCTCTGTCACAGTTCTCTGGTTAAAATACAGCAGAGGACCAGTGTTAATTCTTATCAGAGCCTGTATATTTGCTGGGTCAGAGTCAGAGTGCTGCAGCTCCAATCACTTGTACTTCTGATAGACTTGGAGAATTGCCCTATATACTCAGCTGTCCCTCTCTGTTTGGGGGTTTTAAGTTTTCATTTTGTTGACATTTGTCTACCTTTAAAATATAAATTATTATTGCTGCTTGTGGCTTTTATTCACTTGAAATTTTCCATTGTGTTTTACATTTACATGACTTTTCCTCACTTTATGCAAGCATCACAGCTTTTGTTTTGATGTTTGTCTCTTGATTTCCATCTCTATGAAACTGGTAATGTAAAAAAAAACTATCTATGGAGATTGGTAGATTTATTTTTCTTTCAAATTTTGATAAAGATTTGAGATACTCTTGCAAGTTCATGTATTGCAGCTAGCAATTTCTGAAGTGTTCATTGTCTTCTCCCTGTATGGGTGCCTGATATCCTGTGAGATTTAACACTGTTGCAATAAATAAACAAATCACTGTATTCCCAGGGAAAGAAAAGTGTAACTGGATCACAGTCACTGTCACTCCTGTCTATCTTGAAGATGAATCAGTTTGCTGAAATGTGCACCTGTGGGCAGTATGCAGATCAGGTAGTCTTCTCTATGATCAGACTGAGATTTCACATCTCTTACACCTTAGCTGGGTATTCATGGATTCTTTCCCTATCTTCCCCTTACTTAACATTTATTTTATTTTATTTTTTGAAATAAACTGTCTGGTTGATGGTTGCATACTTATTTAAAATGAAGCAATTAGATGGCAGATAATTTGAGAGGCCATAGTTCAGATATTATCAGTGCCAGGTATTCTTACCAGGTGGCCAAAGTGCAATATTTTAACTAATCGTGGATGTGATTATAATGTTTTAATGAAGTTATTCCAATTTCACCTTTTATTTGTCTTCATAGCTGCTAAGTGCACTTTTTATGGTGTTTCTCTCTACTGGAAAACTTAGATCAGATTAGAACATGACTTCTCAAAGCTGTGGGAACTAGTGCATAGTTTAAAGAGGATTAGTGATCAGTATGTATAAGGACTATTCTATGTAAGGTAAATCTTAGAAGGAACAGCTTCATCTTTAGTAATTTATGTATCAGTAGAGATTTCCTTCTTAATTCAGCTGGAATCTGTTGTGTTAAAGGTCATGTTATTGAAATTCATGCTTACATATTCATAAAAGCGTGTGTTCTTCTGAGTGTTATCGGTCACCAAGTTTTTGAAGTTGCCATGCTGGATATTTTCTGTGTCTTGTAGCACTGGAATCTGGTGTGATGAATGAAATGAAATGTCTGCTCTGGATATTACAGCATTAAAAAAATTAGGAGGGGGGATTGTGATGACATACAGTCTTCATACTTAGTGTAGTTCAAGTGGGACGAGAACATGAAGTTATAGGAATGGGAGAACGAGTTGTTGGGCTTGGGGAAGCAGGTCTATAGACAGTTATAGGCTGATGATATATAACAGACTTTCTCTGCTTAATGGTATGTCTGTGGTCTAGACACATTTGCCTTAATCCTGTGTCTTTATTCTTTGACTCCTCTAGGAATAGCAGACTTGTCAAGATATGGTTTTGTATTTCTCTTTTGCATTATTTTAATTGATGTTTGTTAAAACAGCTCTGTAGATATTGTGGAAATCTAGGCTGAAAAGGATGGGGGGAACCTGACTGTGGCAGATCGAAATTTATACCTTTCACCCTCTTGATAGATCTTTGGTTTCTGGCCTGGACTTAACAGTCCTATTCCTGCATTATGAAAGCTGGAGATTTGCCTAAAAGAAGCATCCCTTCTAGTTTGTCCTCTTTTTTTCAGCCTTTTTGGCCTTTTATGTCACCTCATCAGGTAGATTTTTGGGGTTCTTGTCCTTACATTACTGCCTGTTTATCTTGCATTGGTTTTAAAGTGTTAGCAAGGGAACAGGCTGCCAATGTCATTCCCTCCCATATCCCCCCTACTTTCCAAGCTCTTTATGCAGGTGGGTTTGTGCCACAGCCAGGGCTTTCCCTGATTTACCTGTTGGATACTCAGGGGTTCTACTGTTCCCTCCTTCAGCTCTGAAGGAACCCAGGGGACTGCGAGCCGACTCCTTGCATTCCTGGCCAGTGCGTGCTCTGAGTGCTCCCAGTCACTGCAGGGAACAAGATTTTTGTTGAGCTCTTTGGGGAATTTTATGGGTCAGCTCTCTGAGCCATTAGTGGCCTCAAAGTGGTGACTCCAAGGCATGGCTGGAACCAATGACCTTTCTGCAAGATTGGTCCTGGCTCCCATCAACCACCAGGATACCACTTCTGGAGCCAAGTCTAACCTGCTAGGTAAGAGTTACTTGAGAATCTTGTGTTGCCAAAGACTGTGGCACTGCATCTCCTTCCATTTATCCTTGGATTTTTTCCCCTCCCAAAATCTCTTTGAGATTTCCTGTAATAGAGGCTTTGGAAAATGTAAGTCATTGAGGAATGACTTCAGCTCACTCCTTTGTGGTCTGCCAGCCTTTTTGCCATTGAAGATTTGAAGGACCGTGTCCTACTATAGAGCTGTTTCATCATGTTTTCTAACAATGAAATTGCTTTGCTCTTCAACCTTGAGGATTTTGTGCTCACTACAGGCTGAGAAAGCAGACCAGAGGGCATAGCCATATAGCACAAACAGTATGGAAAGTAGAGGAGGCTGCTCGACGTCTATACGTGTGTCTGAGTGTGTGTGTGTGAGCTCTGGCACGCGCGCCCCGGGCGCGGGGACTGGCTGTCAGATGGGTGTGAAGTGCATCATTGTCTTGCTTATGGCATCTCTTTGTTTGCCATCCAGAGTGGGACTAATGACAGCTCTGGTAATGCCAGATGGCAGTCACCAGTCATCATTTAATAGCAGAAAAATGTCTAAATATTGTCTCTAAAATGGGTTTGTTCATTCTTTCTCCTCATTCTAGCCTGGCAGTGATACGCAGCACTTAGGGACCTCCTAAGAAGATCCCGTGTAGAAAACTGTCAGAACAGATTGCTGTATGGATTTTCAGAGGATTAAAGTTAATTAAAGAGCTCTTCCTTGCCTTTCATTTCCTCCTATCTGCCAGCTATTTACATGCTAATGTAGGGCCTGCCAGGGAGAATAGGAGAAGTGTCAGCATTGGGCATGTTATCACACATGGAAACAGTAGAAAATAATGAGATGAGCAATATATATGTGTGTGCGTGTGTAGCTTGACAACCAAAAGTCAGCAGCACTGCTTTTTGCATATTTTCAGTAGTGTGTGATCTTACTGAATATAATTCACTCTATTACATTTCACACTGCATAATTTAATACTTCATTCACTATAGTATCTTTACATAAGCAGTTTTATAAATAGACAGATTTAAGTATTTTTTTTTTGTCTGCCTTGTTCTAAAGAGGAAACTTCTTTTCTGCAGAAGTAATGAGTAATTTTACTAGGAGTACAAACCCAGGAACAGAGATTGTGGTGGGGACTGGTGTCTACTCTTGGCTTCTCTTGGAATGATTAAGCAGAGTAGGTGCTTGGCGTGTAAGCAAACCGAGAGTGGATGTAATAGTTTTCTGCTCCAGTTGCATTATTATTTGCCCATTCCATTTTAATATTATTTCAGAGGATTATTTTCTTGTGTAGTTTTTCAATATCTTCCATTTTAACACTTTATTAAAGCCACTATATAACAGATGAAATAAAATTGATCCCAGGTTACGTTTGAAGAGGGAGTTTAATGCTTTAGGAAAATTAGAAGCTTTGCTGTCTGTGTTTTTAAAGAAAACTATCAGAAACATCAGTACCACTGAGCATAGGTAAAGAGTTTTTTTCAGCTGCTGAAGGTAGTCCAGATAGTTTGAGGGTATTGAAGGTAATTAAGCTTCAAAGGACCAAGGGCAGTCAAAGAGATTTGTTTCCTGCAGCTTTTTGTTCCCCAGTGTGCAAGTGAAATACAAAGTGACTAGCTTAGCAAAACAAGACATGCTCTCTTACCGTGGGCTGCCGTTGAGGCCAGAGTCCCTGTTTCATGTGACCTTTGTGAAACATCTATTTGACATTAGTCTTTTTCTTCATTTTAGTCTTTTGTGGTTTTCCTAGTGGAAAACATGATGGTCTTACTCTGAGATGTCAGCTGGCTGTTCTTTGGGCTTGAAAATCAATGTGACATTTTGTGGGAGTGTTAAAGATGAGGGAGGGGGAAATACCTTTAGGAGACTTGGTTGGGGACAGGCAGGGGGAGGAGGTCATCCACACTGAAAAGTCATGAGTGATCCCCTGCATGCTTATGACTTTGTAGCACAGCTTTCTCAACAGATGCTGTGAAAGGGATGTCAAGCGAGAGATGCCCTGAGATTTTGGTGTTTGAGGTTTTTTTTCTTGTAATTGGTACTCCAAATCCTCTGCTTAGAGAGGTTGGTGGGGCTGACCAAGATGAACTGCTGCCATGCCATAAGCCTAAGGCTGAACTTCTCCCTATTGAGGCTCTGCTAATGTCATCTGAGCTACACCAGGGGCAAATGTTGTCCCTAGTGTCTAGATATTGCTAAAGGCTTCTTACCCAGACCCATAGAGATCTGAGTAATTCAGAGTAACATGTTCTACTTGTCTCCTCATAGCAGAGGAAAACAATATTGTTTCAGTATCTCTGCTGACTAAATCCTATTGCTGTGTGTGGCTGGGGGAATGTGATATGGTTGCCAGCAGAAAAGACGTTGAGCACTCAGGTTTTATTGAAGATGGGTGATGAATGTGTGGTAGTCACAAATAAAGGAGCCACACATGGGGCAGAGAGCTACTCTCAATCTTTTCCTAGCAGTGGTACAAGTGTGTGTGTCTGTAGGTAACATATGCACTTTCTCCATTTCATCCATGTTTTACTTCGTATGAAGGAGGTTTTTATTTTGTATATCACATGTATTTCTTCACTTGTATCTTGCCACATGCTCAAAGGTTTTTTTTTCCTATGTTCTGTTGTTGTAGAAAGAGATCCAGACCTTTTTTGCTGTCTAACAAATGCTCTTTTTATTCAGTCAAAACAGTTGGTCTATTTTGAGACTTTATTGGAGCCACATCATGCAGTACACTCTGTCTTACTAAATAATTCAGTTTGGAGCTACTGCTTGGAAGGGAGTAATGATAACCCCTTGGGGGTAGGTCTAGTCACCAGGACTAGAGTGGAGTCTACTCAACACCAAATTTGTAAGGTCCCACAGTGCAGAAGTGCTCCCCCAAGCTGATGCCTTTATTTCCTTCCCTCATGGAAGCTTCTCTGTACTGGTTGAATGCAATGAATGACAATAGTGGTATTGAGGGGCAAGAAGTGATGCACAGCACTTAGTCTTATATACATATATAAAAATATATTATATATACAAAAATGTTAAAAATTGGTAAATGAAAGTGCTAAAGAGGTCTGATTCAATGAGACAGTGTTTTCTGTGCATTAGCTTTCACGAATGGCTCTGATGATAGTAAAGAGAGGTCAGAGGCTCTGTCCTTGCATCTGTGGACGTTGCAAAGAAAACTCAGATGCTCACAGCACCTTTTCCATTAGTGTGTTTTCCTGTCTTCAGCACAGATGACCCCTGGATATGCGATAGCTCTTAATACATTTTGAAAATCTCTCTCCCATAATTAACTTCTGATGGAATAAAACACAAGGCCACGGGGGTTGTAGATTCAAAGAGACAGTTCAACAGGTTTTGAAAAAGATATGTAGAAGTCTTCCTGCCATTCATGTACTTAAGCTTAATTATTTTGAATTAATTATAAGGTCTTGAGCACAGCTGTGTAACAAGCCCTATGTTGTCCCTCAGCAATAGCAACTTTTTAAAGCCCTCTTCAGATGGATCCTAGCCAAGCACAGCGTTCTTCTTTCCTGCTGTTTGCCAGCATGGCCCGTGCTAGCCTACGGGATGTTGCAGCCTCTGCATCAGAGCAGCTCCCATCCACATCATCAGAGAAAGGCTGATGAGACTCAAGCCTCTTGCTCAGTCAACGTGCTGCCTGTTAGCATCAGATTAACCTCTCTAGCCCTATGAAGTTTAAACAAAATCTGTCTGCTCTCCCCACCCTCTCTACCACCTCCAGCCTTCCTGCTTCACTGATGCAAAGTGCAGAACCCGTGGTGACAATGAGGTTCATCTGCGGCACGCCCAAGAGGCACAGGTTGTGACTGTTAATTAATGATTCCAGTCCTGTGCAACAACTAGTCTGATGACATGTCAGTCTGTGCAGAAGACTCTTGGTAGACTTTGAAGCAAGCATGCAGAAACATCCTATTTTCAGCTGTACATATTTTTTTCCCCAGAATTACTTCACCATGGCACTGCTCTAAATATGTCTTGTGAGATAAGCTTTAAATCCTACTTGGGCAAAGTTTATTAAAAATTAACATTTGCATGGGGAGTTATAGAAAAGAATAGGACCTTCATTAGCTTAAAATCATCCAAAGTACAAAATAATATTGAATTGCTCTCCACTGGTCCAGACTAGGAACACTCTTACTGCCTGCCAAATCTTGAAGCCCAGAAATTGTCAGCATCAATAACATCCAAAAAGCCACATTACAAACTGCACCTCTATCCCCAGGGGTCTGAGAAAACGAGCCACTACCAATGGGCGAAACAGCCTGAAATCATTGGCATGGGATATTAGCTGTCACACCTCTTCAGATACGGTGTAGATTGTGTCATGTTACTGAAATCAGGGGCTGGTTTGAGTGGGGATTCATGGTTTTGTCTCAAATGGCTTTTTCGTGGTCTTTCCCCAAACTGGGCTCACATTCCTGCACCCTGCTCTCTGACTTTAATTTAGTAATACTTAGAACTGGAGCACACTGGCCTTGCTGAGGGTATAAAGCAGAGCCCAGGCTGTACTTTTGCTTTACCTGGATGTGCGTGCAGAGCAGTGAATATGTGAGCTGGATTGCTCTGTGTTCTGGACACCCCTGAGGTCCTCCTGCACATCACAACGCTGTTCTGCTCCTCAGGAGGGAAAATCATGCAGTGTTCAGTAGACATAAAGCCCAAAACTAACTGCTCTGGTAGTTGATGATGTTTGGAAGTGAAATGTCAATGCAGATGATAGTTTGATACGGTTTTGCTTTATGGAAGTTCACACTTGGACCAAAGTAACCCATGGGCCAGATAATGCTGGTTTAGCCTGACTGAGGATGTATCCCAATGACAGCGATTCTGATCTCCAGCCTTGACAGAAGTTAGAGGAAAGCAGACTAACAGTATAGATGCTGAAATACAAATAGGATGAGAAAGTTCCATTGTACAATCTCTAGGGAGAACATCAATTTTCATACAAATCTAGGACAGATGAGGAACACATCCTTTCCCATACTCCTTTTTTATTGGGGCTGCATATTACTTGCCTGTACCTTGCTGCATTTAATCTGTTGTGATTCCCCTAAATGTCTCTCTCCATCATATTCACCTTCCCATGGGCTGCAAGTCACCAGCATGTGTGGCTTTGTGTTAATTTGTCCCAGTTCACAGGCATAACATCATTAGTGCAATAACGCTGCTGCTGTAATTACTGTGGGATTTGCACGCAGCAGTGTGCTGTTGCATTGCGATGTACCTACTCTTTAATCTACGTGGGCCATCTGCTTTATTTTTTAACTAAAAGTTGTTTTGTCTCTGCTTTGGAAGAGTGAATCTGTTGCTCCTAATCTTCTCTGTGTAGAAAAACATTGCAGCTAGGATAAATTAAATCTCTATTTGATAGATCGTGCTCATTTTTGTAAGACTTCTTCCAGGTCGTGCCCTCTGGTTTTGCTGTGCACAAGTTTTTGCACTCTTCTGTGGCTGCAGGGACATTCAGGTCAGAATTTTGATAGGACTACTTCATAATCTAGAGAACTCTTGACCACTGTAAGTCTGACAAGTTCAAACACAGTGTACAGTCCTGCTGTTGGCTCTGTAGTGAAGATATCCCAATACGTTTGAAAGATGTTATCCCATGACAGCCCTGCAAGTAATAACCTTTTAAAGCCCCATTCAAGTAAGCATGGTATATTGTGCAACAAAGCACTCTGACTTCTGTCTAAGTCAGAGCTGTCTTGCATCTTTTACTACTACTTACTGCATCAAAAATAGTGAATTGTTGGACACATCAGGTCAAAGACCTGAGTTTCTGCAAATCTTCTGTTGAGGGCTGTCTTCTCCCCTTTTGCCTTTCTTTTCCCAGGACTTCTCCAGGATTAAACAGATCAGCTCGTTGTCATGAGCTGGTTCCCTAACCTTGGGCAGTGCTCTGGCATAGAAGTAGATTGTTTAAGTGGGATGGAGCATTGACTTTGCTGTTAGAGAAAGCTTTCTTTTATTTCCCAGAAAGACTCACCCATTATATGATGATTTTGACAGGTATTTTTTGGTGTGGTCGAACTGGGATGACTTTGGATGCTTTAGAGGCATTAAAATAAGATTGTAAAATAAGAGCAGTGGGGATCAGGCATCATGTGTCACTTTTCTGCTCTTTTGAAAGAATTCATAGCCTAGTTTTACTGTAAAGTGGGTTTTGTTGTTGTCATCTTATATGCCTTTTAAAATGTTCCTGTTGCAAATAAGTGAGGGCTACAGTGATCCATGACTCAAAGAATATAAAATGAGAAAAATACACTTTCTTAGGTCTGTTGACAATTTTTTTTTTTTTTTGTGCTGGGAACATTATTTCTACATGAGCCTATATCTCCTTACCACTAGAAGTTGTTGCAGTCAGTTCCGAGACAATGAAATAGTGGCATGAAATCAGGCAGTTTGCATCTTGGTTTTGTTAAAAGAATTAAAAAAAAAAACATTATTTCTCCTAAGATGTTTTGGAGTAGAACAATCATTTAGAAAATGAAAAGATCCTTTGTCTAGGAGGCTCTTCTGTTTCATTCTTTAATCTAAGCAGCTGTCTTTCTCCTTCCCTGTGGGAAGTTGTGGTGGGTAAATAACATGGAAATTCATTTGATGATGGAGACATTCGAGGTTGGCATGGACAATTAATTTGTTATTAGACAGAATTAATTTTATTTGATCCTTACATGGTTCTGTTGCTGCATATAAATTCAGCAGCTTGACGAGTTAGCCTGCAGATGCAGCTCTGTTCAGTCTTGCTGAAGGATGGCTTTTTTCCGGCTGTGAGATCAGGAGTGGCTTCTTTCCTCGCCTATGTGTGAAGTGCAGACTACAGGGATGTCTTTGACTTTGTGCTGCTGGAAGTGATTTCTGGGTTTGTGACCTAAAACTTGTACTTTTCCACTTGATGAGCAGCCTATCCAACATGTTGCTGTGAAAGGGGAGATCTCCCTTCCTTCTCCCCTTCCCAAGGTAAATGCTCTGATCATTTTATTTGCTCAGAACTGGTTTGAAAATGAAGTTTCTGAAGCTAAGTCAGCAGAAAACTAACTCCAGAAGAAAGTGAGAAGCTTTTTGCTTGTGAATGGTTTCTTTGTGTGAGTTTCTTTGCTCATATGAGGGACAGGGGAAAGTATCAGTGGCTAGAGGTGGAACTGTTGATTTTCATCTCCAGAGGGATGATGTCCTTGCAGTGTCACAAAGCAGCACCTTCATATTTCCTCTTTTATTCCTACAATTCAAAGCCATATTTTGGTTGATTCTGGTAGGTACTGATCCTTTTTTCTGAAAAAATAGTTAGAAAGGAATTAGACCTCCCTCCATCTTTCATGACTTTGGCATGTCAAGAATTTGGAGCATGTGTAACAGGAAAGCTTTGGGAATGTTCACACTTGTTAACATCTCTGCTTTCCTTTACTGTTTCTTTCTGTTTTTGCCTTTCTCTGGTGTGACTTCAGGAAAGGCAGCATCTCAGAAGTGGTAATCCTTTCCTAAACTGAACTGGTGCATAGTTGATAAACACTTTTTTTGTTGGTTTTGTTTGTTTTGTTTTGTTTTTGATAAGAGTGACCTATTCATGAGGAAAATCCCCAGAGAGAGACTTGAAAGATATCTGTGTTTTAGCCCAGTTCTTCTAAGCTGCCATTCAACCACAAGCACTTCATCTTGCTGAGCATCAGTTTTCCCTTCTGGAAAATGGAGTTGGTGATGCTCAACTTCCATAATAGGCTGCTTTTAAGATTGACTGCTGAAAGTGCAGCATAAAAACCTAAAAGTAGTCCTACATATTTATACAGTTAAGCAGTAGAGTTCCATGAACAAGTTACTTACAACAGCGTCCTCATAAGGCTTTTGCATGTATTATACCGCGTTTTTCCTCGTGCTTCTCTCCTGTCTTAATTGTCTCTGCTCCAGTTTTCCCCAGACTGGAGAGTCTCTTGCTTGTGCTGGATTGGCAAACTGAAGATAAAAGTTTCTGAAAATGAGACCAAGGACAAAAGCAGGGAGAATGTTCAACTCAGAACTGTAAAGGAATACGTGAATGTGTTAAAAAGGGTACCAAATTCAATTATTTTCGTTAACTGGTGAGATCAGAAGAGGAATCAATTATAATGTGCAGATATCTCTCTTTGTGAGCTGCATGGTGAAAACTTCAATTGCATTTACGTTTTAAAGTCGACGTGTCTGGAGACAGCATTGTTTCAGTAGATATGAACAAGGAAGAGACTAATGCCATCTCTAAGTGGCAATGAAATATGAAACTTGCACCTCTTGACGGTAATCTTTTCCATTTAAAAAGCAAATTGGAGAAATGCAGTTTAACTATTCCCACAATAAGTACAAAAGCAGGAGAAATGAAGGAATAAAATCGCACCTCTTGGAGAAATTCAAGGCTAAGCTTGGCATACATTGTTGGAGATGATTTAACAGTAATTAAATAATTTCTGACACAGGGTAAGATTGTAGATGAGAAGAAAGGAAAAAAACAGTAAGTTTCTGAGTATCCATTAGAATGCCAGACCGTTAGCAAGCTTAGTTGGAGAGCAGAGTGAGAGTGAGCATTAGTGATGAGGAACTGTCCTCCCCTTTCAGCGAGCTCCAGGTCCACACTAAGCCACTGCTTGATGATTGCTTTAACCACCCAGCACAGACAGGCTGTCATTCCTTGGCTGCTCCTCACGGCTGTTTAAAGCATTCTGGTAACAGACACAGTAGAGAAGAAAACAGTTTTCTTAACGTTGAAGGCAGAAGTAAGCCCAGCTTGTACGTGTTTCCCATCTCCCACCACACCGGTGAGGTTCTCACCTGTTGGCACTTGCTGAGCCCCACGTGAGCGATGCCCACGCAGGCGTGTGCCCATCCCTGGTGCTGTGGGTTCTCCAGCCACCAGTGAATGCTATCAGAGATGACCCCCGTGCCTCAGTCTGTGCAAACCTTACAGAAGAACTTTCCTCGCAGCCGCCGTTTGCTGCGCGATGCCGTGCGCCTCGGGCTGTGCTGGTGCGCAAACAACACGGCGCTTATAAATAATCCCACGTTATTTATAACACACTCCTGTGGTGTTACAAATAACAGCTGTATCAGTTACACACTGATCATTCAAACAGGAGAATTTAAAACCACTTCAGAGACCCCCTGTTTCTTCGTGTGGCTAGTGAAAAAGAAATTGCTGTTTGGAGCACTGGGGGAGTGGCTTTGTTTTTCCCTTTGCTGTTTGTGCGAGTGGGTTAAATTGTCTGATAACTTCAATTCTAAGCTTTTGAAGTATTTTTATTGTAAAAAATATTCTTTAAGTGTGAAATATATATGTTTGAAGTGCAGGAATGTTGAATTTAGAGAAGAATGATAGTGTTCAACTCAATTCAGTGACTGATATTAAAGAGGTAATTACATATGATTTGTGAAATAGAGAGAGCAACCTCTGCAGAGTATGATACCTGCAGGGTTTAACAGCACACTCTCTGATCTGAGCTAATAAGAGCGATATCTAATATTAGGAGTTTGCCTTCTCACAAAAACCCATTAGTGTGGCCGGGTGAGGATGGTGCGTGTGATGCAGAAAGTGAGCAGCTGTTTGCCTGTTGGTACCACTGGAGGAGGCAGGGGGAAGCTCTCTCTAAAAAGTTCATTTGTTCTGCTACTCTTTTTTTGTTTATAGTATTAAACTGTTGATAAAGAAAAAGGTGTTTGAATAGGGATGTTCTTTGAGAAGCCTATAAACTTCAGCTGTCGATTAATTCCTTTGTTTGCTTGTGTTCCTCTGAAAAATTTTCAAATTTTGTGTACAGTTTCTTTTTCTTTTGAGATGAAAACTTCAGAGCTACCTAGTTTTCAAGCTATTTATTCTTTTTGTGTCTTCCTCCTTCATACATGTTTATCTGATAGTATTTTTTTCCCTTCCTTTTTCACACATCCAAAACCTAAGCACAATTACAGTTTCTCTTCTGTGTCCCACGGAGAAACAGGATTTTACACCATCTATGCCACAGGCTTGATGAGGAGGGATTTTCAATTAGTGCTATACTTGGTTTTAAATTCAAAGCTTCTAGGGATTGGTGTGAAAATTAGGTATATGGGGTAAGCTGTGGGATGTGTGAGTTCAGAAGATCCATAAAATCTGGGGCTTGAGCCAGTATTAGACCAAAGACATTTCTTCCCTGCTTTGATTTTTAGTGTGGCTCTGTGACTCTTCTGCATTTTTCTTTGTGATGGCTGGCCCTGAGTTTTCAATTACAAAATGATTTCTTGTCCTTAATCCCCATCTCATTCATATCCTGGCTCTCCTTCCGGTCTCTGTGTGAGTTACTACAGAAGTTCTGGCTCAGTTTCTGAAGACAAATGGATATTTATTAACCATCTAGAGAAATGGTAAAAAGCAAGAGGAAAGAGTGAAGAATTACACTAGTGAATACTGCAGAGAAACATATCTTCAAATATGTAAAAGACTGCTCTAGAGGAAAAGGTAATAAATTTTTGTCTAGTATTGTGCTTATAGGCTTAGGAGATCATTTCTAGCAGACATTTTCTGTTCTGCTCTTTCTCCCCAGACGCTGCCCCAGCAGCTCAGAGTACAGACAGGACTGATGGCCTGTGCTTTGCCCTCTCCTCCCTCCATGACCACAGCTCCTCAGTGTCCTGCTGCCTTGGACTGAGGCAGAAATACAAATGACAGAGCCTGTGAGCCAGCCTGGTCTTGGCAAGTGAGCATGAGGTGGATGGGATCAGTATTTCTCAGAATGGAGCTCTGTGTTTGTGGTCAGTGAGATACATGCCATTGTGAAATGCTTTTTCTATTGAGATCATTAGAAGGTCCATCTGTATTTCACAGGTACCTCAACTGCTTCTACCTTCTGCATCATGTTTCAGAAATGCCACTAGAGAATATTACGTGATGATCTAATACAGAATGTGCTCAGAAATTAAAGACTTCTAAAGATACAGCAATAGTATTTTCGTCACATATACCCATTTTATTATGTATATCTGGAGCCAGTCTGATTTGCTCATGTTCAACTAATTGCTTTTTCTCTAATTTACTTCTTGACTTAAGTGAGTATTAGTCATAAACTGTTTCATTAGTAACTAATTTGATTCAGGGAAAAAAATTGAAAAGAGTTGACATATGCTGTAAAATTTGCACTACTTCTTCCATGAACTTGAGGCAGGTGTTTTGCACAAGAAGTCTTTTGCGTAGCCTTGATTGTTGATTTTGTTTGTGTGTGTGTTTAGCATCCTTGATGTGTACAGGAAGACAGAGGCAGAAACTTGTCACTTGCTGCTTTTGGGATACTTCTTACCCTGAATAAGCTGAAGAGACCTAGCAAATTACTAATCATGGGTAGCATCTTTGAGACTGCACTGAGAAAGACCATACAGTACAGACCAATACATTTTTTAATGTGGCTGATCTCATATACATTGTTATTAGAAGTGAAATGATAGGGAGAAGTCTGAAAAATACTAGTTGCAAGTGAAACAGGAACAGCTTTTTAGCATAAGTTGAGAAGAGGATTGTGAAGTGGTCGTAAATTGTGTCTGAATGATTTGTTCTTGATACTGTTTGTCTTCCCTTCACTTCTAAACTAACCTTTTTTCTGGTGATAATGAGTAATTTTATGTTGATTGTGGAGGGTTTTTTGAACAACCTAAGCTGGATGGTAAGAATGCTGTTAATTTAAAACTACTCCTGAGAGAAGTGAACAAGGAAAATAACAGGATCACAGCCCTAGACTTCAGGAGAGCAGAGTTTGATCTGTTCATGAGCCTGCTTGGAAGAATCCCATGGAGTATGCTCCTGGAGGTAAGGTGGATCCAGGAGAGCTGCGGAGGTTGGGGTAGATGATCTCCATTGCAGCTTTCAAACCTCAACGGAGGTGCAAGTGAGTCTATTGCTGATAACAGACTCTATTCAAATAGTGTCATCTCATATAGCATTCGTTGGTAAGATAAAGCTGTATTTGAGAAAGATGGTACCAAATCAGGAGAGTACTGGCCAGGCTCATTGTAAAAGCACTTAGAAAGGCAGTTTGCTAAATAATATAATGGTATGTCACACATGGAAGCAGAAGAACCAAACATAGCAACAGATAGGCGATTTCATTTTAAACTTAAAAATTTTATTTAGAATAATAAAAATAGCTCTGGTAGTATTTCCTTGCACATCACAATGGACTTTTTTTCCAGAGATGGTACAAATTTAGTGATGAACGTTGTACACCTAACAACTTGTGCAAATGGAGCTGTTCTCACCTTTTTGTCTTCTTGAGGACTGACTTGATTGCAAAGTAAAAATTCTGTAATTCTGCCTCTGGTGGATTGAGTGTCCTTTTGATTGTCTTTCTGGTATGTGGAACATAGGAAAGACTAAATTTCATCAAGTTACCTAGAAAGTTCTACATCATGGGTGCATGGGTGCATTGCAGTATGGAAGTAGGAGTTCATCATTAGCTGCCTACTATTTACCTGCTCTTTTCATGATGTTGTGTGGCAGGGACAGACTTCTTTCCTCTGTTACTGTGTTATTCTTTTTGACCATAATTTCTGTGGTTATACCATATTCTATTTCCTTTAATGAAGTTCTGCCTGGAAGTAGAAAAGCTGCTAGTCCATTTTGTTGTACAATATGTGGCAGTTCATTAGTATGAAAGCAAACTGATGATTTTAACGAATCTACAAAGTAGATTTTTTTTATACTGTGGTTCTGCTCTTTATTGCTATGTGGTTTTGTTGGAAATAAAATGTAAATAAATAGGAGTGTGCATTTGTGGTCAAATATTAATTAAAAGACTTGAATGTTTTGGTTTTATGCATTTAATCATTATTCTCTTTCAGATATATATAACAAATATATTTCCTAAGAATGTTTTTCTTCTGGTAAACTGATTTTTGCACTTGTTTTTAATGAAGCATGACTTCAGTGCTTCACGTTTTGTCTAATGGTTTGAGCATAACATTCTTGATGTCAGTGCAGTTTTGAGGAAAGATTTTGTTGACTTAATATTGCAGAGGCAGTGGAGGGAGAACAAAGAAAGGAACGTCTTGTCTGCGTGAATTAACCAGCACTCTGGTGACACTGTGAAAGGAAGGTGTTTGCTGAGTGGCAGTGAATATTACTGTTAGGTCTACTAACTTGTAGGCTATTTTAAGGTAATAGTTTCATTTCTGAAGTGTTTAAAATTTGAGGAAATCTGTGTATGTGGGCTGTTGTCACATGAGCTTGAGGTTGGTTCTTAGGTGTAGACACGTATCTTCTTCTGTTCTCTGCTAGGTGTGTTTGAGGAGGTTATTGCCTGCCATGTTCCCAAACTGCAGATCACTGGGCTTTTACCATCCCCTGGCTCAGCAGCTTTTGGGACAACATCTTGTCCTGCTTCTCTGGTGATGGGCTGAGCGTTCTGAAGTTGTTGAGCAGTAGGTGTTTGCCAACCCGTGTAGTTGTCCCTGAGTGCAGCTGGGGGGTCCTCACACACAGGGATGTGCCAGTGGAGTGGGTCTGTGGGTAGCTTGGATGTGAAAGAGCTTGGTGGGCAGGAAATGTGGAGATCATGAGCTCTTTAGCCAGCCAGGAGCTGGGTAAGGGCACACCAGTGCTCACACAGAGAGGCAGGGAAGGGACCAGTGCCTCGCAGCGCATCTTCACTGTTTCTCTTCATTTATTCCTCATCAACCCACTTCAGCTAAGGATGCTGCAGAATGACAGCAACAGTCAGAAACGGGGGATGAGAGTGTGAAAGACTAGGAAAGCAGTTATGCTGGAAAACTGAAGGTTGGACTTGTTTACCTTAAAAAGTAGTTGAATAAGAGATGACAAGTTGAAAGCGTAGAGTCTAATGAATGAATGGTTTAGAGAAGTTGTTTGGGAGCTGTTGTTTTCCCTGTCTGTATAATGCAAGAACAAAGGTGTTCAATGAAGCTGAAAGGTGGCAAATTAAAAACTGATAAAAGAAAATACATTTTCAAGCAATGAGAAAAGCAATGGGATTCGTTTCCGTCAGAAAACTGCCAAGGTCAGGAATTTATTGGAGTTCAGAAAGAGACTGGATATTTATATGATCAATAAAAGTATCCAGAGGAGTTGTCAATGGGAGCTCCTTTTCAAAAGTATATATTAAATGTCATTTTCTGTGGAGTTGGGAAGCCCAAGGTGAAAGTGTGACTGGAATGGTGGTAAAGCACCATGACCTTGTACCTCCCTGGTGTGGTCCTTGTACCTGGTTCTTAAGCATCTGATTTTGCTGGCTCTGAGGAGGGACAGAATCCCAGGAGAGGTGGCTCATGGTCTTCTCTACCAGCCTGCACTGACACTTATATGGGATTGGAGTGCCAGCATGTGACAAACCTCTGCTTGGGGTGGCACATTTTCTTTTTTAAATGCTGAAAACTTTTTCAGAAATGCAGTTCACGAGGTTAAAGAGCAGCTGAGCTACTTGCTGTCTGAGAGCAAACCCTGAAGATGACTCCTGATTAAGCTAATGAGATGTGTTGTGTGGGTGTTGTCTGAACTGTGCTCTGGGCTGAAAGAATAAAATCATCTTTAAAAAGTTGGGGAAGTGTTGCTTGGTGCAGTTTGGTTTTTTTTTTTACATTTTTAGTTGGCTTATATACTCAAAAGTGTTAAAATGATCATTTATATTTTCAAAGGGTACAAGTTAAAACATGTAGCCCACATTGTGTGGGTAATGTGAACCTATGTTGTGTAATGTGAAATTAGTATTTTGACCACATTCAAGTAAATAATAGAATTTTAGTTTAAAGTGATGGCTTATTATGGCTTTGTCCTAGATAAATCATTGGCTGTCGTTTAAGCTAGCCCAGTTTTACTGCTGGGAGCATGGCTTGGGTGGGAAATGACCCTTTATGGTTATGATCATTTCAAGAATAATATGTTTATGTATCCTTTTGCCTTATGGATGGCTTATGTAGTGTGGAAGTTGCACACTGTGTTTCATGTACTTAAGAAGGTACTTCATGGTTTTTGGTCAACAACTTGAGTGCCAGGGTTGGGTAGGCACTTGCATTTGGTATTGGGGGATTTTTGCCCTCTATATTCTGCATCAGGGTGGGTCTATAAATACTGTGAGCTTCTGGGCAGTTCCCTAATAGTTATGGGACAGTAACTGAAGGAAGTTTCAAACAGTTGTTCTAGATAAATGAAAACTCTTTAGCCCCAACATAGAAATGGCAGAAAGGCCTTTTGTGTATGTCCTGGTTTTGAGCTGGAACAGAGCTGGGTTTCTTTTTAGTAGCTGGAATAGAGCTGTGTTTGGCTTTCATCTGGGATTTGTGATGAGAGGAACACTGAGAACACACCAGTGTTTGCATTTTTGTCACTGAAAGTGAAGGACTTTGTGTTTTGTCAGTCTACAAGTGCAAGATCTAAGGAGTTGAGGTATTTTTAAATTAATAAGCTAAATTGGCATTTGGCTCTGCCAATGGGCTATTCCACATCATATCACGTCATGTCCAGTGTATTAATGAGGGGCTCTCCCTCTCTGGCTCTCTCTGGCTCTCGCTCTGGCTCTCGCTCTCCCGGGATTGCAGTTTCGGTTCGGGATTGTGGCTCCTCCGGGATCGTTCTCTGGGAACGGGCCGGGCTCAGTCAGCGGGTGGTGAGCAATGGCACTGGGTGTCACTCATTTGCATATTTTGTTACTGTTATCATTATCATTGCTATTTTAATATTAGTATTATTTTAAGTGTTATTTTATTTCCATTATTAAACTGTTCTTATCTCAACCTACGAGTCTCCTTGTCCTTGCCCCCAGTCCTCTCCCCTGTCCCCTGGAGGTGGGGGGCAGTGGATGAAGGGCTGTGTTGGTTGCTAGCCAAGGGCCAGCCCAGTGAAACCATCACAGTATAGACACATTCAACCTTATGACTTGCAGATTGGATCAGACATGATGTGAAGGTTTGCAGTGTAGGTGCTGTGGGTGTGAAGGTGCACGTTATTTGACTTGCTTGCCTCAGACAATCCTATTGCAGCAGATAAGCAGCCAGACTTCTCAGTCTTCTCTGTGCTGTGTCTTCTTCCTAAGGATGTGTCATTGAGCTGCCAGGACAAGGAGTTGTGTCCACAAGAACCCTTGAAGAGCAACACAGATATGCTATGGGCAACCTAGGAGATAACTTGGTGTATAATTTCTGAAACTCTTATTGCAGTCACTGATGTTTTATATCCTGGAGGTCGTAGAGGGAATGTTTTATGAATTAAGTAAAACATGAGAAATTATTAACATTTTCTAATAAACCAGTCAGGTGATGTATATCCTGAAACATTAGCTAAAAGCCTTTTTTCCTTGCCATTTTCAAGAAGCCCCAGCTGCCACATTTCTAGAGTTTTAACACATTGTAGGGGGACCAAGAAATTACTCTTCAGGTTGGATGGAATGTGCTGTGTTGAGCTGATCGGATGAGCTCAGCTCTCTGATTCCCAGAGGTTCACCCTCCTGCTTCAGTTCTGTTTTAGCCTGAACACCCCAGGAACAGAGCCTGGACAGCGGCGTGATTCTGCTGCCTTTATTTTTGCAGAGATAACTGCACTGGCCTAGAGCACAGTTCAGTTTACTTTTCTCCCAAGTTAATGATATTTAAGCGGTTAAAGCTGCAGGAAACTGGCTGTTAAGAGATTTAGAGGCCAATATCTGGGTTACTTAGTAGGCAGGAGGAAAAAGAAATCTGAGGGTAAGGAATGAACATAAGGCTGAATTTTTATGTGCTGTAGACACTGGCAGAATAGAAGAATGTGATGCACCTTCACAAAAACTTCCTTTTCAGGGCTGAATAAGGCTTTTTTTTTAAAAAAAAAAAAAAAGATGAATAAAATAATAGCTTTCTATTGCTAATAAGGAATGAATAAATTTCCTTGTCAGTTGTATGCCTTCCCTGTGCCAGTGATGGTAATCTAGTGGTATGGTATTATTATTTTTTTTTTTAAAGAAATGATGGTTTTTCAAATGTGAACTGTGTGCACGGTGTCAGATACTGGTGTCAGATGGAGAGTGGCCCTGTGCTGAGGCAGGTGAATAAGGCAGCTTCACACTTGTGTAAGATTGCCACCACGTGAGCAGCGAGGCTAAAAGAAATGGTAGAATGAAGAGGGGTTGTTTGGGGTTTTCTATGAATGAAGAGATGAGAAATACACTGAGATAGAAAAGCAAACTTGTGCTAGAGACAGGCAGTGGCGAGCGTTCCAGTAGAAGGGAGTTAAATGCAGAAAAATCATAAAATTATTTCACAGCAGCAGGAGGTTAGGAAACACATAACTAAACATGTTAAACTCACTGTGAAGCAAGAGGACCCCAGGGGTATTTTAGTCAGATAATATTTAGTTTGCTGCAGTGTCAGTTGTATGATTGCTTGTCAGCTGGCATATGTATGTGCTATAAGCAAAGTGAGGCTTTTAGAGACCATGCACAATTTTCCAGAAGATAGTAAGCAGGGGATTTATCAAAGGCAGATTAAAAGAGTTACAGTGGATTTATTTGCTCTGGTCTATTGCCAGGTTAAAAGGCAAGCTGAGCTCTCTGTAGGAAGTGTTGGAGTTGAGGGGAAAGAGCTAGATAGGAAGAACTATAAATATGGAGAAAAACTTAGAGAATGTAAGAACATTTAAGATACACAGGTATTTGTAGGTGTACATTTAAAGCTGCTTGCTGAATGTTTGCCAAGAAAGCAGTCAGATTGTAGAGTTTCTCCAAAATGATGGTTGGGAAGCTGAGTGTTTCTGAATACCTTGTTCTGGCACCTGAAATTATCCTTTGATCATCTTTCTTAGGCTCTCTGCCTGGTTGTGTCCTCTTCTCACTGCAGTTTCTCCTGGTGACTGCATTCTCCAAACTTCCAACCTTGGGTGGAAAGCTGGTGTTCAACCTTAATGATGTGGTACCTTTCCTAGCAAGAGAACATCTCTGAGAGTATGAGAAAAAGTGATGAAAACCATGAGTTGTAGAGAGATGATGGGAGAGAGAGAGAGAGATGTGTAATTCTTGGTTTGCTGTGTGCTTGTAACAAAGCACATCAGTCTTTCAGACCTCTCCCCCACCTATTCAGGTTAGACACGAATGGAGGTACTTGGTTTTATAAAGAATAAATATTTTTGTTGGTGAAGCCCTGGTTGTAGGGTGCAATACATCTGAAGGGCTTTTCATAGGTCAAAATCCATCTTTAGACTCCTGCAATAGCCTTATATGGGCTTGAGGGGCAAAAATGTAAGCAGAGGTTTGATATATATGTAGAAAGTCACATTTGAGAGGTAAGGATATTTTGAAAAAAGGTTCCCTAACTTTCTTGTAGTGAAATCTGCTGGATGTTTATATTTTTATAGAGGTAACGGGCTTTTTTGTAAATGCTGTTTTAATTAAGGTCTTGAGTAGAAAGTCAATGGTGTGTATACATGTGTCTGCAGTCGGTTCTAATTTACAAAGTAACGTGAAAATAGGTCAACCACAGAGAGGAACATTGGGAAATGGCTGTAGCTGAGAAGGAAGCTATTTGGAGGCTTGAAAATGGAAAATTTTGGTTTAGAGATGATTAGTACTAAAGTTAAGGCTGGTAAGAGAAAGGGGAGCTGTTTGCCTTCGGGTGATGATAGATGCTGCTGTAGACAAGGAGGATTTGAAAAGTTCCTGGTAATTTAATTTTTGCTCTGGTTTTGTTTGGCAGAGAACTCTTGGGTTTTTTGTCTGTTCTGGAAGACTTGATTAGCTCTTGTTAGCAGAGTTCCAAGAGTCAGGAGCTGAGATGTACCTCCCCTAGATGTGTGCCCGTGATAGCAAAGTCTGACCCAATGTGCCTTCAGCCACAGCTCTGCCTTCAGGCCCCTGTTTCTTAGTTCTTATTGTCACTGTGCTTTTATTTCCCTCCCCCCTGTTTTCCATAGGGATGTGAACACAGCCTTTGAAGGGAGAAACCTAATTACAAAGTAAAGCTTAACAACATATTAATTCCTTATCAATTCCTCCAACCCTCAGATTGGGGCAGAACCTGTTCGTTGTCAGTAGCCCCAGTTAAAGCTTTTCCCTGGCGTGTAGGGAGCTGCCCACACGTGTCCAGGGATGTGGGTGTGTTTGTGTTTCACGTGAGGTACGAGCAAACGGGCGGCTTTGAGAAGGGGAAGATGCAAACTGTCGCTGCAGACTATTCATGGTACCTGGTGTCTCTGCTATACAATATGCAGGGCTCTGTGCTTTGCTTTCTTGAATTTCATCACCTGGATACAAATTCATTTCTCTAAATTACAGAGATGTTGTTGAATTGTAATCCTCCTCTTTGATAAACACATCACTGAAGTTGAGATTTATCACATTTATTGTTTTCCTTTATTCAGTAGACAAGTTACCTGTCAAAGAAGGAAATTAGACTGGTTTGATATTATTCATATTAAGGCTCAGTTGATTGTTTCTTGTCCCTAATTCTTCTCTAGCTGCTTGCAATTTGATTGTTAATGTTTTCTTCGAGTATTTTATGAGATACCAAAATGTTGAAGTAATTTATAATTGCCAGAGTCTGTATCTCCTCATCCATCCATCTTCTAAAAGGTTGTATCTGTTCCTCTATCCTGTTTTTAGGACTTGTCCTGCCATTTGTGAATTCATCAAAGATAGTTGCTTGTGGAGCAGAGATTACTAATTTTTCAAGTACCTTAAGGATAAATTTTGTCAATAGGTCATAATATGTTGATATATTTTATATACTTAGAATATATTCTGATATATCTAATAAATTTAAGTATTATTTTGGTTATTTCTGACCATATTTTGGCTTATGTTGCCACACCTCATGTTGCTTATTTTACTAATGTTAAACATCTGGTCAAGCCCCAGTTAACATCTCCCTCTTCCTGTGTATATTTGTATAGCTTAAAGCAGGAAAGCCTAGACCTCTGTCACACAGTCATCTTTCTCTTTTATTTGTGTTTTTATGAGCAATACTTAGCTAAATTATACCTGATTGCAAGTAGCATCTGTTTGATGCTGAAGCTCCATATTCTTTCTTCAGTCTCAAAATTTTCTCTTATTATGAATAATTTGTAGCTAGGAGTCTGGAGAGGAAGAAGAGGGGGAAATCTTGCCACTGATTTTCTATAATGAAGCAGTCTATTAACATTCTCAAAAAATTATCATTAATTAAACAAAAAGCTCATCTAACACTAGGAACAGGAATATTTCTGTACCATCAAAAAAGCACCAAGTGGGAAATATTATTATGATTCCACCTTACAAAGTCTGTCTCCTCTGCCAGACTCTAACCCGTGCAGAAGTGAGAGAGCAAGTCAGCTGTGCATTTGGGTTGTGGATTAATAGTTGAAGTTCACTGGTGTGGAAATAAAGCAGATTTTACTGTGACTAGAATCTGTCATTAAGAAGCGATTATCAGAACGACCGGCACAATTCCTGCTCTTTCATTGCTAATGACAAAACAATCTGTTCCTTAAAAAACAACAACCCTATATTTTCTTTCAGAGAATGGTGCCGGAGACTTACCAGAACAGAAGCCGGGTGAAGAGAGGCAGTTGAAAGATTTATTGATCAATAAACCAGACAATTACAGCTTGTTTATAAAAGGCAAAAAAACCCCAACAACCCACAACTCCAAACCTCGGGCCTGCAAGCAACACTGAGACTCTAATAATGATAACTCTGGCATCCAGCTTGAAACGATAAAAGTCAATAGGAAGATATAGGATTTCAATAAAATTATGACACTAGATAAACTTTACCCCAGGAACAAATTTTCCCTGGGTGTGTGACTGACTTCAGTTAGATTTGTAACTTTAATTTCTTTCTTATTGATTTTTCTTTTCTTCAACTAATTAGGAAGTTTGTGGTGAATTGTGTGTGTGTGTGTGTTTGAGGAGGGGCTAACGAGCATCAACAGCAATAGGGCCTGAGTTTATATGTACGTATATAAGGTCAGATGGTTTTAAATTTTTTTTTTGCTATATTTATTTGCTCTTCATTTGCTTCCAGTACACAGCTGGGAGTCACTCTCATATTCCTCAACATATATTTGAAGCCACAGGCTGCCCTTGGAGTCATGCAGTAGCACTGCTTCGGTGATGTGGGGTTGTTGGTAAGGATGATGATGATGATGGTGCTTATGTGAACAGTTCACAGGTCTTTCCCTAGAATTAACCCAGAAGTCCTGGAGGAGCCCACTTATATTACTGCTGTTTCTAAACCACTCTGGTAGCCTTTTGGTGTGTGAATGCCAGGGTATTACAGATCTTTCCCTTGGCTTTGAGCTAGGTCGAATTCTGGCTTTACACAGAAGCAACAGAGGAGCTGGTGGGAGGACTGGAAAGAAGCTTTATCTTAGGGCTGGCTTTTTGCAGAGGTGCCATCCTGTGCTTTCTCATTACAGATTTTAATGGGATTAGCTCTAGTTTGTGGTTAAGATTATAAAACATGTTTCCTTTTCAGTTGATTATGCAATAGTAGGAGGCATATTTGCTTGGTGAATTGGCTGTTGCTAGCAGAAGAAAGGGAAACTGTTCAACCTTTGAAAAAATCACCATCCTTCCTCTTTTTGAAACTTTTACATCTCCTCAGACACAGCTGCAAGCTGCAGCACCAGAGTTTGCTGTGGGTTGTTAACTTCCTAGGTTTATAATAAACATCAAAAACAATTCTTCTTCTTTTAAGGCGTATTTTGGAGTAAGTTCATTCCTGTTCTGGTGTTAATTTGAAGTTGGTCAAGGTAAAGAGCACCTGGAGGTGTGCCAGTGTAAAGTCCATGGTGAGTCACCAGAGATGCTTTGTGCTGGGTAAATTTTGGAAATTCCCAGAGGAACTGCTTTTTAGTTATTCTGATGAATACTCCTGATAGAAATCAGGAAAACGGAGATGTTGGAAAAAGTTTGGAGAGGGCAAATGAAAGACCCTGAGGAGGCTTCTAATGGGACTTGGGGAATATTCTGTCATGTGGGATGCGGAGATACTGCAGCAATTACTAAATTAGGATTACGTTTTAGAGAATCTTTTTAGAGAGAGGACTTCTCAACAAGAACTTCTGTTTCCTGCCAAACTAACAAGATCTTAGGGGGGAGGGAAAAGCTGTCAGTAAGTGCTCTTGATGGGGAGAAATTTGAAAAATGGAGCTGGGGACCACTTGTTGGAAGCTGAGAATTGATTTCATTACAGTATTAATATTTAGAAATAATTAAAGAGGAGAACTAAGCTCCAGGATCAAGTGTTTAATTGTACCGCCCTGCATTTCAGCTTTTCAACACCGTTATTTTCCCCGTTACAGCTCGTGTTGTGTTTACTGCGTGTGTTTGTTTTTTTCTTGAGAAGGTTACTCTTCTTTTAAGAGAAAGGCTTTGAAGGGCAAGGTCTAGAGTTGATTTTAGAGGAAAGACAGCCTGTAAGGATGTCCAGCTCCCATGCAGTTTTCCTATCCTAACATGAAAGCAGAAGTTTGTCCTCCTTGCAGCTGAACAGCTTGAGGAACTCTAGGATCTTGCTGGGGATGACTCAAATGACCTAATATTCAGCAGTTAATTGGAAGCCAAGTGTGATGAAAATTGCCAGGGGTCCTGTTTGCTGTTGAAAAAATGCGAAGGATTTTGGGAGAGAACATTGCAGTGTTAAATTATCACACTGATGAAAGATGCTTAGCAGAAAATTAGGATAGCAGAGCAGCTAGGAGTACAGAGAAAGAGCGAGGATGCTGTAATTGCAGATCTAATTGCAACAACATGCAAAGATCAAACCAATATCTTTGCTAAACGCCATCATTACATCCTCTTCTGTGTTTTAGACAATGATTCTGCAATAAATGGGGAACAGAAATCGTCTCCTGAGCAAACACAGTTTGCCTTATGGAGCATGCACTGGGCAAACTGGGTGATGTGTGTGTATGTTGGAGCAGGAGGAGGAGGGTGAAGTGATCCTTTCTGCTAAATGACATCATTATGTAGCAGGAGTGGTGTGGCTGGGTTTGAGGTTTCTCCTTCTACAGTCACATGGGAAGTATTTCCTGTAATACGTCTGTCAGACAAATAATTCTTGCAAAACTGTTCTTTCCCTGGAAAAATATTTCTCTTCAGTCAGGCCTGAGCAAGGAGTTAGTAAGTTTCCAATGCTATTTATGCTAAAAACTGTGTTTCTTTATTATTTTATTAGCTCAGTTCCTTCAGCCTTAGGCTATCCTTTGGTCTTGAGGTCCTACCTGCTGGCCAACCCAACCCTCTTGGCTAACCTTTCAATCTGTGACATGCTCTGTGCATACCCTGTACCTCTGGCAGTGCCCCTTGTCTGATTTTGACACTTTGAATTGGAATCTTCTTTCTCTTCCCCATGCACACATTTACTATCCACGTTCAGGATTTGACCTTTAGATTCTGAAGGAGGAGATAACCGTTGTATACAGTCTCACTCAGCTGAGCGGTTAGCATCACCTTTACTATCTGAAATACAGCCTTTTTCATTTGGAGATGAGGGGAAAGGGACTTTTTTTTCTACCCTGGCAGTTCCTAGTTTTCCCAAGAGAGCAGAATCCCACTGAAGTATTTCAGCATGGCCAAGCTGGGTTTGGGAAGTGCTCCAGGTTCAGTGTAGTGGCAGTGGCCTGGTCTGGACATGAACTGCACAGCTATAAAGTTGAGTGATCTAATAATACTTTGGATGTTTGTGAGGGCAGAATTTGCACGAGAGAACTGTTTTGTCCAGAGTGCTTGAGCATTTCTGTAATGGGGTGAGGTAACAAACTTCAGCAGTGAAAGGGAGGCAGCACAGTCAGATTGCTGTGGAGTTTTTGCTCTGGGTTTAGGCCAGGGGCCTGTGCTTCTTTGACCTGTTCTGTAGCTTTGCAAACATCAGAGCTCTTCCATGCAGTTAAAAGATAAAACACTTCATCAGCTGACCAATCTCTATGCACATTGCATTGTGAACAGTAATCTCCATAAAACACACCTGACTTTTTAAAAATTTTCAGCCATTTGTCTCCATTCTTCTCTTCCATCAGCGCCTTGGAGGTAGGCATTAGGTGCTGTCTGAAGTTGGGAACACGTTAGGAAATACTTCAACCAGTGGCCCACACAAAAACTTTCACCTTTAGCTTTCAGCCCAAGCTTTGTACTTTGAGAGTGTGAATTCTCTCAGGGAGGGGAGAAGTGTCCTTTTTGTGTTTCTCTGCAAATGCTTGGTTACGATTGCCAGCAAAGAGCAAAGTGAGCCAAACACATTGTCTGTGAGATACTAACCTCTGAAAAAGTATTTATTATAAACACTGAGTGTTGCAGTGCTTAACGAGTGATAAGTCACATACCATTTAGAGGATATTTGCTCTCAGCCACTTTGTTTGTTGTCAAATCTGTTTCATTTCTGTTGTGACAATTCTGTTCGTTCATTGCTGGAACTCTTTGGCAGGAAAAATGTCAAGTACTACACTAAATACTTTTGTGGAAGAAACCCATTCAGCCATGTTGAATTAGAATAGTGTCTCCAAAAAGAAAGCAGGCTCTGTTTTCAGTTGCCATCTGCTTGTTAGAGTGTCTGCACATTGCTTTCCTGCAAGGGATATGTGGTTTTATATACACTAGACAGTCCAATTTTTTGTTTTTCAGTGTTATTTTATTAGAACTGTGCGTTCGTGTGTGTGTCTTAGTGCCAATACGAAGATGATGAGTATGTATCCATCAGGGTTTCTTTGTTGTGTAAAAGAACAATGGGCAAAAATGTAGAATATTGTTCTGGGAACCCTCTCCTCAGAGCACATTCAGAGGCTTTATCCCTAAAGGTGATTTTTGCTCTTCCTGACAGGAGCGTGATGGGATGCGAGCCATTCTGGAGTCGTACGACAGCGAGCTGACCCCTGCGGAGCACTCGCCCCAGCTGAACCGGCGCATGCGCGAGGCCGAGGAGATGGTGCAGAAGCTGCACGCTCATAACACTGAGCTGGAGGTAATAAAGAAGCATCACACTTAACCCCAGGGGTGAATTAGTTGAGACCTTTGAGATTGAATTGCCTTGTGATGTGATCAGCTCTCACAGAAGAGAGGTTTGCAAAATTCAGACTTCAAAATTCCAGGATCAATAAGACCCATAAGTTATTATTCTGCACCTGAAGCTGGCAGGAGCCAAGAATGATCAGCTTTGGGTGGGATGAGTGTGCTTTGTGTTAGGCATAGCTGTACTGCATGGTTGGAGTGACAGCTAGTCCCTGCAGGTTAAAGGGTTGTATAAAGGGGAAGCAAAGGGATAATGAAACATAGCAGGTGTGGTGTCTTCTCTGTGGTCTAGCCTGTGATTCACTGTATTGCATGTGTAACAAGGCTCTTCTGGACACAGTGTGAGTGAGTTTCTGTTTATAAGAGCTTTACCTTAAGGGTTGAAGAAGTAAAGTATGTCTCTGCTGTTAATTCTTCACTTCTTGGCATTGGACCTGAAACCCCAGAATACCAGTAACTCTATTAAATGCTTTTTACTACATTTTTTCTAAGAAGAAACATTCTTTCCAAAGGTAGAAGTATTTCTTGAAGAAATTCTTGTATTATTTTTAGTTGTCTTTGAAAATTTGTAATATCTGAGACGTGACTATAATGAGGTAAGTGTTAACATGCATTTGTCAAATACTTCCCCTCTTCTCTGTTGTACTTTGTCATAGTGGAATGAGGTTTATGGTCATGACTTGAAATATCTGGAATATGTCTGTGATCTTAAAGCTTGGCAGTTTTATTACATAGGCTTTACAATAATCATAAGTATGTGAGTTTTCCTCTCTTCATGCCTAGTTCCACCACTGTATAGATTTATAGATGCCATAATTCAAATGGAGTAAAGCTTGTAGAAATTGATGCTCTTCGAGTTTGTATTCAAGCCATAGAGTAGATTGTCCCACTGTGCACAAACCTCTTTGTTGCTTATTGCATTCTTAAAAAATGCTCTTTTCTTGTGTTGGTAGAGGGGGGACTTATTTGAGCCAGTGTTGCCTCACTTGACCTTTAAAGCCTTAGCAAGCAGGGCAGCATAGTGTGGTCGGTATCATGGTTATAGATCCACTTTGTCCCTGTTTCTCAGAAAAGGAATTCTGGGAAGTTTTGGGCAAGTTAGTAGAGAAGTTGGCTGTCTTTGGGCAATAGTGAATTACCTTTTCTTCTTCAGGTGAAGGCATGGAAGTGTGTGGGAAGCAGTTGCTACACCCCTGTAATTATTTATAGGGAACAAATTCCAAGATTTTTTTAAATGGATATGGGGTAACGGCTACATGGAAAATTTTGGAAAGGACCTGTGTTCTCTGGAGGTTTGCTGTCTGTGATGTGAACCTTTAAGCCTTTCAAAGATTTTGCTAGAAGCAGGATTCACAAGACTTGATATTCCCCTTGTAAAGTAAAATTTTGTGCTTAACTTGATTGTGTTCACCTTTCTGACTGCAGCGCTGGCTGCTGAATCCCATCTGTTGTGGAATTTTGCAGGAAAGTTTTTTGTTCTGGTAAAAATCTGAAAACTGGAAAGGGAAATTGGGGTACAGGCAGGACTCCTGGTGCCTCACTGCCAGGAGCAGCAGCTGTAATCAACTGCCTGTAGATCAAAGAACTGGTCGGTAGCAGCTTTTAGTGACTTCTAACGTAATGCTTTGTACCCTCCCAGCTCTGCTGAGCCTCCGTACGAAGTTTTGAAATGTTGACATCTGCATGACTCATCTCACAAACAGAGGAGACAGCAGGAATGAGGCACCTTGGAGCCTCTGTTGTTTCTGAGAGGTGGGAGGAACAGTCTCTGATTTCACAGAATTTCATAGAATTACCTGATTGGAAAAGACTTCTGAGATCGAGTCCAACCGTACCTGTCCACTACTAAACCATATCTCTGAGCACCCTATCTAGCCATGTTTTAAACACCTCCAGGGATGGTGACTCCACCACCTCCCAGGGCAGCCCATTCCAGTGCCTGAGAACCCTTTCAGTGAGGAAGTATTTCCTGACATCCAAGCTGTACATCCCCTGGTGTAACTTAAGGCCATTGCCTCTTGTTCTACCACTGGTTACCTGGGAGAAAAGACACACACCTGCCTTGCTACACCCTCCTGTCAGGTAGTTGTAGACAGCAATTAGGTCACCCCTCAGCCTCCTCTTCTCCAGACTGAACAACCCCTGTTCCCTCAGCCACTCCTCAGAAGGTTTGTTCTCCAGCCCCTTCCCCAGCTTCTTTGCCCTTCTCTGGACACACGCCAGAGCATGGTGGGGTGAGGAGGGAAGGAAAAAGGGAACTTCAAGATGTTTAGGTCAGTGTGGCAGAATGGGGGGGGCATCCCAGGAGCCCCTGGTGTGGATGGTTTGGGAGGGCAGCGCACAATCAGCCTGTAGAGTAGCCCAGAAGAATGCGAAGAGCGTGTCTGTGAGCACCATGCACGTGGCAGCAAAGTGACAACATGCACAGCTGTTCTGGTGAGATCCAGGTAAGGTCTAGGGGGGCTGCAGAGAGAGAGAGTGATGGATCTGAGCTGAAAAGCCTGGCTGCCACTATTACTTTTTGCTAGGCTAAGTTGGTTAGAGTGTGGAAAACGATTAAGATCACTAGTTAACTGTGGGATAACCACTGTGGATAACCGTGGTTGTGCCCACAGAGGGGTACTTCTGGGAATGCTGTGGACAGGAGCAGCCCTTCCACAGTCCCTGTGTGCATCTCTGCAGGGGAGGCTGCAGGTATCGCTGTGGTCCAGGAGCATCCCTGAAGCCTCTAAGACAAATACATCCTCTTGCATTACATTTTGTAGCTTCTACCTTTCAGCTTTGTTCATAAACCTTAAGATTCACACCATGCACCATGTCTCTTCTCTCTGACTTCTTTTATCAGTTTTTTCTTTTTTTTTTCTTTTTTTTTTTTTGCTACAGAGTACTTAATTTACCAAAATCTCTTTCTGTGCTCCCTTGCAGAGAGCCCTTTGATACTTTTTTTTTTTCCTTGTTTCTTCTCATTGTCCTAATCTGTTAGCAGCAGCCTCTGAATAAACTATAGAGGGGAAAAAGTGATGTTCTTAACAGGGATTTTTCCTCACTCTGAAAATGGAGATTTTCCCATCCATTCCAGCAGCAGTGCTGTGCGAGGCAGGAAGCTCTGTGGTGAAGACAAAGTGATAGTGATAACACAGTAGGAGAGAGGAGGAAGCCATGTGGGACTAGGAAGATTTTGGGCTGAGGCAACAGTTTTTAACTCATTAGGGAGATGAGTTCTCTGATAAATCCTTTGCTTGATGTATAAATGGAGGTGGGAAGTCATTTAAAAGAACACAGGGAATGAGAGAGGAGTGTGTAAGCCCTGAAGGGTTGCGTGTGAGTAGTTTATTAATGTATGCTGGGAGGATGGAGTTAGGTGATACACTGAGTTGAGCCTGACTCCCTCCTTCCCCAGCCCTTGCTGGGCAGGACAGCTGCAGGGAGCGCTGCTGCATCACAGACATCGCCTGGATTGCAGGCACCTTTCCAGAAACAAATTCAGGAGGATGCTTTCATCCCAGATCGCTTCAGAGATGCAGTGATGCTGTGTAAGAACTAGTCCTGTCAGAGCCTGGTGGGGCAGAGGACTGGAAGGCAAAGAAAGGCTGATGAGGAACTTTTTAAATCCCCTTCATTGGTGACCCATGAGAAAAGCTGGATCTCCAATGCATGGACGTACAGATATGGGGTGTGTTCTGGGACTGAAAATGATTGCTTTATCCTCCCCAGAACTGCCTGCCCCCAGCCTGATGCCCTACTCCACAATGCCAATCTGGAGAGGTTCAAGAAAGCATTTTATGGAGTGTTGAGTGTAAAGCAGGGGGGAGATGCAAAGAAAACTGCCATCTGAAATGGTGGCTGGAAAATCAAGCAAGCTGTGTCAGCCTATTTCACGTGGTTAATGAAGTGTCACTCACCAGCTTTTAAAAATGTGTTTTGGAACTGAAGAGGCAATGACTTTGTCCCTGGCCAGCCTGCTATAAATACTGAAAATAAACAGAATCGTAGCTGTATTTATATCATGGCACGAATTTTTGTTTTGATGCTCATAATATTAACAGGTTTCTTGCCAATCCTCATTAACTTTTAATACCTTAGCTCCCATTACTTCTAATTTCAAGGTAAATATGACAAAACGAGGAGCTTCTGTGCATGTAGCAGCAACTGTGAAAAAGCTCTGTTGTGGAGTTTAGTGTTTGAAAAGTTAAATCCAGCTGCACAAAAGAGAAATCATCATAAATACAGCTCCATTAATAGTGATTTTATTACAACACACTTGGCTCCATATGAAACTTTAATGAAGAGAGATTTGCAAGGGAGACTCATGCTGACATCTTCAATGGTCTCCAGCATTTTTTACATTGAGAGATTTACACTGTGAACACCATATGTACTCTAATCAGTTAATTATGAGTCTGACAGTTTCAGCACATGAAATGCCATATGTTCTGTGGGTTTTGTTCTACCACAGGCGTTACTGGTGACCTCAAAACTCATTGACCAAATACTGTCACCTTACCTGCAGCCAGTAACTGCAGCACATCTGCTGGTGGTGAAAATTGGGCATTGCTGATTCTTGTGATGTTAGTCACAAATCTCCTTGCAAAGGGAGTTACTTAGCAGTCACCCCAGTGTTTAAAGCATTTAAAATTTACGTGCAGATGCAATAAAATGTTTATTTGAGCATTTAACAGTTCCTCCTTGTCTGTCACTCAGCTTCCCCCACCAGTGCTTGTCCACTTTTTAACTTTTTTTTTTCTCTCTCTTTGATCCACACTTTATATTTATCTTGCTTTATCCCTCCTCTGCCAAATTCCCTTTCCCCCTCAAAGGTAAATTGTTTCTTTACATAGCAGAAGGGGTTTCTGTGATGATGGGAACTTCACAGAAATTTTCTCCCATCTGTGCCAGGTAAAGAAGAGTTTGGTTTAGTTTTCAGGTTTTTTTCTGCCTGCTTTCTCTACCTCTCTGCTGCCATCCAACCTTTGTGCACTGTTTCTTTTCTCAGTGACAACTGTAAGAAGCAGTGAGAAGATTACTCTGCTCGCTTCAGATGTCCATAAGGAGCATATCCAAGTCACTAGAGCTTTCCTGCCACTCCAGAATGGCACATGTTTCACTTGCTCAGACTTCTGCTGTCATTGTAGCATCTTATCTGTGACTCATGTGGGAGAAAACAGGCACTCTCTGGAGATGATGCTAATGTGCTCCATGCATCAGCTACCACTGATTGCTGAAGCAGTCACAAGGCTGGACATCATCTTCTGACAAAGCAAACACCTTGTCGAAATAGCATTTTGAACCTGAACGTTTTGGCATCTCTTGGCAGACTCCAGCCTTCCTGAGAACCACTGCAGTCCTTTCTTTTCCTTTCTTTCCTTTTCTAAAGGACAGTAGGTCAGGCTCCATGTCCTCCGGCGTTCCTGCAGAATGGATTATCTTGGGTTCTGTCTTCTTTCACACATTTCATCTTCCTTCAGACCTGAGTGACCTTGTCAAGTCAGGGAGTCATTAGTTTCCTCCACTCCCTTTTACACCTGCCACTGGCTTAGTTTTGGGAGAGCACCTTGCAAAGAACCATCATATAAATGAGGAAGTCAAGTTACAGAGGGACTTAATGGTTTGTTAAAGGTGACAGTCCCTGCTCTCTGGAAGAAGAATGCCTCTTAAAACTAGTTGATGCTACAGCAGAGCCTGTCTCTGCATATCTGAGACTTGTTGTTTGGTCGAACTACATTTTAAAACTCAATTACTATTAATTTTTTTGAGAATATTCTCCACTTTGGATCTGTCCTGAAAGTTAGTAATTGATCAAGAGAAGTAGTCCACGGCCCTGCCTTAGACTGGATATATTCTGCACAAACCAGCATTGTTTTCACTACAGGGAGATTTTTACAGCTATTTTTAGTGTGTGGATGCTCTGACAGTTTAAGGATGGCTTTAACGCAGCAGTTCCTAGGGACTGTGAGCCTCCATCATTCTTAAGAAGTGAGAATGTCTGGGCACCAACTTGAAATGAATAAATTAAATCATTAACTAAGACAATATCTGTACATTTAGCCTGTGATAGCTGCTTTTTAGGCAAGCTCCCAGAGAAATAACCAGTTGCAGAACAATGAGCCAGCGTTACGGACCCTTTTGCTGCTCTTGGCTTCATGTTGAAGTAGCTGTTCAAGTATATGAGACACAAAAGCATTTTCCAGCTCTGCTGCCTCTTGTGCTTCTCATGCACTAAGAACAAGGGGAGGCATTGTAATTTCCATCACCTCTTGCTGAAAGTCAACTCCTGATGTAGATGTAGTCTGTGACACTCTGCCCCCAGCTCTCTTGCTGACTAGATCATGTTTTGACTCTCTCTACACTTAAGAATTTCTAGTATTGATAAATATAAATTATCACCCGTGTTAGCGTTACAGGGAGTTTAGGACGGACTCCTGTAACCTCTGCTGTCTGAAGTGTTTCAGTCTGCAGGAAGCAAACCTGGCCTAGGTGACACCGTGCTCATATCATCAACCTGCTGTCTAGGTGTGATGTGCAGCGGACGTGGGAACGCTCCTGCTCTTGACCTCTAAAGGATCTCACTTTCCGCCCCGAGGAGATTGATAGGTGCTGGCAACAAAAAGATTTCTTCCTCCCCTGCAACCTGTGCTCCCCTAAAAATGCTCTTGGTATGAACAAATCCTCCTGTAGCCCCTTCTGGTGATGTTATGAATCGCCAAGCACAAACGAGGCTTGACCTGGGGAATTTGGATTAGCTTTGAATGTACCTGGCTGTAGGAGACAAGAGAAACAGATGAACTGGGTTTAAATTCCTACAGAAGATTTAAAATTGGGTTCTTTCTTAGTGATGTTTTGGAAAGAGATGATAACTGATGTGCAGTTATGAGTCATATTTACCACAATAGAACAGAGGAGAGCATTTCATACGGTGTTGAGAGCTTTAAAATGCTTCACACTGGAGAGCTTGCCTGCCTGTGCCTAGAGATACAGGCTTTGCAATTAGATGTCTTTAGGTGGAGGAGGAAGCAAGAATACACTTGGAGTGGGAGCAGTGGCCCTGTCCCTGGCAAATGGCAGCAGACAAAGAAGTTGCATAAAAGAGCTGCTTTTGAGCAATGTGGTGCATGTCACCTCCTGCTGCGAGCGGGCAGCTGCGGGAGCAGGGCGCTGGAATCGGGGTGCAGGTAGCGCAGTGATAACGTGTCTCTGCCCTCACAGGCGGAAGACAGAGGGAAAAAGGCAAATTAAGCATCTTTGCAGAATGTTAGGAACAGGTAGCTGTTAGCTTTTCAAAGGGAAGGCTTTGAAAATGTAGAAATGTGTGGTTACGCCTTATATTGGTCTCCATCACTTGCAGATCAAGCCAAGCAATGGAGGGAAGGGCTGGGAGGCTGCTGGGCAGGTTCCTCCAGTGCTTCCAGCTCTTTCCACAATTACAGAATTCCTTTTTTTTTTTTTCTTTTTTTGCAGTGTTAGAGAGCATTTAATTCAGACATTTAACCTCTTGATTTGAATCTTTTTCCAGGCTGGAAAGCATGGTGACTTTGTGCTGGTCTCACCCATGTGGGCCGTGCAGCTACAGCTCACGTCACTGCTGTGCCACATGTCTGGTAGCAGGGTTTGTCTTCAGGGGTATGGTCAAAGCTTTCCAACAGCTTCAGGGTATGTGGTCTCTGTCTGGAGCAGGGTGATGTTGTTGGAGGCAATGCCACATCCTCCAGAGCACTTCCAGCCCAAACTTGCCTGAAGTATGCGGTACGTGTTCACATGGCTCACTGCCCCTAAAATACTTTGATGCCTGGCTCATAAGGGATGGGAAAATTGGGCAATCCTGGCCAGTTTGTCTCCAAACTAAGAACTGGGTTCATTTCTGTTGGATTTCCCAGAGGTTCTCCCTGGCCAGTGCATCTCCTCTTTTTTGAACTGTGTTGGTGATTCAGGGTTCAGTGCTAGCATAGACGTAAGGTTAATGTTAAACATCTCCTGCTTATTAGAACTACTACTTAGGAACATCCTCACATTGATGAAAGCTTTAACAGCTTGTGGAAACCAAGAAATTCTGGGTGAGAAAGGAGGTAAATATCTTGTGAAAAAAGTAAAAGCTAAGATTGCACATCGAGATAATGTGTGATATGGAAAATGCCACAGAAATTTTAGCTGTTCCCTAGCTCTGCCTTGTATTAATGATATTAAATAGAGCTTCTCTGGGTGTCTTAAGAGGTGTTCTGAACTTGCTGAGATTTGTTGATTTTTATAATGATTGGATTTGAATTTTGTGAGTTCTAGTGCTTCATTTCAGAATAATTACATAATCTCTGCATAATTTAAGACCTAAAGTATATATTTGTAAGTGTGTTCATATCAGCTTTTAATTCATAATGATGGTCTCCTGTAAGAAACAAAGATTAATGTTTTTAATAATTATTTTCTAATTTTTTCCTATTATTTTTAATGTGCTATGAACTTTTTTCTGTAGCTGGGCTTTTCCAAAGATTTCCTGCAGGCCATCCACGCAGGCTTGTTACATGGCTCAACACATTTCTGCCCACTGTATTTCCATGGGCTCCAGCTACACAGTTTTGCTGAAATTCAGTTACCAAACAGTTATAATATTTATAATGGTTATAATATTTATTTGTAATGTATAAACAGAAAAAGTGCTTTGAGAAAACAACATCAACACAAACTTGTTTCCATGCACTTGTAGCTCCCAACGCTCCTGCTCTTGGCAGTTTGCAAGAATTATAAGATTCACTTTAACAGGCTTAATAGTTTGGTTATTGTGGTGATTAGAACAACAATAGTTGCTGTCTTGGTTTTCTTTTTGAAGCCCATTGATTCTTTCTTATTTTGGCCTTCATTACCAGTAGCAGAAGGGGTGTTTCTTCAGGAAACTAACTAGTCTGCAAAGCCTGGTTCAGCATTGTGCTTGAGAATTGGTGCCTAAATGGCAAGGGCCAATTGCAGTTGTTTTATTTCAAAACACACATAATTATTCACCCTTAATGCCTCTCCATAGTTGTGTGTTGCATTTGCTCCCATACATTCACCATCTTCCCCTATGGACTGGTTTCTCTATAGACTGCAGCATCTCCATTTCCCCAGTCTGATTTCATATAAAGGTCATGAATTAGAGGACGGCACCATTGCAGGTCATAACTTGAACAGAATTTAAAGGCAGGTGGCTGGAGTTCTCTCTTTATTTTTTCTCTTTTTCACTTCAATGTGACTAGCCTACTAGTATCTGGAAAAGGCTGGGAACAGAAGAAGTGAAAAAGCCAACTGATAGCGGATTTCACCAAGCTGTGAATAAAACCGAAGCTGTTGATACAGATCTCCTCTGTTCAGGGGTGGTCCAAGGAAATTGTAAGAAACAATTCTGTTTTCTCAGAGGCTTTGCAATTTATCTAGTTGCTTTAATCAGTGTTAATGTTAAATGTGCTTTGATTGTGCTAAAAGCTTTTCAGCAAAACAAACTAGAAGTCCTGAGTTCTGGAAAGAGCCACAGTCTTCCTGTAACGCAAGTTGTAACATTTTTCTTTTGAATTTTATTTAAGGGCTTTAATAAAACAGGCAGTTCTACTGTACAGTGCACGTGCCATGAATCCCACTGTGCTGACAGTAACGTAGATATGAAATGCATGGCACATTGATTTGATGTATTGAATTTATTTATGTTTTCAGTTTGTTTAAATAGCTATAGCGAGCTTAGCTTTGACAGATGTAAACTCAAATTTCAGTTCTATTCAACACATGCTTAAAAACGGGACTGGTTTTTGGTTTAAAGCATTGATTTGTGTCTATTCTGTGTTCTGTTGCCTGCATTCCACATGTCAGACCTGCAAACATGAGTTCTTGTAACATCAACTTTCCTTCCTTATAGAAAATTGTAAAAAGAGCTCATTTTTCTTTGGAAACCTGACTGTCTTGGAAGAGTTGCTAAACCTAAGTATTTTTAATTTTAAAGGAAGTCAAGAAGAAGCTTGAAAAATGGTATGATACAGTGTATTATTGATATAAAAACCCCAGTGGTATATCCAGTAGCTATGAACATGAACAGAGTAATTAGCTTGTGGAGATTATTTTAAGTAGAATATCTTGCGTAACGGAGAGATTTTTGAGGCTTCTTTGTGGGAAGACTGCCACTGTACATTATTTATGGACACAAAGAAATCATGCATGTCTGTATCAGTGTTAATTCATGGGAGTGTCTCTTGAGAGCCCACAAACTCTGATTTTCTTCCTAGAGTCAAGGCTGTGCAATGCAGTTGGGAACTGGCCTAATGGTAAAGACACCATAAATCAATGATCTTTACTGTATGGGCCACCTATTATTGCTAAGCTGGTTGTTACCACCTCTACTATTGGCACTTATATTCTGACTACTCTAATCTTATTGAGAGTTCATATAGATGCAGTGTTCTTCACTTCCTAATTATCTGGTTTATTTCTCTTTATTAGAGGTCATTTCGTTAGTGGAAAATGCAGTTTTAGGATATATTGGCTCCCTGACCTGATTTCTCAAATATTTAAATAAAATGTGTGCTCCTTTAACTTCTGTGGATCTAGTTAAACCTAGCAAAATAAGGTTGCTGGTTTCTGAAGCATTCTGTGACCTTTTGTATGAAGAAAGGTGTTAAGAGATGGTTTGGAGTGACGTCTGCACAACTGTGGTGACAAACCTGTGTTTCTCTCTCTAGGTGGGAACACTGCAGTGTTGGTTAAACCATGTTCACTCGTTATTTCTCTGTTGTGTGTGCAGGTATGAGAGGGTAAGAGTGCCTGCTTGCAGAATGCTGCACTGAGACCCCCACCTTGTTCAAAGAGCCTTGGCTGGAGGTTCCTGGGGCTCTGACACTGCCCTTTGTACTAGGTGGTGATTGCTCTGAGCTGTTTACTCAAAGATCATTTGACTGCACTTCATTGAGATCTCAACTGCAACATGGCAGCACGCAGAGCTGTTGAAAAGAGAGAGGCTGTTAGCATTCTGTGTGGTGTATAGTTAAAGTGGAGGTGCTCAGTGTGCTTGGCAGAGGCTGCCTGGGGGCCTGTGAGGAGTGCAGAGCTACCTATGCAGATGTGTGTCATTCCTGTGGATGTTTATAGCATCAGAAAAAACATGACTAGTCTGAAATTCTTTCAACATACATAGCATCAAACATACCCAAGCTTGTTTTATAGTGTCAGTTAATTTTTGTTATTTATTAGTAGTACCAAAAAGCACAGGGTATATATAATTGCATGTGTACATACATGTTCCTAGTGCACGTTCAGAAAAGCATATCTATAGAACTCTAGCTGACTGACTTTATGCTCTTAAAATAACATAGTATCCCAGGCTAATTCTATAGGATTTTTTTGCTTTGCTGTTCACATGCACTTAGGAAGACAGTAGGGGAGACTGTCACAGCTATATAGAGAAATGACATTTATCTTCACAGTGCAGCATGACCTTATTGTTCATAAGTGGTATTTCCTCTCAAGATATTGAGCACCTCTTTATTTAGGCAAGGCAAGACCCAAACTCTACAGCCCATCTACACTTTACACATTACTGTGATTGTTGTGGTTATTAGTTTCTGTTGTATTGCATAGAGCTCCTGTTTCTGAGCAGCAAAGGGGATTGAGAGAGGAAAAAGGCCATGCTTGAGTCTTCATGAACACCTGGGAGCTGCTGCATGGCACAAATATGGCCACTTCTACAATAAATGTACATTTTATGTACCCTTCCTGTATGGCCTTTTCCACAAAGAGTGAGTCACGAGCCATTTTGGCATGTATCAGCCTAGGATGGACAAGCAAGTTGGTGCTACCCTGAGGTCAGCCACATTTAGGTGAAGGTGAATCTTTGTAGCTGCTTATGTACTTGGTTAAGAAAAAAAAGAAAATTTAAGAGTGAACAGAAGGTAAAAAAAATAAAGAAATGTTCACAATTCTTACTTGCAAATATTTACAGAAGGGAGCTATCTGTCATGCTCCATGTTGCCTTACCCCAGCTCTGTTGCCTGATTTAATTTTGCCTGTGGTGTTAGCTGTGTGTGTACTCACCACATCCCTTGTAATGCCCATCCACCAGCGAGCCCCTGCACGCCTCTGAAATAGAGCTCCCAGGCTCGGAGCATCCCATGCTGTGCGGTGGAGGAGCAATTCAATACATCTTGTACCTTTGTGGCAGGAGCTAATAACTGAGATTATCTTGGCATATGTTCTGACTTCTTTCCTTTCCTTGCCAAATGGAGATCTTTTATGTTTCTATAGCAAGGCTTTGCTAGACAGGCATTCAGGTGCAAGGAAACTCAAAGGTTTCTAATGGGACCATCAAGCTATTTCACCTTTTGCCTTGTCAGTCTGCATTTGCTGGAGCGAGAAGCGATTGTGAGTTGCTGGATTGCTTTCCTGAAATGAGTTGCTGTTTGGTTCACTCAGAGAAGATAAACACTCACATCTCAAAAAATATCCCCCTGTCTGGCATCTTTGTTGGCAGTCTCAGCAGAAGAGCCAAGGAATGAATGGACCATGCCTGAGATAAAATTGCAGCACTCCCTCTGGAGTTAATTCTTTCAGCCCAAAACTGAGAAGCACTGATGGGGCAATGTAAGGAAATATGCACTTCTGTTCCTTCTGCTCTGTCTATTTTATGGATAAACAAAGGACTTCAGCCCCAGATTGATTAATCCAGCACTTTGCCCTAACTCTCCTGCAAGTTTTACAATGAAAATTAAACTGGTAGTTGGCAAGCACAGAATATGTATCACGCCTGTGCTGTGCAAGGATGGCTCATTTACTTCTTCTGGTCCTGTCACTGCAGTTAGGTTTTTCTGGCCTTGGAAACCCAAACCTTTTTGAAGATGTTAACTGATGGAGTTTAACAGTGTGGATTTCAGACCATTTTGATAGCCTTCTCCTCCTCCCTGCAGGAGGAGATAATTTAACTTTGAGAAAGCTGTATATCTGTGCAGAGCTGATGTGGGATAAGCCTTCATCCCCACAGAGGAGAAGGCTCTGAGGAGGACCTGGGCTGCCTGCTGGCGAACTCTGTGGGCTGGACAAGATCTGCCATGGAGTTGCAAGGATGGTCTTTACAAGAGTAGTGAAGGACCTTACAGCTAGTCAGATTCCTTAGAAAGAGAAACCAGAAGGTTTTCTGCTCCTTGGATTCTATAAGAGCCTCCTTCAGGCTCGAAAGAAGGGAGCACAGGATTAAGAGGAGTAATTAAAAAGGATAATTAAGTTGGCTACTTTGATGAATGCCAGAAAGCTGGAGACTGGGGATGTTGTGGGCAGTCTGACTAGCTGTGGGAGAGAGGAGGAGGGTGAGCAGACAGTTTGGAACAAGAGCTGTGAAATAAAAATTCCAGTTATTTTGAGAAACTGTTATTCAATATTATAAAATTGAATTTATTAGAAAAATTTCCTGCACATGCTTTCCAGAAACTAGATCCTCTCTGGGCATGACTCAGATTCCCTCAGCTCTGTTTTTCATTTACATGACTATTTTCACTTTTCTTATGATGTGGATGGCTGCTTAACTTTAATAGTTTGGAGTCCACTCCTATTTTGGATGACTCTTACCACAGGATGGCTGCACAAACACCTCCAGTGCTTTACTTTCATGTCCTATGTTGAATCTGCTGTGTAGAAAAGACTAGAAATTAGTCCAAGATGGCCCACAGGAGCTTGAGTTTTCAGATAAGATGCTGTTGATAACATAAAAGCCTTCTTCAAGTTGAGGGTATGTGGGGCTCTTCAGGGCATCCTCAATCTTCAGCTATAAGCATGTTTCCCATGTCTACCCATGGTTTAAATACCAGCTTCAGTTTGCCTCCAGACAGCGGTTCCACCGTGACGTCGAGCCTGAGCACCGTTTCTGAAGGAGCTGCCCCAAAGTCAGCGTCGTGGTTGGGTGTTGGTGTTTTGCATGTGACAGGTGCTGCCTCTGTCACCTCTTTGCCTTTCTGTCCCTGCTTACCTCAAGTGTGGCACAGTTGCTAAGTGGTGCTCAAATGTAGCTGTGTGCCTTCTCCCATCCCTCATCCTTCAGTCTTCTGGCAAACTAGAGGCACAAACATATTTGTGCGCTTCATACATCTGAATGTCTTCATGTCTTTTTATCTTTCCTTCCCACACCCCATCCTTTTCTGTTTCTTTATATTTTTACCACGTTTCTTCTACCTTGTTAGCTGCCTCCTTCCCAGCAAACCATTAAGCAATAACAAGAGAAAACAAAAAAAATTCTTGCTGTTTCCTTCAAATGCTTGCTTTGCATTTGTTGCTTATTTATAGATTATTCATTTAAGCCGTGGTGGCAGTCAATTAGAAATGTGGTGAATCCTTCTTTCAAGAGCGTGCCAAGAGAGGTTCTTTTTAGTTTGCTTGCTGTTTTTATGGGGTTTTTTTTGCTGGAGCCTCTACAGTGTGCTTAAATTCCATTGGGATTTGTTTATTTTGAATAAACTCTCAAATAAAAGTAGAAGAGCTTTGCTCCTCTTCCAGGAAGTTACAGGAGCATGATCATGGTACACAGGGTTGTTTGATTTTATTTGAGTGGTAAAAATGTATTTTACACAATTTTTTTTCTTCCAATTGCCGTCTTGGAGGATTTTTACTTTTTCAATGTAAGGCATGTCTTTGGATAGAGGTACTGTTAGCTCCTTTTAATTTTTTTTAATTTTTTTTTTTCTGACAACTTCATGGAAATTCTGCTTTTAAATTCTTCTCTGTTTGTAGTACAAAACTGATAAGGTAGAACATCATAATTGTAAATTGTGACTGCCTCTGTGGCCTTGCAAAGGACACTTGATCTTTGTGCTTTGGTGTCACTGTTGGTTGAGCAGGGTTGGTGTTAATCATCTTCAGTCCTTCATGAGGTGTTGGAGAGGTGGAGGAAGTTTATACTGACAGATCCTCACAACAGTGAGGCAGGAGTTGTGGGTGAGACACAAGTACATCACAGGTGAGATGTTGCATGAGACCTACATTAATAAACTCAGCTGGACTTTTGCTGGCTCCGTGGGACATGCTGAAGTGTGGAGCGTTGCCAGGGTTTTTGAAGTGCAGCTTGTCTGCAAGGAGGCTGGAAAGCACTGATTTATGCAATACTGGGAAATGTAAGTGCTAGCATTCTCCTTCAAGGGTAGGAGCTCTTTGTTGTGAGTAGGCATGTGTTGGGAAATATTTTTGATGCTGCATATTACTGGTAATGACTAAGGTGGTTTTTGCTGTTCTAAAAGAGATTTAGAAAGCAAATACTGTTTTAAACGGGGTCTCTGCATTTGCCAGAGCCTTTGCAAAATGGTTTTAGCAGCCAGTAGCTGTACTAGTTTGGGGTTTTTTTCCCTTTTTTGCTTCTCTCCTCACTGCTCTTTGTTTTTGTGCCATGATACCCTGGCAGGACAACCAGGACAAGGCAGAGTCTTCTGGGGGACTGACCCAGAGAACAGGTATAAAATTCCAAGAAAAATTTCTGCTTGGCCTCAAGTGTGAATATCCATTCTGCATTGAAGAGGAGAGTCTGCTTTGGTCTTTGCTTTGCTCACAGTGCTGTGCAGATAATACAATAAAATGAAGGTGTGGGATGAAGGAGGATAATTATGCTATTTGTTTTTTCATCTCACCTCCTGTGGTAGGACTTGGTTCTTTGCTCTGGACCCTCCTAGGTCAGTCGTCGGTGCAGGTCGGATGTGCTAAGCACACTGTGACATTTGGAAATCCCTGTCTGGAAGGGGAATTGAGCAATGAGCTTCTGCTAATTATAATAGCTATATTTAAAAGGCAATATTTGCTTTCCTGAGCAAAATCTAACTCCACACCCAGACTAGAGACTGGAAATACTCTGGCAGTAGAGGAGACAGCTCCTCAGCAAACACGTTCCCAGGGCAGAAGCAAGGGCAATACAAGCATTGCTTTGTCAGAGCAAACATTGCACAATCTTGTCCAGGGGGTGAATGTTGTTACCTAGCAACTTCCAAGAGTGTTTGAAATTTGTTGGAGACCCTCTGAGGCTCAGGCACTTTACCCACTGTTCTGCTGGATGCCAAAAATATACTGGCTGTAATTTTGCAGGTCAAGGGTAATGCTGGCTTAAACCCCTCCTTGACCTTTATTTGAGCTAGCACAACCTGTGCAGTAGTACAGAGAACCAGGACAAGAAACCAAACTAGATTAAAATTAACTCAGAAGAAAAAAGTTTGATTTAAACATGGATCTTCACTTCCCCAATGGCATTTGCCGAGTGGCTCACAGCAGTTGCACTGGGAAGTGTGCCGACATGCCCGAGGGCTCCTGTTGGGAGTGTGTTTGTGGGGACAGCAGTGAGATACAGTTAGGGACAGGGCTCACAGCACACACATAGCATTAAAGACATGTTTTCTGAACTGTCACCACACATCACCAGCTGCCAAACAGCCTTGGGCAGCTTAGAGGAAGTACCACTGAGTACTCAGGGGTGCTAAGGTCAGTATGAGTTATTCAGTAGCCTTGTTTTCATCGTTAGAAAGGTTAATCAAAGCCACTGTGATATTAGGAGACTTGTATAAAAAGAAAACTACAGCTGTGCTGCTGCTTAGCTTCCAATATTCTTTGTTTCATCCAGCTACAGATCTTCTGCCTGGGGTCTAATCCATGCACAAAACCCTCTTCCTCACCATTACTTCCACCTGGGGCAGAGGCTTTCCATCCATACTACTTTTGTCTGAATTTCTATTCAGATTCTAACTAACTCCCCTGAAAAGCTTCTTTTATCTCAGAACCAAGTATTAGTGTTTCTCTCCAAAAATATTGGCCATTCACTCATGTCTTCAGAAGCATTGCCACTCTTAGGTTATAGGGACATAGAGAGCTTTCCTTCTTGGCAAGCAATAATATTTTCCAGGTACTCAACTGTCAGCCCACTGAAAAGAAAATGTTGCTTTATGGTTGGTAGACTGACGATAGCTCTTTATACCTTTAAATTAAAAGTGACACACTCATATAAATCATTATAACAGTACTGTATGCAAGCACAGTGCCTGGATCCACAGTAGTTATGAGATGACAGTGAATTGAGGTGAATACTCTTATTCTTGACTTTGAGAAGTGCAGTGACAATGAATCATTCTTAGTGATGAGATTCAGCAGTGCTGACTCATTGGGCTGAAATTAGAAGGGCTTTTTTAGGTAGGGATGTAATTCCACCACTTTTTTGATGAATGGATAAGAGTGAACATTTTTGTTGGCTAATTTACAGCCTTCATCAACTAAATGTCATTTCTTTCCCTCTAGCTATCAAACCTAGTTGGAGGCAACTGACAGGGGGAGAACCAAGATCCAAGGAGATGGTACTGGAAAAAAGGTGTAGGAAGGAGTGGCAGAAAAGTTCACAATTTGGTAGAGTTGCCACCACTTTTAGTTTTTGATGTCCTCTTTTTCTGGGTTTGGTGAGTGCTGATGTTGGCTTTCATCAAGATAGGGGTTTTGGAGCCTGAACTCATTCTGCTGATAATCTAAAAAAGGGGAAAAAAATAATTGCTGGAGTTAAAATTTTGCCAGAAAATTAAACAGATGCACAAACATTTGCTCCCCACTTCCTCTACCAACTTTGGCATTACATCTAATAGGAAGGGATTCTGTTCCCATTAGCTACTGTGTCTTCTGCAGGTAGTGTCTGGCACTGCTTCCCAGTTCAAGAAGGGTTAATGTAACCTGAAGAAAACATTGTGCTCACAGGATCCCAGAATCACTTGTAGTAGCAATTTTCTGATGACTTAAATAGTGATGAATAACCGAATTCCCAGAGGTGCTACATTTGTTTCAGAATCTGGTGCTGGTCTCCCTTCACTTCAGCTGTGGAGGTTTGATCACAACACAGTAAAATTAATTCTCTTTAGTGTCCTCCAAATAATTTGTATTCCTTTCCCTTTTTGCTGTTTCCCTGTGGAGTGAGCTAATACTCTCCTAATGTTTTTTAGTTGCACTAATATATTAATAATCTCTTATATTCCTGGCAAGAGATTTGCAGTCAACTCTCAACAGGCAGATTTTATGCCAGGTTATCTTTCTGCTGTTGGGTTAAAAATTTTCCTAGGAGCGCAGCAAAAGACAAGGGACTCCCTGCTACGACTGCACACTCAGCTGCTTTTCTGAGGGAGGAATATTTCTGAGCCCACAAACAGAATATTAGTGGCAGAGGCTTCTCTGATGGCTGTTCCAGTGATGGGGAATGACTCCTTCGGAGAGTCCATCAGTATCTGGCAGTCACTCACGTGTGTCCAGGAGATGCTGTCCTGGCCGAGTGCGTAATGCTCGAAGCAATTGGCTTGGCAGAGTTTCATCACTCAGGCTGTCCTTTGCTGTTGAGGAAGCAGCTGCAGACTCACATTTTTTGTTTGGCAATGTATTCTCTCCCCAGGGGCTGCAGCACCATTTGATTAGGATGGAGGGAAGGAGACCTATTGCAAAAGTGTATTATTCCCAGCAGAGCTGTGCTAATCTTTTGGTCTCTGTGCTCTGTCTTAGCAAGGTGTTGAACAAAAACATCAAGGAAAAACAGGAGGAGAGAGGAGTTGCTCAGCTGTTGCCCCTCAATCTTCCCTCAACCTCGGCCAGCTCAGAGAGTAAACCAACAAATGCTTGCTGTTGTTTTGAGGTATTTTTGCAAATCTGGTGCTTTTTTCTCACATGAAAAATCTCTTTAACACTTGAGTCCCTTATTTTCCTACCTACCTGCACCTACCTCCTTTCTTTCTGTTTCAGTCTGGCATAGGGCTCTGATCTCCAGGGACTCATCCTTTCCTGAATATAATGCTCTGCATTTTGCCATCTCCCAATTTGCTTTGGTACTGTGTTCCTTACCTGAGAGCATCCGCCTGGGAGATGATGCGAACGGTGTTGATGGAATGGATTTTGAGAAGTTCGGAATCTTTCTCCAAGTTTTACATTATATTGCAGTTATGAAGGTCACCTTTGCTTTGAGAATCAAGGAGATGATGTTACCCTCACCTCTGAGCATGAAGGTGCTTGACTTCTGCACCTATTATGATGCTTAGTCCTTCTACTGCCCAAGTGGTGTGGCCCATCAATGGGTTTTGTGTCAATAGTGGCACCTTGTGCTCAGAGATTACCTTGGGTCAGAGATTTTTGGGTGGTTTTACAGAGTAAGTACTGTCTTTACATTAGAGATGGAGGGGGTGAAAAAAGGAGTTTCAGAGCATTTAGTAGTTTGCCCTGGGTCTCTCAGCAGTTGTTAGGCAGAGTGGGAACAAAAGCCAGGTCTCTGCTGCAGAACTATGCAGCTTATTTGAAGCTAGGTTGAGTGACTTGCCAGGAATAAAGATGTGGGCAATTTCTGCCTGAAATCCTATCTTCCTCATATCAGTTGTTCCACAGTGACTTTGTTTACACTCTCTCTCATAGCATTACCAGTGAGAATTTGGGGTGATTTCATTATAAGTAGTTTACTGTCAAGAAGTCTTGACATTACAAGTGACTGTGTCTCTTAAAAGAGGAGAGATGGGTCTGTCCTTGTGACTCAAGAGCAAGAGACAGGTTTGGTTATTATCTCTTTGTCCAGTAAATTTTGATAGTGTGTTGACAGGAGCCCATATCTTGCAGATGTTTTCCCTGTATCTTCAGTAATTATAAGTATGATTTCAGCAGTTTTTCAATGTGCAGTATCACTTTTTGTTTAGCACCCAAGAGCCTTTGCTTTATTCATCCTTCAGTTTGGTAACCAGCTGCTTTTTGTCTCTCACTTGGGGGCGGCATTTCCCTGCTGCACATCAAATCCAGTAGAAAACTGGTTCTCAAAGAAGTAGCAGCTCTTGTTTTTCTGGAGGAAAAACACCCTTTGCTCCTCTGCACAGAGCAAAAGCCTCAGTCCCTGGCGCTGCGGTTTGCTGTGATGTCCCTGGAGCTGTGGGGACATCTTGCGTACAGGCGTTCTAGTTTCCTGCCTTGTGTCCTTGCTTGGGGTAAAATTAAGGAGGACTAAATTACCTGGAAAACCACATAAGCTGTAGCCTGAGACACATGCTTGTCACTGAGCTGTAAGCCTATCCACATAATATAAATGATGTCAGTAAGTAATGGTTTCTGGTTTGCCTGTTGCAGCTTTTCTGCAGGCCAGGGCGAGTGTCGCTTCACTGGGTACACATGTTCTGAAATGGGTTCATAAGTTGTTGGGGAATTTTCCCCTTCCCTTTAGCATCAGACTGAGCCTCCTGCCACCTCCAATCCAGCTCCTGTAAGATAACATGGTGCTTTTTATGCTTTTGAGACAGCACCAGAGTTTATTTTGTAGCTGTTATTTCCCAGTTTATAAAGGACGTGCGTTTTGATTTTATAACCAGGAGAACTTTCTTGAGAACAGCAAAATTGAATCTGTAAAGCAGCAAGGAAATCATTTAGCAATATCTGATACTAAACTATCTTCCTGGTTATGATCTCAACTGATGAAATTTTGTGAAAGATCAGTAATTTCATCTACAAAACAGAAAAATATTTGAAATTAGAAATGACCATTTAACCCAGTGTAATTTCGTAGTGCACTTCAGAGATGCTAAAACAATACTGTACTGCTGCCAATCTGCAGTAATGATGTGCTAATGGATTGGAGGCGGAAGGTATTGACTAGTGTGGTATAAATGGATATATAACTTTAAAGGATAAACAGGCAAATGCATGCATTAACTGTTGAAAGCTGAGTCCCATGGGCGAGATTTCAGATTGAACACTAATGAAAATTTCATTTCCGTTCTCACAATATTTTAATATGCAGGATCACAGTATGCAAATAAACTGAAGTCTAACTGCAAGTGGCTGATGAGTTACTTCTGTCTCAGTCTCTGCCACCCCCATAAGTAAGCTGTCTGTGGCCTTTGTGAAATCAAAGTTTTCCTCCTGTTTTCCCTACAAGCCAGAATCTTATATAAATATCTTTGTTTGTGAGATAATTAGTGACTGCAACCCTCTCTTCAAAGTGTTCTCATTATATTCCTCTATTGTTCCGTGTAACTCATCAGCATGGTGCACAGAGCTATATGTTTTTAGATTTGATTGAATTGTAAGTGGTACAACCAGTGCTTTCCTCACCAGAGCTGTTTTGGGAGTGAACCCATGTTTTTGGGTTTCCTTCTGTATTTCAGCTGCAGCTTTGATGCACTGTATTTTCCTTATGTCTACTGAACCTGACAGAAAGAACCAAAGTTGTGCTTTTTTTTCCTTCTTCCCCAGCTTATGGCATCATATAAGAAATATTGCCTTGGACTCTCTTATAGGTCACGTCACACTTCAGACACACATTAAGGCCATCTAACTTGAGCCAAGAAGTTTCATCTTATAGCTTCTTTTGTAAGTGATCCGATAAATAAGTTACTGTGACATTACCCAGGGAGTGGGGGGCAGCCAGCACGAGGAAACTGGAATGATTTGGCATGATAGAACATGCAAGAATCCATATTTCTGTGATCAGTAGCTGATATATCCTTGTAAATGTAAATTGTGTGTTAACTTTCTCAAAGAAGAGAGGCAAGAATTTATCTTAGAAATTAATTAATTTGAAATAGCTATTAATTAACATTATACCTAAATTTGCCAATCATCACACTTGATTTGAATTTGCATACAACTGTTGCATATAAAATACTGCTAAGAGCATCTTGGGCTTTGGTGTGCTGTGAAAATGCCATGTTTTGCAGCTGTGTTAGTGCTCTGCCAGGCTGAACCTCCTCCTCATCCCCTCCCATGCCGTGGTGCTGCCCTTCCAACAAGTGGCCTTCCTTCTGGGGACCCGCAGTCAGGATTTAATGCTGTGAAAGCACAACCCTGGAATAGGCAGCTATGTGTATTCCCAGGTATTTCACCCTGATGAAGAAGAATAAAAATGACTCTTTAATTTGAGGTGGTGAATTTTCTACCTTTTTTTCCCTCCCCCATAAAGTACCTACGTTGTATTAATGTGACCATTAAGATAATCATGTTTTTTGATGAAAGCATAAGACTAAAATGATGTTTCCAAATGGAGGTTGTTTTGATTTATTCCCTGTATGCAGAACGCATAATTTTGCTTCCCTGGCTCTTTGAAGCAAGCTTTAATTTTATGGCTTTGGCTGCTGCTGCTACTCACTGTGCTGTGCTGTACCTATGAGCTATTTAATGTGCAACATCCAGGAGTAAATTAATGCGGGTCCACAAAGAGAGCGCTTCGATTTGCTAATTGCTTGTAGAGCGGAGGGTATTGTTGTGTAGAGAAAGACTGTTCATTAGAGATTGAGTAGCTAATTTTTTCTTACAAGTGAGTCTCCCATTTGAGCTGTTTGCCTATCGGTGAGGGCAATCGGCTCACGTTCAGCCCCCGGAGAAGAGTGTGGGGCTGTTGATGCAATCGGTGTTAACAGCTGCGTTGTAACCGCCAAATTGCTTTAGTTTCATTCATTAAACCCTCCCTGACCAACCTCCTCCAGCACTGTCAGTGAAGGCTGACTTTTGGAAGGTACAGAAGACAAATTACTGGTGCAGGGAAGCAAGCTAAACAATTCAGAAATGTCTCCTTGGGAGTCGAATCGGTTCCTCTCCTTGGAAACCGTTCCTGCTCTTCCTTCAGCCCTGAGCTGCTGTATCCCAGCGAGGCCGGAGCACAGGTTATCTTTCCTTTCCTGCTGCTCTCTTTTGAAGATGACGGTAGCATTGACAGTAGATTACTGTGTTGTCATGTAAGATGAATGTTTTGAATTGACACCCCCCCCTTTTTTTTTTTTTTTGGAGGCTTAAAGTAGTTGACTGAATACTGGAGATTTTTTTTTTCCCTGCTTTGCTACTTGATTTTCTTTTCCCACTGCCTTCAGTGGGCAAATTGGACTTTACATGTGTTTGTATATCTGATTCTTAATATCTGTTTGTTTATCAGATTTCTTATTGCTTGAGCTCAGTGATCAGTGGGAATTTAACATGTCTATTAAGTAATGAGAATTTCCTTGGAGCTTTAAGTTAACTTTTACACATAGTCTGAAAATTCAACATGCAAGTTTTTCCTACTGAGACATTCCTGAGATACCAAGGTGAATGTGTTCAATCAAAAAGCCCATAGAACAGATTTGAGCTACATATAGGTAGGATATAACTTTTCCCAGTGTGAAACTCTGAGATGGGACTGGCCAACTGCTCCAGCATCTGCTGCAGATAAACCTCCTGTGCCTGCTGGTGCAGGGTCAAGGGCTCTTGCACACCATCTCCTTCCTAACCCCCCTAAATGGCTCAGGCTCATTGCTCGTGCTTTTGTTGGCTGCAACTGGCCGGAGATGATTGAACTTAGAAATCCAAGAGTTAATTCCTGAAAAGGTAAATTCTTTCTTTCAGGTCTTTCCTGGTACATGCCTGGAGCAGAGCTGGGTGCAGAAGCTCAGCACGCTGCCAGGCACCGTTCCAGGGTCCTCTGCAGCTCTGTCCTTCCATGGCTGTGGTGGCTGGCAGCTTCCAAAGTGCTCTGATTAAGTGAGATGTGGAGATAAGTTCAGAGCTTAATTTCTTCTTCATAATTAAAAATGTGTGCATCTGTCATGCTGCTGGTGATTAGGTTGTATTTTCTTGTGGCCTAGAAGGAATATGGCAGTGAATCACGTTGCAAGCAGCTGTCCTCTAACAGCTGAGCTAGGTTCAATATTTGATTTAAGCTAATAAAAAGTCTGGGGTAGGGCTAATGTTTACAAACTGGATGTGATGAGGCATTCAGATCATCTGTTTCACAGCCAGGCGAGAGCAGGTGCAGAGGACCCCACCAGAAGTTTGGGCTTTGTCTTGTTCTTCTGGGCATGGGCTGGGAGCTGGTGGTTGGGAGGGTCTGTGAGCACATCAGACAGCATCAGCTGTGCTGGAAAAGTCTCCTTGTTTCCAGCTGTATCATTGTAACAGCTCTCAATGCATTAAATATGTCCCTTTTGCTCTTCTGTGAGAGTTGTAGTCAAACCATACGTTCAAAAATCTCTTAATCTTCATAAATCATTTCTTCCAGCAATCTAGTAAGTTTAGTTGCTGTTCTCTGTATTCCCACTAGTTAGCTACTTTCCCTTTGAGATGAGCTGCCTAGAAATAAATGCAATGAAGAAAACCTACTTTGTGATTTAATTCTTATCTGATTACTTCTCCAAATCATATTGATCCACTGTTATTACACTGCTGTCTTGGACTTGCTGTCCAGGTTTGCCTCTAGGTCTCTGCTGGCGCAGAGGCTTGAGAGGTTTGTATTGGGTTATTTTCCCCAAGTCATTTTATATAGAAGATAAATTATGGAATGTTTCCTGCTTGTATTTCTGATTGCTCCTATCCCTTTTTTGTTATTTCTTTCCTGTCTAAAAGTTTTTGCAGCCTCTTCCTGAAGTGAAATGTGTCAGAGTCTTTTCTATCCTTTTTTCCCCCTGAATTTTATCAAAGTCTTGTAGTTTAAAATGCTCTTACACCCCTCTGGTTAAACAAGTTCCTAGGGTGCTATTGTCTTGTTATTCTAAAGAGAACTATTTCCACTGTGGAGATGACCAAAGCTTGGCATAGGTTGCTCAGATTGGTTTTGGAGTTCTTGTCCTTGGAGATACTCAGAACCCAGCTGACCAAGAGCCCTGAGCATCCTGATGTAGCTGCCCCTGCTCGGAGCAGGGGATCGAACTGGCCTTTTCCAGTCTGAATTACTCTGTGATTCTATAAAAGTCTGTCCTAACCAGAGGCTCAACAGAGACATGACCCTCAAATTCAGCAGTGGTACCTTCTGGAAGCAAAGATGTAATTCTTAATAGCTCGTTACATCTAGTTTAGAATAGGCTAGTAGTTCTCATCTAAAGGTCATCTCCATATGGATAAGGCTAATAAATATACAGAAAAATTGGGGTGGCTTTTGGTAAAAAATATTGTTGGTCTTGGGGTGTTTTGCAAAGACTATGCTAGTATCTCATAAATAACATCTCTGAGGAGATGTTTTCTAATTCTTTTCCATGTGACTTTTCTGGCTCCAGCCTGCTGGTCTAATTCTACCTGATTCAATAGTAGTGGGGAAAAAATTCTTTCCCAGATGTCTGCAAATTTATAGTATCCTGGTGTTTCAGCATCAAGCTTGGTGATAATTTCATTTTTTCTCCTCACTTGCTTGTACATGCACTCTGTGTTTGGTTGGGACTGGCATCTCCCGCAGTGTTTAATCAGCGTGTTTCATTTCCCTGTGCCAGGTCCCAGACTTGTATTAAAACCCTTTTCATCTTATTTGAGTGTCTGTTCCTTAAATAATGTCACATCATCCCAGGCCCTGCACAGCAAGAATCTGTAACTTTTTCAGTTTCCACTGAGCTCTGGGCCCAGGGAAGTCTTGAACCATTTGTTTGTTTGTTTGCAAAATTGAACTTCTGCTGTGCTGAACCTTAAGACTGTAATTTTTTTGTTTGCTTGCATTTCAGTGCAGTTAGCCTTCAAAGCTTAATATTTTCCTTTTCACTGTAATAAACTGCTTGCTATTTGTTTCTGGTTTGGATGTAGTACTCAAAAGACCCATTTCATGTATGGTGAGAGATTGTTAGAGGGACTCAGGAGGGTTTTAATGAATATCTGCTTGAAATTACATTAATTAGTTTGTAGGAAAGTTTTTTTTAGTTCCTGTCTTATTTGTTTATGTTGTTTAAATTAGCTTCTCTGTCATCAGTTGTGACTGTTTTTTTAGACTTTCTGCTCACCAGAGAAAGGCTGATTGCAAGCTAGCAAAGTGGTGTGAAACAGAAGATGAAGGAAGTAATAGCAGTCAAGTAGTGTATGTGGCTTCTCTTAACCATCTCTGAATTTAGTGTAAAATCCTTTTTCATAAACAAAACTCTGCGAAGGCTCCTCCTCTGAGTCAGGTTCCTATTTCTCTCCAAATTGTACAGGAATGATGTAAGATTTTTGTGCTCTGGTTTGAGATTCTTTAAATTTTAAATTGTGTTGGGACCTTTTTTCACAGAAATTCATTAGAGTTACGTTGCAGGGAGGATTTTCTCTGTGTTCTACCACAACAATTTCAAAGGCTGCTAAACCCAACCCTCTACCCCAGAATTTCAACAGAACACTTTCTGTGAAGTTATCTTGAAGCTCATGCACACCTTTCAGCAGCTGTGGAGCAAGGCTCTTCTTTCTCTGAAGCTTGGCAGGACTCTGTGAGGGTTAGACCGTTCTTTCTGCAACCTCCAAAGAACTGGGGAGGAGGCACGGTTCAGACTGGACAGTGGGATTGAAATGGGATAGCTAATCCAGTGGAATTCTTCTCTGAAATAAACCTGTTTGTTCCTGTACAGGTAGGCTGCAGGCTCCTTGGGACAGGGTTGTCTCATGGAATGAGATGCTGATAGGACAGAACAAGACCCAACGCTTATAATTCCTTTTCAGTGCTGTTAAAATTGTGGTGCCCGTGGTGGCTTTTTTTGGTTGTGGGGGAAGAAACATATTCTTATTGAAATTCCAAAAATATGTCCTAGATTTAATTTCTTTTTTTCTTTTTTTTTTTTTTCCCTTGAAGGCTCAGCTGTCTCAAGTTCTGGAAGAAGTGGGAAATCATAAGCAAAGAGCAGAGATGGTAAGTGTTCATTTTTTTGTTTCTGTTTTTTTTAAATTATTTTACAGAACAGTAACATATGCAAAGTTCAGTTCATTTAAACAGTGGATCAGTTCCAAATATTCAGAAATGAATTACAAATAAGAACTGTAAAAGTTTGTATCGCTACTGCTAGTTTTGGTATGGTCTGTCTCTGTAATCACCTGGAACAAGTGTTAGATGATATCTAGTGGTCTGTCTTGCTTTTTTTTGGCAATTCCCTTTCTCTTTGTTAGGAGTTCTAGATCAGAAGCAAGCATTTAATTTCATACTGAATTAACTCCTTTCTTTGAGGACATTTGATTCAGTCTCAAGTGTGCAAAGGACAAGTAGATAAGATGCAACAGAATTACCAGAAACTAGTTTTTTTTATAATATCTGTTAATTTTCTTCTGGGTTTGTCTATTTTATTGGCAGTTCCCTCACAGACCAAAAATAATAGAAGCCACAAAACCAGGCAGTAGGGAGGTTTATGTGCAGTATCATGACTGTTGCATACGACTCTTCATAGTCAGGAATAAATGAGTAGTCAGCATTTAGCTATTTTGTGAACCAATATTTTTGCTAATGGCTGAGTTGTGGGGTTCCTGCAGCTTTTTCTAGTCACTTGGAGCAATATCCAAGATGTAAGCTGTCATTCTGTAGATGTGTTTTACACTGAATTCATTTTATTACTAATGAAAAAATGGGCATGCATCACTGGCTGGTAAGTGGGTGCTAAACAGACATCTGCTCTAAAATCCAAACAATAAAATGCAGTGCCAAGACCAGTCTTTAGACTTCTGTTTAACTCTGCTAGGGCACTGAAGGGCAGAACTGGCGTGCCCCTGCTCTGCTATTAGTAGGTTGCCATACGTCTGCTAGTATCTGGTTTTTAATTTGTGCTCCTTGCTGTTTCAACATCAGATTTTTTCATAATGTGAGTGTTAATTGATTCCAGTTCTGGGGTGGTCTTATGTTGCAGACAAACATTTTTGTATGCTCAGCCGCTTTCTGTGGTGACACAGGTCAGAACTGATCTTTCCAAAGAAAACTGAATTAATCCTATTTACCATCTGATCTCATTACATGCTGCCTTGTTATAGTTTTGAATTCTATACAATCAATTTTGCATTGTGCTCACTGGACGTATCAGAGGATAAATTTGCTGTTATGTTTTAAATGTTCTCATGTGTGGGTTTTTTTATAAACATTTCCAAGTTTTTTCTTTTTGGCTCGTTAAGCCTGGATTTTGAGTTGTTTATTTGCCTTCAGAAGTTTGTTGTATTAAACAAGCTAGCAAGAGAGCTGGAGAAACTGGAACTTCCAGCATTAAAGCATTAATTGGTGTTGTGCATCATCCATCAGCAGAGGATAAAGCAGCAGTCAGTGCTCAGTGCCTATTCCCAAGGGTTACTCAGTGGAAAACTGCAGGTCTTGTGATCTTCCAGTAAAGCTTACATCAACCTCACTTGAACAGGCTGTGTTCTGTAGTGCTTTAGACACGGATTGCAGATTGTGAGGTGTGGGCTTTATTCTGTATTTTGAGTTTTGTTCAGTAAATATAGGAAAATTGCTTCGTACAGAGGAAGAGAGATTGTTTTTCCTTTTTCCCTTTTGAGGGGAAACATGACAGTATAGCTCCTTCTTTTCAGTGGTGGTAGATGGTTCTTCTACATCTCCAGGTGAAATGTCCCTGGTAGGGAAAGACATATCACTTCTTGTCTTCTAGCATGTCAGTGGTGGCAGAGGTCTGTCCCCTGTGGATGGGGCTGTTCCATTAGCTGCCTGCCCGAGGGCTCCAGCAGTTACACCATCAGCCCCACTCTCCTCCCTGCCATCCAACAAAATGTTCTTTATGTGTTTTTTTTCCCTTCCTCTCCAGATCAGTGTCTCACCTGGATGGCCTTATTTTCAGACTCCTTTGAAGTTGACACTTCAGCAATTGTTTGCCTGATTTGAATTCCTGGCACCTTGCCTTCCTTTTCATCCCTCTCCCCCTTTTTCACCCGTGATCCACTGCTTGTTAGTTTGATGTTAAGCCTCCTCGGCTGGGGTGATGCAGAAGGGCTCGTCCTGCTCTGGTTGCTGACAGATGTGGATATTGCTTTTCATCAGCCATTCTGCAAACAGGCTTATGGCCCTCAGTGAAACGGAATAAACACTTGTCAGGTGCTATCATACAGTCTGATGGGTCTTTGGGCTGCTTCTGGGATAAACCTCTGTGGAGGTGACATCTCTACTGCCACCCTGAAGAGTGCTAATGGCTTTGCCAGCCTCCCCAGAGCATGGGAAGTGAAGCAATGTGCTTGGGGGCTAGTGAAGTAGCTAACTGGACCTCACTGATGAGTTTGGGGTTTCTTGTGTGTAATGGGGAGCATCTTAGATGCCCTGGTAAGTAATTTGTTCTTTACATAGCAATATTTAAAAGTAAAATACTTGTGGGATAAATCTGGTATGATCATGGCCTCAATAAGACAGTATCTGTGTCCTCGAGAGGAGAGGGCCCTGGTTCAGGGAATTGTGTCTGCGGGACAAAAGGTGGTGTGTGTTAACTGCCTGAAAGGAGGGTGTAGAGAGGTGGGGGTGGGTCTGTTCAACCAAGGAACAAGTGACAGGACAAGAGGAAATGGCCTCAAGTTGTGCGCAGGGCAGTTGAGATGGGATGTGAGGAAGAATTTCTTTGCTGAAAGGGTTCTGAGGCATTGGAAGGGGTTGCCCAGGGCAGTGGTGGAGTCCCCATCCCTGGAGGGATTGAAGAGTCGTGTAGACACAGTGCTGAGGGACATGGGTTAGTTGGGGACTTGTCAGTGTTGGGTTAATGATTGGACTCGATGAGCTTAAAGGGCTTTTCCCATCGAGGCAATTCTTTGATTCTGGGATTGTGTGTGCTGTAGGGGATGCTGAGCTACACCAGGGCACAAAGTCTTGCTGGTGGAAAGTGGTGGGGACTTGCTGCACTAACTGCCAGTGAGCACTCCAGCTCGTGATTTCAATGCTTGTCAGCTAAAGTGACTTTACTACTGAAAGAACAAAAAAAAAAAGAAAAGGAATTTAAACATCTTCAGCTAATTGCAGTTGACAAGACAAAAGCAGTTTGACTTTCCAGTATTAATTAGCAAACCCATACTAATTAGCTTGTATAAGCACAATTCATGCTTCTTTCCCTAAATGCAATTAATATTGCAACTGAAGACATCTCTGGGCTGTGCTGCTGTATCATTAACATACTTTGCCCTAATTAGACACGGCCAGTAGTGGCTGGAGAAATGAGTTTGTGATTACAACCATAAAAAATTCTCTAATATTTTATATCCTTCAGGGAACTTGAACCTAGAATTTATTTTCTGATTTAAGAAAAATTACCCTTATCATTATGCTGTGTAATTATAACAATGAAACTTTGATTTTTCTCTCCCTCTAACCCTTCAGTTATTTATTTTTCTTTATTCACAGTTTGAGCAAGTTCCTCTTGTAAGGGAACAGTGCCTGCAGAGTCTTCTGAGAGGTGGTACATGACAGTCTCCAGTCTGATAGGGCACAGATGACTTAATTGTCCCACAGTTCTGTAGGTTTTGTGTTTCTTTTATTTACTGAAATAATGGTTTTTGCTGTGATTTTTGTGCCTAAGCACACCACTGCAAGTTTTGTGGATGTATGTACGCTTTTCTGACAATTATATCAGCACTGGAAGTTTTATTTATGGAGGCTAGTGCTCCAATATCTTTATCTCCAGGATGTGTCAGGAGATTGCTCCTGGAGTCACACATATGGCTCCTCTTTTTGTGGTCCCAGAATCTTAGTTCTTATGGTACGTTAGTTTAATGCTCTGCTGGCACAGAGCTGAGAGCTAGCTTCCCTCATACCCAAATACTATCTGTGGAAATGCTTTCTTGTTTGTTATATTATTTTTCTTCCTCTCCCTAAGGGAGAGAAGCAGAAGATGTGTTAGTTTTTCTAATTTTCATTTGCCTCTTTCATCTCCCTTTATAGACAGGAGGAAATTTGGCTCAAGCTTGCCATCCAAGCAACGCCTGTGATCCCTGATCTTACACTTTCTTTCAGTCTGGTTTTGTAACAGGGGACATTCATGTCAAGATTTTTTTTTTCTCCATCATTAATCCCTGAGGGAAGTCAGCTTGGTATTAAAGAAGTATCACAAATTATATATCAACCTCCAACAGATTAAAAAGGATGGATATAAGAATCACAAGAATTGTTTAGCAGGGTGGGTGATAAAGAAGATTTGAAGTCCAAGAATGTAGCCATCACAAAATGAACGACATAAATTGAGTGTCCTTACAGAAGAAATAAAGACATCTTATAATGAACATAATGAATGCCCCTTGTCTTGAGTAAAAGTTGGTTGACCCTCTGCAAAGCACAGGAGGCCTTTATTTAAGGGCAACAGGTCAGGAATAGTAAAGGAGCCAAATCATGTGTTCATGTGTCTGATGAAACCGTAATGTTTAGGATTAAGTTAAATGTCAGTGACTAGCTGCACTGGTGGTTATCAGGAGAAGTAATGAAGGCAGAAAGGAGGATACAGGAAAGAAATCAACTCAGAGAACACTTTGCCTGATGCAGTTGGGAAGTAGCTGTTAACTGGAAAGCAAGAGGGGAAAATTACAATAGGCATCAGTACATCAACAGCAAGAGACCCACACAGTACATAAACCATTTACATCATTACTGGAAGGCTTTACTTTCTGGTGGTCACATCAGACTTCCAGAGTTTTAGGAACTGTAACTCTTGATACTGAAGAGAAATGCCTGGCAGGGATAAAAATTCTGTTACATTTCACATTACAGGTGATAACAGTGAGAATATGAAAGAAGTGAACTTTAGTATAGAAAGACCTGCCCTGCATAACTTGCCAATATAGCTCATTTAATTATTGTTTAAGATGTATTAAACATAAAGCAAGAAATACAATGGACAAGATACAAGAACAAAAGTGGCATTCATTAGTGGAAATGTAGGTTCTCAGTGTTATCTACAATAGGATAGCAATTAAAGGTGGGATTAGAGCACCAAACCATGGTAGTTATAAACACAAATGAAGCCTTGCTGGAGCATACATAGAACCAACAGGTTGGGAAGGGAAAGGAGATGACTGACCGGTGTATGAAGTCTCCCTCTATCACAAGTGCATTTCATAATTTCTGAACTGATTTAGCAAGATGACAGTAAATCTCCTTACCTTTGGACAGATTTTATCCTAACACCTTATGTGAGACTGGTAAACCCAAGACAGATGAGTAGCGCGGCACTCAGCTGAGCAGCAGTATGAACACAGCAATCGTTTTAGTGAGGCAATTTTAGGGAAATATCCAGTTCTCAAACCAGATTGAAAAGCATGAATCTGATTATAAAGAGACAGCAAAAGAAGCTGATCCCGAATGAAATTATATTGTAACAGAAGACTGGAAGAGAACTCTTAGATCATAAAGTCCAGTCCTTTGGTGACTGAGGCAATTGCAGCACATACCTTAGTTCATAAATTTATCAAGCTCCTGTCTTGAAACTGCTGAGGTTTGTCCCATTGCTATCACTGAAAGACTGCTCTGATAGCATAGATCTTCCCAATTCCAACTGAAAATATATGTTCAGGTAATATCCATTTTTTCTTGTGCTAATATTCTCCTTAAACTACAGTGACTGTTCTACCTCCCTCATATTTATGCTGTGACATATTTATAGAGAACAGTTGTTCTCTCCCAGCATTTCATTTGTCTAGGTTAAACAAATCAAGCTCTTTCAGTCTTCTCTTAAAACAGGCTCTTCAGTCTCCTCGTGAATCCTGCAGCTTTCTTTAAATCTCTTTCTGTTTTTCTGTATTGCCTTTGAAGATGAGGAACCAGAGTGGTTATGTCATTCCAGGTGATGTTCCAGCAGTGGCTTGTACAGAAGTATCTTCTACAGGAGCATCTAGTACAGGCGGGTATCTCTCTGTCCAGGATATAGCTCAGCTCTTCCATTTCAGGACCACATTAACCATTTCCACTGCCACATGACACTGATGTTCGTCCTGTGATCGATTAATCCACCCAGCTCTTTGTCATCCTCTCTAGTTTCTGACTGATGAAGACTCAGTTTGTAGGAGACATTCTACCTGTTCTGGGACTTGCACTATTCACCATTCTGCTGCTGTTCCTTCAGTTTTCAGCTAGCTGCTTCTGTCTGATCTATTTATGCTCCCCTATGATAAAGCCTCCCTGCTTTGTGCTATCAGTAATTGTGTTTGTGCATTTATATTTTCTGATTCAAGATCTTCAGTGAATTTTGTTTGGTTTTAATACGTTTTCGTGATCAATGTCTGAGATACCTTTGTCTCTATCAGGTAGTTGTATTTCAGCACAGGCTTTTGTTGCTTCTTTGTTCTGTTTATACTGCACAGTGTTTGTATTATTATTCACTTTATCATGTGGTCCTGTTAATTTAGAAATGTGATTTGTTGGAACAAGGTGGGTGAGTGTGCAGGAGTCATCAATTCCTCGTTTCAGCTTTTCTCCCTGTGTTTTTACTGTAGAGCTTTGGTTCTCCAAGTGGAGTAAGCCCTGGAACAGAGGGATGGGAGTACTTGGAGTTACTCTTCTCTTCTTCTTTTCCTAGCTGAGAGCTCTCAGTCCTTGTTGTGAACAAGTACACTAAAATTAGTCCTTGCTGTTCTCCACGGTGTAGGAATATAGTGAGCTCTGAGGAACAGAGACAGGGTTTTTTGGTTTTGTTTCTTTTTTCTCTCTTAACATAGGAAATGATGAACAACCTCAGTTGGTTGTGTTCCATCTGCTGCATGTTCCCTCTTGGAAAATTCAGGTTCAACACACAAAACTGTGACAACATCAGAAGCATCTATTGCCTGGGAGTGTGGGCAAAGCAGAGAGTGTGGTGGAAGCTTTGGGATCTTGGTAGATGAGTGCTGACAAACTGCCTGTAGACTGGAGAGGTGATCAGTACATTACACTTCTGCATGTTAATATCTCAATGCTATTTTAATTGGGTTAGAAGAAGAGACTTAGTGAGTCAATTCTTGTGGTTTATCACTGTTTTAAAGATCTAGCCAGGCACATGGGATCAAATAGTACATTCCCTTCAAATTAAAAAGAAATAAACGGTCTGTTTAAAAGTCCCATTACACAAATGAACCTGCTGTTGGATCCATTAACGTGGAAGTTTTATGGAACTCTGCAGCACCGTTTGGTTTCATTTTCCTGTTGAAGGCTGACATGGGGTTAGAACTTCAAGGAAGAAACAAAGCTGCTGAAAGTAGAGAGCTGCCTTACAGCTGCTCCTCCCTTTGGGCTCCATGCAGGACAGGTACTGCTGGATTGTGGGGAAAATAGTCTGACCCAAAACCAAGCAGCAATTCAAGCTCAGATGGGATGCACCAACAATGATCTAGTTCTCAGCCCATCATTTGGAGAGGCCTCCATGCTACAGGTGTACCTGTAAATCCGGAGCGGTGCTCACAAACGCAGTGCGTTGCTTTTTGGTAAAAGGCTGATAGTGAGCACTCTACTTTTCAACTTAGCAATAGAATGAGTTGATAGTGTGCTCTCACCTTTGCATGGCAGGGTTAGAACTGGAACAAGGACTGGGGTGGGGAGAAAAGGCCCCAAAGCTGATGAGGGGCCTGGAGCATCTCCTGTAGGAGGAAAGGCTGAGAGAGCTCAGACTCCTCAGCCTGGAGAAGACTGAGAGAGGATCTTGTCAATGCCTATTAATACTTGAAGTGTGGGGGCCAAATGGATGGGGCCAGGCTCTTTTCAGTGGTGTCCAGTGACAGGACAAGGGGTAATGGACAAAAACTGGAACAGGAGAAGGTCCACACACACTTAAGGAAAAACTTCTTCACTGTGAGGGTGTTGGAGCCCTGGGACAGGCTGCCCAGAGAGGGTGTGGAGTCTCCATCTCTGGAGATGTTCAAAACCCTCCTGAACACTTTCCTGTGCAGCCTGGTGTAGGGAAACTGCTTTGGCAGGGGGTTTGGGCTGGATGATCTCCAGAGGTCCCTTCCAACCCCACCATTCTGTGAGTCTGTGAAAGGTGTAGGGCTTTTTTCCCTTCAGTTCTTGAGTGGAGGAGAAAGGTGGATTATCCTCCTGTGCAGAGGACACTGCGGTGCTGTGATTAGAGCGGTTGCTGTTGTCACTGTAAAATCTGAGCTATACTGAGTTCCTTGGTAAAATAAAATGAGTAGGGTAGAGATATTATCAGAGGCTTTATTATAATAGCCACAGCCTTGAGGTACCAAAGGCATAATTAGTATGCATGCAAGTATTGTGCTTTCCCAGGCTACATCTGCCCTCACCGAGTCTGTAAGAAGCTTATGGGCTACCTCAGACTCACATGGTTCCATTTAGTTGAACCAACATTTCCTGAAGGGTGCAGGGGCTCTCTGCTATGTTCAGGACTCTGAGAGGTAGGAGAAAATTGAGTGAGAGGTCCCAGGTACCTCTAGGGTTCAGTAATTTCTGTTCCTTTTTTCTGCCTTGCCTAAAAGGCAGCTTGGAGGAGCTGTAGAAGGAACATGTCCTTCCAGTGCATCCCCAGAGAGGGAAAGGAAGACTTGGTCTGTTGAACAGTCATGTTAGGATGGGACAAAGTAATTGTTAATCTCCAACTTGCTTCTAACAAGGATGGAGGCCAGTTTCTTCCTGCTTTCACAGTCCTGAGAGGTTATACCTGCGTCAGAAGAGGACTGTCCTGAGAGATCCAATCTGACAAATACAATTCTGTAGGCACAGTTTATCCTGAGCATGAGAGAAGATGAAAAGATCTTGAGCTATGGGATCTAGGGGGGAAAATGAGGGCATGTTCAATGGACATGCCTGCAGATCAAAGGTTTCTGGATACTTTTCTTCTTGCCCAGCGCTAGCTTTGTGTGCACAAAAAGGGAGATAAAGACTGAAAAAAAATTGGAGTTTCAAGTCTGTCTTAGTCCTTGTATGGACAGCATCATCAACTTGCTACATTATTTGGTTTGCTTTTGATCTTTTTGTATCTCAGTGCCCCTAGAAAAGTTTGTTCCCAGTGTTTTTTGCCTTCAGCTGGTAGATGCTGGGTGTAAGTAGTAGAGGTGGCAGGCTGGGGTCTCTGAGCCACTCTGTCAGGGCACCAGAGTCCTTCAGCAGGAGCTGTAAAACCTAATTTATCCACAGAGACAAGAAGATCATAGAGCAGAATTTTTCCTATGACCTCTTGGTAAATAATGAATGGCAGTGCCCTGCCTTTTTGGAATCACTTAATTGAGGCTGACAACTCTTTGTTGTATTACAGGATCTAGCTTGTCAGGAGAATTTTAACTTATTTATGAATATTTCATTAACCTCTAAAGACTGGCTGTATAAAATCGAGCTCCTGCCAGGCCCTGTCCTGTTGATGATGTATTCAGTGCTAATGTCATCCACCCCACATCTATTACACCTTCCCTCCCTTCTGAGCTGGACCTTGGAGCTTATTGTTGATGGCAGCAAGAACATGTTCACCAAAGGTTAAAATGCCAGGTTTCTGTTTTGGCACCAGAACTGAACGTACAGTATTGGAGAGGGAATTACTTTTTGCTTTTTGTTCTGTAATTTCTTGCTGACAACTGAAGAGGACCACAGGCATAATCCCAAGAGGCTAAAAATGGGCAGAGCAGTCTTGGCAGGACCTTGTAGACTTTGCTTTTTTGCACCAGGACAGAGATTTCCCACTTCTTGAGCTTTAAAAGCCCACAGCTTGTTGTCACAGGAGGGCCTCAGGATGGATCATTTAACTAGAAAACCTTAAATCTGCTTCTTTCTTTGGGGAAAGGTTTGGGGAACAAGACTGCTTCAAGAGTCTGCCACTTCCCTGAAGGCAGCTGGGAAGTTCTCTAGGAGTTCAGAAGGCACCTGGAGCATGAAGCCCTGCCTGTCTCTGCCAAGATGTGCCAGAAACCGGTGCTCCCGGCTGTGGGGAACTGCAGAATCGGGCTGGAGATGCAGCAGGAGTGAGAGCTGCTCTTAAAAGCATGTTGAAGTACAGGCTGTGGGTTGTTCCATGTGGGTTGGAGCAAGAGGATTAAGTTCAGTTTTAAAGTCTAGCACTGAGTGAAGGCTCCTTTGCTCTCTTATGATAGAGATTGATTCCACTGTATTTATGTTAGGAGACAAAGGACAAAAATGAGTGTTAGATTCCTCTTTGCTTTCCCCTTTGATCTTCTTCCTACGTGGTCAATGAAATGCATAGATTCTTCTTTGTTTATTATGTGATGATTTTTCAACAAGCAAACTGATGGGGGTGCAAGAAGTAGGATTACATGCTGCTGTTTAATGAGAATTTGTTGACTGAATGGTCCAGAAACTCCTCAAAGATATATTTTTTCTGAAACAAACTGTATGCAAACTTTGTACAGAGGAGGTATGACATTTTTTCAGATTTATTTCTTGCTTTGCTTGTGAATTACAGCTGCTAGAAGCTTTGCTTCTAGCAAAAGTGCCTACTCCTGCATGAAGGAAATGACCTGTGTGATGCTGATGCTCTTCTTGAGAGCAGACAACTCCATTGTGCCAGTGCCGCGGACGTACTGGACGAGATTGTGGCAAATTCAGCTGACACCTTGACAGGTTCCCTAAAGAGACTGTAACTCTGTGTTTTGCTGTTCTAACCAGGAGTAATGGGAAGGAGTTGTCAGCCATTTAAGGCTAATTACTCCCCAGTTTCCTTCTCTCCATGGACACCAGCTGTTTTCCTCTCCCGAAAGGGAGGAGCTTTCGGTAGTAATTAAAGGAAACAGTCATCTACATGCTGGTGAAAGTGGTGGAGCGAGGCTGATAACAGCAGAGAGGCTCTGAGCTGAATGAACATGGAAATTAGGTGATCCTTCTTCAGAATGAGCTGTTAGAGCAGAGAGAGGGTTTTTGGACGTGGAGTTGTCAGGGATTTTTGCTGTCGCGCGGTGGCGGTGAGGTCTCATAGCGGTGCCTGGGAGCCTGGACTGGACAGGGCTGCAGCAGGTTGGAGAGGAAGAGATTCTATGTCTGCCCCTTTCTCTGGAAGTGAGAGTTGAAAGATGTAATTATACTTGAATAAACTCATGGGTTTAAATTAACATCTCCAGTTCCCTTGCTTGCTGGGTCTTTTGCCTGGGATATTTTCTCCTCTTCCTCTCAAACTTCCCAGTTTTGTTCATCTTGAGCTCTGAGCCACCTTCCATCCTGCTGAAATGTCCAGTAGTGCTTATTTCCAAAATGTCACATCTTTCACCCATCCCAGAGTACCAGAAAGAAATAAATACAGCATAAAGTGGAGAACGAAACTCAAGAAGACAAAACTGTCAAAACCACCCTGAGCTGGTACCCACGTGATGACTGACATTGCACATTACTTGCTGTTGACATGAGGTCTGTGCTGGTGACCAGAGTAGTTGCCTTCAGATGTGCTGTAGCATCAGCAGAGCATCTGTCCTTCAAGCAGGACAGGGCTCCTTCCAGAGCCAGTGTGTGGTTTTCTATGTACCATTTGTGGGTAAAAGGGGCCCCAAGTGTTACACTGAAGGGGTCAGTGGGAGCAATCAGGCTGTTCAAAGCTGCAGGGTTTTGCACACACCCTTCTGCACCCCCAATTGAGATACCAACTCTTGGTCCTTAGTGTGTTGCTGCAGAATAATGGTATCAGTACTGTCACCTTGCCCCTTGGTTCAAGTAACAGCCCTATTTGCTGTGGATTAGGAACCAAGAGTGAAAATAAGTGTTTTCCTGATTTCTTTTTTTTCTCTTAAGTATTCCAAACAGGAGTATTTGAAATGGATCATCTGAATACAGGTTAAGCACTTCCAATTAGACATTATTGCTCATCAACCATAATCTGCTGCTGCCTGGAGCACCTGTGGGTGCGGGGCTCTGCAGTTCTGCTGGGGCAGGATGTGGAGATGAGCAAAGGGAGGTGGGGGAGTGGAAGGGGTGGGCATCTGGCAGTGTTGGGGGGTGAGAAGAGACATAAACAGGGGCAGGAGTCCTGGGACAAAGGTGCGTGGTAGGTGTTTGGGGAAGAACGTGGGAGCTTGTTGGATGGGCTGTGCAGGAGGAGCCTGGGGCTTTGGAGGGTGTGATGTGATGATGCTTCGTTCTTCACGTGCTTTCAGTGGGGCATGCAGCTCAGACTTGTGGTTGATGCTGCTCATACGTGGTAATTTTGGGACCCCTGTGGCATTTGCCTTGTTTTGCAGAACAGAAACCGTTTCACCATTGTGATTACATATGGAAACCTCAAGATAACAAGTTTAAATAGAGTGTCTGTGCCTTTGTCCTCTTCAGCGGCTAGCAGCAGAGCTGTGTTCCTTTGCAGCAGGGATGAATTTGGCTCACTGAGCTTATCTGGAGTTTCACCAAGTTGAGATTGTGCAGCACAATGTAGAGGGGAGATGTTTGAAGAAAAGCTGTGGGCTGCCTGCAGATTGGGAATCAGAGGGGAGAGAGGTGAAAGCTCGTTAGGGCTCCCTTGGGGTAGATGAATTAGTTAATGACTATGCTGTGCTTTGAAAATGCAAATGCTGTGTCAGAGCTAAGTCTGATTATAATAATCAATCTTCCTTTTGAGAGGGTGCTGGAGATGGGGAAGGGGGAGAGGGATGAGACTGGGGCTGAATTTTTAAATCACAGATCTGAGTTTCTCCGCTGTCATTAAGGAAACCTGACGTCGTGCGAGAGCTCGGCAGAGCTGGGGAGAGGCAAAAGGTGAAGCTGGAAGGAGAAGGTGAATGATCCTTGCAGGCACTGGTGGCTTCTTGACAGGCTGAAGTTAATTTTGTAATTTTGTTCTTTATGATTGTCCTGCCTGGAGAGGGGAGGGTTGGCTGTGTGAGCTACCCCTGCTAATGGAAAAGCCAGAAACTGCCTCATAAGCAGGATCCTCCGGGGATGGGAGGGAGCGGGGGGTGGCTGCTGCAGACGTCCAGCAGTGACAGCTCCTTCTCCCTTGGCACTTTGTTCGTTTGTAGCAAGCGTTCCTAGTAATTACGCCTCTTAATTTAGGTGAGCGAGTGGGAGAAAGGAATATAAATTTGTGTATTAACTTTAGAGATTGGAAATAGGGCAAGCAAACCTTCTCTCTGGGAGATTATATTTGGAAATGAAATAGAATGACATTTGGTATAAACTTGAAAAATTGCTCTCTTTTTGCTGCAACAGGAGGAGAAAAGCCACAATCCAGACTGTATTGGAGAGAAGCAGAAGTCAGCATATGTCCATTTCCCAGTTTGTGTGTATCTACAATAATATATATGCATGAATATGTTTTTAGGAAACTCTTTGGGAGGTTGCTCCTAGCCCTGTCTTCTCAGTGTTAAAAGCACACCAAGTTTGTTACAGATTGGATAACCCATAGAGACTGGCAACTCTGATCCCAGCTAGCCTTTGTCGTCAAAGAGGGGAAAAGAAAAAATACATTTTTGCTTTAACCAAGTGGGAAATAGGTAGTTCTAAACCACTTTTTATTGAATATCTGATTTTCTTTGGCTTTATTGCTTTTGTTTCACAATAGCATCAGGGATTACTTTTCCAAGAAAATGAACCAACTAATCCTGGGCTGCTTAGCCTGTTTCTAAATGGCAACTAATATTTTGTTTTGCAAGTATTGTCCTATTTCTTTGAAGAAGAGAGAAGTTCCCTAGGAAATCTGATGAGGCTTAGTTCTCCTTGTGTGCTTGACTGCACATTGTTCAGGGGAACAGCCCTTCAGATCAGTGGGTTGGGCGTATGGAAGAGGTGATACTGTTTGTGCTGAGCAGAATGACCATGGAAGTGCTCAGCATGGTGTCTTCCTACCTTGTTGTAATTAAAATTAAATTTACTGGTGTTCATGTATGTTGGATTTGTGTCCTGATGCCAGATTTATAAGCTTGTAGACAACAGGTCACCAGGCTTGCCATGCTGCTTGGTGGGAAGGGAGGCAAATAAGATCCTTAGTCACTGCTACCTCCTTTGGAGAGCAGCACGAGCAGCATCACTAGAATAACTGGTGTATCAAGCGCCTGGAGAACACCAGTTTGCCTGTTTCAAGCCTCAGCCTGTGGGTCATACTCAGGGTCCAGTTCCTCTGTTCTTGTCTATTTTAGTGTACAATCTTCCTTTCCAAGTCTGCTTGGTTTTCATACATTTAAATATTTATGTATTTAAATAGGTTCTTGAATTGTGTTGAGACTTGTAGTCAAACACAACTTCTCAATTCACCTTTCCATGCTGGCTCCATGCAATTCAGTTCCTATTTATCTCTGCCTTTTAAAATGAGCTCTTTTGCTGAGGAAGGCCTTTCAAAGAATGTTGCATCAGCCCATTGTTAAATAAACCTTTAGATATTTATAATGGATTCAGCATTTCCTGCTTTTTACAGTTCCAAGAATGCTGGATGACGTGCAGACACACTTCATCAGGATAAGATTGCTGTATCAGCCCCTCACTAAAATGCACTCATTATTCAAATAATAACTGTACGGCTCCAGCATGTGTTCTGTGAAATACGTGTACATGATGTGGGCGAATAAACCAGCCCCTTTTTTCAACATGCAAATTCTAACTTGAGCAGTGAGTTGAAATACTTGAGATTTTGAGTCCTTTACTACCCAAAATGAGACACTTGAGCAGAGTCATTGGTCATTATTTTGGGCAGTGGTTAAATTTTTCAGAAGTTCGTAAATGTGGTTTTCAAGGGAGACTGATTTGATTTAGAAGTTTAAGTCCTGTGATAAGTCTCATTTTGAAGATGAGGTGTGGACAGTAGGTCAGTAGGATGCTTTGGAAAAGCTTGTCTTCGTGACCGCTGAAGCCCACTGGAATCAAGTGGGAGGAACATCAGGTCCATGGCATTGTGGAGGCTCAGAGTACTTGTTATGGAGGGGACAAATATGGGTCAGAAATGACAAATGTCAGAAATATACCAAGAAAATCAACTCTCTCAAGTTTTGTTTCTTCTAGCTGTCAGGAGATGGGTTTAGAAATTTTATGTTTCTCATCTCATATCTCTTTAAATAATTCCTACGGAAGAGAGAACCAGCAAGGAACACATTTCTTACACTGCTGTGGGTGTTTGCTATGTCATTAACACTTGGAGGAGAACCACCATCTTGAAATCCTGTTCAGGCAGGTTTAAAAGTTAGGCTGAAAGAAGAATGATATTTCATTTAATTAAACACTAGACATAAACCCATCCATGTTCCTCCTTCCTCTCTTTCTTGGTTTGTAAATAATGGTGACAGTATTTATTTTGGAAAAAGTATTTGCATTTGGGGTACTTGTGTATTTGTGGAAGTGGACATTCTAAATTTATTCTATATACTGGATGTGTCCTGATCACTTTCTATTGAGAGCAGTAAAGCTGGACTGAAATTCATGATTATGAAATGAAAGAGAGTAGAAAAGGTTTGGGATAAACGGGTTCATATGAGGTTGAGAGCAAGAGGCTCCAGTGTATACTGAGGACAGAACATCACAGAGTCGAAATGTTAAATACCTGCTTATGTGTTTTATTCACAAGCCATGGGCTCTGACATGACTCATTATTCTGCCTTTTTTCATGTCATAAAAACCTTGGATAAGTTAAAAAAAGAAAAAGAAAATAGTAGCTTGGTTTCTTTTCAGGTTGCTAATATATTCTGTATAATGGGGTATCGCTGGGGGTCTGATCCTGGGCGATATTAACCCTGAAGCTCCTGCAGAAGTTGTAGGTACTTAGTCCTTCTTGTGCAGTTTTCAGGACAAGAGTTGCAGTGCTGTGTTTCAGAACAATGTTCTCTCTCTGCTCTCAGTGCTAGTTGAAAGAGCCAGATCAACATGAAAGAGAGCTAAAGGATCCGAGCCTGAGCGAGGTCATTTGGTACTGAATGAGGGAACACAGCAATGAGCTCTAATTTGAGCAGCCCTTTTCCCCTTCTCTGCTAGGTAATGGCTTCTACTATTAAAAGTAATAAAAGTTTAACTCAGCCAGCTAAATAAAATTATCAATAAAAATTGGAAGAGTTAGGGAGGAATATTGAGTTAGTCCAAAAAGCAGACGATGCCTGCTGGAAGTGGCATCTGGTGAACAGGGAAGGCTAGGAGTGGAAATTAATTGAGGAAAAGGGATGTGATGGGAATTAGGCAGAGAAAACAGCAAGAGGAGGTTGGCTTTTCTTCTCCTTATCCTTCCTTGAGGCTGTTCTTTGCCACTGGTACTGAGAAGTGGACAGGAAGGGACAAACTGCCACCATAGTGAGTCATGTGTATTGCCAGGTCCCCAGAGAGGTTGTGTCAAGGGAATGATCTCAGTAACCTCCTCCCCTCTTAGGCTTGCACAAAGTGCTGAAAATTACACAGAATATGGCTTTGCATTTCCCCTGTTCCTGCCTTCCTGGTGCTTATGTGGTTCTGCAGCTTCTTTCCCTTTTCTCTGCTTTCTGTGCTGACTGTGTTGTGTGCAGAACTGCATCGAGTGTCCAGCTGGAGGAGCGGGCAGTGGCGATCGGTATCTGACACAGCGTTACGTTGGTACGAGTGTGCCGGGTCTGACCAGAGACTGGTGAGATCATGTTCTGTTTGGATTGTCCAGCAGGTGAAACTGCAAGAAAGAGGAAGGTTTTATCAACGCATGCCTTATTTTTGGCTCTTTTTTGCTGTGCTCTTCATTCTTGTTTTGTGAGGACCTATTTGCCTGCACTGTGCTGCCTTTGGAAAAGTGGAGTTGGATCCCTATAATAAGCCACTCCATCTTATCTCAACTAACTTTCCTTTTGCCCTGGAAAAGACACAAATAACATTTTTAATATCTTGTGTGAGATTGGCAGGCCAGGGATGTTTTCCTCACTGAAACCTCACAATTAAAGGAAACAAACAGCATATTTTGAATCAAATACCCAATACCTTAATGGGTTTTAATTTTTCATAATAATTTTTTTTTCTTTTTTTCCCCCTCCGTAAAATGAGGTTTTAACGACAATAATTTGCTGTGGCACAAAGTTGTGCCTTGGCCTGAACTTGAAACTCTCCAGTAGTTTTAATCTGAGTTCCGGGAAGCTGGTCCACATCAACATTTAACTGCTCGAGCCAGTTTCATCTCTAAAGATATCACCATGCCCGCCTCTCCCTTCTCCCCTCTCAGGCACATCAGATTTTTAGTCCAGGTAGTTTTGGCACTTGAAAATTGGGAGAACACAGAAATGACATTAAATGCCCTTACAATCCCTGTGCCCTTCCCTCCTCGTTCTCCTTCAACAGCTTATTCTTAGAAACCCAGCAGAATCTCATCACGCCGCTACTGAGCGTGCCTGGCACTAATTTATCATCGCTGTGTATCAGGCGAGACCTGTGCTGATGCTTTCCACGGCAGCGCTCACTTCAGCGGGTGTGCATTCACTCTGCTGTCTCCTTTTCCCATTACACACTCCATTTTTTTTCATCTCTGTGCAGCCAACACAAGAGACCCCAGATCACAACAGATTACTCGCCCACCCCCTCCGTCCTCCCTTCTCCCTTGAGGAGGCGACGATGATTTATCTGCTTGTGTCGGTGAGCAGGTGGCAGTTGGGCTCAAGGCTGAGCCTGCTTAGCCTATGATAAATAACATATTTACCAGCCCTTCCTTCTTCAGATGCTGTCCACATGCAGTCCAGAAAGCAGCACAAAACTCTTAAACAGCAAACACATCCAGGCTTCTGCAGACCTGGGAAATGGGAGATATAATGAGTGTTTTCCTGCTAGAAGTATGTTGGAATTGAAGCCTGCTCCTCGTCCCGGTACCTTTTATTCACATTCCTGGAATTATCTGGCATGCTTGCTTTATCCCCAGCCATCTGCGATGGGCTGAGCTGGGAGAGATAAGCTCAGTAATCAGAAAATTGAAGGAAGCATTTCTGGCTCTGATAATCTTATCAGGCAGCTAATATACATTAACGTTTGCACAGCCTGATGATGCAGGTGGGCCTTCGCTTATTTTTTCTTGCTGGATGTCTTTTGACAGGCAGGGGGAGAATGCAGGGCTTCAGGAGAGGGAGAATAATCCAACCATCCCTTTTCTGCCCTTTCCTCCTGCCATGCTCTATCTGTCTTTTCTGGTAAGCCTGGAAGGGCAAAGAGGCAATATGTCAAAATTTCAGTTCTGGCTGAGCAGTGTGACTGCACGTGTCAATATATTCCTCTTCCTTTTAAAACTGAGGAGTCTCTGCCAGCTTGCTGTCTTTGCAGGAAGTTTGCTTTTGCAGTGGGATTTTGCTCTACAAGTCTAATCAGTGCTGTTGAAGGGAGCGATGTATTAATGGATTCTTTCCCTGATGCTGAGCATTGAGCTCTCTGTGGTCCTAAATTCTGCATCTAGAATTAGGGCTGGATTTCTTACTGTTTTCCTCCTGAGTGAAAAATACATTTTCTGTCAATAGATTTATTAGAGGAATTGGTCACCAGGTGCTGAAAGACAGATGACAAAAGGAAATCCAAAATCTGAAGGATGAAGGTAAAGGAGGTCTAAGCTGGGAGATAGTGCTGGAACAGAAGTTTGAGTATCCTCTAGATAATTTATCTCTGTTTACACTTCATAATAAATCATTTTCTGAGGGGTTTAGAAACAAGTAACGTATGTCGTTTATCAATCTGTGCATTATCTTGATAGCTGAATTAGGGATGCAGATTCCCAAAAGTCAGGGATCCTCGGAATGGTGGAGTCTGGGTAAGAAGTTTTCATGTCTGTAGAGTTTTGAGGTACAAGAAAGTCCCTTCCCAAGCAAGGCCAGAGGAAGAAAGTATTCTTCTTTGTTCCACCAGACCTGCCTGAACAGTTTGAGCTGGAAGTGTTTATTGGAAAGTGCTGGAAATACTCCCCAGTCTTTTGGATTCAATGTATGTGTTGCAGAGTTGTCCTGGACAAGACAGAATAATCCTGTGGTTCATTTCTTCTGGGAAGGAATTGAAACTAAATGAGGTTGAACTGTCAATCTCTGGTACCAGTGAGCAACTAAGACCACACAGATAATTCTCTGCATTTCATTATCCATGGGGACAGGTTGGGGAACTATCTGGAAGAGAAGCAGAAGCTTTGCTTTGAAAAAATCAACCTCTGTGCCTTGTCTACCTCGGAGAATATGTTGGGGAAGGCAAAGAGGATTGCAAAGGGAAGCAGGGTTAACTGGAGTTTTGACTTTATACACATGAAGAGTTGCGCTTCATGTTCATATCCTGAGAAAGGTCTGATCTGTGCAGAAAATCATGATTTCCTCCTCCTCCTCCTCTCTTTGCTGTTCGTGTGTCTCCCTTATTAGTACTGGAGGTACTAATCCCTTTTCTCTTCTGCAGCTGGAGGTGGAGATGAAGGTCCTGAAGTCTCAAGAGTGCACAGCTGAGCAAAGTACCGTCATCACCAAGGAGGAGGTTGACATGCTCAGGTAGGCAAAGCAAGGGGAAGGCTGAGAAAATTCTACTATTTTCAGTGGAACTAGTGAAAAGGGAAATGCCCACAGTATTTTCACTCCCTGCTCTGGTTATTGCCATCTCGTGGTAGAGCACCAGGTACAGGACCTCACCGTGCTACAATGCATGAACAAGTGTATGTGTGTAGGCTGCCTATGTACATAGGCTGCCGGCTGTTCGGGGAGCAGCATCTGTCAGAACATGTTTTCCTTGGGTTTCTGAAGTAGGATGTTATTTTTCTGAGTACACTTTTTACTTTCCCACCAGCTTTTATGGACATGAGAAATCCACAAAGCATTAACAGGAAGCCTCAGCATTGCCTTCCCTGCATTTAGATGCTTTACAAGCTTTTCTATCCTTTGAGAGGCAGCAGGCTCTTTTCTTTTAATGTTTGGAGTCTCTTTCTCTCTGTTAGTTCATCAGACTGGCTCCTGCGTCACCATTCCCCCTGTTGACTTTCTTTCCTGTGGAAACAGCATTGCTGTTTGTTTCTTATTTTGACCAAATCTCGACTGCAAACACAGGATCTGTTGGCGCCCGTGTGAAGAGGTTTAGAGGTTTTGTAATACTGATGTGTGTGTAGCACTGGAGATAAAAGAGGGATGTTTCCCCTCGTGCATTGCTGCAGATGGCAGAGGGGTACCTGTTGTGATTCAGTGAAAGAGAAGTTACAAAACAGCATTTCAGCAGAGGATACATGAGCATTTACAAAAGGTACAGTGAAGCTAGGCAACCTTTCCATGTATTTATTAAAGCATTTACAGCTTCCATTCCAAAGCAAGTGACACAATAAATACTGAGCACAGAAAAGTTCATCTGTTTCTGAATGTTTAATAAAGTTTCTTTTATTTAAGCTCAGGAAATCAGATCTTGACAGGCTTGAGTTTTTTTATTCTCAGCTGATGTAAGACTTTGGCTGGAGTTTCATTTTTTAATTCTTTTATATTTTCAACTCCATCACTATAAAGTGTTAGTGCCTCTTAGGACTGAAAGCAAGATTTTGCAGTGGGCAGAATCTTGCAGGAAGCAGAAATTACTGGCCTTTACGTTATGACTTTGCTCCTGTGCTTTGCCTCTAGAGCTTGTTTTATGGCTTTGAAAGTCCAGTTCTATAGCAGAGGGGAGGTGTTTGAAAATGACACATGTTCAGCTAAGCTATTCCAGTAAGTTTTAGGGCTGTACACCTAATCTTAGGGACTTGCTCCTATAGTTCCCTCAAAATGGTGTAATAGTTCTGAAGACCCAAGGCATACATTTCTCTTTTTTATTCTGTCATATGTTTTGAGTTCTGGTAGGGGATAGTATGCTATGGCTTCCCCTTTTCAGAGGGATAAACCTGTCTCTTTTTTTGTGTATTGTGGATGTTTGTTTGAACTGAGCTAATTCAGGTTTTTCATTTGCCTAAGGCACACTAGACCCTCTGAAACCTGATGTTTATATTGCTGCAGAAATATTCAGCACCTCCTCAGCAACATTAAACCCGTCACTCCTGATTAATAATATACTTCTCTATCAGTAAAGCCAGCATCCTGCTTGCTGTCTTCTGGGAGCAATTTCTACAGTACCTCCTTGGTCTCTCCCTCCCTGGGCTGGTATGGGCTGCAGCACCCTTTCAAGTAAGAGACATTAAGTCTCTATTTTCACCTCCAAGACTCATTATTTGGTGTTTATCTTCACTGAGCAGCATTTGCCATCTATTAACTGAGCAGCTTCAGGAACAGCATGTGTAGGGGGAAACAGGTGGATTGCCACATAATTCAGGACCACTTCATATTGCTGCAGGCTCTTGGCAGTGAGGCCAGACATTTTGTCTGGCTTTGCCCTGGATTAAAATCTATTTCCTGGGCAGGGACAAGTGGAGCTCACTCGTACCTGCTTGTTAGGGGATTGTGGTGTTTGGTTCTGCTCAAAGGTAGCCCTCAACTCCCCTAGATAATGTTTTTTGCTCTTTGCTTTTAAAGATTTCTTTGACTACTAATCTCATCTCTCTCCTCCTTTTATGAAATTGTGTCAAACCTTTCACACAAACTATGACAGAAGTACAAGCTCGATGGTGCAGAGCTGCTCTCCAGTGAGGAGCCGGACACTGAAAGCTGTTCCAGCAGAGGCTGAGCTTCTGCAGTTGTTTCACGGTGATATTTTCTCTTTTCTTCTCTTTCCCATTTCAGTACCATGTGCTCCTGGGGCTATGGATGCAGAGAGGCCACCGTCCCAGGATCTAATTCCTGGCTGTTTTTTCTGTCTTTTTTACTGAGCCACTTTTTGTTGTTACAGCTGATTTAAATACTTGTCGTAGACCCCCATGCTAGCTATTTAGCTACAAAGCTGTTCCAAAAAGCTTTGGATTTGTTTGTTTTAAATCTCCCTTTTCACTGCTCAACTCTAACAGTAAATGACTTGGTGCAATGTTCTCTTTCTGCTGGAGCTCTCTTTGCTGGAGAATTGGGAAGCCACTCTCTGCCCCTTTTTCCGTCCTGTTGGCTACTTTTGCTGCCTCAGATATCTTCTCAAACCCTCAAGCACTCCATTCAGCATTGTAGAATCAATTCCATAAAGACTTTTTTTTTCCTATGCTTCCAGACTTAAGCAGTCAAAGGACATGGTTGGGCCTTATTTTGTGTTTTCTGTCATTTTCTGTGCATTGGACAAGAAACTGGGCCAAGTTCTTCCTTCATAGAAGAGGCTTCTTCTCAGAGTGCAGGATAAATCACTATTTTCCCCCAGACTTTTGGGGTTCAGGACTGATGTGCTGTGGTCCATGCCAGAACACCACTCATGTCTCAGCTGGATCTGTCCTCTCCGTACAGCAGAGGCGATTTGAGTAGCTGTGATGAAAGAGCAGAAGGGGTTTGGAGAAGAATAGGGATGAGTATGGGAGGGGATTAGGTCTGCTGTGCTCGCCCTCCTCCTGTGTCCTTGCGGGCTTCAACAGGACCAGTTTACTCAGTCTTCCGTAGCTGCCAAGGAGGAGCGAGCAAGGCGAGCTCAACTGTTCCTCCTTCCTTTTACAGGCTGCTGCCAGAAATTGTCTGGCAGAAAATGGGGGGATGAATGCAGACTTTCAGATTGGGAAGTGGGGAAAGAAATGCCACAGTTTGAGGGAGTGATTTCCATTTCTGTAGTTTATTGTGGTCTTTGAAATCCCATTAACCTACAGTCCGATGCGTCTGCTCTTCTGGGCTGAGCCCAGCCTCTCCAGTTAGCTGTTGTCATGAAGGAATGGGAAAAATAGAGGAAAAGCAGCAGAAGCCAGCGATGGGAGTCTGCAGAGCAGGAATGGAGTGTGAGCCCCCAGGCATTTCCATATATACCCCATGGATAGAAGCTAACTTCTGAAACAAAAGCAGGAGAGACATAGAGGAAAAAAAAAAAAAAAATCCATATTACTCCTTTGAATCTTTATTCACCTCCTGTGAGTGAATGAGAGCTTTTAAAAATACATCTTTTGTCTCATTTTTCTTTAGTGTGGAAACTACATTTTTAGGGAGAAACTTGAAAGACTTTATCAGTTTTTCCTCCTTCTCTTGAGAGCAAAGTGCTCTTTCGTCAGACCTTTTATAACTTTAAATGTGAAACTCTCTCCCAGCATCATCGTTTCTGAGGAGACAATAAAAGCTGGTGCTAATGCTGTCATTTCTCACACTTCTTGCTGCTCCCTCTGAAATCATATTTGTTTATATTCTGCAGATCTTATGAAAAGAAAAAGTGGTCAAACTGTTGAGTTCATGCACTGTGGGGTATAGCGAAGCAGAGAGCATTTAGGCATTAGCACCTTTTAGAGGGAACGTGATAACTGTGCAGAAACTAGTATTTCAAAACCTATAAATAAAAGTAATATATTTAAAAAGAACTTCACTAAAGACTAAAGTGGCAACAGCTGAAGGACCTTTTCAGCTGGAACAAATCTGAACTTTTTTCTTTCTGCTGTCAAACTGCAACCCCAGTAAATCCTAAATGTTTTCTGTGGATTTAGTGACTGGGTAGAGTTACAGTAATTCAAAAGAAATTCATGTCCTTGCCAATGCCTATTAGTCACACTTGCTGGAATTCTGTCTGCTCTGCTCCTAACACCATCTCAATGCCATCTGGATCCCTTAATAGCGTCTTCCCAACACATACATTTTCTGCTCCATTCAATAGTTTCCTGTTCAGCAATAGCTTTTCCACATGGCCATGTCCTCTTCGCAGATGGGGCCTCTGTGAGACATGTCCTCGCCGACGATATCCACGCTGCTCTACAGGCAATCGCATCACACATCCGAGAACATTAAAAACGAATAAAAAAATGATAAAGGGGTGATGGTGGGGAGTTGCTGCTCGTTAACTCCACTGGAAAGCTCTGGACTGAGAGGGGCTTTTGGAAGGGCCTTGATGCTGTTGAAAATCAAACAGATTTCCCCCTTTTTCCTTTCTAAAACAGGAGCAGCCTGGCCTTTCTCTCCAGCAGCCATCACTCACCGTCTGAGCCCTTTTTAGGTAGTGTGAGTGCACATGGCGGGATGTCTCCTCATTCTTACAACTGCCATTTCAGGGGACCTCAGACTGCAAGGTTTTTTATTTTCTGGTTCCCTCTTCTAATTTGGGACAGTGAAACGTGCAGTGGAGGCAATATAAAGCTCAGTTTTCAAAAGTGGGAAAACCCACAAGTCTGAGCAAGCACCAATAATTAATCTATATTCTGACATTAAATGTGATCTTGTGAAAGGCTGTGGATCCGACTTGAATTTACCTTGTGCTTCTGGAGCACTCAGCTTGGGATTATGTTATCTGTATCTGATGCAGAAAAAGTCTTCCAGAAATGCAAAGAGATCTTTGCCAAAGTTTAAATGTTTTCATGTTTTCAAACCCCTGTATGGAGAAGTTGGTAACTTTTCCAGAAATTAATCTGAATTATTTTTTGCTGTATCACAGAAGTTGCAAGTAGTGTCAGTATTTGAGAAAGAAACTGAAGTTTCTTCCTTCCTCATGCCATGAGGCTGCTTTTAAAATGAGCACCAGCATTCATTCTGGGCCAGATATTAAGCTGATAGGTGGTGGTGCTGTACCCAGATGTTTCTGTACTTTGCTTTTTGTGATTCTCACAAGAATTTTTCTTGGATTGTTCTCCCTACCTGAAAGTAACTCCCATAAGGAACAAGTTGAGGCATGCAAATTGATGATAAAATAACATCATGTATCTTGTGCAGATGTCCCTGGACACAGAGAGCACAGGGTGCACGCAGACTAAGGCTGCCTTTGTGGATGCTGGTGCATCCAAAAGCCGTACACAGTTGGCCATGTACCTGATTTCATGTAAAGGAAAACATGCAAGTGCCAAGCAAGTAAATATTTTTCAATATTTAACTGCTGTATCTTAACCACCAGCTGCAAATGCTTTGCTGTGTTTATATATAGATAGGATTTCCCTTGCTTCTCTCTCTTTGCCATTGGGAAGAGTTCCCTAGGGCTGGAAAAGCAAAGCTAGAATAGCACAAACTGTTTGCTAATGGTTCTTAACGCTTTCCCACTGGAGATCCAGGACACTCAACAGTGTTAAAAATAGGTTAGCAGAGGAATAAGTATTGAAAGCACTAGTCAGTCCTAAAAACCTCTCTGGTACAAGAAGGTTACAGCAACGTTCCCGTCCTCGGCGCAGAGAAGCAGCAAGTGTTGGCTCTGAAGGAGAGCAGAGCCGCGGCAGCATGGAGAGGAGCTCCCTGTGCCTATGGCTGGAAAAGGGGTACCCCAGTGGTACCCCAGTAGTTGGGGTACTGGGAAGGAGCAGGCAATGGAGGGGTGAGCCCAAGAGCAAGCTCTCAGGGGAGAGGCTGTGAACTTCAGCCGCGCTTGCAGGCGCGCTCGTGCGTGCTACCCGTCGCGAAATACACGATCTGGGTACGTCCGCGGCCTGACAGCCAGCGCCCCGGGCTTTGAGTCACCCCTCTGTCCTCAGTGACGTAGGAAGGGCATGAACAAATTATGAAATCTTAAAATTGCAGGTGAAATAGCATAAAAATATACTGACTTAAACCTACCCTTGCTACAGCTTGCTTTGTCTCGGATCTTTGTGAAGTGTTTTCTGGTGGTGATTGCCGTGCATGGTTTTTAGAAGGTATCTGAGAGGCCTGAGCTTAAACCTCCACAAGGAGGGAAGTTCTGCAGGCGGATAACAGCAACATCACAGCTTATTTGGGAGGCTGGATGGGAAGAAATTTGTTCTAAATTAAAATTCAGCATGTCAAGTATGGAGAAAGTACTGATGAAAGTCCTGAGTTGGCTCTGACCTTTCAGTAGCTGCTGTGCTGTTGTTCCTCAGAGAAAAACGTTGCTGCTCTTGTGGTCTGTTCTGCAATCCATTTAGAAACATGCCGTTAAAAGCATTAATTCCATTTTGAATTTCCATTTTTTCTGACCTTTTCAGTCTCCTGCTCCTTTAGCATCCTCCATCCCTGCTAGCTTTGTGTCTCTTCTGGAAGTTATTGATGGTCTTTTTTTAATAGCCTGGACAATGCTAAAAGCTGCTTCTCGGTGTTTTAGGAGCTTCCGAGAGTGAAAAAAGATGATATTTTATAATATGTGAAAATTACCAGCAGGGGTCAGGCTTACAAATAATTTAAGCAATTCAAGCTGCATATTTATAGAGGAGACATTTCTGTGCTGAACATGTTGTAGATCAACCAGCTTCTGTGGAAAAGTTTGTAACTTTTGCCCAGTGAATAGAAGAGACAATTTCTTAATCATACCTGAAATTTCTGTTGCATAATTTTGGGATATTGCCAGATGGGTGCATTGTTTATTGTCACAGTGCAAGGATTTTCAGCTTAATTTAGGTCATTTAAAAGTGACTATTATCAAGCAAGATAATTAGTTTTTTAAAAATATTCTGGAAAAGGATCTTGAGAAAATTAAATGCAAAGATCAGTGTTAGTACACATTAGCTGCACAGCTGATCCCAGGAAATTAGCATGCAAAAGGTGAAGTTCTTGAAGCAGCATTAAGATTTTTGTACTTTGTAATTAAATACAAGCAAAAATGTTACATCAAACTCTTTATAATAATATCACCTGCCTAACAAGTTTGATAGAGTTCTCTGAAGGATTCAACAGGGCTGAGGCTGATATGGTTGATATATTGACCTTTCAAAAAGCTTTGAGCCAGGGGGTCACAAAGAAACTTTACTCTAATGGAATGAGTTGTTGAGATGAGTCTTTGTTGGATTAATAAGAATATAAAGATCACAGAGGGCTGGCTGTCCCCGGGCACTGTCTGCAGGGATGGCCGGTGGTGGATGACTGCAAATAGGGCAAAGCTACTGGGGTACTTTGCCAGGAGACTCTCCTACCTCCTACTGCCTTGTCTCCAGGATTTCCTGAGCCAGAGATAACACTACTTTGTAAAGCTTGGTGCATTTTTCTTCCATTAATTTGCTTATGTAATACAAAGTTAAAAAATGGAAAAGCAAAGGCTAAATCTTGTTTTCATAATACCGAGGGGTTTCAGCTAGGTCCTAGAATGGTTTTTATTGGGAACTTGTTGTCTAACACAGAGAGGCGTCTGGGAGGTGACAGCATTTGAAATAATATGAAGTTATTCAGCGTATCAGACTTCTCAGAGTTGCAGAAGAATCTTATGATGCTGCTGGAGATGAGAAATGAAGTTGTATATCAGTAATTACAAAACCCGTGCACGTAAGAAAAGACACCTTTACTTTTACTCCCCCAGTAGTGGTCTCTAAATGAGCTGTTATCACTCAAGAAAGAGATCTTGTGTTATTGTGAACAGTTTTCTAAAAATAACAGGCAAGTGCTTTGTAGTTAAAAAGACAAATAGAATACTAGGAATTATTGGAAAAGAAGTTGAGAACAAAACAGAATGCCTCATTGTACCACTGAATACATCGGAGTGCTGCTTGTAGTTCTAGCTTTTCTCATAGCAAAAACTCTCTATAAAACCTGAAGATGAACAAGGGAGGGCAATGAAGATGAGCAGAAATATAGAAAATCCTTGATGTGAGAGAAGACTAAATTGAGATTCTTCAGGAAATAATAGAGGAGGCCTGTAAAGTGGTATGGAGAGGGGAATATGGTACAATTATTCACAACTTTTCATAGCAGAACTTACAGGCACTCAGTGAAATAATCACATGTGAAGTATAAAACAAAATGAACTAATTTTTCATACAGCACATAATTGAATTGTGGAACTTATGGCCAAGGAGTGTTGTGAAGGCCAAAAGTATAAATCAGATAAAAAAGAGATTTGATGCACTCATGGAGATTTGAGCTGCTGGTCGTTATTTAACATGATGGTCTAGACTCGTGTTCAGGAAGTATCTAAGTTCAATTTGCTTTATATTCAAGTTGTATATTTTTAATATACTTTTACAAATTCTATTTTCATCATACAAACTTGTATCTTTTAGTTATATGTTTTAACTGCCTCAGTAGTGTAGCTTTGTGGTACTGAACACAGGAATAATCTGGTACTGCTTGTGATTTCATGTTTTACTTGGTTATTTGTGGTGGGACTGTGCAAGGACACAGTGTCTATTATCTTTCCCTTCTTCTCCAGGCTGAAAATTGAGGAGCTGGAAGCTGAACGCAGCAAGCTGGAAGAGGAGAAGAGATCTCTGGAAATGAAACTGGAGAAGCTAACTCTGCAGGTAGGAAATGTGGAGGCCCAGAGCAGCTGGAGAGCCTGACACGGTCCATTCGCCTTAGCTGCTCTCACAGATGTGCCAGAGTGCTAACAGCATGCAACTTCTGTCAGTCTGGGTGAGGCATTTTTTTTGGAAGCCTGGGCAAAGTGCATCAACACACCTGTATCCCTGACCATGTTATTGGAGTGTTTTGATGTCAGATGTAATCACACAAATGCAGTTGTCTTTTTTTCAATGCCTTTGCCTAGAACCTCTTCTTCTTCTTTTTCTTGGAGCCTTAAAAACTGTTCCATTTTAAATAACTCCCCTAACATAAGTTGTCTGTCTCCAAATTCATTTGGCCAAAGCAGAGTGTAGACAGGGTTTAACAGCGTGGAGCTGATATGAAAATTTAAGCTTCATTCGTACTGAAGACTCCACTGCTGCTATCAGTGATAGAGACAGAGACCAGTGTGTGGCCTCATTAGGCAGTAGCATTCCAAGCCAGGAAGGATCAGTGCTGCTGAGAGGACGACATGGCAGCATCTCCAGACCCACAGATATGGACAGGCAGAAGGTGTGGAGGCAGAAGGATGAAAGGGTGTGTTTCTTTTGCTGTGGGTGTTTCACCTTTTCCTGAGGTAGTGCTGTCCTATGTGACAGGAGGTCTTCAGCTTCTCACTCTGGATAGATCAGTGAAGTATCATCTTCCTTGAAGGAGGGCAAGGGCACCTGCAGCAGCTGAGTGGACCATCTATTCAGCCAGCTCTCATTCTGGGAACAGCTTTCCTGTGCAGAGGAGGGGCATGGGAGTTGCTTCAAGTTTACAGTGTTTCTTGTTTGAAAGGTGCTGGAGCAAACAAGAACCTGAGCCTGTTTGTTTAATCAAAGCCTGTCCTGCTATGAACAGTGTTATCTCTCCCTTCTGTTCTTTCTGATATGCTGAACAATTTGGCATTATAGCATTTCATTCTCTTAATTTTTCTTTCTTTCTCTCTTCTTTTTTTCCATTTTTGTGTAAATTGCTTTGTGGTAGAAAACCTGCAGGTTTGAAATTACCCAGGTTTCAGACAGACCATTGATTTTATCTTGACACCTATTAGAGGCGAATCAAATCTTTTTTTTTTTTTTATTACCAATTCCTAGAGACAGGGGAAGTGACAGCTTTGATAAAGCAGGGAGCTCAGAGCTGCTGAGCATCTCTGCTGAGCCATGTTTAGTGTGAAACCTGTCACCCGACTCTCCTTTAATTGGGTTTCAGTCATCAGAAGGAGATGAAAGCTTTGGGCTGGTGTTTGGATGCTTAGGTCTCCAACAAACACAACAGCAGCTTTGGTTGCAGAGCAGATTACATCTCACTCAGGTCACATTTAATCTGCCAGTGTTGTCTTACAATGGCTGCTGGCTTTCTAAGAAGGCCTGACCAGAGGAATTCCTTATTTTCTTTGTAATGTCTTGAGATGCTCTGCTTTGCTTGCTCATACTGCTCTTCGGATATCAAAACACCAAGCTTTTTAAATTGCATATTCAAAGAGGAAAGGTCCAAAGTCTTTGGTGTAGTCTTGCTGATTGTCTGTCTTCTGGTCCTTGGTAGACAAGGTCAGCAGCAGCTACTGTTTGGATGGCTGAGCTTTCTCAGTACAGAGAAATTATGTGGTGATAGGAACTGGTGGGACCTTCATACTGTGGTAAAGCTACCACAGGTAACAGTTGTACTGGTCACCAAAAAGGCTTTGAAAGCTCCTTACAGGATCCCCATGACCTGTCTCATTAAATGTGCTTGCTGTTTGAATGCAGTATTGTGCAAGTAGGGGCTTTGTGGAGCGTGTCAGGGAGAACATGAATGACCTTGAGATAGAGCAGGGTAAAAATTATATGGGAAGGATAAAATACCATGTAGGTGTGGAAAAGAGAAGGAAGGTGGTCATCAGGCTTAGCAGGTCTAGGAAAGAGAAATCTACCAGTCTTGTAAAAGGCTAGTTAGTGAGCTGAATTAAGGTCATCATGCTCTTAACATCCGCTTTGCCAAGGCTGAAGACATGGCTTTAATTCTTTTTTTAACAGGAGGCAGCTCCCCCCTTCCTTATTTCTCACTGTAGTTGCGTCTTAGAGGACTGGATGTGAAAAGCAGCTTCTCCAAGAGGACAAGAAGAGAAGAAAGCATAAGTACAGGAATGTGTAAGCTGAATGTTAAAATGTCAGTGTTGGTGAGTGTGTGCCCACCTGAATGGTCAAGGTTTCAGAACTCACAGAGGGGTAAACACCAGCCTTCCCATTTTTTATTCACCTTGAGAATCAAATCTTCACAGGCCAAGCTTAGAATGACTTTTTTTATTAAACACATCAGAAGAAGGTTCCTTACAGGAGGAAGCCACTAAGTTAAGGATAAGCTTAGAAATTCATCTCTTCTATCAGTGCTGAGCAAATATGCTGAATATATTATTATATCCTCAGATAAGGTCACTGAAATGCTGCTAGTTGATATGTTGTTTATTCCCATCTCTGAAAGAAATCACTGGGAAATGATGGGTTAAAATAACATCTCTATTGCAAAGGGGAAAAAGAGTAAGAAAAGCTTTACATACAGAAATCACAAGAAAATTTTACTGAACAGAAAGATGATTGAAATTACAAACGTGAAGTAAAGCATGGCATCAAATCAAATAAAGGTGTGAGAAAGTAGGAGGTGACATTAAACAAGGTAGGATGAGGGTGATTTCTGACAAATCTTTGCAGTTCCTTCTTTTTTGAAATAGAACCTCTGACTTTCTGCAATTGTGTCTGCTAAATGAAAAACACATAGAAGAGGTGTATTGAAGTTTTGAATTTGGAAGAGGGGGGATGTAGAATTAAGGCTTTGACTGCTTTACATTGAACTGAAGTCTGTTGAGTTCACATAACTGCGTGTGATGAATGAAATCTAGGGAGATATGGTTAATATTTGGTATCTAAAAACTTCAGTGTTTGTCTGTATTGATGTGTGGAAAGGAGAGAAGTCTCAAATGTTTGCTTCCTCTCACATCCTTTTGTATTTGAGTACTCACACATGACTTGTGCTCATCTCTGCTTTGGCTGCTGATACCAGTAGCCCTCTTTGTGAACTACAAGACACTGATGGACTGGCCAGAGGGCGAGTGAGCACGTGGAAGGGTGCTTTTCTGTGAGGTGTGTGGTTCACGCTCCCTGAGCTCAGTATTAGCAAATAAAGAAACTGAGATGCTGATAACTGTCTGCAGCAGTGTATGTAACATCTGATATCTTTGTATTCTGTGCTTGTGTGGGGACAGCTTGAATTATGGCTGAAGGTGCTTTCCACCTCCACACACCCCTTATTCCAAAACCCTTGGCTCTTGACACCTAGCTGCAGGCTGCATTGATTTTCTTTCACTCGTATAAAGACTTTAGCATGGATATTACTCACTGGTCAGGTCTTTACTGCTAATAAAAACCTCAGATTACAAAAACACAAGAAATGTTGGAACTGTAGAGAAATTACACTCTGCTGAGGGTACTTCCCATCACCCAGGACATTATCTTAAGAAAAACATTTGAACTGTGGCTCAGGAGAGGGATTCAAATAATGTATGAAAAGAGTGAGTTTAACAAGACAATTTTATCTCCTCTCCTCCACCCTTCTTTCTTCGATGAAACAAAAAAAGGCTTCCAGGAAAGCAGATGTGCTGTTCCTGCTTGGCCTGTGGTGGGCAGACTTGCTGAGACTCCAGTGAAAGATTTGGTTTGTTTAGTTATCTGAAATGATCTGAACCATCTTTCTGAGCTGCTGGTGGGAAAGTGCAACTTGATGCCAAGAACAAAAAAGACTGATCAAATCAGTGCTTTTCTGATAAAGTGGGAGGAAAGACTTGTGAGGAGTGTTCAATTAGCATTTCTTACTGCCAGGAGCCTTGTGTTTACAGGCAACCAGGCGGATGTGAAGTGTTCCTTATGCAAATACTACTCTCCTGCTTTTCCTGCTCTCCTCTACTCTTGCTGAAGGAGAAGAGATTCTTCAAGTTTGGCTGCTTCAAGGAAGATTGATTAAAATCAGCTGCAGTTTGACTTAATTGGATCCATATGCTTGGAGAGGGAGCAGGACTAGTTAGAAGTCCTTGTAATTAGTTCACAGCTGGTTGGTGAGAAAAATGAAACTCCAGTTAGAGTTCAGATAAGTGGATCTGTACTGATAAAAAACAGGGAAATGTTTTTTACACTCAGAGATATTTGGGCTTGAAAATGACCTCTAGTCCTGTAGCCAAGATAGCAGCCCAATCCCTTTGAGTGGGTACTATATGTGTATTTATGAGGCTAAATAGAAGGAGTTTTTATTGTCTTGCTCCTTTCTGAGTAAAAGGAATCACCTGTGGATGCTGGCAGTCAAGGAAACCTGAATAGGGTCACAGAAATCTGGGAGAGGATCTCAGGGACTAGGTGAGACCCTACAAGGGTAGATTGACTGTGTGAAAGGTTTGTGGTTTGGCACAAACTCTGTACAGATCAACTTTGAGTGTGATGCCCCTGGTCACAGTTATGACTGGTTGTGTTTAGCCTTTCTGACGGTCAATAATATAACAGCAACACTCATAAAAATGCAATATTATTCATATATATTGATCTAATTGGGTTTTGCCTATTATCTCAAAGAGCTCAGAAAGAGTTGACTAGCTACATGGTGTGAGAAGAGTAATCAGAAAATTTTCTCCAGCCAGAAGCTGGTATTTATGTTAAATTTTGCCATCAGAGAAGGGACTGAATTCCCTATATACAGTATCCACAAGGGAACTGCCTGAGAAAACATACTGCAACAGGTATTTGTGGGTATTTTTTCATGCTGGCATGACTGGTAATGTGTTTTGAGGTGCTCATTAAGGCATGTGCAATAGTTCCTTTCTAAATGTCTAACTTTGCTATTGTTATCGACCATTTTGCAATTTAAGGTATTAATCTGGTTAAATTAAATCTTAGTTTCTTCCAGGCTTTAAATTGATTATTTTTGTACAAATTAAAGCATACACCACTTGTCCACTTCGGTGGTAGTTGTGTTGTAGCTGTAATGATTTGAAGATAAAAAATAAGCAAGTTCTGCAAGCAGTAATATTACCATTTTTTTAGTGAGAGTAGCTGATATAATTGGTAAATTTGCCCTATTTGTCTACTTTAGGTCATTTTAATTGGCCTGCCTAAGCTAGCATGGACTTGTAGTGGTTGATCCCACCAAAGCAGGAGGCTCTGTAGGGAGATAGGTGGCTGCTGTCTACTGTATTAAGTTCTCCAGGAGTCAGATATCCATGGACAGTGAAGGAGCTGTGGCATCCAGAATGTTCTCATGTTTCCTTTTCTCCTTATCTGTGCAATCTTTGTGGTTGGGTTGGTCTCCCTCTTACCCTTAGCACTATGTTTTGAGGAACCAACAAAATATCTGGGAGCTGTACCCCAAGTGCAGATTCCTCTGTGTGGTGGACAGGGAGCATTTCTCCTGTTCAAGCATTAATGACTCATTTTATAGTTAGAACTTTGGCTGCCAGGCAGTAACTAGCTTGGAGTTAAGAGTTCAAGGCAAAGTTGAGGTCATTTAACAGTCTTAACTGTTCATTATGTGACCAGTGAAGAATGATGAATGAATCATTTACAGTTATAAAATGTAGAGGGACATTGTCAACCTTTCAAGGTTTCCTAATTGACCTCTCAAAATGCTCCTGAGTCTTCCCGGATTATCTTCATGATTTCTCTTTCGCAAACTTCCTGTCCTTTTCCCTTCATCTGTGTATGCCATGGTCCACATTAGCCTCTGTGGCACAGCTTGTCCCCATTGAAAATCTCAGGTGGTCAAGTTCAGCCCTTTTTTTTGGTTTAAAAAAAAAAAAAAGGCTTATTTAAATAGATTTGGGCAAAGCACTTGGCATCTCAAGTCAGGTATAGCTTTTGGCAAGGCATAGGAACAAATTAGTGTGCTTCAGAGGGATTTAATTATGAGATAGAATAGCTGAGAACATACAACAGGAGACTCAGTAAAAAGAAGATGAACTAAGCAGAGAAGTGCAGGTCCAGGTCTGCAGAAGATCATATTGTATTGTAAAACACCAATGAAAAGTACATGTGATAAACATCTGTGTTCTCTGGGTTAAATTTATACCATTTCTATTAATTATTGACCCAATAGCTCAAGTGTAGTATAGTCATTTTCCCAAGGATTGGTGTTCCTAATTCTCAGCCTCATTGCAAAGGTATTTTCAGGTGTTTGGGAAAAAACATCATGTGTCTTGTGCCATGTGAATTAGGTGCTGAAGAAAGTCCTAGAACCAGTGTAAATGGAAGGAGTGTAGCACCCACAATGCTCCAAGGCTTGAGGACTGTGTGACACTGAATTAACTGGGGTTACACAAATATTTGTACATGTTAATTCTGAATACATTGCACTTATAAGAATTAACAGGAGTTAGAAATGTTCCATGGAAGCAGAAAGGAGAAATATAAACATGTCATCCAGTTGTAGATTTGTCATTAGGTGGTTAAAGGAGAAGGTGTTTCTTGGCCTCAGTGGCCCTGATAAATGTGATGTGCAAAGTGGATGTCGACTAAAACAAGGACACACATGGTACAGACTTGCTAATGTTTGTTAACATCAGGGACCAGGAGATTCACATTTGTGCAGGGAAATTTTACCAACATGCCCTTTAAAAAAATTTCTTTAAAGGAATTTGCACATTGAATATTAAACACCTGAAGCTCTATAAATGTTCCTGCCAGAGCTAAGGCCGTATTGTTTATTTCATGCAGCACCTTTCTCAAAGTTCTGCAGAAACTGATTAACATTTGCATAATACATTTAACACAAAAATCCATAATAACTTCATTAATGTACTTCTGCCACTGTCCCTGAAAATATCAGCGGTTGTGTGGCATCACACAGCTCATTAGATGAGCAGAAGGGGAAGAAGGGTGAGCGCTGCATTTCCTGAACAGCTCTGAAGCAGGGAAAGGTCAGTGAGCGAAGCGTCAATACCTGAGCAGCAGCACGGAGAGCTCGGAGAGAGCTGGGGCAGGGGAAATGTCCCGCTGGAAAAGGTCACTGTACCTGTAGACACAAAGCACAAACTTTTAAGAGGTGACATCCATGCTAGAATAGGAAAATCAGTGATGAGCACAAATGCAGATTAGGATGTGCTACACTGAGGAGGAGGTTGCTCCTAGAGCGCATGCATTCTGCAGGGGTCAGACACCAAGAAATTGTTCAAGTCCTGCTGCGATACACGAAAGGTGGCTTGAAACAAGCCTTGATTTTCTGAACAGGTATTGCAGAATAAATAGTGAGGTTTTAAAAGTCGTATGGGATTTGATTGCTTGGCAGTGGGGTCACTAAACCGGTAAATCCAGGGATATTCTGTGTGTATGTGTGCTGCTTTCATGAACGGAAGGTGTGCTGAGAGAGACACTGCTCTGTTAGTGTTCTTGTGTGGTAAAAAGAGTAAGGATGTAAGAAAATGAGTAATTTCAGCTAAGATGATGAGTTCAGACACATAGTTGTGTTTCTAAAATGCCCCACCCAAGTTACAATGCAAGCCCATGGAGCAGTAGTAAGAAGCAACTACAGGAGGCTCCTGTGCAAGGTGAGCATTTCAGTGATTCCCCAGAATCATCCTGCAGGTGAAAGTCAAGGCTGAGGAGACAGACACAAACGTTTTAGAAAGAGACTTCACTTTTAAACTCCTCTAATCTTATTTAACACACAGCAAAGAAAAAACAAAGTTTCAGGAAACGATAAGAGTGCCTCTCCCTTTATAGTTTTCTGTTTTTTCCCCGTAGTCATTTGACGGCACAAATTAGTTTTCCATTGTTCTTTCTTCATTTTCTGTTATTCTTCTGCTTCTTCGAATTCTGCTTCGATGTCACAGAAACAAAACAAAACTGGCGTTTAGACCCGTGCAGGGAAAATAACGCCGGGCAAGGTTTGTTTACTGAAGCTCTGTGCTTTTCTCAGATTTCCATGAATACCACATCCAGAAGTTACAGCTCTCTCCGTGTTAGGCTTTTAGCTTTTCTCTACTCATTATGATTTCAGCCTTTGTTTGATGACCCAATTATTTTCAATTTTTTGATTAAAACAAAGTGATAGGTCACACTTTCATGCTGTCCTTGTCTTTGCCACTTTTGTTGTGGTCTGGCTTTTTGCCACTGCTCTATGTAAAGTCAAAGCTTTCAGTAACAGTCTTCCACAGTTTTATTTTTCTGATAAGGAGACTCTGGTTAAGGGAAGGATTTTTTCCTCCACTACTTGGTATGCGGAAAACTCGGCACCGTCTCTAAGAGACAGAAGACCAGGGTGTGTTACCCGGATTATGGAAAAGAAATGAAATCAGAGTTTAGCTTTTTTTTGTGTGTGTATATGTGATGGGGAGAAGGGGAAAATCTGCCTGTTTTATGTCACAGTGAAGAGTGGGCAGCGATTGTGAAGATGCTAAAATACATGTGAGAAGATGGGGAGGTGCTCTGAGCTGAGCCACTGATGGGAAGGACAGTGTGCTTCAGAGAAACACATTTTTTTACGTGACCTCTGCCAGGGGGACTCAAGCATGTGAGATGTTGATGTGTTATCTTACATATCCCTGAACCCTTTCCTTTGGTCAGACTGTCCTACCAGCTATTTGATGCCTGGAGGCAGAGATCTACATCAAGAAAATGGGTTTCCTCTAAAGAATTTTATCAAACAGTAGAAAGGAAACTTGATGTGCCTCTGTCACTCAAACACTTGATCTGCAGTCCAGGCTTGCTAAGGATCAGAGCTCGTGTTGTGCCTGGGGAAGACTCAGGGGTGTAAGTGGGGAGAAGTAACACCCTGATGTCAGAGCATCTCTGCCAGTGCACCCCAAATGCAGTCAGATCATGATATGTTCTCTTCTCAGTCTTAAGTTTCCACATTTGCCTCAATTTCCATTCGCTGTTGTTTGATAAGATTTGAGAAAGACATAGATCTAGATGAGATAGAAAAAAGTAATTGTTTTTGACAGCTCTCCTACCTAGATTTGAAAGACAGGTAACAGTAGAATGGAAAATGATGCCTAATTTAGCTAGAAGGGCTGTTCTCTTTAAATGAGGATAGACAGTCAGGATGGCAGGATAAGTGAAATGCTGTGGAAAAAGCATCTACTTTGTATATTTACTTTAAAAATCAGTAGTGCCAGATGAGGCGGGGCTGTGTGTACAAGGGAGCTGTGGTGTCCGTAAAGCCCAGTTAAATACAGATGGGAGGGTTCCCAGGTGATCTGTCACATCTGTGTTTACCCAAGCATGGGGTTCAGCTCCATCAGGAACGCTGCTGCTTCCCCTGATCAACATTTAAACCCCTCGTATCTTAAATAATACAGAAGCTGTTCCTGTTTGCATTTTTGGCAGGACATTTAAAAGTGAAATAAAAAGTCCCTGAAAACTATTGTGCGTGTTGGACACAACAGAAGATGTTCAGCCGAGATTGTGACCTTTCAGAACAAAGATGCTGCTTTTGAAAAATGGGTTTGTTGTGCTTCTGGCTCTAGTAAGATGAAAAACTGGAAAAACCAGTGACATGAAGGCTGCACAGCAAAGATGAGCTCCACAGAGATCCTCTCGTGTATTTTTGGTTGTCTTCCAGTGGATACATCCTTTCTCTCTGTGCAATAAGACCACAGTTGCAATCAGTAGTAATTAGAGAAATTTTCTCATTTTTATGAGTAGGGGGATGTGCAGAGCTGTTGGCAGGGCAGTGTCTGCAAGGGAGCTCAGCTGTGGAGCTCCTTTCCCTCTAGATCCATCACAGCTAGAGTTGCTGACCTGAAGGTTATTTCCCTAGAAGTCAGGGATTGCTCATAGATTGATCTGTTCAGTGCACAAGAAAAAGCACAGTTAGATATGTGTGAGCTCTGATGATTAATATCATTATGGTGGAGCAGCCTGAACACTCAAATACAGCACCAGTGAATTTAGTTGTGTATATATATATGTTTGCACACAGTTATTAGAAAGCATGCAGTTGTATTTATATGTAGATGTGACTTGATATGTATACACGAGTGTGAAATAGGAAATATCACCCAGATTGTTTCAGCAGGATCAGCCTGGAGTTTCCCTGGTGCTGCCTAGAGCTGTGCTGTGGTGGCACATAAACAGTAATTTGGGGATTGAATGTACAACGTCTTTTGGCTTTTCTGCTTTCCCAGGGTCTCTGACATCTTCTGAGTATGATGCTGCTGTTGACACTAACTGCTCAGAAGATAGATCTGCGTCTGCACCTGGAGATTTTTGGGTGGTCCATTCTCTCAAGCATCCTAGAGAAAAAATACTGGACATACATACTGCAAGGCAGACCTGTCGGTCAATTCACCAGCGCGTTCCTCCTGAACCTACCCTTTCATCCCCCCGTGTCAGCTCTTCTGTTCAACTTAATGCTCTTTACTGATGTTGCATGCTTCCAGGGGATCAAAAATATAGTCTGAGTCCTTTAGAGATGTGTGAAAGTTAGAGATGATGCCCTTCTAGCGATTTACTCAATGATAGCTTGAAAACTTGTTACTGGGTAAAGCTGCTTCTGAAGTATTTATTTCTTTAGGCAGTCAGATCAAGATAATGTTCAATTTGCTGCTTGGAGCAGTTAACTCAAAACCCTTCTGAATCCAGTAGGTTGCCCCGTAGCCATTCCTCTTATTGTTTCAGTTTATCCATAAATCTCTCTTATTCTTGTAAATTCTAAATGAAGAGATGACTCTCCCCATCTGAAAAGATTTCAGTGCTGCTTGAAGTCTCCTTGTACTGGCAGAAAAAAACAATTGAGCTTTGGGCTTGAACTGAGAGACAGATAAGATCACCAGGAGATTACCACAGCAAATGCAGAATATATTCTTCTCCAATGGATTCTTAATGCTGTCTGGCAAGTAATTGAATTGCTTGGGTAGGAAGGAAGAGAGCACTGGGTTGCTTTTTGTTGTTGTTCTTTTTTATTATTATTGTTTTTTAAAGCTCCCAAATCTTGTGAGAGTAGGAAGTGAAAGGTGGTTTTTCTGTGTGACCCAGGATGTCTGTCAAGCATAGGGGCAACTAATTAAAATGTCACTATATGTACATGAGGGTGATGAGGCAGAAAGGCCTGATCGCTCCCTTGGTTCAGGGGACTTGTCTGTGTCTTTGCTTCTATCTAGTCACTGTGAAATCTGCAAGTAATTCACGCTCTGGGGGTAGGAATGAGGCCACTGGGTAAATCTGGCCTCTTTTTCTCTCTGGATTAAAGCAGAAAATAAATTAAATCCATTTTCGCTCTACTGCAGTTACTAAGCAGTCTCACTCCAGCTGGGCAATAGCAAGGATGCTGTTTCCTGCTGTCCCATCATAGTCAACACTGCCACGCTCTGTGTCACCAGACCAAGTGCTTGGACAGGTTAGCACTGGGTCATCTGGGAGGTTTCCACAGCCTGCTTCAGTGCATAGCATGTGAGGGGACAGAAGCAAAGCAGCATCTTCCTGTTTCACATCCTTTTGTTTAAAAGTACTAAGCATGTCCTGGTAAGCCAAGGGAATGATGGAGAGAGATAATAACACAGCCTTTGGTATATTCTTTGGAAACACTCGGATGGCAAAGAGATGGTCTGAGCCATACAGCCTGCATCATTGAAAAACACTGAACAACAGCAAAAGGGGGGGAAAAAAAAAGGATGTTCATCAGGGAAATTGCTATAATGGTAAGATAATTAGAACGCAGAATGATTAACATTAGTCAGTGTGCTGCATTGGCAAGGACTGTGCAAGTTGACATAATAGGCCTCTTCCATATCAAATGTGTGGTTTTTCAGCATTTGGTTTAACACTTTCATGTGACTTTAATAGAGTTCACAGCTGAAACAGGCATTTGGTTCTCATGAAACGTTGCATGGTGCTTTTCTTTTCCTATGGCTGCTAGAAGGACCTTCTTGTTTTCCCTTTTGTGTCTACTGATTACTGAAGGATAAAAGCCACTCTCACCATGGAGTCCTTCTACATTGTTTTGAATGATAGTCAGACATGAACTCCTAAGGTGTACTCTTTGTTGTGCCTGATGAAAATGGACTTACCTAAAAAAAACCTTTTCTCAAGTGTTTCAGAAAATAGTTGTCATCTTCTCAAGGAGAAAATATAAGGATTTGGGAGACCTGCTATTGGTGTTCTCTTCTAAAAATAACTTTTATAAATGTCCAATACATCAAAAGCCCTTGCCTGTTTGTTATCTTTAACCTAACACTTGGAGGTTCCCCCTGCCATCCCTCCTGTGTGGGCCCCTTGTAAGTCCCTTTGATTTATCAAGACTAAGCTGGTGCCAGGAGCTAGATTTAGCACCACATTTAATCCCCATTTTTGTAGCCTGGTTGAGTTTAGAGCAAAACTTGGAGGGAAGAACCATTACTCAGTGAAACCCTCGTGGTCCTCCATCTCTGCCAATAGTTGCAGACCAGTAAACATTTGTTCTCCTTGACTATTAGCAACCCCACTTGCTCATGGACCAGGTCACTTTGATGTTTTGTCTCCATTTCACTGGTTGCTTCTAACTGGGCTTGTGATACTTTTCCAGGATCTGCAGTGGCTTTTCCCTCACTGTGCTTAGACATTGTCTGGTGGCTGGTGTCTGCTGTCTGTGCCATGGTAGCACGCGCTTGGCTTTTCCCTCTGCCTCTGCACGTTGTGGAGATCAGGCACGTCCTTCGTTACAACCAGTAAAATCTGATGGGGCTTTGTGGCAGAAAATTCCCTGACCTCACTGCTGCTTTTTTTCTTCTCACTTCATTACTATATAAATAAAAATCATCTTTTTCCTTAAAGAGTAGGAGAGCACACTGCCCAAATTCCTTTTCTCTACTCTGGTGCCCAGCGTGCAGGGGCCCTTGGATCACTGTAAGAAAGGAATTGCAGTCACACAGCTGTGCAGTGAATATGTAAAGAGTGTTTTGTGTGGTTTGTATTTGGTAGATTATTTTCTCTCTCCTCCTGACCCCACCTCAAATGAAATTCCTGCACTTCATCCGTTCCTCTGGGTTGGGCAATCAGCAGATACGATCGAGGTCTGTAAGGAGGCAGTGGTCTGGCATACAAAGCAATCGCATTAGGACAGAGGAGCTGGGACTAATGGGGAATAAGGCTGGTAACAGAAGACAGAGAAATATAGCAGAGTAAGATTCATTAGGGATCAGATTCAATAACTGTAAAATGATAAGAAGTTTATGATCAAAGGCTTACTTCAAGCATTTTAATGACACAGTCATTTAATCCGTTTAAAGCAGATAGATAAGGAGTTAAGTGAAATCTACAGCAGTCATCTTTCTGAGCTGTTTATGAACCTGTTCCAGGCTACAGATCACTGTGTAAGGCACGGGAGGGATGCCTGCTCTAGTAATTGAATAGTATATAATGGGCTACCAGTTTTTACTGGCTGATTTACGTATGAGGTCAGTAAAACTTAATGCCAAGGCGTGTGGTTTGTCTTAGAGGCGTGTGTGGCTCCTCAGCTATTTCTAATGTGTATGTTACCAACAAGAGTATTGAATGAGAGAAGGGCAGAATTACTTTAAAGACCTTTCTGTGCCAGGATATTTAATTCCCAGTGGGTGTATCTCCTCTGGAAGTAGCATCAGGGTAGACTGTTGTAGTGACAAGATTCAGATGGGCTCTGACACTTGAACCACCGTGTCATCTACCATAGGAATCACACATCTGAAAAAGCCTGGTGGGGTCAAGGGCACACAGAGTCTGTTTCTCATCTTTTTCTTCCACTGTTGGAGTTGTGCCACTCTCCGTCCCTCTCCTGGTGACTCTCCTTGGTTAGTTAACTTTCTTCCCAGTTTTTCTTGCCAAACACTTAAAATCTCTGCTTGGACAATTGGGTAGCACCGCTGTGTGTGCTCGTGCAGCGCGGTGTGCTCAGTCTCTCGTTCCCTCTAGCTTTTAGCCACCTGGCCACTATGAATTGCTTGAAGCTAATTATAGCTGGAGTGCTGTGGTGTCCACAGACTGCACCTTTTTCTATTTCTCAGGTAGCTATTCTCCCCTTCAGAACTCCTCTCCCAACACACACGGGTTTATAACTAACAGCTCCTACATCCCACATCCTCCTTCCGTAAAGGAGACTTTCCTTTCATTAAACACTTAGTCTCTGTACACACACTTTTCACAGCTGTGGAGAAGCAAGCAGAGGGGGCTCTTTCTCTACTCACAGCTCGAGGCTTGTTGAGCTGCTGGAAGCAAAGTAGTCGCTGCTGCTGCATTGTTTAAGGCCGTGTTACAGCACTGGCTGTGCGTGATGCAGACTCAGTAGCAGAGTTGGTATCAAGCTGGTAGAGAACAGGGAGAATTTCCAAGAGCTCTAAGCCATCTTGTTTTCTACTTGCACAGAAAGTTGCTGTCCCGCAGTGGTATTGATTAGTTTTAAAATAGGGAGGTGATAAATGGAGATTTCAGGTGGTTCTGGTAGATGCGACTGCAATGGATGGAAGCGTTTAAATAGAGCCTGGAATATCTTCCCCTACCTCATGCTGATGTTCTTGCTTATCCCAGGAGGGATCTGCTGATGTCTAGCAACAGTGTGGTCCCATGGAGGGGCCTTCTCAGCTCTCTTCGCTTGTGCTTTGCGCAGGAACTATCTCCATCCTCTTATTCCAGCTTGTCTCCCTTATGCTGGCTCCCTTTCTGCTGGGATTTTTAGGATGCCTGTCACAGCTACTCAGAGGGTTGTGCATGTTTCAGTGAGACCAACTAAGGCTGAAGGTTACACATCCCTTGCAGCTTGCCACGGCAACCTGACTGCAACAGATTTTAAGCAGCCTTGGGTCCACTGTCTTTCTGCACATTCCCATTTCCTGGGAGAGAATTGGAAAATATTTTGCTTATTTGGAAATAAGTAACATTTGTCTTCAAAATTTTAGCACTAGCAGCCATATCTCTTATTACTCCACCTCAGTGTCCCTGTGTTTTTTCAGTTACTGTTCTTTCACAAGAGGTTGGAGACTGGTCACTTGAGAGCTCATTTATAGGTAGTAATATATAAAAACCTGGGGTTTAATACACGTTCTGCCCCAAGTACCTTGTTCTTTGAGGGTGCCCGTTGCACTCTTTCTGTTTTCACAAGACTTATTTCAGAGATGAGAGTGATCTGGACTAGCAGCAGCTGCCCAGACAGGAACTAGCAGTGCAGCACAGCAGCCTACGCACAGTAAGAGTAGTTTCCCACTTCCAGCCCTGTGTCAGGGACACAGAAACAAATTGGTAGTCACCTGAAAACAAAAGTTGGCTGTCTGCTTTGATCCTTGCTGCACTGTGGTAGCAGCTTAGCAGAGCCCATCTGTGACAGAAGCACAGATCAGCAATAAGGTTGTCATAAGCAAGAAACCCAGGGCTCAGGCTCTCTTGTTCACTTATTTATAAATGTTTGGTCAAGTAAGCTTATTTCTGGAAAAGTAAAACCTTCCACATAAATGTTCATGAGGTGTAGAGGCAGGAGAGAAAGCTCAGTAGCAGCGAGAGGAGGATGGTGCTACCGCAGAGCTGGGGGGCTGGTAACTCCAAAAGGTTTGGGGATGTGGCCAGTTCTATTGACTGTGCATGGGTCTGGCAGGCAATAAGGAAGGAGATGATACCAATTCCAGATCTGTTGTGGGTATAACAGAGCATGAGTAAGTGGCTTCTGTGGAATTTATGGATAATCATCCTGAACTTGGTCCCTTGTGCTGCAAAGGGGATGCTCAGGGTCTTGGCCGTAGCATCCCCTGTTGACACAGCGTGGTTTGGAGAACACAGCAGGAAGGAAGCAATTCAATTTTGAAAGAAAATTATTTTGCAGTAACAAATTTCTGTTGACCACCTATTACACCTGTCCAAATCCACCAGATCTGGTACATTGTCAGATTCTGGTAGAGTGAAGTTTGCCGGGACCTGAGCAGCTCTGGCCCTTTTTGGGCGCAGCTGACTGATCTTTGCAGAACTCGAGCCCTTGGGGCCACGTGCTCCTCCCAAGGAGGCTGCATGGACTGCCCAGCCTGGTAACCCAGTATCTGCTGACCATCTCCCTGGGCAGAGCTGTTGTCCTGATTTCACTGGTTCTTTGCCTGGTAGTGCTTTGTTTTGAATAGGAGATTATCTCATTTAACAGCTTTCCAAAGCTGCCAACACATTTGTGTGTGGTTTAACTTAATATACAGGCTGCAGAGCTGAAGTGAAGGCGCTGATCAGTTCTTACAGTTGAGATAGCATTCAGAAAACAAATTAGAGTTTGCGGTTGGTGAGGAGCTAGGCAGAATTCATAAAACTGAATCGTATTCTCAAGTTCAACATGGACAAACTCATTACTGATCCAGAGAAAGCAGGCATGTGTTGAGGAATTAGGGATGTTTGGGATTTTTAGTTAAAAAAACAGAGACAGGTAACCATGTGATAGTCTCCTGTAGGGCTTTTTTAATGTGGGTTATAATTTCTAGCACTGTCAAGGATGTGGTTGGGGGGAACCAATCTTGAGATTAGTGGGCTGAATTTATCTCTTACAAAAGACTGGTTTGTAGGTGACTGCTGAAGCTGGTTTTCTCAGTGGGCCAGCTCCTGATGTTCCAGATGTTTCCTGAGGGCAGAACCATTATTATTTAGCCATGTGAGCCCCTGCACGATAGACATGAAGAGCCACAATCGTGGTGATGTTACCACGACACGCGCTTGCTAGGACAGAAATAATCTGGGATTACCGGGGTAAATTGTGCCTGTTGAAGCTGTTTGCTTCTTTGTTCCACTTCCACTCTGCAATCCTTCAGGTGTCTCCTTGTCTCCAGGAGTGCTCAAAACTAGATGGCAGATGCTGCTTTCAGAGGGCAACTGTGGGGGATGGATGGGTGACTGGCAGCAGGATGTTAGATGAGAAATCGTTTGTTAAAACTCTGGCTTTAATGAACATATGTGCAGAATGGTTATTTTACAAACAATGTGTACACATGTGGTCAAGAAGGATGTATGCAGAGATGTGTTTGTGTTTTGTGACTTCTTTTCTTGAGCTTTCACATCTCAATCCATCTTTGTTTCTCTCTTCACCATCTAGAAAAGTAGAAGTTCTTAAATTAACTTTACTCCCTTTAACTCAGGACAGAGACTCCCTGATTTAAAGCCTGCTAACCAAGAAAGATGGCAGGTGGCAAACCTGTTTCCATTCTCTTGATGTTTTGCACTCTAATAACCAAATAACCCTTGTAATTTTCCAAAGAGCTGGATTACATCTGTATGGATCAGCATGTGCGTGTTCAAGCTGTCGTTACGACTGTAAAAAGGACATTTCCTTTAGGGGAAAAAAACACAATCTCAGTGGCTGTATCTTAAGTGTCATTCTGTTTTTCCATCACCTGAGGATTTCAGCAGCTCTGCCACTCTGAAATATTAAAATGAACATAGATTTGAAAGTATTTTTATATTTAGAGACTTTGATTCTAATATAATTTCTCTACAAATTAAAACTCTCCTTGAAAAAGATTAAACTGTCAGTGATAACATCTAGGTTCTTGTTATGTCTAAGAGGAATAAATGCTGAAGTTACAGAATTGTCTGGAGGCTTATAAAGTAAGAGAGGGAATTAACGATATGAGAGAGAATGGATGAAAGTATTGGATAACACTTTTTTTGAATTGGAGGAAGTGGAATGAGTTGAATTAAGAGGTTTATGGCCAAAAAGAATACCCATTTAGTCTGGTCTGCTATATAACACAAAAATTACAGTTATAAGAGAAATCTCTACCTAGTGACTTGTGGTTGCTGCACAGCCTCTTTTTAGTAAGGTATCAAATATTGATTTAAAGATACCAAGCAATAGACAATGTATTGGTTTCCCTGGTTAGCCATCCCTATTAATAATATATATTATTTCCAGTTCACTGACTTCACTGTGAGCCATTGGGTTCTCGCTATGCTTTTGTTTGCTAAAGAACTGTCTAGTGTCAGATTTCCACCGAAGGCCCCGATCAAATTGCTGCAGCCTTCTCCACAGCAAATGAAATAGTTTGATTTCCATTCATTTCTCACTGTAAGACGTGTTTTTCAGACCATGAATCATTCATGGAAATCTTCTTACAACTTTCCTTAATTTTCAGCAACCCTCTCACGCATGCACACCTCACTTGGCTGCATTATCTCTGTAGTGGCTTCATCACTGCTGCATTCAGAGACAATATTGTTTCTCTCGTCTACTCGTACGTACGTAAAGAATCTCGCTGTTCCTTTTTTATTATTATTATTATTTTTTTATTTCTCCCCATAGCATTAAATTGGAGGTAACCCTTAGTTATTAACCATGGCCAAAAGCCCTCAGACATTGTCTTCCAGAAAGTACCTGCTGTGTTGTATACCTGAGACTATATTCTGTGCTTTGGGATGTCTCACGATGCATTTGAATTCATGTGGAATGATTGTGCCCAGCACAATCAGATTTCTAAGCTATCTTTGTGGGCTTTGTTGTTTGCTACAATTCTGCCTTTGTGTTATCTGCATATTTCAGTAAGGATTTATTATTTTCTTATGTATCTTAGAGAATGTATGCTGCATATGATTGGCCAAAGAAGCAATTCTTATTGGAAGAAACTGGGAAATGCCACTATTAGTTCATCAGCTTTTGGGCCGTTTAAAAACTGCCGTAGTCTGATTTGATATCATGCTAGTTTTAAAAGAAAATGCAATTTCGATACTGAGGCAAATATTTTACAGAATTCCTATTCTGTTATGTCAACACGGTTATCTTAATTAACTAGACTTGAAATCTCTTCAATTCTATTTGACAAGACCTGTTTTCCATGAAATGGTGTTGCTTTTTCTGATCTTTTCTTCTAATGGAGTTATGTATCAGTCCTGTCTTGTGAGTTAAGGGGATTCAGTTTGCTGCCTTCTGGAAGCCTCATGAAAAGCGAACAAGGCAGCAGATAACTTGATCTGGAGGCGGCTAGCTGGTTAATCTCATTTTTCAGTCTTCACAGTCTATTCACCAGCCAGCGCTGTCTCATTCCGACTGCAGCAAATGCAACATGTGCAGATCAATACTGCCAATGGGTGATTAGTAATTTGCAAACTTCAGTAAGTGAATTCATCTGATTCAAGGTTTTAAGTTGGAGAAGAAAGAGGAGTGATTGAGTGGGCTGAAATAACGGAAACGGATATTTCCTCTCAAGTGAAACGTAAGCATTGTTGAGCTCTTTTAAGCAAGATGATGGCAGAGATTTGTACTCCTTTCACAGTGATTACAGAAAATAATATATTTTTCTGAAATCACCAACATCAAGTGTGCTTTTCCCTTATCACCTCTCAATCTTTTTTTTTCACTGTTGACCTCCTGGAGGATAAAAATGTATAAATGTATGCAAGTAAGATTTTTATTGTTGAGGCCACTTTTTGATGATTAATTCTGAGGTGCTTGTCTACTATTCAATATCAGTTTTGGGCAGAAACTCCTTGGTTTCTGTCAGTACATCCCAGATGCATCAAGGACCATTTGGGGGTTCTATCTGTGAAAGCAACTCGGAATAAATGCCTTCCGTGCTCTTAGCGAGCCTGTACAGCGCTGAAGTAGCAGTAATTTTAAGGTATTAAAACTGCCTAAAAACCAAAACAGTAATTGAAATATGAAAAATGACCAGGTAATTGCTACAAAAGTCTAATGAAGGAAAAATGCATTCCTCCATAGCAAATGTGATCTGACCCCTGAAAGTCAGTGTGATTATGTGCTTAAAGATGCCATCTGAAAATCTGTCGTTAACGAAGCATGGAAAGGCTGTCTTTCAGTTTGACTCAAAGGAAGTTGAAAAGATGCCTTCTCAACCACAGCCAGTCTGTGTTTCTGAGTTATGCATGTGTTGTCTAGTTAAAACTTAATGGGAATGAAATAACTACTGCAGTGCAAGAGCATGTTGTGGTAGCTGTTGCGTAAGGCTGAGCTGTCTCCTCGGTGGTTTGTTGTATGAAGGCTGGAGAACAGGTTTCCCACTGAGAAACACTAGAAAACTAGAATTTCTCCTCATTCACAATTTTCTTTCATAAAAATGTTGTGATTCATGTTGACAATGAGGAAAGTGATGATAAAAATCAAAGCCTGAATTTTATACAGCAGGAAGTACTGCATTTGAATGAGGTTTTGTAGGGTCTGAACAGTTTATAGGTTGACCTGGCAGTCATAATTCTGGGAAAACTTGGCAGTAAAATTTGAAATCATTGCCCCTTCACATCTCTGTGCAAATTGTGCTTGTCACTCTCCAGTCTATTAGCATGGTGAATTAAAACTGGTGAAATAAAATCAAACAGGAGGCAGGATAGTTGTATTTCAGACCATTAAGTCATGCACTGATATCCAGACATTTTTCTCTCTTCCAAATATATTTCAAGATAGATTCAAATTGGTTTGGGCTCAACTTTGTAGCTTGAATAAAGACGATGTGTTGTTGGAGATGAATTGATATAAGGCAGGTTTAGCATGCTGACAGAGTAATTTTGCTAACAGGCCACTGGTCCCAATGTGACATTCCTAAGCATTTTCCCATATCTTTGGTTCAAATTGCATTTAAGAAAAAATGGATTAAGAGTAGTTGAAGCTTTGCAGGCAACCAAGAAGTGTTTTCCACCAGTGGAAGCCAAGAAAGTTTGTTTAAGCAGATGGTTATAGTGATGTAAGTCCCAGACGTGGACAGCCTCATGCAGTGCATGGGGTATGAGATGTCTCCTTGTGCTGTCCGCAGGGAGTGGGTGGCTGCTCCTCCTCTCCCCTCTGCTCCACCTTACCCTGCTATGGTACAGCTTGAAATTCCCCTTCTTAGCCCAGGAATTTATTCCCTTATGGAGGTTTTCCAGGTCTCATCAGTTCAATGGGTAAAGCAAACCCAAGTTACCAGCTCTTACTTTCTCAGGCCATATGTAACTAGTGAGGGGTATTGATTTAGTTTTGATGTGATGTAGTTTATAAATATGTATGAGGATTTAGGGTTATTTAACTGTGCTTTTTAATTCTCCTTGCATTGCTGACTCTTCTAGTCGAGGGTTTCTTTGTATGCGCCGCAAGCTGCTCTGTGACAGCCCTGTTCTCACTGGCTGGGACCTCTGTTATGTTTTTAATCCCAAATCTGTAGAAACTTTTAATGTTCAAGGAATAAAAGGACACAAAGCGACTCACTTCTGCATGGGGGCAGAGGGAGCAGAGTCCAGCTCCCTGAGGAGCTGGGTGAGGAAACCTGGGACCAAAAAGCATTTGCCACGAGATGGGGAGGAGGAAGGAGATGGAGGAGACCTTTCCCATGCTCCTGGAGGAGGGATAAAGAGCTCTTTTCATCAGGGATCCTTCAACTTAAGGAAAGTAACCTGATCAAATGATGAAAAGAGAGGGAAAATCAAACATTTGCCTAAATGCCCTGAGGAGCTGGAAGCAAATGTACCCTGTGAATTGTATTTGGATGTTTTAGATACTCAGGTCTCTTATTTGAGAAAGAGCAAAGCAAAGTGGATTCTGCGTATTCAACACATCCAGGTGAAAGTGCAGTCACTGTTTCTGGTGAATAATGTAGGTAGCTACCCGGATAATTAAGAAAGGTATGTACATGTATATAGCTTTTTATGAGATGTTGGAAGGTCCCTACTTGCTCTCTCACTTCTACCTCTGTGAATTTGTCCATTTCTGGAGAAGTTTCCTCGTGGTACCTGGTTGCACATCAAGGTGGTATTGGAGAAGATCAGCTCTCCCCGTGGGCAAGCTGTGTCGACACAAACACCACATCGCTGAGAAATGACTGTGACAAAGAAAATAAAAATTGGCAGTTCTTCCCTAGCTCTTCTTTCCCCTCAGTGCGTTGCAGGGACACGTTTTGTTTTCCTCATTTTTGTCTTCTGCTTGGCCAAAGCAGAAGGAGCGTGGGAGGCGATAACCTCTCGCAGTGAGAGGCTGCACTGGAGCTTGTTTAACCTGGAGCACGTTTGCTATAAAACCCACTCAGACACTGCCTGGCTGCTCAAGGAGACTGTCAGAAATGAGTCCTCCAGACCATTTGCATCTGTCACAGTCCCTATATGATGTGAAGGGGAACTTGACTTGCTCTTTAAGCAGAACTACTTCCAGCTCGAGGCAGGGAATCTGTTAATGCCGCGGGTTAGCTCTGCGCCACGGCCGAGACCGAGGGTGCACATTCATTGACTGAAAGGCTGTGGAGCTGTTCAGGGCTTTTCTACCCTGCCAGGTTGCAGTTACACATGCAAGGACTTATAATAATACTATTATGTGCATTAAATTCGAGGATCAAAGCTTCCTGATGTACTTGAAACCTTTAAGAAGTTTCAGTATTGCTTTTAACGCTGTTGTGGTTGACCTCAGCCACCAGCCTGTGCATTGTGTTTGCTGTGCGAATGCACATCACGATTGACAGCTCTGCATGTCACTTACTGTTCAGGCTTGTATATATTCAGCTGAACTTTGGTGCATCCTGCCACCAGATCAGGAAGACGGTGGCTTTTACATAATTTGTAATTATTCATCTTTCTTCTTATGTAAGATACAATCTTTAAAAAAAAAATACCCGTAGAGGTTTTGCTCTTTGCTAATGAGATATATTAACTGGAAAATCTTAATTCATTGCAGTTTTACTTTCCTTTATAAAGTCTTGAAAGAGGAACCTCTGTTGTCATACTTCACTCTGACTCTTCCCTTCTTGTTTGAATATCGAGGGTCCCAGGCTAGCACAGCCTATTTGTGCTGCTTTTCTCCTCTGGGATCTCCCCTTGAAATCCCATGTGAATTCATTCAAAATTAAAGCTTTACCAGGAAACACAGAATTACAGAGGCATTAAAGTGAGATTTATAGAGCATTGTTGGGAGGGAAAGCTTCGAGTGGTTGAATATCTGGATTCAAGTGAATACTACAAAAAAACCCTCCTCACTTCAAGTATCTTCTGTCTTTCTGGTCTGTTGGTACAGTATCTGCATGTGCATGTTGCATGCAGAATAAGAAAACAGCAGCAAAGTTGGATGTTGGGTTTTTTTCAAACTACGTGTACTTCTCTTGAAAAGCTAGGTTTGTTCTGACCCTTCTCAACAGTATTCTTAACCAAAGTTACTTCATTTGTATGGGAAAGTTGATAAAATGCTTTTTGAAATTCAGATCTGTGAGAGCCAGCATTTCTCACCATGAAGTCTTATCTCTGAAAAAGAATTTTTATAACTCAAACTATAAGCTCTTTGGGGCTGTTTTCAGAATCTATGTGCTTTTTATTTTCAGTGTCTTTATGAGAGGTTTTTGAACCATCTCAGGTCTCCTCTGCACACTACTAGAGTGTAAATAATAGCAACTTTTTATGGACTTTGTTCTCTAGAAAGACAGGAATCCTTGAAAAAGCTAGTGTAGAAACCCTGGAATTCAAATCTCTAGGTGGTAACAAAGCATCCTAGAGCGGACTGTGGTTTTCTTCCATTTCAGTAAAAGGAAGAGCAGCAATTGAAAAGGTCAGTGAACGTTTGAATACATTTTTTCCTCTAGATTATCCCAACTCCATGCCATTCCATGTCTTGCTCTCCTGACTCTTAACCTTTTTGTCACGTTTGTTTGCATCCCAGACCTCATCTGAATGCCTTACTCAATGCAAATTATAGTCTTGCATCCTTCAGGGGATAATGCATTTCAAAGAGGGTGTAGAGAAAAGATCTCCTTTTTAACACTGTACCTGAAGGGCTTCAGCACCACTGATGAGACATTTTACTTTATTTTATTACTCAGTACCCAAAAATGTGTTTTGTGTTGCACCCAAAATATAAGGTCTGGTGTTAGAGCAGCGTGTTTAGGGTGATTAGAGCTTCTTTGCCTGTGATACATCCGAACTCCAACTGCCTCTCTGTTTCATTTCTGATTTGCTGTAGATGCTGTGGTAAAAGGGGGCCACAGTGAGGAATATCATTGAGTACGTGTAGAGTGACAGATCAGCTCAGGAAGGAAAAGAAAAAGCCTTGTAGAAGTCTTTGTGGGAGGAGCAGCTGATGCAGGTGTTGGAGGTAGCACTACTAATGGAGTAGGGAAGGTAATGAGGGATTACTCATGTCATTGCTTGTGAGAGTAAGGATCTGAAAGCTGTTATGCTGGTGGGAACTGTAGAGGAGTTACTGGGGGTGAAGAGGCATAACTCAGACTAACACAGGTTGTCCTCACCTTTGCCATTCTGGAAAGGATTAACATGGGTGTTCAGGAGGCTGTAGGAGAAGGGTTGCCTAAATCAAGGTGTATTGACAAGAGGTCACATCCCTGGGGCAAGGAGAAAGATCTTCCTGTTATAGGGAAGAAGTAGCAGGAGTTGGACTAAGAACTGGCTAAGCAAAGGCTGAAAAGGTTGCTCAAGTGAATTTCTGCTGCCAGGTTTCAGGGTTGTGCACACTGCAGATGTACACATGAAGATGATGGAGAGAGAAGTGTGGGAGAGAAGGTAGGGGGCTGGCTGGAGACCAGGTGGGCACAAGTGAGCCTTTGCCCATCATCCAGCACCTTTGGGGTGTTTTTTCCCTCAGTTGTTTCTGATTATGAGGAGCAAGTGGTGGTTGTTGCTTATTTGTTAGCTTGCTTTGTCTCATCTTTGCAATCCATTTTTGTTCGTACAGCTCCTGTTCCAAGGGCTTTAGAGATCCCATGGTGTAGTTATCTTCTGTGACAGAGGGAGCTGGGGCTGGTGAGCGTGCTGCGCTTTGTGCCCTGGGTACAGAGGGAATTCTTTGGGATTCGGTTTACTTTGGGTTTTACTCTAATCACTTTAACAAGCCTGAGCAAAGAAACAAAAAGAACAAAACCAAGAAACAGCATTTCCATTAAAATGGCATTTCCTGAGGTAGGATTAAGCTTTCTGAAGCTGCCTTGTACCGGGTGCAGAAATGTCTCCTATATCCTTTTGTAGGAGAGAGTTGAGCAACCAATTTTTTAAATTTTTTTTTAAAGCTGTTAAAGTGAAAATAAAATAAAGGTAGATGAGGAGAAGCTGCTCACCTGTAAAGCCAGACTGACTCTAGTTAATAAGTAACAAGAGCTGTAGTTATTGGGGACCTTGCATGTGCCTTTCAGGTGATAAATTCCAATTTTGCCTTCCCACTGTTTTTCTATTCTCCATCTTTGAGTAAGATTTCCAACAGGTATTGATGCAGGACTAACAGCAGACAATTCTTTATGTAAATACTATATCATAAACTGTAAGATTAAGATAAATGCTTTCAAAGGTGACTTCTACTGCTTTGTGAGTTCTCTGCTTTCATAATTCAGTAAAAGCAACAGGAAATTTTAGCTGTGTGCAAAGCCTGTGTGTGTGTGGCTGTGTTTACTCACAAATACCACATGTTTTTGGAAAAGCAAAACAGTAATTCCAAAAACCTGAAGCCTTGGGAGAGGAGTGCATTTCTGTACCAGCTTGAACTGTGTAAAGGATCCATGGTCAGGAATAGGCACTGAATCCCAAGAATAAATTTAGAGCTCCCCAAAAGCAGCATCAGCCCTTCCAGCAGCACAAGCATCAGAAACTTGGATTTTGCCAGGATTCAGTAGCTGGAGCCTGACACAGCGAGAGACCACGTTGGGTACCGTTTTGTCACAAAACAAAGCCAAGAGATAGTCACAAGTAAACAGCAAGCCATGGTGGATCTGGACACTGGGGATTATTTTAGAACCCATGGTAACCAATGATATTTTACCCCACTTTATTTTGTCACACAGTTGTTCACTCCTCCACCTCGGTGCTGCCTCCTCTCAGGCTCGGCATCCCTTCCCCACAGGGAGGTTGCTGCTGGTGTGGGAAGGTTGGGCAGAAAGTCCTGTCTGCTCACAGTCACCAGTCACAGGAGTTACTGGCCAAGGCCCATGGGCATCCCCTGTCCTTCATCGCTGTGCATCTCTCTTGATCTCCAGGGTCTTCCTCCACTTTCAACATCTTCCCTCCAGCTGGGATCATCACCTTTTTCTTTGCAAGTCCTCTTCTTTTTGGGACCACTTCTCTTTTTGGGAACCCTTCTTTTCGGCACCACATTTCGTTCTGGAACCCCAAGCCTCTGGTTTTCCCCATCTAAATAGTGTAAATCATTGATCAACTTCTGATCAACCTCCTAAGCAGTGATTCTGTCTCGTGTCTCTCTGTCTTTGGAGGATTCAGGATGTGCCACTTTTGTTTTAGTCTAGTTCTTACCAAAATTTACAACCAGCCTGTGCTTGCAGTAAGCAAGTAGCATCTTCTGCTTAAGAGTTCAAAAGTTTGATGTCGGGCATCTGCCACATGCATATACCCAGTTACCTGCTGTGTATTAGAGTTCACAATTTAAGCTACTTTTTTTGCCTACAAGAGGTACCAACTGCAAACAGGAGCGTTCCCTAGGCAGTTGGGTGCTTTTCACCACTCCTCCAGTTGATGCTTTACGTTTTATATCTATATTTAAGAAACTTTCCTGTCTGTCTTCTACAGATAGATGCAGTCTTTATTTGGGGTGTCTTCCAAGGTAACTACTGACCCATCATTCCTTTAAAGCTGATACAATCTACTAAGCTCCTCAGATTGTTTCTATTTAAGTTCCCTGGTACTGAATAATGCATCCTGATCTGGAAATTCTGGAGATTTTTCTCTTAAGAAGTCAGCATGGAAAAAAATTCCTTAGCTAAGACAGCAGCAATGTGCATTGCTTGTGTTTGGGCTGCGCTCGCCGTGTGCGAGAGTCACGCGAAGAAGAAATGGTCCCATCCTTGAAGAGTTTCCAGTCCTCAGCCTTTTCTCAGCAGGGGCAAGCACAATCTGTTGCGTTGCAGGCGAGTAGCGATTAAACTCAGCTGTCCATATGCTCCACCAGAATTTATTGTGCTGCTCAGAAATCACAGTCTTTTCAGGTTGATAGACATCAAGACTATGGAAAAATAAGGCACTTAAGAGCGTATCAGCTTCATCTCTGGGTTTTGATGACTTTGCTTTCAAATACTTTAAACAGGAAGAGCCTATGAGGCTGTGAAGTCAGTTGAAAATCCTTGACAGTGCTTGCTGACATTGTATCCTGACAGTCATTGCCTCCTTGGGACATATGAACTTCTTTAATTTCATTAGTGATGTTAGATAAACGTATTCACAACAGCTGAGATTATTCCCTTTGCTACCAGTTCTACTTTCCGATTAGAAATATCTGCAGTAGATTAATAGATCTTAAATGGAGTTGTTAAGCACTGAATGTTTCATCAGATGTAAAGTAGTCCACGTGGTTTTAAGTACTTTATTCTTACCTGTGGGCCTGTGAAAGTGAGTCGAGTAGAGAGAAAAGCTTTTATAGCTCCTCGAGAAAGACGTCCCTGAATTGGGACTGTGCAGTTTTCAAACAACCAGGAGGAGAGATGCCAGAATAAGTTCGTCCCTTTTCAAGGTGCTGTCACTGGCAGCTTTCACTATTCTTCTAAACAACTCCTCTTCTAAGGAAAAGTTTCTGTTTTTCTGAAATTAAAGCAATCCTATCTTCATTCATTGCTTTGTCACTTGGCTGATTCTTCCCTAATGGGGAGATGACTTAGGAAAGTTTTTCAGCTATAATTTCAACATGTAGACCAACATACTGACTGTTTGCTGATAATAGAGTATTAAAAAATGACACACAGCATCAGCATGGTTATCTCCTCGGGGTTTGGGGTTTTTTTTCAAGCTGGGAAATGGAAGTAGGAAGGAAGGCAGCAGTTTATGACTTGAGCTTGTACCTCTGTTCTAGACAGCAAATTGGCCCTGTTGCAAATTCTCATTTTCATAGTCTTTTGTCAGAAATGTTATTGATAGTCAGAGTCTTACTAAACAGTTCTGCCACGTCCCAGTGTGTGCTTAGAACATATTGCATTGAGACAATATTTGTGTGTTGCATCTGTGGTGGCTGCCACATATAATGACTGCGTGATCGGAACAGAAGTGGTGGGGTGGTTCTGCTCAGTGGTCTCTGAGAGTTTCCCTTCTGCATACCCTGGGGCATGTGTCTGGAAGGCTGAGGATAATGCATCAAAACAATATTATTTCACAAATTGTAGAACATAGTAACATGTGGAGTCAACAAATCATCTCTGTAAAATGTCCGGTGCCCTTCTGAGAGCACAAAAATAGTTTTGCTGCCTTAAGCACCAAATCAGCTAGTTAGCATCTTGCTTTCCAGGAATGAATAATTCACTTTTCTACTAAGTGTCAACCAGACTTGGTTGCAATCAATCAAGGTATTTATTACTTCCTTCTAAATTGAAGCTCTGTGTACATTTTTCTGACAAATCTGAATTACTGACTCAATGTTATGCCTTGAACGAAGAATCGATGAATGCCAGCAGTTCTCTCTAGTTCAAGTTATTTACTCTTCAGCATCTCTACAAATTCCAATTTTTAAAGTATTGGGAAAAATAGGGGTAAAGAGGCTGTGCTGCTGGGAAACCAGCAGTAATGTGTCATCTTCGCTGTCAGAGGCACTGGCTGTGATGTGCTGATGAATACAATGATCTACCAAGTTATTTACTGAATGAACCAGGGACAGGGTGGCTTTCCAACAAAGGGACTGTCTATAGGTCATATTTTTATTGCATCCCCCAAATATCTCATATTTCTATATAAAGGCACCATGAGCTTAAGTGGATTTGGTCAATTCTCACATTCAGGCCAAGTTTCCAAACCTGAAGCACTCTTTGCACGCTTCCTGGGGAAACCAGGGATACATTACCATTTGCTGCAAGATGCTTTTTAACTCCATTAAGCAATACCTCCTTGCAGGTGTTGGTTCAGAACAGAAGCAGCATCTGCAGCTGCTCCTGGGCAGTTGCTTGGGGAGTCCCAGCTCCTGTTCAGAGAGCGTGGTTGTCTCTTCTGTACCACACCTTTCAAATGCCACTGTTTGATCTTCCTCATCAGCGGCCCTAGATTAGAAACAGTCTTCTAAATGGGCAAATATGTTTTAGGTCTTCTCTCCCCACACCTGAAATACTATTTTTCCAGGCTTATGTTGCAGAGCTGAAAGGACAAAGTTCTGATTGGTAAGACTAATTATTGTGGGGGGAAGAGCAGCTGACAGAGAAAAACAGCAATTTACATTTTCCAGAGCTAAAGGGATTCCAGGAGGAGGTTGTTTGCTTTCTTCAGTCCCTGGTTTCTTACCAGCATTAGGATTTTGTTTCCTTCAAATGCTGGTAAGGTTATAATGCTGCTTTGTTGTCTGTTATATTTAGCAGTTTCTAGCCATGACTCTTCCTAGAGCCAACCAAAGTCACTCCTGACCTTCAGAAATTTGTAAAAACACTCCAAACAATTGAAGTTGTGCTACCGTTTTGGCTGCCTAATATTACATACACGTGTCTGATCCCTTTCATCTGAAATTGGCTCTGGTCTGCACTGTTTCCATGGAAAACTTCCTGCATTTATTTGAAAATCCATAGAATATGAGTAAATTTCCTGGAGACAAGTAACACTCTGCTTGGTGTGACTGTGTAAGGCAGCAGTTCAGTCCGGAGGTGAGGAGGGTCATCTCTGTAGACATGTTTTCTTTTCATTTCTGCCATGGTGCTGCTAAGGAGTCTTGAACTGGAGACTGTGTCTTTCCATACCTCTGCTCCCCTCACGTACCACGTCTTCAGGCTTTGTTGTCTGGTTTTTGGGTTTTAGGTGGTAGTTTCTTGTGGGGTTTGTACAGGACCTAGCACACTGGGATCCCTGACTCACCTGGTTTCTTTGAGGCATTACTATAATACAAACCAGCAGCACTAATATTTTAGCTGTAGGGAGAAAGATGCTGGTTTGATGTGTGCTGTGTGAATAAAGAGAAAGCTGCTGCCCCTAGCCCAAAAATGTGACTAGCATAGCAAATATGTTTGTGATCTCCCAGAAATGTTAAATGAGATGGATTCTGCCACAGCCTTCGTATCGCAGTGGGTTTTTCAGAGATTCACCTGTCTCAGTGTAGCTTCAGTCTGATGCGCTCAGAAGCACCAGTGAGCCCCAAAAATAAGGCTGAGTCCTAGTGCTGAGTTTAGTTTTAGAGCATGATTTTTTCAAGGGGGCATGTTCTAAAAGGAGGGGATAAATGGGCTCAAAGAGCTATATAAGCCAAAGCACTGCAGCTTCATGGCAGGGCTTTATAGAAAGGCCAGAGAGATGTTTTAAAGGAGTAAATAACCCGCAAAATAATCAGACAGACCAGAGCAGCGTGGGTTAAAGCAGTCCTGACTGGAAGGTAGCAGCAGTCTCCAGGTTTGCGTGGCTTTCCTCCATGCTGAGATCCTTCAGCTGTCTGGTGCCTTTGTGTGTCTGCAGTGATGGTGCAGGATGAAAGTGCAGGTGATCTCTGTGCTGGAGCCAGTGTGGTGGTGGCAGCCGGGGCGTGGAGGTGTGATCTCTGCCTGACCTTGGTGCTGCAGCTGGAGAAGAGATGGGGCCAGAGCCACCCTTTACAGCGTGTCAGAAATACCATGGTACAGGCTGCACAGGGATAAGCAGGCTCTGCAGCTCTGATTTTAGGAGCATCCTTTTGCCAGCCAGTGTAAACCCCATTGCAAACTTTGGGGTTGAATCTCTTCCCTTGAAAGGCAAACAGGAGAGTGGGGAGTGCCCTGACCTGTGTGGAAGAGTCCTGAAGTGCAAATAGCACCAGAAGCTAGATAGCTGGGTGTAGAAACTGGTTTGTAAATGCCAGTGTGTTGCCAGGGAGAATATATCTAATAAGCTGGTGTTACAGCTGTCTTCCTGCTCCCTCTGTTCAACATTTCCGAGCTGCTGTGTGGGGTCCCAGACCTTCAGTTCTCTCTTCAGTTTCTCCTGCCCAAGACTGTCAGTGGAATTGTTTCTTCTCTTGGTCCTACCGGCCACGCTGTCAGATCCAGGCTGTTTGTCTCAACCTCTGCTGAAATGGGGTCACTCCCACGTTGCTGTGGGGCTGCAGGCCAGTGCTGCCCTCCCAGATGCTCCAGAAGGTCTCCTGAGAGCCACAAAGCTTGGGCGATGTGAGAGCATGCATCACCTGCCCAGTACATGGCTGGGGCCCTGAAGACCGTGAACTCTGGCTGCAGGGAACCTGCACAAACAGGAAGGGTACCCAAGGTTTCTGTGCCTTCAGTTTCCTTAGTTCTCTGGAGTGAGCTGGTTGAGCCAGAGCAGCCCTTTGGGGGTTCTCGTGTAGTCCGGTGTTAGGGGGTTCCTGCCACCCCCTCTTTGCTTGGGACCTACAGATACAGGTAGGATCTCCCTTTGTTTTAAACTGGTACTTAACACTGTGAAATAGTGACCCTGTCTTCCACCCAGATGGATGGATGTGGTTAGACTGGTTTCTCCTGAGGAGCACCATATTGGTTGCTCAGAGCAGATGTACGAGGAACAACTATACCCTCTTTATTTTCTGGTCTGGGAAACACAGCAGTGAGAGCATCTGTTGGCTTCCAGGTACACTGATGCTTTCCATGCCAGTCACACTGGAATTCAAAGTTCCCAGTTGTGCACTTTCAAAGGATATTTTTGGTGGTAGAGTCAAGAAGGCATTAACCTCGTCTTCACCAGCACGTGGACCCCGCACTCCTGGCCAAAAGCACTTTTGGAGCTCACTCCACATCTTCTCCCAGCTCTAAATTGCACTTCCCCTTTGCCTGCATAACTGCCGGCGTCCTGCCAGCCACAGCTTTGGCTGCTTCTCCTCCGTGGTGGGACCCATCTGCCTGGCACAGCCCTGGGAGCCAGCTGCCTGCTGGCAGAGGGGAGCCAGCCCTGGGGACCTCAGGGAGCCGTGAGTGTCGCAGCCTCTGCGTATCACTGCCTGGGCCGCTGGACCCAGACCCGGATACTGCGCACAGGCACCTGCAGCTCTGCAGGTGAGCACAGCTCTTCCAGCTGCCTTCTCCTGCCCAGCTAACATCTAGAAAGTGAAGTTTTAAAGAAGAGTTTCAGGATGGTTCCTGCAAGAGCGCACTGGAACAGCTGCGAGATATAGCAAGTGTCACATGTGAACATGCCCAATTGACCCTTATCCATTGTCCATCCAGCCCAGAAAACATCTCTGACCACAGCAATGGAACGTGCTCTTTTGGGAGAGCCCACAAACCTGTTCATGCTCCCCAGCATTCTCCTAGCAGCCAGACATGCTGGAGGCTGTGCCCTTCCCCTGTTGTCCATGAATTTGTCAAACCCCTTTTTGAACCAGTGCTGCATCTGCTGCCAGGCTCTGGAATGGGGAGTCTCGGCAGTTCACTCCCTGCTGTGGGCAGAGGTGCTTTGCAGGGTGTGGATGGAGTATTTTCAGTAACAGATGTTTGGAATGAGATCTTCTGGGGTCTCTTAACCAGCAATGACCAACAATTCAGGATGAAGTTTCTCAGTCTCAGCTCTGGTTTGCATTAAAAAAACCCCCACATAAAGTTCTAGCAGGTCTTTAATGAAAATGAAATGCTAAAATTGGGATAATACCTACCTCATGCTGCTCTTGAGGGTTAATTAATGTTTACAAAATCACTTTAGGTTCTGAGATTTAATTGAAGGAAAAATATTACCATATAAAATGCCTTTTTATGCAGGCACTGCTATAGGGTTTCAGCTGGGCAGAGTGCCGTGGAATCCAGCATTAGCACATGCTTTACTACTTTTATGGTTGTGAGGCTTCCTGTAGTTTATATGAAAATTGTCTCTCTGAAATCACAAATGTATCATCAGTGTTTTCCTCTCACTTTGAAAGAATATTAATTTACTATCTTAGGACTTGACTGAGTATTTAAACTGCTATAAATACAACTCACCTCTGAGAAAAAAGTATAAAATTAAATATCTGTTCACTTGCTTGAGATGAGCTGATACAACTTGCTAATGACTCCACCATTGGAGTCATGTGGACATTGCTGGCTCGTGCAAGTAATAAATTAGGCTGGTGCTAGGTGTCCTGCTGTAGTGTAAGGGTGTATCTGTGTGTTTATTATAATCTCTTGCTATCAAGTGTTTTAAAATACAGCTGTAAAACTTCATTTCTGGAGTTAAATTTAACTGTGGAGATGTCAGCCAGGGAGCAAGCTCTGTTGACTGGAGTTTTGTGGTTTGGTTTGTTGGGTTTTTTTCTGAAAGAGAGCAGCAAGAGAAGGAAAAGCAATACTGGGTTTGGCTGACTTCAACTATTGGAATAAAACTTTGTCACTGCATAAGTGTCCCTTTTTCTGCTGTAACATTTTATGTCTTCACACAGAGTGGTACAGGTTGAGTGGAGTACAGTTACTCAATCTGCTTCTGTTGTTTCTGCCACACAGGGTGACTATGACCCCAGCAGAACCAAAGTTCTTCATTTCAGCATGAACCCAGCGAGCTTGGCCAAGCAGCAGCGCAAGGAGGAGCAGCAGCAGCTCCAGGAGGAGTGTGAAAGGCTGAGGGAGCTGGTGAGGGTGCTCGAAGGAGGTGGCTCCATCCCTGAGAATCTGGAAGGAGTTGTGAGTTTTCCATCATCACAAGAAATTGCAGGTAGGCTGCTGCTTTCTGGTCTTGAAGATGTACTTATTCATCCATATTGCCAAAGGAACTGACTGCAGGAGCAGATGGAGACATTGCAGACAGTGTGCTTGATGGAACAGTTATAAAGAAAATGAAAAAAGCTGGGTTGATGCAGGAGAGAGTGAATGTGTGGTGGCAATCCTGTGGCAGTTTGGTACAGAGGGTAGGTGGTAGGGATAAATCATAATAATCCATATCATTTGCCCATGATAAATGAAATACCAATACAACAGCCTTCATAGGCTGGCGCTGCCGATGGAGTAAAAGGAAATATTTCCTTCCTTTCAGAGGTGGTTTAGCCCTTGAGGTAGTACAGACAGCAGGAAATAACTTTCATAGCTGCAGGGAAGCAAGTGGTTGAAATCTTTTCAGACCTGGCTTAAAACAAATTAATATTGTTTATCAGTGTATATGTGCCCCATTAATCACAGCTGCATTCAATACCCCATGAAAATAGAGTACATCTTTCACAGAGCTAAATACATTTCACAGAATCTGTGGCTCTCCTCCAGTACAGTCTGTCTTCCCTTCATATACCTAAATGAGACTTTTTAGTACAGTAACCCCAAAGTCAACACCTCCAGACATGCTCTCAAACTCTGTAAATCAAGGTAAGGGTATCAATAAAACATGACCCATCACCTACAACACTGTGAGGGGACCAGGCAGAGTCGAGTCGTGCTGCAGAGCCCAGGAGATCTTGCAGCTGTAACTCTCTTGTAGGTACCTTGGCCTCCCAACATTTTTGTAAGAGAAGAGAAAAACAAAAGAGAGCTGAAGATCTGTGTGGGTCTAACCTGTTGTGTTCCAGCAGCACGTACGTGCTCGGTGTCTGGAGGCCAGGATGCTCCCTTGGATGAGGCTAAGAGGGCAGAGCTTTCCTCGAAGGCTATGTGTGCTGGAGGCTTGAGACCCATAAAATGGCAGAGCCCTGGTTTAAAGAAAACGTCTTTCACTGTTATGACACCAAAATTCTCTGGAAGTAGCTTGCTTGTTTTCCCATCACTCAAACAATAGTACCGCATTACTGCTAAGAATGTGTTTGTTCCGGCATCTCATAGTGGGTTATGGTTCTATATAGCCTTAAAAATATGACGGTGAGAAGTATAGATGGGGTGGTTCATAAAGTGGAGAGCTGAAATGCATCTTAGAGGTGCGATGACAGTTTGTCACTGTTGTTAGTGGATGCTCTAACAAATGCATAAGCATTAAACACTTTGTGTATGTTTAAGGAAGACGGTCTTTGTCCGTAGGAGCTTCTTGTGTCAGACCCCACTGAGACTCGAGCAGTTCTTGGGGATAGTTCTTGCATTGCAATTGGAATTTGAAATGCACTGGCTTTTAAATTACAGTAGGTGCTGCTGCCCAGTGCCCTTGTCTGTCGTTATATCCCTGAGTAACCCGGCACATCTGAAGCTGCAGATCCAGGCACTGACACTGCCCCTCGAGCCCAGGGAGGAGAGTGCCGGTCAGGGGCAGAGAGGATGCAGAGGTGAGGTCAACTCTGTCTCTGCCACTGAGGAATGAACCTCTGGGGTATCATCTACAGTAATTAGACCATTTCTTCTGGGGGAATGTGTTTCTCATATGTGCCTCCTGTGATTTTTTTATTCATAGTTATTCTTCTGCTGCCTTTCACACAGTTGCTTTTAGCCATTTGTGAGGTGTTTCTGTGCTGGGAAGTTACCAGGTTTGTCTTTAGTTCATAAGGGATGCATTTTTAAAGCAGTTTTCTCTTCTGCCTTTGATTCATCCAGGAAAACAAACATCTCACTGGGTTTCCGAGTATTTCCAGCCTCTCATATAAGTGATATTGTTTTTTTCCTTCTGCCCCAGTCCCATGCTACATCATTCTGACTTCTGGTCACCAGCTTAAATGGGAGAGAGCATGAGCTGCAGATCCGAGCTGGGTGGGAAGTACTTCAGTGTCATTTATCACAGTCACAGAAGGGCCCTTTGCATTCTCAGAGTGTCTGTAAGTGCATATGGAAGTGGTTCATGTAAACAAAGTGGGAAGAAGAGCTGTGAGTGAAGGGTGGAGGAGCCCTGTGGGTGACTGTCTTTGAGACCAGGGCATGTGTATAGTAAGCCAGGTCATATGGGAAGATCTTGGGTTTTTTCTTGTATTTTAGGTACTTGTGTGAGTCACTGTCACACATAGTCATAAACCCTCCTTTCTGCTGTGGGAGCATTCAGCAGGATGGCCAGAGGATGAGGACTGTGTATATTAGAATGTGCAAGAGATGCTGAGGACGTTAGGGCACTGACTGCACGGTTAGCAGGCGTGTCTGAGCTGGCTTTAAATTAGCCCGGTGAATGCCAGATGTGGCCTTCTTGCTGGGGCAGGGCAGAGCTCCTGGGGGACAACTCAGCAAGCACGCTGTGCAAGCTGCAGCCATGTTTGCATTGACCCTGTCCTGCTTAACTCACCCCACATCCACAGCCTGGATGCAACAGCTGTTCCGGGAGTGGTTCCACAACATGGATTCACGTGGCCAGAAAACTTACACACTCTCTCCCTCTGGATAAGAAGTGGAACATCCAGCTTTCACTGTTTTCTTAGGATCTCAACAGCTCTGCCCACAGGAACGGCTGCCATATGCCTTCCATTTTAGTATATTTTCAAGGTGTGAAATGGGAAGCATGTGGTAAAACCTCCCTCTGCTCTGTTTGTCACTGTGCAATTGGCTGCCTTGGCAAGGGAGGTTTATTGTGCATGATAAGGTAGCAGGTTTCAGTGTACTGTTTCTGTACAAAAATAACAAGAATTGGAATTTTTCTTGCACCCCTTTCTGTCAGCTGCAATACCCATATGTCTGTTTATCCATCTCATTCGTATGACACATGCAAGAGGCAAATTCAGTTCTCTGTGCTTTCGAGGTGGGAGGTCCCTCGAGTCAGAGTTGAAAGGGATGAAGGGAGACTGAGGACAGAGTAGGAAAGTGTGGGTAGAAGCTGGGAAGACAATAAAGGTAATATGTAAGTTTGCTTTTTGTCTTTTGACAGATAGAGGTAAATGTAAGATTTTATTGTCCTATTTTGCCATATAACCTGAGTGGCTTATTGGCTATTTTTGGCCATGGCTTATTGAGGGATTTGGGTGGCCTCTAGCCAGTCAGGTTTGCTGTGTTCAGCAAGCTTCTGTGATCTGCAACAATTATGCTTAAGGTTCAAAGAATTATAATTATACCAACCAAAAAAAAGTCATTAAGGACAATGATGTTGATGGTTTTGATAATAATGTATTGGCCATTATTAAATTCATTCATTGTACTGGCGTGCAGCACGTTTTTTCTGATCACGGTTCTGACTCCTGGATAGGTAATAAGGAAATTATTACTGTGGACGTTAAAGCTCATTAAATGTGACTCTATTAAAAATCAAGGTTATGCTGGACTTTAAATCTCTTTGAGTATAACCGCTGGAGGCTGCAGCACAACCTGGCAACTTGCCACGTAGTTCAGTGGTCCTTTCCTCTCGTTTATGCTGTAATAGTCTCTATTAAAATACCAGGCAGTGAGGCTGTTGCAAAGGAGAGGTTTGAGCAATGTGGACTATAACAGCATGCTGTCCTTTTTCAAAGCATGAGTTTGCATGTGGGGTTGTGTGGTATGAATGGGGCAGATCCATGGCAGACACGTCATGGGAATGGGCTGTAACTTCAGGGGTGTTTTGTTTCTCTCCCAGTGGCTGCCCGGGTCTGGGTTGTGTAAGAGGAGAGTGCAGCAAGGTCGGGGCTGCCATCTGGGGAGAGCTCCGAGTCCTCCTGTCTCTGAAACAGGGATGCAGATTGTAACAGCTTTGGAAAGGTGGCACAGGGCATCACTGCCCAGATCTGGAATCTGTTCCAGTTCTGCATTTCTCTTTCCCATACTCTTCACACCTTCCTCCCCCCCATCCCAACACTTCTGTATTTCAGGCTGCATCTTCTGCTTTTTTTCTTCCAGCTCCATAGCTTTTCCTGTTTTTTTCTGTTTCTTTCCAGGCCATTTCTGTTTAGATCTTCCTTTTTTATCTTGTGTGTTCCTGATGAACCTCTTTATTCTTCTTTTCTGGCACTACTAGAGATGGAGTTTGGTCTTAGTTGCAAGCAAACAGGTAGGTGGTAGCTAATGGGGAGCTGACAGAAGTAATGACTTGTGTATTGTAGCAAAGCACAGGTAGAAATGAGAATGCTTCAAGTGCTGATTATGTCCATTTGTGTTCTTATCTTAGAAGTGGTATGTTTGAAGGTAGGAATGGGATGACCCATGGAAGCTGGGTCCTGACTAAAGAATGCAGTAATGCAAATTTTCCATGAGCTCTCATAATTTATTGCTATCCTGTCGGTACAGTAGAGCATTCCCTTCTTTCATGCAGCTTCTCCTTGTGAGAAAGAGAAGTGCTTTTAATATTCTTTCTGTTGAGAGACGGGCCGGCACCCCTACCAGGAAAGAGGATGGGGAAATCAACTCTGATTTCAACCATCTGTGGAGAATTTTGGAACTGAACTATTTCCCTGAACATAATCCCACCAAAAAGGAAAGCTACTCATCCATCTCAATGATTTCAGTGTCCTTTTTGTCTTGTAAGGGAAAAGTAGGTCCTTGATGAAGGACTGGAGAATCTCACTCTAAGGCAGATGTTTGACCCTAGAAGGTGCTACATCTGCCATTCAGCAGAGGCTGTCTCCAGCATCGCTGCCATGTCAGGACCTTGTATAAATGTAATTAATTGGAATTAAATTGGTAATGAATTAATATTAAAATAACCTAATCTTGTTGAAGTGACAAGCCAGAGATGATAAAATTTGTCACTGTCCCAGCATGCTTGTGCTTCTGATGAATGTGTTTCTGAATACAGAAAGTGACAAAAAAGGAGCAGATGGAATTTAAAAGTTGCCATTCTCCATCCACAGTTGGCTGAGCTGTTGATGCTTGGAAGCCTTGGTGCTTCCTACCATCTGTGTGTAGGAAATCCACACATGATGAAGGCTGCACCTGCAAATGAAACCTGGGCCCACCTGATGAAGGATTTTTCTGTGACCTTAATAGCTGGTGGGTGTGCGCATGCAAGCGCAGCATCCGTATCTCACTCTGTGCTGATGGCTCCCAGCATCTCACTGGTCAAACAAGGTTGGGCCAGGTGGGTGCATAGAGGGGCAGCTTTTCTTCAGTCATGTAATGCCTGTTCCTAAAGCAGAGGAAGAATTCATTAGGTCACGCTTCTCGCAGTGATGTTTAACATGCCAATTCCCCTTCTGTTTGTCCTGAAGGAATTGCCTTCTTCTAAAGAGACGCAAAGTGAAGGTCCGGGACATTTGCTGTGTTCAAGTGGTAAGGGGCTTCTGGTAAGAGCAGGATGTTAGCCTTTGTGCCCTGCCTGTATTTCAATAAAGTAATTGCTTTCTGCATATCCCAATTTCTTCTGAAGTTTATAAAGAGCTTGTCTTTGCCTCTGGTCTTTTGCTGTGCACTAATGAAGTTCTATCCTCTTTCACTCCAGAGATGGCCACGTGCTCTTGATGGGGGAAAAAATCATTCCCTACTGCTACCTGCATCAGAAATGTTGCATAGCTTTAATGTGCAACACACAAATGATATGGAAAGTAGCACACAGGATGAGTGTTATTAGCAGCAGTCCTTGGGAGCTGCTTTGCCTGACCTGCTCAGAGCCTGCCTGCCTTCCTGTGCTGACTCCGCAGCGGAAGAGCAGAGCCTCCCTGGGGCAATCCCCTCACCTCTCCGCTAGTTATTATCATTATTGTTTTTATGGTGCTAGTTTCTCTACTGCAAGACGTTTAGACCAGTCTGGGACCTGAATAGTATATTAAGATTGGGAATAAGCTGGTAGTTTAAATAGAGCTTACTTTGATTTCCTTCCTTATCATCCATATCCCTTTGTCCCAGCCCAGCACTGTAGTAACGAGGTGGGGCTGCTAAATATACCTGTTTTCCTAAAAGGCTATAGCCAAGTTGGGACCTCCTGTACTTCAGTATCATCAGTGTTACAGTAGTTGGTGGGCAGAGTCTATAAAACCCTTTTACTTTACAGTGGTGTCAATAGATTTCGGCAGTTCAGCCAGAAGGAGAAAATACCTTGAGGTCTTCATGGTCCTGAGTCAGCAACAGTGTGGCCTTTGATGGTAAATGTTCTGCACTACCAAAGTCAGTGCAGATGCCCATAAAGAACCAGGTTTCATGGCTTGAATGAAAGTGTAGTATCTCAAAAGAGCTGTAAGAAATGTTCCCAGGTTAAAAAAAAAAAAGTTGCTTTTATCATATACAGCATTTGTCATCCGGATAGATTCCCAAGTGTTCTTTTGGAGATAACACAGATATGGAGTCATGCAGCACTGAATATATTGAGAACAGTGTGCCCTGCCTGTGGCAGCATGCCATGAGTCTGTTAAACAACCAGAGAGACTTGCCCCTGAGCACAGCTTCATCCGTGTGCTGTGAACGGCCGGGACACGAGCGGGCAGACAGGGGCTGCTGACCGAAGAAACCCCCGAGGATGCCTGAAACCTGCAGCTTCTTGTGAAACTGCGATGGGAGGTGCCAGTGAGACAGTAATGGGACTTTCAGACTCTCTGCTGTCCAGGGAGACAGAGGTTTGTCAGAAATCCTGTAATGTAGTTCTGTTGTAGCTACTGAATGTGTAAAACTTGGTGTCAGTCAAAGGTTACTCTCCAGACTGTACTTAGCCTTCACAAAGAGCAAAAGAGCTACAGGATTTCTTCCTGGCCCTTCTTTTCCACCCAGTTCACGTGTGGAGTTCCTGGAAGCCTCAGTATTTCTGCTTTTGTAAAGTGACCTGTGAACCTGCATAATACCTCCATACAGCTCCAGTGATTCCTACAAGGGCTTTTTTTTAAACACCTCCTACCCTCTTGCTAGGCACTGTGTAGAAGTTGATTACCAAATATTTAGTAGAACCAGAAGCCTCACTCAAGATAAAATAAAGCCAGTTTAACAAGAAAAAAATAGTAAAATAAGTTGGGAGGGAGAAGGATGTACGTAATGAGAGGGACCAAATTTAAACACTGAACTGTGAGAATATCTACAATGGTTTCTGTAATGATATGAGGAAGAAGGCTCCTAAGGGAAAGCTTGAGAGATTTTGATCTGATTCAGGACAGATCAAGAGATTCTGCCTTGTATCTGGATGTAATGGAAGTAAGTAGCACCACAAGAAAATACCACTGGGGAGAAGGTTACTTGTTTCCTGGGCAGATGCATTTTCCCTGTTCAGTACTGATGCAGTAAAGTTGTGATGTTACATCTGAGAAGGAAGATGTCACCTTTGCTGAGGTAGATGGGAAGGTTAGAGGTAGGTAATGTCTAGATGGCAAGGTTAGATATAGCTTCTGGAACGAGATAAATCAAGAGAAAATGTGTGGAGAAATATGAGCTGATTGAGAGTATTCTGTCTTCTCCTGGCTTACTCTATATGTGGCTTTAGAGGAGGGTTGTTGATAGAAACAGTATTTTTAAGCCTGCTGACTTGTGATTCTAGTTCTCAGTGCATCAGTAGCTGAGTGAAACATTAAGTGATTGTGAGGTGGAGTTGTTCTCACTACCAGAAGGAGTCCTCAGAAGTAGCTGTGCTCCTCCATCTATAACCAGGGGCAGTTCAGAGCCTTTGCAAGGAGAGAAATCAGCGGGTATGGAAGGACCTGAAACCTTCCTCCTCCTGTGTTTTAACCTGTTCCCACCTGGCAAATCCCTGTAAAACACCATCACCTTTGTACAGTATGGAAACTGCTGCATTGCAGATAGTACCCTTTGTGGCCATAGTTGTTCTGTAACCTCCTGTGCTGGTGGTTTCTTTGTTAGCCAGAGATAAGCCAACAGGCTGTTGAGCTTTATGGGTCTTGGTAAGCTTTGGCAGTTGTGTTTTCCTGTGTGGGTATTTGCATCGGGCTCTCATTAATTTGGTTGTTCCCTTCTTGGTGGCTGTGTAGCAGTCAGGATGCTCCTGCTAGATCTCTCCAGTCCAACATTTCTCCTGAAGGGAAGGAAATGCAGTATTATCTGCAGCTGCCCTTTGGATCCTGTGGGGTTGTGATATGAGCTGCCTCTTAGTGCTGTTTGCATCACAGAGCAGCTTTTGATTAGGAACGATGTGCCATCAGGCCTCTGGATGTACACAATTGAAAATGCTCTTTCATTCATCAGCAGGATTGAGAAGAAAGGTTTGTGCTGATGTCTCAAATTCAGGCTGACACCATTTCCCTGACATTAGAAAAACCAGCCAGCCCGCATGGTAGAGCTCTCCGGCAGGGAAGAGCCTCAGATCTCGGCTCTGTATCTTGTCAGTGTATTGTTTCTCCTGGAAATTAAAGCATGATGCCTTTGTGAAGAGCAGAGAGTAGTGGAAATTGAGTGAAGGAACTTTGCAATGGGCATTGAGGTTACTGGGAACATCCTGCAAAGCCTTGTGCTGGCAAGGTGAATGTCCCCTTGGTTGGGAATGTTTATTAGATTCAGGAAAGATGACAGGAATGAGAAAATACTGAACATATTTACACTTTCTCTCTCAGTACTATCCAAGATGGCAGTATTCTTGTTATGGCAGGTTCATAACAAGAAAAAAATTACTGAATTTGCTGTTTTTCTCTGGAGTCCTCATTTCAATTTCCAGGTAAGTATACGTGGCCAGGAGCTGAAATCTGACTGTCTTCACAGAATAAATAGGGACTCCTTAACACTGAATCCCAGATGAGGTGGGGTGAATGTGTAGAGACTGAGAAATAAAGTATCTCTACTCATTCCACATTTTAAAGAGGAAACATGTGCAACTAAAATTCAGAAGCCAAAGGATAATGTTTTGCACGGGCTGTTTTTCTGGTTTACCTCCTTGTCTGTGTGGGAAGCTGGTTTTTTCCTGGGAAATACTGTTTTCCAGTTGCATTCCCAATTTTTCTTTTCACTCATTCTGATTATTTAGAGGCTGTAAATGAAGTAAAATAAGGCTGTTTCAATATTCTAGAGCAGCGGCTGTATTTAAGAAGTTTATATTTGATGAGTAAGTTGATGACATTGCATTATGTGAATCTGATGTGCAAACTTGTCACTAAAGTATAAACATAGTGACAGCAGGACCAGCAATTCCCAGCCTAATCAAGTAAGCAGAGTAACACATTCTTTGAGCTATAGAGTAATACAGACTGATTTGCATATTAAAACGAGAGAAGCTACACAGATCCAACAATTAAGATGATATTTTAATTGCATAAAAGCCAGGAGATTCGAAGTTATGTTTCCTGCGTCAGTTCATTTGTCATCCACATGTATTTGTTGTATTTTCCACAACTTTATTTGGTATGAAACTCATGTGGCTTAAAATACATTAAATGTTGGCCATGGCAGAAGGGAGAGCTTTGGATTTACTGGGTTAGAAAGCAGACTAAGAGAACTGAGAATTTCTTGGTCTGTTTAAAAATGATACAAACAAATTCCAAGTAATTTCTTTCTTAATATTCTAGTAGACGTGTTGGGAGGGAGGGAGAGGGAGCTATACTCCAATACAATGGAAAAAGTTCCTGTTGGTCTCAATAGACCTTGAATTATATCCTTAGCTTCTTGTTTTCTTTTTAAAGAATAAGCTTTATTTAATTGCAAATTCACACGAATGCACTAGTACCACTAAGAATTACATCAATATATGGATTGTGTCCTTGGTGTTTGTGCTGGTTTCACAGTACTGATCTTGCATTCCGATAAGCGGGCACGTCTACAGCTACCCTTATCTCCCCATGCTGATGTTCTGATAGATGAATGCTTGTTCCCTGCGCTCACAAAAAGCTATTCACTTGCCAGGTCTGATGATTTTTTTATAATCCTTCTTTGAATTAGACTACAAAAAGAGTGTGTTTGAAAAGGTTAACTAATGGATATGCTTTTCTTCCTGATGAGGAGAAGAAAAATGGTGAAGTGCTGAGAAATGGTCAAGCAGAGTTTTGATCAGGAGCTTCTAATCAAATACATTTCAGGTGGTGAGCAAGTAGGAGAAATGTTAATCCATGGTGGATTTATCTGGAATGGAGAACATTTATTTGGAAAGCAATAAGCGTATAAAAGCAGACACTTGTAATTACTTTGCTGTCTTAATCATGGCACCGACATCAGTACCATGATGCACTAATGTTGTGATAGCCTTTTCGATGTGGTGCTGATGTAAGAATGCCAGTAGGAAGGGAAAGAAGCTTCTCTTAGCATCTTCACACCTATCCCCCTGGTTTCCTAACATCCAGGTATGCTGGGCTGCTTGTCCAGTGGTTACTGATCACACAGTATCCTAAACAAAAAGGTGTAACACCCTCTCAGCTTGTTTGGAAAAAAGGCAGGACCTTGCAGTCCCCTTGAGAGCCTCCCAGTGAATATAGAGCAGCCAGAGCGCTGCTGTGATGAGCTCCCGGCGCGGCACAGATCAGCAAGCAGCATTCTGCATGGCACTGGCTTTGGTGTGGTTATCTCACAGCTCTGGTGAGATTGTGTGCTGAGGTGATGAAGGCGTGGGGTTAAACCATGGCAAGACTTAAAACTCAGGAAAGTCATACCTGTCCATCAGGGATTTCTGAGCATCTTCTCCCAAATAACAAGTGATAGGACGAGAGGGAACAGCCTTAAGCTGCACCAAGGGAGGTTTAGGTTGGATATTAGGAAAAAAATTCTTCACTGACAGGATTGTCAAGTATTGGAACAGGCTGCCCGAGGAAGTGGTGGAGTCACCATCCCTGGAGGTATTTAAAGGACATGTAGATGTGGTACCTGGGGACATGGTTTAGTGGTGAACTTGTCAAAGCTAGGTTTACCGTTGGACTAGATGATCCTAATGGTCTTTTCCAACCAAACCATTCTATGATATCCATTATTTAGACTAAACTGAAGCTACCCGGTGTGGTTTATGTGGTCACAGCAGCTGATGCAGTCTGCACTTGCTATTTCAGTGTTTCCACATTTTCTCCATTTCAGTGCCAGGTTATCTGGCATGAGCTCCAGTTAAAGAGCAGTAAGTGAATCCAGCCCCCATTAGGGAACAGCATATTCATTCTTACCTACAACCAGCTCCAGCCTGATGAATGAAAACCAGACAGATAAAAAACTGGTTGAAATCAGATTCACAAATTGCCTTTTCACTCTCTGTCTGTCTAAGTGTCTTTCTGCTTATATTGAATAGAAGAGTCTTGATAGGTCCTGTTGGAGTACTGCAGCGTGGTGGGTTGTTGGGTAGGTACGCAACTTTGTAAAGTTACCTTCTGCAATGATCAGATACCATCATAGGTGTGCAGCAGAAGTATTTAAGATAAATAGATCAGAGACTTCCAGAAGGAAGGGCTGGAGGCAGTGGCAGCATCCACCTTCGCTAGAGACTGCGGATGTGTCATCAAAAATCTCACCGCTAGTGGCATCAAAGGCGATGCCAGATCTGAGAGGCTCAGCAAAGGTTTTCTGAATAGGCTGATAATGCTGACGGCGTGTGATTCCCCTTTTAGACTGCCATATTGCCATCACTTCCCTGACATGAAGCAGAATTTAAGCAAGGGGAAGTTTCCATCTTGTTTTATAAAAGCAGTAAAAAAAAAACCCCTAAGTTAGCACTGATGATGTTAGATCTGTGTAACAGATGTGGGCTAAAGGGGTTTACACCATCAGCCACCCTTTGAAGTAACTCCTGGTCAGGTTGTTTCCATGATAAAGTCCCTTGCTCGGTACGTGGGCAGTGTGCTGATGTGTTTGCAAGCTCCCTGCAGAATGTATTTGGACTCCCATGGTGTCACATGGAGTAGTGGAAATTACTCTTCACTTCCATTTCAAAGCTCTCCTTTCTACTGTGGGATGCTTCACATTTTACAACTTGAAAAACCCACAGAAAGAGATGAGCAGCATTACCCTATGCTTGTATGCTGGAGTCCCTAGGAAGGTTTTTGGTGAAATGAAAAAATTTAAGCAGAATGTTCCCATGTATGCAAAGTCTTCATCTGCAAAGTGGTGTCCTCAGCCAAGTGGAGAGGATGCTTGCAGCACTTGGGAACAGATTTAAAGCTGATGGCATCTTAGTTATGCCTCAGGTAGCTCCAATTCCTAGGCCACTAACCCCAACAGTTAGAAATAAATAAGGATAAAAAGGAGAGCTGTGCATATCCCAGTCATTGCAGCATGTTAAACACTGCTGTTCTCTGTCAAAGGTGGGCTGAGCCAGCCTGATCCATAAAACCAGGGCAAATGAGCAATTAGCGAGAGGTACAGAAATAGTGTTTAGGAGAGTATAAAGTTGCTCAGAGAGCTATAAAACGTCGTTCCTTGTTTTGCACATGGTTTAGAGTGGGCAAGTTTGACACTCAACAAAAGCTGACTAATTCTTTGTTATTTCCCTGTAATGATCAGAATTCAGGGGAGGGCTGGCTGTGACAGGCAGGAGAAAGCGCTGCCACGAAAGTGAAGCTTTTTTTAATTAGCAAGTCCCTTGGATGATTTACTTTGTAGTGATCTGAGCGCTGGCCGGTTTGACCGCGTCAGCAGTACTGACCGGCACAATGCAGCCTTGTCAGCGCAGGTTCTGTTCTGCTCTTCAGACATCAAGAGGTGAAGCTTGCTCCAACAAGGAGAGTCTGTGATGAGGGAAATTATAACTGCAGCCAGCCGTGCTGGAGACTTCACCATCTGCTGTGGAGTCTCCCTTGAATGCCAGCGCTCGTGGCAGCAGGCGTAATGATGATAATATTTTCCACTTCTGTAGCACCCTCTTTCCAAAGGTCTCTGACTGTGCTGGAGATACTAATTAAGACTCGTAGCACCCATGGGAGGTGGGCATGAGTCTCCATGCTAGCTTTTCTTGCTTGCAGAGTCTAAAGAGATATTGTGGCACTAATCTTTGGGCAGCAATTCCTTCCATCAGGAAGCTCTGGAAGAACTAAAAGCTGCTCGTCCTGTTGTTAGTTTAAATCAGAGCTGTATTAGAGAGGCAGTCTGACTGGCATTAACCTGCTGGAGTGAAAGGCAGGGACCGAGCTTCATGCTTCTAAGTGGGTTTGTTGAGGGAGCAGCAGAAGCTGGGTCTGCTGTAGCCATTTCAGAGTTCCTTACAGTGTACATCTTGCAGTAGTTCTTATAATTTGAGTCCAGTCCTTAATATGTGATCTTCTGAGGAAACTGGACCTGAACTCTTAAGATCAGACTGCAAACACTCAGTGCAGTACTCCACATGGGAAAAAGCCTACAGTCATAGAATGGTTTGGGTTGGAAGGGACCTTTAAAAGTCATCTGATCCGATTCCCCTGCACTGAGCAGGGACATCTTCAACTAGACATCATGCTGCTCAGACCCCCCTCCAGCCTGACCTTGAATGCTTCCAGGGATGTGGCTTCTACCACCTCTCTGGGCAACCTGGGCCAGGGTTTCACCATCCTCATTGTAAAAAATGTCTTCCTTACATCTAGTCTAAATCTACCTTCTTTTATTTTAAAACCATTACCTAGTTTGTCTCCATCTTTCTTATAAGCCCCCAGTAAGTATTGAAGGTCTCCCCCGAGCCTTCTCTTCTCCAGGCTGAACAACCCCAACTCTCTCAGCCTTCCTTCATAGCAGAGGTGTGCCATCCCTCTGATCATTTTTGTAGCCTCCTCTGGACCTGCTCCAACAGGTCCATGTCTCTCCTGTGCTGAGGACTCCAGAGCTGGACACAGCACTGCAGGTGGGGTCTCACCAGAGCAGAGCAGAGCAGAGGGGCAGAATCATCTCCCTTGACCTGCTGGCCACACTTTTGATGCAGCCCAGGATACATTTGGCCTTCTGGGCTGCGAGCGCACGTTACTGGCTCATGTCCAGCTTTTCACCCACCAGTACCCCCACATCCTTCTCTACAGGGCTGCTCTCAATCCCTTCATCCCCAGCCTGTGTTGATACTGGGGATTGCCCCGACCCAGGTGCAGAACCTTGCACTTGGCCTTGTTGAATCTCATGAGGTTCACATGGGCCCACTTCTTGAGCTTACCTTAAATATAGCCAAGACTTAAGTCCCCAGCAGATGTGTCTCCTGGTCAGACTTTCTGTATGTGAAATCATCACTCCTTTCCTCCAAGCAGTGAGTTAAAGTGCCCGTGTGTAGCAATCCTCAGCGAGCCTTCCACCAGCGATGTTGGAGACAGGGCCTGAAAATGCCTGCAAATATCACAGACTGCCCCCAGCTGAATCCATGTTCTGTAGTGATGTCTAGAATTATGAATGCTTGGGTTTTTTGTACAAAGGGCTTTTTTTTAGAGCTTTACTTCATTTTATATAATTCAGTCTTTCCTTCTACAAGCTAACAGGAAAGCTTTTCCATAAGCTGCATTTCCATGCTCTGCAGGAAATGGATGAATAACATTGTATGGACCATCAGAAAGGAGTAAGCGCATGAGAAACGGAGAAATTTGACCACAGATCTTTAATGCATGATCCCAACACACACACTCCTGGATTCAAAAGCATGTTCCTATGAAGTTCCATTTAATGTGCTCTTCAGTTGAGTAGAGTTGTGGCAATGAAGCTCTTCCTTCCCCTGAGTACAAGGTGTAAAGTAAAACCTGCTGGTTAAGATCAAAGATACACCTACTATCCACCTTCTCTAAGAGGAAAAATACTGTTGTCAAGGATCATTATATGGTGTGTAAGTGTATTTGAGGCTATTAAAGACAGTTATCCTCAGAGATTTATACATAACAGGTTAAAATGGGGGAGGATGGGGGAACAAACCCTTGCTGTGTTTAATTATTGCTGGGTGCTGCATGCACTTTTCTCCATTATTTACTTAATCTTAAATGCCAGATGCTAAAGGGCACCAGCATCAATTAACTGCTTAATTAGACTTGCAAAGAAATCATGTAATTTAGTTATAGGCAAGTAAAAAAAAAAAGAAAGAAAGAAGCTTAGGGCTCTCTTTGCAATGGGTTTTAAAGCTCCCTGCATACGTTGTTTGCTTTCATTACTTGCTGGAAACTCTTTGGAGCACTCTCTGTGGCACTTGCCCTGTAGAGAGGCAGATGGCTGGATACAACATCACTTGTTCATTGCCATTCTGAGTGGATTTACCCACAGCTTGTGTTGTTGCTCTCCAAATTCTTTTAACAGGTTTGGATCAGATGCTCTGTGAGGTTTTGTGTGGTGCCTCATCGTGATCCACAGGAGAACCTGTCCTTCTCCCTCTTGTTGTGATCTGTGTCCTGTTTGGTGCTTGCTGAGTACCTGGTCAGGTGAAGACCAAGCACTGTCCCCCGTTTCTTGTAGGAAAACTTTTGTGGTGGACACCTGTTTGTATTTTGCTGTATATTTTAGCATCTTAGCATGCAGCCAACAAAGCACCCGATCTTCAGTAAGGAGAGCCCCGCTTCCCTCACTACAAAATAATAGGAAGCAAGATGCTTTTATTCCATTAGTTCCTACTCCTGTGAATAGGGGAGTTCATAGGAGTGGAGTGCATTCATTTTTGTTTCATCAAGGCCTACAGCTCTGTCTGAATCTTTATCTTGCAAATTGCCTTAACGGAGTAATAATCAGTGCCTTGTGCTTGTGTGTACGCAAAGTTTTTCATCTGTGTCAGTGCTGCTGCCTTGCTGACTCTGTTACCGCTATTCTCACCTCGCTATCAGCAGCATTGTCATTTCAGTGCCTTTGCAGCATCCCATGTTTTACAACTTTTGCTTCTTTCTTACTACCTAGGTGCTGTGGAAGCTGTTGTTGTATTTTATTTTTTTTTCTTAGATGTCCTGAAACTGTTCTGAAAACAAGGTGGTACTCAGTTTCTCAGAGCTTTGTTCTCCCTCAGTGCTTGTGCTGTCACAACTAGGTTTTTCCTTTCTGAAAATACGACCTAGCCCTCACAGAGTTCCCTATTTCTTCAAAGCACTGTATAAACATTATCTAATTAAGTATATATAACATGCCCTAAAGTATGTTAAGGGAAAATTGCAGCACAGCATTGAAGTTTCCAGTCACTTGATCCAGTGTAAAATCTGATTGAATCACTAATTATTTTTCAAAATGCTGTGCCTAATGACATGGAGCAGGACAGGAAGAGCAGAGCTGCAGCCAGCAGCATTGGGAGCTGCCACCAGCGAGAGAGAGGCAGCCAGGTAAGTTCTGTGTTAGTTCTGGAGTTGATTTGGATATGCACACTAAGGTAATGAATAAAATAACAACAACAAAAAAAAGGGGGAGCTGCAGTATTTAGATCTTTCCTGTTTTGATATATATATAAAATCAGCTCTACATTTCCTGTTGAAATGTTCATTAAAATTGCAGCCCCTGTGATTATGCAGCTGCCTAATTCAAATCAATGGGACTCCTGAAACAATTTCAGGTAGTTTTAAATACTGATGTAGAACTTCCTTGTTTACAATGTTATGATTAAGTGACTTTTTTCTAAGTCATCTAAAGCATTAATAAAAATCTCTTTAGCTTTTCTGTAATGTTTTTTTTTTACTCTGAGCAGCTGCAAATAATGCAAACCTTGGTTTATGGCTTTATCTTTTACTTAGTGCAACATATCTATTTGTATTGATAACTAAATCAGAAGCGAAATTACACAAGTTCTTTGTAATTCCTAGTAAGCCATAATTGACTTCTTTTGTTTTGGAATCCCAATACAAATAAATAAAATTAATAGAGAATAGCAGAATAAATAGCACTGAGAGTACAACAGCCATGCCTTGCTTCCAGCTCACTAACTTTTGGAAGCAACTGTTGATAATGTCTACCAGCTAAAATACTTTGATATTATAACTGACATATGGCTGTCCAGAAGGAAGATTATAATATCCAAAGGGTCAAGAAATTTCAATAGGTCTCATGCTGAAAGGGAGGTCATTTTAATTTTACTGGAAAAATACTTTCAAGGTAATTTCAGCTCTTCTGCTTTGGATTACTTCAGAGCGATTCCAGGGCTCTTGTAAGTTTGTTTTAATGGCTTTGGGTTTATTAACTTTTCACTCTTTTAATAACTCCAATCCCTTTCACTGTTTCAGAAGCCTTGGCACCGTTCTGATGTGTTTAAGTTGTGAACATTACAGGAAGATACCTAAATCAAAACACTGTGGGAGAGAGACTGCGTGAACCAGCAGATGTTTACAGTCTCTGACTTCTGTGGTTGAGGAAAAGCAAACACATTTCTATAAAAACTCAATGTGGTAAAACCACTTTTGTTGCCTGTAGTTTTGTGCATCACTTTACCTGTGAGGGTGTTTCTTTTGTCTTCTTTTGATTTTATTACCTCAGCCCAGCTGTATGTATTAACTCCCTTGTTTAACTCCACTGGGTTATGGTCCCACCAGGGTGTCAGGAGCTGGGGCAGGTCTGGCACAGCTCAGAGCTGGCTCTCTTCATTCCTTAAACCCTCGCTGAGCACATCTGCTCAAGATGGTGCTGCCAGGTCATGCGTCGGGGTGGCCAGATGTGAACTGCTGCAGATGTTTTAGCCCTGCAGTGTGGTTGAGCCCAGATGCTCTGCTACCAGCGTAGCACCCGCTCATGCTGCTGTCACTGTATAGCAACGTCCCTGATCACAAAAGAGGGGATGAAATCATGGGAACAGTGCAGGACAAAATTGGTCAGTGATGGTGGGCGATTGCTAACTGTATTGTCAGTGGCTTAGAAGTAGATTAAGATTTCAAATGGACTCTTGTTCTTCCAAATTTATTTGGTGCTGAAGAAGTAGGATGGGGCCTGTAGGATGGAGAAGTGAGTATTGTTATTTAGGTATCATCCTGTGTGTCCTCTTGATATTCAGGACTTGTGCACCTATTGAAAGTTGGAGGTAAATGCTTTGGATGTGGACATGAGAAGGGAATGAGATGGAAGAGGACAGGAAAGACCAAAGCTTTTTCTTATTTTGTCAGAGAACAGATTGAATGTGATTTGGCCACTGCACCTTAATGGGTAATCCCTACTCTGAGCCTCAGATGAAAAGAGAAAATCTGTAAGTCTAGGGATAATGCAAGAGGATTTTTGCAGACTTTTCTCAGATGTAAAGTGAGCTACTGAATAGTGCAGCCTTTTACAATAACTTTCTCTTTGAGCACAGAGCTAATTCATTGATTTAGCCTACTTGTACCTATTTTTCATTGCTTGCACATCCCACGCACAGAGACCTTTTGTGTGTGCCACTTTTTCTTTTCCTCACTTGTCCCTCAATATATATTTTTCCTAAGCCTCTGACTGACCTGTCCCAGCATTGCTGTTCATGCCAGCAACATAGTCTCTGTGACACTTGGTGTCATTGACCACAGTGTGAAGAGTTCACAGCAGCAGAAAGTGAAAACTTCTCTAAACCAAAACTGAAATGAATCCTTCTCGTGGAAGACTGCAATACAAGAGAGCAGATTTCTCTGCACACTTGCTCCCTGGATATGGATCGTTGGAGACCAAGAGTCAAGGTTACCTATATGGGTTGCTCCTTTCCTACACCAAAATATTCTCTTTGATGACTGAGCATCATGGATCTTGGTTTCTTGACAGATCTTATTTCAAACAGGCTAGGTCCTGCACCAGGCAGTGTTTGTTTCAGAGCTCTCAGGAGTTAGAGAGATGGAAGACTTCAAGCAATGCCAAGAAGCAAGAGGATCTTCCAAACAAACAGGCCAGGAAGGAGGCATCAAGAGGCTGTGTAGGGAAAATGCACATTGCAGTTAAAAGAGAAAACCAGTGATATTCTGGAGTAGGCTATTCTTTGAGCCTGGTACAACAGTTGGTGTCGGCAGGGCTTGCTGCAATAAGCATGTCAGCCTCTCGGGTTTCCCAAAGTGCTCTGTAAGCTTCACAGCTATAGGAAATATGCACATAGGGATTGCCTCATCCATCACTAAAATGCATCCATGGCTAGTGTGAAATACAGTAACCTCTTAGTGCCACACAGGAGCTGTCCTCATGGCAGAAAGCTGGAAGTGTCTTTTTAACTTGAAAGTGGAGGAGGCAGAATGCAGTTACACGAGTGGCATTTCACAAAGGCTGATACCGCAGTCCTGGTTCGTGCCCTCGTCCCCAAGTAAAAATGCTCTGCCAGGAAAATGTTTTGCCTCTTCTACATTGCTCCAGGTCTGAGTTTCTTATCTTCTCTGAAAAATGATATAGTCACAACACAGCATGCTCCCTGCCATAACCTTTAGTTCATTTTGGATTCAGAGAGTGTGTCAGCTATTGGATCAGAGGGTTGGGACCAAGCTGAAGGTTGGGATTGTGTCTACATATGTAAAAGCCAACGTAACCTCCTCTTCTTTCTGAAAGCACTAATGTGGAGATGTAAAGGTTCATATCTGTGAATGCTGTAGCATTCACGTCAGGGCTGTGAAGCAGACAGGTAGGAAAAGACAGTTTCCCAGTTGGGGAGAATCCCAGCAAGAGACTGATGGAATTTAGGAGATAGTGGGCACAGGCGTACAGCCATTGTTGTTCTCCAGGGTGGACAAAAAAAATGTGCTTCTGCCAGCAAAAGCAGATGATACCTGGGAGCAATTTGAAAAGCCAGGCTAACTCCCATAGCTTGCTGGCCTCCAAGATAACCCATGTCCTGTATCGCACTGCAAAGATTTCCTGCTGCTGTGTTTTCCAACTCGTGCTTACTTTCCATGGTCTCTGTGCCTCCAGCGGCTTTGGGGCTAACTTTGCACTTCTTGAAACTTCTTTGCTTTTTGTAGTTTGAGTTGTGTGATAGAGGACTGAATGCCTTGCATCTGTAGGGAAAGACAGTCTCTCCTTCAAGACATGCATGGACTCAGATACCTCTGCTGCATGTTAAATTGAAGGATTTTGCCTCTGTTATTTGGGATTTCTCAGTTGTTAAAATATCCCAATGCCTGTGAAGGACCATTAGGTTGACAGAGCCAGTGTCTCAGTCCCCTGTATTTACTCAGCTGTATCAGTTATGCTGAGCTTAATTTTAATTATAATCCCCTGAGTCACCTGTGCTCCATCAAACTATTTCCTCTAAGATTTTGTTTCATTACAACTTTATTATAGAACTATTTTTTTAAAAAAGCCATCAAAATCAAGGCTGAGCTATGAATTGTCCTATTAAACAGGAAGATATCCCCAGGTCTGTGCTGTGATTCAGCAGATTCTGTGTTCTCAGCCTAGGCTGTCACCAGATCAGTGCTGTCGAATTAAGTAGCATCCTTGACTTTCTTTTCTTTTGCTCCTCTATCTGTAAAATGGAGACAGTGCTCATCTCTCGTTTGTGCAACTCCTTAATGTTTGTCCAGCACTTCAAAGATGCCATATACAATAAAAACTGCCAAGCATCCTTCCACTAACTGGATTGATGATTTACACCCAAAAATGCTCATTTTTGTGCTAAAACAAAATCACCTGAAAGATGCAGCGATTGGAACCAAACCAAGGAACGAGGGAGGAGGAAACCATCTGTTACACAACAGCAGAAATGTTTCAGGGCATTCGCCTGGGAAGCTCTGGGTGACGAGTTTGGAATATGAAGGCTTATTTATATGGATGGAGCTAATTTTCTCTAAGTTATTCATTTTTCACTTAGGGAATTACCTAATCTTACAAGCGAGTCTAAGAGGAAAGATTCATTTATTCTTTGTCTCATTCAGCCCCAGGCAAGCCTGAAGATGCTCTGCCTCTTCCAGTTCTGCTTTTTTTTAACCAATACTATTAATGGAGTTTAAAGATTTTCTTCTGGATAAAAAGGGTTAATCTTTCTCGTTCCCTCTCACCCTTCTCCTCCTCTTTTTCTGGAGAGTTCTTTTTTTGGCGTCTCTGGCTGTTTCTATCATCTTCTCCCCCTAATCTGCCACTATCTGAAGAATTCATTACATTTCAAATCAGAGGCCTTGCTGCATACATTAGCAGGTTTTAATAGACTTGCCACGACTCAAAAAGGAGGAAAAAAAAAAGAGAGAAGATTTAAAACTCTTGTCTTGCCGAAAGCAGACAGATTGACTCAAAAATGACTCAGTCAATAAAAGATGAGTTTTGAAAAGGCTTCCCTCCGCTCAAAGGGAGCTCGTATTCCAGCGAATTAGGTTTTTCTAAGCCCACTGTCAGAAATTAATAATACATACAGCATGTAAAATGGATTTAGCCCTCTACAGCCTTATACAAACATATCTTTGACTTGCTAAATGTGACACGACTACCAGGATTTTCCAGCCTTTATCCCAGGAGTTTGTCATCTCTCCAGAATAGTGACCTCAGTGGAATTTTTAAGCACATCCAAAAAAATTACTAAATGAGATTTTCATTAAGTATATGTTTCTACTACTTCCCTCACCCTTCTTCTCCACCTAAACCCGCTCTGCCAGAGCATTTCTGTTATTAGTATTTGCAGTCAAAATTGTGCCAAAAGCTCTAGTTTCAGCTCTCAAGCTATTGAGTCCTTTTACTGGACTCTCAGTGGCCTTTTTTCAAAGAAAGAGATACTGAGCCTTCTGCATCGTAGCAGAAATATGTCATTTGGGTGGGGTTTTTTTTCTGCTGCTGCAGAAAGGCTTACAGGCCATTAAAATACTTCTTTCTTAGAAAAAAGAAAGGGTTTCTGTCTTATTAGATCTATCCACAAGTAGTCTTTTGTGATTTGATGTCTTCCCAGGTGGCCCTGCTCACCTTGTTTAAGTTAATTTGAACATGCAGGTGTGAAATCAGTCACCACTCCCGTTTGCTCCTCTACCAAAGTCCCTCAGCTGATAAGAATTAAAAGTCAAATTAATTTTAACCTCGATGATTTGGCTAGATCCTTTATTCCAGCTGCCCTTGTTCTGTATTTGGGCAGAGCTCTAAGAATCCACAGGTGATGTTGGCTTTAGCAGGTAGGTCCATACAGCCTTCTGGGTGGCTGTGGGCTGACTGCATTTGTCCATCTCCCGTTGTTTTGTCATTCTTCCAAATACCTCCCCCTCTTTTTCTTTTTGTTTTTTAAGATTTCAGACTGCTTGACTCAGTCATGAAATCTTTTCTGCACCCCCTGCCAATCTTATTCCTATTTCCTTTTTTTAATTGTTTATTATTAGTTAATCTTTAAGTTAACTTTGCAAAGTCACTGTGTATCCTCACCTCCTCATGGATCTATTCTCTCCCCTGGCTGTGTTATTCTGCATGTTGGCTTTCTTATCCTGTGCTTGTGGAAGGTATTGTGTGAATGTATGGAGACAACATGATGTCTGACTGTATCTTCTAGATGATGTAGAGATGCTTTTAAAAATGTTGATGAAGAAACAAACACACTAAAGTGCTCCATTTTGGAGCATTATGTGCTTACTGTTGTTTCTTGGACTCGAAATAGGCAGAGTTCATAATTTTTTTAATATGTTTATAGGTTAGAGCTTAGAGTTGTTGACAATATGCACCCAAAAAGTGCAGCAACAGTTCTTTCTTTCCCATGGTTGCAAATAGGAGACTTGCCCAGGTTTTCTTGTGCTTCTCTGGCTCCAAGAAGTAGATCTCTAAAGATGGATACTGGTGTTTAGAAGAGCTTCCATCAGGTAAGGAAAAGCATTTTTCACAGAGGTGAAGGTAATGAGCTGCTTCAGCACAAGCAAAACTAAGAAATTTCTACTTTTATCTCCAAGGGTAGACTGTTAAATTGGGGGGTTTTGTTTGTTTTTTTTAAATATAATTTTGACATGTAATTAGAAATGACCTGTCCTCAAAGGACAGCCAGTAGAAGATCACCTTCTTGGATACGTGGTTTAGTAGTGGACAGGTAGTGTTGGACTTGATGATCTCAGAGGTCTTTCCAACCAAATGATTCTGTGATTCTATGATTCTCCAACACCATTTTCCCCACTGCTGAAGAAATTTGAGTGACTAGATCCCTTGCTCCTTCTTGCTCAGGCATGGACCCTACTTACTCATTTCTGTCCCAGAGCCATGAGTAATTGCTTACTTGAAATTAGACAGAGCTTCTGCCCTTTGCCCCACTTCACTCATGAACAGCCAAGCAAATGTTGGCTCTTGGGAACCAATAATGCAACCAGGAATTATACAGCAATCTCAGGAAGAGAAGACTTGTCCATCTTGCAGATGTTTAGTCCTCATTGCTTTAAAAGTGTTGGAAGAACCCAACATACAAGACCTAGAAATCAGCTGGATTTTTGTATCTGGAAGTGCTTGAGTCATTCTTCCTCAGGGTCTTTTATTTATAACATACCAGGCTCCTTCCCAGGATTAGTCTCCAAAGTTAATGTCCTGTCATCTTGTGTCATCATCAGGAGCTTTTAGTTCTCTTCTGAAGTTGTGCTCCTAATGTTGGCATAGAGATTAACAAAACTGAAGGGAACAGAGCTTGACTCTTCCACTGGTTTTGTGTTTGTTTCCAATTTAGTTCATTTTTTAATCTATTCTGTGTTCTCTTGACTTGAAAAAGGAGTTTTCCTTGTGAATATTATGTCACTTTAGCTTCCAGCTGCTGTGCTGGGATGTAGCCACCCAATAATCTCCTTAGGAATAATTGCTGGTGTCTTTTCAGATCATTTTTGTGAAAGGTGACAAACTGCTTGCCACAGTGAGATGTTAATAGCACAGAGATGCCCTTTGTTTGAAAGCTGGTGCAGAAATTATGCCATGCAGTTGTTGGAAAGTCAGAGTTGTAATGGTAAGAAGTAAGGAATGAATCTGTTCATTTGCATATAATTCCAGGGCTTATGTGTCATCTTTTGTGTAAACCATACAATTTCCGGCACGGTGGGGAATGTGTGCTCATAATACAGAGAGACAGGAACATGGGCTTGCTCTCAGCATGGATCAGGGTTGAAGAGATGTCATCTACTAAAAAGAAGGGGGTAGAAAAGAAGAAAACATGATCTGCAGGAGCTACATGGAGAGAAACGGGCATGGATATTCAAATGAATCCAAGTTGTTAGAGCAGCTCAGAGGAAACTATATATCCTGATGTCCCCTCTGAGTAGACTTCAGCAAAAGGGAAGAATCTGCCTCCTTTCAGGTGTCTTGAGCTGAACTTTCCCTTTGTCTGCCCTGAATAATAACAGAGACCAGTTGCATGTTTTTCATGTTGTTCTTGTAGACAAAAGCTGTCCCTTTATCAGTCACATATGCTAAACTGAGATGGACATCTTTCTCAATTACACTGAAATGAAACTCTTAAAGACTCTTTTAACTGCAGTTGAGGGCTTTCTAGCATGTTCCTCCTGTAGGTTTCTCAGCTTTTTCGTGAAGAGATTTTTTTTTTTAAAATGAATGGCGTGGATGTCTGTGCTGCCTTGTGATTTAGAGTCAGAGAGGTCAATATATACTTGTTTTGCCTTTTTTTCTTCTTCCTTTCTTCTGTAGGAAGCTAGAAAGTCTTTCTGAGTAGCCAGTCAGTCCCAGTGATGAACTTAACAACTAGAGCCATAGTGCCCATCTTCCAACATTTCTAATAAAATTGCATTAATTTTTAATACCCAATTATTAAATATTTAAAAATTTAAAACTGAACTAGTTTGGAAGTTAGCACGTGATGAATAATTCAGAATTGGGAAATGAAACTCAGTGCTTGGGCTGAGGCAGATGTTACCTTTCCCTTTTCCCTGCCCAGAGATGATTTTGGTGCTCCTGCCAGTCTTGGGACAGTTTGTGGGGATTGCTTGGAGACTTCAAGCCTCTGCCTCTTGCTCGAGGGCATTAGCACAGGGTTAAGGGAAATAACCTTCCCTATCCATAATAACACTTCAGACTCCTTCAATGGAAATAGGAGCTCCAGAGGCTGGAATAGTGTGATTGAAAGCCTGGTTATCCAGGAGATGGCTCTGTTTCCAAACATCTTTCATGCTCCAGGGAAAAAAGATAGCTTGTCTTTGTGTGTGTGTCACATTCCTGCAGTTTTGTTGTTTGAAAGCCCCCTTTCCCCTCTTGCTGTTCTGCTGCTTCATGCTGAACCAGCATTTCATTCAACTCCAGTAAAATAATCTTTAAAGGATTGTTTTCATAAAGTGGACAACAGAAAATGAAGTAGAACATGAAAAATATGCCAATAAAAATAGGGCAGAACCTGCTATCCTGTGAGAGGAGGTCCAGGGCACTCAGAAGAGCACAGAGAGGAAATGTCTGGTGTGATTTTTGAGCAGAGTAAGTGCCTTTGGGACCTGCTGCAGGAGCACAAAGAGCAAAAAGAAGGGTCTAGGGAAGGTTTGACTAGTTGGCATCCAGAGTGCTTTCAGGCCAAGAGCAATATGTTTGCAGTGCCAACACTTCAAAACACTATTAAGGGGATAAACAGGGGGAAAAAAAAAGGATTGAATAGAAGGAACGAGTGGAGGCTTTTTAGAGCTTAGTTTCCTTTGGAACAAAAGCCCTAAAACAAACTCCACAATCTTCTCCCATTAAAAACACAAATAAGGTGGCATGCTGCAGAGACTTGCCTTTATCTGTTGCAGTGCAATTGTATTTTCATCCCTGCTGGCTGGATAAAACGGTGTGCATTTTCCCTCGCCGTCCTCTGCGACCCTCCAGCCTGCCGGCGTGCTGCGCACAGCAGAAGCGGTTCCATTAGCCCAGGTCAGGCAAACAAATGAAATGGCAGGCTGACCTTTCAGCAAAGCTGCCTTACCTAGGGATGGGGGCACTGGGTTTTGTCTCAAAAAAAAGTGAGTTTTGGAGCCAGTAATGGTGTTATAATGTCTGACAAGAAGAGAGGCGGTTCATGGGTAGGAAGGGATTTAGTCCAACGCAGCAATGTGTGCTTATTTACAACCACCTTCCAAATAGTCAGGGAGCTTGTAGGGTTTAGAGCTTGGCCTGGACATCCCCAATAAGAACTAAAAGATGTCTGCAAGGTTTAGGGCTTGGCCTGGGCATCCCAAATAAGGTGCCTGCATGGTGCCCTGTCCCATCTCAGACTCTGTCTTACACCATTTACTTATTAGATAAGCTACTTTGGAAATTATAGGAATCTCTTCAGGTGTTTTTTACTTCTATATTTAGATCCATCTGCCTGCAAAGCTATGATATCTTTGTGTTGTGAGCTCAGACTTCACAGCACAGGAGACAGGGAGACAAGATACTGTAAGTAACACAATCTTGGACACTATCACTGAGTCCAAATGGTACTTCCATTAATCTCAGCATCACAATTTGAGCATAGAAAGTTCCTGGAGTAAGAGCAAAACAGCTGTGCTCCTGGGAAACCTTGAAATCATTTCTTGCCAGTGTTGAAAAGCTCCTCCTCATAGTCTCGGTGAACATCATTAGATAATAAACTTTAAAGCACTCTCTAATGCACGATTGAATATTGTCCACCCTGCATTGTCAACGACTATAACTCCTGCAAATAATCTTCACTTTGAGAAGGAACAAACAAACATTTCTGGAGCAGTTTTTCTGTGTTTGTTTTAATAGCAGATGTTGGATGCTGTTTCAGAATTTAAATAGCATCCAGTGTTTGGGGGTAGTGGTAATAGTAGTGATGTGCCAGTGGAAACAAGATAATGGGCAGAGTGCAGGGGAGGTGATCAGACAGGGGATAAATTCGCCTGTTAGATGCTTCTGCAGACCACTCCATGTAATTAACAATGCGTGTTATATACGTTAATTATATAGTCCCTAGGATTAATTCTTACATTAGACACTTGAGTGGTTTCAAAACAACTCTTTTTCTTGGAAACAGCCTGGTGGAGAAGTGATTCTCCTTCCTCTGAGAAGCGGTACCACTTATGCCCCTGTTCTTGCTACCAGAATTCCCTGAACTGTAGCCTGTGAAAAGTTCCTGTGACCTTTTTTTTTTGGTTGATAATGCCAAAATAGATTACCTGGAAAACAGGTAGACTGGGAGACTTCTGCCTAATACTTGCTGGCTTGTTCTAGAAGCAGAAGATAACTACTTTCCTGTAAACTTCAGTGACACAGTATATTTGTATTTTTCAGGTGAGGCTATTTTTTGAATCTGAAGTTAATGACTAGCTCCAGCTCTGGCTGACATCACTTTGTTCTGGGAAGTGCTGTTGGTCTATAATTGCCATATGGAAGGGAAATGTAGCTAGAAGACTTTAATCATCATTTGGGGGGTGGAGGGAGATGTCTTCCTAGTTGGTTCACAATTTATGGCCTGTGTGACAATCGTTAACTTCCAAACAGTTTGTACCATATCATACTAATTGGTGAAGTCCACCTTGGGCAATAAATAGCTCTCCTGGGGTTAATTTATCCTGCGTCTGGGGTGAGCGTTGCCATCCCCACTGAGTTCTGTATTGCTGCGAGCAGGCTGTTCACATCATTTAAGCTGGTGATTTTAAAGCCACCCAGGGTCTCTTTACACAACACTGCACTGCCTTCACTGAGAAAACGTGGACACGCTGCAGGGGCTGGCTGAGGAGCTGAGCTGGGCTTTCAAAAGCCCGCTTGCTTCCTGCTTTCCCCCACTTTGAAACACCTTTTGCCAACGAGGAGGAGAAGGAAGGACAGAGAAAGCACCAAACAGTGCCTGTGCTGGGATCCCCTGAGGGAGCTTTTCACTCAGTGGTGGTTCATCTGCCAGGGCTAAATCCTGGCCAGATTCAAGTGTGCTTGTGAGTTTTGCAACCTTGGGTTGTGATCTCAGTGTTACCAGAATAAGAACAGAAAAGAACCCTTGACTTCATCCTAATCCATATTATATGTGTGTGTAGGTACAACAAGAGAAAGTTCACCCTCTTCCATGGCTTTCTCTTTCTGGTCCTCAATGTCCTGCTTCTTTCACCCTAGCCTTCTGGTGTCCTCTGCTATTTTGTGTGGGTTATCTGAGGATAAAGGTTAATTATGGGCTTCTTTCCAAGAAATGGTACCCTTATAAAGGTACATGGGTTGTCTGAAATGGGGACTTCAGACAACCATCTGCAGTGAAGGGAAACATGGGAAATTTTCTTAGTGAAGAGTTCTTGGACAGCACATGAGCTGTAGCTGGCTGTGGTGGTGGAGACCTTTACTTGTAATGTGGTGCCTTTGAAAACTCTTCCCTGAGCTGCTGGAAGGACAAGATGGTGGCAGGAGGAGGGGGCTGGGAGTTGCACTGAACCATATGGTACATACACAGTTTAAAAATAAACCAGTGTTGACTGATCAAATAAATACCACTTAGGTTTAAAATTGAACAGCCAGTGTAGTCTGTTGAATATAAAACTGTTTTTACCTTCAAGAAAAGTTATAATTCATGGTTGTAACATCACAAATTGCAAGTTTTGCAGAGCGTGGTTTCAGTCTGTCGGGTAAGGGTGGTGTGGAGCTGCCGCGTTGGGCAGGTTGCATGGTCCCCACTCCCCAGGGCATAAAACACAGCTATAAAATCTTGCAAAGTGAATTTTATTTCTCAAAAGCAATGGTCATAAACTTGCCTACATCAGAAAATGCTCAGCTCTTCTTCTATGAGCCTTTATTTAATACGATACAATTTATTTTTATACTGTGTCCTTCACAGAATATCACAGAACTCTTTTCAGACACTGATCCTCATAAACCAAAGCTGGAAGAGCAAATTTCAGGTCGGGGTTTGAGCAGGATGGTACTGGCATCCCTTCTGTAGGCTGAATACAAAATTTAAGCAGGCTGTTGTTTAAACAGAGCAGGGTTGGTAAAAATACAGTATCCTCCATAGTCATCTTGGGTGGCATCTGAAGCATTCTGGCAGGGTCAGCAGGGATGGGAATTCATGTGTAAATACTTTATCCTGTGTGTGTTGGAGTGAGTGACCCTCAAACATGTTACTAAGGGAAAGTAACCTTTAATGGAGAGTTAGAAAGAACTTCAGGCCTTTCTGAGAGAGAGAGATATATTAGCTGGGATCACAACTGAATTAATGCAGCTACATGGCTTGTGGCATCTTTGAGGATGGGCAGAACAAATTTGTGTTTTCCTGGAAAAGACTAGTGGTACATTTAATTTCATGCCACTTTTGGCATGCTGAGAGCCACATTGTTTCCTCCTTTTTCCCTAGGGAAAAGGTTAAGCAGGGATTTGGTTTTCTTTGGCATAGAGACTGCTATTGCTATTGATTGACCCAGCTGAACTTGGAGCAAGAGCCAAAGCTGTGGTATTTCCAGGCAGCTGTGAACATTTTCAGATGTAAGGAGTGTAAAAGCAAAGGAATAAAAAAAGCAGTGACATTTTCAATATGAGACCAAAAAAGCCCAACTCATATCTTATTTATTTATCCAAAATAGTTTGAATTATTCATTAAAGTCAATACAAGTATGTGAAAATACAAGGTGTTTCAAGAAGCAGCATCATTAGGGGGAGGTTAATCATTTGGCAATATTAATTTTGTAACAGATTGATTTTTTTTATTTAATTATTTATTTCAGTGAATATTTTCTTTCCCCATCAAACTCTTCAGGACAGGCAACCTTCTGTACATACTCTTGGCCTGAATACAATGAGGCAGATGATTTCCATATATTTTCCTGTTCTTTCTATTCTCCTTTATTTTTTTCCAGGCAAAGTCAACATCCAGTCATTATCCCTGAGCAAGGCAAAACGTGCTAAATCTCACACTTAATTTTCTCAGTTCTTATTTGTTTCCCTAATGCTTCAGTGAGGGTTGCTTTGGCATCCCTTCTCTGGGATGAGGGATGTTTATGGTGTGACTTTCCCCATCCGTGGCTTCTGCAGAGCACACCTGCAACTTCCCTGGCCTGTTTTGTGCAAGTCTCAGAGTCGAACACAGGACCTCACACGAGTGCTCTAAATACTGGGATTCTAGTTTTCAAACACCGCCTTTAAAGATATAATTAAACCTAATTCTCCAAATGTTGTGAAAGATCTTAAAGGATCAAGACATTCAGTGTGCTGTAGGTGGTAGATAAAATGGGTGGAAACAGTAATGCTGTCGTCAGAAACCCTGCTCTGTTAATGCACCTCGACCCGTCCTCAAAAGATCTCCCTCTGTTCAGTGGCCTCTGTGGCTGTGCCTTAAACACTGCACTGAAATACGCTGAATTGCACTCTGTGCAAGTGATGACTTTTAAATCAATTTTTCCTGACTGTGCTAGAAATTTGGCGGGAATTAGCGGTATTAGGTGCAGCTTAAGAATTAGCGCCGTCACATCTTTGAGTTCAGTCGCAGAGCGAACAATGAGCTGCCTCTTGGCTTAACATCTTCACTTGGTGGGGAAAGTATTAGAAAGATTAATTACTGTCCCCAAGTCAGTGCATGTGCTGCTTGTGCTGTTCTCTGGGTGCAGAGCCATTGCATGGAGAGGCTGTGTAGGTACTCGGTGCCTACAAATAGGTGTCCTGTGTCATTTTAGACACCCCAAACTGTCTGAGACGTTGGCCTGGGGCTGGCTGCTATGACACAGAACCTGCAGGAAATATCTTCCCTACAGAAGTGTGGTGGGAAGCTGTGAAAAATATCCTAGGGCATCTCAAATGGCTTTGTTTCAGCTGTGTGATCCCATCCTACATTTCTCGAGTCTCACATTATCTTCCTACCAAGGTACTGTTCTCTGAATCCTCCTCACAACGCAGCTTCTTGGTTGTATCAGCAGAGCCCTCAACCAAAAGCAGGGGAGTAGTCACAGTCCTGAGTGCTGCCCTGAGTTAATTTGGGAGTAGCCCCTAGCTGGATTGTTTCCACAGGATAAATACTGCAGGAGGTAGGCATCAGCACTTGCAGTAGCTGAGTTACTGAGGGCTGCAGTTTAATTGAGCATGAAGGAAGAGCAATCTCTGTTCATGGACAGGGCTCAGTGGACCTTTCACTGGGGGCAGTTGCAGATTTCAGCATTTCTGTCGTGTCCCTATTCCTGCTTGTGGTTTGTTCTGCCCTGTCCCCAAGAATGTGCCACTAAAGAAATACAGTTGGGGATCTCCTAATAGATCCAGGGAGAGGATGATGAGGCTTTATCCCATCCCTGGCTGGTGCTGGCACTTTCAGCTCTGTCTGCGTTAGCAGTTACCGAGTTCAGCACCTTGTGCCAGTGGCTGACACAAGGCATCTCTAACAAGGAGATAAAGTCTTTTCATGCAGATGAATTCCCTCAGCCAGGATGGCTGACGCAGTGATACACCAAAACTGCTGCAGGCACTGGAGAGAGGGCCAGGAGGAACGGGGAGGAGGTGAGGGCATGCTGTCAGGAGCAAAGGCTTGCTGGTCCTTTAGTTACATTGAAAAGCTCAGGATTTCTTGCATAGAAGACTGATTGTAGTCCAGGTTTTTCCTTTTCCATCGTGAGGGTAGTGGAGGAAAGCAGTTGCCATCCTTTAGTTACTCTTCTAGATTTCACATGGTTGTAGTCTAACTAGGCCAGTGCTGTTGGATGGGTGAGAAGGCTGCAACCCAGCGGGTGTGAGGATGCTCCTGATGCCATTAGCAGTACCACGTCTGAGAGATAAAACAGTGGAAAAGGCGCTAACTCTTCATAAATAACGAAACCTGTTCAGGGAGTTCATGAATTAGGGTGCCATCCACCCCCAAGGTTATAAAAGTCAGGAAAGGCAGCCTCCAAGATGCAGTAGGAAAAGGCAGATTTACTTTTCCAAGGCTAGGCTGCATTTATTAGGGGAAAAAAAAAATATTGCTGTTGGACGTGTGCGATATATTAAAGGCAGTGCTGCTTCTGACAGTGGCAAAATGTTATTTACCTCTGCAGGGTGGTCACTGAATTTTTACTTTCATATATAGGATTTTGTCCTTAACAGTTGCATGGCTGAACAAAGATTGTGAGAATATTGAGGTCAGAGCTGCCAATTAACCTCCTGATTTCAGAGCCTGATTACCCAATTAATCAAAGGACCAGACCCGGCTGAGATGGTGAAGAAAAGGTTGTAACAATCCAAGGGAGGATTGAGTTAATCACGCAGTGATCAGTTTGGTATGAATGGGAACATGGGTGGTCAGGAAAGACACAGCCTTTGAAGCTCGTGAGAAGGGGCAGTGCGTAAGCCACAACCCTTTGGACTTGTAAGCAGGGTTTGTATGCTCTACTTACCTTACAAGCCCAGCAATTTAAAGATTCCTTGTATAGCAGTGTTTTAATGAACAAACTGGTTATGTGATGTTCCTCAAGACTGGCTTGCTCCCCTTGATAAAGCAAGATACATCTGCAGGGAGACCTGGAGTAAAGGAAATACTTTGCTTGTACATCATCTCCTCAGGAAGGTGGAGATGAATTAACCAAAGGTAAGGAGTCTGCCAGCATTAATGCTCCCTGCGTGGATGTTCTCACTCAGAAGTAAAGGGACATGTAGTTCTCTTTAACCATTAAAGAGTTCCTGTCCTTGTCTGGGGATTAAGCTGAATTGGATTAAGTCCAAAGCACTTCTGAGCAGGGGCATCCTCAGTGGCATTTAAGGCACTTAAACTTAACACATTGAATGATCCTTTTGTCCCACCCAGAGCATCTAACTAAAGCAGCACAGAAGATAAGAGGAGAGACACATTCTCCTGGTGCACTTGCAGCTGCTCAGAGGTGAATCACAGGCAAGTCCATGGCCTTGCAGTTACCATCCTACCTTCTTCCTGCACTATGCTTGGGAGGTTGAAGGAAACACTTTTCAGCAAATACTTGAGCAAAAAACTTTTCCAGCTTTCTTGGGAAACAACAATACTTTAGTGTGGGCTGCATAAACCCAGCCAAGAACCTTCCTTCCTACCCAAGCAGTCATCTTGCTGCAGTTCCTGCTATCCTAGTGCTGGACTCTGCACGAGCTACAATAAAGACATATAGCCTACATGTGCTGCAATTATGTCTCTGATCACAGCACAGACAAAGCCTTAAACCTCAGAATGACAAAGAGGTGTCTGAGTGAGGAAGTCTGTTTGTTTGCTGTTAGAAAGAGTCAGGGTTTTTTTCTAACCCCGGACTGCAGTGTTGATAAAACAGGCTGACTTGGGAGACATCTCTAATGTATATTAACGTAAAGCCAATCTCTGTAATTAATGGGGGGATAAATCGAGGTTTAATTACTCAGAAGGCACCTTGGGTGAAAGATTCATGGTAATTGTATATCCTCTTGAAGGATTCGCAGTGCTGGCAGCTCCCTTTGTAGCAATAAAATGCAGGATGAGTGGCAGGCAGTCTCGCAGGGCCTCTCTTCTAGGTTCTAGTCCAGTTAAGGTAGCAAATGCAAAGAGGCTGTGGAACTCTTCAGGCTTTTTATCACAATAAAAGCCCTTTCCCGAATCTTAAGGGATTCCTAAGCAGTGTGTCGATTTGAGATCAAAGCACTTACAGTCAAATCAAGAGTACGTTGGAGGAGATTTCCCTTATAGGCAGCTTCTTCCTTATGCAACGATACAGAGGCGTATTTCTTACCATTTTTCTACTTTCTTGCTTCCTGTAGTGTAACACCTTTCTCTTGGGTTCTGTGTAGAAAATAAGATGTGTGTGTGTGGGGCAATGGATGCTATAGCTTTGAATTTTGTAGCACATTGTTAAAAGGCTGGCTGAGAAAAAGAAGAATCCATCCCACCAAGACAATTCTGGTTTCCTTATTCCCCAGTTTATTATCATTTGATTCACTGGGGACACAAAGAGAGGAATCTAGCTTGCTTGGTTTTTTACTGTGCTTGCTTAATTTGCTTTTTAAAAACTGAATTAACCTCTTCAGTTCACTTAGTTTGGCTAGCACTGTAAACACAGCACAAGGGCTCTGTGCTGGTGATGTATAACAAAGTACCCATTTTTTTTTCCCCTACACAGAGCTGAAGAAGCAAGTGGAAAGTGCAGAACTAAAAAACCAGCGTCTGAAAGAAGTTTTCCAGACCAAGATCCAGGAGTTTCGCAAGGTGTGCTACACGCTAACGGGGTACCAGATCGACATCACAACCGAGAACCAGTACCGACTCACCTCCATTTACGCCGAGCACCAGAGCGACTGCCTGATTTTTAAGGTAGGTCTGCGCACCCCTCGCTCGCTGCACCCGCTTCTTTGGGTTCGTGGTTTTCATCATGCCAGAATGTATTTGTTCTGTCTCAGTGATTAGACTGGAAAATCACTGCCCCTCTGCAGTGACAGGGTGTTCCTTAGGAGGGAAGTAAAGATCCTTTCTTCTTTTCAAAAATTACCTTGGAAAGTTTGGCAACTGGTCTCCCACTTATATATCAAAGTCATGAGTAAAGAGAGGAGACTATATATGCATAATACCTAAGGCATCTGGCCTTGCTCTTCACCTTTTTATATTATCAGTTATATATGCCGCGGCAGTAAAACCTTATGTAACCATCAAGGTTACATCCTTACTGTCTTTGCTATCCTCTGGCTTGTCTGCATGTCATCATCTTGTCTTTATGTAAATTGGAATTCCTTGGGAGCAGCAACTCATCCTTGTGTGTATGAAGTGCCATTTATGTGAACAGCACAGATGAGGAGCAATAACAGTCTGTCTTCTGCCAGTCTGATACCTTTATTGGTCTAGCTAGGTGGTCTGAGGTTGGGTGGGTGCTGGCTTTCTTCTGCATTTCCTTCCAGCTGACACAGTCAGGTTGATATGTTAGAGAGGTGAGGTGTGACATGAGTGTCATCAAGCTGTTAAGTTACATCTTTACATCAGTTCAAGTGTCAACAGCCCAGGTTTACAGGTCAGTAGGAGAACATTGTCCTTCTCGGTGACATATACAACTGGCACTTAAAATCATTGCAGCCTCCCACTGACCCCCCTGGGGTGAGTCTCTTTTATGAGAAGGTTTATGAAGGTTTTGGAGACATTCAGTACAGGAGGGGACTGTACAACCAGGACCTGGAGAAGTTCTGTTTCTGCAGACCTGCTGCTGTGTGCTGCATGTGGATTGCTGCAGTATTGTTTCTTTACATAACAGGACAAACATTTTCTTGTTCTGCAACATTAGAGCCTCAGGAAAAAAAAAAAACAAAACAAAAAAACCAACAAAACCCCAAACAAACAAAACCCCAAACAAATAAAGCAAGTGAGGGTAATGTAAGACAGCACCTGGGATCCTTAGTAAAGCTAGGAAAATATTGCCAAAACTGTTGTATTATTTTGCCTTATGACATTTCTGAACTGAGACAGATGACAGCAAGAAAATAAAGTTCACTGTCTGGGGAGGAGGATATCTCTCTTGGTTTTAAGGTATTGTCTTTGAATCTTGAAAACAGTTCTCTGTTGAGATGGTGCAATGCTGTTAGCTCTAAGATCTCCAGAGGCCTGTGCTCACACCTGTAGTGTTAAGTGTTTAGTGAATGAATCTTCAGCAGACTCCTGGAGATACCTGTTGGATGCCATGCCCAGACAGTACAAGTAGCAGTTCTTTCTGTGTCATAGGAGAGATGGGGTGTGTGTGTGTGGAGAAAGTTAAGAAAGTGTGAGAAAATTGTGTACTGACCACATGAATGAGAGCTGGCTGGCTTCTCAGTAGTTTGTCTCAGTTAGGATCAAATTCTCCTTCATGTCATGGCAATAGAAATAGTTTACATGCAAGAGAATGAATAATCCAGTGTGGATTCCTCTCCCTAAAAACTCTTCTTACTTTCTCTTCTTCACTCAAGTCTTTATTCCCAAGTATGTCCAGAGGATGGAGGTAAGTGTTGCCAGGTAGAGCAGCAGTATTAAGATCTCACATTTCCCAAAGCCAAGGGTGGACTGCTTAGTGATTCATGGAACTCCTCAGCCCCTCTTACCTCACACACCTCTTCCAATAAGAGACGCCGATTTCCTAATTAGAACCTGATCAATGAAATCTCAGTCTCTTTCTCTCTGTTCAGTAAATCACAGACAATTCCCACCGTCTGCAGCTTAGAATAGCGGTAGAATATAAACAACAAATTATTTCCTTGCTGAGTCCAGGCAGCTGGTTCTCATGTATCTACCAAGGCTTGAATCCTAACTACAGCTTCCAGCAAGGTTGTGTGTTTATGCTGTGGAATTTCTGAGCCATAGCAGACTGTGGGTGTTTGTGTGTATTTTGTTAACCCAAAGAAGTCACAAAGCAGGGAATGTTATTTGTATTTATTCCGTTCAAGCAATTTATGGAACAGGGTCTATATAATTAAACCAGAGAAGTCCCCTGGCACTTTACAAGCTTCTGTAGTTTGCCTGTAAACTTTAGAGCATATTTCAGTCGCACTGCTGGTGGCATTTAATTTTCAATAGCAGGGATGCAATAGGAGCTATGGTAATGTAACCCCTTCAAAGCTAAATGAGGATGAAAAATGTGCTTGGTTTTCCCGACCAAGGGATGCTTTTACTGCAGTAGAGCCTATTATCTACATGCTGTATGTGTCAGCCTATTCACATTAATTGGAATTACAGCTTCAGTGAAAGGGTTAATCACAGTGCCATGCTGCCAATATAAATGACTGTATCTATAAATGAGCACTGAATTCCAATGAAACCGTGTCAGTATTTACTGGCGATCTCTATCGAAGCAACAGATGAGATCATCAACTTGAAGGATGTTGCAGTGATTTTCCGACCCTGTGTGTGTGAGTGCGCAAGCAGCAAGGCGCATCTCAGGCTTCACAGTTTGCTCACGCCTGTTTGCTCTTTTTTATTCTTTTAATTAAATGCTGTGGAAAGTGGTGTTAGAGATTCCTCACCAGGAGTTTAGTTTCTGATGAGTTTTTTTGTGGGATGTAACGTATTATAGTTACTAGGGCGCTTGACAGTTTCATATTCTGTTCCTGTTGCTGGTACATGAGATGTGTTAGGTCATGACACAGACGTTGTGTTCTGCATAATGCTTGGCTGGTGTGTCTAGGCCAGGCCACCCATGAGATATCCAGGAACTGCACTGACTCCTTTTATAACAACCTGTTAAATATATATCTTAAAACATAGAAACATTGCTGGGGAGCCTCAAAGTCAGCTTAGCCAACTTGGAATTAAGCAGTGGCAAATCAGGATGTCATTGCTTGGCTGTGTGTACATTGTGCTGTTTACCCTTGTCTCTGGGTAGATCCTGAATGAGAGTAAGGAAATGAGGTCTTTAGAAAGGCAATGACAATTGTTTCAGACAAAGAAAGTCTTTTGGTAAACAGTAAGCCAGGTCAAATTTGAAGAGGAGATGATTTGGAGACACTTGTACAAATGAACAAACAGTGTGGAGAAATAAAGTCATGGGCTTTTTCTTTTGGTGTCCCTAAAGACAGTCTGAGCCAAAGAGTTTGAAGCCAATCAATTTAAAATGAAAAGAGTAGAAATCTTTTTATTTTATAGACTGTATGGCTTCAAGGTGCTGCTGAGAAGAGGAGCTCAGTAGGTTTTAAAAAATGGTGAGATACCTTTATGGACAAATAGTAATATCTAGTTTATATTAAATATTTGCATTAAACTTAAGTAAGGACATGCAGAGCTCTACTTTGAGCTGTAAAGGCAGCCTCTTACTAGTGAGGTTAGGAAGACAATTCCCATGCATGCTGCTTATTTTTTGGGTTGTGTCTACATATGGTTTTGCTGCTGCTTTATCTGGCAACATTCAACTCCATCCTTCGGAAATACTTGGGAATGAAGACTTGAGTGAAAAAGAGAGAGCAAGAAGAGTGCTTAGAGAGAGGAATCTGTGCTTGATTATACACTGTGCTTCAGATGAACTGTCTTCACTGTTGTGTCATGAATGTGGTGCTGGTCACCGTTCTTGGTAGGATCCTGGGCTGAAATGACAACCGACCTGATCCTATGTAACAGCTACATCAAATCTGTCAGGGTTTGTAATCTTTCTTGTTTCAAGTTCTACTTTCTCAGAAAGGAGTGTTGAGATTTCTTAGTAATTCATATATAAATCATTTGGGTCTAAGTTTGTTGGTAAGGAAGTTAGACAACTCTTTCCAGTATCACAGCAGTGTTTTATGTGTCTGAGCTCCTAAATAGTCTGTGCCAAAAGGCTGCCCCTAGACCAATACTGTCTATATCCTCAGAGCCCAGTCTTGCCAAATATGAAGTTCTCTCTGCTTCCAGGTCTTGACCATGCTGCTGTTTTCTGCCAAAATTATCAAATGGAAACCCGAACTCCAGTGGTATTTCATTGAAGAGCATCCCCAAGGTGGTAGACTTTATGCCTTGAAAGAGAATATCCAAGATATCAGACAGCAAACAAACCCAGAAGCATTGTAACACAGCTTGAGAACATTGCCAGCCCTGGGGCTGACACTTCTTGCAGAAAAATAAAACCTTCATTAGTGTCCTGTTGGACTGGTAATAATCTAATACAGTCAATAACTTTTCTATGACCTGTTAAATTAACAGCCAGTGCACACACTGTCTTTGAAGCACACCTCTTTCAGGAGTTACTTGAGGAGTTGCTTTGCAGATCTTTAAGGGGAACTGTCACTTTCAAACTTGAAAGCAATCTCAAAAGTGAGCACTTGCTTCTGATGTGGTTCAGCATGAGTGCAGAACATAGAGGGGTAAATGGGAACAAGGCTTGGTATGGAAGAAGGGTGTGGTGGAAGGACAGACACCACCTTTAGCTTCCCAGTCTTCCTTTGCTTGCCCCATCGCTTGTGTACCCTGCTGTCCTGTTGCCTCAGCATTGACAAGGCGTGTGAAATGCAGTAGGACAGCTGTGCAGGCAAGGAGTAATAGTTTAATTCTCTTTTCTTGAGGAGGGAAATGAGGCTAGATTGAATAAGAAGGACCTCGGAGGCTATTTTTCAAACACAGAATGATACTGACAAACTGCTGACTGAAAGGGGAAGACAAAACTCAAGTGGTTAAATGTTCAGAGAGAGTCCAGTCTGCTGAGATTCCAGCACAGCCTCAGCATCAGATTGGCCAGGGCACACCAGTGGATGATGTAGGTCTCAGAAGGAGCAGGATGGGTTATCCAGGGATTACTTTTACTAGCCTGAGAGCTCTTGTTTCATCTCAAAGCTAACAGCACTGTTGAGAGCTCTGGATCCGAGTCCACATGCTTGGCATATCTGCAGTTTCAGTTATTTTCTCCTTGAACCCAACAGAGTATCTCTGAGAAGCATGTTCTAGCTGTTTGTTTCTCTTTTGCATCTCTATCTTCTCCCCTCTCCTCCTCCTCACTCTTGATGAGTCTCGAGAGGAGAAAGAAATCACAGTTTTGATGGAGTGCTATTCTTCCAGCAGCCGTCTCGCACTCTTGCACACACAATCAAAAATAACAATGGGGCTCATCGGTGGAGCAGGCCAGGCAGCAAGAGATTGATTAGAGATTGTAGGCCTCTGTTAACTCCTCATTCTTGTTAATTATAAGTTATTTTATTTTTATATTTTGTTTTCAATTTGCCCATGTGGTTGCTGGAGGCTTGATTGCTGCTGAGCTCCGGGAGCGCCTGCCTTTGCTGTGTGAGCGCGATGCCTTCCGGCCAGATGATTGCTCTGGAATTCCTGGAAGGGTCAGCAAGGACCCATTGTGGGTTGCACTAATCAGAAGCTCTAAAACAGGAGCTGCTGAGCAACCTATAGTGCTACAGCATCAAATCCTGTATTTAAGCTTGCTACACATGATTTTATAATTTTCTTTCAGATGTTGTAGCAGGCTGTTTCATGTTAGGACCTAACTTTAATTCTTCCTACTGTCTTCGTCTTATTCCGTTCTTTCTCATTCTTTTTTTTGTTTGCTTTTTTGTTTTGGTTTGGGGTTTTTTGTTTGTTTGTTTGTTTGTTTTCCTGTCCCAACAGTTTCTCTTTTACTACATGAGCTTCCTTAAAAATCTGCCTATCCCCTAGGGCAGGTTAGAGTTTTTTCCCTTTCTCTATTTTTTCTTTTTTCTCTGCTCCTCCAAATGAGACCAGTCACCTCCAGGATAGTGGAACTGGGGGAGATCTAACAGAAGGTTTTCTTTTTACTGCAGAATTTCTGAGCAAAATGATGCTGCTCCAAAACTTCAGGAGGCTGCACTGAAGCCTCGTTCCAACTGAGCAAAGTTGATGCTCTTTCTCTCCCTCTGTTTCCCATCTGTACGAGGTGGATAATGCTCCTGCCAATGTCACTAGACTGTTGTGAGGATAAACAGACTGTGCTGATGGGGAACACAGAGCAGCTTTGGGCTGGGGAATACGCTCCCCTGTTACCTTTCGGTCTGGTACAATACCCATTTCCAGCGTGTTGGCACCACTTGCTCCCCTTCCCTGCCATGGCTGTGAGGCTGCCAGGGTAGACCCAGCCATGCACGTAATTAATGCTGATGATGTTGGAGAATTATTCCAGTGACTGAGTCTTTCCTGACTAACAGGAGGATGGGATGCATGTGTCTTTCTGAAAGGTCAGAGATCTGTCTTGCTGATGGGTGCAGCAGGTAACGGAAATGAGTTCAGGTTTTCCTCTCTGTTGTGGTGACTGACTTGTTATGCTGTGGGGCAGGTACGCAGCCCCTCACTTCAAAAAACAAGGCCTGGTTTTGGGCAGAAAATGTCTGCGTTCCCTCTTTCTCAGCAAAAGAGCAGGGCACTGGAAAAGGGCAGTTTTCAAGTTATTCCCACAAATTCTGCATCTGACTTCAGCCTCCATCACAGACAGTACTGCTGGTGGCCTCATCCAGGTGATGGCAGACATCAGCCATCCCAGCTGAAGGACCCCAGCATCTGCTTCCACGGCTTCTGCAGTAACCAAATTACTGGAATACACATTTTATTTTATTTTTATTTTTTTAATAAGTTTGCAATTTACCTGCCTCCAAATCCTCTTTTCCTTCATTAAAATATCTCTTATTTAAGGAGATGGGAGACACAGCCCATGCTTTCTAGGGGAGAGTCATGTGCACCAACACAGACCATAACTCATTGATGAGAATTAATTAAACCAGAGCATCCAGGCTGGCACAGCAGTGTGTGTGGCCCTGGAAGGACATGTGGTGTAGGGGCAAGTTATGCTCTAGCTCGGCCTGTGTCTCAAACCGGGCAGCCGCTGACTCCATCCTCGTGCCACAGGGCAGAGCCGGGCAGGCCCTGAGCCCAACAGAAAAGCTGCTGCTGTGTCAGCATAAGTTAGCAGGAGGCAGAGCAGATCCTGCCTGACTTACCTGCTACAATAAAAGCCTCTCCTTGCCTTTTTTTTTCCCCTCTCCACCATGTTCCCAGCACCTGCGTGACTGCAGTTTGCTGAGGAAGAGTTGTTCTTGTCGCCGGCTGTGCCCAGCCTCCCCGCGGGAGGTCTCGGGAGAGAAGGATGCCTGTGTCCCCCCGCTGCTGTGTTTGAACAGCTTACAAAGGACTGTGTGGGCTGACAGGGCTGTGTTTACGCACCACGAGATGAAGACAGTGTTAAATAATGGATAAGGCAGAGGGGACATAAGCAAACCCCTCCTGGATTCTTGTTCCCATCTCTGCTGCTAAATCGCTGCATGGCTTTGCTCTAGGTCACTCGACCTTCTGGTTTCCTCTATCCCTCTCACCTGGGTGCAGGATATTACCATTCGTGGACTTCCACAGGGGTTTGAGAAGCTTTTTAAAATGTTCTGCAGTGTGGAAGCTGTGTGTGAAGGGGTTGGAGATGTAACCAGCACAGCCAGCTTTTGTTATACGTGAATGGATGCAGGAAATTGTCCCTCAGACACGTGATGCAGCCAGCGTGGGCCAGAGGGCCTGGGGTGGCACGGCCACTCCTTTCCTTTTTTGTGGTTACCTGCCACCTTTAACTGGCATTAAATCTCTTCAATTAATTTATTTATTTGAGCTCTGGTAGTTTCAAAAGATGTTCTACTTAGAGTCTGTGTGATCAACACTCTTGAAGCAGAAGGTGATGCCTTCAAGTCCAGGCGATGGGGGAGTACCAAGGTGTCACTGCAGCACACATGAAATGGGTGTTTTGCAAAGCAGCTTTTGATTCGCGCTCGTCGCCTTCCCCGACGGCTCTGTTGTGAATTTGCAGAACACGGCAGAGCCGTGTCAGCAAACCACAACCCCCACATGGTTATGTTCAAAGCTGGGAATGAAAGGAGTGGAAATCGCTGGAGGTTTTTATCCTTTTGCAGCGGAAAAGTCTTGAGTTTCTGGGTACCCTGCATCTCGGCCATCTTTCCTGGCTTCCCCACAGCCTCAATTACTTGTCTGTCGTTGGACGTGAGGAAGAGGGGACAGGTCATCTCTCCTGCTTTGGATCAGTTCTGGACCTCTGTGCTGGTGTTGGTCTGCTCCAAGGCCAGCGTGTTCAGCCGCAGCAAGTCTGTGTCATGATATTGTCTTCTATGCCACCCGTGTGTGACAAATGATGTCAGGGACTTCAGCAATGCTTGTGGCTCTTTCCTCCACTTCTGATCCTGCACGAACATCCCCTGAAGCCTCTGAACTAGCTGCAAGGACTGGCTGGCAGTGCAGGGGGCGTGCAGGCAGAGCATTGCTGAGGGAGTTCAGGATGATTTTTGTACCACTCCTTCACATTTCCATGTATGTTCCAGGTACAGGTTTGTGAGCCAACCTCTAGAAAAAGCAGTTAGCTCCAGGAAACAACTCTGGGGGGAGATGCAATTGGTTAACACCCAACGAAGCACCCACCAGCCTGTGAGTGCCCCAGATCATCACAGCACAGCTCAGCCTGCACAAAGCCACCAGTGAGTGAGTGGCAGCCGCTGCCTCTCTTCTTTCTCGAGTAAGCAGCACGTTGTTTAAATACAAATATAATTAGAACTTATCTCTTGCTTTGGGAGTTATAGCTACTACCCAAGCTTGACTGGGGCAAAAGATTTTCTAATCTCCAGGGAGGGAAGAGGCGGGGTGTGTGTGTATGAAAACATGTTCATAAATACGGAAACATAGTGAAGGATTCCCGTGCTGGTATGGTCTTGGGACTTCTATTGTCTCTATCTGAAGAGTGGATCTGGGCTTATGTAAAGGTCTTCTCCTTTATTTGTTGTGTGTATAGATGCTTGTGTTGTGCCCTTGTCTAGGATTTCAGAGTTACAAGGTTTCAGCCTAAACTTAATTTGGGTGATGAGGTGGTTGGCCCTTTCGCACAAGGCTTGGCATGTGACAGGGGAGGGATGTAGTGGGGCAGTAGTGAGGAGCAGAGAATGGGGTGTCATGGTCACAGGTCTCCTGTGGCAGCCAAAGGGCCACAGTCAGGGGTGAGACAGGAGCTGGGATCTCACAGCCATATGTTCCTCTGTCATCCTTGTATTGCTTCCACGCTTCAAAGTCTAAATGCTCGATTACTACACGGCTCTTAACCATGAAGTTAGTGTTGCATAAACCAGTTAATACGCCTCCTCCCAAACTGGCTTGCCAGTTTAAGATAAGAGCCCATATTTCAAAGCTTGTTAGGCAGCTCTTCTTCCTGGGATCCTGGTCTCTGCTGCATTTGGGTGTTCCCTGAGACCTTTACCTAAACAAAGGTCTCTTTCTTTTTGAGAAAACCATTGTAGGAAAGCAAAAGTATGAACTGCTGTGAGTGTACCTTCTGCTTTGCTCCACGGCTTCCCACCTCCATTTGGAGGCAGTTATTGCTGGAGAGGGTTGGAAGTACATCAAGCATTCAGCCATGGCATTTGTGGAAGATTTGATGCACTTCACAGCATCGAGGAGTCTTAAGCACAACGTGCCATGCAGGTTCTCCAGATCATAACATGTCCTGTCAGTGTTGCAATATGAATCTATTACTGCTGGTGTCCTTGCCACCGTGCTGTACGTGTGCAGCAATGACAGAATGAAGCAGTAAACTGAAAAGCCTTCTGGAGAGCTTTGTTACAGGGACTGGCTGCTGTGATTCTGATGGACTCCTACCCTCTGCTACAGAACAAGTTTTTGCAGCTCAGCTCTTTATGCTCTGTATACTTAAGGAATTAATACTGAACATGGATACAGATTAATGTTAGGATTTAATAGTGTATTAACTGTCTTTGTTGATATACATGGAAACAATGAAAAACCTATCCTGTTCTCACATTTGCTTCAAACAAACAAGTGCACGAATCATCCTAACTCCACACACAAAACCCATTCATTCTGCCCCATGTGAATGTTAGTGGTAAGAGCAGGTAACAGCACTGGTTTAGGACTTTGGATTTAATTTATTTCATTTGCCAATTGCATGAGAACATCCTTTGAGGAAGAAGTGTGGAAAGATATTTTATGTCAAATCTATCTTGTAAGGTTTCATTGCTAAATCACATTGCTGCTTTCTCTTCCACAGGGGAAGTAGGGAATTTGAGAGCTGGGGATGACCTCCAGCTTTGGTAACTCCCAAGATTATCTTTTGATGGCATCTTTAGCTTCTAGAAAAAGACAAGCTTGTCTGCCTGTATCATGGAGGGAATATATCAATTTGAGGTTTGAAGATTTTAATTTCTCCCTAATCTGTATTCAGTTTCAGCTAAAGTGAGCGGTTGGTATCAGTGGATCTATCTCAAATGTGTTCTGGGGAGCTGACATAAATTTCAACCTTAAACTGAAAGGTTTGTCTGTCTTAATGGAAGGCTCTGGAGAGTGTTTCTTGTGGTAGCTGTCACTTTGCATTTCTGGGACGTATCTGACTCTGGAGAGGGGACTGTCTGCAGATGACTTTTATATGAAGCAGGTAGTGGAAGAGCTACTTGCAGCACCAGCCGGGGGTTTGTAATCGCGTCAGTGCATTCACTGAGTGAGTAGTTCTCCTGCCACGTGCAATGTAGCTACGATGACTCTGCAGCAAGGGTTACCAGTCAGCTGTCAGTTTGCTGGTCTGTTGTGTTTCTGGGTGTTGAAAGGGCCCAGCTGACAAAGGCCCAGAGGTTTTGGACATGTGTGTAAACAGCTATCCTTCGCTGTATTTCCCAGGAGGCTGTCAGACATCTGTGCATCTCCCTGTCAGGCAAGAATCTCACCACGTTGTCCTGGCAAAGCACAGGAGATGTCCTTGGCTTTTTGGCACAGTCACTGTGCACAAAGTTGTTTTTCTTCATGTAATTCCATTAGAGTGATGACAGTTTCAAGTTGGAACAGAAAAAGACCTGATGAAAGGACCATTCTGTAAGTGGGGAAGATAGACAGAGTGGGAGCAGTAACTAGCAGTGTAATAGACGGTGATGGATCTATAATCTCTGAGGCTGCTGTAAGCAGTAAATTCCTAAATAGTGTCCTTTCAGCCTTAACCTATTTATTTGCAAAGTGCTAAATTTAATTTGCCTTAGTCTGCAGGAAAGCAGCATCCCAGGAATAAACCTTTAGCCCAGCCAAGAAGCTGTGCCAAAGTGCTTGTTCCAGCATTTCCATTTCCTCTTTGCTCTGCACAGAGCATCAGAGCTGTGCACCCCAGCACATCATCTCTCAGGTGCGTTGGTGTCACAGGGCTGGAGTCAACGCTGCTCAATGTGGGACGTATCCTGCTCTGGAGCCTTTTCAGAAGGGGAGATTTAATAGCCACAGGTTCAGTAAAACCACCTGGACTCTGTGAGAGCAGGATGAATGAACCTGTCCTAAGGTGGGAAGGTACATGAAAGCATGTGAGCATTTGTCCTGTCGATGTAGGACCGCAGTACTAAAGGCTCTCAGCTCAGAATAACTTCAAGAGTTGAACAGCACATAAAAGCTCATGTATTCTGAAACCTCCACAAAGCCACATCTTGAGGAATAAAAGCAGTGAGTTTTCCAAGCAACCAACTTTCCACGCATTCACCCTGCAAAGTTTCAGTGAATGTGGTAAAAAGTAGATTTTCCATGCATTGCTTCTTGTTCCTGGTAGCACTGTGATGGTGATATACACAGCATGTGTTCTTCTGGAGCTAGCAAAGAGGTTTTTTTCCCAAAATTCATTATTTAGTAGAGTTTTTAGAAATGTTGCTTTGATAAAATATTTCAGGAGGAGATGCTCAGTGTCTGAATCCAGGAGTTGGCTTTGAGTGAGCATTCAGTGTTCCTGTAGTTGTCATAACCCCGATGAAGTGCAACGTGGGCTGTCACTAATCCTGTTGCTTCAGAGAAAGTTGGTTCTCAGTTTCAGAGCTTTGCTATTTTCCTGCCTCCAGGAAAATACACATTTGTTTTAAAATAAACAAAAATAACACTGCCAGGAATTGAGAGTGGAGAATTACATGAACTTTTTGCCTGCTTTTTTCTTTGATATGGAGCTGATGGGAAGGGTAGCTCTGCCACAACCCAGGAAAGGACCTTCCTGAGCTGATACTGAATTTGCAGTGGGGGTCTCTTCTCTTCTGGAATGGTGAGAAATTGCCCCTCAAAGAGTGGGTGCTGTGTGATCTGACACACTTTCCTCAGCAGTTTGCAGGTTCTTGGATCTTACTCTTTCTGCTGGTAGACACTGGTGCAGATGAGAAAATAAACCTTGTTTGTGAGTCAAGAAGATGTCTTTCTCCAAGGGCCTTTTCTCTGCTATTCTTCCATTTAAAAGCACATTGTCATAGAAAATTTCATTAGCCACACTGGAAGTCTCTCAGCCTGCAGTCAGCTTGCCAACAAGTGGCAGACGTACAGTGTTGATTAATATTTACGTTTGGAGATTCGCACTTGCCCAGGGGATTGTGTAGAGAGCCATGAGTACTTCACCCTTGGAAGAGCCTGGGTTTCACTCTCTGCACTGAATTGAGCATTGATAGGGTGTTAAACTGAAATGGCTTCTGCACAAAAGCAGAACTTGATCAGCTTAAAACACATTTTCTCACCAGATTTTCCCCTTGGAAATCTACAGGTCTACAGGCAGGGGGTAAGCGGGCAGCATACCAAAGGCCTACAGACTGCAGAGGGGCATCTCCAGTTTGCCAGAGCTGCTTCCATCACTCAGGGACTGAAATTTTAATCATTGAATTAATTTTTCAGAAACCAAAGTGCAAATCTGTACCCCCAGTGGCATTAATAATGAATGCAGGGAAGACAGGCATTAGAAGGAGAAAGAAGGGCTAGGAAATTTGGCTTTGAGAATGAACTTTATTATTATTATTGTTATTATATGATCATTATTTTGAAGAGATAATGTATGGGTTGGATCTCCAGCCTTTCTGCCTGCTTTGTCCATGCTTTGTCTAATAGATTCTGCTTCATTTCTGTCCAAGACATCTTTCTCATACCTTCCCCCTCACTTATCTTCACCTGGATTTTCTTTTCCCGGGTAAATAGCCAAGTCTGTACACACATTGTCCCACTCCTCATCTCCAAAGCAGCTCCCTGCAGCGTTGCAGGAGCTTTGGTTGTATGGTGGAGGGCAAAGCAGCCGGCTGCAGGGTTCACCTGCTCTGGCAGAGTTAAAGAGGACAAGGCCTGAACTGCGGCCAAGATGCCAGAGCTTTTGCCTCGGTTTTGGCTCCTTCCTTCCTCTGAAAGACTGTGCAGATATTTTTTTTTTCCTAATTAAAAGTATTATATACCAGAAGATTAATTAGAAATGAAAGTGATTTTTTTTCCCCTCTCTTTGTGTCAATGGAGAAGGCCTGTGCCAGGCGACTGCCAGAGGGAGCTGGGATTTCTCCCTTTAATGGATTCTAGGCAATTTGCCTCTGGACAGCTATCTTATAAATAATGAATGTTTGCACAGATTTCCCCAATTCTCAGGCAGCGCAGGTGGTCTTCATTTCAACCATCCCAAACAAATCTAGAAGCAGCACAGCCCTTCCCATCCTCAGTCACTACATCAAAGGGGCAATTCTTCATGTTCTCCCTCGCCCCCTCATTGCACGCGTCACGGAGACCACCTACGGTTATGGATTTGTATCTTTATTTATTTGAAATCTCATCAAGCAATCACAACTGTGCTCTGCCATCCCTCCTCCTTGTCACACGGTGCTGCCAGCAAAGCCAGCTCGGGCATTCGCAGTGGGTGGGCACGTTTGTACAAGCAGGAGGTCTTCTCATGGTCAGATGGGCTGATGTTCTCAAAAGCCTGTAGGATTGTTGCCAGCAGACAAGACTCAAGCCCAGGTGCACACGTGTGTGATTGCAGGACATTTCCAAGGCTTTTGTGCTCCCCTCCAAGGCTCACAGTAAGAGGATGATTTTTTCAATTGTTATATTAATCTTCAGAAATGAGGATTTGGTTCAATGGGTGCTCCACAGAGACCGGCCTAGAGGAGAAATCCTCTCCCAGAAGGAAAGGTATTCTTGAGTTAAAAGCACCCACAAGTGATTTATGCAGCAAAGGGACTTTAAAGTGGCCCTGATTCAGGAATGAATTTCAGCCTGGAGGAGGACAACATAGCCTGAGGGTTTCTCTTCATATCATGCCACTTGCCCCGTTTATTTCCTTTCTGTGAAAATTGAAATGGTGACTGCAGGAAGATGAAGGTGAAGGTCCAGAGCTGCAGAGAGCTCCTGTGGTCATCAGCCACCTGGTTCAGAGAGAGGCTGGGGATTGCTCCAAGAATCTTTTCTGTGGCTCTAAATACAGCAGCTAATGACACCTTCCACTCAGTGGGAAGAAAACAGAATTACTAAACTTGCAATTTGGCACAGTGGGAGTGTGAGTTTGTCCTGCCAGGTTCTTGTTGCTATATATTTCCAAGATTTTTTTTTTATTTTTTTTTTTCCCCAAGCAGGTGGAATCCAGATCAGAGGGTTCATTTTAAAGACTCAAATTATGCCTATGGAAGACACAGTCCCAAAAGGAAAAGAGTGATTGCTGCTTATAAGTCATCCAGCATAAAAAGGAGAATGTGCAGGTTCTCTGGGAAATGCCACATGTCTTGGCCTTATGAGTAATGTGTAGTGATGTCCCATTAGTAGCCATGTTCCCAGCACAGTGTTGAAGGAGATGTATATATTTCCATATGATTTTAATCATTTTGACTTATGGTTTAACTTTGTGCTAGGCAGGCTGAGCCAAGGTTCCAGGAGAATGCTATTTTGGATGGCTTTGGGGGCAAAAGAAAGAAGACGGCTGAAGGCAAGGTTAGAAACAGCTGAACATTTCCACTTGAACAAGTTTTACGGTCATGTGCTGTGATAATTGAAGGTTTGCTGTTAAATGCTACGAATCTGTGCTGGAGAAGGAAACCTGTCCCCAGTTAGAAATTGCTGCAGTCTTTTCCTGCCGGTGTTAGGAGGGAGAATGCTCTTAGGGCAAGAGGTGCTGTTTGAAAGGAAGTGTGAGGAGCAATAATGACAGCTTAGCAAGGCCCAGTTCTTTTTGGCTTAGGGTGTGTTCTGTAGAGGAGCTATTAATCTCCAGGGGTTGTGAAGGCCCATCCCAAATAAGAATGAAAAATTCAGATTAATTTCTCCAGTGATACCTGGAATGGACCCGTTGAGCTGAGCTTGCTCCGGTGCTGTTAGGGGATTGTGGGGTAAAACAGTGGATACTGCAGAGGTAAAACGATCTGGCTTTCTAGTTCCCCTTCTACAACTCCATGTGCTGTTGCCCTAAACGTGTGTTGTAGCACTGAGGACCAGACAACTATCACCAACTCACAGTAGTAAGATGTGCTCAAAAGCTCACTTCTGCAACCAGCCCCAGAGTGCTCAGAACAAGTGAACACGTGGCTTCTGCAGCAGTGACTTGCTTTAATGTTCTTATCAACTATTTTGCAGTCTTAGTTAAAAGAGGTCAGAGCTCATCCCCCTGGGTGGGGACTTCTTGAGCACAGTACTTATTATTAGGGCAGCACCATATCTTGTAATTAGGGATGTAATTCCCATCTCTGTAGAGAGCCAGCCTACAGCCTGGGTACCATTTAAGAGTTTCATGAGATGAGTTAAGCAAGGATGGATTGAGCAATACAATGAATTTCAACAGAGATCACTTGCCTGAAGTCCTGCAGGTGTTTTGGATAAGATATGAAAAGTAAATACCTTCCCTCATCCTCCTTCCCTTTCTTTTCCATAGTAGGCAAGAAGAATCACATTGTTCTGGGGTGCCAGTCTCTGATGACTTGAGGCCTGGTTATTTGAAAGGTTACCTTGTCCCCTGGTCCCTGCTGTAGCAACTGAGAGAATCTGTATTTTCCTGTCTGACACTAAAGTATAAAGATTTTTGCCGGCAAAGGACCTGTATCTCAGAAGATTGCAGTACATCTGAAGAGTCCGATTTTGGCAAGCTTCAAAGTATGATGTAAGAGATCCTTACTTAATTTAGCACTTGTTAACTCCACTTTTTTTTCCCCCCTTACCTGCATGGATGGTAGCAGTGCTCATGGTATTCTGCAGGGAGTTCTATAGTTTATATGCTTTGTATAAAATCATTTACGTAAGTGCAGAATAAATCAATCAAACTTGAAAAAAAAGGGAAAGCAATCAACTTTGGGCTTGAAACAAGGAATAGGTGAAAGACTAAAAGAAAAGGACAAAGAAGATGAATTGTGAAGAAAAATAGAAACAAAACTGCTGTACAAAAAAAAAAAAGGAGGAAAAGAACAGCAGTAAGAAAAATCAAGAGAAGGCCAGACATATAAGTTAGTGTAATGTATTTTCCCCCATAATTATGTTCATTTGATGTAGATTTGTGCCAGGCATTTTACAGCGGTGTTAATGAGAAGAAGGAAGCAAGAGTTGATATCCATAGCGGTTTAAAAGATAGAACTCGAATCAAATTGCTGCTGTTCTCGGTGGGCATGGATATATTTAGCATCACAGCATGCTGTATGTGATATGCCCTTACAGTCTCACACAAAGTCTTTTGAATGAGGATCTCAAAGCACATTGTATTTGTTCCAGCACAGTATTTCCCAAGTTCTTATACAGTCTCTGGTGCCGAGCCCTACAGTTGCTTGTTGTTGCTGTATTCTTATTTTTATACAGTGCATGTCAACATGGAAGCTGGGTCAGATGTCCATTGACAAGACTAGTCCTGCCATCTTCATGTAGTTCTTGTCCTGCAGTCTTCTTTGGGAAGGGTTTTACTACCAGCAGGTTATCTTTAGGTGTGAGGCTCTGCACAGTCTATTCAGCTCTACTTCACCTCACAAATGGAGCATGTTTCCTCTGAAAGTTTGCATTTGCCTTCCTTGCTTTCACACATCATCCTCCATACAGACAATAGTCTTGTTGCCCTCAGCCCCCCCATAGTCCTGTTAATAACCTCACTCTAATGATGCACAAAGTGCTGAGGAGTCTTGTATTGCACTTATCATTTCTCAGCAGTGCAGCTTGCGCCCCTTCATCTTGAAAAACCACAGTATAGATTTTATTGGGAAAAGGGGAAAGGAAAGAATATTCCCAAGGATTACAGAAAATTTACCTTCCTGTATGTATGGCTCAAAGAAGTGGAAAGCACGTGTGCATGTAGACTGCTATATTGCCAACAGGTAGGAAAAGTGCTCTGGAATTATTCACACTGGCTCCTGGCGGGAGCTCAGAGTCTTGTGGATTATCCACGGAGGCAGAGATAAGGGGAACAATAGGGGTTTAATTTAAGGAATGTTTTCCCTGCCTTCAGCACGTCTCTCCAGCTCACATCTCCGTTCCCTGATTGCAGTGTAATCTTGCTCATTACTCCATGGCCGTAACCTCCTCTCCCCCTTTCAGCAGTGGAGAACCAGCAGCCAATTTGTGTCCAGAATTAAGGTTGTGACCCTCTCCACTTCCCTCCATGCTCGGCAGCTGCTGAAGGAGGTACAGAAAGACTTGCTACTAATTGTCAGTAAAGAAAAATTTCTGACCCGAAATTGTTTGCCAAGATATTCTGGAGTTTATTTTCCTCTCTGCAGCAACAGTTTTCAGCAAGAGCGAAGGACTGATTGCTCCTGGAGCTGCAATGTGCCTGGCTTTAAAGGAGTCTGAAATATTGTGGATGTCAGGAGGTAGCTGGTCACTCTCCCAGTGAGGAGATCTAGTTTTCCTCAGTGCACTTCACCTGCCTTTTGGGAAGTGACAGTCATACCTAGGAGCTGAGGATGACACTGCATTTGCTCTTGCTAGTTTAACTGCTAATGCTTCAGGTGAATTGCTTGTTAGGGGAAGGCAAAACTGTAGATTTATTTATATTTTCTTAATGCAGGATGGGATTATTCTCCCAGCTGAATAAAACTGCAAGTTTTAGGCACTGTTGACCCGTTTGTACTCACAAATGTACAACAGCTTTGTAGGTGGTAATGACTTCTGTCAAATTCTTTTATTTGTCACTTTGAACTATCGGCTTATAGAGGAACCACAAAGACTCTTTGTTGGTAGAAAGATGGCTTTAAGTTGCTGATTCATTACAAGCATCTTAATGCAAGAGAAAATAATCTTTTTATCTAGGGCTAACTTTGGGCTCTGCTTTCCCTCAGGACCTGGATGTTGTAGAAGAACAAGTAAATTAGCCCTAAAAAGATTACTTTGCTATATGTGAAGCAATCCTCAGTGCTCCCCACATTTCTTAAGGTTTCTGCTTGCAGGGCTGAAATGTTGCAGTATGGAAAATATAGGTAAGATCTGGAGGAACACCCAAGATATCCACAAGGACACAGAGGGCACTTCCCATTGTTTTACGTTTACAAGAGTATGTTGTATGTAGTGTTCAAATTTGTGGGTAATTATATTTTGCAATGAAATCTATGAACATCTGTTGTTCTTCCTTTCTCTGCCAAGTCCCATCCTCAGGAGTCCATGTTGTCTCCACAACAGTCAGATATTATATTTGCCCCCTAAAATAAGTAGAGGTTGCAAGGCAGGAGAAGAAATCTCCTAGGGAAATTATTTTTCTCTTTAAAACTTTCAGCAGCATCCATGCAGGGAAGAGAAGAGGAATGTAGAGCGTGGTGGCAAGAGCAAAGAAAGCGTGGTCCACCGTGGTGCCCACATTGAGCAATGTTCAGTTCTGTGATGCTCCATTGAGCCAGGAGCAAGCCTCGTGCCATGCTGCTCCCACATTCCCTGCTGCCTGGCAGCCCCAACTGCAACCTCTACTGCCATCTCCATGGTAAACAGCCCTGTCTTTGTCTTTGATCATGTTAAAGAGGAGTAGTTCAGCCTCTGTGCAGGAGCTTGGTGTCGAAGGGCAGAGCACTGGATGGAGTACAAGCAAAAGTTCTGCAGATGAAAGAGCCTCCCACCTCCTTTTTGTTTGGCACAAACTCACTTGCATGACTAAGTTGAACTGCCATTGAATGATGAATGATATTCATGGATTAACAGCTTGATTGGGTTGGGTGTATGTGTGGCTATGGGGTTCATAACTGCTGTGTCTCAATAAAAAAAATGTTTTTAATGCCTTCTGTTTTAGCAGAAGTTTGAAAGTCTGGTGGAATCCTCTGCTATAAATATTTAATCTTCTGGCTCCCCTTTTTTTCCCCATTGGGAAAGCTCTTAGGTGATGGCAGAGATCCCATAGCAACTGCAACTTTTCTCCTCTCAGCAATCACAGAGAAACAGTAATGATGGCTAGCATGTTGCAGGGAAGAAGAATGTACTCCATCTAGGCTAGACTTGCAAAGAGTAAATTGGAGTGAAAATAGATTAAATCTTTCCCTAGTTCAATGGCAAAAGAAAATCACCCATCATTTGCCTTCTATTTCTCAGATGCATTAAAATGTGGGAAATGCTCAATCTCCAAAACCCTTCATTTCTTGACAGACTTTATTCACTCTCTTTTCTCTGCTGTTTTTATTAATTTATTCTTTAAGGCAGTTCCTGCTGTGGCAGCTCCTTTCACTGCGTGGTGTAGAGAGATGTTGTTCATAGCTCTCGCACAAGGAATGCAGGATCCTGAACTCGGGGCTTGACGGATACTCTCCGACTTTTCCATGTTTCTTTTCTGCCTTTTGCTTTAGGTTTTTGCAACATCCTTTGAAAGGGAACAGTGGAAACAAAAAATCAGGGGTTCAAAGAGTTACCAATCTTTTCTGTGCCTTTTGTCACACGTTATAGAAGTCCCAACTAGTGCAGATGAAAAGGGAAAAAGGAAATAGCTCTGAACCTGACTGTACCGTGAAAGACTTGGAGTGCTGATAATTAGTGATACAACAGGATGTTCATATTGGGGGAAGTCCTGACCTCTTTGAGGATGCTCCCAGCTTGGACCTTAGGGTTAAGCAATTTTAAAGATACCTTCTTTGTAGGCCATGACCTTGTCCTTCTTCCATTTTCAGGCTTCAAGTTTATTGCTCTCCCAAGGAACTTAGAACAGTTGATTAACTCGTAACTCACTAGTTCTTGACACATTAAGCAGCAAATTTGACTCTAATTAACAGCTTTTATTAACCTAGGTTCCCCCTTCCCTCCTCCTGTTTCACTCTAGAGACTCCTCAAGCCATTGCAGGTTTTAAAGTTAAATTCATTTCCAAATTTTTTAATTTTTTTTTAAATCATAAAAGCAAATGTGTGCAGATCCTGGATTGTGCAGCTCAGTGGGAGGACTTGTGTCTGACAGAAGAACATTTGGAAAGCAAATATGGTCACCTGCAGGGAAGCGAGGAGTTGGATTGTGGAGAGAGCTGGTGACTGGTCACAGGGTTGGCTTGACACAGAAGAGGAAACCATGAAGGTCAGGCTTTCCTCAGCTATCCATACACTGATATATGGGTATCAGTTGAACAGTTGCTTCCTAGCTGACAGTGGACAGGCTCAACCTCAGAGATCCATCTATGTGCACAAACTGATATAAAAAGTGAGAAGGGGCATTGCTGGAGCTCTTGGCCAAATTGGATGGTATCTCTTCTGCTTCTCCTCAGCCTGCCAGCCCTCTGCTGCCTGTAAATATCTGTGTGCAAATCGCTGTCTGTAGGGAATTGAGAGCACTGATAGATTGGGTTTTGGAAAGTTGTCATAGAATCATAGAATGGTTTGGGTTGGAAGGGACCTTAAAGATCATCCATTTCCAACCCCCCTGCCACGAGCAGGGACACCTTCCACTAGACCAGGTTGCTCAAAGCCTCATCCAACCTGGCCTTGAACACTTTCAGGGAGGAGCAGCCACAACTTCCTTGGGCAACCTGTGCCAGTGTCTCACCACCCTCACAGGAAATAATTTCCTCCTAATATCTAATCTAAACCTGACCTCTTCCAGTCTAAAGCCATTTCCCCTTGTTCTATCACTATCTGCCCTTGTAAAAAGTCCCTCCCCAGCTTTCCTGTAGGTCCCTTTGTCCTGTACATAGTGGTGTAGTTATCCTGTACACATCCCAAAGGGGTACATGCTTCCAGCGCACGCTGCTGCAGTGCGCAGCTCCCTCGGGAGCCCTCCACTGCAGTGCAATGCTGCCTGGATTTGGGCTGTGGGTGGGATGGGTGAGGGACTGGGAACAGCTGAGGGTGCTCCTTGTCTTCACTGTTGAGATTTACTCTGCTGTTTTGCGTGTTTCTTGTTGGTCAGCAGATACTGTAGCCCAGGAATCCCCAGACTGTAATCCAGCTCTGCCAACACTGTTTCACTGTCTCATTCCTCATCTGTGAAATGGGAGCAGTACTTACTCTGCTAGTTCCTTAAGGTGTTCCAGTTCTGGTGGGCAAGTTGCTATTGAAGTGTTAATTTTTATTGCTTGCAAGTTAGAGAGTTTTTCAGGTTTGTTCAAACATAGAAAAATGGTTTATTTTCTGTTATCAAAACACATTGTGGTGTAACCCAGCTTAAGAAAATGGGCCAGTATCTTTATAAAATATGTTTTTCATAAGCTTTGGTAAATGTATTTCGCTAGTAGCTTGCTATGAGTTTATCCAATCCAGTTTTGAACTTCTCTGAACTCTTGATCTGAGAGACAGCCTGTGACAGTGAGCTCCAGAGGTCAATTCAGGGTTTGAGAAGGAGTTTGTTATCTGTTTAAAGTTGCCATTCAGTTCCTCTGGGTATCATTTCCCTTGCATCTTGCAAGAAAAGAGTAAATATCTTCATTATTCTGTGCTTTCTCTTAGGTTTCTCCTTAACTGCTAAACAGCTGTGTTTTCATATTTTCTGTAACTGAAGCAAGTGAACTTCTCCCAAGATAACCCACAGTGAAGACGAAGGGTTTTAATGCTCCTAAGAAGCAAACTGGCCAAGGTCAGCTCAATGCTCCCCAAGCCAATAATGTCATATGCAGTCTCACTGCATCGCAGCTCGCTCTCCTTTGCAAATAGCTGAAGAATATGTGAGACAAAACCGGTCCTCGGGGAACACCAGTGTAATCTTCTGCTATGTTGAATATTGATCATGTGTTATACCTCCTGTTTTATTTCATCCAGTTAATTTCTAGATTTGTAATAACACTCTATCCCTTGCTTCATTGTTCAGTTTTCTGGTTGTGTTCTGGATGGTACTTAGCCTCAGAAGCTTTGAAAATCCCAGTAATTAAACCAAATCCTCAGGGGTTCTTTTTTCTTTTTTTTTTTTTCCTTAAGAATTTTAGAGGATCCTACTATACAGGAGAGGAAGAGTTTTCTTTATTTGTAAGTGTTCTTTTCACCTGGGAATTTATTGTTCCTTGTTTAGTTTTATTTGGTACAGAAATAAGTTTTACAGGCCTCATATTCTCTATATCACTCCTGAAAACCTTCTGGAGCCAGGCTACAATATTGCTCCTTTCTTGCCCACTGGTATACACGTCCAATTTTAAGACTAATTTATTTTTAACAACTTGGGTACTTTCAGGTCCTCAAGTATTATCCTGGCCTTGGTGATTCACAATCCTCTGAGGATAAGAGATGTGCTGTGGGAGCTTTCAGATGATTTTGCAAAGTGAGTGAAGGTGCCAAGTTACAGGGAGAGCAGTGCGGTGACATTATACCTAGGATGGCTTTGACAGCAAGGAGGTAAACGTGTGTCCTCATCATGGGGGACCAGTGGAATCCATCTCCTTTCTGGAGGAAGGCTGAAATCTCTTCAGCAGGTGTCTTTGCTGACTTCAAAAAAGAGAATGAAACTAGGCTTTCTTTTCATGTTTCTGTTTATTGTGTTGGCAAGATTTAGCTCGAGTAGAGTCAGAGCAGAGGTCTTTTTATTAAGGCTACATAGAAAATACATCAGGTGTGATCCTTGCATTGTGACTATGTGAAGTTCATGAAGAGCAGTGATGGATAGTTGTCTTTGTCACTTTCTCTCTGCCAACAAGAAGAAGAAAAATAATGTCTCTCTTCCCTTTTGCAATCCTAACAACTCCAAGTCTATGCATTAAGTGGGAGGTGAGACTAGGAAGCAAGTTACATCGAGGGGTTCCCTCCAGATCTGAGATAACAGGTAGGAAGAAACTCATTAGATACTTTGGTGAGTGAGTGCAATGAGCACATACCTTCCAGGATGTGTTTTTAAAGACTCTGAGGTTAATGCTGCACTAGATCTCCTCTTTTGTGCTAAATTAGGCTAATATTTGAACAGCCTTCTTATTAATTTCTTTGTTAATTCCACTGTTTATCATCTACCCTTGAAGTGTCTTAACTCTCTTGTGTGTTTTACTCTTGGAGTTTCTCTGGTGCAGGGCTGGAAGTGGCCCTACAAACCATCACATGGCTCAGCATAACCTCTGTGCGTGTTGAGTGCCAGAGATGAGCACAAGCACTGAGCTGTACAGATGTCAAGCAGAATTGCTGGCCCTCCATTCCCCCTCCTGTTACCCTCAGATCCCTTCTTAAGCCACTTGTGGTGAGATTACCTTCTCTCATTGAGAGTCTGGCTGATTCTACTTTGGTTGGACTGCTGTCTGGTTTTTCTAGACTCATTTTGTTGTCTCCTCTGTATTTCTTATTTCTTCAGGACCTTTTTGCTTTTCCACCTCTCTCTCCTCAAGGCCACAGCTCCACACAGGTTGGAAGCAGCTGTGTTATTCCTGTGTCTGGAGGATATTTTAAATGAAACTGGGCTTAACAGTGCAGTGATGCTGCCAGTACTCATTTTGATCCCCACATCCAGAGACATTTGGTTATTTTTATGATGTTCTTATCATGACTAAAATTTAAAAGAAGCATTTATAGGGCAGTAGTAGATGCCTTGCTCCACTGTTCTGCTTCTGGTAGAAGATGTTCCTAAGAAATGGGAGTGTGCAGGACTATACTGTTTTATTCTCTTAAGGTACCGTGTTAGCTTCCAAAGTTAGGTCATTTCTAAGGGTTTGTAATAGTTTTTTATGAACAGCTTTAAATAGAAGTCATTTAGACACTGTTGTTCAAACTTAATTAACTGTTCTCCTTACTGAATTACAGCACAGCAAAGAGTGACGGCACTGTGGGAAGGAGAAACATCTTACTAGATTTAAAAAAAAATAACTAGATTTAACACTTAATTAAAACACGGGACCTTTGGCAGCCCAGGTATCATGTTGCCTTCTGGGAGATGAGGCTTTGGGGAGTGATGTCTCACTTCCCAGATTACTGCAGTTAAACCACGTGTGCTTCAGGCGTGGTTGGAGTACATGCCCTTGCTTCGTTCACAGGGTTGGGTTGCTGCTTACAGATCTGGCCCCCCAGCAAAGGCCAAATGTGATTGCAACATGTGCAAACTGATTTTTGCCTGCTTAATCTAGCAGCCACCTCTAGCAATACTGAATAAGAAACAGCGGTCAGAGTTTCAGCCTGTGCTGACAGTCATAGCGCATGCTGCGGTCACTGGAGAGCCTGAGCTGTGGTTGCCAGTACATGCTGCCATTGTCCTGTCCTATTGCCACCACCAGTGCCACCAGTAAGGGAGGGCAGCACAGGATTCTTGGAGGGAGATGTCTTTCCTGGGGCTGAGCTGAGGATTGCAGTTGTGTGTGCACAAGGAGGGGGTATAAAACTGTGGGGTTTTTTAACAGGAGAGGCAGGAAATGTTGATGTCCTTCTAGAATGTAGTTATGTTGAAGGGAAACAGAGTTACAGCAACATTATAATTTGGAGGTCTTGGAGAAAATAACATAATCAGAAAATGGATTTAGAGGGTGTTGACGTACATGGTTACCCAGAAGTGGGTTTTAGGCAAAATGATGTTGCCTGGAAGCCTTTGCAGATTAAATCAGCAGTATCCTGTATTTGGCTTTGATATTTAGAACAAAAGTTCTGGAAACAGCTAGGACTTCCCATCACATTCAAAAAGCTGGTGATGTTTTGAAACTTACTGCCTTGTAGTACCATGTAACATCTCACTGAAGTTCAGGGGAGCAACTCGGGGAGATGGTATGACCAGGTCCCACTGGGAAGAGGCTTTCTTTTAAAAGAGCTTCCAGAAATGTCTGTTGTATATTCATCCTCTGGGAATGGGTGGGAGCATGCTGGAGGCTGAAGGAAGCACAGCAGGCTGAGCATCTCTGCACAAAACAAGATTCATTGAGTTGTGTTAAGGTAACCCCTGTCAGTAGTGCCAGCAAACACTCCCTTTGACCATATGTTGGATCTGTCCCTCCTGCCTCCTGTGTCTTTGTCTGACCATCACAAAACAATTTGGTTTCTTTAACTTGGCTTTGGAGCCAGAGCAAGAGCTTAGTGCAGCTCTTTGGAGTAATTTTTACCTCCATTCCAGCCGACTAGATTAGTCTGCAGATAAAGCTAGGATTGAATAAGAGTCTCAGCTCCGAGGGAGCTGGAATGTAATTACAGTAGATGAAGGGTACTCTCCGGAGCTCCTCCAAGAGTGCTGAGATTAGACTGTAATCATTGTTTGTAAGCAGACAGGAATGAGGGGTAATCAGCCAGGCAGCCCTGACACGTTATTCCAGGAATTAATATTAGCTTCCTGAAGTAGCTCATCAATTCACAGTTATACAAAACTGCAGAAATCAACAGGTCCCGTCTTCCCACCGCGGGAGGTGCTGGACAGGCTGGAGGGGAAGCTCATGGGACACAAGCCTGAGGTTCTCTGGGTCACGCCAGCGTGTGCAGAGTGGCTGATGTGGCTGTGCAAGAGGGAATTGGTCTTTCTAAGAAGTGCTGTGGGTCTCTGAGCTCTGCGGGGAGATGGGCTGCTGCAGTCCCTGGTTGCCTACAAAGAGACTGGTTAATGCAACACCAGGAAAAAGCTCTGAAGCTTGTAGCCTGGAACTGCAGCCTTGGCTGGTGGGATGCTGCCCATGGAGAGCGAGCTGGGTTTGCAGTGCTGGGGAGGGGAAGGCGATTGCTTTTTTCTTTAGCCATCATCTTTAGCCTGCAGAGCTGTGGCGGGAGGGAGGGTCTGTGTGAAGGGAGGGAGTGAGGAAGTTTCCTTTTGGTTTTGAAGGAAATTTTTGCAACTGTGCTTGGTGCTGCTTGAATCCTGGCCCTAATTATAAAGCCTGCAGGTCTCAGTGAGCCCCGTGAGAACATCGTGTACAGACACAAAGCTAACACTAGGCAGCGAAAGTCTTGACGTTCCTCTGATGCGAAATGAGAAGAGAAGGAATAAAAGAGCTTGCAAATCCAGGCAGAAATCATTAGGAGAGTGAGTAAGGGTACTCACAAGCACTGGTCTCTGTAAAAAGCTGAAGGAAGAATTAAGGGTAATAGAGAAGCCCTTGTGCAAGTGATGGGATAATGAAGTGGTCAGTAGTGTGCCAGTGAAAGTCCACAGACCATGGGGGTCGTTTGGGTTTCAAAAAACACCTGTACTGCTTTCACCAGCTCTTGCTATTGCAAACCAAGTGGTAGGAACATGACGATATGAGAGCGTTAACCTGCCTTGCTTCCCTGCTTTCAGCAATTCTCGCTGCCGAGCCCTTTGCTTCCATCAGTTTGGGAATAAATCACCAACCAACCCACTGATTGTATCTCTCGCAGGGTTTTACCTACAGTAGTTCTGTGCTTGTGCTTGTTAATGGTGCTACTGCTCTGACAACTCACTAAATACGACACAGCTTTATGGGTGGCGTTGCTAATACTTCAGCAGTCAAAGGTCAGCTGCTATTATTAACCACATTAGTGCAGACTCTGGTATGAAAAAATAAGTAGAGGTAGATGCTTTATCCGGAAAGCTCACGGTCTAAAAGCAAAACCTAAAGGAGTATCGAAGGATGGAACAGCACGTGAGCAAATGGACTAGGTGGTGGTTGGCATGGCGTCATGATTTTACACTTGTGGCTGTTGGTTCATTTGGTTTGTTAATTGGCAGTGGAGGTAGGTCGAAGGGCACAGCAGGAACCTGGCAGCCAGCAAGAGGAAGAGGGACAGAACTGCCTCGTCACCTGCCTGTCTTGATTGACTGCCAGAGTTTTGTAGCTCTCTCTGCACAAGGGCATCTGGAAAGATTTGGAAGAAGGATGTGTTAATGTCTGCGTGGATTGCTCCCAAAAGGCTCTTCCAGGCTGGAAGGGTAGCATGGGGAAAAGCATGGGAGGGCTCGAGGGTGAAACTGTCTTCTGGGCTTCAAAGCAACAAACCTTCCTCAGCAGAGCAAGGTGTGTCTGTGGCTGCTGAGGAGTACCTGGTTAGGGAAGGGCCATGCAGTGGAGACCCTTGATGGTACAGAGAAATGAGTGAGTTTTTGGACACCTGAAAAGTGGGTGAAGAGAGAGAGGAACAGCTAGAAGAGGATTTTGAAGTTAGTGGGTAAAATGAGCTGTTCTGAGGATGTGCAGCCTCACACGACATGGACATAATTATTATAGTCAAGATCAGAGAGGAGGAGCTGTCTAAACTAATTTCTTTTTGCTGCATTTCTCATTTAGATACATTTTTTTTATCTAATGGATCTCTGCGCAGTCAGGCTTGGGAATGAGAATTGTCCTGTTTGCTGTGGTAGGAGCAAAGGCGTGGGGTTTGCTGATGAGCATCCACTTCTAGAAGCTCATTGTTTTTCTTGCTCCTACTGCTGCTTTGCTAAGGGAGTGGGAAATATATCTCATTTTAGAAATCTCACTCTGTGATTGCCATGTTTCCTAGAGAGGACAGTAGGGAGAATAAATTCATGGGATGAAGGGAGATTGTGTTTGTGGGTGACACTCCATCTCATCTGGCTACGCGTTCGTCCTGTGCTCATCACCATCCACATCACACAGAGATGTTCAGTACCTGGAGACTGGTGTCAGTGTCTCTTCTGATGGACCATTAATACTTCCCAAAGCCCTAGTAGCCTATCTAATAAAAGTAATAAGTATCTTGGTGCCTAGCTGCATGATTGGAAGACTTATAGCTACAAGCAGCAAAAAATGCAACTAGGGAAGTAGAGGGGTTGCTCGAAGAAGTTTTTATATCACAGGTCCCAATATTCCAGTTCATCTTTACCAAAGGAGTTGTCAAATTAGAAATTCTGGTGGAAACAGAGAGATGATGTTATCAGCACTGTTATAGTGAAGGCTGTGCCAGCACTTTTCATGAAAACCTTCTGTTTTCGAATGACTATAAATAGTTGGTTAAATGCACATAAATAGATCCTACCTGGGGGTAAATACTTGACTTTGGAGTGAGCAGACAGCTGCTTCTCACATTTAACCTACATAAAATCAGGGACAGCAGTATTGCCAAATATGTGTGTTGAAAATGGTAAATGCAATGTAAAAATAACAATATGCTTTGAGATAATTTTATTTGCCATCTGGTTTTGAGCTGTCGGTTACATTTGCATCATGTTTTCTTTGCAACTGTGAAGTTTCTTTATTTTGAAACAAAAACAAAGATTGTCATCTAGTACCTTGACTTCAGGATATAGAAATGTGAGAAAAGTTTTTAATCAAATCAAGTCTTGCAAAGCTTGTCAGAAAGGGAAGAATGCTGGCAATGCTGGGGCAGTTTGGAGAAGTTTATGAATCTATTTTAGCTTTATGTAAAAGCAGATTAACCAAACAGACTTAATGAATGCATAAGACATCTCCATGCATTCACAATGAACTTATGCAGGTAGGCAATTCAAAATTAGAAAGTGTTAAGTTAAAGCACATATTTTTCCTCTTTGGTTGTACCCTAGAGAATTAACTTTCTACACCCTTATAGACATTTGCTACACTCTTATAGCCACATCTAGCCTAAATAATCTGTGGGTTTGTGATTAAAGCTTGGGTTTTTGATATTTAATATTCAATATTCAACTCCCAGTCTTGTTCTTATGGAAAAAAGCAGAAAAAAACAGCAAAGCTGATATGTACAAGACTTCAGCCACATTGAATTCGCAGAAAGACCAAAGGTTGTTGGGGTTTTTTTTGTTGGGGTTTTTTTGTTATTGTTGTTTGGTGTTGGGGGTTTTTTTCCTTCAGCTTGTGGGCAGGCAGTTCGAGTGGAGGTAGGTTTGTGCAGTTTTTGGAGGGCTGAAACAGCTTGTAACAAGCTTTATGAACCATTTAAAGATGGGACAAAATGGTTTCCTTGCTGTATAAAAATGCATTAAATGCTGGTCATATTCCCAACTAGATGGCTGAAGCTGGATCTCACCACAAAAGGGAGAGAGATGTTTAGAGTCATACCAATGTGGAAATAGTTTCCCGAATGGGAAAGGAGTTGTTCTTGAATGACTGTGGAGCATCGCTGTGCAGACTGAAGGGAGGTGGAAAAAAATGGCATTTTTTGTTGGATTTGAGTTATCCTGCTCTTCTGGTTTGCATTTAAAATAAATTTGGTCAAGAAGTATTTCAGGGAGAGTTGGTGGCACTTGTTCTGGGCTGGCAAAGAGACAGCATCCATCTCCCCAGCCTTTCATGGTGTGGATCCCAGCTCCCTCAGCGATGGCAGGCAGGGATTTAGGAGGGACTTGCAGACCATGGAGGCTTAGTTCTATTGTGCAAGAAGGCTGCAGACCTTGGCTGTGACCAAGACACAGACTTGGCAGGCTGCAGATATGCTGTGACCTGGAACAAGTGTCTTTTCCCCCACACCCAACCCCTCTCCCCAGCTTTCCCAAGCAGACAGAGCCCAGATACCCATCGGTACCCGGAGCTCGTGCTCATGCACTGACTGCTCTGGGTTATTCATCTACAGGCTCTGCTGCCTCCTCCCACCCCAAGCTAATCACTTTGCAAAGCTTCCAAGGTACACCAACTTTGTGTGGCAGCTAACAAGCTTAGCTGATGAGTTCTGCCGTCATCCTTCTCCAGAGCTAATCAGCTTACCCTTGCTCCAGAGCTAATGGGCCCGTGGGTCACAGCAGCACCGTGAACTCCTTGCACACGAGTTTTACCACATCCATCTTTAATTGCATGGCTAGCAGACTAATGGAGTTTCCTCTTGCATATGCTTTGCTTATTTTTCCAATGGTTATCATTTGTTATTTTGCAGCCAATTCTTTTTTTTTTTTTCCTCAAATGCACAGTTCATTAAAGACTATTTTCATGCTATGGCTGAGATTTCAGATATCAGCTGCTTCCCAGTCTTCCCACCCAGATGGAGTGCTGGCCAAAATTTATTTACAAAGGGAAAATGACACTTGGGATAGCACATCTGATGAGCACTCTCTGCCTTTACCAGTGCATCCCTGAAATATGTCAGTGCCATCAGAGAGAAGGATTGAGTGATGTCAGCTCTGAAAAGTCCAGATTTCATAAAGTTGAGAGTGGAGGAAAGTCATAGGGCTGAGAACTGCTGCAGTAGAGGTTCTGCAGCCAAAGGGTGACACTGCCAGCTTGTAACCCCGGCACCTTCAAGTGCGACAGCTGAGAGCTGCACCTGCGCCTGCATCCCTCCACTAATTTGAAGTGGCTTTACAATCATTTTGCTAGGGAAAAAAAAAAAGTATTTTATCCTTTTCACTCCCTACGTGAAAGCAGTGTGGAGAAGAGTGACTGACAAAGAAATGCTGATGGTACGCATCAAAAATGCTGACTCTGCACTTGGCGAGCAACCCAACAATAAATAGAATTTTTTTTTCCTTTGTATTTTTCAGCTTTTAGGCTGGCAGGGGGTGGGAGCAGGTAACAACTCTGCCTGAAACTTTGTGTTAAGTTGCAGTTTGTCTCTGTCTCAGCCATGTCCCAGTCTTTAGGTGCAATATGACGGGAAGGGTTTTATGAAGTTAACTGATGAATTCATTTATACATTTCCCCACTGTGCTCCATCCCCACCTACAGCAGCACTTGGTCCATGGCAGCGGGGAAAGCAGGGACAGGACAACCATCCTGTTCCTGACCTGCTCTTAAAGCAGAGCAGGGGCAGAGGGGCAAGACCTTGCCCAGAGAAAGTAACTCAGCAGCATTTCACCATCTGAGCTACCAGATGGAAGTACTGCCACAGAAGTTATTCTGCACTTAGGAAAACATAATGAAATGCTTATCAGTTACTGCATTGTTAATAATGTGATTAAAAGGACGTTTATTCTGACCATATCCCGTTCTTGAAAGCAAAATGGAAATGGCAGAAATACCATTTAGAAAATGGAATGTTGTTGTCTCTTCTAATTTACATTAAATTCTGTGCTTCTGCAGCAGTGGTTGCACAGGTTAATTAACACATAGGTTGCATGAACATTGAAGTCCTTAAATTTTATTTTTCAGTTGAGTTCTCTCATGTTCTTCTTTTTCAGAGCAAATAGCAGACCTCTTTCTTCCTTTATTATAATCTTGGTATTTCATAGACCTCTTTTATGAGCCTCTTGTTTTTGTCCCTTCATATGCTTTTTCTCAGAATTTCTGGGGTTTTTATGAAAGCCTCTTTCTTTGCTCTTTCTAATACTTTTCAGTGCTCTCCTGGGCATATCTTAGAGTGCACAGCATTTCAGATAAGTATAAGCCCCCAATTAAAAAAAAAAAAAAAAGTTGCATTATGGTATTTTCCAGACTGTTCCTGATTTTTTGTTCACTATTGTCCCGGATGGTTTTGTTAACTCTCGGAAAGAGTGCTGCCACATCACAGAGGCGCGGTTATCCTCTGCCCTGTGTCACGATGAATTGTTTCCCTTACCATATTATACTGCCACAGAGAATTTACACATGTATTTAATAATTTCCCTTGCTCGTTTTGCTGGCACAGGGGCATGGCTTGCCAGTCCAAATTGATAAGCTCCTTTTCAAGCCTTTATTTAAAAAAGAGGCTTGCCAAAAAGCAGTGGTTTACCTTGCCCAGGAATCTTTGGATTTGAAGACAAATTTCACATGTGTAGGAAGGAGTCCTTTGTGATATCTGGCAAAATTAGTTGGAAAAAAGCACTTTGGGACACTTTTACTCAATTCAGATGGAGTTGCCATGAAGCTTCAGAAAAGATGTTTGAGGAGGGGAGAGACAAGGTCATGTTGACTTTAGGACACTGACCCAGACCATGGGAATCCATGGTTTGATTCTTTTCTTCTGCTCTTAAAGATCTGACCTTGCTACTTCCTCCCCATAGGGATGTGCCAGAACTGGCAGCCAGCCAGTGTCCCAACTGGGGGTTAGCCAGACCAATGACCAAAATACTCAGAGAGGGGTCCTGACCACCCTCTTGGAGGAGAGGTGTAGGTCTTACTTTTCTTTGGCCCTGTGCATAAGAGCTGTTACCCTTTGTACACAATACCTGAGTGAGACCAGCAGAAGTTCAGCAGCTCTTCAGAACAGTTCAGTTCAAAAGCAGGTTGGCCTGGCCACTCAAAGTGGGATGCTGCAACACAGCGTCCATGGTAGAGTCTGTGTATTCTGCACAGAGATACCGAGCAGATCAGTTGGCCCTCAGCCACGCCAACAGATTGCTCCTATTTTGCAGACTGAAGTCATGTCTGAAATAAATACGTGCACTCACTGCTGTGCATCCTGCACAGAGCAGCGAAGGAGCTGACCAGAGACAAACATTTTTGGCTGGAAATTTCTGATGCTGCCTCATAGAGATGAATTTAAAGCTCTCCTTCCATTAGAATATCATTAGTGACTGCAGCCTTTCATGTGCCTGTAGCTTGTGTGTGACTCTACAACCATCATCTAGTGAGTGTGTTATAATAAATCCAGTCCTTTAGTTGGGATCCTTCTGCCCATTTACTCTTGTTGAGTGTCTGGCCATTGCTTAATGTTGGTATCAAATGTTCGTAGGTGATGAGAAAGAGAGCTAAGATGCACAGTGTCTATCCTGAGTGTGTGTTTCCCTCACTGCTTCAGCTCTGAGCTGTTTGCTTGGGCTTTGACACCTCCTCTATCAAAGGTTCTGTTTTGAAGACCTGGTAGTCACTGATTGCTGGCGGGGAGCACGCTCGGAGATGTTTGCCGGGCTCGGCATGGAGGGTCCCTGCTGCTTGTGTTCCTTTATCTATAAAGCCAGCAGTGAAAGGCTGGGGCTGGGGGTGGCTTGTGGAGCGTGCGAGTGTAATTAAGAAGATCAACTATGGCAGTTTTCTGACTCCCCTCTGCTCGTGTTAGGAACAATAGCGCTAAATGATGATTGTAATTCATTACAAATGCACCCTAATTAAATTACCCATCAGTGGCTGTGAGATTAATGATACCAACCCGGGTTAGAACATTATTAAAGTTGGGCTTGTCACATTTTTCAGTTGTTATATGGAAGTTCATGAAGGGGAAGGGATGGGGCAGAGTGTGAGGTGTGATGAGACGATGCTCTGGAAGACAGCTGGGGCAGCCAGAGGCTGTTGCTAGCAGTGCTACTTCAGACTTCACTGGTGAAAAAGCCTCTCGAGGTTTTTCTCAGGTCTGTTGGTGGGTGTGCATGGCTGTACCCTCATCAGGGAAGGTTGTTAATCCCTTAGTAAGATGGGCAGGAGGGTCATGCAGGGAGTCTGGCACTGCAGGGGACTGAGCCTGGATCTCCCAAACTCATGCTTAACTCTCCTAGTTTAGCTGGCTGAGTTGTCTTGCCTTTCTTCTCCTTTATATTTCTGTTTGCAGAATAGCATCTGATCTTTCTTAAAAATACCTATTAAAATAGTAGGGAAAGACCATGGATGACACAAGAGACAGTATCAAATACAGCAGAGTATCAGCCTCTCTCCCCTTCCTTTGAGAAGTTTTGCACTGCAAATTATTTTCAGCAGCAAATATTTACAAAAAGAAAACAGCTCACCAACGTATCCTTGCCTCCAGTGAGAGAAAAGTGCAAAATTCAGGACATTTTGTAATGAGAGACAAAAACAAGGCACCAGCTTACCCTGATCGTGCAGCATTGGGAATTTTGCAGCTTCTGCACTGCTGGAGAAGGAGCTTCTGGAGATGTTCCCAGGGTCCAGGTGAGGGTGAGGACCGACGGGTGGGATGTGTTTAAGCAGATGAGAAGGTAAAAAAAGATGCCTTGGCATAAGGACTGGCTCTCTGAACACCCTAGGACAGATTGGCTGTGCTTGGCATCAGCTCTTCTGTCGTTATCTGGCAAATAAGCAAGGAGGAACTTTTTCAAAGCAATTTAATTTTCCAATATTGTACATCCTGTCCTTAAATGCCTTTGCTGATTGGATTGCCAAGGCCAGTCCAGAAATGGACAATGTTTACCAGTCGGGGGTGGGCTCTTAATAGATCTTCTCAAACTCTTTGAGAAGCAGATCTTGAACGCTCCAAGTAGGAATAAATTGAGCAGTGTGGTCGATGTGCCCTTTATATCAGTGGCATGGACCTCATTAAAACATTGCACACGAAAGCTTAGGGTGGGAACAGCAGAAACCAGTGGAGTTCCTGGAAATGAGAATAAACTGGGACTCAAATGAGATAGTTGCATGTGTCAGAAAGGTGGCATCTTTGTCTTCACACTGTGCCCTGGTGAATTGCTCCCTTTGCCAGAAGCCTGGTCACACTGGAGTTGTGGAACACAGGAGGGTGCAGGAGAGGTGCTGGTACAGCAGGTGCTGTGAGATGAGACAGCCCATCCTCTCCCATTCCTGGGAGGCTCCAGAAGCGTTGTGGCAGGCAGATGGCAGTTATTAGCTGTGCAAACTTAATTAGTTCACATCAAAGTTACTGGAAGGCATTTCTCTGAGGAATGGATGGTTACCAAGAGGTTCAAATCCTGCTTGGAGAATGGGAGATATTAATATTGAATGTAGTCATCTCTGGGTTTGGATGACCTTGCTTCTGTTGATAAAATGGTGCATTTTCCAGGTTTTTGTATCTTCTCTTCAGCAATGCTGCTGTTCATAATATTGAAATGATTTCCCTTGAGGAGGGTAGGAACTCATAACCTCAAAGAGTTTTCCTCCATGGAACTGTCTGCCAAAGCTGTCTCTCACTACGCTGGAGTTGTAGGACGCGTGTTTTAGAGGCAGAGATAAATAGGCCAGCAGGAAAGAGTTGTACCACGGGCATCAGTGGATCCAAGAGAGAGCAGAATACGGATTGCCATTCTCCAGATTTCCAGATTCTGCACAAATTAGTGCAGGGATCTTCTCCAGGTCGGCAGCCTGATGCTGGCTGTCAGATCAGTGGATGCCTCTCGCACAGACCCGGCGCGCTCTGTCGACTCCGGGAGGGGAGAGGCATCGCCCGCAGCGCTCGGCGGCCTGGTTGTGTCTCATCTTTCTCTCAGAGTTCAGAGCTGCTTCCCACAGCCCATGAGTGTGTAAATACCTGCATGAAGGAGAGCAACCAGCCGGCTCAGCCCTCAGAGGGGCCTCACCCACGAGTTTCGGATAATACAGGCAGATTTTAGGGGCTCAAATCAGAGTTCTGTCTATGTGGCCTTGAAGCTGCACATTGCTTTGCAATCCCCCCTTCCCCTTCCCCTTCCCCTTCCCCTTCCCCTTCCCCTTCCCCTTCCCCTTCCCCTTCCCCTTCCCCTTCAGTGTTTTTATTTAGGACACAACCCTTTTTGTCTTTTTGTTTCTGCCTTTCCCAACCAGCCCCTCCAGACAGGGTGGTTAGGATTCAGGGGAACAGCTGATTCACGTGGGCAGGTGCTGAGGTTTTCCTGTATCACTGAGCCTGTGAAAGGGGAATTTTCCTTTGGGCATTGCAGAGAAATAGCTTTTCTGGTGACACAGTCACCAGGGGGGTTGTCAGGGGGAAGCAGATGTCCCTTAACTGAGGAGATGGGGTGAAACTGGAGAGTTTCAATGGTGCTACAGATCAGTGGCTTGAATCTAGCCTGTGCAGATAAAGAGGAGAAGTTGTTACATCCTGCCCACTTGGTCAGTGACCCACATGAAATGAGTTTGGGTTTAGTCCAGTTCTCTGCAGATAAGCTGTTTGCAGAAAGCAATCAACATATCTGGCACGGACAGGCACCTCACCAGCCATCTCAGCACAGGGCAAGGATGCAGAGGTGTTATGGAGACTAAGCTGCAGTTACCCAAAGTCTGCGTCAGGGCTTTTGCTGTAATCTGCTACCTGGATGCATCTTGCACCTTCTCCATGGAGGATCTCCACCTTCTCAGCTTCCAGGCTTGTGGCTGGTGCTTTGATGCACACACAAATTGGAGGGGACAAATGTTCTTGTGCTAAACTTGCCATTGGGGCAAAATGAAGAGCATGTTAACGGGGATTGTGTTTTCTTGGGGTCATGTTCCCATAGCTCCCCAGAGCTCCCTCCTTACTCATTGTGGCACCCCACCAGAACGGCTCTGGGACCAGCATGTCTTAGCTGCCTTTCTCAAGAAGCCAGCTCCATCACCTGGAACTCTCATTGACTTCTGCTTAGTCAAGGCTCCACACCCTCGCAATGAGATTGCTGCTTCTTTCAAACACTGCAGCCATGAGCAGAAGATGTCCAGTGACCATCAAGAACTGAGCAGCACCTTGTGAGAATTTAATCTTTCAAAGTCTCTCTGATGTGGAGAGGTTTCTTTTAGCATAAATGAATATCTCTCCTGATTCAAATGATGCATATTGCAGGCTGATTAGTGATCTGAGGTAGCAGCAACACATGGCATTGCCTTGCTGCTTCCAGAGACTGATCTTTCCAGGAAAAGGTTGAAGTGGTTTCCTTCAGAGCAGTGTTGGAGGAACCAAGGAGTGAGTGAGCTTCTAGACAGTGCTCCCTCCCCACCATACATGACTGTGGTCCTGACAGCTCATGGGTAAAGTTTCTTGGTTACATAGCCTGTGCTCAGAGTGGTCAGCAGATGGGCCCTGAGTTCAGCCTGATTAGTCCTGTTCAGTCAGCAAGGCTAAGGCAAAGTTGCTTCATGTCTCATCCCATATGGTGGCTCCTGCTGTCACTCTTCTTACGGGAAAAGCTCTGAGCAGCCTTCTGGTTTCCAGTCCAGCCCATGTTTTCTACTCACCAAGTAAAAGAGAGCGCTGAAAACACCAGTGTTTCTGTCAAGTGCATGGTTGCACCCAAGCAGAGGCATTTGACAGCTGGTACTACTGATAGGTGGGAGCTGGCACTGCTTCATGTTCCATGGCTGCTCCCTTGTCACTTGGCAGGGACAGGCACCTGATGGGAGTCAACTGCTCCAACACCTGCAGATGTCCAGGGGCCAGGCTCTGCCTCAGGTCTATGAGCAGAAAGGTGAAATAGACTAATGCAAATTAATTCTGAACAGATGCTTGAGGGGTCATTTGGTGGTTGCCCAAGGAATGGAGGGACTAAACTGAGGCAATTTGGGTAACTCCAACTTGTTCTTCATGTTTTCTGTTGGAAACTGTCACTCGGGATTAATCCTCCCTTCGTGATTTAGTTTTTTACGTTTTTCTCAACCACAGCAACAGGCTGAAGAACTTTCTTGGTAAAATTATACAATGTAGGTCACCAGTGACACAACCAGCTCTTGGGGAAGGTCTAAAGAGTGCCTGGAGTTGGTGCATCCCTCTCTATGGGGGTATGGGGAGAGGCGATGCAAAATTGGAGAGCTCTAGATTCAGACGTCTTGTAACGACTGGCTGTGACCACGTGGGTAACGCACACAGTGCTTCTGGATGTCATCCCTGTGACACCTTTTATGCCAAGAAACTCTCTGATATGGGCAGCCCTGGTGGTGTGTGCCAGCCTTACAGTCTTCACCATCACTTGGTTGTTCTCTCCAGCTCCCCACACTGGCTATCTCCTTGTGTCCTCTTACTGTGCTCTGGCACATTGAAATGGAGAAGGTTTTCTCATGCTGCTCAAACGCTCCAATTAATCAGCTGGGGCAGTTTATGCCTCTTATTAGTTTGGAAATGCAGAAAAATGCCGAGGGGTTGGCACAGTCTGTTGAGGTGGAGCATGTCTGGGTTTGCTGAAGAGGAACTGGCTCAACCGTAGCTGGTTTTGTTTGTCTTCACAGTTGTTACCACATGTTCTTTGTGACCACATAAATGAGATCTGAGTAGATCCAATTTCTGTTTTTTCCCTCCTCTATGATTCTGGGCTTATTAGCCCTGACAGTTATTTGTTTGTCCTTAGTTGTAAGCTGAAGCAGCTTTATGGAGAATGTGGGAAGCATGTCTTTTCTAATTAGACCACAGTCTGTTGTCTGTCTGCCTTATGGGCAGGACACAGCATGCTGTTTTACAGAATTTATAATAGAAGGAAGCCCTGGATGCAGGAGGTCACACTGGACTTGTTTCTGAGAGGTTTTACAGAAACAACTCAAATCATCAGTGTTCCTGAGACTAAGCAGCAAACAAAACCTCTGGACTTCATTCTCCTTTTATTTCCCACGGTAAACTGTTTAAATTATACCGGGACATGATGAGGTACGATGGGAACAGAGAGCAACCCATGATGCCCAGACCTACTGCAAGCTTGTTTTGCAGGAACTTCTTCCAGCTTATTTCCTGTGTCTCCTAGCAAGAGCCAGCACACACATAGCATCCCAACTCTGGCAGGAGTTGTTCTCAGAAGTATTGCAGCAACTAATGAGGAAGGAACATGGGCTTTATGGAAGCTCACACCTTTTCTTATCCCAGCATGATCCCCTGTAGAATATGTGTTATGTCACAATTAGGAGATTCGTAGCTTTATGTAGCCTCGTAGCTTGTATAAAAGTGAGAGCTGCTGTGTCTTGCTCTTTGAATTCAGTGGAATAATCTTCTTGCATCTTCCTTGACAGCAGCCGACAGGAAAGGTAACTTGTGCAGAGCAGCACCCAGTTCTTTGCTGGCAGTGAAGGAGTGAAGTTTGTTCTCATTCCACCAAGGAAACTGGGATGGAGAGACAGTTGTCAGAAGCATATCACCAGTTTTCCTTCTCCAACTTTGACTGAGGACAGAGTGCTCTGCAGAGCACTCATCTGTGCCTTTTTCACTTGCCCCTGATTTTAGCAAAGGGGACTGTAACAAGTCAGGTTCATTACCAAACCTTGCAATTCAAGAAAACTCTTTAAATAGCAACTTCTCTCATTCTTCAGTCGCTGGCTCAATGCCCAGGGAAAATAGTGGGTTGAGAATATGAAGCAACAACTTTTCTTTTTCCTGTAATAGTGCTTTCAAACTATATGTCTGTTTAGAAACATTAATCATTGTAACTACGGGGTAAAAACCTCCTGCCTGTCTTTAATCTTACCTGTGCAATGAGATGGCAACAGTGAGCTGTTGTTTGCTGTGGATGATTAAGAAGGGCTAGCTTTCAAATAGTTGACTATATCTTTTTCTCAATTTACTTTTCTATCACTTTAAATTAGAGATGGTCTTGGCTGTTCTGTTGCAAACTCTCCTTGTCCTGTGATCTTTTTCTGCTGTCGCAAACTGTTCAGGGCTAGGTTAAGTTAGCCCTGCTTTGGAAAACCTGAAGTAAAGGTTTGTCAGAAGGTTTTGCATTACAAAGCACCCTTGTCTAAGGCAGCCATGGGCATAGCATGCCGTCAAGAGTTGTGGCATTGCCTAAGGGTCTGCCCTGCAGAAGAGACATAGAACTGCTTGTAGGTCTTGATTTCTTGTGACATTTTTATGAGAGTAAGTGTAATTCTCGACAAATATTAATGTGGTTACATTGTACCTATTGAAAGCTTCTCACCTCTACAAGTTTAACAAAATGTGGTTTGGTATTTATATCTCCTTTCCAGCCTGTGCTAGCATTGGTAGGTGGTATTAAACAGGGGCTGCACGATTAATAGCGTAAATGATACTTCAAAGTGTTTTCCAGACAATAACTAACTAATCCAGTTTGGTGCTTATGAGGGGAGAGCGATCCCATGGTATTATTTGTAGCATTTTAAGTTTGTAAATCCCTACAGAATCTCTGAGAGGCAAAAGAAATCCCATACACATGATAATTATGTTATAAAATGGTACAAGATGCCAGCCAACCTTCCTGCATGCCTTGGATGCCTATTGCATGTGTTGCTACCACAGCTGCCTCCTGTGTGCCAGATGTTCCTGTTAAAAGGTGACAAGAGAAGAGTGGACATGCAGAGATAGAGGCTTCTCCTGTTGTGCAAAGAGCATATGAGGCAGCTCGTGGGCCATTTCTAACGCGGGGCTCCTTGACCAGACGGTGGAAGGCCACTGAGTGCAGCTGATTACCTGGGGCACTGAAGAGCACCTGGTCTTGACTTCAGAAAGAGGGTTACATGGATGGTTGGGCTAACACAAACGGTTTTGACTGGTGCAATAACTTGCTCCTGGATGAGCATCCTAGATACACAGGAGATTAAATCCTTGGCTGTGGGTTGTACTTGCTCTGTTTTTTAGTGCAGTTGGGGATGTGCTGCCTTTCATCTGCCCAAAGTCCTAGCATAGAGACAATACATCTGAGCAGTGTTGTCTGAGGTGTTGTCTTCATTAAACTTTGACTGCCCTTTGAATGCCTTTTGACTTTGAATGTCCATTTTTCCAGTAACTCTTTCCATATCCCTTCTCTCAGAAACCTGAACTATCTACTAGGGAAAGTTTCTGAGGAGCTGGAGTAGATCTCAGCCCTTCCTATTTCATTTCTTGAGGCCATGGCCCATTTCACAGAACAGCTGTCTGGGACAGCCCATTTTCTGCGACCTCCCTTCTGCTGTGTGCCATTTATATTTCAGGGTCCCCGCCCCCAGACGTGACATGTCTCCTTTTCCTCCTTGTCACTTCAGCTCATGGCTGCTCAGTATCTCACCATCTTCTGACAGCCCCAGAGTGGCTTCCTTTGGCTTTTCTTTCCTGCTTTCTTGTTAGCAAAGGAATTAAACACAGCAGGTTGTTGTCCTTTGTTGCTGACTCTGTTTAAACAATCTGCAGGTGCTGTGAAAGAGCACCACAAGCACTGCTGTCCCTTTCTCCATCTCCTCCTCTGAGTGTTTTGTAATGTCAATAAGCTTTGGATGAAACCACAATGGTAAGTGACAGCCACCAAGCCAATGCAGAAAGTCACAGGTTGGAAAGGAAACCCACTGGATAAAAAGAAAGTGTTTGAGAGAAGCAGAGGGGAGGGCAGAGTGAGCACGTAGAGGAGGAAAAGAACAGAAAGCCGGTGGCAGGAGCTGGGCAAAATAGCCAGGGTGGATAAACAGGCAGACGGCGTGTTTCACCAGCACGTCTGATTTGTTCCTTCTTTCCAAACGGTTTAGCTGGGGCCCTCAATTTGAAAATAAACTTTCCTTTTGTTTTTAAACAGTTCAGTGCCCAGGAGAGCATCAAATAGCTTCGGTTTCAAATCAAAATGAGATTGCGGTGGTTGTGTTGTCATCGTACCCGTTCCGCTGCTGTGGTCTTTGGGAGGAGGAGGAGGCGTCTTTGGGGAGCGGGTCCAGCTAGGCTCGTTGCTATGGCAAAGTCTCTGCTGATGCCTGCTCTCTGCCTGTAATTGCTATTCAGCAGCTGTTTCCAGTGGTCGTCTGGAGGAACTTGCACAAGTTATGGATGTGAAAATCCCTCCCTGTCTGTTGGCCTTCGCTGGAACCGAGCTTTGACAGGAGAGATGCATTAGCTTCTAAACTCACCAGTAATTAGGTTGGTTTGAGTGGACTTTGCTGAAAGTTAAGGCTTTGGGGCTGGGAAAGGAGGGTGGAGGGGGAAGTGGCAACTTTAAAAAATCAGTATTGCAAATGCAATGCAAAAGAGTGTAATTAGCATGTTTTGCAGGGCCTATTAATTCCTCTGAAATGCTGTTTATTAGGCAGAAGAACTTGGGAGCCCATCAGTGGATTAAACAGGTTCTGTAATGAAATGTAAATGGTGTAATTGGGCTTGTTCTGAAAGTATTTATTCTTCACCTGTGACCTGCTTGATTGCGGTTTGACAACACGAAGGAGTGTGCATCTCTTGGTTAATGACAGCTAATTCCCTGGAGCTAATGGAGTGGGACGCCCAGGCGCATGGCGCTGGGAACGGCAGGTCGTGCCTGGAGCTCTGCAGTGATTGGCACCAATCCGAGCACAATGTAACTTTAATTACAGTAATTCCAAATCTAAAGCAAGCATTTAGCTGCTGGAGAGAGGCTCTTAATTTTGCAAATAGATGCCATATAATGGGCTGACCTTTTATTAGACAAATATTGGGATGGGTGGGAACGCCTGTCCTCCAAGATACAGGTAACGTTATTGGTTCCCATTAGCTCAGTGAAAATCACAGAGGGACGTTCTCCCTGCCAGGTTAACCATATGGATTTCTTTCAATGAGCAGCGTAGTGGAGCCAGGAGGGAAATGTGGTGCTGTATGTTATTTAAATGCAGTCTTGTCATCAAGGCTTGAAATTCTTCTGCTGCTCCTCTGTCTTATGTGTGTGCTTATGTCAGTATAGACCACTGGGATTTTTTTCTGTTGTTGTTTTCCCTTTCTACAAACCCTCTTTAGCCCAACTGTGCAGTGCTAAATATCTCCAGGCACACGGGAAAGGTCACGCTGCTCTGTTGGAGCAAGAGAGCTAAATACTCAGTTTTGTCTGGCATTATGGTGTCCTGCATTAAGTGCTACCACCAGCACTTGTTCTGCTCTCTCCTCCATAGGCTTGAGATGGATGTGCACAGGCACAGCCTCCCTTCACTCTTACTGGAAAGGACCTTCCAGTGCAGAGACGGGCTGTCCTGTGGGAGCAGAGCAGGGTGTGCAGTGAAGGAGGACTGCAGAGCACCCACCAGCAGGCACTAGCAATCCTCCAGCTCTTCCCAAATCCACTAAGCCCTGCAGCCTCCAACCTTGCTTTCCCTTAGCTCAGTCTCTCTTTTAAGCAGGAGTCTTGTTAGAGTTGAAATGAAGCCAGATAGGGAAGCTTTTATCCAGGAAACATCCAGGTCTGTGTGTATGGATTGGGAATAGCTCCCCAGGGGAGTGCTGTGGGCTGTCAACTTTAATGTTTGGAACAGAAGAAACACAATTTCTGCAAGCAATGCCTTTCTTTTCTGTTTCATTATTCTTCCTCCTCTGCCTCTTTCTGTCTATGAGCTGAGAGGCAGAGAGATAGGAGTGACAGCGTGGTCACAGGTCTCTTTACTTCACTGACCTTGAACTTGTCCCCCAAGTCAGGACGTGCTGCTTGGGGTGACCATGGAGAGGGCAGGGTGGGAGGCAGCTGTACACAGGGTAGAGGACAGCATGATCAGTAGATATTTGGCCACCTGAACAAATGAATGAATGGGAATCATTGGGTGGAGAATACATAAAGGATGTTAGGGAGAACTAGAAACGATGGGGTTTTGATGCTGCTGTGGAGCTGTGGCCAATGTGAGGTAGTTGTCTGAAACCAGTCCAGCAGAGAGATGAGAACAGTGGCAAACAGGAGGGAGCATCTCGCGAGGCCAGGCACGTTCCTCTTTCCCAGCAGATGCCTTTCCATACACATTGCCTAATTCCAGCAGAAATAACACCTTCTCTGGATGAGCTCACGCTCCTGTTCATGTAGAGCAGCCTCTTTTTGCGCTGGATTTTTGCTTTCTGGAGAGTCAGTCCACTGGCACGTTCCCAGAGCAGAGGCAGAGCAGCCTCCAGCTGCAGCGTGGCTGCGCTGAGCAGATTCTCCTGGTGTCAAATGCATCCTACTCCCCAGCTTCTCATCTGGAAGATGCAGCTCTCATGGGAATCTTGCTGGGAAGGGGTTATGTTAACATTGCAAAGACATTTCCTTGGCAAAAAAAGCAATAACAATTCTGGTCATTGTTAGAAAAATAAAAGTCTTCAGGTTTACCTTCCTCTTTTTCCTACCCTTTGCTAACAAACCCATCCACATCCCAGGCTGGGTGGCCTCTCTCAGCCCTTTCTGCTCTCAGCCAGCAGTCACCAAAACCTTCAGTAAGCCAAGTATTTTCTGAAATAGTTTGTAACAGACAGCCCTAGGCCACAGGCAAAACCAGGGCAGATTGCATGTGGTCTGTAATGGTGACAATAAACCCAAAATAGAAATATTGTCTATCATCTCCACTATAGGAGCCCAATTTTGGGAGTTATTTAATCTTTTCGGCTTCCAGATGCATGCTCCTGGCTGCTGGTAAAGCCCAATCTGGCTTTCTAAATTCAGATATTTTTCTTTTTAGCACATACAGAGATTGTATTTACCTGAACTATCCGTGCAAATGTGGGAAGTGTTCAGATGACTGGTACAGATGATAGAGTTGCCTAAGAGACAATCATAAATGTTTATTTTCTCAGTGATGGCATAATCTTCCTGAGCACTATTTTTGTGAAGGCCAGAAGTGTGGATTGCTCTCTGGGGAAGGCTGTGCCAGGTCAATAGTTCTCTAACTAGTTTTCACCCTTCTTTTATCTTTGGGACATAGCACAGCTGTGGGAGATAGCACAGCTCTGCAGCAGTTGGATGAGAACTGCCAAATTTTAATATCAATATGAAGTGTGGCAAGCAGAAGGAAGGTAGGATGGGCAGGTTCTATCTTTGGGGAACCAGAAGAGAATTGGACATTGTTAGCATGGCCAAGTGCTTCAAGGAGAGCTTGGAAGAGCCTTCAAGTGCCTTATCCTTCTCATCTCTCCACCTCTTTGTTCTCTTTGAAGTCTGTACAGCCCCTTCCCCCTTTTTTTTTTTTCCCCTCTGTCTCTTGTTTTACATTCAAGTAAAGGAACCATCTCAATGCACGTGTCACATGCTTATAAAAAGCAGTATAAAATAGCTTTATGAGCATGAGTAGTGAGGAGCAGCTGAGTGCTTTATCTCTGCAAGCTCATCCTACTTGTCCATTCAGGCCCATTCATCTCCTTTTAGGACTTTTTTCTATTATCAGCCTGGAGACTTTTCAAGGGTGGGACTCTGCCTCTGTCACATCCCCGTGAATACCTGTTGCATTTTGGGCACTGAATAAATAATAATAAATAATGATTGCACCAGAAAGATGTCAGCCAGATTAAATGCTGCTGCTATAAACAGAAAAGGCTTTTGGCTGGGGAAAGGCAGCAGGTTGCTGGGGCGGTCTGTGCTCAGGGTGAGTGGCAGCTCCCGGTCATTAATACAGGACTTTGATCTCTGAAGTAGGAGATTATTCCCCTGTGGCTCTTTGGTGTGAGGAACCAGTGAGAGATTGACAGTGGTAAAACACAGCCATCTGAGAGGCTCCTCCAGCATTTTACTGAGATTAGATCTCCGAGAGGGGCCGTTAGAAGGGAAGAAGTGATGGAACAGCGGGTTATGTGACTGCTGTGACTCATTAATATAACAAAATTTATGTCCAGGGTACTCTCACAACTGGTCCGAACCAACTCTTAGGAGCTGTTTCTTTCTTCTCCCGGTGTTACTATTGCCTAAAGGCCTCTGTGGGAGATGCACTGACTCTTTTAACAGCCTCTTGCATTTACTGTGACTCGGACTCTGTTCTCAGAGGCTTGGCAGTGCCACCGGCGTGGACTTCACATTCGTTCTGCACCTGGAACGATCTCTGTCTCTGGAGCCTCCTTTGTGAGCAGCAGCTTCGTGGCACAGGAGCAGGTTACAAAACGTGGTTGCACATAGTTGTGTGTCTGACAGTCTCTAGTCTTGCCGGGGCTGGGCCTTGGATTTTTTCCCAGGTTGTCTTTGTGAAGTTATCAGAGCATCAAGACACAACCGCTGGGAGGTGATGATGGAGAAGCTCGTTTTATTGAATTTCAACCTCTGTATTAATATATCATAACCCAAACTGATGGGAAAAATTGTCTTTCACTAGTGTTGGCACTACCAGAAGACAAGTCAATAGAGACCAGACATTTTCACCCCAAGGTCCCCAGGCCAGGTCTGGGTCCTGGCCAGAAGTGACAGAAAATCGTTGACATTGAGCAGCGTTTTTTCTCTCCAGGAAGGGTTTTTGCCCTTTATCTAGTTCCTGTTAAACAGCAGATACATGAACAAAACAGAAACCATCCCAGCCTTGTGTCCTGCTGTCAGTGGCCCAGGACCCACCATGGGACACCAAGGTATGTCACTCCTCATGGCTCAGCTGAGCCCAGCTCTCCTACTGCCTCACCACGCTGCTTCTGAGGATAGCTAGTTTCATTTTTGCTGCTTGCCATTAGTTCCTCCCCATCAGCACTAAATTCCCTTCTAATTGAGCCACTCAAGTAGACCAGGAGGAAGCAGGGTCTGTGCTGAGCATTAGAGCTGTTGCTGCTAGTGGGGAGAGGAAGGTCTGGGGGTAGTTACTGGGGAGAAAGCCATAGAGAGCAGCTTTGGATCCTCCTCGTAGATGGGCCAAGTAGTGTTTGAAATCCACCATTCCTGGACTGCTGCTGAGAGCGGTTTGTGAAATGTTAGGTTATTGTTTGGGCAAGAATAAACCGAAAGTAGAGAAAAAAAACTAATTGCAGGCTTTTTTGTTTTCTGAATTCATCCTCTGGCAGGTTTTTTTTCCCCCTTGCTTTTTTTTACACTAAGGTGACCCCAGCTCTTTCTCCCAGGTTTGCTTTGTTCCCAGAAAACAGATTGGGATGACAAGGAAACAGTGTGAGCCCTTCCCAGCCCCCTTAGCATGATTGCTGTCTCCCAGCTGTTTTCTCCTTCAGTGCTTGTAAGGTGGATCCTCCTTCTCTCCCCCTAGAACTCATTCATCAGAGGTGTCATGCCAGTAATGACCTAGCACCTCTTGATTTTTAGTCACAGTTTTGCATTGCCAGTTAGTGGATTTCTCTCACTACCTTCCCCACCCCAGATATCTACTGTGTTGCTCACGGTTCCCCCCACCAGATCTCTACCATGGCATCGTGCTTGCTCGCAACTGGGATGCCACTGTTCAGCACCAGCACAGGCATAATGAAAACACCATTACCACTCAATTGAAAGCAAATGAAAATGCATCTGCAGCAGCACTCCAGTTCACACAGAGGAGATGATTAAAGATGAATGAAGTCAACCAGTGGTTAGCACAAGTCAAAATGAGATACTTCTTGAGAAGAAGCATTTCTCTGACTATGAAGCAGTGCAGGTATGGGAGGAATCAGTCTGGAGGCGACAGCACAGCTGTTCCCACCTTCTTTCCCCAGCAAGTGACTCACAGAAAGATGATAAGTGTTTGGAGATCCCACCAGTAGCAAAGCAGTTTTGCCCTGGAGTTGTGCTGCTTCATGTTTGTGCTTACAGGGATGCTTGGAGGCCAGATTTGTTCACATCTAAAGCAGCAAGAAGCATGGTAGAGCTGAGCAGTTGGACAGGAGTGCTACAAAGAGCTGGAAAGGAGGACACACTGGGTCTGGGTTTGGAGTGTTTCACGTAGGAGGTCCGTTCATGTAACCTCACAGCACTGAGAACTGGAAACGCTTCATTGGCAGAGCAGAAAACCAGCTCTTGTTCAGAGCAGGATTTGAGAAGGAGTATCTTATGGCAGGCAGAGGAGAGCACCAGCCCTCTAAATCGTCCCAGAGAGAAGATGTGAAGAAAAAAGAGGAAGGGAGGGGAAAAATCACTCTTTAAGGCGATTTGGCAAAGAAGAAAGTGAAGAAGAAGGCACGTGTGTGTGAGAGAAGTGGGAGAAGAGAGGAGAAGTGATCCAAGAGCTCCCATCAGCATTAGAGGAAGAGATGGCTGTGAGGGTAATTTACCACACAGGCAGGAGAGAGCAAAGCAGCATTGGGAGGAGAGGACAGCTGTCAAAGGGCCTTCAGAAAAGAAGACAGGCACCAACTTAGGAGCCTCTTGACAAAAAGTAGTGTGTCTCTTTCTGGGTCTTCCAGCAGAATCTCCTGTTGTATCAGTCTTTGCCTCCCTCTTTTTCTGTCTCTGTTGAGGAAGGATTAGTCATCTTTGAAATTCAGCTTGAAACCAACTTCCAACATCACCTCCTACATCAACCTATAGCAGGGCAAGGGGAGGGTAATGTAAAGATGTGATGGGCAGCATAAAGCACGTGGCACATGCACCTCTATTTTTTTACATCATAATTTTAACTTGTTTTTTCTCTGAAAAGAGGGGCAGTTCTTGCTGGGCAGTCTCTGTTTCTCCTGCCTCACCTCAAGAGCTAAATACAGTAAGAGGCTGGAGAATGTCTTTCTAATTAACTTAACAAAGAGCAGGTTAATAAGTAGCTTGATCATAGTCAGAGTTCCTATATGGGAAGGAGATTTTGGCTAGTGAAGAGCCCTTTAATCTATCAGACAAAAGCGTAACAAGATCAAATACTGGAAGTAGAAACCAGGAAAGATTAGAAATAAGGAAATGTTTTTGTTACAACAAGGGTAATTAGTCATTGGAACTATTTATCTCAGTACGTAGGGGATTCACCATCACTTTGAAGTATCTAAATGAAGATGGGATATTCTTGTACAAGAAATGTTCTAAGTCAGCTAGCAATTATGAGCCTGATGCAGGAACTGCTTTGCTTAATTCACCAGCTTGTGCTTGTCATCAGTTTAGATTGGCTGATTCTCACGGTTCTTTTGAGCTCCGCAATTTGCGAACCTATGAGAAATCAGGGATGCTGCTGATGAGCAGAGCACCTGATAGTGCAAATACTGGGACAGGGAAGTAGTAGAAGAGAGCAAAGGGCTCTTTTGAAGCCCTCTGCTAACAACTTGGTAATTTTGCTGAACAGAAAATGGCTTTCCCATGCTTCAAGAGAGATCGGGCTGCAAACCCACCTTACATCAGAGGTCGGCTGGAGATGTTGTCATCTTATCAGACTCGTTATACCGTGTGGGTACTGTCACAGGACTGAAAATGCAATGGCTTTGTTTGTCCCAACTCATAGCATTCATCTTTCAAGCAATTCCCAAACATAATTAATCCACTGACTGACACACCTTACTGGCTTCTTGTTATCATCACTCGTTTTATGGGTAAGGACAGTTGAGGTGGCGTGGAGATTTCGTTTAGGCAATTAAGGAAAGAAGTTGTCAGAGCTGGGATTAATACTCAGAGCTTCACAGCACCAGCTCATTTTAAAATTACTAATGGAGGGCTAGGAAACCTGTGTCTGCTGTTGGCCCAAATTTGATCTTCCTTTCTTAAATAAGAATCATAAAAGAGGGAAGGGGGCTGGAGGAATGCAGAAGTACCGAGCGGGCCCCGTTGGGAAGCCTGATGGGAAGCGCCAGAGGCTTCAGCGCTCGTTGTGTCTCTGGCAGCCTTACCCTGCGGTGAGGATAATAAAGTTGAAAATTAAATCAAATTTCAAATGTTAAACCAGCCAATTAAAGAGGCAATCACATCAAAACATGCATTTTTAAAAAGTTTTTGTTTACTCTGTCATAATTAATTTATTTAGCAAGAAAACTTTTGTTTGTACAAAATACTTGTTAAATTGGTGATGAGCGGTTGAGGGAGCGGAGACGCAGCTACACGGAGGTGTAGCGAAGCACCAGTTAACCAAAATGTCACCTGAAGTTCCCTGAAGATCTGTCTGAATGAGTTTTATGGAGAAAGTCTTTTCCTACCACAAACCAAACATGATGCATCTTTTTCAGATTGCATGACTGGAGGCATGATTGCTGTTTGTGGCCTGTCCATTAACCTTAAGAGTGTCTTTGATCAAATAACTTACCATCTCTTGGCTTTGATTTCCCTTGATGCCTCCCTTTAGAAGACTGAATAGCTGGTGAGATGGATACTTGGCTCTTTGGAAGTTATCACTTACCTGTGTGCTCTCAGCATCAGTTGATAGCCTGTGAATGATTTTCTCTGGTTTCCTGCAGCTCAGTGTCCCTGCGTTTCAGGATCTTTCCTATATGTTTCGGGAGGTCAGTGTTTATTTTGCCTGTGGCTTATTGCATAAGCTGGCATATTTATCTCTTGAGATTCCTCTTGGAACATCATTGTTTGAACCTTTGTGAACACCTTTTGATAATGAAGAAGGTGGATTCTATCACAGATGTGTCTTTCCTTTCACCTTTTACCATGAGATGAGGGTAACAAGGTTTATTGCAGCAGGAAGTTCCTGCAAACTTCTTGCTTCCTACTGTTACCCCCTATTAGCTGGTCTTGAGACTCCATCTGAGGAATGAAAAATGCTAATTTCTAAAAGTAAAGCAATGAGAAAGCCTCACAAAAATAGGAATCTTACAGGAGGACCTGGAGAGAAGCATGGGCACCAATGGATCAGTGGCTGATAGAGAAAAGGCAGAGCCAAGGTCCTCAACCCAGGCCCAATGCAGATGACATGCTACTTTGCTTTGTGGTTTATAGATCTCCTGAGTGGCAGTAGTCAGGGGACAGTGACACTGTTCTCCTCCACAGGGCTGGGGGTGACGCAGTGGGGCTGAGCTGGAGAACCACTTGTTCACAGTTTGTGATTCACGGGGTAACTGGATCCAGTCTAAGCAGAAATTGGTTGGGAAGTGCTGAGGTGAAAGTCTTAAGAGATAGAGTTTGCTTTCTGTCATCCAGCAGTGGTTAGTTAGTGAGGAAAGGAGAAAATCTGACTTTTGAAGACTTGAATTCCTGATGCTTTTTCCTTCTCCCAGCCTCCTTTCTCTTCAGGAATAGACAGAGTCTGGAAGCAGCCGTTGCAAGTTTGCAGTTGCCTGAACTTTTCGTTATTAATTAATCCCATCTTCATTCACACAGTAATCTCTTTGCCTCAGACCGTGGGTAATAAACACCCATCAAGCAGGCAGAGATGATAAATTATCTACTTAATAATTAACAAATTAGTCCTAGCAGATTGAACCAAACCAAAATTGTCTGTATGTGCACACAGCTTGCCTTCCCCTGGTTGTCACACTGAGGTATCACCAGAGATTTCAGCATGTCTCCATTGATCTCACCCTCCCATGCCACAGGGGCTGGTTGTGAGTTGATCTCTGTGTGTACTATGGCTTTTTCTAGATCTGATGTTCTCTGTGTGCCAGCAAGGAAAATGAATGAGCCAAAGCAAGATGTCATGGAGAAAGAGTGTGATGGAGAAGAGAGGGAGATCCTGGGTTTTTAGTATTAGTTAGGATGCAGGAGCATCCCCACAGAAGGACCAGCTGTCCATTGTGATCTGTTATGTTGAATGAATAGAGATTATAGTCCCCGTAATTCTTTCTGCTATTATCTAGCAAAGAATAAAAAGTCAATGCACTGTCGAGTTAAATAAACATGAGGCACTACAGTCATATGAGTATAGTATCCTGTGAGCTAACTGTGCATATATTATTCATTTCCAGTTATTATTCATGACCTTTCCCTCACATCGTCATGGCTCCATCACTTGTGAATTTATAAGTTCATTAATAATGAGTGAAAATTAATAATGTATTTTCATTATATACATTGAGTATATTTACAGCATTCATAATGCATCCAAATAACTGATTTGAGGTATAAAAATAAACCCATAGCTCCTCCATGGGCTCTCACCTTTTTGATTTTTGAAGAGCTACTATTTTTGTTAATAATCCTTCCTGCTTCCATTGCCGTGCGGCCATGCTGTGTAATAGCCTGCCATCTGCCACCATCATGCTTAAAAGGGCTTGAATCAAAGCAGGAAATATTGTTATTGTGTGAGATTAGAAGAAGATGATCCACAAATTAATCATTATTGAAAGCGACACCAAAATTATGAGAGCGTGAGAAAGGTTTGAAGTTCAGCTGTTCTTTCTCCTCTCCTCCACCAGTTGCATTTAGTCGATAGTGAAGAGCACAGTCAGGTGGAAAGAGGCACATCTGATCCGTGCAGGCTCTAGGGAGCACTGTGATACTCTTAGGAGCAGAGAGATTTACTCGGGGTGTTGCTGGGATGTGTACCTGGGGCAAACATGCCGTGGCAGGTCACGCAGTTGTGCTTTATTTTAATTGGGAGACGCCTACCTCGTTTCCTTTCTCATCTGCAGCAGTTTAATCCTTTGGGTTTTTTAGAACCTAAAAGTTTTTGCAAGCTCTCCTTTCCTGTTTTAATTTCTTTTCTCAAGAAGAAAACTCTGAACCCCCTTTTTTTTTTCAGAAGACAACTTTTCCCTGGCTCTGTCTAGGAAAACGCTGGGCCCTGGTGTGCAGATCATTAGCTGGCTTTAGACAGTGGACTCTAAAAGTTGGAGATACAGCGACAGATAAGCAGTTAACATAACTAACCCTGTTTTGGTTCCACTTCTTTTCAAGCATTCTGCTTATTCTTATTTTATTTTGTCAGCAGTACTTTGAGTTGTTTTATTTTGACGTTCATAGCCCCGTGGTAACACTCAACTGTAAATAAAATTCACCTTTTATCTGTTCCCCATTATAAGCGTAGGCTGCCTGCTTTTAAACAGCTGCAAGAGTATGGAGCCTAATGAAGGTACCGCCTTCAAAGCACGTACTGGATATTCAGACAGGACAGGAAAGGCTGCTTCTAGCCCCATGGAATTGGAAACACTTAATATAAGAGTCAGTTGGATATCAGTAAGAATGTATATTATTTTCTCTTCCAACTAATAGGATTTTTAAATAAAGCTAAAGCCGATATGGCTGGCTGAGTCCCTGCCCTTTGTGAGAGTTGAAGTTTCACCAAATGCCAAAGGATTGAACAGTGTGAATGCTGGGTATCCTATGTACTGCAGAGAGGTAAAGAGAGAGGCAGAAGAAGAAAGGCACAAGCAAGGGGACAGTAAGTGAGCTTTTTTGTAATGGCTTTAATCAAAACATAATGATGAGAGTTAAAGCATAAAGCAAAGGAGGGATTTTGCTTGTGTCAGCCTGGAGGAGGGAGCCATTCATTTCACTCCATCATTTTGAATTGCTTTCTAGAGCGTTTACTCATCCATCTTCTCCAGCCAAACACCTCACTCTGCTTATCACCGTTCTTTCCTTTGGATTTAAATTATGAGTCTGTATTAAATTAAGTACCTCTCTTTGCTTCTTGTTTTTGTGTTTGCTTATTGAACCCATTTTGGACCCCTAGAACGGTTTCATGCTTCACTTAAGTGGCCCAAGTTAGCTGGGAGCCTGTGCAGATGCTTTTTCCTTTGGACAACATTGTCAGAACAAGCCAGCCAGTGACTGATGTGATCTGGAGTCAGCGAGTGTGTACAGTGGATAAATGTGCCTGACGCTTTGTGATAGAGCTGGTAATTACATTTCACAGTGAGTGGTATTAATAGTGAAAGGAGGTTCTGGCATGCTGCATGAGAGTTGGTAATAGGAGAGGCTGTAGGGAGAAGAGGGAGTCATTTATTAACCTGACGAATTATGGAAAAATGGACTTTTCCTTTGAATGCGGAGGAGCTCTCCTAGACACGATGCCTTTTGAGACATCTCAGGGCCTTTGGTGAGCACTAATAATACTGAAACCTCCTTTCTTTCTTGTTACCCCATCATGCCACCCCTGACTCTTACGAATTCCATCTCTCTGCTTTTGCTCCAATACTGTGTCCCTTGGTTTTACGCTGTGTAGAGATGGTGCTTGGCTCGGGATTCACAAATCTTGAGATCTGAAAATCAAAAGTCTTAGAACGTTTTTGAACCTATAGAAGAGAAGGTGGTGAACCTCTGACGAGGAAGAGAGTCAGCTGTTGGTGTCAGATGGTTATCAGGCATGTGGGACAAATGTCCTGTGAAACAGGATTCTCCATTAGTGTGGTGTTGAGGACAGATCTGTCCCTATGAAGGTGACATTCCCATTCTGGGAGACTTACCAAGAAACGACAGAAACTTTGGTACTTCAGTCTTGCCTAGACAATTTATTATCATTGCATTTTCCATTTAAAAATACCTTTGAGGGAGAAAAATACTCTCTCCCAAACTTTCCTTTAATGAAAGATCTTTTCCTCTGGATCCTTCTGCTCCTCCCTGCTTACATCTCCTCTACATTCCAGCCACTTTTTAATTTCTTTTTTTTAAGTTTTGTCAGCTTTTGCTTTGTGCTCAACACTCTGTCCCACCTCAAGCTATTTCCCTTCCAGCCCAGCAGTGGTATGGAAGGGATGGTACTGGTCCAGCTGGTCCATTAGTGCTCAAAAGGATCTAACATGCCTTCAGGCAGAGGTGTAGTTGTTGACACAGCCAAGGCACGAAGCCCCCGGGCTGCTGTACATGCTGCTGGGTTGTGCAGCTCTCTCCTGAGGTTCTTAAAAGGAAAAACCTGCCAGTTCTGGGAAGGAGGACAGCACAATGATGGAAACGAGCCTGAGCTGGAGAGAATTGCCAAGATTTGAAGGTATTAGAAGTGCTCCAGAACCAGAATGATTTAACAGTGTGATTACTTCTTAATACAACACTCACAAGGATTTTTATTAGATTTCCCCCCACCCCATTCTTTCCTTCTAAATGCTGTAGAAACTGGCTAGCTTGAAATAAACACCTGGGGCTGTTTTACTATATCACTCGGTTTAATTAACTTTTAAATCATGTAATGTCACCTGGATACCTTTCTAAATTCTACAAGCCTAAGAGACAGTGATAGCTGTAGCTCTGTTCAGTTACTGACTTTGATAAAATCCCCTTCTGGAGGCTACAGGGTTCTCCTCCACCCTTTCCTCCCTACCAGACGTGCCCTCCTTCAAAGGGATTAGGCTGTAACCAAGTGACCAGTGGCTTAAGAGCATGAAAATATGGTCTCATTGAGTCAGTGTTGGGTGGTATCCTTGTGACTTCAGCTCAGTGAAGCAGCTCTCTGGTGTTCAGAATAACTTTATACTGATGGTTTCATAGGTTCTGAATCCATATGTCAGTTTTATGTTCTTGGTCATGCAGTGATCTTGTCTAGCAGGTGACAGAGGGGACTGTGCATTAGGAAGGGAGGAAATGTGTCTCATGATGGTTAAAGCTGCTTGTCAGGGAAGTCAGTAATATTAGTTTGTGTTCTTCTCTGATACAAGTTGTCTATGTACTGATGTTTCTCCTACCCTAAGAAAGCACCAGCTGTGCATTTTCCCTGTGTAGGGGCTTTCAGAGCCAGTAAATGCATATGGTAGCACCATCCATATGGCATTTTGTAAGTGTTTAGAGCAGAATAACAGGGGAAGGAGTTAAAACATGAGATTGACTGGAGGGAGCAATCCAAGTGGTCTGTGTCTCACAGCCAAGCTGTTTGCACTGAGCTAAGTCCACTCTGTGCACAGGAAACTGAACCTGAGTCAAATATTAACTGTTAGGGCTAGTCCTTTAGGATATACATTTTTATTTTTTTTTAAAAAAGGAGTGGTTATTAGTGCTGATGGAGAAGAGGAGCACAGAAGGATTAAGGAGGCAAAAAGATGAAGGTCCTGGGATTTGCTGAGCGCTTCTGAGTTCCAAGTGCCTCAAAAGCACTAAGTAGAGTCCAGATTTAAGGAAATGGTTGAGAGGAGTCTTTGAGATATGTAAGCAGAGAGCCAAGAGAAAAAACAGAGGAGATGAGAACTAAACCTGGAAATTATTGGCACAGGAATGATGGCTGAGTGTGGGAAGGGTAAAATTCACTGAAGGGGTCAGTGTTACAGAAGAGGGGACCAAGGACTGCCCCAAGCATGGATGTGATGAAGAGGGTTCATGGAGCAAGAAACAGAGAGGTCAGCATTGACTTAATGGAGATAACAAATGGGAGGAGAGAAGCAGGAAACTTTAAGGGTTAATCATCCAGATATGAGTATGAAAAGAGCTGCTGGTGAGAAATGGAGGGGCTGGGAAAGGCCACTGAAAAGGTCTAGCTTCTGGTAACCTCTGAGGTGGGGATTGAATTGATTGGCCGTGCAACAATGTCACTGCATCCGCTTCATCTTTATTTAAAGTTCTTCCTTTTGTGAGTGAGCTCTTTCCACGGCCTCAGCAGTGTGAGCGAGCTGGGCTGTGTCAGCTCTGTTCCATCCTGCTGTGCTTCTGGTCCCTCCTTTGATGGCACGTTTCTCACCATCCAAGACGTTACCCTCCAACTCGGCTGATTTGCACAAACCCAAGTGATTCTTCAGCTTTTGTTGTTTTGTTGTTTTTTTTTCCTTCTGTGTGCTCTGCTCTGAATGCATTAGAAACAGAAAACCTACATAAATGCAAGTCAAACCAAAAGATTCCTGAGACCATTAGTTTGTAGCGCCAACGCCATCCTCGCAAGAGTATGTGGGATGGTTGTTACAAGGCCCTTGGCAGCTCAAGTGATGATGAATGTGCAGGATGTCATTAAGCTCCCAGGATTTTTCTGCCAGTCAATGTGCAAGTTAAAAAGCTCTCCCATTTCCATAAAACAGGGAAGGGAGTGGGCTGGGGCATGGCAAATACTTGGAGCAAGCTGTGCTTTAGTGATGCAAGGGCATGCAGTCAGCTCTGAGCAAGGGAGGAGCCGTTCAGTTAGGATGCTGTATTTTGATCTCTTTCCTTTGCAGCTTTTCTGACCAAATTTTCCATCTTTTTCCCCCTCTGTTTGTGAAATGGGAGTGAGCTGAAGCGGCCTTTTCACAGTGCTGTGTTGCGGAGAGGCGCCTGACATTGGTGCTTTGTTTCATCCTGGGGAAGGTCAAACATGGCGCTGGGGGAGCAGCCGGCGGGAGTTCCCTGGAAAGAATCGATAGAGGAAACCTGGGGGACGAGCAGGAAGGACTGAGAGATATCATCTATCCCATGTTTAATAAGAAGGGGAGAGAGGTGCATGGCCAGGAAGGGGGGGAGAAGGTGGTAAGAAGCCAAGACCTGGCAAGAAGCTGCATGATAATGAGGCATAGGTGATAGCAAAGCGATAAGTCAGCAGAGCTGGATGAGGTGGTAATGTCCATCTTTTCAATTCCAGGCAGGTACTGCTGCGTTTGCAGCTGTGGCTGCTCAGGAGCTGGAGGAATGTGCCTGTGAATGTGAAACCGAGAGCAAGGGGACAGGGAGGCAAAGGGAAGGACAGAGCTGGGGACCAGCCTGCCTTCACTCCCCGATGCTTGGAGCACGGGAGGTGTGAGGAGGGAGAGGGATGACTGGACCCAGAGCTGGAGGGAGCGTTTGCTCATGGACCAGGGGTCCATTGGAGAAGTGTTATTGCCCCTCTGGACAGTGCCATGCCATGTTGTGGTGATGCAAAGTGAACTCAGAGAACCTCGTGCAATTAACTTTTGTTGCCAAGTACGCAGCTCAGTGATGTTGCAAGTGCTCTTCAGGCTGGTTATGAACAGGCCTGTAATAGACCTGTACACAGAGCCAAAAATTAATAATCTCCTGAGAAAGAGTTGAGTTGGATAAGTGCACCTACTGCAAGGCCACTGGAGCAAGAGAGAGATGAAGTCTGTATATTTTTATTTCAAGTTCAGGGGTCTCCAGCCGCCGAAGCCATAATCAGCTGATAAAGGCCTGGTTAAGTTCAGGGTTTCCTGTAAATACGAACAGCAAAAAATGCTATTTCACCAGGAGCCATGTCTCTGCCCTTAACACAGGTTCTTAGCAGGTCTAATAATGGTCTCTGGGTCTCCTGGTTTTCCAGCAGCAGCCCTGTAGCCCAGTTGCCCTGAACCTGGGAGCCTCTTTCCACGTTTCTGTCCCATGTCAGCACGGCTCGAGTGGGCTCCCATGAGCTCAGACCCTTTTGGAGACCCTCCCTGAACTATTCAGCTGGCAGATGTTTGCAGCAGCCTGTTCCCTGCAAGGCAGCTGGTGTTACTCAGCAGGGCTGAGGGCAGGAGTGGGAAGGCACGGGCACTCCAGCAGCTTTGGCTTCAGCCCTGCGCTTCCCTGGAGCCCACCCTGGCCACCTCTCTGGTTTTTGCTTAGGTGTCCCCAGCTCTCCAGTATTTATTGTGCTTGTACTGTTGTATCACATTCCCTCCTCCCTGGCCAACACTCTTTATTACAAGGTAATATCCAAGAGTTGACCTTCTACACCCTCCCCAGACAGGCTGTTCTCATGTGTTGGTAGGTTTTGGTGGTTCCTTCCTACCAGCCCAATTATGCAGAGATACCAAGAAGAATTAACCCCACTGGTGCCAGTAGGTAACCATTGAAAAGGTGTGGAATGGAGCCATCTATGTAGTCACTGGTTGTATCAGCTTTTCACAGTGCTATGGGATCTGTGTGTGCATGGTTGTGTTTACCCACATGCTACAGTCACACTCCTCTGAAGGTAAATACACAGAAATACCTGGTTTTGCCAGAAAGCTGGAACATGCCTAAACATCCATGGGGATGTAGGAATGACAGGGTTGTGCCTGTTGAGTGATACAGCGACTCTTCCCCATAATTCCCTCCAGGGACTCATGCTAATATTGCAACTGCTCCAGCCAAGGCACGCAGATGCCACTTTAAAAAGAAAAGTTGCTCTGCTTAACGTGTTTTGTTTCATCTATTCCTCCAGCCTCCTTCCCACTAAAATAATTTTGACTGCTTAAGTCTCAGAATAGACAAGCTTGCTGTTTCGGACTGATTTAAAATCTTCCCTTTAGTGTCACACCGTCAGGAAACAGACATTCATCCTGTTGGGAAAGGAAGATGCATTGCTTTCCAGTGGCCCCAGAACTTGCATCTAGCCTGGAAAGTCCTAAATTTAATGCACTGTAGTTTAGTGACATGTTTATCTACAGAAACTCTACTCGCTGTTGTTTTTAAATGTCTCTGGGCTTAAGCTGGCAAAGGAAACTTGGCCTGGGAAGCATAGAGGTTACATTTATATGTGTGTGTGTATGTGTATATATATATATATATGTGGAATAAAAATTATCCAATCTTAAAAGCATTTATAAGCTTAGCTTTGGAATATCCAGTCTCTTATGACTCTCATTTCCCTGTTTCTTTTTCCCTTGATGCCATGTTTCATGCTCAGGCCAGGAGGGAGCCCAGCTCAAGGTGGACTGGCTGTGCAAGCAGGTTGCACCACGAGGCAATGCTGACGTGGATCACCAAGCCCTTTGCTTCCACACCCAGTAAATCCTGCCCATACAGAGCTGAGATGCTGGAGGGCAAGGGGACAGGTAGCACTGGCATGACCTTCATTTTTTGGTATTTTATTATCACGGTCAATACAGCTATATATGAAGATTCAGGAACAAGCAAAATGCTCAGTTTTTTAGTCCAAGGTTTTCTGACTATCTCTTGATGCTGGAAGGCAGAATCTTTTGAATTGTCTCTCTCTCTCTCTTTTTTTTTTTTTTTCTTTTTTTTTCTTTTTTTTTTTCAGAACAAGCTGTTTAATATTAACACTGTTTACCCAATTGCTCATTTCAAGGAGAGCAATAGCAACTTTCAGACCTTTGGGGACTTAATTTTCTTCTGGATTTATGGGCAGCTGCCCAGATCTCTCCAGCATGGTTTCTTTTCTCCATCATCTGTATTTTTCCAGAGAACACTTCAGAGATATTTGAGTGTACGCTATTTTATTGTTCCTTGACTCTTCCTATCTTTTCTGTCTCCTTATTATAGATAACAGTGTGGTTATGATATTTTTTACATTTTTACAGAAAATGAAGCTGGTCAAGAAACAGTTACTAATACCCTGGAAAGACAGAGGTGTTTGACATAGTTGTCTGTGAATTGTCAGCATCTAGGGGGTGATAGTGGATAAGGTAAGGAAGAGTTGTCTGAAGAACGTTTAGGGGGAGAAAATGAGAGAAAGCTCTGTTCTTCCAAGGCATTACCTGAGGAGGAGCTACTGCAAATTACCAACAGACAGTATTTTAGTGTCCCTGAACTACAAATGAGTTTCATTTAAGTTTAAGTCTGCGTGTGGAGCTTAAGGTGCTGAAGTCCCTCCACTGTTTACTGCAGCCATTCCCCTGGTACTGCGAGCTCTGTGCAAGGATTGAGTCTGCAATCTGAGCGGGTGTCGTGGTGTCTCATTAAAGCATTAATGCTTGGAGAAAGTGCTATACCCTGATGGGTTTTCGACAAGCATCCCCCTGGGAAGGGGGAGAAGTGTCACAAAACACTATATCAACAGGGGCCATGTATCTTGCATTTCTCATGCTGTACATCATTTCTTACTGGTACGTACCCGCTCTCCTCCTGATAGGATGAGAAACGTATGAATCAATCATACTGCCTGCTCCGTGTCCTATAAATTAGAAAAAGATGCAGCTGGTTTGCCTTTTGGTTTTCTGTGGTCTTTAATTGCCTCTCCATTATATCATCTAGTGTCCCTTTCTCCAGCCTCTTTCATATCCATCTTTGAGAATGATGAGCAGTCAAGTGTGATATGCCCCCAAGGTGACTGTCAAAACACGCTGAATTATGCAGTGGTCCAGTATTCCCTTTCTTCTCTCTTTCTTCTGTGAGTGTTACTGGAAGAACAGTTGCAGCAGTCGATTGAGAAGTCAGGATTTCCTTTTAGATTAGGTGGGACGCTTTGGATGTTGTATGATTGAAAATGTAATCCTTGGCTAGCCTTTCTGTGTGTTGAGACTTTACACACTGTTGATGCAATCCTGGGGCTCTGCAGATCACTCCACTCGTTCCGCTGTGAGCTCTGGCTTGTTCCCTGCGTTGTGTTCCCACGTTTTTTGCTTAGTTTCAAACGAGTGACTTCATCAGCCTTCTGACGGACGGATGTTTTTGTATAATGACATTTTCCCAGGGATTAATCTAATTTTTTTCCTACTTAAGATCTCTGCAACAAGTGTTGTGCTGGCCTAGGCAGTTCCCATCTCTCCCTGTCTATCACTACCATACAACTGTGGTTAAAGAAACCTTCTCTCCCTTAGGGCAAAACATGAAGAGATGCATGTAGGCTGCGCTGACATTCTCTTTGATAGCTGTGCTCGACTTTGGCGGCAGCTCACAGAGCCAGGTGGCTTCATCCAGCTGTCTCCATCCCAGCAGAGGCAGAGCTCGGTGGAGCCAAGGCTCCCTTATGTCTGAGCTCCTGGTTGGTGTGCTGCGGGCTAGAGGCAGGGTGTGAGCCGCTTGCCCACGACACGGGGAGGAAAGCTGGTGGTACAGATGGACCTCGAGCCAACAGTGGCCTCTGCCTGGCCCCAGGCTGGGAACTGAACCGTGGTTGGATCCATCCAGCCAGACCCAGACAGACAGCAGGGATGCTCTGCTCTGGGGATGGCGTTTATCCAGGGACGTGCCTTTTTAAAGCACGTTGCAGTCACAAAAATGAATTGATGTTTTACAGTCTTGAAGCACAGCCTGGGGGAGAAGGAGTGCCTTTTAGGCTTCTTTAAAGTAATCCAGGATTTTATATAATAATAATACTTATTATTATTACTTATCTGGGACCTACACAAAATCATTGATGTTTGCCTTTGCCATCCTCCTAACATGCATTTTGCTGATGCACAACTTCTGGTTGATACTGTTGCATAAATAAAATAAGCCCTGTTAATTTCAAACTCCTTGAGAAACATACGTGCAAAAATGTAAAGCTTACTCACAGAAAAAGGGCAAAATCAGCAGGAAAAGAGAGAGATTATTTTCAACAGTGTCCTTTTAATTAGAGCGGTAATTAATTCTTTTCCCTGACATGCACATACAGATTACTCTTTTAAAATATTCCTGCTTGAAATAAAATGACTTAAAGCTACATACCAGAGGAGCAGATCATAAATCTAAAGGAGAAAATTTGGGACTGCATATATTTTGAGCACTCCTTTTGAATCCAAAATGGTCACTGGAAAGTATGCCATAAAATCTTAACTGCAAGGTGAACAAAATACTCCTCCATCCTGTGCCTGCATGGAGCCAAGCAGAGGTTTCATGCAGGCACAAGGGGCTGATGAAGTGGAAAATGGAGTTAATATATTTTGCACGTAACACAAATTTCATCAGCTGTACTCTTGTTTTTTTCAGGGGACAAAATGCTTCCTACTGTTGGTCTGGATGCATTGTATTTCCATAACTTTTTGTGGCATTATGAACTTCGAAAGTTGCTCAGGGTGGGATCTTCTTGGGAAATTGAAAATGGAAGCAAGAGGTAGCGTTAGAAAGGGTGGGAGAAAGCCAGAAGCTGGCTCAGGTCAGAAGAGGAGCCTGCAGAAAGGCCTGTGACAGCGCAGGCACCAGAGCTGGGTTGGACGTGGGGTGGCCCAACGCTCTCCGCAGCTGGGGGTCGGTGGCAGCAAGCCTCTGGTGAGCCTGTTTCTTTTGGTGGGGACTGGCTGAATGTGGAACAGAGATGAGTGATTCTGGGAAGAAACAGGCTTGATCTGAAAGTCTGAGCTTCAATTATGGTGATGGAGAAATGACAGAGATGGGTGAAGAAAAGAGGTCGAGATACCAAGGGGCTGAAGATGAGGAGAGGGTAGAAAAGAGATGTAGCTCTGGAGGAATCCAGGCAACCATTGCTCTTACCATTTTTTATTAAATAATCACACAATTCCTTTCATAACTCCCTCAGCCATGCCAGAGGAAGCTCCTGTGTCTCTCTCCATGCCAAACCCCAGCTTGCAGCCGTTTGCTCCCAGCTAATGTCACTGGAAGCCTGCACCAGCGCCTGGAGCTCAGTCTCCCAGTGCCATGGAAAACCGGTGAAATGCATTTGGCACAGCAAGGAAACATCTCATTGCTTCCCTGTAATTACATTTGTGAAAGTTCCTTGGTGGAGAAGAGAAGCCTGGAGGACCTGCTCCTCGGTGGGAGATTTCTCCTGAGGGCTGATCCTGCACGCAGGTAGTGCCAGCCCTGCTCGGAGGATTTGTGTCGTTGAGTTGTGCTGCCCAGCCAGGGTTTGATTTCTTATAGCAGTGATTAAGACTACTCATTTAGGGACATAAAAGGAGTTGGCTCTCTAATTGCACATACAGATGTTTCCAGCCATAAAGCAAAATGATGCAGGGAAGCTATAGCATCCCACTTACCGTTCTGTACAGAGAGGCCAGTGCCAAAATGAGGAGTTAAAAGGCCAGAAGGAAAAATAAACCTAAGGAGCTTTTCTTCACCTGTAAAGGAGGTAATACTGGAATGGTCATGAAAGGAGAGGTGGAGAGAGAACATGGGTGTGGGAGGATGAAGTTCATGTTGTCCACCATAGGTTGTTTTGCTGTACTCAGGGTAGGCTCTGGGCCACAGAGCCACAGTCAGTAATTCATCCACAAAGACCTCACCAACCCAATCTCCAGTGACACTAGTTAAGAGAAAAAAGTTTCCTCTTTTTCCTTTTTGAGAAAAGAGTTTCCACACGTCACTTTATTTGGTTACTTTTTCCAGAGTTCAGCAAGCCAGGGAAATAATGTTTCCTTCCACGTGGCTGTTAATTAAGCTGGGTCTGAAGCACCTTGGTGAACCTCAGGTGCCTCTCAATTTGCAGAGGGCTTTGCAGCACTGAGACAAGCTGCAGGGCTGGGGATCCATGAACCCCATAATTAGAGAATAGAAGTCTGATTCATCCAAGCTCTGTCTAGAGCTACAAAGGAGATGTAAGCATGTAATTCTACTAGCTAGAGTGGTCTAAAAATCACTTTCTTGCCTTTTGAGGACCTTCAGTGTTGTATTGCTCAGTTGAAGGAAAAAAGCACATGGTGTAGTGTGGGGCCTCAGAGATGCTTCCCAAGAAGACCACACCAAATCTGTTCCTTAGACTTCTTCTGCCTCAGCCATATGCTGCATGCTGCCCTCCCTTCTTGCTCTTAGTGAAGGCCAAGGCAGCTGGAGAATCTGGTGAAGGCCTTTGCAATCCTCCTCGCTGTTTGCTGACTGGTCAGGCCTTGTCTCCTTTGGGGAAAAAATGAGGGGTTTGCTCCAGTCCTCCCATATTCATATGACCTCTCTCAGCCTATGCTTGGGTGGATGGAAAGGAGCATTTTCTTTGCCTACCTGTCTTCTTGGCAAGTTGGACATACGATCTGAAGGGGAGATCATGTGGGCACATGCTAAATTTCCTTGGATCATCAAGATTCACCCTTCACATCTATCCAGACAGGTGTATCCCATCCTCGTGCGCTGCCACATTTCAGCCATGAGCTCCAGTGCTTCTCTGCCTACCAGAGGCTGCAGTTTCCTGTAGTGGGACTCACCCCTCCATAACTACCTTTCTTCTTTTGCTTAACAGCTTCCAGTTTCATTTCTTGCTTGCCCTTGTTCAGCACTCAGCGGTGAATCTGGTCTGAACAGATTGTACATGTAAAGGCAGCCACAGAGCGTGTTGTGTTGAGGAGGTAAATGGTTAAATGTCTCAGCTTCAGCTTGAAGCACTGATTTTTTTTTTTCTTTTTTTATTTTTTTTAAGGGCACATCCAAGTTTCCAGGACAGCTGAAGGTGATAGAGATGGCACCTTAATTGAAAGGGGTCAGAGTGTTGCGTGTTTTTCTTCCATTAACATTCTGTGCATTTTCCTTTTTAAACCCAAAGGCTCTGTCCACTGCTCCTTGCTGGCCTTCGGAAAGTGAACTCCTGGTAAAGGGCTTAAAAGGCAATATTAAAAGGGGAGAGAAAGAACTGAAAAGGGGATTACACATCCAATAAAAATTGCTCTCAAGAGCAGACAGTATCTGCTGGACAGGAAATATATTTGAGTTTGTGACTAGCTGCAAAATACCTCAGCCACAGAAAGTCTTGAGCAGAGGGTAAGCCTTTTGCTCAGTTAATCATCAAAGACAAGCAGAGGACACTCAGCTTGCACAGGGATCAAGTCTGAAGCCACCTCATGCATATTGCAGCGGCACCGTCCGGGCGTTGGGGTGCTGATGGAGCAGCAGCCGCCGGGGAAAAATTTGCTGATGCCTCTTAGCGTGTGCAGAACTGCGGTGGTGGAAATGTGAATAGCTTGTTTTTGGAAGGTGACAGCCACCTGCTTTGTGCTTAGTTCACCTGATGCTTGGGATTCGTGGTGGTCACACAGAGGTCTCTGGTCATCTGGGGTTTGAAGAGCTCTAAAAATGGGAAGTTCTGTGTTTTTGCACAGTGCTTGGGTGATAGCATTGGTCACAGCTTTCCTCTGGAGTGGGGGAAACTTATTTCGGCATCTGCAGAAGGTGTCAACAGTGGATGCTGCTTTTAACATCCCACTGGTTTGTGAGGGATCCTTCGCTATCACATTCATCCCATGCAGATTATCACACAGATAATTTAAGATTTTTTCATCAGTATTTACCTATTCTGGATCTGGCCACAGAGGGGAAAATGCTCTTAAATCCCATCAGCAGACAGCGGAGGAGGCAGCGGCTCTGACACCGCGCTTCTGCCTGCGCTTCGCTCCCCGAATGCTTTGTGTTACAGGCTGAAAATTTTGAGTTTGGACCCGTTCTTTTTGTGGATGCTCTTTATGCCTGTGTCTTTCATCTGAGCAGCAGAGCGAGTGGGAGTGGGAAAGGCAGGATGCTGGCGCAACCCCCTCTCTGTGCACCGCCTATGAAGTGCCTTGTGTAGACTTTGTTGGAGTCTTTCTAAGAGCATCTGCCTCCAGTTGGGGTAATTACTACTCTCAAGCTGTAGTAGTGAGTATCTCGTTGATGGAATATGAAAGTGAGCAAAATGTCAGTTCAGCACTGCGTGGAGGCCTCACTGACACACAGCCTGCTTCTGAAATTGCTGGCGTTTTTTTCAGTTAATTGCCTTTTTAATCATAGTGAAATTGCTCCTATTTGCATGAATATTCCAACAGCAGGATCGGTTTGCTCTTGTCACAGATACTCACTACATATCACGTGCCTCATATTTAGAGGATCATACTTTTTTTCCCTCCTGGTTCCCTCTGCCTGCTGCAGGATAGATGAATATTTTATTTATTTCAGGAAATAGTGTCCCCTGCCCCTTACCTGTTGCCCACCTCCCTGGAGGCACTTCCAGAATTAGAAAACAAAATTGTCTTAAGACAAAAGCCTGGATGACTAGTTGTAATAATTAAAAAGGGGGAAAAAAACCACATGCCCATATACACAGCCTCACAGCTGGGGAACAGCACAGGGGAGAAGTGCCCGTGGCAGCAGAAGGTAGAGCCAGAGGATGTCACACGCGTGTCTTGCTGCGTTGCTCCAGGAAGGCGAGGTGTGAGTGATTCTTGGTGGTGGCAGAGTGAGCAGCAGTGTGAAGTGCTCCTAATGTAGCATAAAATGGCATCGCTTGCACCTGAACAGTCATTATTACCACCAGTATCACACAATATTGGTGTAGATCAGAAGGTGGCTTGTACAAACCTCACAACAAAATGTTGTGACAGCCTTTTTTGGGCAACAGATGGGGACAGGCAGCTAAGGGACAGTGAGGAGCAATGAGGTGATGGTCTTGGCAGCCCAGCCAGAGTTCTAACCTGTCCTGTTTTCACTGGGGTAGAATCACAGAATTAATTTTCAGTCAGAAAAGCTGCATTTTAAGAAGATTGCAGCACCCAGTTTGGTGAGAACAAAGTTGTGAAGACAATTTCAGTTTGTGGCCAGCCATGGTATGCAGGTTTCTGTAGTGATCAAGGTCTTCAGCAGTTTACAGTCAGCCAGGTGCTAAGGCCAGGAGGTGAAAGCCAGGGCAGCTGACCCAAGCTGGCCAACAGAAGTATTCTGTACCATAAATGTCATGCTCACTATTGGAAAGTTTGCTAGGGATGATGTTTTTCTTCAGTGGCTGTCATCCCTGGAGGGACTTGCCCATCATTCTGCTCCCAAGGCTTACTCTCCTGCTTGTGGTGGCCGTTGCACTTTCATCAGCTGAGTATAACTTTGTGTATTTTATATTAGTATTAATATTAGTTCTTATTATTATTTCATTAGATCTGTTGAGCCCATGGGTCTCCTTTCCTTTTCCTGGATGGATGATAGAACAACTGCCTAAAGCAAGGCACAGCCCCAGGCACACACCCTGCTCGGGCAGCTGGACCAGCACAGCGGGAAGAGCTGGCATGGCCAGGGATGCCCATGCCCAGCTTGTTCCCCAGACAGGGCAGAAAGGATGGCAGCACTCCAGCCTGAGCTGGAGACGTGACTCCATCCTGCCCTTGACTTGTTAGTGAAAGGAGGATCCACATCCCCCAGGAGATGTTGGAAACAGCAGCCTGGGATGTTGGAGACACATGCTGTGCTGCCACAGGTGTCCCAGCTGCCCAGGATGGATGTGCCCAAGTGTTGGTAAGGTGCAGTGAAAGCATGGCTCGGACTTAGAGGCACACCAGGATGGATGCATCCCCCTTCCAAGGCGATAAAGCAATTGGAAACAGGCTAGACAATCAGTCATCTCAAGCTGTCAAGTTTTAAGCAGAAAACATTGATTTTAATGGTAATTTCTGCATAAAAATTAATGGCGCAATAAAATCTTAATTTGGAGTTTCAGAACAAATAATGTAATAGTAAAAGGCAGCATCCTGGAGTAATTTGAAAATGAATTAGGCCAGTGGAATCAAACTCTCCCCACTGAGATGCCTTTAATTGATCATCCCCGTAACAGCTAGTTTACAAACATATCATGAGAGCGCTTGCTGCTCTAGCCCTTCCAGGCACCACATCCAGCACCGGTATGGGTACCAGAACATCCCCCCCATCTTCCTCCTGGGTCCCAGCGAGGAGACAGTGGGGAGGAAATAAATCAAGCACAGTCACATGGTCGGTTCAATGTGAGTCTGTGAGGTTTGAACAGGGGAGAAACATTTTCCTGCAAGAAGCAGAAACTACGAGTCTAAAATTAGCCGAGCCCTTCGGATTGGCAATAGGCAAGTGGTGAATCCCTGCGGATGCTCCGTGCTGACAGCACTATTAATACATCAGCCGAGTGCTTGGGTGAGGGTGGGGAGAGCGGTGCCTGCGTCGGGAGTAATGTGTTTTCAACGTCTGGTCTCGTTCATCGGAGTGATACCAGGGGCTGAGCTGTGATCCAGGGCAGGAACGCTAGAGACTTGTTCCAAAATGTAAAAAAAAAACTAAATAAATTTGCTGCTTCTTGCTTAATTACAGTCATGGCAGTTGCTATGTTGAAATGCTGCTTTAAAAGCCTTTGTGAGTAATTAGTGTCAAAAATATAAGATCTACAAAGCTGTAAACTCACAGCTTGGTAATATTACCAAGTACTAATTAAAAAAAAAAAAAAAAGAAAAAAAGAAAAGTCTCTCTTTCATGATAAGATTTCCAGCATAGCAAAAGATAAAAACGATGCAATTTGCAGATGATAGGAGGGGAAAAAAGGGAAACCTGAGAGAAGGATTGAGGAAAGAAGAAAGTCAATATCAACAAGGCTGTAGATCTCTGGGTGATTCGGTAATGCTAAGGGTAAGGGTAAGGGAAGTGAAATATTGGAGTCTGAAGACAGAAATGTAGTCAGGAATATATCCTGGGAGCATCCTGTGCTACGAAACAGAGATGAGGTTGAAGATCAGGCATTATGGACGAGAGGGATAAAAATCCTGCTGTGTTTGGGACTAAATAACTGGCACAGCTCTCAGGAGCAGTAAATTATTTCAGTAATGTCCTAACTGGCAGAAATAGAGATTTCGCATGCAAATCTGCAAGTGGCATCTTGTGAGGGATGTGTGAGATCCCACCCATATTCCTCCTGACCAGTCTGGACCCCTTACTGGACTGGTGTTACAGAGGAAGACCCAGCCTGGCAGAGGAAAACCAAGCTCACAAGTAGCAGCTCAGAGAATTTGGTTATACTGAGATGAGGTGTTTATCCTTTGGAAAAAAAAGATTAAGAAGAGACCTCATTAAGGTATAAAGAAAACCCTGCTGGGAATAAAAGATCAAGGCTGTTTGGGTTATTGTCAAATACATATGTCAGGGGACATAAAGCTAGTCTGAAGAAGGACCTGAATTCTACAAAATGTAAGCTGATTTTTTTTTTTTTTAACAACACTTAATAATGCGATTATAATAACAACTTGTGCTTTCTCATGCTTTCCAATTTAAGATCTGAAAGCACTTCACAAACATGAATTAAGCCTTCCAGGACCCTTGTGAGGTACAGCAAGTATTCCTCTATTTTACAAACTGAAGAACCAAGGAACAGTGTGAGTACAAGGCAGCACAGTACATGCAGGAGTAGGTCTTCATTTTAATCAAGTTGGGCATCACCTCTGGGCTTCGTGCTCACCGGGTGCAGTCCTGTGGCTAGTGCAGAAGCTGTCTCCTGATTGCCTCTACGTAGTTCTTCATACCACACCTTCCTACTTGCTGATACCTTGAGCTTTGTGGAAACAGTGAGGTGTTTATGAATGGGAAGAGCAGGGGAAGATGGCCACATGGCCGTGTGCTGCTCCATTGATACCTCACGCTGCTCTGAGATCCTGGGTGTCCTTCAGCACCAGTGGGTTGAGTTTTTCTTGTCCTCAGCCTCAATAGCATTAGGGTGTGTGCCAGCACCATCACAGGAACCTGGGCCAAAGGGGGAATTCTAGGCCATTTATGTCTAATGTGGCTCGCAAATAACTGTATTGAGAGTGCCATTGTGCTGTCGAGGGAGGTCCCTTCCCCTGGCACCCTGCATCGATCCAGATGCACGGCTGAAGAGCAGGGGAACCAGGTGCTTATCTTTGGAAGTGTTTCTCAAAGGTTTCTGTTCTCACTTCCAACTTAACAGAAGGGTCTGCAGGCAGGTGGCCGTTGGGGACTGGGAGCTGTGCTGTAACGACTGTACCAGCCATGAGAGTGAAGCTGCAGATGGTGTCGTTGCACGTCACAGGCTCTTCTGAGTCGAGAGTTGTGTGTTGCTCTTTTCACCTTGACAGTGCCCTTGTGAAGGGACCATTAGTATGGGTGGCAAGTCAGCAGGAAATAAAATTGTCCTGCCCTTAACAAGCTGGCCCCACCTGACCTTGAAGACAGTATTTTGTTTCCTGGATGTTTTAAATTAAGTGGTATTTCGACTAAGGTGGTTACATATAAATTGGTTGGGATAATGCTCGCTTGAGCTGAACATGCCCAGCCGGTGCCTGTTAACTCCCTTGTGCTGCATCCTGTGCCTGCCCCTCTTGTTCACCAACACACATTTCCTCTAGATAGTTCATTTTCTCCTTATTTTTCCTCACTCTGTCCCTCTCTGTAGCATGACAATACAGGTCAGCCTGCATCGACGGGTGTGCTATGTGTGAAGCTTGGGGCCTTGGGTTTAGTCTGTTTTGATGGCATGTGGGTGAGCAGGACCTAGGGCAAGAGTCTGCAGGAGAGAGCTATGTTTGTACAAGTCCTCTGTGGCATTGTGGCCTGCTGTATTTGTTTCTATACCTTGAGTTTATCCTCTAACACTGAGACCACATGTGGGAATGTTTATGCAGGTTGCAAAAAGAAGTAATTTGTGGTTTCTTCTTCATCATCCAGAGGACTGAATATCCCTGGGATGTTACTGGCATTTTTTTAAAGGCTACTTCACAGGAAAGCATTTCTAGAAAAATTATCTCCCTCATTGTTATTCATGCCAAAATGTTGGGGCAATCTTACTTTTCTTCCCCCATGCAGTTAATCACTGCATGGGGCTGTGCTTGCAGCTTCAGCAGCTCACCATTGTTTGTTAAAGATTAAAAACTAACAATTGGTGGTGTCATCAAATCGGTGCAGCTACTGAAATCAAAGCCTCAAACACAATCAAAGGTCTACATGTCTCAAGGAGGAAAAAAAAACTGCAAGAGCAACAGAATAGCCGTGCTCCCGTTGCTGTTCTGATCCCGTCAGTGGAAATCGGGTGGCTGCGTTCCTCCAGTCTGTCTTCTACACCAAGAGATACTGAATACATCAATAAACAACAGAAAACAAGGAGGGTGTGTGTGTTCAGAAGCACTTCAGGCTTTGGGCTAAGTACTTCTAGAGAGTTTGCTAGGGACAAAAAAACTTAACTGAAATCAATGGCAGCGTATCTGGTATTTAATGACAAGCCAATACGGTGCAGCACTGGAGTACGGCGGGTTCTCACCTGCTTCTGTGCTAAGTGGACAAGCTGCTGTGAGCTGATCTGGATGAGAAGTGTGCATGTGAATGACACCCTCTGGAAGAGGCAGAGATCCCACTAGCTAAGCCTGTGGAAGAATGAAAAGGCTGCAACCCCCTGGCTGGTCTCAACTGGGGAAGGGGCATTTGTGGCCAGTTCTGGTGCATGTCAGCAGCAGTGGTGTGTGCAGAAGGAAATAAGGGCCATTCATCTCCCAGATAGATAGATAGATGTGGCACTTCAGTGGAAGATGGGGTTGAATTTTCTGGCAGATCCTCTCGCTGCCAGCAGCAGCTCTGCAGTGTCCAGACTGAGCTGGAGCCAGCTGTTTTTCATCCAAGCACTTATCTTACCCAGGCGCTCGGCTGTTTGAGTGATGGCTGTGCTCACCTTTAATGTAGATGTAGGGCTGGATGTCAACCTACTGTTGAGAGTGAGTTGTGGGCGTCTCCCAGACTTCCTTGGTCTGACATTATTGCTATATTAGTAGGGAAAAAAAGGGTAAAAATCTGCAGCAGTGCTGGCAGCTTTCAGAGAAGGAACAATTGTCCATCACAACCTGGCTGTTATCGGTCTGAGCGTGGAGTCAGCTTAAGGCCGTTTAGGATCACTGCTGCCAGGTTTTTGGGCCAGCCAAGGATGGAGGCCACAGGGCCAGGCTGGGCTAGATGTTACACTGGCATCGGTGGCTACACAGTCCCAGTGCTGTCTCTACGTAATACCCTGACTTCGAGGGAAGATGAAGGGTGATGGCAGAGGTGAGGTGGTGCTGCAGTGCTTTGAAGGACACTCCTCTGGAAAGAGAGATTAGAAACAGGCTGGTGGTAAGACTGTGTGTGATGAGATATGACTGCTTCTGCAGCAGCAAGATCATGTTATGGTTGAGGGTCAGTATTCAGCACCCAGGAGGCATGGAGAAGGTTCGGGTGTCTGAGTAAACATCCAAGTTAGCTTCAGGTGCAGCCATGCTGTCAGGACATCTGTTTGCACAGCTAAGCCACATTCTGGTAAGATGGTCGTCATATTTGCCACCAACCTAAGCAGCTCCTGCCATGGACCTTGAAAAGTCGTCAAGGGTTTGGGTTTTTGCTTCTGTAACGCATGCTGGCAAGCTGTGACAGGAGAATGTGCTTGAATCCAGGCTGAACTAAACTCTGAATGAATTGATGAGTTGATTTGCTATCCTGTCTCGTTCCAGCCATTGAGATTTTGCAGATCCCACAGCCAAATGAAGGGTCGTTGCTGTGATGGTGAGGGATGAGCCAGGACACCGTTCTGCTGTGATTAGCATTCAATTGGAGTTGTGCAAGATCAGAACTCTAATCTCTTGTTCACGCAATTCAACTGTTGTAGGTTATCAGGGAATCAAGGTGACCTCTAAAGCAGGGAGGCCACGTGGGACACTGCAGCTCTGAACACGTAGACCAGTTGCATTGCACAGTGGAGCTGGTTGTCAGTGTATTCATCCCGCAACTGGGCATCAGCATGTTTGGGAGGTCCAGTAAGTCCATCAGTCTTCAGGAAGGAGAGAAAGGGGAAGCTGTGACCTCTTTGTAATGTAAGTGAAAATCCTGCTATCATTTCTGCTTTGCTGGCTGCTTTCCCCACTGAGCTGTCCTACCTGGACACTCTGATGGAGCAGCAACTCTTTCCTTACATCTAGGAGCTTCTTTTTGGCAGCTCCCATTGCAGCCTGGCTGTCATGGCTCTCAATCTTCTCATCCCGAAATGTCCTTACAATGATCCTGGATTTCCCTGGAAGAAATTCCCCATATTTCTCCCCACACTCAATGGGAGTGTTGGAATCCACATGAATTCTTACAGCTCCAAGACTGCCTTCCGCCGGGAACCTGCCTGCACCAAAGTCCCTGGCACAGTTTGAGCTGCAGTTTTGTCTGATCCTTTTAAGAGTTGGGAATGGCTGTTTTGATGTCTGATATCTATGAACATGAAAGGCTTCTTTCCTTCTAACTGTGCATTGGGCAGACCAATGCCTGTCTCTCCTAATCAAAAATGTAATCAAAGATCTCACTTCTCTTAAAAAATGTATTAAAAAGCAGAAAAGATGCAGCATATTTCTATTGGCTTCGCTGCTGGTCTGCTCTGGTTTCTACTTCTGTGCTGCTCCCTCCTGCCATTTACAAAAGAACCCCTACCTCAACTTTCCCCATGTGTTGAAAGGTTTAATTGCAAAACGTTGAGCTTTGAAAACAAAACACAACAAAAAAATCATTGTGTTTGATTCAAACGAAATATCGATTGTCCTTGAGTTCCCACACCGCAGATATTGGCAGCGTTTTGTCAGCGCAGAGAGCGAGTAGAAAGATCACAGCAAGGAAATAAATATTCCAACTGGAAGGAGAAGAAGCTGAGACAGGAAAATAGCTGTGCCCCATCGCTCCCTCTCCCACAGCTGCTTCCTAATAAATGGTCTGTTGACCCGATGTTAATGTTTCCAGTTTACAGTAAGCAGCGTTTCCCTTAAACAAGATACTGATAAAGTGAGACGAGGGAATAGAGGGGGTGGAGAGCAGATTTGCAAAACATGCTGGAGTGAGAAAGTCGGAACATACCGTGTGTGTCTCGGGAGTGGGAACATGCCTCAGTGTGTGAATAAATAGATAATGTATAGACATATGCTCTCTCTTCTCAGAAATGGAGTTTTCTGAGTAGTCCCAGATTGTGCTGCTTTCAGCAGCACGGCAAAGTAAAAGGCAGGGCACTGGCACAGAGAATGTCAGAGCTGGTGATTGAGTTGGAGGATGGTGGTTCAGGTGGAGCATCCTCACTGACCAAAAAGGAGACTGGTCACGGAGAGGGGGCTCAGGCGTCGCTCGGGCCAGCGTACGAGGAGCGAGTGGTCTGTCTGGAGAGACACAGTGTGCTCGGGTTTGCTCGTTTTCATTTCACAGACAAGAGCTAATAATTCACTAATGGAGATCAGATTTTCATACAAATTCAGTTGAGAAGAAAGAGCACGGGAAGAAAAATCAGATAAGTGTTAGCACAAAGTTATTTGTTAAATGGATTTTTTATTGTTTTCTAAGAAGCCTGCACAGAGCTGTTGTCCTCTTTTTAATTCCTCTTCTGGCATTTGTTCCCTTTTTCACTGCCTCCACAATTCTCCCATTCAAGTCGAAAAAGCCACCTCTGAAAGACCAGTGTAACATTAGCAGAAATTATTAGCAGCAGTGATTTCAATATTCAAATGGACATAATATTTAGTAATAGACTGGGAGTTGTATAAATAGAGGATGAATGCCTGGTAATGAATCATATCAATAATTTTCACATACAGACTGTGCCTCACATTTCTCAAAGGGCTTTACAAATACCAATTGATTCTCACAGCATGCCTGCTTGGTGGAGGAGTTGTTATTAGTTCTAGTGGAGGGTGAGGATATTGAGATGCAGAGAAATGATGCTGCTCGTGTAGTTCATGCTGGGACCCAAAGTGAGGAATAAAATCGGAAGCTCCTGACTCCCAGGTCTTAATTGCAGGACTATGCAGCTCTATGTGATTTCTTTGTTGTTGTTGGAAGTGGTGGTCCTCATGGACATTGGCATGAGGAAGACAGTCTTTGGCAGACCCCTAAGTCTGGGGATGATGGGGTGTGGGTAAAGGAAGGAGTGATGCAGAACTGGTCTCAGTGGTGCTGTGCTTTAAGTTTATAGTCAAGAGTAACACCCAAGACCCATGCAGGTTGGGGCTTGGGGGTTTTTTGGCCTGTGGAAACATGATTTTCCATGCAGAAAAGTGGCAGCTAATGCAGACATACTCCAGCAAGAGAAGGGGGCATCTTGAATCTAGCTGTGCTTTGTAACTCTGTCCCACCTCAGTCGGGCAAGGTAATAGCTGAAGAGTACCTGAAATACTGGAAGTCTTTTCTGGTGCAGCATCCTACTCAACATTCGCCACCTTGCCCATCTCTATTTTACTGTTGCCCTTCTTAATTCTGCAGTAAATTGTTCCAGCCTTTAATGTCTGTCCTGGTGACCCAGGGATGCAGTCAGTGATGGAGATCTCCAGAGGAAAGAGGCAGGTTACATGGCACATGCCACAAACAAGGGAAACCTAATTTATCTTTTGCCCTCCTTTTGTACTGAATTCACTAAGGCTGACTCACTGCCCAGGAGAAGACGACATGCTCTCAACTTGTATAAAAACATGACACAGTACTTCTGGCCTTTAAAAAACAAACAAACAAACAAAAAAAACCCAACCCATTTTATTTTAACATCTTACTTGCTGTTTTGAGGGACACTGTACACTGAGAATTTGTCTTTAAGCTGGCCACAGTGGCAGTTGGCTTTTTATTCTCGGAGGTTACATCATTTCCAAACCCATGAGCATGTTAAAGAGTCCTCTAAATTGGCAGAACATGGACTACACTGCACTTGTTTTCATTGAATTTCTTCTGCCGTAGTGGGCCCAATGACCCAAATTTCACAGGCCCTCTCAGTCCCTCAGAGTTCACACTTCTGACCCACCTAAGTCATTTTGCCATCTTGTAGTTTTTTTCTGACTCCTGAGTCATCAGTTGTTGGGCTGAAACTATTGATTCTTGTCATCACACCGCCACTCTCCTCCCTGGACCTCCATGGTGCCTAGCAGGAGACCGAGGGTGAAAGGATCATCCAGGTTCCTCTGGAGCTGAGATGCAAAGGAGGGATGGACAACCCAAAGCAACATCTTTCCAGAGCTTATGTGCTGAACCCCAACTCCAGTTCAGCAAACTCCCACTGCTCTTCATACCAGGACCAGAGGCAGAAGGTGACAGCCTGGGGCTCACAGCCCAGAGTTAAATTTTGCATCTTGGACCTGTGGCCTTTGGAAGGAGCCTGTGCATTTCTCAGGGCCATCCCACAGAGCCAAATTTTAGCTGTCAAGCTGTAAGGACTGTTTTGACAAACTTATTGAGCAACTTCATTGTCTTACCTTCCAAATGAGACTTGGTCACATCTGTTCTTTTAAATCTTTTTTTTTCCCCTACCTGCTTATCAACTTCTAATTCAACATGGAGTTTCACCTTTCACCGCCCAATTTCTAAGATACTTTAATATATTTTTTTAATGATCTTTACCTGAAGCTTTTGATAGTCTATCTAAATAGTATTTGTAGTTTCATTAACTCTTTCAGAGAAGAATATGTGTATTATTGTCAAGAGGACCTTCTTCTACACATAAGATATGCTCTTCCAGCCAGATTATGTTATATTCCCCTAGGCTCTGTCTCAGGTATTTTGTTGCATGAACTGAGCCTAGCATGTTTAGGGAATAGATTTTTTTTATTTTCTCTTCTTAAGAAAAAGAAAGCAAAAGGAAAACATAGCAACGACAGCATGGCAACAGCAGCTGCTGCACAAAAGAAAAATAGGCAAACAGACTTCCGAAACATGTATTCACAGTTAAGCTATTTTTACTGGTTGGTGAGTATGTGGGAGTATTATAACAAAATAAGTGAGAAAATAGCTTACAAATAATTTATAAGAAACTTTAGATGAGAATATATCTTAATGACTTCAGCCTCCTAGCTAGCCCTCGTGCTGTATGAGCCTCCACATGCACAAACAGAAAGGTCACCTCTGATCTTCACTATTTATATATTGCAGATTTGTCCATAGACACATACATAAAATTCTATGTGAGAAATAATGTCAGTGGAGCATTAAGGTTAAATAACTGGGCACTAAAAAATAAAGAATTGTGCATCCCTGCATAGCGCCTTAAGAATAAATCCATCTCATTACACCCACCTCTGCCTTTGCACCGTAGTGGCAGAGGTTTCACAGCCTGGGTGTTTCTGGAGGTCTTGCAGGAGCTGTACGTGGCTCCTGGCTCCACTGCTGACCTGCTGTGTGACCCTGGGCACTTTGCATCTCTTCTCTGAGGAACTGTTCCCCCATTCACCTTTTTGTCTGGAGCACACAGGCAGGAACCTCCAGCACTGAAACACTCGTATTCGCATCTTTGGGCAGAGCTCAGCCACAGGTGAGACCATGTATATGCTGAAAAATGACAAAATGCAAATGAATAGCATCTTCCCGGATCAGAAATGTTATGCTTACCCTGAGGAAGTATATGAGAATGTATAATATGTATAATAACCTGAGAAATGTTATGCTTCACCATCCCCTCCCCAGGATGCCCCATTCCCACTGCAGGCCAGTAAACTGTGGGAAATCTTTAACTAAATTAAAAATAATTCATTAAGAATTTGAGGGAAACAGCCTCAAAACTGTTGTACAGTTGCAGCCTGCTCTGTTGTGCTGCGTGAGCCCTTTTTTCTGCTCAGATATGATCCATGGGAGGCTGAAGGCAAACACAGTCTCCTAAGTCTCCTCCACAGTCCCAAAGCTGTTGTTGGCACTGAGAGAAACTCAGCTCAGCCCTCCGCAGCCAAAGCTTGATTTGTTTGCCTTTAGAAACAACACAAATCTGTTTTCCTGGTTAAATAAAGTTATTTGCAGGGTCCTGTTGTGGGAACGATGCATCAGCTTGTCCTGAATGGAGCAGTCATTGGGATGAATAGGTCGGTTGTTGGGCTGGAACAGCCTCCTGCACCCTGAAGTGCCCTTCCCTCCCTCCAGCCTGGGATGGCTGCAGGTGCCTCTGCATCACTGCAGGCTTTATCTTGAGCATCCCTGCTATGTTATGTGGAGTTTTTGGTTGATTTATTGCAAAATGTTATTAATCCCACATCTCACACGTGCCCCTCCAGGCCTGTGGTTTGAGAGAGCTCTGGTTTCTACAGCAGAGGAGGCAAATGGGACTCGAGCGCCGAGACCTTTGCGTGGTTCTGCGTTGCCTCGCAGACGTAGGAACCCCATTTCTTCTTGTCTCTCAATCTCAGGTAATGCCTGTGCTGCCCTGCCTTTCAGAGGTGTGACAAGCAGTGACTAATGTTTTTAATTCTCAGTGCTGTAGAGTTACTTGTTCTGTAAAGTCTGGTGTGTAACTGATAGGGAAGGAGGTTGATGAAGTTCTCCAGGTGATGTCAGGAATGAGGAAGCAGCAGCTAAAGTGGTTTGGTTCCCTCTGAGGCTTTTTTTCAAAGGAGGCTGAAAATGAGCAAGTGAGATGTGACATGTAGCAGCACTTCCTTTGTAAGATTCTTTCTGGTTTTAAATTACTTTGTTTAAACATTTTTGTCTATGAAACCTCCAAGGAAACTCATCTGCTTGTTTGCTCATCTGCATCTCCTGCTTTCTGTGTGTTTTTTACACAAGAAAGAATGCAAGTATCTCATGTACATTTATATAGACACAAATAAATGTAACTTGAATTGTAAAATTGTCGGCTGGTTGAGCAGGACAGAGGTCAGTGATCTAAAATCAACCTGCCACTTCAGTTGAGACGTGCTCTGTATTACAGCACTCGCTGTTTGCTGAGGTCTTTTCCTGTGGCCTTCTGTAACATCTGAATATACATTAACGCTGTTTCTACAATGTATTTAGAGCACAAATAGCCTAGATTCAAGGCATTTGAAGAAATACTTCTTGACTCTTTTGCTGTTTTGTTTGTATTTTTAGCTTGTGAAAACATTTCTCAAGAGCATTGTTAGGTGTAGCATAGCAGGAACACCTCTGGGCGCGCTGGGGAATGTGTGAAAGCAGGTTTCGAGAGCTTTTATTTTCACACCACGTTTCAGTTCTGTAGTGATAAATGTTTTCTGGAGTACAAACCTGGAGCCCCTCCCCTTGCAGGTCTCTCTCCTTGAAATGTAAAAACGTTTTTTTACATTTCAGGGGTTTGCTTGCAGATGGGTTGTGTCACTCTTAGCCACTAACAGGGCTGATCAGCTGTGTGGCAAGCTGCACAGAGTGAAAACTGCTGTTGATCTTAGCAGCTGATGGCATTAGACAAGTAGGACTTGTACAAGACCTATGGCAGAAGGGGAAGGTAATGGCATAGCCATTTCCAAGGGGAAAAATAAGGGAGGAACAAACCTTTTATGCAATTCTGCATTGGCAATTGACATGTGACTTAAGAAAAGCCAAATATCCTCTACCAGAATTTTTTACCATAGTTTGCCTGTGTGCTGGGTAATTCCCATGTCCTTCAGCAGGTGAGTGCAGACAGCTGAGAGAGAAGCTTTTGGAGTCCCCTGAAAATCATCTTAATTCAGGGCAGTACTTTAATCTTGCAGGTATAGGGGAAGAGAAATGTGTTCCCACTCCTTGCACGCAGCATCCTGGATCCTCCTCTACCCCTGCAGGTAGAACCAGCCGTGCAGCCACATGCTTAGCTGTAAAAGCCCCATTTCATTACATGCCCAACCAGTGTGTGCTTCTTTCAGCCGGACACAGAGCATCCTGCAGGGTGAGTGACTGTTAGACAGTGGCTTTATTGCTGCTATTGTAACCACAGACAGCCCAATTATTGCAAATGGGCCTCAGCCAGCATGTTCAGATTTGATTAAGAACTTTTTGAAAGATAAGAAGCATTTAGAGCTAAGGGTTGGCTCCAGCCATAGTTATTTACATCGGGGTGGGGGGGATAAAATCTTTTATTAGTGTCACTGTTTAAATATTTTGGCTCTCTATTCCAATATTGTGGCAAGAAGGAACCATATGTGTTCCTAGAAAGAGAGCCTAGTACAGCCGTTAATCAGGAGAGGATCTATTAATGTATTAACATTCAGAATAATGAGCAAAAACAGCATGCACTGCAGAGACTAACACATATCTTTAGTCTACGGTTTTCAAATGTTTGGAAAATGTTATATTCCTCCATCTCTTTAAAGCTGATCTTCTGCCAAAAGAAGTTCTCTTCTGCTGTTAATTTTAGAAAGGTTAAATCTATTTACAAAAGCAAACATAAGCATGGAGTGATGAAAACCAGGAGGATGTGGGGAGGAACAGGCTGCAGAGTTCACAGCAGGAGCTGATCTGGTGGGAAAACTTGTAGGCACGTCCTTTCCTTTCCTTAACATTATGCAGAGTAGTGGATGTGGTTGGAGAAGATACAAAGCCCAAGCTCTGTACCAGCTCCCCACCACCACCTTTCTCCAGAGATGCTGGACGACGTGTGTGTTTGTCTGCAGATCACTGTTGGGCTGTAGGGAAGATTGCCGAAAGACTTGGCACAGGAAAAGGGCAAATTTTAAAGAGCTCAAGAGTGGGAGAGATTGCTGGTTGAGCAGCTTAGTTGCCTCGAGGTCATTGCTAATTAGGAGCATCTTGCCTACAGAAGTGAGCATTACGTTTTAATGCTGCTATGAAAACCAATCATGCTGTCTCCCCTTTGCATCCCATGCTACTGCCTGCTTTGCTGTGGCATCTGGAGCAAGCTGCACAAGGGAAGGGAAGAAAGCCCTCTTAAAGGATGTGGAAGGATGCTGAAGTGGTAGCGGAGCTCAGATGAGAGAGGCTGGAGCATGACAGCTGTTCCTGGATCATGCAAAAAGCCTGCCAGCAAAAATGCATCAATTTCTGTGATATCTGAGTGTCTTGTCTTCTGTTTTCATAATTGCATACATGGTGTCTGCATAAATCTTCTCCCCCCTCCTGCACCTCCAGCGAAAGGAGCTGACTGGCGGATGGCAGCACATCAGTAGGAGAACACCAGTGGGAAGAGACAACCAGTCAGATGTGTGTCAGATGGGGAGGGCCAGGGCCCGAGGCACGTTCCTCGGAGGCTGCTCGAACATGGTGCATTCACTAAATAGAAAACCTCTCCTTTTCGCTGCGGGAAGAGGAGCATGTTCATCCAGACATGAGAACCAGCAGCGCTGTCTGGCCATGTTCTTCAGGAGGTTAGTGCCAAATGACAGCACAGGAGGCAACAGCAGAAGCTTTCAGCAAATGCATCGTAGCCCAAAGGTCTGAGTGTCCCCTCGAGGGACACTGTGGAATTTTTTTTCCTTTTTCAATGAATACTGAAATCTTCCTATTTATTCACTCCTTAGCTGCAACTTCTGTCTCTTTCGCTGTGGGCTTCCTTCCTATGGTGAGATCAGATCTGCTCAAGGAGAGAGGAGTCCTGTGATTCTTTGTTTCGCACTGGGTTTCCCATTAAAAGCCAATTTCCTGAAAGCAGAATATACCCAACCTGTGCAGGGCAGTTGATTAGTTTCTTGCCTATCTTGGTTTTCAGATTTTCTTGCCTGTGGACTACCAGTCTGGTTGAGTAAGTCCACAAATACAGCTACTGGTAACCACCAGCTCCATGCACTCCGAAGTCTTGAAGTTCAAAAAGAAATGGTGAAGTTTTTGAAATCATGACATCTTCTCCCCCAGCATAAATCTGGACTGGTGGCTGGAGATGCAATCTGAGAAAGGTGCTTCCCCACAGGAGGTTTGTGAGCTTTTAAGGGTTAAAACTCATTCTTGAAGAGACAAGAAAAACATTTTGTATGTTGAAAAATCAACTTTACTTTCCTTCTTTGGCTTTCTGGGTAGTGACAACTCCTGCTTACTTTGGTCCTGTTGACAGTCGTGCTGATGACAGCGATTTCAAATGAAGAAAAACGAAGAAAATGTGAGCCAGCAAAAAAACCAAGAGCAATGAAAGCGCCTTCCTCGCCTCACACTAAGCTTGTGGAATTTGGTTATTGATGTTTCAACAGCAACTAGGGTTATTTGCAAAGCTAACACTTAAATTCCACTTTGGCAGATCATAACTATGAGTCACACAGTCCCATAGGAAGAGGTAATTATTGACCAGTTCTTCTTGCTCCTACTTGAGCTTTGGTCTTCGTAGCACTGACTGTAACGCAGAGTGCTGGCTCTGTGCAGAGGTGACTAATATGTGTCACCAATTTCCTTGATATAAGGCTTAAAACCTGCATTTTATCCCAGGGTGCCAGACTATGACAAACAAGAGCTAGAAGAGGGTAATGAATAAACATGGTGAGAATTTCAGCTGTAATCTGCCATCAGGTCCATCTGTTACTCCTTCCCCCACAAGCCTTGCAGACTCAATGAGCCAGGAACAGGCATGCTCCATCTACCATCCCATCCTTCAGCCACATATCTAAGGTCTAATTGTCTGCTTGTCATTAAGTTTATCACTCATGGTCTCTTGAGCCGTTATTGGTCACAGGATCTTCTTGTTCTGTTCGTTAGCCTTCCGTCCACCCCACTCATGACAAGACCTGCTCATGACAAGACTTCCAGAAGGATACCAAAAAGATGAGGATAAACATATTAATCACACGCTGGTGTCTGCTGTAGCACAGAGTGGCAGTCACTTCAGCGAGACGTGTCTCCCAGGCATGTGTAATCTGCTCATTTAACCGTTCCAGTGCTCACTCACTCTCCATCTCTTGCAAAACCAGATGCCCAGCTCCCAAACGAGGCAGTTCTTTTCCAGTTGGCAGCTGGTGAGTCCCTAAGTCTGCATCCCATGTCATGTGCAGGCACTTCGATTGAGGTGAGTCTTAGGTTTTCCTGCTTAGTAGCTCTGATCCAGAGAAGGAAAAGCACAGCCCTTGTCAGCAGCATGAAGCAGAAGCAGCTGAGCAGGGGAACAGCACGTGCCTGGTGTGACTCGGTGAGCAGTGAAGGCTCCAGCAAGTTCTGGCTGTTGGTGAGCAGTGGTTTGATTTGGGGGGGTGGGTGCCTATCTCCCAGGCAACACGACAGCTTGCAAAAGTTGCCATCAGAATTCTCCATGGTTCCAGCAGTCTTTCATCAACGCAGGGTTTTGCAAACTTCATTGCTCATGTTCTCTTGTAGACCTCATGCTCACAGGTGCAGTTCACAAGTGGAGTATCTCCCCGCTTTGGAAACTAGGCCATCTTAAGTGAAGCCCACACAGATGATTTTTCTTGCATTTCTCCCATAGGTTCTACCTTCTCATATTCCAGAAAGTCCATATTCTTGGTTCTCCATTGCTTTCAGCTCTTCTCCCAGCAAGAGAAATGAAGAGGAATGTGATAAGCAACTTGGCTGGTTAATGAGATGAGCTCCCTGTCTAAATGAGGATTTCTTGTGCGCTGGGTTCAATTGCCAGTCCCTGGTATCTCCCCCAAGTCTGCTTCTGGCTTTCTTGGGAGAGAGGTTTGGGACCTGGTTTGAGTTGCAACTACATTTCCCTTTGTGCCAAGTCACCACGTTCATCGGGGCCAGGCACAGACCAGTAACTGCCTCTGGATGGCAGGGCTGGAGAGCTACGTGAGGCTGTGATTTGGCTGGGAAAACAGAATTTAAATGACACCCAGTCCCTAACATTGCAGGCTGCAACTGCAGAGTCATTTCAGAGAAAGTAACGGGAGATTTTTCTCTCCCTAATTTATGTCTCTCCTGCATATGGCTTCTGTGGAGTTGCTAATGTTGCAGACAGATGGGTTGGCATTTTACTAGACAGAACACATGGACTAGATGTTGTTAATGCTTGTTAGCTCCTCACTCTGCAGCTTGACCAGTCCAATACGGTCACCTCGCAGATGGTTGGGAAGCTGCAGCCTGGGTGCTGGAGTGGTCCAGCTCTGCAGCACGTGGTTGTGACAGCAGTTGGGATAACGTGTGTTTGGCTGCATCTGCTGAAGGGCTAAGTTGTAGGTCAGAGATACCTGTGGCTGGGGGATCAGCACAGCTTCCCCATGCATCAAGGAAAGACACTGATTTGTAAAGATCCTGAGCCTTTTATTGAGGTATTGGCTTTAAAGGCTTAATTTTATAGTCTGGATTTTTATAGGATGGGGTTGGAAAAATTCTGTGAGCCCTGTGCCTTGCTCTCGTTTACACTCCTTCATGGTTGATGTTTATAAACATATTTGACTAGCAAACACTATTTAGCAGTCCTGAGACCTGTTAAAAAGTTATAATTTATGATCTCAAGCTTTAACTTGCAGCCAACTGCCAGTATTATTTTAGAGTGGACATTCTGTGCAATTTGCCTTTCTCTGTGATGTGAATAATCTGCTGGGATTTACTCTCACCAGTCTTGTACTCAGCTGAACCATTTCTAGATATCACCTCAACACATCTCTGCAGGGTGAATCTCCTTGATTGTTGGTTTGGAGATCCCCATCAGAATCTGTGGATGCAAAAGTAGATGCTACGGGTGAATCATTTATGTTTCCATCTTCCATCTTTGACAATACTGATGTTCAATTTACAGGGTAATGGTGGGAGGCTGGATGCATCCTACAGATGAGACAGGGAATTTTAGTTTCAATACTTGTCCTTTAAAATTCTCAAAGCACTTTTGGAAAATGCATGGGTATTAATCCACACTGCGCAGTAGTTCTTCAAACCTATGATTTAAATTGGATATATTTGTCTCTGTCTGTCCTGAACTGTTGAGTAACATTAATGCACCCTGATAACAGCTGTCACAATTTACCCTGGGGGTTGCTCCTCAGTGATAGGTGAAATCACAGCAGTTCAAAGGCCTGTCTTCCAGGATGAAAAAGCTCTATAGGAATATTCAGATATAAAATAGTAATAGTATGAACCAAAAAATATGCTTCCCTTATTTTAAAGCCTTTGATCTTATTTTTATGGCATCACATTTGACAGTCTAAAGGACATTAACCTGTAGGAGAAACCTTTTGAGAGAAGATGCTGACTTGCCCTCCGCTGCGCAGAGCACTGTCCCCCAGGATTGACACCAGCCAGTTTTTCCCATCGAGAGGTGTGCAGGTGCCTCAGTGCCTCTCCCTGCTCTTTTTCACGTGTTTCATCTTTTTACATCAGGTGCAGGAGAGCTCACATGGATCAAAACACGTAGCTGTAGGGAGAAACTCGCTGCTGAGCAATGCGCCCCACTCTGCTGCTTTGCTGCTGAGCTGGTGCAACATCCAGAACTCCATCACCGCTGTCACTCACGTACAGAGTGCCTGGGTCGTGTTTCTGATTAAGATGGAAGTATATGAGCTGACCTCTTGTGCAGAAGACATTGTAGGGTTGTGGTTCATCTCAATGTTGAATAATAAGAAAGAGAAAGGAAATGTTTGCTATAAATCTCAGTGCACGCAGGGCTGTTTCTCACTTATCCCTCCCCAGCTTTCAATTTTCTTCTTGGCATTGCCAGGTGCTTGCTTTTCTTTGCTCAGCAGCTAAAAGCAGCTTTTTCATTACATTTCCTGGAAGGCCCTTTGCAGGCATCCATCCTTCTCTGCCTCATAAATTCACTTTATATAGCAAGCTGGCGACATGGAGGTCAGAGGTCTTGGCAAGAAGCAATTATTATAAAGAAGTACTCTTCCTCTTTTGGGTTACAAAGAGGATATTAAAGGGGGAAAAACTTTGCTGCAGACAAGGAATGGTCATTTGTGAAAGGTAGGTGATGTGATTGATGAAGAGCTGCACATCCTGTGAGAGCTACCTTGGGCCAGCAACCTGTCAGGCCAGCTGAAACCTGCCCATTACCATGAAAAAAGAAGGAAATCAGTAAACAGTTTGCTAAATAACCTCATAAATATTTCCAGCCATAAGCACATCTTGGTAAATTTGTTGGTTTGGGTTGGGGTTTTTTTTATATTTCTCTAATTTTAAATGAACAGCCTCTAATTAAAGTGATTTAGTGGCTACCTGGGGACCTGGTATTTGAGCAGCGCGTGATGCTGAGGAGAGATTGACTGGTGAGGCGTAACTCAATTGAGGGATTTTGATAATGTTATCATCACCCAAGAGAGACAAGTTTGAGCAATTAGATCTCAAAACCTCGTGTTGGGGTTGTTATAACTTCAGCAAGCAGTTTCCACCTCTGTGTACACACACACACACAGACGCACGTTGTCGCTGGGTATTTGCTGGACACCAGTTTTCTGGCTGGCTCTGTGCTTGGTGTATCAGTGTGTGCCTGCCTGGAGTGACTCGTAGTGGTGATTTATCAGCTTTGCAGACCTGGGTGAGGGTGTCAGCCCACTTGGCATCTCTACATCCCCCCTCAATATCTGCACATGGACAAGGCAGCTTTTGACAGTTAGAAAAATCTCAGCGTCCACAGCAAGAGGCAGAAACAAAAGGATTTTCTTATTTAAAGGTCAAAGCAGGCAACTTCTTAAAAGATATTTTCAAGGTTTCTTTGGGCTGTGACAGGGTTTATGTGTATTAATGGGTGCTGAGGTAGGGGGTAGGTGCTGTGGGGAAGGGGGTCAGAGGGATGCAAGGGGCCCAGGGTGCTTGGTGGCAGAGGCTCTGTGGTATCCACGGTGATAGCACTGAAGAGGTTTTGGGGTGATCAGACGGCACAGCTGACCCTGAGGACTTCTGCTGGTGGAGGAAGGTGTTGGGGAAGAGGGGGTGACTGTCATGCACAAAGAGGAGATGTGAGGGATTTGAATGATGAAGGCAAATTGCCAAAGGAATTGACCTGGTGAGGAGATGTGCATAACCCACATCAGAGTGGGCTTCAGGGTGGGGTGAGGAACACCACAAAGACAAGGGAAATGACAGTAAGAACTGGGGCAGGGAGAGGAGAGCATGGCCATGCCATGGTTCATAACACCAGAGACCTGTGGACCTGAATGGAGCAGGAGAAGCTCTGCACAGAGTCTCAGTTGTGAAGCTGTGGTGCCCTTCCCCTCAGCACACGCAGGGCTGCGTTTGCCATGCGTATTCAGAGCAGTTGTGTGTAGGGATGCAGCATGGACAGTGATTTATGGAAGGAGTATTGCAGATGAGATGGAGCCTCCATGATACATTTGCTGGGTAAATGTCACTGGGCAATGATTCACTTGCTCGTTTTGACCCCTAATACATCTTAGCCTTGAAAAGTACCATCTACTATAGAGCATGGCCGAGCAGCATCTGCAGTGCAAAGGCTTGTGACTGTGCCAAGGGTGGAAGGCCACCCTGGCAGCCCTGCCAAAGTCCTAGACTTCACCCTTCCTCACACTGAGGAGGTGTTTGAAATGGGGTTCCAAAGCTGAGACACAACTCTTTTTGCCTGCTGTGCCTGGCACAAAGCTCCAACCTCACTGTTGTCAGCTTAATTAAAAACCACTTGAGAGTTCCACCTCCAGCACTTGGGTTTGTGTTTGAAGCTGCAGGAGCACATGTCCTGCATGGATCACATTCCCAAAGGCAGTTGTGCTCTCTTGGTGTGGAAATCAGAGGTAAAATATCCCCACTTTATGCTGAAATCATAGAACAGTCCTGGTTGGAAGGGACCTTGAAAAACGATCTGGTCCAACCTTTCATGGGAAAGGGAGCCTAGGTGAGGTTTATTAGGAAGTGTTGAATGCTGAAGCCCTCTTCTCCTTTTTTCCACATTTCTGCCCCATATTTTCTCCGTGCTGCATGTGAGTTTATAGCTGGTGGCATTTTGGAGCCATTGTAGGGGCATCCATCATTTTTAGCTACCAAAATATGTCAGAGGGGAAAGGAAAAGAGCATACAAGAAACTAAAAATTGGTGTCTGTAGTCCAGAGTGCACTTGTGAACCATATATTAGCTTGTAAATGACCAAAGAAGACACTATCAAACGTTTGACATAGCTGCCTCCCAGCTGGTGGAACAAGCAGAGAAGTAAGTGCTGGGACTTGGCTTTCAGGGAGCGTTTCTGTGCAACAGCAGCACGGGGGCAAAGAGCCATCTTCGCAAAATCAGTGCAGTCAGAGCTCTGTATGTGTCACATTGAAGTGACAAAAGCTGAGAGAAGCCTCCTTTATGGTCCGCACATCACTGCATTACCAGCCCAGTCCTGCCAGCTCCAGGTCCATCCCCAGCAGGTCCATTCAGGAGTGCCTGTTGCTCCCACACATCTTCTGCATTGCCTGCTCCTTGCTGAGATGGTCCCTGTTGGAGAGAATAACTCGCTTTTCCACCACATTGGTGGTTATTTGAGAGACTTTTATATGTATATCTAAACTATAAAGCCTTGAATAATTTACTAGTTTCCAGGGTTAAGAGGAAGATTTATGGTGTTTCTTTCTGGCAGGCGGCAGCTGATCTTGATACTCCTGGAAAAACCAGTTGTACTAACGGCTCCTTTCTCCGAGCAGATCCAGGAGCAGGTACTGCAAGTTTGTCACCACGTGGTGAATAGACCTGTCTTCTTGGTGTTCTACAATGCAGTGAAACCTGCCCACTGCTCTGATTGCTCTGTGGGGTAGCAAAGCCTGTGAGGAGAATAACAGGGTGTCACCCTTCCAATCTGTGGCAGGAGGTGTGTTCCCCCACCAGCAGAACCGAGTGTGCAGTGACACGGGGCAAAGATTGATCACCATTGCTGTTCTAGAAAAGGTCCTGATAGGCCTTCAATCAGACTGAACTGGCAACAGAGCTGAGCAAGAGCTGGAATCTTTCCTTTTACAAGTATTTGAGATCTGAATAAAACATAACATAGACCTGAATCTCAGTAGTTTAGTGAGCCAGGCAGATTTCTTTCCATGAATTAGAAGAAACCAATATAGGTCTATGTAAAGAGTACCTGTGAGATGATATTCTCATAGTACTTAGCTTCAGCATCCCAGGCTGCTCTGTGCTTGGGGAGACTTGGGGTGCAGGGGGAATATTTGCATCTCTCGCAAAGCGCTGCACTTGGCAGGCTCAGCGCGGTGGGGAAGGGGGAGTGAAGTGTGATGGTGGTCCCCAAAGTCTCCTCTTGCATTGACTCCTCAATGAATTGACTATGGGATGGATGGGGGTACTCACAGGCTCAGCTTTTCCTTTCATAGAATCATAGAATCTCCTGGTGGGAAAAGACCTCTGAGGTCACCGAGTCCAGTCATACCTGCCCACTACTGAGCCATATCTCCAAGCACCCCAGCTAGCCGTCTTTTAAACACCTCCAGGGATGGTGACTCAACCACCTCCCTGGGCAGCCCTTTGAACTCATGTCTTTGATTTAACTCTAAATCTCGATCCTTTTTCTTTCACATTTGTCTTTAAAAGCAACAACACCCAATAGTGATGTAGCTCTGAGTAAGGCGTCTCAGTAGTGTTGGGCATAGAGCAGTTAGGGCTCAGTTTGAATATGCTCTGATCTCCCTTGACACATTCCCACTCATGGACTGTCCCCGTGGATCAGTGACACTTGTTTAGGTTCCTCAGCTTCACATTTTCTTCCTAGATGGGCTTGATTGGCTTTTGGCTTCATCTAAACTTAGAATTCCTGGGGATGCATCACTGGGGTGAATGGTGATTGCATTGGATGGAGTGTGTCATGGGAATGGTTGGTATCTGCTGTCACCTGCAAGTTTGTGCAGGAGTTGTGTCCAGGAGTTTTCCTTTGTGGATTGAGACTTTTTTGAATTAAAAAAAAAATATATAGTAGAAAGGAGTGGAAGGAGTTTAAGCAATGAACTGTGAAGAGGAGGATCGAGCACCCTCACAGCTTTAAACCACTGGCAATTTCAGCTTTGTATCTTTCATAAATCTGATTTATAGAGCTGGAGTCACAGGGATGCTCTGCATTGATCCAGACTGGCGTGAAACAACCAGAGCCTGCAGCATTCATTCAGCAGAGCATCCCCTCCAGTGTCCTTCCCCTCTTGCTCCCACACATCCCTGCGCATCCCCCTGCCTTGTCCTGATCCCTGCTCACTCCCACCCCACCCACCCTGGCAATTCCCTCTCTGCCTGCAGCTCACGGCTGCACCAGGCAGGGTTCAGACTTCCATTTGAAAAAAAACCAATCCTGTGAATTAATGGGAACACATCACTATTATTTTGTACTGTCACTTTCTTTGTAAAGCACATGCTGCAAAGATAATCCTGCTGTTGAACTCAAAGGAGCAAATCTATCTATATATCCCAGTCTATACTACATTATGAACAGATGAGTGAAGGAAAAAAAAAAGGCAATAAAAACAAGTAATAAGTAAGGTAACAGTGACAGGAATTTTAAAACACTCCCAGGGGAAAAAAAAAAAGTTTCTAAATTTTTCTTAAAAGCAGTGTGAGATTGAATAAACTGAACTGCAAGTGCATCCATCCTCAAAGCTAGTGTGTAAACATCTCCCGGCAGAGGAAGAATTGCCTTTTTTCCAAGTGACTGCCTTCTCACCTTGTTCCTGTTACAGAAGAGATCATAAGAAACCTGGGTGAGATGTCTGGGGTTTGGGAGCTTTTGGGGGTTTTTGGATTTTTTGGAGTTCCTGGGGAGACAGAGGCCACAGGGCGGGGAAGCATCCAACAGTCAAGAGAAACCGCAGTCACACTGAACTCAACAGGAAGTAAGAGTCTTCTCAGAAGCACATATTTGTTCACATAACTTTCTCTGAACTTTATTCTTCTGCCTCTCCTGAAGGAGGAAACTTCAGTTATGAAGAATAGTAGAGAGAAATTACCATTTATCTCATAAAAAAAAATTATTCAAATGTAGCCTTCACCCGCGGTGGCAGCGAGCTCGGAGTAGAGGGGAAATTTAAAACATTTATGTTACTCCGTTTCCGAGATGGTAAAACACAAGCAAATGGTCTGGCACTGGATGCTAAATTTCTTAAGGAACTTGCTTTAATTAATTAAACTAGTAAACCAATTAATGGATTTACTTGTAAATTCTTAGAAAATTAATTCTGTGCCCAAAGAGTGTTTTAAATCTGCGCAGGAGGCAGCGTGCATTTCATACAGAGCTTGAATTCCCATTTTAGATGAATCCAGTTCGGCGCTGACTTTGGAGACACGAGTGAAGCATTCCTAATACTCGGACCTTCCTCCAGAACTGGTGCTTCCCATCAGCAAACCCAAGGAGGGGGGATGTGCAAAACAAAACCTGTGCTGCTTTCACAGCACCCAGCCCCTGTGCTAGCTCTGAGCTATGTCACAGCCTCTGGCTTTACGTGGATTGTGGAATTAGGTCCCTCCCTGTGCCTCCAGCTGCCTTCTTCATCTGCCATCTCTGCTTTCCTCCTCCTCAGCCTCTTTAATCTGACCCAGCAGTACATCGGATGCGCAGAAAGCAAGTTGAGTAGCTCCAGTGAACAGCAGATTAAAGCACTGAACATCCTTTTTTTGTCGCTGAAAAACCACCAAACCGAAGTAGAGGAGATTTAAACAAAAGCTAATTTACTTTTCTACACGGAAACCTTGTTTAGATTCCCTGCCTGGCTCAGGGGTGACAGGGGCATGCTCGGTACCTCGCACTCTTTGCAATCCAAAGTGACACATACATGAAAAGTTCATAATCAAATGTGTCCAGGCTCCTGCGAACATGAAATCAGAAACAAGCAGGTTCCCCAGGGCTCTCAGCAGTTATCACTTCCCTTCTGTCCTAGCAGGTAAAGCCATGGTTTTCCCTTCACGTGGCAATCCTCCGCCCTGGCTCTTGGCATCATTTGGTTGTGGGGGTGGGTCTGCCCCACTCCTGCCCACCCTCGGCTCCAAGGGGAAGCAGAGCTGCGGAGCAATTAGAAACGGGAGCGTTTTGAAGAGGAAAATGGCAGGGGAGAAAATTAGCATTTGTGCTGTGATGTTTTTGCTGTTTATTAATAAACAAGCAGCTTTGGTGCCTCCAGGGGCGGGAGAGGCTTCAAGCATTCCTTATTTCTCTTGCATTTAGCTGCTTTTTTTTTTTTAACTTGTTTTATATGTTACAGGAGATTTGTAATATCTTCCCACATGTTGAGTTTCCTTATTTTCATGTGAGCTTCTCTGGAATAATTCCTCTGGAGCTCTCAGCTGTGCACTGCCGGGCTGATTTAAACATCCAGAAACACTTTAGGGATGTGAGGTGGATCAGCAGCTCGTTGGGAAGGAGTTGTGTTAATTAGGAACAGGTCTGCTTCCTCTTAGAGAAGCAGAATGACTTCAGATATAAGTGTTTTCACGGAGAGAAAGCCCGTGCACCTAGCTCCTGCCACGTGAGACCTGGGTGGTGGTGGTGATGGTGACCCCAACGTGGTGATGATCAAACAACTCATCTCCCCACCCCACCATTTGTCACTGGGGGAGCTCAGGCAGGGGTCCTGCACAGGGACATTGGAAATGCAGAACTCAGTAACAGCCCGATCACGCCGTGTGCCTAACACCTGCGCTGCAGCAGATAACGTGTCTTGATTACAGACGGGTCCACACCGAAGGAGGCTTCAGGGCGATGGCACCAGCTCTCCCTTGCCTTACGGGGGGTGGATTAAAACCCTGCTGTATTAATGGGCTTCTTCTTCTTCTTTTCCCTCAGGCTTCCAGCTCTTCTGGTGGGAAAATGCAGCTTCTGGAAACTGAGTTCTCACGAACCCTCGGGGAGCTCATTGAACTCCACCTGCTTCGCCAGGACAGCATCCCAGCCTTCCTCAGCGCCCTCACCCTCGACCTCTTCAGCCGCCAGACCATTGCTTAGTGTCTCACCACCAGCCAGGTGTGGAGCACCCCTGGGCAGGACACTTGAGGTAGTGAGGACAAATTCTCACCTCCCACTCTTAATTTATGGTACTGGGTTGCTTCTGTTTTGTGGGGAACTCCTTCTTCCTCCTTCTTTCAGTGCTGATTCCCAAACCCCACTGATTTCTCTGAAAAGCTCCCTCCTGTGGGAGAGCAAGTCTGACTCCATCCCAGAGCATTCCCAGCCAAGACCCAAACTCTGCCTTTGAACTGGGAAATATGTTCATCCCTGCCCAGACTGTCTCAGCATCTCTCTGGGAATGTGGTGGGAACTGCTGGTTTGAGGAGCCACAGCATCACTGTTCACAGCTTTTCCCAAAAGAATACCCCAAATCTGGGCCCCAGCAGAGACGTGAACCTTGCAGGAGGCTGGTGCTTCGTGCCCCCCTAGTTGTCTTCATCTAGTGGGAGCCAAGGGCCTGGTCCCTGAGGAGAGGGACCTGGGGAAGGATCAGTCATGAGTAGCAGATTCTTTGTGGATAACTCCTGCTCTGGGAAACAGCTCGTCACTCAACAGGGCTGAAATTACTTTCAGGATACCCAGTCACCCGAGTCTGCCATCACTCAGCAGACAAGCACAAGCCTAAATCATCATTTGAAGACCCTATACCTGTGTTGACACCTCTGTGTTGTGTGGTGTGCTCAGATGTCACTGGTGTGCTCTTTGTTCCTCAGCTGAGACTCTTGGGCTCTTGATTAAGTCAGGACTGCAAAAGGTGGGAGGGAGCTCTTTGGGGTTTGCTCACTGCTGCTGGCTTTAGCCAACTGCCTGGGTACCCTACCTTGCTGGGGGTCTCCCTCCTCCTCTCCTCCATGGAGGATGGAGCACCCCCTGAAGTCTGACACTTTGTGTTGCGGTTATAGTTCTTCTTTCATAAGAATAAACTGTCACTTCCCAGACTGGCCGTGTGACTCCTTTCTTTGGGATATACTCTCTGCTCCCCCTGTGCTCTCCCACATGTAAAGCATGATAACAAGTTGTCCATCGATGGTCTGGTGCTGGTACTGCTTTGAGAAGGGAGGACAGCATTATTTCATTTTTTCCAGGCAAGTCTCATTCATGCTGTAAACCAGATTAGTTTGTTATGAACTTCTGTGTCTATTGATTTCCTCTTGATATCAGCAGGAACACACTTCCTAAGCTTGCAGAGGAAGCAGTTTAGAGGCTAGAAAGTTACCTTAGGTGCTCACAGTGGCTGTGGGATGGCCATGCACGCTGAAGTCACTTTGGGACCTATCAGTATGTCTACAAGCATGGGAAATAGCTGCTATAGACCCAACTGATCAGAAGTGAAGGGAGAAGTGTGTCCTCTGGGGAGGCTGCAGCCCCCATCTCTCCAACCCTCCTCTCCACAGGATTTGCAAGGAAGTGCAATAGCAAAAAGTTTGGTGTTTTCTCTTCTGCTTGAAGAAGTCCTGGTGGAAGATGAATTGCCTGGCACGCTGTGCCAGGGGAACGCTGCCTGATTCATATGCGCAACGTGGCGCTGAGAGTCGCCTTCCTCAGTCATGGGGAAAATGAATCATGACGTCAGCCGCGCTCGGCTCCTCCGCCAACACAATAGCACATCCTGGCTGCCTCTGAAAATTTTTCTCCTGGCTCCTCGCAGGAGAAATGAAGTAATTAATAAGTTTACAATAAATCCTCTATCTTAGCAAAACACGGGTGAGGCGAGAAGCGATGCTGGTGAGTGACAAGGGAAAACATGTTCTGCCCGTTGGAAAATTGCCTCCCAAGAGTGAAAGGATAATAAGTTGGGGTAGAAAACACAGCAGTCTTCTGAGACACCTTCAGTGGGGAGGAGAGACACAGATGAATTACCGCTCTGCATCCCAGCAAGACTGATTTGTTCAACTAAGTTTAATATGGCAGCATGGCTGGGAGAGGTGGGTGGTGAGGGTGGGTGCTTGGCCAGATGTGCCGGTGTGGTGCAGCGTCTGGTCCTGCTCGTGGCTTGGGAAGCTGCTGGGGTAACTGTCCTGCTTTGGCCAGCAGCATCCTTGCCCTACTCGTGGCGTAACACTGTGACACAGCTTGGGCATTACGTGAAACTGGGGCTTTTGGGGAGCTTGGCTGCTTCCAGGCTCACTGCTGGAGGCCTGGGAGTGTTCATGAGGAAGCATGACCATCATAAAGTCACTTGGGCCACCCGTGGGACACAGGCTTGCAGCTGGGCTTGGGGAGAGGAGCGGAGACTCCCCAGTTTCCAGCTGCAACACCAAATTCACAGTGAAGCCCCAAACATACGGCTGTACCCTGTCGCTGTGGCAGCTCCCGTCTCCACCACCATCGTTATGCTGCTCGTTTGAGCCATGACAGAGCTATGGGAAGTAACTGTGATGCTGAATTTCACAGTGATTGCTCCTTCCACGCCGAGCCACACAGGGCTTGACAGCCCATCATGGGGCCTTGTCACCGCATTCACTGCCCCCGGCATCCTCCCTCCACGGGGACAGCCCCCCGGGGCAGTGCAGACAGACACCCTGGTTGTCACCAGTGGGACAGCAGGCTTCAGCCACCCAGGTGGTGGGGCCACAAGTCCCATCTGGCTTCAGCTTGTCCCTTTCCCATTGGCAGAAAATCCTTTTAGAAAATCTTGGGAAATCAGTAATAAATTTGCAGTTGGTTGGAAGGGAGAGGGGAGAGCGTTAACAAGTGTGTGTACGCTCGCTGGGTTTATGTGTTATAAGCTGTAAAATATGATTTATTAAGGCACAGCTGGGGGACTGTGTGTGTCAGAGCACTGTCTTGTTTGCAGTGTTGCCTGAAGCTTCTCTTCACTCATAGTGCTTGTGAGCCCCCGCTCCTCTGCTGATCAGCCCTTCTCATCTGCGTGCATAAGTAAATACCAGACAGGGGCAAAGAGCTGTTGGGAGCTGCCATACGGTCCTCGAAAGCAGCAGAGCTCGTGGCTAAGGCAGGCATTGTGAAGTTGATGCCTCTCTTAAGGTTGCACCTCTGAACCTGGAGCCTTTTGCTCCCACTTTGCATCTCCTGGCTTGTTTTGTGTTGTTTGAGAGTTGTCCTGGAAGTGTGTGTTGCCTGAGAAGGGACTAGAGAAACCTTTCTGGGATGATCCATGGGAAGCTTGGGACTCATAGACATTAGTTATGGATCATCTCCATACAACACTAGGGGAGGAAGGGAAGGTGAAGGAGAGGAAGACCATGAAACTGTGGTGGAGTTGGGTACCTAGGGAACGAAGGGCAGGAGTGAAGCTGGGCATGGGTGGAGAGGAAGAAACAGGGTGCTGGAAGGACAGGGAAGCCACTGTCTCTGAACTAAAGAAAGAAAAGCCATCTTCTGCTGGCCAGCTGACACTGTCAGGGATGAGCATCCCCAGAGACCTCCTCCCACTGCTGCTGGGTTGGGGGGAGAGCTCTACTGGCTCATAGGGGTGCAGAGAGGATTGGGGTATGAAGAGCGATGGGGCAGGAGCAGTCAGTCCCACCCCTGGCTCTGGGACTTTCTGCCTGCCCCAGGACAAGCCACCTTCTGCACTGCTGGCTCCGTAAAACCGGAATATCGCTTCCCAGCCACGGCCTGCCAGCACCGGCCAGCAGTGAAGGTTATTTGACCTCAATTGCAGCCCGATGGGGAGCCCAGGTAGGTGGCAGCATCCCACTGGGGCTCATGATGGGGGTGCCGCCGCCATCGCTGTCAGTTCTCCATCGCTCCAACGCGCCGAAGAACAGAGCAGCACCACCAGCCCTTTCCATTTCCTGACCCCAGCAGTGAGCTGAGAGCTGGGAATGGTGTGAGATGGGCTGACGGGTGGATGTGTCAAAAGAAGCCTTGGGGGAGAGAGAGGGAAAAGCCTTCCTAGGACATCACCAAGGTAATGCTGGACCCCAGCAGCCAGTGCTGCCCGGTGCGGGCGATGAGGCAGCTGGGGCAGGTTTGGTTCTGTTACAGCTTTTAACTGCTCAAAGACATTGGGAAAATGATGACGGTGTCAGATGCCAGGTGACGGTAGCTAACGACGGCGTGTTCTTGACGAGGCGAGCGAGGTAGCTGGGGAGGACAGAACAGGCTCTCCGTGCTGGTGTAAATCACGTGCGCGCTGCCTGCTGTGACAGCAGGTTCGGATTTAACAGCAGCGATGCTAGAAGTTGCATGATATTTAAAAAGCTACAAAAGGCGCCCACTCTGATCAGATATTAAATAAATAAATAAATAAATGGATGAGGAATCAGCAAGGCTTTTTCACAAAGTCTTTTCTAAATATTAAAATCCCACCCTTCCCAACAGGAAGGCTTTTGTTTTTTTTCAGGCTAAGAGGAGCGGCTGAACAGCATCTGATGGTATCACATTGACACAAGTGTCTAGAAAAATAGGGTAGGAATGCATGATCTGTTCTGAAAAAGGAGCCCTAGCTAATAGGAAATGTGCTGATGCTACTTTTAATTTCATGACTCAGGTTTGCTGCAAAATTGATGGGAATCTGTGTTGGAGCTGGGTTGCATTAAAACAGTTCTCTGCTGCTGGGGCTTTTTCCATTTGTTGTTTCTCTTTGGGGGTTTTTTAGTGTAAAATTTGTTGGTAGGCTGGTGGCTCATAGATGTTACTTGAAAGGAGAGGAGATTTTTGCTTTGGACATGTTTCATGTAGGAAATCACTGGCCAAAGCCTTCACTAGGGGATCACTGCAGAGCTCAGCCTTGGGCATCCATCCCAGTGGCTGCTCCTGCTCCTTCTACCCACGGTGGCTGGGTCTCCAGCCTTCCTTGTGTCCTCGTTTTCCCTTGAAGCAAATACAAGAGACAAAACAGAAGGAAAATAGACTTTAATGAAAACACTGTTGTGTAAGTTAGGAAGCACAAAGGCAGCTCCTTGATGCTGGAGGGCTTAGGAGCAGCCCGTGTGTTTGGTCTCCACCCAAACCACCACTGAAGCACGTTTCTTCGTGTTGTGTCGGTGCTCTCTCCTGCTTCCTCAATATGGGATCAAGCGTCTCCTGGCCCATTCGTCTTCCCTGTGCTGTTTCCTGGCCCTGGGCTCCAGTGCTGATGAGTTTATTAGTGTTGCTAATTTTACCTGATGCTGCTTCCTTCTCTTTGTGACAGGTTGTGTTTTTTTGAACTCTCCAGCTGACTGATTAAGTTCTCTTTAATATTCCCTGGTTTACTTTGCATTCTCTTTGTTGGTTGTTGCTTGTTGTGTTTTTGGTTGTTTCTCTTTTATCCTCCCACTGTCTCTTTTTCCTCCCTGGTCCCTCTGATGCCTCTTCAACCTGGAACGAAGCCAGAGACCATCAGGAGGTCATTGAAACACAGACGGCTGTTGGATTTAAATAAGGACTAGATAATTTTATGACCATTAGCAAGACTCACTGCTATGCAAGCTAAAATAATAAGGGTAATCATATCTCATGGTTCGGGGAGCAAGTTGATTGCCTGTAGGGACTGAGAAGGTAATTTTACATCCCTGACTTGCCCCAAAATATAGTCTTGTTGACAAGATGCACCAGGCAGGTCAAAGGGCAGGAGGACGTGCGAGACACAGGGCTCGGGTAGAGAGCAAGAGCATTTCCCATATCACCTCTGTTATCACACTCCTTTCATCTGGTGTTCGGAAACTTCTGGTATCAACGTGGTGGAAAATGTTCTCCAGGCAGGTGAAAGGCTCTGAAGTTTAGCAGATGAACCTTTCCACTTTCCATGGGCATCGACCAGGTAATGTTTGTGCTGTATGATTGCAGGCACGTCACTTTGCTGCTGATGGTGGCTGGTTCATCTGCCAAGTTGTCCCCATAACCACGACCAAGAAGCATCTCCCTAAAGAGAAACAGAGTACAAACCTCACTTAGGTCCTTTGGTTTGGAGGTACCTCCCACTCCCCGTTGACCATGGAGTGCATGAGGGAGACTAGCCTTATACATAAGAGGGTGATGGCAAATGGCACTGTCCTTCTTTCACCCCTTCTTCCCCTCCCAGCTCCTCCACATGCACGTCTTTCCACAGCTTGCTTTGGGAGTCACACTCCAGCCCTTGGGGATGGATGTGATCAGCTCCTGCTCCAATCCCACTGTTAAGAGGCAGAGCCACCCTTGAGTGAATGCTCTGAAGTGACAGCTCCTCTCTCTGTGAGTCCTGGGAGAGGAAGGAGCAACCCTGGAGAGGAGGTGATGGCAGAGAATGAACCAAACCCATAGTGAACTGAGCCACTCATCCTGGCAGCCATGCTGGGCCAAGGAGGAGTGGGAAAAGCCCTCCAGATAGCACCAGTCCTCGGGGTGGATCCATCCTGCCAATGACAGATGTCTTTGGGTAAGTCTGTAGGTAATGCTAACACTTCATGTCAATGCTCGAGTCTTCTGCCCAGTGCACCAGTGTCCTGGACAGAGGATATCTGCTGGCATCACCTGTGCATTTCCAGCCAGGTGATGAAATTGCTCGCCCTGTACGGCGGTGGCACGAGCCCACCGTGACATGCTGCCATTCCTGAGCTGCCAGCCCCAGCTCTGACAAATCACTCGTTAACTTTGCTAACTCACTAGAAAACACCACGCACAGAATAGATCCCAGGCATGCTAATGACTGATTTTAAGGGATCACTGCAGTGGTAAAACCGTAATTAACAGTCTAGAGCAGCACTTTTTATTTAATTACACGCAGGCAGAGCTGGGAGGCATGGGAAGGTTGATGGGCAAGTTGGGAGCCACCAGCACTGACTGCCCAGCCCCAATGGGTGACCTCGAGGTTTGGGTGGTGGCACTGGCTGTAGGCTGAGTTGGCCTGGTTGGTATCTCCCAGCGTATCCTGGCCATGGACATGAGCTATGGGGAATCACATCCTGTACCTTCATTTGCTGCCCCAGGATGGGTGTGGAGCAGTGGTTTGCAGGTGCCTCTGCAGAGCTTTGTCATGGGTCTTTGCTAACAGCTTTGCTTCTGCAAAAGGAGTTGTCAGCTTTTTGGGAAGTCTCTGCTCTTCACCGGTGAGGATGGGATCACAGCTCCTGCGGGAGAGTGGGATATGCAGCCCCATCTGTGGGACCTGTGTCCTCCCACGTGCTGTCAGTTCAGCTAACCACCCCTCTGCACCCCACACATATATTTTTAATACAGTAAAAGTGCTCAGGGAGGATGGGAATCCCACCTGCACGGGATACTCAGCCCCAGTCACACTGGCAGATATGGTGGTTCTACAGATTGTCCTGAAACCCCAACCCCAAGCACCTTCCTGCCCCTTGCAGAGACCCCACAATACCTGCAACACTCACCCAGCCTGGCTGCTCTTCCTCTTCCTCGCTTCTGTCCTTGGGAGGAGGAGGAGGAGGATGGCTCATGGGGCTGAAGCCAAGATATTCCCAAGGTGAGGAAGGCACCAGGCTCCCCAAAAGCCACAACATCTGCGCACACCCCATTTCCATCACTGCTGTTTCCTGGCTTCATGGTTAAATCTGGCCTTGCACAATCCCCAGGTCCTGTAACTGGTGTTAAATGTAATGAATGATCTTGTCCTCCTTGTTTGTCTCCTCTTTAGTGTAACACTGTAATTAGCTTAATTACCAACAGATTCTTTTTTTTTTTGGTAACTTAAAATGGAAATTAAATTTTGCACCAGGTTTTACAGGATGTTAACGGGAATCGAATAATCAAGCCTGACTCCAAGTCCTTGAAAATGAGTATTAAAAAAGGTCTGAATTTGCATATTCATGTTTTTAATAGGGTTCAGAAGGTATATTTGCAACTGATGAAAGGGATTAATTAAGCCTAATTTGCATAGGAAGAACAGTTTAACCCCTTGCAGCCTAGCATGGCAGAGACTGACAGTTTGAACACCACAACTTGATATGAGAGAGACATGTTGGCAACGCAGCACCTGGCTGAGAGCAGTGCCCTGCAGAGCATCTTCCTCTGGAGGAGGACAGGACCTGGGGGAACCCAGGATCTCTGCATCACCCCAGCATGGTCAGTCCCCCTGTGCTCACAGCCACCTCCCAGCTTCAGCCTCTGTCCCTGTACCATGGTGGTTGGTGGCCTGGATCTCCCATGGCAATGCCACTGCGTCAGGCCTTGAGCAAAACGTGCTGCTCCTCACGGCGTGAGCTGGGCTGTGCAGCAATACAGAGTTTTCAGAAATAATTTTGGTAAAGCCAGCTCTGTTCCCTGAGCTGTTCACAGCAGAGCAGCCAGCATGGGGTGGGAGCACCCATGGCTGGTAGGGGCACCAAGATCTTCATCTCCTGAGCTCATCGATTTCTTTTTTTCTCAGTGAGGCTGATGCTAATCAGGGGTTAAAGGCTCTACAGAAGCATCAGAACAGAGTGAGACTTGTATCCTCTCCTGCTCCCAGACTCCAGTCCTGCTTGAAGGTAGGAAGGCTCTACAGAGGGATCTGGACAGCTTCAATCAATGGGCAGCAACCAACTGTATGAGGTTCAGTAAAACCAAGTGCCAGGTCCTGCACTTGGGTCACAACAACCCCATGCAACACTACAGGCTTGGGGAGGAGTGGTTGGAAAGCTGCCTGGTGGAAAAGAACCTGGGGGTGTTGGTTGACAGGAGCTGAATATGAGCCAGCAGTGTGCCCAGGTGGCCAAAAAGGCCAATGGCATCCTGGCCTCTATCAGAAATAGTGTGACCAGCAGGACCAGGCAAGTCATCCTTCCCCTGTACTCAGCCTTGGTGAGGCTGCACCTTGAATACTGTGTCCAGTTTTGGGCCTCTCATTACAAGAAGGACATTGAGGCACTGGAGCGTGTCCAGAGAAGGGCATGGAGCTGGTGAAGGGTCTGGAGAACAAGTGTGATGAGGAGTGGCTGAGGGAACTGGGGTTGTTTCGTCTGGAGAAGAGGAGGCTGAGGGGTGACCTAATCATTGTCTACAGCTACCTGACAGGAGGGTGTAGGGAGGCAGGTGTGTGTTCTTTCTCCCAGGTAACTGGTGATAGAACAAGAGGCCACGGCCTTAAGTTACACCAGGGGAGGTTCAGACTGGATGTCAGGAAATACTTCCTCACTGAAAGGGTTCTCACTGGAACGGGCTGCCCAGGGAGGTGGTGGAGTCCCCATCCCCGGAGGTGTTTAAAACATGGCTAGATGGGGTGCTTGGAGATACGGTTTAGTAGTGGACAGGTATGGTTGGACTCAATGATCTCAGAGGCCTTTTCCAACCAGGAGATTCTATGATTCCAAGGCTCAGCTCAGAGGGTGACAGCGCCCTGCAAGCCTGGGACTAGCACAGCTTGAGGGGAAGAGACATAGAGCTGCCTGCACCCTAAATCCCAGTTGGCATGCCTGGCACGGGGAAATCAGCAGGGTCCAGCACAGCTCTGTCCGGTCATGATCTAAGAAAAATGTATAAACCCTCCCAAATCAATCATACCCCCAAATCAATCATACCCCCCAAATCAATCATACCCCCCAAATCAATCATACCCCCCAAATCAATCACACGCCTCACCTGGCAAGCAGAGCAGGAACGTGACACTTCCCAGGGCCCTACAAAGCTGAGAACAGAGAACAGCTTTGAGTCAGCGCCTGAATGTTGCTAAAAAAGTGGGGGGAAAAAAAATAAATAACTGAGGCATTCATTTTGCTGCAGCAGGTGGTGTGCTGCGTTCCCCTGGAATGCTTTGGTGGCGTGTGTTGCTAATTATTTTTCGGGTGGAATTTGCTGTGCACAGCGCACGGGGTTCATTAGACAGAGATGGCTTTGAAGTGGCGTTCGGAATTAATGCTGGCATATGTAAATGTTTCTTGTGCCATGGAAAAAGCTGGCTATAAATGATGCATGAGGTCCAGCGAGAGAGATGCTTGCTTTGTTTATACACACCCATTGGGCTTCGTTCTGCCAAAACCAGGCGGAGGAAAAGCAGCAGTGTCTTGCACAGGCCATAGATCTGCTGCCCGGCTGTACGTGAGCGTTTAGCAGAAGTTAGCATGGCATCCTTAGCATGTCACATCCTGAATATCCTCTGGTCACTAATCTGTGTTAGTGACCTGGCCAGGCTGCTGCTGTCTCTGCACTCAGCATCTTCCCCAGGTGCCCCAGGTGATGAGGAGGATGCATCCTGCACTGTAAATCATTGAGGTCCTGACCCATCTGCCTCGTTCCAGCAAAAACCGCCTCGGGGGAGAGGCACTTAGTGGTAACACTGGTTTAAGGAGTCCCTGCTCACCTCCTCCTGCTCTCACCCGACTCATCCTCCCAGCACAGGGTCCATAGGGCTGTGCTAGCAGCAGAGGTGGGGAATATTTCACTTAAGAGGAAGCAAACCTGAAGAAAGAGAAAGAAAACACAAAGCCCACAAGCACGACTGAGAGAGCAGGAGACAATGCCTGGAGAAAAAAGCCAGGGGAACGTGAGATCCCTCAACCCCTTTCTCCACCAAAGGCTTTTTATGATGGCACTGCTGCTGCTGGATGTGTCCCAGAAAAGCTGAGCTCAGCCCTGGACTCTGGTCTGCTCTGGGGGGTGTATTTTACCCCAGCAAATGCTTTCTGAGATGAATACTTGTGCATCTCTTCCATACAGCAGCAGGATTCCTCTTGGATCATCCAACAGCAAGGTGCAGAAGTAGCTCACCAGCACCTTTGAGGAGCATTTCTCTGCTGCTGGGTGGTGGTGAGGTGGCAGGTGGTGGGTGAGCCATTGCCCTCTCCTGGCTGCTACCCCAGCAGCCCATGGCCAAGTAGGAGACCTTGCACAGTCCAGGGATGGCTGGTGGGATGCAGCTGTGTAGCCACATGGAGACATCCCTCCAGCACGGAGCAGGTTCTCTGGGACATCTGTGCCTCGGCAAAGTGGGGTCTGGAGCACCACTGCACCAAAAATAGGGCACCTCTATGGTAGGACCTGAGCATCCATGCAGTTTCCTTTGTCTGAAGTGATGAGGCCTGTGCTTTAGTGGGTATCTAAGCCAAAAACCACCCTGAAGTGGGTGGCATAGGAGAAACAGCGGCAGGTGGGGGGTACATCAGAGAATGCACTGACAGCCGCGTTGCAAAGCACTGTAACCCGTAATGGTTGTTTCGGGGTAGACATCAATGCACTCAGCGTGGGTTCCCACCAGAAGCAATATGACAAAGGTGTTTCCAGACCAGGGCTGTGTGATGGGCAGCGCTGGCAGGTGAGGCTGACTCAGGCAGCGCACACTGGCCACGGCAGCTGGTGGCTGTGGGTGAGTGAGCTGGGGCACAATGTGAGTACCCCGTGTTTGATGGGTTCATTCCTCACCTGTGTTGGGGCTGGACATGGGTCAGGCTCCATCCTGGTGAGAGTTTCCTCCTCCTGGCTGTTTCCCTTTGGGCCTGACCAGGAGCAGCCCCCAGACCCTCAGCCACCCCCCAGACAACCCCAGAGCACACGTGGGGCAGCAGCTCATCTGCTCCTCTGCTGCTGCTGCTGCCAAGAAAACAGGCTGGAAACCACCAAGATGCAACTGTGTCATGTTTTCTCTGCAGTGTTTACGAAATCACTTGCTCATCAAACACCAGAGGAACTGTTTACTTTTTAAGTAAAACAAACATGGAACACCTCCATCTTCATTGCTGCTTTGTTCCCTCCGGCGTCCACGCTTGCTGAGGCAATAGGGCTGCACAGTTGGGGCCTCTCTGAGGCCAAACCACCCACCCCATCTGCCCACAGGGCCACGAACACTCCTGCCCTCTGGTCACTCCACCCACGCTCATGTAGACACTGGCACCAGGGCAGTTCCCAGGCAGGAGACATCAAATTTTGGGCCTATTGGAGAGCTGGACCCATCCGTGGCATGCACCCCAGCTCCCTGTCACAGGTCCAGTCTGGACAAGCTAGACTTGAGGAAGGAAGGAGCTGAGCAAGAAGCTGTGACTGAGTGCTGAGATGTTGTTGTGTTTTCCTGCTTCCAACTGTTTATTTACCAGCATGTTGGAGAGCAGCGATCTCTTCCTCATGCCTTATTGAGAAGCTCAGCTGTGAAATAACTAAATGAACCATCCCTTTTTATTAGCCTTTGGACTTAGCAGAGGAGCAATCAGTTAATGGCTGACCAGTTTTTGAAGATGCTAAGCACATTACAAGTGCTAAGTATTATTATTTTCCCTGCAATGTTTTATTTTTCCCTCTGAATATTCAGTTTAAATAACCCTTCCAATTACATTATCTGGTTTCATGTGTTCTCCTCAGATTAAATGTGGTGCCGCTTACACTTCAGTCACCTCTGCAGTTTCAGGGTCTCTGTAAGCTCATCCTCACCTTTGCCTCTCGATGCTGGGCTGAAACAGCCGTCATTCTGGGTCCAGCATCTGCCCAGCTCTGCTTTGGCTTCTTAAAATCAGATGCATCTGCATCACTTCCCCACGGGCACCTCGACCTCTGGCTCTTTCCTCTTGCATACTTATTTTTCTTTCCTAATAGAGGAACACCTTGCAACTTTTCCCTTTCCTTCCAGCTAAATTATCTCCCCGGATAAGCTGTCTCCTCCCACTTGCTGGCATCTTCCTATGATGCCTTGTGCTGGTTTGGTTTCTTCTTCATTGGGAAAGGGTGAAAGATCAGCTGTCTGAAGGAGGGCTTTGTACCCTGCTGCCGGCCAAGATACCTTGTCTGACCTGGAAATCTCCAGCCATGGACTTCACAGCTGCTAGGTGAATCTACCCCTGCTCCTGAAAGCTCTAGAGTAGTGATCTGTGGCCAAGTCCTTCACAGCCATGAATGGGCTCTTCTGGGTGTGCTGTTCTCCAAAGCCAGACAAGGGCAGGGACTTCTCAGTCCCCTCAGCCGAGAGGAGCCCCCTGACCATATCAGAAAGGGTTTGACCATCTCTGGTGGTGAGGGGCAGCTCCCAGCTGTGCCAGGACCCATCTGATCTCTAGGACAGAGCTGTGAGATGGATGGGAGATCAGAAACCAGCCCACATCTCACAGTTCACCCTGCTGGCTGTGAGCTCTGCCATGGAAGTAGGTTTGGGGTGGCCACGCCGGGCACCTGCTGCCCCTGGCCTCTGCTGCCCATCTCCTGGCTCATGTCTTACCCCAAGCCCGAGTGTCTGTGTTTGTCTTTTAGAAGCTGTGATCACCCTGCAAGGCTGGAGGAGGCTGTGGAGCAGCTCGGGGGCTTGTCAGCTGTCAGCACTTGAAGGATTTCTCACGCGTAGGGCTGCCACATTTCTGCTCGGGATTCCCCAGGCAGAGACGTGTGTGTGTGAACTCTGGAGTGGGTGGTAGTGTTGTTACAGCCAGAATGATCTGAGGATATAATTGAGACAAGGTTTGTATGGAGAGGTGATGTCTCTTATTGCAACACCTGAGATGGCTGGGGAAAAAAAAACCAAACCACGAGAGCTGATGTGCCTGCAAATTCTCCTCAGCCTGAGCTGAGCTGAAGGCATTGGGGATGTTTTGGGTGGACAGTGGTGGACAGTTCATGCTGATGTGCTCCATGGCCTCTTGGCCAAGGTGTCACTGGCTCTGCCAGCCCCACGGAGTGACTCCCAGCAACGGCTCTGCTCCCGCTCCTCAGATCTGACTGCAGCACAAATCCCAGACGGGCCGGAGAGCACGTTTGGGAGAAGGAGGCTTTAAGCCCCAACTGCAGGGAATGGGAATCTTTGTGTCTTGGCTACAAATGTGGTGGAACGAGATTAATTAATTTAGCTGCATGGCGTGAAGAGTGCCAGTGTTTACTTATGAGACCACAGATAAGCTTTTGCAGTACCCAAAGAGGCCTGCTGCCACTCGGATGGGCTGGGTAGCTCTTGACTGCAGGGCAGGACATGCCCAGGGAGAGTTCTGCTGTGCCACAGCGATGCTGAGAGAGAAGAGGATTGAAGAGGCCCTCAGCAGAGACAAGCTGCAGGCACCAGGCACAAACTTGGAGGTGTCCCATCACAGCCCTGCAGATCAGGGCAAGCTGGACGGGGGTCGTGCAAGGACAGAGGAGGCTGTCAAGGCTGGACACTGCGGTGGGATGAGCCAGACTGGAGGGCTGGGGATCTGCAAGGAAGGTGAGTGGGGTGGGATGTTGTGTGTGGGGCTGATCGCTTCCTTTCACAGCTGGAAACACTAAAGATATGAGAAACCCAGAAGACAAGCAAGACAACGCAGGGGACAGCACTTGTGTAGCTTAATGGAGAAGATGGACCAGGAGAGAAGAGCTCATTAGAAAAGGGCATTGCACGGTGAAGAGAGGAGAGGATATAAACCATGAGAAAGCTGATAAAAGACAGACATGGAAATCTTTTAGTCCCAAAGAAAGCAGGGATGCAGTACATTAATGAGCTCTTTTATGGTGAGGCAAGTAAAGGTGAGCAGCAAATGGCTATTTCCAGACAGCTGAGCTGAGTGTGAAAAAACAGATGTTGGTAGGATGTGAGAAGCAATCAGCACATCAAGGAACAACAGCACACCCCGTGTCATTAACATGCCCATTGAATTATTAAAAAGGCACACACAAGCAAACTCCAAGACTCAGCAGACTCTTTTGGTGACTCTGCAGAGACAGAGGAGTTGCAGAGGGAGGGAAACAGGCACATTCACACAGAATTTGGACCAAAGAAGAGGGCAGCAAAACTAGACTAAAAATGAGCATCCTGCTTGGCTACTCCCCACGTGGTGAAGTTCCACATCCCTGATACATCTGTATCTTCTCGTCCCTTGTATGGAAGAAACTGAGCCCAGGAAAGTGTCTTCACTCTGGATCCCTTCATTGAGCACTGCACAAAGGGGAAGGTGGGAATAAGCAAAACTCTCAAGGTGGTATTTGGACAATCTCTACCACCCTTCTGGTGGTGCTGGTGAGCTGGGTGAGAGGGGTAAAACTGAGAATAGGACACAAGGGAAACATGAAAAAGTGGGGTGTAAGTTAATTCAAATGAAGGCAAAGTCACTGCTACAAGCCAAGGCATGGCTGTTGGGTTGGCTTCTCCAGCACCACTTACCATGCCCACCAGCAGCCTCACTGCCTTCAGTGCCCTGGAGCATCGGTTTGCAGCAGTGGATTGGAGATGAAAGAAAGGAAATATGCTTCACATCTCTCTCTAAAGAACAATTTCACCTCCAGACATCTACTGAGGAATAACAACTTAGAGCTCCACAACAGAAAGTGCGGGGAGCTGGAGGAGAGGGCTGGGCCACCTCTGAGGTCCACACTTGGCACTGCTCCACTGCTGCTATAGACCAAGACCTGTTCACATCCCTGCACATTTAAGGCAGGATCAGGACTTTTCCCAAATAACCCTTTTGATCCTTGAAGCCTGCCCCTTCTCTTCTGCTCTGTCCCTGGCTTGTGACCATGTGCAACCACATGTTCACAGCTCCAAGCCTTGTGGTGATGGCACTGTCCCCACAGGGCACTGCAGAGGAGAGGGACATGGTGTGCACCAAAGAGGAGATGAAGCCAAGGTGAGCTGGTCCCAAAACGTGCAGGGAAGCTGCTGCTGTTCCCAGGCGGTGTGTTGTCAGTTCTGCCCCTGAGGAGCACTCACAGATGCAAATCAATTCTGACTTGGGCTCCCAAACTCCTGCTCTGCCGGCTGCGCTAAAAATAGCCCAAGGCGATGTGTGCTGGCTTCAATCACCTTCATCGATCCGCTGCTTTCGGGTCGGGCCAGCAGTGCCGCAGTGCCCCCCTCCACAGCCCCTCCTCGCCCAGAGGATTTGTGTCATCAGGTCACCTCCACCACACTGTCCCCACCCTTGCTAACAACCCCCCTCTCCTGCAACAAGGTGATTTATTGCTCGGGGAGCATGACAGGCAGCCCGGCCGCAGCAGGCGCGTGACCAGGGGGTTGATGCTGCAGCTCCTGATTTCTGCAGAGCCACATCCACCACTGTGATGAGTTTGGGGGTCTCAGGCAATGGGACTCTTGGTTCACCAAGACCCAGTGTCTATTCAGGGAAGGGCTGATCTAGAAGGGGGGCAGAGGGGAGCATGTGGAGGGGGGTAGGCTGGGGTTGTTGGGAGTGAGGGAGCACGCGGGCTGCTGGAGCTTGTGCCCAGGGCCCTGCTCTGCCACTGGCTCTCCAGTGGGCATTACCCAGGTGTGTGTGGAAGCATGGACTGACCCATAAGCATCAATGGGGCTGGAGGAGAGATGGTTCCAGTAGTACTTGCAGCTCTGGGAAAGGTCCTACCGCCCAGCAAGCACTGCAGGTCACTGGCTTGATTTGAGCAGAGCCAGCACAGTCTGGTGGTTGTCATGGTCTGGGTGAAAAACAGGGAGCACCTTCCTCCCTTGGGGCCCCCATACATCTTCACAGATGCCCTCCCATGGGGTCTGCACCTGCTTTCATGGCAAACTCAGCTGAAGCCACCAGGAGGCTCAAATGCCAGACTGGGAGCAGGCATCATAACTTCAACATGCATCAGCTGTGAAGAAGGAGGCAGCCACCAGCTCCAGGGCTGCCACGTCCTCTCTCAAGTGCTCTGCTGCCTGCAGGAGGAACCTGTCCAGGCAGCACCAGCCACCACTACCATCCTTTCTCACCCCACATGTCTATCCATGGACATTACACTTCCCACGGACCATGTTTTGAAATACATGGATGCAACGAGTGTGCACACCAGGGCAGGTGGGTACCCTCAGGAACACTGGGCTTAAATGGTGCATGTCTGCATGGAGAGATGCTTCTGTCCTAATTTACAGGGCTTTTAAATCATATCCAAGTTCTAGATATCACACAGACTTTGCAACTTGTGACAGGGTCCTTTTCTGACTCTTGGCCAGAGCAAGGATTGAGCTGTGGGTAACAGGGGCTCTGATTTACATTCCAACAAGAAGGTGTTGCTGAGATGAGGATCAGAGCAGGGATTTCTTAGTCCTGCCTTGGTTTTGCCCCTGAAGATGGATGGTTTAAACAGCAGCCATTTTTTGGCCACAGACAAGACATCAGCAGAACACATTTATCTATGGTCCCAGGGCTCTCATTGTCCTGCAGGGAACAGCAGAGCCCTCAGGGAGGAGGATTCCCATATAGTGGCTACAGGTGGTGGGCAGGCTCACAGGAGTGGGTTTGGGAGGGAGCGACAAGGTGGGGGGGGTTCAAGGGACACTGGTGACAGCCTGGCAGTGGGGAGCAGAGAGCAGAGGCAGGAGCATGCAAGTGCACAAAGAGTTTTGGAGGAGCAGAGGCTGGGAAGTGGTGATGGGAACCTGAACTCTGTGTTGGAGAGCACCATCCTGTCACCACATCAGCTGTGTCGGTGTCCCTCCAACACCATGGCCAGTGCTTGTGACAGGGAAGGTCTGAGCAGTACTTTCCAAGGCGGGTTTGGGTTGTGTCCCCTGTCCCCTCAGACACACCTCATGGCTGGCAGGCAGCCTTCAGCACAGGAGTGCTTGTTCCCTCAAGGCTCAGCAGGGACATCCTGGAGAGGTGACAACAGTGATGGGGCAGCTGGGCACCATGGCATGGCCGCAGGCAGCTGCCTTCAAGGCTCTCCAGGAGCATTTCCCAGGAGCAGACAGGTTCCTCCAAGCTCAGCCAGCGAGGAGATTTCTCGGAGCAGCACAGGGCAGCGATGGGTCCCTGTGCTCCTTTTCTCTGTTTCATCGCCGCAGGGAAACAACTGCTCTCTCTCTGCAAAAAAAAAGACATTTCTCTCGGAGCAGCTTTGCCCGATGCCTTCACTGGCTTCTCCGGGGGCTGCTGCCTGACCCACGCCAGGCACAGCTGCTCCTGCCGCCTCCACCTTCCCCTGCCTCTGCCTCACACACCTCTCCCTGCCTTTCACCCCTCTCCCTCCCTTTCTTTTCCCTTCCCTTTGTTCCCACGCTCAGTGGCAGAGCTCAGGCTGCTGCAGGAGAGGGAGATGCAGACCTCCAGGTTCTCAGTGCTGACAGTGGCTTTCTCTGCTGGCTCCCAGTGACTGGTCCCCATTGCCCCTTGAGGTGGGGCAAAAGGAGGGAGAGAATTTTCCCCTGGCCTCCACTCCTCCTCACTCAGGTGTGTCTTTCCTGTGCCCTGTCCTTTGTGCTTGGCAGGGAGCCCTTTGGGGATGGGTTTGGGGCAACAGGAACAGCCTGACTGGACAAGGTACCATTTCTCTTTGAAGAAGCAGCTTGAGAGCTTTGGTGGTTAAACAGGAGACAAAATAAAGAAGAAAAGCATCCAAGAGGTGGCAGGTGGTGAAATTCTCCCTTGGAGAGGTCTTTAAAGCAGCTGCCTCAGGGGGGATGAAGGATGCCATGGACAGAGCTCAACAAGCCCTGTGCTGAGACACCTCAGGAGGTCCATGCATGGGGCAGTGGCTTTGGGGACAGTGGGACTTCTTCCCTTTTCTTGCCTGGCTTCTGTCTCAGCTCATCTTGTGGCATCTCATGCCAAGAGATGTGGATCACCCTGTCTTGGAAGGAGGGCAAGGAGTCTGGAGAGTGCTCTACAGCATGGCCATCATCATCACCCAAGGAGCCATATCAAGCTCTGTGAGATCCACGGTGAGGCCCCACCAACCATGGGTCATGGGGTGCTGCATTTGCAAGGGAGGTACCTTGGAGATGGAGGGGCTTAGACCTTTTCCAACCCTCCTTTCCTCCAACTGCAGCAAGTTTGCATCTGGGAAGTGTTTAATTTAGAAAGGCCAGTGCTGCTGTATCACATTTCCTGTGTCAGTCACTGCTGGTTTATGACCAGTGAAATCCTGGTGTGAAAACAGAACTGGGCTTTGATTTCATCTGCCCCTGCTGTTTTATGCCACTAACAACTTTGCATTTCTACAGCAGCTTTTCTTCTAAGAGCTAAACGGGCTTCACAGACAGGCAATTAATTAATGGAGCCTCCTCAACCAGCCTACGCCCTCAACGCCACGAGGAAGCATTTTGCAGAGGCGGAAACAGAGGCAGAGGAGCCAAATGACTCGCCCCAGGTAAGGAGATGAACTCACTGCTGATGTGCTGCCATGGAGATGGTCATGATGTCATTTAAACTGGTGTGGGGACTGGTCTTAGTTTGAGGAGTGATTGAGGAAGGTCTTTTAGTGTCTATCAGTGACTGCTATCACTGGAGCACCTGAGCCCAAATTAACTCATGAACTGCCATCGCCTTGGACCACCCCAGCCTTTTGCTGAGGAATCCCCTGGGACCATGAAACAGTGCCAGGAGGCCCTGCCACCATTTCCCCCACCCATCCTTGCTGACCAACTCCTGTTTCTCCAGGAGGCACTCAGGGTTTGCAAGGGAAGGTGGTTTTGGCTGAAGAGTTTGCTCTGGTCCAGGAGATACAACTGAGATCCAGGGAGGGTTCCATCACGATGCCATGGAACAAGAGAGGGGTGATCCTCAGCTCCCCTTTCCAGGTCCTGCTCAGTGACTGGGGAGCAAGACACAGCCCTGGGAAGCTGTGTGCTGTGGGCAGGACCTGGGGCACCTGGAGGAGGTGGAGGCATGTGCCTGTGCTCATGCAGAGTGAATATATTCCTGGGGAAATTGCCTGCCTTTTATTATGAAACCCTGCTCGTGGTTTGTTGTCTACACACGTCTAACCACGGGGAAGGAACTCGTGCACTTCCCAGCCTGCTCCGTGTCTTCCTGGCTCAGCTCCCTTCTGAACAAACACAACCTTTTGCAAGAATACCTGTCAAAACCGCTTTGAAATCTTGAAATAACAGGATGGGATACGGTTTGCTCCTGGGCCCTAGTGCTCATCTGCCAGGACTCAGGATGTCCGTCCAAGGAGATTTGTGAACAGGATGCAAGGGAAAAATGCTGGCAAGCAGCAGGGCCCCAAAGGGCTGCACTTGGGGAGCTCATGGCCTCGCTGTGCTGGTTCTCTGGGCTCCCACACTCTCACCGTGGGAGCAGAGCAGCTCCCTGACCCTCATGTGGTCCCTGCTTCGTGTCGGTCACAGGGTTCTGCTCTAACCTACCACTAGCTCCCCATCCTGCAAGGTAAGGGGATAACCCACCCCAAGGACCACCACCCTCCAGATATGTCTGTTTAGGGGGAGAAACAAATACCTTTTAATTTGCAGGAGAAATCTCATTGCTTGGTGGCACCTGCTCAACCAAGAGGCCTTGACTTTTCATCCCCTTCCCTGTTCTCAGGATGGTGTCCCATGTGGAATAAGATGGGGAATTCTGCTATTCTGGGGACGTGCCCTTTTTCACAGCATACTTGGAAGTGATGAGAACTTGGACACAGACACTTGTTGTGAGAAATCAAAACCAAACTCTTAGAAAGCCAAACACCCCCTCACACACCTCCAAAAAATATCCCATCAACCAACCACCTGACCAACCAACCACCAAAAAAGTCCTTCAAACCAAACTCCATCTCTTTCTCTAAAATCCATGATTAAAATCTGGTACAAACAGGTGAATAGAGATATATATATATATATTTTTTAGTAGATGTAGTATTGTTTTTTTTTTCTCCTCTCTCTTTCTCATTATACAGCAAACATTGCAAATATAGAAATTTTCTCTGTACAATTAACGACTTGGGTTTACAATGCAATGTGTGGTAAAACCTCTCAGTGAGTGAAAATGTGAACGGGCCTTCAACCGGGTAAAAGTCTAAACTGGAAGACTCCGTTTGCAAAAACAGCCCAAAGGATGGATCTCCCTCTGGTCTCTTTTTGGTTTTTTTGTTGCTGTTTTTGTTGCTGTTGATTTTGGAAGGGAAGGAAGGAAGAACACAAACTGTTCACAAAGAATCCACAAAATCACGGAATAGGGACTCATGCAATGCAATATTGGGAAACGCCAGACCTCAGCTCTCTGCCCGCTCTTTCACTTTCTTTTTATATTCAATTTTTTCTTTTTTCTTTTTTTTTAAAAAAAAATCAAAATGAAACAAAACTTTTTTTTTTTTTTTTCCACTCCACAGTTTGTTTGTTTTGTAAAGTTTGTGTTCAAATTTGGTGCGTGCCTCACCAACGTGAGGACATTTTAATATCTCACTTTATATATTATATAGAATATTTATAGATTTTTCATAATTCGTTCTCTCTTATTTTTATTGATTCTTTTTTTGTTTTTTAAATTTTATTTTGTTTCAAAGATAGTCTGAATAAAAATAGCTGCTGTGGATTTCTTTTGGTCCAGTTAGTGTGTTAAGTCACGAGTTGTGTGAGGACTCAGGACTTTTGCTGGGCAGAGACGCCCTTCCAGTAGTCTAAGATGTCGTGAAGATCCTCGTCTTTGGCAAACTGGACCTTTTTGCGTAGGGCGTGGCCGGCTGCCATGTACTCCTCCTCGTCTTTGTGCCGCTTGCGGTTGAGTTTGAAGCGCTCCCAGATGCTGTGCGATGGTTTGCAGGTGTACTCTGGGCTGGAGGTGTAGCTCAGGTTGTGATATTGAGGCGAGAGCTGGGAATAGGCCAGGTCTCTGGGGCGAGGACGGGTCAGAGGCTCCAGGATGGAGGGCTTTCGCCCCACCATGCTGTCGTGCTGCTCCCCTTGGTGCGAGCCGGGGTACGAGTGGCGGTGTTCACTGTACTGACGGATCTTCTCCGCCTCTGCCCGCAGGATGGCCGCGGCCGGTGTCACAGTGAGGATGGTGTCGGTGGTGGGGGACGTCTTCTCGATGTATTTGGCTTCTGATTTGTGGCCCGATCCCTCGGAGCGGTAGGACCTGGGGCTCCGTATAGAGCCACTGGAAGAGGTGCTGGAGCGTTTAGGGGCTGCCTCCATGCTGTGGTGCCGCTGGAGAGGGTGGCTGTAGCTTTCCTTGTAGACGGGGGAGAGGAATCCATGCTTGCTAGGGATCTGCTCTGATAAGAGCACCAGCTGAGGCTCCACCGTGGAGACTGCCCCCGATTTCACGCCTTGGAAGGAGGTGGACTCAGATTTCAAGGCATCGATGCAGTTGTTGATGATCTGGTTCACTTTGTCCACCTCCTTGGCAATGGTGGAGATCTCGGCCACGGAGCTCTGGGTGTCTGGCGGCAGGGACAGCTCACAGTCTCGCCTCTCTGGCTGCTCACCCGTCCTCACCTCCATATAGTTGCCCTTGGTGGCCTTGGGGGTCTCGCTGCTGTCAATCAGCTTGTACTGCTCAACCTCACCAGCAGAAGGCAGGTAGGGGATGCGGGTCACCGTCTCCCCACCCAGTATCTGTCCCTGAGACAGCTGGGTGATGCTGGTGGTCTCCATTTCTGGTCCATATTTCAGCTCAATGATGGTCTTCTTCATGCTGCCAGCAGCCTTTTTGTGCTTCTCCTCCTGCTGGCGCCTCTTCCGGAGACAGTAATACACAACGCCCAGGACAATCACCATGCCAAAGAGACAGCCCAAGATTGTCATGATATAATGAGTGGCAGTGGAAGGGGTGGGCACTGGCTCCTTGCGGTTGGGTCTGGTGGGTGTGATGGTGACACAGGTGTGGTTGTACTTGGAGTATTGGTGGACAGAGACTACACAGTAGGTGTAATCTCTTTGTGCTACTAGGTTGCTCACGGTGATGTTCTCCTCCTTCTTCCTGAGCTTGGTGATCATAGAGGAGAAGCCATTTTCGAACTGGGAGAGGATGTACATCTTGCTGAAGGGGTAGGGGATCTGCACGGTGAGGACGGCTGAGTTGTGGTTGAGATGCTTCACCTGGATGTTGGGGCGCACCTCTGTCTCGCCAATGGGTGTGAAGAGGGCGAACTGCGGGGTCGTGCCATCGCCAGAGGAGCACTCCTCCTCGGAGCAGGGGCTTTCGGAGGGTGCTGTGGTCACCTGGTACCTGGGAGGGATAAAACGAGGAATCACAGTGTAGGAGCCACCGGTGCAAAGGGAAGAGAGCATGCTCAGAGCATTGCGATAGCCAGTCCGGCCTTGGCCTAGCAAGTAGTAGCCCGTGTAGTCGGGCGGGGAGTCGCACTGCATCCGGTCATACGTGCGTGTCATGTTGGTGAAAGCCTCCAGCCATTGCAGGAAGCCGAGGAGCTCGCAGGAGCAGTAGAAGGGGTTACTGTAGAGTTCACAGACAGAGAGCTTGTTTAGGCCCCGAAAAGTGTTGCTATCGAGTCTCTGGATCCTGTTCATGGACAGGTCAATGTTCACTATGTTGGGGCACTCCCAGAAGGCATTGGGGGTGACAGACTCGATGAGGTTGGCCTGGAGATAAAGGTACTCCAGCTTCCCCAGGCCCCGGAGGATGCCCTCGGTGAGGTTCCTCAGTCGGTTGTAACCCAGCTGCAGCACCTGGAGGTTGAACTGTCCTGAAAAGGCACCGTCCTCGATGTAGGAGATCTCGTTCTTCGTCAAGTTGAGGTATGTCAGGTTGCCAAAGCGGCTGAGCGAGGCGTACTGCACGCTCTTGATCTTGTTGTCGTTCAGCCGCAAGTCCACGATGGTGCTGTTGATTTGCTGGGGGATGGACTCGTAGGGGGGCTGGTTTTGGCTGCAGATTGCCAACCAGACGAAGCCCTTGTCCCCTTCAATGAGCCAGCAGTCTGCCCGCACCCCAACAGCGTGCAGGAGAGAGATGGCTGCCACGCACATGCAGAGGGCTGGCGTCGCGGCCCACCGGCGACCTGCCATCTGGAAGGGTGGCACGGAGAAGGGGTTCCTGGTCTGCTGGAAGTGGGGAGCAGGACAGGGGCCAGGAAGACGTGGGCTAGTGCTTCTGCGGCAGCTTTGTGCACCTCTCCTTTCTCCTCATGGTTTGGAGACGGAGGGGAAGCATCCGTGGAGAAAGTGGACCTCGGTGCCCACGGTACTCAGCAGCCACCGGCCAGGGGCTGTTACCAAGGCCTGGGTGGCTGAAGCTGGTCCCACATCACCAGGTCTCTGGCATCTCAAGGAAGGAGTCATGAAGTTAGGTGTCCATGTGGAGGAGTTCCTCTGGCTTAGAGACAAGCCTTCCTCTCACTTTTTATAGTACATCTCCTCATTTTCTTTTTGCTGCCCATTGTGACTCTGGTCCCCATCTCCACGTGCCTCTGCAGGTCTGGCTGTCCCCACTCGGTCCCTTGGCTCACCTGAACAAAACAAAACACGAGCACAATCTAAATACAAAGGACAGACAATGCCTAGCAGTGTTGGGGTGGCATCCAACTACCCTCTTAACATTAGGCACGTGCCTTCTAACTCTGGCTACCACCTTTCCAAGAGCCTTTGGTTTATTTGGGTGCTGTTAACAGTGTTGTTTGGCAGCATGAGGGAAAGTGGTCATTGACCATGGAGGTCACCCTCCTTTGAGCACGTTGTCCAGCCTCACGTTATAGACCAGGGAGAGACCAATGCACATCCAGGGCACCATTTGTCTGACCTATTTAGGTGTCTACCTTAGGAGGGGAGGAGAGATGCCCCAGAAGTGTCTGTTCCTCTCTGCTGAGAGCAGATGAAGTCTAGACAACTTGCTCTGATGTAGATTTGATGCTGCAGTGTTTTGCTGAGGGGAATCCTGACTGTCTCGTGTGCTGGTGTGCGCAGCAGCAGTGCTCACTGCTGGGATGCTGACTGAGGACACCGTGTCTCTCTGAATGAAGCTGCACAAGGGTTGTCTCCCTTGTCCCAGGGCAGACCATAGGATGCAGGGAAGACACCACCAGCACTCCTCGAAAACACAGCTGGTAGGAACTGGAGGTTTCTTGGGCATCCATGAAGGAGACAGAGGCAAATCGTACATCTAAATTGTCTTTCATTGGATCTGCAAAATAGTATAAATCCTGAAATTGGTTTGAAAAACATTTCCAAGAGCCTAGGCAGTGAAGGGACTGTGCTGGGTGCTCCATGCCTGAAAATCATGAGGCTGATTGATTGTCAAAGGGCTTTTAGAGGCAGATACCACACTCTTGCCCTCGTCCTGAAGACACCAGGTTCTTTTCCACCCATAACACCAGGCAATGAAGCAGACCACGTTTCACTGCAGAGACCCCTGGTAACCATTCGCAGTTTATACCTCAGCAAACAGGCCAGTAACAATAAGCAGTAAAACAGTTCATCTGTTCTTTCTGTGAACAACGAGTCTATTCCCTGGTGGCACCGTTGGGTTTCTGTTGCATCAATAACAAGATCTGCTCTTACGTCAGCTCTCTGCACATGAAGTTCTCTGGCCACCTTGTCCTCCAGCAGACACCCCACCAGCTGCTTGAGGAGGTGAGGCTGTGAGGGAAGACAACAGACAGAGCCCCAGTGTCCCCAGGGAGGGCAGGGTTTGTGGCACACCCTTCCTGCAGACTGTACTGTGGTTGTGCAGTCATGCGTGGGTGAGATGTACTGGTCCCAAATTGATGCTTCCATGGGGACCTGCCTGGGGACCTTGCAGGTCTCCCTCTGCCTCCCCAGTCCATGGTGCTGTCCTATCCCAGCTACATTTGGCAGAAAGCTCAACAAAACCAGGTTTTCAAAAATTTACTAGAAATGGGGCTTGGGTGGAGGGGTGCTGAGGGCAGGGCAGCTGAATCTCAGGTCTCCTCTTTCCTGGGGGTAGAAACCTGGACTTGAGCACACTTTTACACTGCTAATCCAGCTGAAGCCCTTTCATCACCACACTGATACTGATATTGTGGGTAACCCCATTTTGGGGAACAGGACCTGCTGCACTGGCAGGAGCACATTCACAAGGATCCTTCCCTAGATGCTGTGACCTGACAGCCCGGTTTGGCACAGTCAAGTCCTTGGAGCCAACAAGGAAGGGAAGAGGGACTGTGCTCCCTGGGATGCTGCAGGTGAGTGTCCCCTCCTTTACCACCACCCCAACTGATGGGGAGGGATGGGCTGCAGTGCCAGGCTGGAGACATCTGCTGCTATATCCCTCCCAGCACTGGGCTACTCAATTAACCTCTCTGCACTCCAGTCTTCTCTCCGTTACCATCAGATAATCATAGCGCTTCACGGGGCTGTGCGAGACTGAAGAAAAGTGCCCTGAGCTCCTCTTGTTGGGATGAAAATCCCAACAGATACTTTGTGCTGTAGGTGGAGACTTTCTCCAGCTGCAAGCTGGGCCCTAGATGTGCCTGCTCTCCTCTGCCACAGGGACCAGCCTGGTCCCCAGCTCCTCAGACTGCCTCCTGGGTGGGTGCACATCGCCCCTAAGTGTGTGGGAGAAGGGTGATCCTGGCTTGCAGAGCCATCAGCAATGGCTTGCTCCAGTTGTCCATTTGGGATGGCACAGAGGGTGCTCTGCTGCTGTCCTGCAGTGTTTGCACTTGGTGTGACCATCTCCCTGTCCTTCTCTGTGGGCTTGAGCACTACGGGGACCTCCCACAGCAGGGGAAGTCCTGACAAACTGAGACAAGGAGTATGGAGTGATGCATCCTGGCACATTCTTTTTAGCAAGCACTTATTCTGTCTCCTCTAGCTCCCATTTTGACCCAGCCATCCTCTCTGGACAAGCTTGTGTTTGGGACTGTTCTGCAGAGCCAAACCAGCCTTTTTCTTGCAGAGGAAAGTTTCTTGTCACTCCTCCCTGAGGAGGCTGTGGGTTGCAGCCTGTGTCAGGGAGCATTAGCTAGCAGAGCAGGACCATCCCTTGAGCAAAGAGCAGAGACAGACCCTCCATGGACCTTGCCAGGCTGAGCCCCGATAGCCTTCTCATCACCTATGTGCCTCCCTCATCTAACTGGGGGTGTCAAGGGTGAAGAAGAGCAATGGTAAATGACTTAAACGTGTTCAATAAGGCTCCTGCTGTGTGTTTTCTCTTCTTTCCTGTACGTTGCCTATCAGCCAACTCCTTCCCAACATCAGAAAGGAGAAAAGGCATTTTATCAGCTGCCTGAGTTTAACTTCAGCTCATTAAAGCAAGCAATTTGCTGCTTTATTTGCTTTGCAAAGTGTGAATACAATGACAGCATCAAGGAGATGTAAGAGAAGATAGAAAGGCTAATCTCCCTTTTTATTAGATCACCGGGACACGACTGGGGAGTGGAGAAGTGGGTCTTGGTGCTTTGCACGGAAGGCAAAATTGTTCATCTTGTTGGTTCCTGAAAGCCTCCTTCCCAGCACCACGCCGACACGGCTGCGCGTGGGTGTGCGCCTGCGCCGAGCATCCCGCGAGGCAGGACGGGAGCAGGGGCACTCGCAGTGCTTCCCGACTCATCTCCCTGTAACAGCTGATAACAGCATAACAGACATCCAGGAGGGTTCTCCTTCTTCCTTTTTCTACCTTTTATCTCCCCTCTAATCTCCCTTTTCTGCTTCTGAAATCATGAGCTTGATTCTTGCAGGTCAGAAATAGAGCAGCCGGTTGGCTGAGGAACCTTGGCTGTCCCTGACCTCCTGCAGCTGGAATGGGGCTCTGACAGGAGCAGGAGAGACCCCCTTGCCTCTTCCCCACAAACTGGATAAAAATCAGTAAGAAAAGCTAGTGTTTTAACCCTCCTGCCTGACTCATTTGTCTCTGCCCAGCTGTCCTGGTTTTATTCTCCTGGTAACCCAATTGCACTCCACTTTTCCTGGTCCTCTGACCCTCCACAGAGCTGCCTGGGAAAACCTGGGAACAAACCACCTACAACTCTAATGTGAAAAACAACCAAGAAAGTGGAGATTTGGGGTTTTCCTTTCACTGATAGAGAAAGAAGCAAAAGAGATGAATGAAGGTGGTGTGGAATAGCAATAGCAACGATTTGAAATGGTGAATTTAATCTAAACCAGAGATACTTTGAACACTGGCACCATGTGGACAACAACAATAGGCCATGTCCATGGGAGGCCATGGCACTCACCAAGTACCTTGCAGGAAATACCATTCCTGCACAAAGTTACCTGTCACTGCTGTATTTCCTTTTCCTTCTGCTTTCACAAGGCATCATGGTTTGTCCAGCTCAGAAGATGTCAGGCTTATGTGCTGCCTGACATGGATTTCCATAGGAGGCAGCTTACTCTGCAGTTGATCAAATGGGGACTTCTCCAGTAAAATGATCTTTTGGTGGAAAATGCATTTCTGCAAAATTGGCTGAAAAGCTAATGATCTTTCTTGGAAGCTGAGATACCTGATTTCAATCCCATTTAGCTGTAAACTGTGGGTGCTGTAGTTCCTGATAGCAGCCCTACTTCAAAGCCATCGTGTTTCCATGAGCCAGGCTGAGGCCAGTGCTGCAGTCTGGGAATGGCCAAAACAAACCTGTTTGCAAAAATATTTTTAAGACTCTTTTTGTTCTATGACAAAAGAAATTCTGGGTTAAAATGGCAATGTTTTCAAGACAGGTTAGCTTTTGGGATTTCAGGAAATACAGATATTCTGCTTTTTACTCAGCTGCAGTCTGAAGTCATTTACATCCATCTCATGCTGCTTAGCTTCCAGGTTCTATTGAGATGACAACCCTATCATGCACTGCTGTGGGCCACTGAACAGAATTCTCCACTGAGTTTAAGTAAATGCATAAATGATTTTCCTGGTGAACAACCTCTTAAGCCCAGCTGGGTTACCTGTACATTAAACCAGCCTTCTGAAATATGAGCACGGGCAGATATGAAATGTCAGCTCCAGCCCATGAGTGCAGTTGAGCCCTCAAAGAGCCAAGGAGAGCAATTAGAGAGGCAGATTAGAGGAAGGTGAAGAGGAAAAAGATTTTAGGGGATGTAGAGAGTTAAGAGCTCTGATCAGGTAGAACAGTAGTAATAAGAAAAGTGTGTTTCCATGGGAGAAAGCCTCTCTAGTATTTACTTGATGGGGTTCTTCCTTTGAAATAATCAGCCTGAATCACAGCTCCATTATGGGATGGTTAGGCTGGAGGAAAGCAGAGGCCTGGTGTGGAAGCAGGACTCTTGTTTCCCACCCCCCATAAATACTGCTGAAGATCAAAGCATGTTTTTCCAGCACAGATGCAATGGAGGAAGCCAGCCCTGTGCTGGGAAGCAAAGTTGCTGTTGCTCCTCAGCACAGACAATCTAAACTGTGCCTTCTCTGCTGTGTTGTCATCCCCTCTCAGATCTTTGTTGCTATTTGGAAGAGGTGTTTACTGCTTTCATTCAGGAATTTGTTTTTGCAGGAGGCTTGCATAACCCTTTGCATCCCAGACAGGAAAATCCCCTTTTACACAGGATGAAATCAGGTGGTGGTTCCATGAAATGGTTGGCTTTGTTAGAAATTACTTTCAGGGGTGCAAGTGTTTTGTTTGCTCTGAATTTTTTTAAGGTCATGTTTACAAAAGGACTATTCCCTCTCTGTCCTACTCCCCCTGTGAAGGGGTCTCAAGCCAGAAACTGTGAGTCTCTGGCCATTACCTAGCTCAGCTGCAGTTTCTAGGTAGACTGTACTGCTGAGTATTGGCAAATGGACAAGAAAATATACAACATGTGTAGGACTTGATGGTAATGGTCTGCTCTGATCTCCAGATAGGTGAGAAGGAATTCACCTTTTCATTGGCAAGTGCCCTGCACACAGGAATTACTATGGCTGTGCTGGAGGCAAACACCTCTGCTGACCTCTCACTACCTTGTTCACCTTTGAAGCTGGACTTGCTTCTCTGGTTGGAGAAGACTTCCAAATGCCTATTCTAACCTAAATTATTTTGTAATTTTAATGATCTGCTTCTTATCCTCTGGAGCTGAAAAGTCCAGTTGAAGGCTGAAGCCTCTGGCTGTCCACTCTTTGAAAGGGGTTTCTCCCCAGTTCCAGCAATACCTGGCAAGCCCCAGTGCCCTACAGGCCTAATTTTAGCTCAGTGCTGCAGGCTGGCTTCCTGTCATGGGCCAGGAGAAGGTTAATGATCATCTGGGCAGCTCTCCAAAAGCAATCTAATGTTTATTCAGGATAACAGCATTGCAGAGGAAACCAAGCATGACCACCTTCCACACACAGCTTACCCAGCATGGCTCTGCTCCTGCACATGGCTCTGCTGGAGGAGCTCGGGTTTGTCAGCTCTTGGAGGAGGGACTCTCTTCTCCTTCCCTACGTCATGACAGGTCCTCTGCAACATTTCCAACCTGCCAGTGTCCTGACCTCTTAACCCAAACAGATGCTGTGTTTCTAGAGAAAAACACTTCAGCAGGCTACAGGTCTGTTGTTTCAGTGGTGGAAATACATGGTTGCTCTTCCTGCTAAAATTTTATAGGACACTCCTCATGGGTCAAATACCCACGCTACAAACAAATATCCCTGCCTTAGTTTGTTGGCTCCCATGATCAGAGGGTGTTCAGCCCCACTGCACCCTCCAGGTCCCTGCAGTGCTAGGAGGAGCTGGGGCTGAGGTACAGTGGTCCCAGTCTGGTGATGGTGGTGGCTTAGTGGACCTGGATGTTGTAGGTCTGTGCTCCAGCTGGGTCTGGCATGGGGCTGAGAGGATGAAGGGTTGGTGTAGATTAGCATATGAGTTTTTGGAGGGATGTGAGACAGCAGTGACTGCACCCTCTGGCAGAGGGCAGAGCTCATAAGACGGTTGTGGATGTTTATTCACCTCAGCTGCTGTTTAACAGCTTAATTTCAGCCATGAACTTCCAGCTTTTTCCTCCCACCAGCAGAGCCCCTGCAGTTATTCTGCCATGCCTTTGACACAGCATGGATGGACATGCAACGGCCTCGTCCTAAGGATTTGCTGCGTGTGTAGGGGGGTGGGTACACTGCTTACTTGGGGGTCCCCTTGGGTCCCTCAGGGCTCCATGAAGTATTTGGATATGAGCCATAAAGACTGAAGACTGGGCATGTGCTGTGCTGAGGGAATGACTCTCCTCCAGCAATGAGCACTCACAGACATGGCCAGCAGCACAGCTCTTGCCACTTCCCTTGGAGTGCAGAAAAAATTGTGTGGATAGCAAAAAGTGTTTTCTGAGGGAGCCCTGAGGTGCTGGTACTTGCTTCAACATTCACAGTCCCCAAATAGCTGGTACTTGCTTCTTCCCAGGCATACTCCAAGAAGCGTCGTGAGAACATCTATTTAGTAGGGTCTCTGGGGATGCGTTTCCTCCTACCTGAAGTGGTTGGGGAGATGGCTGGGCTGCCAGATGGCTGTATTCGTGTGGAGCTGATATTAATGTCTCATTTGATTGTCTTTACAGCATGGTTAATGTGGCTCCTAGACTCCTGAGCAGGTATCTTTATCATGTTAAATCTAAACAGAACAGAGATATGGCTCCACCATGGGCTTGGCTGGTTAAACTCTGTGCCAGTGATTGAAGGCTAGCTGCTTACCCTGTGCACTTCTGGGAATAAGCAAAGTCCATCTCTGCCCATAGAGGATACTCAGACACAGGTGTGAGGGACCATTGAGTCTCCTCCATGGTGTCAGCAAGCCTAAAACCCAACCAAATGGCCTCCTATCAAAAAATGTGTGGATGGAAGCAGAGAAACTTGGAAAAATGGGTCATGTACATACCAGGCTCCATCCAAGAGAAACTGGTTTTGTCTGACACATGGTTAATGCCAAACTACTGGGGGAAAAGCAGCAGTAGGAGTTAATGCTGTGTTAGCATGGGCTTGTGGCACATGAAGCCCTTCCTCAACATCATCTCTGCTCCTCAGCAGGGTCTGTGGCCATCCTTGGGGCTGCTGTATTTCCCTGCTCATCCAGAGACCTCCAAAAGATGTTGAGAGAGAAAAGAAAAACTTTGAAGTCCAAGACAGTAGAAGCAGGGAGCTATGCCAGGATTTGAATTGTCTGTCCTTTTAATAAACATTTCATGTGGAGGTTACCCAAGTTAAAAAAGCAAATGAACCCAGAACACCCATCCTCTCTGGAGAAATGGAGTTTATCGTTAATAATCTACTGCTAAAAGGGTAACATCTGTTTTGGACAAATTGTAATGAGATTTAAACCCCAGGTGGAGAGAGGACTTCACAGTAATAAATGACTTTCTGTATGTCTAAATAGTTTTAATTTTTTTTCTGGCAGAAATTGCTGCTTTTCACCTCAGGCTTCTTTTTGCCAGCTCTTTTTGTTTAATGATTGCTGTTAATTTCCAGGGTGGCAGATGGATTCTAGCCTGGTGTAGTCTGAAATGAGGAAAAACAGCCCATGAAGGTGTGAGTTTGCCATGAATGTGTGCGCAGGTCACACGTGTGCTGGTGGGATGCCACGTGTGGGCGTTTGCTTTCTAGGGGAACTATTGCTTCTTGGTAGGTGCTCCCCACCCTTGGGATCTCTGAGCATCTCTCCCTTGGATAGGAAGAAGAATTAACTTTCCTGGTCACTGCTAGTAGCTCTGCCTGTTCAGACCTTGGTTCAGCAAAACTGCTGATTTCAGCAAGGCGTTGGGAGGAATTCAAACCAGCATTTATGTGTTTTGCTAAATCCAAGCTGAAGTGAGCTGGAGAGTGGCATGTGGCCCCCAGAACATGGGAAGGAGGTCCCTGCCCTGTCTAGGTAATGCCTGTGGCTGGTTGCTGCCAGGTGATGGAGATTCCTTCTTGGGCATGAAACGGACACTTTTCAGTGCTTTTCCTGTGGTGTTGTGATCTTTTTTTATTAGTGTGAGTGGCTCCAAAGAGGCAATCCTTCTCCATCCCCTGGCTGTGCAGACAAGTGTCTGCTGCTGAACCCAGAAGGCACTGCCACAAGCTCCTAGTGCCCAAAGGGGGATTTTATCCTCTCTGCCACCACCTCCTTCTCAAGGAGAAGCCAACTGAACAGCTAATCCCAATTAGTGCTAAAGTGTGCTGGGGTGCATTCCTTTCTCTTTCCCCTGCTGTGGAGCATCTCTGGACTGAGCTCAGGAGGCAGGATGCAGGATACATGGGTGGCCAGGTGGGAAGCTGGGTCCAGGAAATGAGGCTGATGATGGACCACCACATAGCAGTGCCCTGTGGCCAGGTAGCTGTCCCAACACAAGTGTGGCAGAGGACAGGGGAAGGAGGGAGGGGTTTTGTTGCCTGGGACCAAGTAAGCCCTGGGGATGGAGGGAAGGGGGTAAAGATAGAAAGTGCAGCATCTCAGGTGATGCAGATAATCTCCATTAATCTCCTGCTCAAAATAACCCAAAGTCAAGTAAAGGAGGGATTATATGGCCTAAGCCACTGTTATTGCCAGGGTGTAACAGACTTGGGTTGCTTCTGAAGGGCTGCTAAAGAGGAAAAGAAGCTGCAGCAAATACTGGCCTGCTGGAAATGCTTCTCCAGCAAGGTTTGGTGGTTGGGCTGGGGACCCTCCTGGGGTGGCCCAAGGAGAGCGGGTGGGTGCTGGCAGACTTGAGCCTGCACAGAGACCTGGTCCCAGGGGAGAAGCTGTCTTAGCTGCCCACTCATCACCTTGGCATTACCAATGGGTTTATTCTTAGTGCAGGATCCAAAGTGCTTTATAGCCATTAATTATCTTAATGATGAAGTAATGACCATCAAACCCATTTTACTGATGAGAAACTGAGCTCCTGGGGAGGTAAATGACACACCAGGTGCTGGGGCAGGGCTAGAGTGAGGTGGTCAGTCCCTGCCCTCCTGCCAATTTTAATGGATCTTTTATAACATCCTCTCAGATGCATGTTCATGGCAGCAATGAGGCACTGGTTGGCTGAAGGCATCTCCTTCCCTGTGCCAAAAAGCCACACCAAGGTTCGGTTACTGTGCTACTGCCAGGGAAAACTGAATTGCAGAGCCCTATTCATCAGCTCCTGGTGATGCCTGCAAGATAGCAGCAGCACAGAGACGGTGTGAAGTGGGATTGCAACAGGGAGGGAGCAGAGCATGTTCATTTTAATGAGCTTGTCCCTGCCTAAAGGAGAGAGAAAGCGAGAGGCCAACCCAGTTTAATAAACTCTAGCATGCAGATTTAATCAGATGGATCATTGTTCCACTGCACAGGGATGAATATATTAAAAAAATGATTCAAACTTTCCCCCTTTGTTTTTCATCTGTATTATGTGCTCTGGTGTGATAAAACATCCTGGGGCCAACTTGCAAGGCAATAAAAGAGCCGGTGAAGGAGAGGAAGGTGTTGATCTGTGTGAGTGAGCCCAAGCAATGTGGGGAGAGAGGCTGCTGGTGGGCTGAGCTTGAAGTGAGGGGCTGCAGCACCCTCAGGCTCACACCAAAACCCCAAGGAAGATGTAGTTAGGGGGTCTGACCTACCCTGGGCTCTTTCTGAGGCCTCCAGCCGCAAGTCTTGACAGTGCTTGCTAAGGTTGTGATCTGAGATGACTAATGGGAGTTTAAGTCCAGAGCTAAAAGCTGTCCCTGGTCAAGCTTCAGGTCTCCCTCTCGCTACAAAAATGCCTGTGCACAAGAATATGCCCATGGTCCTGTCCTGGGAGGGAAAGAGGGACTGACCCAGTCCCTCACTTTCTGCAGGGACACTAGCTAGGGTGATGTGCTGGTGGTGTTTTGGGGTTAGGTGACACTTGCCTTCAAGGGAACGGTGCAATAGGACAAAGCTTCCTCTGGGCTTTCCCCTCCTCCTCACCAGGAGTCACTTCATCACTGCTTCTCCATTGCACCATGATCCAGGCAGCTGGGAGCAGGGTCCTGGGTGCTTCTTATTAATTTAGAGAAACTAAATGTCTTTGGTTGCAAAGCTGCAAACTGTTGGACGCGTGGCAGTGAGGCAAGGGCTGTGTTACAGTGGGGAGCAGGGCTCTGCCACCACGCCAGCTGAGTGTCACATCACTGTGCCTCTGCCCGTCCCTGGGGACAGTGGGCATTGCAACGAGGCATGGGAAGATGTTGACCTAGCACAGCAAAGAGCAAAATGGATCTGTGGACAGTGTAGGTAGGATTGTATCGGTGTGTGCCTTGCTAGTGCGTGGCTCTGGGCTTGCAAGTCTCTTGCTACGTGGGTGTGACTAAAGCCAGCTTAGGCAAAATAGTCTTTTGTACTAAATCCTTGACAGACCACCTGGAGCTGTGCTCAAGGACAGACCTCAGGGGCCTCCAAGCTGTCTCCTTTTCCTGTCTCCTTTTTCTTTTTCACCTCCTTTGCCCTGCCCAAGCTCACTGTCCTTGGCTCAAGCACAGGCTTAATAACCTCCAGCCTTCGCTTTGCTCACTCTTTCCTGGCCCGTCAGGCCACGTGCCACCCTGAGACTCGAGGAATCAGCTCTCCAAGGCTGGGACAGGGCACCTGACTGGATTTTAATCTCTCCTTAATATTAAAGCCAGAGCTGTCCAGCTGCACTGGTGTATGGTGAGACAGCCCTCGGGAGGACAGGCAGCCTCCCTGGCAGGATACAGGTGGACACCTGGCTAAATGCAGCCTGGAGGTGTTTTTGGTGGGGGGCTGCAGGTCCCCCTGCCACGGAGCAAGGCTGTGCCTGACAGGTTTGCTGTCCAGCCCTAGGACAGAGGCAGGGTTTGTGGTGAGAACCCAGAAATTGCTCTCAGCTTGGTCCTCACCTTCCTTAGGGACGGATCACCTCCACCTCCACCAGTGGTGGTGGGGCGATGGTAGTGTTTGGAGAAGGGAGAAATGGTATCTCTTTCCTTTGGAAAGACTGCTCTAAATTGTGTCATTGATCTGTTCACTGAAAAGTCACTTATGGCCACTTGGTGTTAAATTTCACAAACTTTAGCTTCTAACACACCCCCACGCTGCTGCTTCATTACTTTACCCATTACTGTTCATAAACACTAATAAATAATCCTATTTTCATTCCTACCATTGTTTAAGTGGTCATTAATTGTGGTTTATATGCTGTCTTTCTGCATTTGTGTACGATAGCTTCTTCATGATCCCTTGATTAACTGTGATTGATTGCATATTTTAAAATCAATTAAATTTTCAACACTAAAAGGTAGAGTCTTTAGCAGTAATGCTCTGAGACATTGCCATTTATAATGGAGCTATTACAGTGCTGGGATCCATTAGTATGGCATGCTGTGATCTTTATTTTCCAGATCTATGCAAATACATATGTATGTGTGAGTGTGCATATGTCTGTGTCTCTTTTGTGTGTATGGAAGAAGGTATATGGTATGGGAAAGAGTCAACTTCTCAGAGTTGCTGGACCCCATAGGGCATGCTGGCTTTTGTGGATGGACAGGTATCACCCACTTCCTTCCTTAAGACACTAATGCAAGGGTTGAGTCCCAGGACCCCATAGTTTCCTTGCTAGCATGATAGCACTATGTATTAGTCTTCTATTTGTAAAGAGGAGCTGGCTGCTAATACCCTCAGCTGAATGGGGCCACAAAGAGGGTTGTGTGTCTTTCTGCGCTGCTGTTTTAGTGAATCTATCTGTGCCTTGGTGAGGTGGAGGCTACATGGGAGGATAAAGGTGGAGGCCTATGTTTGTGGTGGTGCTGATATGATGGAGGAGGAGGAGGAATGGTCACCACCTGAGCACCAGGACATGTGCTGGAGCATGAATCTCTCTGCCCTATAACATCATGCCTGTATTGTAACAGTCTTCAGCTCCTTGTTTTTGTTGTGCTGGACAAATATGTGTCCCCAGCACTGGAACAGGAGGAGATGGGGTTAACACTGCTCTCCTTGTGCTCCCTGCCTTCCCTCCATAAATCTGAACCCAGCACGCCTATGCCTCTGTGCACACCAGAGCATCTCTGCTCAAGCAACTTCTCCTGGTCCATGCAGAGAACTAGGGGTGAGGACACCACAAAAGAAATTTTGTGCAGATCCTCTGAGGGGGAACAAAATCCCCAAGGAGCCAGTGGGAAATCAGGCCCTTGTAATCAATCCCCTACTTGTTCCCTCATCCTCCTGGATCTCTGTGTACCCCCAGGAGCAGGTCCCTCCCAGCCATCTGCCAGCTCGGGCAGGGGATTCCTGCACACTAACCTGCTCAGAGACATTTGTCACCCACCCCTCACCCAGCTGCACGCTGCAAAAAATGCCTCAGTGCCCCCAGTACAGCTGCTGGGAGCACCCGTTGAGGGAAATCACCAGTCCTGTTAAATGATGGGGGGATGGTTTTGTGCAAGCCCTGGAATGGGATCGCTCTGTCGTATTAACTCACCCCCTCACATTGATGTTAATGAAATAAAGAAATATGATGGTTCCAGACTTTTAAACTTCTTATAGCTTGATTTGCATAATGGCCACCGCTACCCTGAACAGGAACTGATCTGTCGAAAAATATTGTTCCAGTCTTCTATCATTCAGCTCAATGGGAGGCGCAGATTGGCCCACAGGGGCTGCTTTTTGCTGATGGAGTGGAGTTTGCCTAGCGCCGAACATAAAAAGCTAAAATTAGGACGCAATCCAATATTGTAAGAAATAAATTGGTTAAAAGTTATAGATCAATAACTGTTAACGTAACTCTGTTTTGCAGACAGATCATGTTTACTGCTGCTGGTGACGTGGAGGCAGGCTCCTTCCTGCCAGCTAAAGCAACTCCGTGGTTCCCCCTTGGAGGAGTCTGCAGCTGCCAGTCGAGGCTCAGCTGTTCTGAAAAACCCTGCGAGCTTACTACAGTGTGTGGAGTTTCCTGTGGAAGTTTGTCACCCTCTCCCCTGGACTATGAAAGGTTGGGCGTGGGTCCACCCAGCAGCCACAGCCGGGTGTCATTCCCATCTCTGCCTTCCTGCACATCTCTTGGCATCAGGCTGCGAGTCCTGGAGTGATGCTGGTGCTCAGCCCTCAGTGGCCCAGATCTCCACTCCTCAATGCCCTAGAGCAACCCTTCTTGATATCCTAGATTGTTACTCCTTGGTTACCTAGACCTCTGCTCCTCCATGCCCTTAGTCTCTGCTCCTTCATTACCTACATCTCAGTTCCTTGATAGTCCATAATCCTGCTCCTCCATGCCTTACATCTCTGCTTCTCCACATCTTGGCTCTCTGCTCCTTCATTACCTGCATCTCTGCTCTTTCCCTGCCCTAGATGACTGCTCCTTGATTATCTAGATCACTGCACTTTGATTACCTACATCTCTGCTCCTCCATGCCCTAGATCTCTGCTCCTTGATTATCCAGATCTCTGCTCTTTAATGCCCTAGATTCCCACTCATCATTGCCCTAGATCTTGCCTGCTGCAAAGACCATGGCTCTCCCAGCACACGTCTCCTGCAGTGCTTCCAGCTCTTCAAGAGCAACTGGATGCTTTCACTCCTGTGAGGAGCAGGGCCTTGCTCTTGGCATGTGCCTGTCCCATCTGTAAAGTGAGGTAAGCATCCCTCCACTCCTCCATCTGTATTTAAACTGTTCTGCCCATGTGTCAGGGACTGTCTCTCTCCATCAGTGTGTGTTTGGGGTGTGCAGACCCAAACACTCAGCTACAATGACAGGGGCAGGGGAGCATCGTGAGCCAGCGTGATGATGGCCCTTCTACCCCTGGTGACCTTGGGCTTCCCTCTGATAGCTCATTACAGCTTGCCTTTGATCACTTGCCTATCCCCCTCTCACTACTTGGAAATGCTGGAGAGCTTTCTTGACTGGTATTATCAAAAAGGACATTTTTATTTCCAAAATATACAATGTAATTAGAACTGTGACGGAAGAGAGCAGCCAGTCCATAAAAACAGCCGCTCTGCGACAGTCTCTGTCCTCATTCTGCAGGAACTGGAGACAAAAGACTCCTGCTTTTCAGTGGGAACAGGGTGGTTTCCCACACATTGGAAATACCCCCCAGGTCCTTGCCAAAAAGGTGTTCTTCCACTGCATGGGAAGGGTTTGGTAGAGAAATGGACCCACCTGCAGTCAAACATGCTTTGCTGAATTGGGACCAATAGATCCCAAGCACGGACTGAATAGCTGCAACCAGCAACACAGAGACCCTCATCTCAACCATCACCATGTAAATGCACCTTCTGGTGGAATGGTTGAATATCCCACTGCCAACCACAGTCTTGCTAGCACACTTGCTGAACTGGGACCATTTCCAGATTTCCATGTCCCTCTTCATGGGGTTCATTCTCTGTTCCCATGCACTTAAAGCACCAGCTCTGCCACTGCCAGCCATGTCCACATTAATTACTATCACAACCTGGGTACCTCTGTGTGTGCTCCTTTGCCTGGAGACCCTGTCCCAGCAGTGACCTGCTTTTCTCTCTCCTTAAGACCTTTCCCATGGCTGGGATTTCCAGTGCTGCTGCCTGCAGGAGAACAAAGCTGATGCTGGGATAGCCCCAGGGAGGAAGACAGGCAATCAGGTAGGTCAGTTCTGGCCCAGACTCAAAGCCTCACCTAGAGCATGGGGGTTTCTTTCCCCTCTTTCTCCCCATGTCTCATTGAGCAGCATCATTGGTCCTTCCCCATCTCCAGGGCTGTGGCTTTTCCACATTGCATAAATTATTTAAGTGTTCATTGGGAGCAGGAGACTGACTGCATGGCTGGGTGGTGGAAGTGCTTCTCCTGGGACTGTCTGGAGTCCTTGTGTTGAGTTCCTTTAGATCTGAGCCCCGAGTACCAGCCTTCAGCATTCCACCAGTGAGTCCTTCTGAGCAGAAACCTCCAGTTTCTAAGGAAAAAAATCAAGTCATGGAAGAAGGTCCAGCTAACTCTAAACATAGCTCCTACGGGTTGGGGTCAGGCCATTCTGGTCCGCTTTTCAGTGCCCCATGGACTGCAGAAACCACAAATCTCATCTTTTTTTATATAAAATGCTGATTTTTCCATTGTTAAACAGGAGCATGTCTTAGACCATGAAAGGATATGCATGAAAGACAGACAGTCTTATGAGGCAGTAGGAAAGGATCACCCATAAAGCCTCTTCAGCATGGGCTGAATAGCATCCAACCCAGGTACCATAAAGCCTAGTCAAAATCCTCACCAAAAGTCTACTCTGAATACAAGAACACACCAAAATTGGGACCTGAGGGAGACCAACAAGTACAAGAGAATGCAACCTTCATTCAGGATGCTTCATTCCTGCCTTTTGCTATTCACCTCAAAACCTCATGGGAAACACCAAGCCTGCAAACAATCAGTGGCAGTTCCCCAGAAAAAGGTCTATGAATTACAGTGGTCGTGAGCTGAACACAAGGCATCAGTGTTGCATCAAGAGGCAGACAGTGCCCTGGGATATACGAGCTGCAGCGTGCCCTACAAGACTCACAAAATCATCTTTTGTGTCCGTTCAGGGGTGGTGAGGTCTGTGCTGGAGTAGATTCTGGTACTGGCAGCTCATGTCAAAAAGGAGGTGGCGCTGCTGCAGGCAGTACGGAGGAAACAAAATGATCAGAGGTCTACAAGACATGACCTACAAAGAAAGATTGAAAGAACTGGGTTATTTAGCCTAAAAGAGATGATGGAAGAAGAGATATGATAACAGTCTTCAAGTGCTTAAAAGGCTGCTGCCAAGGGGAAGAGAATAATCTGTTCTTTATATCCATGGTGGACAGGACAAGAAATAATCGGCTTAAATTACAGCAAGAGAAATCAGGTTAGACATCAGGACAAAAACGGCTTGTGGAGCATGGCAGTGGGTTACCTGGGAGGTGGAGGGGCTCTGTCACTACCAACACTATGGGGACAGGGTGGCAAACATCCATGGGAAGAGCTAATGTGCTGAGGCAGGACTGCACCCTCTCCACGTCCCTATGGTGCCTTCAACATCATGTTTGGTGCTCCTGGATTGTCCAAAGCAACATCATCCTGCAGCAATCACTACAATTGGCTGGATGAATCCTGGACACTTTGGCTTGTGAGAATTTCCAAGATAGCAAAATTTGATTTTGTGGCACATTGGGGGTACAAGGTAACATTTTGGGTTATTTTTCTTGCAGTAAATGAATACTTTTTAAAGTATTTTTTTCTCCCCTCATCTCTTTCAGCCACTCTACTGAAACACAAACAAAGCAGAGCATCCCAGCCACGCCGCACGAGCAAGCTGAAATAACACCATCCACATCAAACCTGTTTGATAATGTCCTTGCTGCAAACATCAATGAAATCAATCACTCCCCTCCAAACAATTAGGTGGCATTGAATCACCAATTTCTGAGTGAATAAACTTGCCTTGAGATGTTTTTCAACCAGCTTGGAGGATTGTTGCTACCAGAAAGGCAAAAAGAAAACCAAAAAAGGGCTCTTTCCAACCCAGGTGGGCCCACGCTGGGCAGCAGCTGGTGTGCCAGTGGACAGCATGGGGGATCCACCAAGGTGTCCAAGAGCAGCTGGATCCCCTTCCACTCGGCAGTGCCTCCACCACGCTGCTGAGCATGCATCTTTGGGCTAAAGATTAAGAGATTCTGTGTTCTTGGGAGAAATTATTACCCCTGGGTTCCAAAAGCAATCCTTTATTTTAAAACCTGTCTCTTAATTCATTTTATATTTACCCATAAAATCTTGGCCGGGCTTTTTGAGAGTTGCGGTCTTTTGGAAAGGCCAAGTTTTAAATGGAGCTGACTCAGCAGAAGCTAGCTTGATTGAAGTGGTGCCTATTTGAGTTTATACTGCTCGTGGACAGGGTTGAAAACAAAAAAAGCAGAAATTGGACTCTCCTCTGGCTTTGTTTTCTCCACAAGCTCTTGGCTATGTGCAGCAAACCTTGCTGCTGACCTGCAGGGCTGTGGCTGGTGAAGTGGAGGAGAGTAGAAAGGAGCTAGTAAATTCCCTGCTGTGTATCCTGTGTTCTGTTGACTTAAAGTTTAACACAGCTGAGATGAGAATCAAAAAAAAAAAAAAGAAGAAAAGGGAAGAAATAATGAAAAAATTGAAAACCCTGTAAGTGATTAATTTTCAGCCTCACTGCCCAGCATCATTCTCAAGGAGGGGACTGGGGATGCAACTAATATTTCACTTATTAAAACATCACTCTGATTCCCCCCAGGATGCTCTGGGACAGGCAAGCCCTGCCCAGGGAAAGATGGTCCCAGCTCCCTCCCACACAATAAGGGCACACCAGGACTTGGGCTAATTTTAATATCACCCATGGTGCCAAGCCTGGTTCTGCCTTTCTCTTCCCACATTGCAATAGCCTTAGTTGTGCCTGTGGCACGATGGCAGCATGTCTTGTTCATGGAGCAGTGCTGTCCCAAGCACCTCTTGCTTGGGAGATGAGTGTCTCTTCTACTGCACTAGAGCCTGGCCTTCATCCTCAGGCTCTCCTCATTGAAAAGCTGGAGCTGGAAGGAGAAGATGGGTCACAGAGGATGGCCAAGTTGCCATGCCAGTGTGGCTCTAGGGACTGCAGTGGGATCTTGTCCCAGGTGGGCCAAGATTCTTTACTTCAAGGAAAAATTAATTTTAGTCTCAAGGGAAAATCAGAAGAGTGCTGAAAGTCAACCATCTTCTCGTACCTTGGAGAGTGTCTGCTTCTGAGGTCCTTGCTGTTGTGAGGCATTTGAGTGACAGCCAGGCTATGAAATATGGCCAAGGCTTTTTGAATTGACAGCTCATTCCATGCACAAGCAAAGCCCAAAAGACAGTCCAGAGCCTCTTAGCAAGAACAAGCTAATAGCTAAGTACACAGCGGAAACCTAATGAGAAGAGCAGTATCTTCTAACTCCAGCTTCATTCAGAAAGCCAAGAACACAGAAGTGAGTCAATTTGTGTCCAATGGCCATAATGAACATGCCAATGGAGATGCCCAGAAGGAATAATGCCATCAGTTGGCAAGGTGGCAGCTGCATTCATCAGCTCAAACAAGAGCTGGTCATCCATAATCCAGCAGGATCAAAGACCAGTACTTCAGCTCCAGTGTTATTTCCACCTTAAAGTATGGGTGTGAATGCTTGAAATTTGCCAGCAGCCCCAACAGATGTGTCACTGCTGCCATGTGCCAACACTAGACAGTGATCCAGGAGTATGAAATATTGTTAATTTATTGTAGCAAATGCTGAGAATCATCAGGGGATTCAAACCTCCGCAACCCCCAAGTCCTCTGAAGAAGGTGGTGAGTGTGTGCCCAGGACATACACTGGTGATGATGATCAATGACCTGTTGAAGTTGGGCAGCCCCCAACCTGCATTTTGGGCACCCTACACCTGGGCTAGAGGTGGGGAGCAGCTTGAACTGGACAGTGATTTGGGGCCAGCTCCACCACAAGCTGAAACATGGTGCCTGTTGGTTTTGTATTGCAGGGACAATACACAGGACCCTGCCATCTTCTCCCCCATGCATGGGGTTCATCTTCAGCCTGGCACAAGTGTAAAACCACAAGGCAACCTTCCAGCTCCTGCCCTTCCCTTGGGAGCTGGGGAGGAGGGTGGGAAACGTGTCACAAGTCCCCAGTAACTCATGTCTGCTGCTGCCTGCTTGCAAGAACACCCCATCACCAGCCACGTCTGTCACTGCCGATGGGGGTTCGCTGCCACCGCGCCGATCCCCGCGAGAGATAGCGCGGCGTTATCTTCACCCCGCCGCTCGCGCCGCCGCCGCTGTATTTACCAGGGAGCGATTTGTGCCGGGAGATAACTTTCCTCCAGGGTCACATCCTGCCTTTCCCTGTGCACAGTGATGGGACTCCCAGCCGTCACAGGGCTCTGATATCCTTCCCAAGGGAAGCAGAGGGGGGTTGCTCTCCCCAGGGTGGCCCACGATGTGGTGAGACCCCAGTGAGGACCTTCTTTTTTTTCCCTCTTTGCAGGGGAAACAGGGTGATTTGAGCCCCATGGGCCTGCAAGAGCTGTGCAGTGTTATTCATGTAGCAGCTAATGGAGCTCACTCAATCCATAAAGATTTTAAGTCAGGGGCTTGATGTTAATTATGGACCAAAACATTTAATAGCCCGTTACATTTCCACGAGGCATTTTTTTAATTAAAAAATGATATATTGCACAAAAGGGAAAAAGAAGAAAAAAAAAAGGAGGGGAATAATTGAAGATTGTTTTATTCCAGAACGACCCCAGGCAGGGAACACAGCGAGGAGCCGGCGCGTTGGGGAACATGATGGCAACGCCGTGAGCCACGAGCTGGCGATGAGGGAAGCCGGGGAGGGAGCAACCTCATGCCACCAGGAGAAGGTGCCCACAGAGGTGGAGAACAGCCTGGCCAGAGGCAGGTAGGTGGACATCCAGGTCAGGCTTTTGGCCACCACATTGGCTTACCCTTACCTGTTGAATCATTTGCTTGTGCTGTAGAAGATTTTGTTTCAAATCCCTCTTTCTGAATTTCTATCAGCTGTCTCTCAGGAAAAACAGCTAAACACCCAGGGTAGAAATTAGTCTGGAATAGGTCAGGGATGAAGAAAATCTGCCATGTCTCACTCTGACGCTACTCTCTTTTTCATTCAATATTTAAAGACACGTTTGAGCAGGGGCTGGCCTGAGATGCATTCAAATAGTCTGTGCAAAATGAAAGCTCTTTAGCAGAGCAAACCAATGCTTCTCCTACCTTGGGTGGTGCTGGTGGTCCATGGGGCACGGGGCAGCAAGAGAGCCTAGGAGGGAGCAGCTCCAGGTGGGAGGTTGTTGTTTAGCTAACTCAAGACAGGAGGAAGAGAAGTGGGATGGAAACATGGTCTGGGGCTGCCCAGGAAAAGTTACAGTGGCTGCTTAAAACTGGAAGTAGCAGAAGTTTGACCCCACAAGTTCTTGGCCATGGACGGGCTTGTCCAAGTCCTCCTGCATCTCCAGCTCTGTGCCTTGCTGTTGTTCACTTCCCCCAACTCTACAATGGGAATAATATTATTCCCTCCTCACAGGGTTTTGAGATGCTCAGTTACTATGGTGATGGGGCCATAAAAGTACCAAAGATAGCAAGAACAATAATAATATCAGACATGGTAGGAGCCAAATAATTGCATTTAGGGCACGCACACAACACAGAAGGGAGAGCCACCTCCATGCACCACAGCTCTCAAACCCTGAAGACAAAACTTGTGTTATACCAACAGGCTTACAGTCAAGCTAAAGGGCTAATTTCCAACTCCTGCAACATCCACCCAAATGCACCGAGTGGCCACCAAAGGCCACAGCTCCAGGACTGGTCCTGCTTCTTCCCAGTGCCAGACAGACAAAAATGGGGAGCAGCAGGACCAAAGGCCCCTTGCCAATGCAGGAATCAAATGTTCCTTGCACCAGTGCTGTAACACAAAGTCCCCGCAGATGTTTGGCCACCGCATTGTTTGACCAGCTGAGCATTTTGCCGCCCAGAGCAGCGAGCGTGCCCAGCACAGTGCCGCTGACAGCTTGCTCCTTTGTCTCTGCTGAGAGCAGTGCCTGCCTCATTATTTTTTTTAATTTATGGGTTTTTAATTGAAAAAAATATATAACATCTGTGGCTGCTTAATAACACCTGTGTGCTACAAGGCTGCTTTTCAGCAGTGATTGTCACAGCCTTCTCATCCGGGCAATGCTGAGAAGGTGCTATGTGGCCTCCTCTGAACTGCTCAGGCAAGAATGGTCCTTCGAGGGCATGTAATTATCAGGCAATGCAAAACAAGATGCCTTGGAAAAAAATATGAGACATCCCTCCTAACATGAGGAAAGCTTGGAGATGAGCAGGTGATGAGCTTGTGACACCTCTTTGGAAGAAATGCTGGCTGCCAACCCAACTCTGGTGTTGTGGTCAGAGAAGGTGCATTTCCACCAGCATTGTGGGCAGTGTGTGCACCCCAGTCCTGGCCGGGCACCCACCTTCTGGCTGTCCCCACCCAGCTCTACCCCAGGAGCTGCCTGCTCCTGGCTGAGGGCATGGGCAAGGCTCATTAGCCCCTTACATCAGCCCTTTAGAGCAGCACGTGCCACCAGCAGTGACAGACTACTCTGATATTTGCTGAGCCCGAGGGGTCTGTTGGCAACGTGACTACAAACCACCCTTCTGCCATTTACAGAGCAGCCCTGCGATAGCTGCGGGGACGCGCCCTGCGCATCCGTGCTCTAACAAACATCTGCACATTTGCAGCGTCCCAGATGCAGGCTGGGAGATGTCACCACCTGTCTGGCTGCCTGAAGCATGGGGAGTCACTGTGGTAAGCCTGCCAGCTGTGGACCGTGCCACAGCAAATGCAGAAGGCAGCAGACACCCCTGTATGGAAACCCAGCACACCCCACGTGGTTTCTACTAGGAGCAAAAAGATCCATAAGCTCATTGCTGGTGTTGCCACCCAAATCCTCATGGTTTTGACAGCCTTGAGTGCTAAGGTAGCTCCTACCAAAAGCTGCCTCCTTGCAGCATCTCCCGGGGCTTGCTGTGCAGATGCCGGCTATAAGCAATTTGGCTGTTCAGAAAGCACAAGGCAGCCTGGGAGGCTTACAGGTGCCTCTTACATCTATACATGGTCATGACAAAGCTCCTGGTAGCAGGAATGAGCAAGGAGCACTGGCGACACAGCTCCAGCTGTGCCTAGGCTGAGGTTTCTTACTTGCAGGAGCCTCCCTGCACAAAGCTGGAGGATGTTTTAATCCACTCTTCACAGCTCTGGGAAGCTCAGGCTGCCCTGAAATCCCTCTTCCCACTGTGACTTGGTAAATAAATAAAAACCTGTTCCCTGTTGAGCTTAGTAGTAGAAACACGGCTGCTGGGGCTGCAGACAATCAGCCCTCCTTGGGCTTCACCAGGGCTGGCGAGTAGAAACCAGGGGCTAGCGGAGCAGTTTGGCCAGGGAATAAAGGAGCAGCAGTGCAAACATGTCCATGTTCAGCCCGTCGTTGCTGCAGCTCAGTAAAGTTCCCCTCTAATATGGAGAATTTGAGCAGATCCTCCCCAGTGCAGCCCTGCTGTTCTCCCCTTCAGCTCAGCAAGCTTCAACATCACACCCCTCCCTCACTCACACGCTCAGGCTATGAATTCCCCTCATCTCTCAGAGTACATTAAAAAATCAATGTAATTACACAGCAAGCATTAATTATTATCAAAAAAATGCAATTGAGAGGGATTGATCTGGAGAAGGGCTGCAGCTAGCACCAAATTAACAAAAAACAAGTCAGTGGGGCTGAGGCCACGGGGATGTGTGGCCAGTCCAAACAACAAAGCATCCTTGGAGACACCTCAGGACCATTTTAATTTCTGTTTTCTTTCATTGGCTTTTCCAGCTTGTGGTGTAAGTTAAACAGAGGAGTGGATGAATTAATGTGTGTGTAGATATATCTAGGTGTCCCTGGTCATGACAGCCTAAAGGTTTCAGAATGATCATGCATGGAGTCACTGCAGCCACATTAGAGGGATGGGTGGTGCAGACCCTTCTCAGGTGGTATGGTAAAATACAGGAACAACTCAACCTCGTAATTTGCTTTCTGCAAAGTCATGCTTGTCTCCATCTTCTTCCCCCATCTTAGACCCCTAAATGGGATCTTCAGGTATCTCCACGAAGGATGGAAATGAAGTTGTGGTCTGATAGCAGAAGAAATCCAGAGCAGAAGTGTGACCGGGAGCATCTTGCCCAGACATGTGAGGGACATAGCTGGCAGGACCCTTGGTGGGTGGGATGAATTTGGCACACTGGGGACATAACCTTTGTGGGCACTGGGAGGTTGGCCATGACCTGCTATGGCTGGTAAGAGTACATGAGACAACAAGAAGTGTATTGCTTGTCTCACCCTGGTAACCCCAAGGACATGGCTAACCCTGCTTGGGGTGCTGGTGAAACCTCATCCCTGCGGTGTGAGAGAGAGTGGGACTTGCACTTGATGTTTCTTCAGTTGGTTGTGGAAGCCCTCCAAGGGGCAGGGCTCCCACACACCCTTTACAGCCTGCACTGTCTCTCAGCCAACCTTGCTCTTAGGAAGCTTTTCCTGAGCATCTAACCCAAGGCCTCTTGGCTGCAGTTTAAGCCTATTATAGCTTGTCCAACCCCGACCAATTGATCACTCTCATTTTTATAACTGCCTTTTCCACACTGGATGAATGCTACACATCCCTCTGCCTTCAGTCGTCTCTGTCCTGGAGCACAACCCCAGCTCCTTCAGTCCATCTTCCCAGGACATATTTTCCAAACTCTCTGAACTCCCTCAATTTGTCTGAATCTCTCTTAAAGTTCTGCTGCCCAAACCTGGAGATATATGTCTCCAACTGATGCCTCACTAGCACTAAATAGAGCCAAATAAATTACCTTGCTGTCTTCCATCTGAAACTATTAATACATCTGCAGGCAGGATGTGCCTTTTCTTTCCCTTCCTAAAGCATCAGGTTATTGTCTGCTGCTCAGTTTGAGGGCTACTCCACTGCTTGAGCCTCAGCCACTCTCCTGCTGGCTTACCAGTTCATCCCCATCTTATATCTGTGATCTTGATATTGCCTTCCTAAGTGAAACACTTTGCACTTGACTTTATTGAATTTCAGTGTATTGATTTCAGGCCATTTCTCCAATTTATCAAGATCATTTTGCTCTGAGGAATCTTGCAGCAGCTTGTCTTGTATCTGCTCTGTTGACAAAAGGTCTTTAGTCTTCGGGGCTATGAAGCCCGGACTTTGCATTAGTCCTTAAAATAGTCGGAAAGAACCACATGGGAGGCATGAGGACAGTGGAGGAGGGAGGTGTTGGGCTGACTCATGCAGAAATGGCCCCACGCTGCCATCTCAGCCAGAAAAGGTGCAGAAGCAACAGGAGATGGAACAAGCATGATGGAAATGCCAATGGGTCCCCAAAGGTGAGAGTGGGGATAGCACCTGAGAGATGCTGGGACTCTGCTGCAGCCCTGGGGACAGCCCTAGAACCAGGCAAATGGAGGAGAGATGAGCACTGGGATTTAATGCTCCCTCTTTCTTTTCAGGTCAGTGTGTGATGAGCTGCCCTGGTCCCACCTGGGGGCTTGCCAGGGGACCAGGAGAAGCCCTGCAGCATCAGGCATTAATGGCATTATTTGGGGACAGCACAAACTGGACTAAGATGAAGACAGAAGTCCACCCTGGTGTGTGCACAAACCAGGTCAGATGGTTTTATTGTTGTTATTATTATTATTGTTGCCTGGAGGTTGGAGTGCTCCACTGTTTAAGACAGAGAAAGAGGCTTGGGAGGCTGCTGCTTCTCCCAGGGTGGAAAGAGCATCTCTTAACCCTTCTGCTTGGGCACTCTGAAGAAGCACAAGGCTTTGGGGGAGCATTATGAACCTACAACAGCACCCACTTTCCCACCATGCTTTCCTCCCTCTGCTTCTCCCATCAGCTCACCAACAGCACCTTCCCCTGCCTCCTCCTCATGCCCCCAAGGGTGGGATGAAGATCAGGTAACAATTACCCAGATACTGGGAGGAATTTCCTAGAAAACTTTGCAAAAACCACCTCCTGCAGAGCTGCCTCCTGATAAGTCCCCGTTCTTCTGCGGGGAGCAGGCGAAACGGCTGAGCTTCAGCTGCAGGCACAGTGGGAGGGCTGGGGAAAGCGCCGGGAGAGAGATGCAAACAAACCTGGGGAGGGGGCAAAGCAGGGGCTTAATGGAGGGGCCAGAACAGCTTGGGAGATGGCAGTGAACATGGTTTCCTTGGGAAAAGGCTGGAAAGTCTCAACTGGAAAAGGGACAGCAAGGGAGAGATGGGAGAGCTCCTCTGGGTGTGGAAACCACGGAGAGAGAAGAGGAGCGAGGTTCAGGTGAAGTCCCAGCAGCCATAGCAGCTCACCCTGGCCCTTGACACGGTAATGATGCAGACACAGACGTGTGATAAGCCCTGCTCTGCACGCACTTTAAAATCTAAGTAGTTTATGAATAAGTAATAATCCCTTATTCCCAGTGCCATAATCTATATTTAATTAAGAAAATAACTAAACGGTGGGAGTAATAGGGGCTGTGTGGGGAAATTGAGACGGAAAGACTATCAGATAAGCTGCAGTGAGAAGAGGAACAAACAACAGCCACAGCGTGGCAGAGGCAGGAGAGCCACAGCTTGGCTGCAGACTCAAGGCAACCTGGACTGCAGAAGACCTGCCTACAGCTGAGTCTGCCACAGGCAGCTTCTTGAAGGTTGGCCAACAGGGACTGGATCATTCACATGGAAGTGGGACTCTATTTTCCCTTCTGCTCAGTCCTGGTGGTGATGCTGGACCATGCATGGAAAGCAATGCACCAATGTGCCAAAGGAGCCCATGGGAGCATCCAGCAGCACTTGGAGCAGCACCTTCAATGCTGCTACAACAAGCTGTTTGGTGCCCACATCTCATGACATTTCTGTGCTAATGCATCCTTGGCCAGGATGCTCCAAAAGTCTTGCACTGGCAAATGAAAGCAAGTCCTGCTAGCTGACTAGCACTCAAGGCTGGCATGCCAGAGTAATCCACGCTGTTAGGCTGGAAGGGGCCATGCCAGGCCAATGCCCAAAACATGTAGAGATGTTCATGTTACATATGCAAGAGCTTGTCAGCCCAGGCCAGACCCTACAGCAATGCTCTGCCGGATCCCTTAATGCATCCCTGGGACCGCTGTTCTTCTCATCATCACCTCAGCACCCATGGGCATTAGCTACTCTTCAGAGGTCTTTGCCAACTTGGAGCCAGTGCCAGGCCAAAGACCAGAGTCTGGCTTTTCTCCTAGTTTCCATGCTGAGAGCACTGCAGATGGTGCCAATGTCAGCTCTGATCAACCTCTGCTTTGGACAAGAGAGAAAAAGACAGGCAGCAGTGTATCTGTAGATACTCAAAGTACTCTGCACCTGTGTCCACCATTCCAACACCACTGAAAGCACTTCCTGACTACATCACCAGACCTTCCCCACCTGGCATCTTCCACTGGCTCCCCAGAGCATCACTGCAGCTTTGCTCTCCTAACTATGTTTTGCTTATCATTTCATTCGTGGGGTCTGCAGGTGACAGATCCCCCTCAGCTTCCTTGGATTGTCAACAGTGGAACTGAGAGCACATTTTAAAGGCTGGGTTAAAGAAAACAAAAAAAATCTCAGTCCACAGACTTTACATTATAAATAGACTGTCTGGTTTTTAAATTGAAAACCAACAATAATCACTGTTAAGAGCCTGCTAAACAAAAGCAGCCTTATTACCACCGGGACAGATTCATTTGTACCAAAAGAACAGAAGTATTTTTCAACCTGCTCTTGAGCTCCTGAAGTTGCTAATGTCCTGCTTCTTCCCCTTATCTCTGTCCTGGGGAGCTGTGGGAGGCACAGAGCGGTGGTGGGGATGGGGGGAGTTTTGGAGGCAGTGCAGAACGGGGACAGTCCCTTTGGTTGTGGGCAGGAGAGAGTGATGTACTCTGGGGGAAGCTTAGCTAAGCCAGGCTGCAAAGAGAGAGAGATCCTCTTGGGTTTCAGTTGCTCTCTTTCTCTAACTGCTGTTTTACAGCAGGATGCCAGGAGATCTGGAGAAATCAGAGGTTTAGCCTGGGTGGAGCTGGGGAGTGGGGATGGGACAGGCTGTGTTGCAAGGGGCACAGCCATTCAGGTAAGCTTGTCTTTCAACTCCATTAAGCAATAGAGAAATGCACAACTTCCAGAGAGGACCTGGTGTGCACAGAGCCCACAAGCTCATGGTAGGCTCCTGCCACTGTGAAGGTACTGTGTTGGGATGTATGGTCCACAGCAGGTTGGTGGGCAGGCATCTGAGATGCAGAGACTGGATTTGGGTTATCAAGGGGGACAGCTGAGATAACTCTCCCTCACTGTCCCATCAGAGCTGTCACACTGCAAACAGGAAGGTCCAGAGATGGGCAATGAATGTGCTGAGGGGCTTGCAAAGCCTGAAAGTAGAGGGATGGAATCTCCAAAATTACCTGCCCTCCACTCCTTGACCAGAACAAGTGACTGGAGCAGGGAGATGGGCCTGCAGAAATTGCCATGTGGAGCAGGGAGCATCTCAGCAGGATGAAGAGCATTGCCACCAGGCACCAGGGCTGGGAGAGAGCACAGCAGCTGAGCACAGGAGGGGGATAACCATCACCCTTGTGGGGTGCTGCCCCTGAGGCAGGTTGCACTTAAAGTAGCTGGCTGAGATTCATGCCCTACAGGAACATCATCCTGGGCACCACAAGGAGTCCAAGGGCTGTCCAGAGCGTGCAGAGCAGGCTGAGTTCTGATAGAGTACAGACATGGGAAAGCAAAATGAAAGCAGCCCCATGACAAGTTCCTGGGCTCTTTCTTTCCTCTTTTCCCAGACCATACTAAGTGAGATCACTAGAAGACAAGTGCTGGCTGCTAAATGTAATCTGCCACCTACTTTGGAAACAGCATGGCACCATGGAAGTCACCAACGGGCTGCAAAGGTGGCTCCAACCCAGAGCTAGGAGCATGACTTGAGCAGGTGGGAGGCTGGAGCTGGTGGAGCTAGCACTATTTTAGCTGGGTTTTGGTCCCTGAATCAGAGAGCTGGACAGCATCAGCCTTTACTGCTCTGGAGCCAGCAGCTGAATGACTGCAGAAGAAACTCACACTCACTGGATCCCTGCCTGGGCAGTGTTTCCTGCATGGCTGCCAGCAGGCTCATGCAGTTGGCCTGTCCTGTGTTATGATCAGAACACGTGACATGGGACTGACAGTGTCCCACAACCCTGGCCACACCAGTGGTTACCCTAAGCACAGCACTGGAGCACTCATACCCTTGGAGATGGGGCTAAGACAGTCTTCTCTCTGCTGGAGTCTGAATGTGGCCTCTGGGGAGGAAGCATGGACTTCTAAGGTTGACCTACCAAGTGATGCTGATTGCTTCATGTTGGAAGTTGACTTTCTGAGTGCAGCATGTGGGTTCAAATGTTACAGAGAGATAAGAAAGGTGCAGCCTCGGAGGTGGAGGAGAAAGGAAAGGAACAAAAACAATTTAATAATGAATATATTATGTAGACATGTCATGCCTCTTGCCTGCTGGCATGGATTAATATCCATAAATCAAAGAGGAAGGGACTGTTTCTAATGCTGGAGATGGAGGCTGGTCCTCAGAAAATTGCTAAGGGGGCATTAATGAGGAGAGACATCTGGGAACGGCTCCAGGTGCATTGGCTGCATGCACGGAAAACTCTGCAGAACTGTTGTCAGCTAAAATTTATTCCTGTGCTGTGGACACATGTGATCCATGAGGACAAAAGTGTGGGGACCATGGAGCCCCTTGTGCAGGCATTGGTCAAGCTCAGGAGGAAGGTGGGTGGTCCCTTGGTGCTCTATTCCACAAGGCATCTCCTTGCTTTACTTTCTCCAGGGCTGGGCTTGCACACCGGGGAAGCTGGCCCCATCTTTGACTTTGCTCAGTTAAAAAGGTCCACATGGACTAATGGACAGGACAGTCTCAGTCTGTGAAAGCCAGGAGCCAAGACTAAGGTGGGGCATGCTATCACATGTGTCCTGCCTCTGCCTCTCCTTTCAGAAGGACATTAAACTCAGTGGAGATGACACAGCGCAACCTTTCACATCCCCGGGAGGGCTCGGAGCAGTGGGGGCTGCTGTCGGGAAGGGGGGGTCACTTCAGCTGTCGGTATTTTTTGCTAAGGAGAGGGTACTGAGTGCCAGGATTTCATTAATCACATTCCTTGTGCATTTTAAAAACCCTTGAAATCTTCACTTTTTAAGAACATCAACCTCACCTTCTCCTCTCCCAACCACCCTCCTCCCACCACCTGCCCCATAATCCAGCACTGGCTGTCTCATGTACCTGTTTTCCCACCTCCCTTCCTGGGACCACCTCCTTCCACTCGCACCGACCCACTTTAGCCATCAGATTTCCAGCTGAGTGGTTCACCCAGGGAAAGAGGTTGGATTCACAGAAAAAAACTGCAGAGCCAGGGAGCCAGCCAGGGACCAGCGAGTAGAAACAGTCTCCAGGAGAGAGAGACACCCACACCCACACACATGGGGAGAGGCAAGAAACCTGCCGGGGAGATGACTGGGAGCAAAGGGTGCTGAGAGAGCCTGTGTTCACAGCATGAATGGATTAGAGGGGAAAGGGAAAAGAAAGAGAGGCAGTACGGTGGTGAGGGAGGGAAGGGAAGGGCATGGCAGAGAGGGACACAGGGCAGAGGGAGAGAAGCCCACCAGCCAGTCAAGAAAATGAACCCCACCGTGGCACAGCTGCTATTTTTCATGTTGTACTGCAAGGAAAAATGTGTGATTTGGAAAAAAGCTTGGTCCTAGCAGAGGGGAAGTCTGCTACCAGGAAGGTGACAAGGGACATGGGTAGGGCAGGACAGGGAGCAGGGAAGTTGCTGGATTGCAGGAGTGAAGGTGAAGGCTTGGAGGATCTCAAGGGCTGCGAGGACTGAGCTATGCAGAGGGAAAGAAGGGATGGAGGAGGCTGAGCATTCAGAGATGTCTCAGCATTTCAGGGCTTATTTGAAGTGAACAGCCAGCTCCTTCAAGGTTCACCTCTCATCCAGTGGAGCAACCCCAGCTCCCAACAGCAGAGCAGGAAAAACTGCTGTCCTGGGGTCCCGGTGGAAGGATGGAAACCCCAAGCATGAGATCCAGAAGGTTGCTACAAGCAAACCCACATGGCAACACGAGCAAGCTGTGCTGGGGCCAAGCTCACAGGCAGACAGGCTTAGCCCTCGGAGAGTGGGGAATTGCTGTCTGTCTGTGTCTCTCTCTGTTTTCCTTGATTTTATTGTGTTTTGTTTAATTGAATCACACACACACATGCACACAAAGCCCCAACTCGTGGTGTAAAATCTGTAAGGAAACGAGCTGCAAATTAACGTTCCAGGAGGAGCGATGCCGAGCAAAGACATGATGTTCGGCACAAGCCGTGAGCAGGAGGGAGTGAAGCAGCAGGAGGAAAGGGGGAAAGAGGAGAAACTTGCAGAAAGGGAAGAGGGAACTGCAAGAGGGTCTGCCATGGGGAAATGGAGCTCAAAAGAAGCACAACAAGAGAAGGAGGAAAACCCGAGAGGAGAAGGGAGAGGACAGTATGAATGATGCTGGTGTTACCTGTAAGGTTGCTGTGCCCAAACTCTCCCCCATCCCTGTGCAGAGAAGTTCAGAGCATGGAAGAGAAAGCTCCCACAGCTCAGGGCTGAGGGACAGCTGGGCTGGAGGGACAAGGCTCAAAGTCTCAGGGTCCTTCACTGCTTCAGAGCTCTCCTCCCCAAATATGAACAAAACACCCCTCTGGACAAAGTACCGTCATGAACTGGGGAATGTGCTCCAGCACTCCCCAGGCTCCTTATCCCCAAGGAGCAGGACCCCAAGGGCACTGTCCAAACTCTAGATGACCAGTGCAGCCCTCAGCCCATCCAGAGCTGGTGGACCAGCAATCTCCTCTGCTGTGACCACAATGCAGAGGGCAGGGACACCAGAGGGGAAGGAGCATTGCCAAGACGGAGGGCTGATGGAGCAGAAAGGCAGCTCTCCAGCCTCTCCCCACCTCCCAGCTCACCCCTGCTCACGAGGTGCTGGGAGATAGTACAACACTGATCAGCCACTCCACAAGATGAGATGCTCTTCAGCCTAGAGAAGTGCGAGGTTAAAGGACATGAGCCTTCTGCCCAGGCTTGCTGTGACAGGCCTTACATGTGTTTAGTCACATCCAGCTACGAAGCCACTCTGGAAACCAAGACATTTATTCAAAGGAGCAGCAGCACTGCACACATATCTGCCTGTGTGAAGGAGAACTTCAAAAGGGCTGACAGTCACGGAGGCCAGCAGTAACCTTTGGCTAATTAGCTGTCTTGATTTCCTTGCAGTTTATTTTTACACTTCTTGGGCTCTGAAATGCATTTATTGTAATGTCAGAAAGGTTGTGGTAAATATAAAGCTTCCGAGCAATAACTATATCCACCCCACTGGGCTTTTGGGATTGATAGCTACAGCCTGGCTTGGGACAAGGAGGCTAACAATGCTTTGCTGAGGTTTTTGTCTTGCATGGGACTTATTGAGACTGTGCTGGTGGCAATGATAACAGCTCCTGGGGCAAAGCAGGTATTTGCATGGAGCACAATGAGTACAGAGCAGAGGGCATGTGTAAAAGTGTTTTCCTCGGGTTAAATCATAGATGAGCAGGAGAGATGGAGGGACAAGGAAGCCTGCAGGATGCAAAGCCATGAGGAAGCTCAGGAAGGAGAGGTGAGGTTCAATTAAAGCAGGCGAATAGAAAGGTGGGAGCAATGCTGAACCTGCAGAGAGGAGCAGCTGGGACCCTGTTCTAAGCATTAATGAAATCATCAGCTGGAGCTGCTCCCCAGGGAGCATTCATGCTACCAGGCAGAGGAGAAAGGAGCCAGGAAATATGCTATTGTCAGTTCTCAATCAAGAAGGGATTTGAAAGCTCCAGACCCTGTTGGGATGGAAGACAACTGTGGCTACCAAAGTGGGCCACTCTGCTCCCCACCCCGCCTGTGCTTGAAATAAGCCTGTGCTTGATGCTTGGCTGTATGGTGCCACAGTCTCCCTGTGACCCTTGTTGGAGGGTGGGGACTGTCACCGGTTGGTACCTGACCCCCCAGGGCTCCTCCAGCCAAGCCCACCCCTCAGCTGCCAGAGGAACTCACAGCCCCAGCTGACCCCCTCCATCCCAGGAGCTGATGACTTCCATTTGGCCAAGGTGTTGGGGTTAAACCGAGGGTGACCACAGCCTGAGCTATTCCTCCTTCTCTCCATAGGGTCATACAGCCCATGCTGCCAGCAGCTCACAGATCATCTACCTCCTGTGGGCTCCGGACCTGGCGCTGGGCAGAAGCATGAGACCAGGCTGAGCCACACTCTCAGGAAACACAGAGAGTAAGAAAACAGCTTCATTATCTCTGCGCTGTGATCTCCAGCACAAACCACTCAATACGCGGCTCCCCCAGGACCGTGCACAGAGAAGATCAGTGGAAGGAAACCAGAGCAGAGACTGTTGCATTAAAGATCAGAAGCAAAGCGTCGCTCCTCTGCCACTGGATCAGCGCTACGCTGGCCAAGAGACCTCTGAGTACCTGCAGATGGGTGGCAGGCACCCAGCACTTCAAACAGCCGTCCCCCTTGGCCACCACTCTGCCTGCCTGGCTGGGGGTGAGTCGGACTGCCCCAGGTACCAGTCAGAGAACTTGGTGCCAATTAAAATCCAGGCTGGTGTATCCTTTGAACTGCGGTGAAACAAAGCCCATGAATTCAATCTTTGCTTTTTTTTTTTCCTTTTTTCCCCCCAGATGATGTCAGGAGTTGAAGAGATGGAACAGCACTGAGTGCAACTGCTGTCGAGAGCTGCTGGCTATTTCCGTGTGCTGCTTGAACTCCACCAGCACAGCCTGCGCTGGAGTCGGCAGCCCAGCTGCTTAGCTCCAGATCTTTAATTTGAAGGGTCAAATCATTATGAACTCTCTCAGAGCAGTTAATAGGAAGTTTACCTTTGCCTCAGCTATGTAAAACCAACAAGAAATTCCCAGCTGCTCATGGTGATACACTGTCCCATCTCCCATCCTGAGCATCGCTTCCTATGAGTCAAACTCAGGTTATATTTTTGTTTTTAAACCCACTCTTACAATTAAAGCTTATGCTGTCTGATCAGAACCAAAAATGTCCTGGATGACTGGCAATAAGACAAAGGGCTTGATTTTGGGGCTGACATCAGCCAGCACTCAAATCTCAGTCTCCCCACTTCTTCTGCTGAGGTTCAGGTATCTGAGGACTGAGCTCTCCACTGGGATGATGCACCCGCACCTCTGCAGCACAAGGCACAGCATGGCTCTCTTCAGCCCCTCGGTGTGTAGGCAGCTGGACCCTGATTGCACCAGCAGATCTCTTTGGCTAGCACCCAAGCACCTTAAAAGCTCTTTTCAGCTCCCTGTACTGACAACCTGCACCTGGGTGGCTTTAAAGGATGAATGTCACGGGTGCAGTTTCAAAGCATCTTACTGAGCGTAAAGCTTGCGAGCAAAGGCACTTTGCTACCTATAGTCTTAAAACCACACACAGAAATGATGGTGAGCAACAAGCAGTGAAGGTTTCAGTGACAAGGAAGGAGTCATTAAGTTGCTCCAAGCAGGCAAGGAGGAACCTGCAGCAGCATGCCGTCACCCCCATCAGCTCTTTATTGCCTGTCCCCATATGCCTTGGGCAGATGTGAGCGCTGCCTGTGCAGTCTGAGCCCTCTGGCATGGCCAGAGCCATGGGATGATGCAGGGATCCTTTAAAGGAGTTGCTGCCATTCAGGAAGGGAAGGTCCTGAGCTCGTAGGTCATGCATATATACGTGCGTATACATTATTTATACCCTCCACATGACAGCTGCTAGCTGTATCTACAGATTCTCTCCACTGACGCCTCTCTCTGAGTCATGGCTGCGTAAAGCTCCTTGACAGACCTGGAGGATGAGAGATGTGGTAAAATCCCAAACATAAGTATTACATCAAAGGTACAGTGATTATCAGAGCACAGATACATAACAGCTCCCTCACAATTTTGGGGGCTGGGGGACAAGCTAGGGCTGTCTAACCACCCTCCCGGAGCTTTCATCCCAGAGGTGGCAGTAGCATGGGGTCCAGACCCAGGGACACAGTGTGTGTTCGTGGCTCCACGGCAGGTCCCAGATGCTCTATTGGGGTGCATTGAGGGTTTCTGACCATGCTGCTGGCAGAGGAGCTGGGGAGCTCAATGAGGAGCTGGTGGGTGGACTTGAGTGGGATTTCTCCTGCGTGGAGAGCTCTGACAGTCCTCCACGCATGCCTGGCTGCGTAAGTCACTCTTCATTTGGCTGACACTCAGGAGGAAGCCTCATGTGAGACTTTTCGAGGATGTTGCACGCAGACGGTGGGAGATTGCCCCACATAACCTCCTGGCTGGGCTGTGGTGAGCCTGAGCCCGTGACACTATGCCGTGCAAAATAAAGGGTGGCTGGAACAGTATCAACAACCCGTCCTGCCACTGCATCTCCCCTCTCCTTGATGATTTTCCTTCCCTCATTACCGTTTTCCTTATTTTTCCCCAGGACTTGGGCCTGCCCTGAAACTGCCACTGTGTCAGCTGCTCAAGATGTGGGAAAAGATACAGGAGCATCCTGATGGATGTAACAGCCAACAGCAGGTACCCTTCATCACAACAGGCTTGCACATTTACAGGCACTACTTCAAGCAGTCCTTGAGGCTGGACAGGAGCTTTTCCAGCTGTATGATGCTGAGGCCAACTCTGGGGAATAGCTGCAGAAATCAGTGCCCATGTACAGCCTTGCCCAGCACCACCAAGCTCTGGGGCCTGGGAACCATCACAGGGTAAAGATTGCCCCATCCTACCCCTCTCTGGGAATAGGGACAATGAGCAAGACATCAGGAGGATCATCACTTTCACAGTGGGCTTGTTAGCAGGGAAACCTGCTCCTTCCAACTCCACCTCTCTGCAGAGTCAGTAACTCCCCCCCACCACATACCACATTTTATTCTATAAGTGCAAAGCAATTTCTATTGAGGGTAGGGACACTGAAGCACAGAAAAAGAGGAGAATAATATCTTATCTGTCTTTAATCCCCACCATCCCAAAGGATCCTGGTGTCGTTTGCTTTATTTTCTATATGTATGCACAGTTAATTAGCATTACCACCGAACTGCAGGTATTCTCAGGCTTAGTAGGGGGAATATCTTGTAACAGGAGGGTAAGCAAATTGTTTCTGCTGTTTCTATTACAGCCAACTTTGATTATCCAGAGTAATGGGATAACAGGGACAAAGTAAAAACATGGATAACATAAAAACTATGCAAATTAAGCTAGAAAAAAAAGTGATGCTGAGAGTAATAGAGGAAAGAAAGGTCAGCAATACTGATTAAAGAGCACAGAAATCCCTGCACTAGTGCTGCCCGAAGCTTATAAATCCATACACGGTCATACCTGGGCACAGTAGTTATGGAGAAAATCTATAGGGTCTGTCACTAAGCAGAGGAAGCAGAGACGTCCCCTGCACAGTAAAGCCAAGCTGCAGCAGAGGGAGGCGAATTGCATTAAAGCCGAGCATTTCAAAGCCTCCATGTGAGGGATTTGTCATTAAAATGAATAAGATTTGGGCACTCAACCCACCTCCTCCCTGCATGAGCAGGAAGAAGCCCAATTTAAAGGTCAGCATCTTAATGGCTTTCGTTGTGTATATACCAGGATAACTCCTCTCCAAACAGAAATCCAGCGCCTGCTTGGTGAAGCCAGAGCCACTGTTTGAAGGAGCACAACAAGAGCATCCCTAGCTGAGGAGGTGCAGACAGGTACAGCTTCTCTGTTAAAACAGGAGGGGAGAGGCTACAAATAGAGAAGAGCTGTCTCCAACCACATCTCCTTGCTATATGGCCCAAGCTGAGGAAAGGAAACAGCACTTGAGTTGCTCTGTGGTGGCAAAGACTGGATTCACTCTGCTCTGCCAAAGGGGATTTTCAAATCCTCGGCACCAACATCGTGGAGGCAGTTCTGAAAAAATCTCTGGTGGTGGGTGGATAAAAAGGACACCAGTGGAGATGAGACAGAAAGAGGAGATGGGGGAATCTTTTAGAGGAAGACAAACCTTCTTAATAGGTTTTATTGATTTAACCCAAAGAGAGAACAGTGGGGGGAAATTTATGCCATTTAAATGCAAACCAGCAATAAAAATAATCATTAGAGTCATAATCTCAATCTGTTAGCATTTTATGTAGAAATGGGCTTAATGGGAAATATTTTCCATGTAAACTATTTGCATGTACTTATTACAAATGAGCCTCTTAAATATAATTCAATCATTATCACAGACTTTTTTTCAGGGTTTGTTTTCAGTCCTCAGTTTCTTAAAGTGCCTGATGATTTCACAGCCCACATTGAGCCTGACTTGGAGAAGCTGCTGGCCCACCCCAGCTGTGAGCTGATGTCCATACCCCTGTGGCTATTCCTGTTTCCATACTGGAAATACACATGGATTTTGAAGGCAGTTAGAAACCAACACTCGTCACCCAAACAGTGCTGAGATTTTGTAACCTGCTAAGGAAGCTCAGTCAGATCTTTGGACCTTTGATTGAGGAAAAGTGACTTGAGAGCATGTTTACAGATCATTCATCTTCCAGAAGAAGTGAGAAGCACCTGACAATCTTTCTTAGCCAAATCTCCATCTTTCCCAAAAGAGGGCTTGTTCCCTTTGCAGAGGAGCTGCAGGGCTGTCAGTGAAGATGCCAAGCCCACAGCGCTGGTGGGATGCCCTCCCCCCGTGTGGGAGGGGCAATTGTTCACCTGCATCTCAGAAGAAGCTTTTCTGGCCAGTGCCTTGTCCTCAAGATTAACCCACATGGGGACACAGTGCTGCCCACGTGCAGGTGCTCAGGGGAGGTCACTGTCCCTGTGACTCCCACGCCACGTGCATATCAGCCACAAAGAAAGAAATAAATACCCTCCTCTGCCTGGGGACACCTTTTAATCTTCTTGGTAGATTTTCATACACTAGTCTGGAGTCTCAGCTGGGCCAGGCATGATCTCATTTAGCATCTCATCCACAGGGCTCTGCTAAACCAAAGCTGCTGTTTTACACCACGTGCTGATCGGGGCTGGGGCTGCCTCATTCATGGCACCAGGGGAGGGGTTCCCTCCACCGCCCAGCATCCCATGCCCTGTCCCAGAGGGGAAAACATCCCATGGAGGTGATCACCTGGATCATCATTCCCAGTGTTCAGAAGCTCACAAGCCCCTTGCAGACCTGCTGGTGGCAGGACGCTTGGAGGAGCTGCATCGGCAGAAACCACTGCAGCTCCTGGAGCAGGTCTGGCCTCTTGTCCACAGCCTGGGGAGTGGATCCAGCCCCCAGTGCACTGCTCATCACCAGGTCTGCACACACATACCGGACCTCACACTGTGTGGGTAATTCAGGCTCCAAAGGGGGTTATTAAAATCCATTCAAAGCTAATGTCAGCCATTTCGGTGTTAATGTCAGTGGCTGAGAGGCACAGCAGGAGCAGGGGGAGAAGGACTTTGATTTCCCCACTTTAATTTCCAAGCGGGGTGGGCTTGGCGGGCAGCAGTGGGAGATGGGGAGTGGTGTTGGATGGGAGCATGTGGTGCCACATCTCACGCCGCAGACGGGTGGGATTTGCAGTTTAATCCCATCAGCCAAACATTTTACTCCAGTTTTGACTCGACAGCATCTATCCCTTGCCAGACGTTCCAGAGGCACGTTAACTGCCAGGATCCCAGCAGGTGAGTCTGCCTGAGCACTCAGCTCCAGCTCAGGGGCTGGAAAGGAGCAGACAGTGCCATTCTGCACCAGGATCCATCGGGTCTGGCAGGTGGGATCGGGCATCACATCCAGGCACTTCCCATCAAGTGCATTTGGGGGTTCAAATCTCTTCCCTCAAGCTCAGCCTTGGGTCTGCACTGACTCACAGCCCCTCAAACACGCTGGGGGTGAAAGCAGGGCTGGGATTTGCTTGAGTTGTTCAGGTGAGTCTAGACCAGCCCATGGATTTTGAAAAAAGCTGGCTAATTTCAGGATGTGGTTACCATCACAGAGGCTAAGATAAGAGTAATCAGAGCTTCGGGCCATAAGCCGATTCCTTGTGAGTCTTAGGAGAGAATTAGCCCCATCTCCTATGCTCAGTGCTGCCCAGTAGCATTTGCACACGTGGGTGCACAGCTGGTGGGAGGCTTCAACACGGGGACACATGCATCCCTGTGCTTGCCAGAGACTGGGTGACAAGGACCCAGTGCAGACAGTGCAAAAGTCCCATGAGCAGAAGGAGGGGCATGGAAAGCAGCAAAAGTCTGCTCTGACCATGTTCTGCAGGAAAATATTGCCCTACCTCCTTTACAGGCACAGCAGTTTTGGGACCCACAAGATGCCATGCTGCTCTCCCTCCATCCCCAGCATCCCCAGGAGGTCCCTGTCCTGTTTCTCCTTCAGTTTCAGTATCAGTTTGCAGTAGGCATTCTTCCACGTTGGCTGATAATTGTGTTGCAGTTTCTTAATAGCTCATCCTGGCTGGAAGCTTTTCCCCATATGTAAATACTACATGTCTAACAGTGGCCTCATTCCACACTAGGGAAGTGCATCAGATGCAGCTAAACATACTGAAGATGGCTTAAATGATCCGAATTTGACATTTGGTTATGTAGTCTGAAGATTTCATTGAGTTTTTAGGTCAGAAGGCACTGTAACTGTAGTCTGACCTCCTGGATAGTGAATTTTACCCAGGGATTTAAAGCAAGTCTGACCACTAAGCTCCATCCTTCTGACAGACAAAAATTAGCTTGGTTCATAAGCAAGAGGGGTGGCTGCTGGAAGCAGACTGAGCACAAGTCACCCGAATATCAGAGACCAAAATGGTGACCCACATCTCTGAAGGGGAGTAGGTCCTGGCTGATGATACTGCCACAAACCAGGTTATTTTGCTGTAGTTTGTCTGATTTGTGAAATGAAGGCAGCAAACAGCTCTGAGGTCAAAGCTAGTATTCAAAAGCAATAGAGGTATCGCTGTGTTCACCTGGAAAAGTGCTGCTATTCAAAAACCAACAGTATTAGAGAAAAACAAAACTCTAGTGGTTGCCAGCAGCCAGACAGATGGGTCGATGAGGTGATGACAGGACCACTGAGGAGATGAGTGGCACCAGCAGCCCCAAGTCCCACCCCATGTCCCTGCCCTCCTGCCCCAGTGCTGAGGTGGCCAGGGGAGAGGGGCCGGGGAGGTGGGAAGGAGCCGCGTCTCCCTGCGGCCGGCATCTCATGCCATGTGGCAGGTTACCAACAGCTGAGAGTGGGCAAGGATTTCGTTTGCCAGTTTTCTAATTTATCTAATGAACAAGAAAATAAATCAAGCTGACAGTCACCCAGGTGGTTTTGAGCCTCTGCTCCTCGCAGTCCCCTTGTTCTCCCAGCCCATTTTCTAACAGGGTTATAACCCGAGGACACGGCAATAACTCCTGCTATAATCTTTTCTTTACTAACGTCACTTAGCAGATGGAGTCATTTAGAGGTGCTCACGTTTAAATCAGTGGCTTGCCCTGAAAGGGACAGAGCTGAGGCTGCTGGCAAGGTTTTCGGGATCGTTAGCCTAGAAAATGCTTAGCAGGGGAAGCAGTTGGCAGGCAGATTTCACGGACCTGGCGCCGGCATCCTCTGCCAGCAAAATTACAAGGCTGAAATCCTGGAGCTGGATGGGGCCAAACTGTTCACAGCAAACAATTTAATTGATGAATGAAGTGAATTGCCCAGGAGATGATTTTCAGTCATCTGCTCATTGCATGAAGCTGCTTGGAGAAGGGTCTGTGCAGTCGAGTGTCACCAGCTACCTGCCCGCATCAGGGACAAGCTGTCCAGGACCCCCCATCATATGGACCTTCACCAGAGCCACATGGGCACCTGCTCCCCAAATGAGCAACCCAGTGCTGCAAGCACAGCTGCCTTCAGGCTGGCCACAGATGTTACTCTTCCCTACAAATGTTACTGTTCTTAAGCCTTTATGGCTAAACCAGTGATGGGACCACGCAGAAGATCTCAGCATTGGCTATTTGAAAGGGAGCCTACATGACGTGAAGAAGAATGGCTCCAAACTAAACAGCAACACCTACTTTTCAGTTTCTACAAGAAATTCAGCAGCAAACTCGGAAGACTCTCCTCTCTAGCTCCTTGACCCCCTGCACAATGCTGCACAGACTACCTTCATAAGCTCTTTTCATTTGGTCTAATAAAATAAATTAGCTCTCCAGTTCTTCCAAGGAGAATAGCCATGAAAATGTACATTGAGATGAATGCTTGCAACCCTTGAAAATACCTCTTGCTTGTGAAAAGACTTCTGAGAAATGAATAGAAGGGACAATAATTACCAAAGAAGGGGGAAATATTGTTCATGCTGGCTGGGCAGCATTTGACCCAGCCCTTGCAAAGGTTGGGAAGAAGAAAGAGGAGGGAGGCAGGGAGCTGAGACATTAATGGCAATCATTGTTCTGCGGGGAGCAATATCTCACAGTGTCCACGGAGACCAAGCCCAAATTATTCAGCCTAATAGTTCTCAAAACAAACTCTTATTCTGCTCCTTTGTGGCAGGCATGAAGCTTTCTCTGCAAGTCCCATTTTACATCTTTGGTAACTCAGTACAGGCTGGTGTATCGCTCAGTTGTGAAAGCCCTGCAGGAGCCTCTGATGCAAGCATCTTCAAGACACAGGGCTTATCAGCTCAAATAACACAACTGTCTTTTATCCTTTGTGTCTCAAGCCCGCTGTTTTGGCACTGATATTCGTAATTCATTGCCTGGCTCTGGGTCTGGATCCATCAGGACAGGCAACACTGTCTATCTATCTGTCTGCATTGCAGAGATATTTGTGTCTGCCCAGAGGGACTTGAGCACCTATGCTCTGCTTATCTTCAATGATGCTTAGGTTCCTAATTGGTTAAAAGTCACTTTGGAAAGCAGGTCTTAAGAGCTATAGACTTGTAGGTGCTTACAAAATTACTACCTCCAGGCCAAGCTGTCCATCTTTCCCTCTCTCCCTCCCATCAGGAACTGTATCCTCTCAGTCCCATCTGGCCTTCAAAGATGCCCATGCATCTCCAGCACTGCTGTTCCTCCTTTCCACACCAGCTCCAGCCCGCGGACCTGCATGCTTTTCACCAGCACTACACTTTCTTCAATAAAAGGACAAACGAGGTAGAAGAAGAAAAGGTGAAAACACGATAATAGCTGTGGGAAAAGGCCACTGCTATAGACTTGACAATGCTGGAAATGGAGGCTCAGAGAAAAGTTTTTCTCCGAAAATTACTCTTTTCAATTTCAACAGCACACTGAAGGGAAGTTTAAGCACACTTTTGAACAGCTTTTGTACTCAAATTCCAAATTCACCTGTCTGTCCAAGCAATAACAGAAATAATCTTTTTTTATCCAGCTGCACACTTTGCTATAGAAATTTGTTTCCATTAAACTATTCCTTTTTGTACTCTTAAAAAGCATATTTTAAATAATAACAGTGTAAAAAAAAAAATTATACACTACCCAAAAAAACCTCAACCCTGTCAACTGTGCACTTTTATACAAAAGTTATCTCTTTCTTCCGACGGATTGATGAAAACCCTTTTCATAATGTCAAGGTGGAGATGAGAAAGAGGGAGAAAATTTCTGAGTGGCTGGCACAGCTAGTCATTTCAATGGGAAACACATGGCAAACTCTGGTCTTGGAAAACTAAATTACAGCACCAACATGAACCTGATGTTCTCTTCCTGCTTTGTAAAACACAATTTTATAGAAGTTGGGATGGAGGCACATATTGCACTTCTCATCCAGGAAAAAAAAGTTCATTTTTTTTCCATATTCCTTAATTTTAACAGGAGAATGGGAATTTAATCTTAAAAAAAATAAAACCAAAAATTCTAACTGTGATAACTTTCACTGCTACCAGGCTTTCAGGAGTGCAGGAACTGCAGCTCAGCCATTCAGGGTTTCCCTGGGAAGGTCCATGCTTAGCCAGGGCTCAGAGAAGAGGCCCACCAGAGATCAACCCAGGAACGACAGTGTGAGAAACGTAACCCTAGATCGTTGTCCATGTCTGCACCAGCCTCTTCCCTCTTGGAAATGAATGCTGTGAGGTTCCCCTTCATGCTCCACACCTGAGGAAGATTTCCAGGTACTTGAACCCTCCTCAGAGAGACTTGCTCCATCCCTGCCATCCCTGTTGGCTCTCTCCCATGGCCAGCTGTCTCACACCAGTGGCTTCTCTCACTCTGGAATTCAGTTGAAAAGGTCACCCCTTACCTTTGCGCCTGGGGGTTGCTGCTGGTTCTTGCTAGAGTCATGAACACCTTCTAGATGTTGTCTGTGGTGCCTGGGAGGCACACTGGACACAGCATTCGGGATCCCACAAGACAGTCACCAAGCCCAGTATTTGAACTGCAAGGAAGAAACAGAAAACATAAGAGGGAGTTCAATCGAGGGTATAAAAGGGTTGACTGATGGCTTGATTAACACGAAGCCATCCCATGGACAGCACAGCTACTCAAGTCATGGATCAGACACGGAGATGCAGAGACCAGGTGTGAATGTGAAGAGGACTAAAGGGAGGTACCAAATGAGATGAGGTGCTCAACATAGTAACTCAAAGGGAAAAGAAATCCACCTGCCAGTGAAGGAGGGACTGTAAGAAACGCTGGAAGGGGACCTGGGACTGAAGTAAGAAGAATGGGACAAATGCCAGACGGGGACTGAAAGAGATGCAGGGAAGATGGATCGCTCTGGGCATGCACAGGGCAGATGGTACAAGACAGACATCAAGGCAGAGCTCCTGGAGGAGTGAGGAACTGCTGCCACCACCAACACCAGCCACCCAGCATGGACAGATTTTAATAAGCTTAATAATCATCCTTACACCTGGGGATTGGTCTCGTAAATGTGTTTTAAAATCTTAATTGTGATTTTTATCGTCCTCATTGGTCACTTCCAACTCTATCTCTGTTTTGCTTTTAGTTTTGGATGTCTGGCTGGGCAGGGCTTTCTATGCTCACCACTGCTGTCAAGCTCCTGCTCACCTGTGATGCTAGACAACCAGTATAGCAAAAAGAAGTGACACTGATCATAACAGTACTCATCTTTGTGATATTCAATGTCTCAGTTTATTATCATCAACATAATAACAATAATAGCAATATTAGTGACAACCATTTTATTATTCCTCCTGTTAGTAATATTCAGATATGACCCAAGAGGTATTTCAGAAAGACAAACAGAAATCCAGTGCAAGATCCAGGAGAACAGGGCAGTTAATTAAATGTCAGCATGATGGACAGAGCTGAGACAAGCCTGGAACAATATCAGAGAGCTGGACAACCTCTGACAAGAGCAGGGAGATGGATGGATCTGGGACACATCCCAGACCTCTTCCCCAGTGGAGGCAGAACCCTCCTACGTACACACATCTTTAAACACACATTGCTCCCTGCTCTGTTGCTGTTTCATTGACTTATGCAGGTGAGGAAATTTTCTGGAGGAAGCTGCCTTCCAAGCCATGTCACCAATCACAGTTTGACCTGGTGACATTTTACCTCCAAATGGTGCAAAGAGAATAAAGAGCCCCATTGAAAATGACAGCGTCTTAAACGTGGTTTTTAACCAGTGTATGTGTGAACTCACAGCAGATAGGATTTCTTTCTTCTTTTTTCTTTTTTCACAAAAGCTTTCTTCTTCTTACCTTCACAAGAGAAGCAGGCAGAGGACAGTGAACGGGCAGAGAGAATGGCAGCCGGAGGGCATTGCAAACCTCCCAGAATAAATATTACAGAACAAAAGCAAGGCTGTGACAGATACCGAGCAATCTGTAAGTCATCAGAGAGCGGAGAGCATAATACACTAATCAATCAGGTAGACAAGGGTGAGAAGTGGCATGAGGAGGCAATAGGTAGTTGGAGGTCAGTTATGAAATAAAATCTCTAAATTGGAAGGAGAAGGACAGTAGCACAAGAACAATGACAGGTATTTGAATGCAGGTAGGCAACTGTTGGATTGGTGATGTCCAGGAGAGTGAATGTCAGGTGACAATATTATGGGGGTAAGAAAAAATAACCTGGTATTTTAGAGATGGGCACATATTCTGTGCAGTGAAAGGCTCAACTGTTGAGACTTTAAAGTGGAGCTCCATTTCAGAAAATGCTGTTGAAAGACAGACAGTGGGGCTCCCTGTTGCTTGTTCCTCTGAGTTTCCAGACAAAGTTTGTCAGGTCAGAAGCAAAAAAAGTGCTGTTTTTTTCTAAGCTTAAGTCCTGCAAATACCACCTGGGATCTGAAAGCCAAGCCAGATCCTTTCTAGCTTCTGGTTTCTCATCAGTGATCCTGGCATGCGTAATCTCTAATCTCGTTAGCTAAAATGCAGGGAAGTTGCACACTGCCATGCATGAGAAGAGGGGATTCTGCAGGTGAATTTAATTATTCCTTCTCCAGCGAAAGTGGGAGTCAATAAGGCATAACTCACTCTCCATTAGCTACCTGGGTTGCACAGTGACAACAAGAAGCCAGGCAGCATCATTTGCTTCTCTTTCTAAGCTAAGCAGGTATAGTACCATTACACCCAAAGAAAAGCTTGACTTAACATGAAGTCATTTCTACCAACACTTTTCTGACCTTAACTGCATACTACAAAGGCGTCACACCGTCCTTCTAACAACAGCTAGACCCAAGCAATTAGAGCTGAATGAACAATTTGTAATGAATAACCTGTTTGGCAAACTTCACCTCAATTTACGCTCACAAAATGTTCACATGTAGATTGCAAAGTTTATACATTTCTTTGTTAATGGAAATAATTTGTCTTTTTTTTTTTCCCCCTGAGCAAATATCACTGTAACAGTTCATTGAAAGCAATCTATATCCAACATGTAGGCTGTACTGATGGGTTATGCCAGCCACATGGTGCTGTTTCAGCTCCTCTGTTGGGTGAGGGACCAGAGTGGCTCTAAGAATTGCCAATCAGGACCTCTCTCACTTGAAATTCCCTTTTGCCAAAGCTGTCAGCATCAGAGCATGTTCACTGGACCAAGTATCAGCTGTGGATATGGGTAATGTGAGAACAGGACCAGGTGTGGTCCCACTACAGCTGATGGAGAGGCCAGGCATCCTCAGAGGCCACTGAAGAAGTTGGCACCAAGGACATGTTGGAGAACCTGGAGACCCTGAGGTGGAGAGCCTGACTCCCTGAAACCATGTGTTTAACTCTCCATGCCCAGTGGTGACTGGGACCGGGCCAGACCCTGCAGAGAAAGTGGCACTGGTTTGTATCCCAGGAGGTGGCACACCACTCACGTGAGGTTGGACCAAGGGCCGGCAGCCGACCCGCCTGGTTGCTAATGAAGCCAAGAACAATGTGTGCTCTAACAGACTGAGACACGCAGGGAGATAAGAGAGCACGGGGCAATAAATCAGGCTTTCAAAGCAGAGCATATTAGGAGATCAATGGGACAGATATTAGACTGAAGGAGCAAGCACTGGAGAGACAGGAGCAATTCTGTTCCTCCTCCTTCCCCCTGTTGCTAAGGAATTTTTTTTTTTTTTCTTTCCCATTTAATAACATCCTCATTGTTTTTAAATGAGCAGCAAAGCCAGTGGGTTCCACCTGGCATTGGCAATGTGTTTGTGAAAGGGAAAGTAACCAGCTCCTCGCAGGATTTGATAAAAGCCTCTCCACGCTCCCAGTGATTTACAGCTCGGGAAAACAAACACGGACTGATACAAATGCAGAGAGAGGCACCGACACCCAGGTACACTCAATTACCAATTCATCAGCCCAAGTGAACTTGAAGGGCTTTTCAAACTCTACACGGCTCTAAATTAAAGGAAATCTTCAGATGGATAGCATTCTGCCATCGGGGGAGAAGAAGACTAATTTGTTGATCTTCAGCTTGCGAGCTCTTGCCTTTCACAGGCGAAAGGCCACAGGTGAGGGGGACAGGCAGCAGCTCCCACTCCCCACATGACACCAGAAAAAGGACTGAACATCAGGACACCTTTCCTGTGCTGCTGAAAAGCTGCCGGCACTTACCTCTCCATCCCTCCCTCCTCACTGTGCCATGCCCCAGTCCCCAAACAGACTTTTTTTATTTTCCTGTCTCTACTAGAAACTCTGCTTTCACCTGCCCTGGAGGTATTTATGGCAAAGCTGTGAAAATAACTGATTTTTTGGATCATTGGCTGAACTAAGAAAAAAAAAAAGGGAGGAAAAAAGATCACTGCACAGTGACCCCAAATTGGAATTGCCTAGGCTCTGCGCGGCAAAAAAATATATCTACAGTCAACCAATTGTTTAATTCAATCTGAAACTAACTCATGGGGAATGTCATTTTTCCCTCTATCCCCTGCCTAGAAATTCATTTTTTCACAAGAAGAGATGATTTACAGCTTCCCAGCTCCACGCTCCAGCGGCATTGACACCGACGTGGTGTTTGATATCTTCCCCCGTTGCATGAAGCTCCTCAGCAGTGGGGGACGGGGCCCTTCAGTGCTATTGTGATAAAGACTCGCAGGCAGCTGGGGGTAGCGACAACATTGCAGGACCAGAGGGAGTCCGGCTGCCGAGAGACTGCGGGAAACTCTTTGTTAATTGTTCATGCGGAAACTGTTTTCATTTCGGTGTCTAATTGATATCTTGGGGAAACAGCATCTTTGGAAAAGACAGCACATCCTCCTCAGACTGCCTCTGCGTGCTCAGGCGAGGTGCTCCACGCTGCCTGCACTGATGGAGCAACTTGCTGCCCGCAAAACTGTGGTGCTGTCCCCGTCCCCCCACCCCACATCCTCACCCTGCAGTTTTGGAGAGCTGGACCAGTGCAAGAGGCCTGGGGCAGCTGGAAGGGTGGGTGCTGAGCTCAGCCACCTCTCAAACTTTTGGCAGACAGGAGACTATGGAGAGTTTTGCACCGAGATGCCCGTTCATCAGCAAGACTCTGGGCTCCAAGCGTGGGTAGGGATTGCCCACATCCCTATGGGAGCTGCCAGCACCATCCCTCCTCCTGCCAAGAGGAGCCTCGAGCCCTTAATTTTCCACTGGATATCAACCCTCCTTCCTTCTCTTTCCTTAGGCCTCCAAAGACAGCAGCCATCGCTCACACACACAGCTCCAAGGCTGGCTCTGAACTATTTGAAAGCACAGCAGGTATTTTAATTATTCACATCAAGCACTCCTTGCTTGCTAATGACTCTCTGAAGTTGTCATAGCCAGTGTGGGGTGGAGAAGAGCCCTGCCAGGCAGCTTCCCATGGCCCAGCCTTGTGGCAAAGCTTGGGTCTGTAAAACAGCCATGATCAGATGTTGTCACCAAGGGCAGAGGGCGCATGAGGATAGTTGGGTGACGAGCACCCTGGCAGGTCTGCCCCATTCCATGAACACTCACTTGCCCACCCAACCCATCATCCAACCTGCAGCCCACCTGCAGCCACCATTATGGCACCTCACATGCTCCAGGCCTGGAGTATCTGCTGAATATTCTGCTATTGCTGTGAGCTGCTGCGTACCATCCTGACAGATTAACTCTTGCAATATTTTAAGGGTGCTGGAATTACTAAGACTCAAGGAAATAGAGGGTACTTGTACCACACAGCTGGGCAGCTTCAGATGAAGACAATAGCAGGGATGACGTGCTCTCTCGCTGCCTTGAGCTGCTCACAGGGTTATATGCAAAGAGTTGCTTTGGAAATTAAGCCCTTGCCACCCTGTATCAATGTCTCTACCTGCTTCTTCCTTCCCAGTACCATCAAAAATATTTGCTGCAATAGCATCCACTCTTCTGACCCACATCCCTCCCTGGGGACTGGCACTGGGGGCTCATCTGCTGCAAGAGGAAATAGGTGCAAAGAGAAGAATGGTGTCCCACCTTCATGGCTGGAAGAAAGACAGCTTGTGTTAAAGGCAGCCATCCTTGTACCAGGCTCACAGAGGCTGTTCTCAGCTCCAGAGCACAGATATGGGTCAGAGAAAGGCATCCCACCTGCAGAAGGGTCAGGGCTGTGGGCTCCTTCATTCTGAGTCTCAATTAAATGTGAACATGTTTTCCTGGACCTCAGGATTTCTATCTGAGGTTGTTCCTTTCCCTTGGAGGTTGTTCTTGGTTATTTCTCTTATTTCTGATAATTATTAAGTGGCTCTTCTTCCCTGCCTTTGCTCACCATGGCCTCAGTGTAAATTTGAAGGATTTCCAAGAGTATTCAGGATCTGTTTTCCCCCAGATCTGCTTTTCCTCACCTTTAAGCAAAGAAGAGCCTCACCACGGGTAACCCTGAGCTTCAGGGCTCTCCTCTAGCAGTAATACCCCATGGGCAAAAGCCTGTGAGCAGACAGCACCCCATGAAAGCACAACCCCTGGTTGCAGAGCTGAATTCTTCAAACCTCCTGGAACATCAGAGCCAGCCCCTCTCTTTTTAACCTACGTGTTTTTTAATGCTAATTTCCACCACATGCCCAAATCGAAGCTCTAATAATGAACAACTGCTTTCTTCCTTCACTTCTGATTTCATATTCATGAGTCAGGGTTTCCTGGCACTAAACGTAAATGCTAAACGGAAATCGCTGCACAGTGACATGTCTGTGTAGCTTCACTGTCCATTTATTTGCCTTTTCAAAGGGCTGCTGTGTTAAGCAAACATCTCTGCCTGGATCCTATCTGGAGGAGTTTGTCTGGTACGGCATGGTGCCTGCCCGGGTGGGGGAAGCGACTCTGTGTGATGGTGTCTCCTAGCTCTGTTTTTGCTTCAGGGTATTTCTTGTACAATAGTTCGAGCTCGGTGAATACCTCAATCTTTTCTTGAATATTAGCTGGAATCTTGGCAGGCTGTGTTCAGAGCTGACACAGTGAGGACTGAGGCAGGGAACTCCTAGAGAGAAACACATCCATCGCTTCAGCTCAGGCTCCACCGAGGGCTCCTGCGGGCAGCAGTGGGCAGATGTCTTGGCAGAGGAGGCAAAGAGACACCTGTAACATCACTGGGCAAATTCTTTTTTCTGGCAACTAGAAAATTCACATACACACACAAACACACAAATAAAGCGTTTCAGGCTTCATCCAAACTTACTGCCCTCTCCCAAAAAAGAGGGATAAAAGGCATCTTGAAAAAGGGGAATGTTTTCTGTAAACCATCATGGTAAAAATATTTCAGTATTTTCCCTGAAGACTTTGCTTCCATGTTGAATTGAATTTTTTAAAACAGCAAGGGCAAAAAGTAATCTAAAAGCAAAAATCAAAGAAATTAATTTTTTTTATATTTCAAGGTGAACTGAGATGTTCTTCTCTGCAGAGCTACCAAAGGTGAGTAGTCTCTCCTCCTTCTAACTTGTCTGGCACAGAAGCTTTAGACACAGAAACCAGCACCCTGAAGTCCCCACTCCAACACTTCACCCTGCCCACAGAGAAACACGTGTGCCCACCTCTGCTGGTGAGCCACATTGTCCCATTGGAGACATCATCGTCCTCACCTATCTGCTCTGCAACCAAACAGGAATAGATATCACCACCCTAGGAGCAAGGACAACCACCTGGGGCTGGAGTTGGGCTGTGCTTGCCTCTGTTCACTGTATGTCCTCTTCATGGAAACACCAGCTGAAGGTGGCTTTGCTCTAAGAAGAGGGCTGGAAAGGAGAGCAGCAATGTTCAAGTGCCCTGGGCTGCTCTGCTGGTTTTGGTCCTGCAATGGTTATCTCCATGGGGCAAGGTGGGCAGTGAGGAACTGCAACAGTGGATATGGTGGCTCTTTACTTGTTCAATGTGAGAGTCTTTACCTCCTCTCAGCTACCTCCACTGCAGCCTCCTTCTCCAGGGCTCCATGAATGCACTGCAACTCCTTAAGATCTGGTTACTCTATTGCCTTCTCCCTTTCCTTCTGTAGCCATCCACTGCCTTTCCCTGTCTGCCTTTCCCCAAATGCTATAACAAACGAGCTCACAGGAAGGCAAGAGTGAGGGTGAGAGATGAATTTCAGACCATGAGAAATGAACTCACAAATGTGAGTGTTTGCAACTGACCAGCTGAAGAGCTGTGCTCCTGCTCATGGAAGACATGCTGTGTGGCATGTGGTCAGTCGAAGTAACCAATGGGGACCACATTCTGAATATTATCTACATGGAACACATTGATTCCTTGTGAGGAAATCATGCAGCAACATTTAATGGTGGTAATGATTCAGCAAGTAATAGAAAGAAATATTCTTCAAACCATCATCAACTTCTCATGGATAACTCCCAGATGGGACCATGGGTAAAAACCCTTTCATTAAAAAGCTCTTCAGTTATGGTAAAACGGCCATATGTGTCTCACTGAAACAGAAGAAGTGTGATTGTCAAAAGTGACTTCAGCTTGAAAGCTGCAGGGAAATCAGAAAGCTACTTCGCATTTGAACAGGGGTTTTGAAATCTGTCTTTAGAGACCTGAAAGCATAGCTAGATCTCATACAGCTGAAGGTGTCTTACAGCTGGATGCCTAGGTTAAGGTAATTGTCTAGACTTCTTTTATCATCAGTGAACAGAGAGATACGCACCAACCCCCAGAGAGTGATTCATTCTTCCTGTCTTAGACATCTATTTTTGGATGGGATGAATTACATTCTGGAGGTGTTGAACTTTCTCCACCGACTATGGAGGAGTCTAGATGCTGAGCTTAGCTTAGACACTTAGCCTTTATATTGCTAAAATAGGCAGTGCTTGACTGGTGACAGCAACCCAAATTGTGGCAATACAATGTCATAGCAATGTTAGGTTGGGAGCACTTGGCCAACACCTACAGTGAACGGACACAAGAGAATCAGTGCTCTCCACAGGCAGGAGGTGGATGAGGACAAATCCTCCCTCATCACACACTGTGGTGATCTCAGTATTTAACTGAGACCTGAGGACACTGTGATACCTGATCATCTCATCTAATTCATTTGTGACATGCAGAAGGTACAGATTACATGCAGTTCCTTCCAAACTGGAGCCTGAAAGTTGTAATTTTGCAGTCCTGGAAGGAAAGCGCCCTTTGAACTGACTGTAGCCTTTCAACAAGATCAAGCCTTTTCCTGTTTGGGCTTTCCTGAGATTAGCATCCAAGCATCCAAAAATCAACAATTTAGTCCTGAAAATTCAGCTCTGTTCCTGTACCCTCCTTCTCAGTTTTGAGCAGCCATGCCTTGCAGTTTTAAGGGTTTGCTTACAACCTTGAGAGCTATTTTGTATACACAAGGCTCCACGTCTCAGTTTTCTGTAGTCCAGAGTCAATGCTAATGAACCACAGTGCAAAAACAATCCTACTGTCTTCTAGGGGACTTCTTGCTATCAGTCTTCCAGAAGCCAATGAGATTAATATTGCCATGACTCCAGTGGGGGCCAATTTTGGTCCTCTCAGAAAAGCAAGATCTATACACCTCTCAGAGCCATCATGCCCAACCCTCTCCAGCTTCCACTCCTGCAACACAACATGGGCCAGGTCATCTGTGCAAAGCCCAGGACTGGATACCCAGGAACTCTGTAGGAAAACCAGACACTGCAACTTCAAAGATCAACATGAGAAAATCAAATAGGGAAATAAATGGAAGGAGCAGTTACCAGAGGAAGACCAGACTGCCATCCATAAATAGCTTTCTAAAGGAAATGTTTGTAACCGGTTCTGAGCGAGGCAGCTAAATTACGAAAAGCATGTCAAGACCCTTCTCCAAAGCCAAAAAATATGCAGGAAGAGTGGTAATAAAATTCATGAGGCTAAAGACAAAGATGGAGGATTTTTAACTACCTTGCACTTTAATTCACAAGGAGAAAGATATGTGCTCTTTCCTGGGGCATACTACTGCCAGAAGTAGAATGCAGCTGATGACAAAAAGTCAATGGCTAGAAGCCAAGGGGTTCCTTAGGGGCCAGGGAAATGTCTTAGAGACTTCAGTTCTCCATACCAATTGGCTTGTGAATGTCAAAAAAACCCCAGTGTTTTTTCCTGACTCATCTGGAAAATCAAGATGGATCATACTTATTTAAGGGGATGTTCACAGTGCTCAGGGCAACGTGTTCAAGAGATGGTTGAGCAAGACCTTCAGTTCACAGTGCGATACCAAAAGTAACGTAGACATGTGAACCATGCATCCGTCTGTCTAGGCACATACACACAGACACAACACACCAGCTTCTTGGAGCCTAGTGATATAAGTTAGACTCCTGTGAATTTAAGAGATTTACTTAGTGGAATGACACTCCAGCAGGATGGATACAGCACTAATGGCTTAGTTTCTCCTTTTCAGCTTGTTCTCTCTTTTTCTGCATGCTTCAGCCACTGAGTGACCTGGCACAAGTTTCTAGAGCTGTGCCTCAATTTTCCTGTATTTAAAACCAGGCTGATGTAACTGTGAAGTGTTGGAGATCTCTTAAGGAAAGTCATCACATGAGGGATTTTTCTATTTTAAACCCTGAAAAGTGATAGCCAAATGCTAGTTCTTAAATACAGTTGGCGAATATATAAGGAAAATTTATTTCTACAGAAGACTACATCATTTAACTGCAAAGTCAATAACCATCTTCCATACAGGCATTTAAATATTTAATAGAAAACATTCAGATAATGGTATATTTTTGGTTAAGATTTTTCACTGGAAGGCAACGAAAATACAGCATTAGACTCAGTATTAAATACTATGTTGACAGAGAACATAAATGTCAGTATGACCATCTTAGAAAAGATATTTTAGAATATGTAAAATTAAATGAATCAGGATTACTCATGATGATATCTTATAAGAAGCAACGAAGCTCTTATTCCAGGAAAATTCTTGGAATTGCTAACAGCGTAAAGAAAATATAGTTATAAAAAACCTGCCTTCCTTGATAAAGAAACACAAAGACTTCAGGCTCCAAAGATGAACACTGTAAAGCAACAGCAAGGCAGAATACTAAGCAGTCTAACAGAAACCTCAACATATAATCAAGGGAAAAGGCAAAATCTCAAACAAAAGTGGCGAAAAGATACTCTCGTTAAAGGGGCAGTAAGTTAAAAGGGTTTGGCTTGCCTTCTGATGAGGGAGTTTATATATATGTACCAAAATATGGAAATTTTTCAGAACACATACAAAATCATTTTAATAAGATGTGTCTCAGTCAGGGAAAAGACAAAAACCAAAAAGCTCAACACTACCAATGGTCAAAGGACTGAAAGCCACTAAATTCCTGGCAAAGGCTGTGATCAGCTGGCTCTTCAGTCAGGCAGTCCTGGTGAGATGTTAGGTCACTTACCCACCAGAAAGTTGCATTTCAGCAAAACTGAAATTTCTTCTGACATGAACTAGTTTTGGTAAAATCACACTTTTAAAGAATTAGAAATATTTTGATAAATCAAACATTCAATTTCAAGACTTCAGGAGAATTTTTCTTTTATTTTTATCACATAATAAAATCTTCAAACATTCATATTTAAATGACATTAAAATTAACCTGAAATATAATTTTATATTAACTTAATATTCTATTCAGAGTGCAAAAAAATGTCAAAATTTCGTAACTGCCTGCAAGATACAAATTTTTTTATCATCTCATTGTTAAATTTTCAGGCTTTCCAAGTATCTATTCCAGAACTTGTATCAACACATAAAGAAAAGGTTGACTCTTGAAAGCTGTGAGGTATGTTGTTATTCTAATGTGAAACAAAGGGAAATCTATGAGCAAACTTGTCTTCAGCCCACAGAATCAGACCAAAATATGAGCATCAAGCTTGTAGTCTGTGAAACAGCCTCAGTGCACAGGGAACTCCATTCACCCAACATACCCAACAGGAACCTACAGAAAAAGCAACCAACTGTGTAGAGTGGCCATTCCTCATGAACCCTTCCCTTTTTTGTCTCAGTTTGCTTTATATTTAGAAACACTATAAATATCTTCTATTTAATCAAATGAAACAATGTTTTGATAGATGGTTCACTCATTTAATCTCCCCAAAAGAAAGGCTGCAGATAAGACTGTCTGTTTTCACTGCATCTGTTCATCTGGCAGAAGAAAATAATTTCAATGGAAATATTGCAAAAACCAACCCTTTCTACCCAGATGCTATATTTCCATATTTCTGATGCCATCCTGCCTGCAACCATTTCTTTAGATTTACATGAATTAACTAGTGTAGGACAGATACCAGACTACAAAGTAAGTATTCAGAAAAGTTAACAATTGCTGCTGATGATGACTTTGGAAGCTCAAAACAAAAGCAGTAATCTCTTGTCCATGGACAAAAATAAACATTATAGGATGGGTTTGATACACACATAAGTTTCATCCCATAAGGTGCTTTTACATAAACTTCAGAATGAAACTGCAACCTAGAACAAAGTATGCAGGTTCCAACTAGGTAGGTAACACAACACTGGTATGAACTCATTTCTTCCTGATTTCTACTCATTCTATGGGTTACTTCTGCAACTATTCAAGATCTTTTAGGAAAAAGTAGAACCGTAACTTTACAGACTTTTTATTAATAATAAAACCTATTGGGTCATGTATAGTTCTTCACAACTGTTTTTAGAGCAAATTAGTATTAAGCTCCAAGCAAAAGTGCTGACCAGAAGAACAACAGATTTCTGGGAAGGAAGTTAGGAATAATTTGTACTGAATCCAAAATGGAGAGTTTTTCAAGCTCTGTAGGTCTTTTCATGACCAAGTTTAAGGAACTGACCATCAAGAAAATTCTATAGTGTAAGATAATACCATAACACCTTCTTCTGTGCTGGTCTGCACCAAATTGAGTTAATTATACTGATAAAAAGTTTGTACAGGTGTAGAGCAAGGGGAAATTAACTCTTTTGATCTCAGGGAAGGGGCAAAAGATGCAACATTATACAATTCTCCACAATTATGACCCCCCTGTTTTCTCCTAAAGCACTTGATTATTAAGAAAACAGCCTAGAAGTTTACTCAAAGTACTTAGGATTTGGGTTGTAATAGTGATTATATAGTGCAGTCAGGGAGTAGGATTTTACCTATGATCTACTGAGTGCAAAAGGTAGGTTCTAACTCTGCAGAAGCTTGATGGCAAATTTACAGTCTCCTGGAGCACAGTGGCAGGCAGGAGAGCAAAAGACAAAAAATATTTGTTACTGTTTTTAGCATTCAGCATTGAGTTCTTGAGTGCTGTCATGATTTTTATAGACTTCACTTTAAGAAACAGATAATAAAAGACAAAAAACAAAAAACAATTAAAATGAGTCATAGCAAGAGGACCTTTTTTGCCTATAGCCTTTGTCATGCAACTATGCAACAGCAAAACCCTATTGCACTAAAACAGATGAACAGGAGAATTCTGCTGTCGTCAGACAAAAACTATAGGTAAGATCCTTGCAAGGTCTGAATTTTAAAATAAGCCATCAATATAAAAGCAATTGTTTTTCAAATGGACAGGCAAAAATGGATTGATAAATCATGATCAAGTAGCTATTGCATGTAATTTGATGGCAAGTCTGTATAAAACTTAATATAGCATCTATTGTGCCTCTTCCAGATTATGGTGTTGATGTTACTGGCTCATGAGTAGAGCTGGAGACACTGCAGCAGGGAAAGGAGCTTCCAACATGTAATTTGGTTTTGTCCTAAAATACAGACATATTGTCAGGAAATAGTAACTGTTACCAAAAATACTGCTGGAATGAAAAATACTGTGTTCTTTCCACTGGAAATAATCTTAGGAGAAGAAGCTACCAAAATAGCAAATGCTAAAACACAAAGTCCCTGTAAGGAGAACATGCTCTGATTCAGCAAAACAGGTAAATAAGTGCTTACGTTAAGGGAGTTCTGCACAGTTGGAATCACCCATGTGTTACAATTTTAAGCATGTTTGTGCCCCCTTGAAGTCAGTTGGATGCACAGTGCTGTGTTAAATTAGGTGGTGGTAGGGATCTGTCACCTTCCCATGGCAGTTTGGAAGCTATGGCACCGAGTACAGAGAAAACAGAGACCTGAGAACATAATTCAACTGAAAACAAGCTGAAGAGTTCTAAAACTCTGTAGTGCCTTTTTTCTGCACAACATATCGCAAGAGAGAAGTGGAGGAATTTAAAATGGGATTGGAGAGACTTGTACTCTGCTAATTTGCAGAGCCTACAACCCATAGGATGCTCTGGGTCTTTGCCTCGTCCTCTGGACCAGCCCCTCTCTGGTCCCTCCTAGATGTGGAAAACCAAGTCCAGGGTCAGAATTTGAGGAATCAATTCCACTACAACTCATGAGCATGTGAAGCCTCAGTACAGTTTGAAGGTCCCAAACTTTGTGTCGTTCAGATCTAAACTTCCACCAATGGCCTCTATAAGAAGATTATGGATGGAGCCCGGTGTGAGGTGTGTAGCAATTCTCTCATACCTTGAGGCAGCAGTTTGTGACCCTTCCTCACACAAAATGAGAACTGACCCCACTGTGAGTCTTAGATCTAAGGACAGGTCATTAAATATTTACTTCAAAACCTGGATTTTAATTTTCAGCTGTTTGATCTTTTCTTTTTTTCCTCTTTACTCATTCTTGAGTACTTAGTCCCATCCCACAGCTCCTGAGTAGATGTGTTAAAAATAAAATAACAACCAGGGGTGGGATTTTCCAAAGCATTCAGCATTGCCTGACTCGGATCTCTTTGAAGTCAGCAGGAGTTTTATTATCAACTTCAATGGGAGCGGTTAAGCCAATGCTACATATTGTGAACGTGCATATTCATGAAGCAAGCAGCATTTGTTAATGGCACGTGGATTCAAAGGGCTGATAAGAATTCAGTGAAAAAGCTACTTGGAAAACAAAAACAAAACCCAAACAAGTAGTTCCATGAGCACCAGAACTAAAGAATCCTGCTTTCCTTGAGCTTGATTGACTTGGGAGCCCGAGAAGGTGAGCGTGCTGATTGATGTCCTTCCTGTGGGTGGAGTGCCAAGATGTGTGTTCTCTCCCAAATGGATTCACTGGCATCAAATAAAGGCTCAGCACAACATGGCAGCTTTTTCCTTGGTAGAAGTAGGGCATCTCTTCTACCTCTGCCTGTCTGCTCAAACCTTGAGGGAACTTGCTATTTTTGAGACTGCTACCCTCTATCAAATTCAGCTGGAGTTGGATAATGCACTTAAAAGTTGCTAGGCATAGACACACAGGTATGCACACACTCCATGTGAGCATGAAATCCACATCTTTGCAGGAAGTCATGATAAGACCTCTACAAATCAAGTTTTGAGGGAGTGAAAAAGATGGATTCAGCTGATCAGCAAATACCCTCAGATGGATAAACCATGATCCTCTGAGAATCTCAATTATGGAGAAGGTGCTAAGAGAAAGGCAATCCTTGAGGAAAGAAGATGAAGACAAGAATACAGTCCTTGAGAGGATTTAGGAAAATGGCTGCTGAGATAAAAGTACTTTACAGGTAAGAAACGGCCATATATAAACGTGGCAAATTTGCTCAAAGTACTCAAAATGTCTACAAAACCCCAGCACTTTAAAGAGTGTGGGGGAATAGAGGTGCTGCACTTCTGGAAAGCCAGGCCATTTCCATTCTGGAAAGCCAAGGCATCTTTGGCTGCGCAAAGAAAATGATGGGAAGCAGCATCAGTGACTGGTCCCTTTTGCATCAGAGCTAAAGCAGCCCAAGAGGAAGACAGAGAGAGCTGGATGTGGTTCCCAAACTCCTTTCATATGGGAATCCAGACTCCCAGGAACAAAGCCTGGCAATGGACCTTCCCTGCCAAGAGCAGCCCACTGCCAGCCCAGGTGCTCACATGCACTGTCACTGCCTTTGGCACCAGGGATGTCCAGAGAAGAAAGAGGATCAATTCTCTTTCCACCCCACAATTTCCACACCGCTGACAACTCAGAAAACAATTCAAGAGGGAATTCAAAGGATCTGTTGAAATTTCAATGCGGAAATCTGAGTGAGTGAGCATATGTAAATAGAAAGAATGAGTAGCACATAATTACATCAAATTGTTACTTAGCAAGGGAAGTAAATAACCCAAAATATGCAGAGCAAAAAATGGCAATGAATTAGAACTAATTACTTAAGGCTAATTAAAATAAGAATGGCTTGAATTGAAATATGTTAATAGCATTGAACCTGCCACCTACAAGGAAATTTAAATAAAAATGATAATGTCGCTTCCACCTTCACTTGATGGGGTGGAAAGTTGGGAGCTGGAGCTCATGGCTGCTTTGGGGGTATTGACCACAGCAGTGCATTCTTTATGATCACTCTGGGAATGGGCTGGAATTTTCTGGTGGGTGCAGGTCTCCTGCTCACGGGAAGAAAGAAGCTTTCTTGCGTAATAGATGTAAAGTGGAGAAAATAATGTGAGAGACAAAACCTAAATCCCTTGAAGACTAATAGATCTTGAGGTACCTCCTCACGCCGGGAAGCGCTACGGTTGAAAAGAGAAAAAGAGAGAGGCACAGAGATAATGAGATCACGAAGAAGGAAAGAGAAAGAGGGAATAAGAGAGACTGAGGGAGCGAGTGGAAATGAAATAGATAGGGAGAGCCTAGAGCCATGACAAATCATCACCAGCTTCAATTACACGAGCTTGCTGGGCTATGAAATCTGCCTAAGGTCATTGGATTCCTGTCTTTGCAATTAAGAAACAAGCGGCTTTGCTGGTTCCATCCCACAGCCCAACTGTCTGGTGGAAGTGTCCAGGAACCAGTGGCATCACTTGCAGCTGTAGGTACCGGCACCGACAGCAGGGCACTAACAAGCTACCCCAGAGAGCGTGGACAAGCCCCATTTACCCAGCACACCAAAGTGCTCCTGTGCCAGCAACTCATGCCCTGCCAGAAGGCAGAGGGGAAACTTCAAGCAGCAGGAAAGCCTGTTTCAGCATCTTCTTGCCATGCCATAGGGCCCAGCTTGTGCTTCACCACCACCCTACACAGGATTACACCCCAACCCATCCTCAGCTGCAACCTCTGATCCCAGTAGACCTGGATCTAGGCTGGGCATGGACTTACCTGGTGCATCAGCAGCAGCTGCTTGTGGGCAAGTCCTGACCCTGCTCCTCCACAAGCCCTGACTGTCCTGGCTGTGCATCATGCTCTGGGGCTCACCTCTCAGTGCTGAGCTGGGCATGAAGCTCTCCCTGCTCCTCCAGGAGCTGAGCTGTTAGTTATGTTCACCATCTTGCTCTTCCCAGTTCCCCTAGTTCACACTGGAGGTGAAAACCTCTTACCCCTCTCCCACCTCAGGATTCACATGAAAACCATAACCTCCACGTCCTGGCATGCTGTGTGTAGAGGGGCCACAAAGGGTGGGACACAGGGGAGTGATGCAACCTTTCCATTTTTACATCAACTGCCGGGCTGGCTTTTGAGCCAACTGAATGGAAAGCTGGTGCCAGGCTTGCTGCCAGCTGATGAATCCAACCAGATTCATCGTGGAGCTGTGCATCTGAGAAAGTTCTTAAGCCCCAGCACGGTTGGGTCCTTCCCAGTGGGTATAGGATACTGTCAAAGAGCAGCAGAGGTGCTGCAGTTGCAGAGGTCCTGCCCTGTCTGTAACAGCCTTCCCAGTATGGACCAGTTGCTGAGACTGGACTGCAAGAGCCACTCAGTAGCATCTAGAGTATGGGTTGACTCCTCAAGTCCTGCACAGGCAATGGATCAACTGTATGAACTACAGGCTATGATCTACAGATGATCATCTCCTCAGTGCTCAATTTATATCAAATGCCAGGCAGGACAGGTGATGGTGGGACATGCCCTTGGAAAACATCAGTGTACTGAGTGCCAGGGCTCTGCTTTGAGCGTGCAAGTGGAGTAGATCCATACCAGGGTGGCTCTAACGTGATTTCTATTTCTCCAGTCTCCTGCAGAGAAAAAAAACACACAAAAAACAACCTCCTAGAAAATCAGAGTTCAGACTTGACACTCCTGTGCATGGAGGAGCTGTGGCAGACCAGGAACAGGTCCCTGTGAGCCCACTGCCAAGGTTCCAACATCGCTGTCGCTGCCCTGCCTGACCCGCTGCCTTCCAGGGAGGGAAGCCCTGGCAGAGGGGAGGATGCTGCCTCGGCAGACACAAGCAATCGGCTGAAAGACATTTCCTCTTTGTTTCTCTGCTCAGTGTAATGAATCCTGCCTCCCACTCAGATCTGCTAAGTAAGAGGAGTTACTGTGAGTAATCCCCACTTCGGCATCTTCTGCTGTAATCGCAGAGAAATCACATTAGCTTTTTTTTTTTTTCTAGGACAAGGAGAAATTCATCAAATTGCAATCCAGGGAGAGCACGCACAAGAGAGAGAAAGCCAACAACAACACACACATACCCTGCAAAAATTCCAAAGTTGACATTTACATTTTAAATACTTATAACAGCTAAACAAATAGCAGTAATTATACTGTTTGCATACTTTGTCAAATAATTGTTTGTTAGGTAAAGGGAGCCTGTGTGTGTGTGTGTGTGCAAGGAGTGGATGCTCGAAGACCAAGGAGGCAGAACAGTTGCTTCTTCCCTTCCCAGGTGTCCTGTTTGCTTCACAAAATGGTAACAAGTGACCCAAAGCACTGGCCAGGGGTGTGCTGATCTATGGGACATGCAGCTATGTGGACAGAAGGCCCTTTGCTGTGGAGGATGAGGATGATGAGATGTAAGCACACTGCCCAGCAGCCACGTCACCTCCCCAAGTATGCTCCAGACACGAGCACCAGCCCTTGCCAAGGTGAAGCTCCCATGCTCTGAGCACAAATTTAGGTTGGTGCAAAAGCAATTTGTCCCCAAGAAGAAGAGTTGCAGAAGAAAGTAAGGGAAGACAGAGAAGCAGGATGGAGCCTTTTGGCAGCCCTCCAAGGGAAGGTCCCCCTTAGCACCACTGCTTTCATGCCAGCCACATGCTGAACATCCCTCTGATGGTGACACCTGACTCAGAGCCCATAAGCCGTCTCATGGACAGTGATTTCCCCTTGCTCCTGCAAAAGCATCTCAGCTTTTATCCCTTCCTGCTCAGCTCCTCGGGCAGACGGCTAATTGAAGGTTTTTTCTTTCATTTCTAATACAGAAAGCCCAGTAAATGCCTTTTAATCTGCCCAGCTTTCCCCATGATTGGCTCTGTCTATCCTCTTGCCACTCCTATCCCGTGGTTTGTTTTTATTTTAAGTAGACTTGAATGATGCAAACTGGTGGAGAGAGGAGAAGCCTTCTGCCTCTCCTCACATGGTCAAAAAAGGTGGAGCAGAGCCAGAGCCACTGCATCTTTTCACACCTGGCTGGAACCAGGTCAGGCAGCTAATGCATTTCTCAGGCTCAGCGGCTACTTGTTGGAGACACACAAACACTGCTCGGCTGTTCGAGTGCTGGAGGCTGGGAGATGAAATTCCAGCGAGAGACATATGTGTCGGAAGGCAGAGAGGGATGTGGTGCCAGGAAAATGAAAAGCGACGTGTGCATGGAGCGCTCTGCTCCGTGCAACAGAAGGAGATGTAGATTTAATAAAGGCTCGATGGTTTTGAAACTGTCCCTCGCAGCCTCAGTTAAGACAGGAGATTTCATTAACCACGAGAGCGAGTGCTCATGTCCTGCCAACGGGTGAAATTCCAGTGCCAGAGGTTAAAACTCTTTATGTGGGTCCACTAGCCTGGGAGCAAAGCTGGGCTAACTCTGCGTCCCCCATCCAGAGAGTTTGTTCCCCCAAGCACAGCAGGAAAGTCACGGTCCCAAGGAGGAACCCAAACGCTTGCCGGCTGTGATCTGTGCAGCTCATATTTTTAAGTGTACAACTAAGGGCATCCCATGGGGCTGGGGAAGAGAAATGCTCCAAAATAACTGTTCTCCCCTCAGAACCTTTTCATTGGAAACGTTTCTATTTACCCTTCAGACAAAACTTTTTCCTGATTTTTTTTTCCTTTAAGTTGAAAGAATATTTTCCAGTTCAACTCTAGTTCTTTCAAGTAGAAAGCAGAAATGTTCGGTTTCCTTTAATGACTCCTTTCTCCTTTCTCTCCCACTACCCTGCTTTTTACTTAGAGTTAAAACAAAAAGGAAATGAGGGAAGGAAAACTAACAAAACCAGAGAGAACTTTTTTTCCATTAGTTTCAAATGCTTAAAATAACTTTTTTTCTTTTTCTTAAAAAAAAAAAAAAGTTTTATGAGTGACTTTGAAGGATGCAAAAGCTTTATGCAAACCTTTTTATGTAGGTCAAAAAACCTTTTTCCCAGGATAAAAAAAAAACAAAACAAAAACCAAAACCAACAATAAACAAAACCCCTTAATGCGTGTGAAACAATGCAGCCCAGCTCTAAAAATAAGCTACCTTAGCAATGAAAGCTTTGCCCCAACTGACTGCACCTTGGTGGCACCTCCTCCTGCCTCGAGCACCCTGCGTTCCTCTGCCCTTCCAGCCTGCAGCTGAAGCGCTCACAAAGCACATCGTGCACTACACAACCAGGACCAAGGTCCATGATGATTCACACTCACTTTGCACAAGCACAAACACCTTCTCTCTGTGAGTACATCCCCCACCGTGTGACCCTGGTGCCCTGCAGCTCTTCAGGAAGGCAGGACTCCAGGGGTAGGTGAGCAAGATCAGTGTCCTACCCACACACTGCTCCATCACACCTGGCTTCCAGAAAAAAAGGATCCTGGTCCAATTTAGCCAGTCAAATGAGAGACACTCATTAAAAAAAGTCATGAACAACTAAGGCAATTTTTTTTTAAGTTTTTTGATTAGGTAAACTTGCTGGGGAACACTGCACTCAGCATGAGATAACGTCGCCGTGAAGGCAGGGAGGAGATGGGCCGCCAAGCAGAGGGAGTCAGAGCTAAGAGCTCCCTGGGCTGGCTGAGAGCTTTGCTGACCGAGGGGAGTGTCGGCCAGGGTTTGTCGGCGTGACCGTGTCTGTACGTTGGCTCGAATCGGAGCTCTGCAATGCTGTCATCCCAGTTTGGTGCAGCAAGAGAGCCCGAGCTGACAAAAACACATGTAGCAGCTCTGGGAGCCGAGAGGGGACGTGCCTGCAGGTCATCACAGCGGCTCGGATGCTGCGGCGAGCAGCGTCAGCCTCGAGCAGGGCTAAAAGTGTTGATCCCTACGCTCAGCTCCAGCACCATCACCTCGAGGGAGATTTAAAGATGTGAGCAGGGCCAAGGCAGGAGTCAGAGCTGTCCCCGCAGCGCACAGCGTAGTGGGAGAGGCTGGCATATGTCAGCAAGGGCAGAGCTGGGAGCCTTGGAAAGTGTGCTGGGTTTAGGACAACAAGGCAAAAAAATCAGAGAGGAAAAAAGTGTGATTTCTGCTTCTCTTTAAATTAAAAAAAAAAAAAGTTCATGGAAATGGACAAATTTTTCCTTCAAAAGATGTTTAACACTTCATTTTGCTTCATCTCTTTTGAATACTTCTTACAAAACACAAAGGCTTTAAACAAAAGGTCATCAAGAGATAAAGAATTGAAGCCCTTCTTGTGAGAAGGAAAAGAGAGGGCATCTTGACATTTTTAACAGGTTGGGTTTTTTTTTTCTCTTTTCCAAAATGAAAATTAATCAACATTGATTTGATTTCACACACAAAAGCCTGTTTTGTGGACGTGGCATTTGCTGACAGAGAGCTGTTGTTTTGACAAGAAAATTCCAGCCAGAGGAGCCCACGATATGCTGTGTGCCATTAGGGTACACAAGCTGCAAGGACACCCATCTCCCAGGGTTCATAATAAATCCCATCCTTTTTTTCTGGGTCAAGAGACTCATAGCTGTCTGGAGGTTATGCTAACACGCCAGGGTTTGGGGACTGATGTCGAGATCTGAGGAATTCCTGTTGCCTGGAATAGAAACAATGAAATTGTTCCAAGGCACCATTTATTCCCAGGTGCCTGCAAGCTGTCATTTCTGGGGAAGATGAACAATTTAAGAAGATCTAATATCTTCTGAAATAATTCAGGAAGACAGAATTCATTCAGTTCCCCAGATGAACAATGAGCGGGACTCGCGTGAGTCAGAAGAAGGATGGAGGAGAGCCGACCACCAGCTTCTCCCCAAACCAGGTGAGCTTGTACAGCCATGCAAGGGACAAAGATGAAGGTTTTTAGCAGCTCTGCCTGGAAAGCACACATGGTCCATAGGGACTAGGTGGGAGCAGTGAGGACCAAGGGATGTGGTCACCATGGGGCTGGCAGGTGCCAGCTGACAGCAGGATGCTGCTCTGCCAGGTAAGGACCAACCCTGTCCCTTTGCCTTGAGCCTTGTGCTACTCCAGCATCCCAGTTCCCCCAATAAATGCCTGGTTTATCTCACCTCCTTTTGCCTTTCAGTCAGTTCTGGACTAAGCAGTACCTGAGAACTAAGATAGAGTGCTCTAAGCTGGGAACAAACAGTGAGGTGCAGAGCACGGCCCCTTAGATATGTCAGACAGCTGTGAGCCATCCTGAACGTGCCACAGCATTTACCTGTGATGAAGGATCAGAGGTGGGATGGGGAAGGGACAGCATGGAAAGAAGCCATCTGCTTTCCAATATAACATGATACACATTAAGCTTGGGTACCAGAACTGGTCCTGCCTTCCTGTAGCACTGTCCTGGCTCTGTGCAGCATCCTGTCCTGGCTCGCGTTCACTTCCCTGCGTATCCTGCTTTAAAGTGCCTTGGGTCCCCGTATCTATGTCAGGGAGCAGAGAAAATGGCAAAAGAAAAGCAAACAAAGTGAATGGGAAAAGCACAACAAACACAGCAGAAAAGTCTTCCCACGCCACTCTGTGCTTTCAAGTAAATGAGGCTAATTAACTAATTGCCTAAATTATTAGGGCTATTTTTACCCTTGTATGAAGGCTTGGCATCATTGCCAATTTCTCAAGACTCAGCAATGAACTCTCAACTTATCAGAAAGTTAATGAAGCAAAGCCCCTGGAGCAGGGAGCCGGGGGCAGAGCAGCTGCTGGGCCAGGGCTGGGGCTCAGGTGGCTACTGTCGCTGCGGGGAAGGAGCATCTGCAGCAGCACAACCCCCGTTGGGTGATGCTGTTTAACACAGAAGTTCAGTGTTATTTGCTGGAATCTCACCTGCACCTGAATCTGCCTCCCAGTGAAGGATTTGTTCTGTAACTAAGCATCCTCTCTGCTCCACCGGTTTCCCACTGCAGCTGAGATGACAGAAGCTGATCTGGAGGAAGAGTTTCACACCCAGGTGAGAGGAGGAGAAGACTGATGGCTAAGGATGGGTCAACGTACCTGTCCTGGCAGTGACTGCAGCTCTCACAGACAGACCCAGAGTAACCTTGGACAACCAGGCAGGAAGCAAGGATAGTGCACAGCTCAGGATCAGCAGCAAAACCTGCTTGAAAATGTTTTCTTTGGGGCACCAGGGATGTGCTAGCAAACTACTATTGACTCATCTAGGGGCAAGCTGGGGATGTGGCTGCAAGTGGAGACTTTGGTGTCTGCATCTGAAGGAGGATGGAGCTTGCTGGAGATGGTTTCAACAGCTGGTTTGGGACCTGGCTGGGATTTTAATCTACAGAGCTCGCTAGCATCTACAGCACCATCATGGAGTTATCACACCCCAGCACTGCCAGCTCTGATCTCTTGAACCAGCTATTAGCAAAGAAACACCCTCCTGGGGCAGGCTGGAGCTTCTGCTCCTCTCGGGGCAGCCACGGGGCTCTGGAAGCACCAGCACTGGGCAGAGGGCTGCAGGCTCTGTGCCTGCCCCGGGAAACAAACACTTTCCAAGCCTGGTTTCCCCGCTGTCGCCTTGGGGAGCAAGTTCAGTTCTGTGTGTGCTGCTTCCAGAACTAATTGGGGTTTGCTGTGCTAGTGACGGCTGGTGTCTCCACGCTTACCAAATGGGCTGCAGCCAACTAACCAGAACATGAACATCCCCCTCCCAGCAGGGAGTTAAAAGCAGTGCCACTTCTGACAGAGCAGCTAGCAGGACTCTCTGGATGTATTCACTGAGATGCACCCATTGCTCTTTCTCTAGGGACACCAGCCACCATAGAGCAGTCACCACCACTTTGCACATCAGCCCTAAAAATCTCTGGAATGAGAGTTACTCTCTGTGAGCAGGGAACTGATGTCACGTGGCCTAAATACACAAAGTCACCTCTCCATCACACACACACAAAGATGTCCTTCACAAATTATCCAGACCACTCTCCACAAAAGGAAAGCACTAGCCCACCTGCTGTGACCCTGACAGGCCACACACACAGGCACAAAGCCTCAGTTCAGGAAGGAATCCAAGGTGGCAGGAGCTCCCTACTTCCACTCTGAGAAAAGGCCATTTTCTTGGGTTTTGAGCAATTTTCTACTAAAAGAAAACTAGATGTTTACTCCTCTTCAGCTAAATGCCAACATCTTAGCTCCCTGGTGGAAATTTCAGTTAACTCCATTAAAATTCCCCAGCCATTCCTGCCAAAGAGCTAGTCCCCTCAGGAGCAAGGAGATTGATAGACCTCCTTTTTCTGTAATAAATCTCACTTATCAGCTCTAACGAGGTGACATTTCAAGCCTGTCTCTTTTCTCAACACACAAGTACACAACAGTTTAGGGTGGCAAGTCTCTTCCAGTCATGTCATTGAGGAGAAAGGTAGATGAAAGTCCCATATCCTTTGGATGAAGGAGTGAGCTCTCTGAGTTCTGTCCAAGATTATCTGCAACACTAGACCAGCCATGGCTTAGCATGACTGAGTCCTGGAGAACTCTAAGGATGGAGATCTCATGGTCTCTCTGGCCACCTGTTCTGGTGCTGCACCAGAAGCATGCATCTCTTCCCAAATATCCTGACCTGAACCTCCTAAGTTGCTTTCATGCCCATTATCCTCCACTTAGGCTGACTGCTACTACTGAGAAGAGTTTGGCTCTTTCATCTTTGCAAGCTCTGTCCAAGCAGCTACAGTTATTTGATGCTGCCCTTCAAACCTGGATTCTGCTGGCCATTAGGATGCAGAGTCTTTGGATCTCCTGAAACGTTGGTCTGACACTGCTGGTGAAGGGAATATTGGCACCGTGTTAAAAGATAAAGTAAACCACAGACTTCCTTGGGCCAGTTTCTGCCCAGGCACTTGTCCTTCCTACGGGGTTCCTTGACTCTTCACAACTGTTTTGGCATGGATCAGTATGATGATGAAGGTGGACCAGATGGCAACCACTGCTGTACTCAGCAATGCATGAAGGACACCTCACAACTCAGGTAGCAAGGCAATCTTTTGATACCTTTCCTTTCTATCTGCAGACTCTTTTCTCATGCTCTGGCCATCTTGTTTGCTGAAGACCCTGTCTCATGAGGAGCTGGCCAGCTTTTGCTGTTGAAAAATGCTGTTTTGTTCAGGTATACCTAGTCCAGAGTGAAATCTCTGTTAGATCAGGCTCTCTTCCCTTCAAAAAGACTAATCATTTCTACTATTTTGCCAGTGAAGGATGGGGAACCATCGTCCCAAAGCTGTGTAAATATAAAATGGAGATTATTGTCCCTAGGGTGATTTAGCAGGAAACTTCACTACTTTTCAAGGGCCTTCATGTGTGTAAACTGGAAAGAGCAATGCTGCCCTGTAGCTCTCTGTTTGTGATGTACTTAGAAACTCTTGAAGACCTGGAACTAGACATGACGTATTATCTCCTACCTCATCTCCTGTGTCTAAAGCCAGTGGCCTGGCAAGGGGAATTAATCCAGATTTGTGCTGTTCAGAAAACAGTCTGGTAGGAAGATTCGCAAGTCACATCTCACTCAGTGCCATCTCCTGCCCCATTGCTCAGTAACCGACTAGACATGACAGAACTTGTGCTCTCCATCCTGGGATTAGCTAGCAACCCCAAACCAGGAACCAGCAGTCGGTAACTTGCTGCCTGCACTTCTGGAACCAGCCCCAAGGGCTGCTTATTGCTTACTGCCATCCCACTTGATGTTCCCTCCAGGACACCACCACCACCACATGCCACATCCAACACTGCCCATTCAACCCACACCTGGGGACCACTGGTAGGGCCCAAGGGAGGTCAATCCTTCTGCAGTATTTGCAATACAGGAGAATATCCTGGTTTCTTCATCCTTCCCACCCCTAAGCCCATATTGTAGAATCATAGAAACATTAAGGTTGGAAAAGACCTCCAAGATTATCAAGTACAACTATCAACCCAACACCACCATGCCCACTAAACTATGTCCTGAAGGAGGAGATGGAGAGGACTTCAGGACACCAGTATTTCCTTACTGCCCTACAGCAGGTCCTGCTGGAGGTGTTGGGGCAAAGAGAGGAAAAGTCTGATTCAATTTACCAAGTACCTCTTCACAGTACAGTTTCAAGTCAGATTTAGTTTCCTAATGTTGCCTTCTGCATATCTTATCCACTAACAGATTTGCATATATTTAAATACAATACAAAGCAGCAGACACCACCAAAAGATGTTAGAGAGGAAAGTGCAGGAGGAGCTTGTCCTTTTTCTTTAGGCTTATGGAAGACATCACTCTGAGAGCTCAGAGAAGGGGCATTGCCATGCAGGAGCTGTGCCAGACCCTTGCCTGAAAAATCACTGCTTGGAGGGACAGACAGGAGGCACAGGAGGTTTCAGCAGCAGGTCCAAGCACCTGAGATGCTCAGAGGAGGGATGCTCAGAGGGTAGAGCATTTAATAACCTCAAGCCATGCCAGCACCACCTCAGAGACCAGGATGTCAGCTCTAAATTTGCTACACAGCATCTCTCCAGAGAGAGGAAAAAAAAAATCCCTTGGATAATGCGGAGGTTTCATGGAAACAGCCCGCTAGTGAGGGAGGGCATTCCCCAGGAGGTCAGCACAGACACGGGCATGTAACACCCGCTCGACAAAGAGAAGCGCTGTGTTAGATGATTAAATCCCCCATGTACCTGTGGGAAGTGGGGAATATCTCCTGCTCATCAGAGCTGTGAAACATATTCACCTGTTGCAGGAATTAATTTTTTTTTTTTTTTTACTCAGGGAGAGTGGCAGAGCTGTGCACACGGAAATCCTGCCTGAAATGAATCCCTAATAAAGAGGAAGCCAAGTTAAAAGGTGAGTTTTACTGCCTGCCAAGGCTTTAGGTTTTTAAAGGGTCTCTTGTAGAATTACTGTATTAACAGGCTATTACAGGTAAGGATATCAAACTGCTATGCTCAGCAAGAAAAAGCATAGAAGTTTTGAGATGGGAAAGAAACGTGTGGAAAAAAATGAGACAGAAGAGGGTAAGAGGGGGAGAGAAGAGCAGCAGTGATGTGCAGAGGGGAGGGAGGCTGATAAATGATGGAGGAGACAGTGGAAGAGGAGTGAGGAAGAGAGCAATGAGCAGTAGGGTAAGAAGAAAAGAGAAAGATAAAAAGAGGAGGAGAAAGAGAAAGAAGAGATAAATGAGGGCAAAGACCAACTCATCATTTTGCAATTCCACCCCGGTGGAGAGGAAAATTGATGTCTGGAGCTTTTTTATGGCCAACCTCCTGGGCATGGGACAAAAGACAAGTTATTACCCAACCCCAGGTCAGATCTGTAGCCTGCCAACTGCTTAGACACATTCAGAGAGCCCATGAGAGCTGTAAATCAAGGGGGCCAAAGAGATCACAGAGAGGTTGGGACCAGGCAGAGAGCAGCAGTAAGCTCAGCAAATGCCATATAATCACAGGAGAGGAGTGAGCTCAGGAGTAACACGGGCTGACAAGGAGTGCCCAGCCCAAAAGGGCTTTGCTCATCTCTCCTTTATGCCATTCCTAAGGATGATGCTCCCCCAGAGATGCAATTCCCCCTGCATTTCCTCCTGATTTCTCTTCCTATTGATTTTCAGGCTCTGAATACCATTTATTTTTGCTTGCTTGATTCACTCATTCATTGAATAAAGGCATCATCACTATTATTATTATTATCCTCGTCATTGGGCTCCTCATCACACATTATATTATTTGCATTGCAGAGCTGGAAGATTTCAGGTTGAGGCAGGAAATTTGTGCGAGTTGTTATTACTGCAATCAGATGAAGTGAGAATTGGATTGGTGGAGGCTGCCAGAGCACAGCTCTCCCAGCAGGACACTGAGGCTCTGCCCAGTCAGGGGAAGCTGCAGTTTTATTGCATGGGTTCCACCAGCAATTTCAGACTTGCCTTCCATGTCCCATCTCTCCCTCCCATCCCACCACCCAGCCCCACTGGCTGCCAGCAGAGAACAGGGAAACGTATGGGTACAGGAGGGCGAGGAATCAGAAAGGACTTGGCGAGATTGCACATTTTCTGCCTTGCTGATGGTATTTATTAGACAACAGAAAATAGCTATTTTACCATCTGCCTTGTAAAAAAAAAAATAATAATAATGAAAAAAAGATCCTCATTAAATTAATGGAATGTGCAGCTGCTGAACAGAGTGTTCCTCTCCCTGCCGCCTCCCGAGCAGCCCAGCGCTGCTGGAGCAGGGAATTGGACTGCCCAAAGCTGAGGCTAACTCAGGCTCGTGTAGTGGGAGAGGATGGACGGATGGACAGTCAGCCTCCTCTTTCTCCTAGTGCCAGGGCTCTTTCTGTGGGACCTATGGGTGCCCTGTTGCCACACACGGGGTGCAAGGGGTGGCTGGCTCGCTGTGTTATGGAGCAGAGGGCTCATCCCCTTCCCACGTGCACCCTTGCAGGGTCTCAGCCTGTGAAAGAAACTAGACAAGTCTGCTCAGCAGGCTGCAAATGCCTCCTGGTGTCTAAGCAGAGCATGATGCAGATTTCAGACCTGTGATTCAGGTTGAGGAGGTCAGAGCTGTCCATCGCCCTGTATTGAACATGGTGGGATTTGGGGGCAAGTCAAGTCCTAATTTCCATGCATCCACCATCTCAATCAATGACAGCTAATCAATCCATCCCTATCATCCACCTCAACACGCCAAAGTTTGATCTAAGTTGTTTTTTGACCTGTGGAGGTGTTGACCTGAGATCACAAAACCAAGAAAGCCTCAAGAATGGCTGACTGCAAAGCCCAGAGGAGCTCCTACATGTAAGCCTTCATTTTGGCTGAGAACAAACAAAAAACTGTGAGCTGAATCCTTTTGCAACCCCAGCAAGACAGGAGCACCATAAACCAAAGGTCCTAGATTATTTTAATGATGCTAATGGAACTAAGAGAATGACAACCAGTTTAATGCCAATGTTACCAATTCATTTCTACTTGGCACTGAACAGTACTGAAGGGCTTTGAGTGAACCTTTTCTTCTGATACCTGGAGGAGTGGTTGCCAAAAATCCCATATCACATGGGACTCTGAGGAGCAGGTCCACCAGTTCACATCACCCAGGGCTCCTGGAGGTACCAGATGCCACACCACACTGCCTTAGCTAATATACTTATTGCCTCACCACCTCATCACAAATAACACCTAAAGAGTGATGCCTAGGACTGCTTTGGGTCCAGTAGCTCTTCTCCTAAGGAAATAAAGCCCTTTGTCAGATGTCTCAGTGCTGACGATGTTCCAGCATCGCTGCAGTATAATCCACATTTAATCCTCACTTGCATTTTTTGCTGCTAACCCCTCTGCTCATGCCAGGGTGTTCCCAGTGCTTGCACTGCTCCTCTCAGGCTACAATCTCTCCTTTGTGGTCTTCTCCTCCTCTTTCTAAGAGGCTTTTCTATATAGAATTTTAACCTACGTGAGTTTTTACATGCCTTTTCCAGTTAATTTGTTCCCTTAAAATTTGTTCCTTCAGCAGTTATGAAGCAACTGGGGAAAGCTGACCTCAGGAGACGGGTCCAGCTGCAGAGAAGTTGTTTCCACCATGCCCATGGAGGAAGCAGATGATGGCCTCTTGGATTTCAGCACACAAAGGAAAGTTACAGGACTACAGCATGTCGAATCACTTCATGCTGAAATAAATCCTGACATAATAAGCCCTAATACTGCCAAAGAAACTATTACAGTCAGACAGAAAAATAATCCACGTTGAAAATCGGTGAAAATACCTCTCCCCAGTAGAATAACATGGCTCCAGAGGATCAGCTCCAGTCAAAGATGATAATTTCACATTTACCCAACAGATGAGGGCAGCTCCAAAAGGCAAACGTTTGTTGCCAAAAAAACCCTCTGCTTAAGCAAGATTTTCCGCCTCCCATCAAAGACTTGCTTCTAAAACCAATGAGCAAGAACAAAAGGGAAGACCATGAAAAGCAGAGATCAAATCAAAGTCCAGAAGGACATAGTGGCTATCTCTTGCACCATTGCCTTCAGTCCTATCAACCCTCAATCAGCAGCAGTAAGGGCAGAATGCCAAGCACATTGCTTCATAAGCACAAGTTTCCTGGTTTGCAGAGGTTAATGGCAAAATTTCTCCCAGCCTTCGCCTGCATCGCTGCTGGTCCCAGGGATTTGGAGGCAGAACCATGTCTGCAAGTCACTGACTTTATCTGCAGCGCCAGCTGGGTGTCTGTGCAGGGTTGTAGGTGTCTTTGCACATGTGGATCCTGATGGCGTGGTGCGTGTGTCCTGCCTCGGCCAGTCTGGGCAGTGCCACTTTCTCAGAGGAACCTGCAAGAGATGGGCACCAGGCTGCTGAGCTTCCTCGTGGAGTGGTTCACAGGGTTGTCTTAGAAAGCAAGAGAGCCAAAAACCTCACAGCAGAGTAGCAAAAACACAGGGATAGGTAATTTTTTCCTTGAAAAAAAAAAAAACCAAAACATTGCTTGCTTAGAAAAAAATATCTAGCATTCATTTTTCAAAAAACAAAACAAAATCAAGTTCCCTTAATTAAAACTTGAAGCCTGCCACAGGGAATTTTGATAAAAACACTGACATTTTGCAAAGTTGCCCTCAGACAAATCATAAGCATCAAAAGGTCCGAGATGCGGACACTGTGGAAGCGCCTCTGCGCATGTCAGAGCGTTTGGGAAGGACATTCACCTTCCTGCACTCAGGTGTGTTGGCAGTTCTGTGCTTTTTCTTATGCATTTGTCCTTCTATCCACGTGCGATGTACCTTGCGTGTGGAGCTGCGGCAGGCCTGGGAGAAGGCCAAGAGAAGGTTGCACATGGTTAGGAAAAAAAAAATCCAGTGTGCATGTGAGGGTGGCTGGCTGGCCCAGTGAGAGGTGAAGCACAGCTCCCAGAGTTCAGGTAACTCCTTCATTCTGGTGGAATCTGTGGAGCAGCAGGTTGATGTGGTGCCCATGATTCTCTTGGACACCTCCAAGGGTCAGGTCCTTGTGCAGAGGAATGCTTCCACCTTCCGAGCCAGAAATGCCAGTGCTGAGGCTTTCTCCTGCTTATGAACATTTTTATACATCACCTCGTGCTCGAGGTCTCAGCTGCAGACAGCAGCCCCTCCACGGGCCCTGCTCACATAGACATGGACACGTGGTCACCTCTGGTCATCCATGGAGAAAAACAAGAAGAGACAGTAAGTGAAGGACCTAATCCTCCAGGTCTGCCCTGGGGCTGATGCACAGGTGAGGAGCCATCACTTCTGAATACCATGGGTCTCATCTCAGCATCACTTCCCATCACTCCAACCCTCAGCTTCTCCCACGTGTACAGGAGCACTCGGGTCATCCTAACAAATCTGAGCATCCCCAGATGATTAAAGGAAGTGCTGCTTTTTAAATCGCTCTGATTGGGGTTGATGGCTGTGAGGAGTTGGACACTTGGCTCTAATGATGCGTGAAAATTTCCCTGCTGTGACCAGTCATTCCCGGCTGCAGAAAATAAGGAGAAAGGTGGGAAAAAAAAACAACCACAACCAAACAACAAAAAACCCCACCACAAAAACTAGACCAACACCACCACAAACCTCCTCCACTGGGAGTCTCAGACCAGACAGAGGTTTGTCACTCAGGAGTGTCCCTCCAGCGTGTGGCTGGGACAGGCAGCCCCACTTCGCGGTACTAATGGGGTTGTGCATGTTTGTGGCACTGGTGGCTTCCTGCTCCATGGTGGCAGGTGAATCAGAGCCCTTCTTCAGCACAGGTCAGCGTGACCAAAGCAGCTGAGCCACGATGGAAGCTCGCTCCTAGCCAAGGAATGCCTGCAGGTTTCATGGTGGGCTCCATCCTGGCTCTGGCTGGTCCCATCAATATTCCCATGCTGGTTTTGGGGGGTGTTATCCAAGACCCGGGCACTGCAGGTACATGCAGGCTGCCACAGAACTGCTGTGCTGCCAGAGCATCACTCATGGCCATGACTCCTCTGAATGAGACTCTGCGATGAGCTGGAGAGGGGATCCAGCCCAGGGGGAGGCAGAGCATGGCCAGCACCCCCAGTCTAGAAGCACAGCATGGTTGGTGGCTTCACGGTGAGTCCCACGGGTGTGAGAAGAAGGATCTGAGCAAGCAAACCACGCTGTCCTGGACACACAGGGACCACTGTCTGACACCTCTGTGGGTTAGTCTCCATTGCTGATGGGGGACCAGCCGTCAACTCTCTGCACCAAGGTGATGTGAACCCAGCCAGTCCGTTTGCTGCCTTGTTTCCCCACCACTTTTCCCTGTTGTTAACTTCCCAACGACACCCGAATGCCAAGCAAATCTTAGCATGCACCATCCAATCCTTCCCCTCTGGACAAGTCTGCTTTTTCAGTGCTCTCCTTGCTGAGATTTGCTGTTCTGCAGCAGAGAGGAATGGCCGGGTGGGCTCCAAAATGAAGGATGTGTTTCCTCATGCTCGGATGGGGCTAAACAGAGGCACAGGGGGAGGCCAGGCACTGTCCGGAGGTGTCCTGCAGTGAGTGACCCTCAATGTGACATTGATGGCTCTTAATTCTTAAGCCTGCTTTGGAAGGATTTCAGCAGATCCTATTTAATCACTGCAGCCTCTTCATCTCCCCCATCTCGGGGTAACATTATTCATTCTCCTCTGTCAGCTCTCTCCAAGAACTGGCCACCCTCCTCTTCCTCCATGGGTCCCCAGCATGGGAAATGCCACCAAGCCCTTTGCCTGCCGCAGGGCACAGGGCTGCCAAGACCATAACCACCCTGGGCTTGTTTACTGATGCACAGCTCCAATAGTATTTGCTTAATTTCCCCAGTCCACAGGAGGACTCCATCTCTCGCTAACGAAGGGCACGGCTTCCTGCAGGTGCGGTACCAGCTCCCCGCAACTGGGCTGTGCCATGCATAGCATTAAATATTTAAGCGCTTGTCAAAATGTTGTAACGATTTTTTTGTCTTGTTCCATTAGCTCTGTTTCCAAAGGCTACCACTGGAACTACTGAACATTTATTTCTATTGAATGCAGCTTAGAAGTTACGATCTGAGAAAGCGGGAGACAGGACAGTATGTTCTGCAGCACTTGCTTTTCCCCACCGCTGCTCGGCTGAGACACATCGGCCTTTGAAATATCATTTTTATTCCTACCTTAGAAAAACTAAAATAAAGAGATTGATTCTTCTGCCTGCTTGATTTGCTTCTGCTGGCTAAATAAGGTACATAAATATCAGTCAGGTAGCTTCCCCAGCTAAGTTCTGGGGCCGTTGGTTTAAACACCTTGCGCAGTTTCTGGTACCGGCTGTGTGAGCTGGGTTTCCTCCCCAGGTGCAAAATAAAGTGTTGTTATTACGTGATTTTCCTGTTGCTAGAGAGGCATGCACATGAATCTTCCTCCCTCGCTGTCTGTGCATGAACAGCATCTTATTATGCTAATACAATGAGTATTAGACAAAAAGCACTAAAGAAAGCCAGTGGAGACACCAGTTTAGACCAGGGGCAGAGCATGTGCAGGGGGGGCTGCAGGGGTCTTTGGTCCTCAGGTTTGCTTTGGGTTCACTGTATGACTGAGCAGGGCAGAACCAGAGGGAGTTGTATGGGGTGGGTGACACCTGCAGCCCCCAGGGATGTTAACAGGAGGGACACCCAACGCTCTGGCCCTCAGCCACGAGCTCCTGCACCAGGACCACCACAGGGCTCGGCACCCCCCAGGCAAACCCCAAGTTTGCAGAGGGAGCTGAGCTCATATGAGCCAGCAGATGGGACCGCTGGTGGCAGCCCTGCAGTCACCAGCCTTCCTTCCTTTGAGGAAAAAAAAAAGCAGGGGAAACCTAAAGCATTCTTAAAGACTTCCCTGTATTTCAGTTCCTCTCTATTTAAAGAAAGACACGTGAGAGCCCAAGAGTTTCAGTCTGGCTGCCTGCGCCTGGACACTTTGCAAAGTTGTAATCCCCGTTAGTGACATCACGGGCCGTTGCCATGGGGATGTCACAAACTCATTGCCATGGGGATGTCACAAACTCAGCGCTGTGACTTCATCGTGGCAGGGACAGGCAGCAAGGCAGGCAGTGCTTCCCAACCACCAGTGTCCCCTGTAATTAGCAAACTGGCACAGAAAACAAGGATGAAACACTGGATAGGAACATAAAACCATTTTGCAAGTATGATCTATTGGAAAGTATTCCCTCATGAGGAAGTGCCTCCTTAATGGATCCTGCGCTCTTAAGGAAACCACAAAAGGCAGAGAATAAAATAGAAATTACAGTGATTTGTTTTATTGGGCATTTCATTGAGTAATTAAGAGCATAATCAGGAGAAGGAACATTAAAAGGCGTTATGTTCAGCCCTTGTCTTACTCAGAGGAGCAAGCTATCAAATGTGCAGCATCATCCAATGTTTCCCTTACACTAACACAGGGTTTCCCAGGGCATGGGAGGCATCCATGGACATGCCGCAGTGCAAGGGATCACATACAGGATGGGAAGGGAAAAAAACATCTCCTCCATGGCCTGGAGCTCTCCCAAGAAACACAGAGTGGGGATGGCAGGTTGCAGGGAAAACTTGAGCCAGCCCTGGCTGCAGAAGACCTCTGGGGAGAGCTTGCCATGGTGAAACGTGTGATGACGAAGCACCACGACCGAGGTAGAAGTGGCAGAAAGCTGGAAAACCAGCTGAAAACTCAACACAACGGTTACTCTGCGGCAGGAGAGCGGCTCTGCCACCAACCCCCCTTCTAACACCTATGCCCCCTTTTGCCTCCTCATCTTTTTCCTTGGAAAATACATACAAAAGTTCCTGTATAACTAATCCTGATCCAGACAGGACTCAACACTGCTCCAAGAGCCCTCAGCAGTCACAGCTCGATCTAAACTGCTTCTCTAAGATATCACAGACAAGGAAACCCTGATGCTGGCCAACACATTCACGAAACAAAGACTCAAGCAACAGAATCTGCAGTTCCTTTCCAACCCTCAGCACATCTCACTCCACCCCATTTACCCACTGGTATGGCCACACTCCAACTCAAGATGTGAGGACACCAGGTCCCACCACAGGTTTCCTCTGCAGCCCACGTTACATGCTGCGGACCCCAATGATCACACACAGCCATCTCCTAAGAGGCTCCAGGTGAAAACCAGCCCCAGCAAGAGCAATCTGTCCACTGCAAGTCCCAAGTGGTCGCTGCACGGAGCAAACGCAAGCTTGGCAATGGGGAAACACAAACTGTAGTGACGGATGCCGTGAAAAGAAAGTGCTTTACTGAAATCAGTGAGTCCCACTGGACATGCATTTATAAACACCGGGATGATAGGCAGGCTAATTCACATTATTGCCTCAAACCACTCGCTCAGGAGACAAAACAAGCAACCAACCAACCCAGATAAATGAGAAACCTCAACCTGCAATGTGGTAGTGCTGACCAGTTGCCAAGAACTAAGTAGTTTTTAGGTCCTTGCTTGCTTCAGGACCACATATGTAGGAAAGCACATCACCTTACATGCAGGAGAAGGCTGGTTTGTTTTCACTGGCCTCTGTGGCTGGAAACTCCTTTTTTCTCCCTAGGGAGACAGATCTGATGGCTATAATCCAGTTGCCATGCTGGGCCCGTGTTTCAAGGACAGTGGCTTCTCAGGGTTGAGCCTGAAGTGTCAGACAACTATCAGAAAATTCATGTTCAGAAAGTCAAGAGCCCTCCCTTTCCCTGTCCTGGGAATCACTGCTCACCTTCATCCTCCCCTGCTCAGGAGGAGCAACTCTCATCCTCTTCAAAGCAAAGTAAAACCGGCTTTTTGGCTGGTTGCTGGCCCTTATAGGCACAAAAGCAGCTTGTTGGGAGATTCAAGTGCTCAGCACAGCCCTAAAACAAGGCTCCTGTTTGAAGTGCACGGATTGAAGCTGGATTAAGAAAGCCCAGGAGGAGTGTCTAGCTCTGCTCCTACACTAAAAAGGCTGCTCAGCAGCAGCAAACACAGCTTCATCCTGCTCAGCCCTTCGTGCAGTCCCTAAGAAGCCGCCACGGCGCTGGGGAAGTGGCGGTTTCACGTGCAACGTTGGACTCGACCCGGGCAGGGGGCAGCTGCAGAGCACGAGCTCTGCGTTCCAGTGCCACTGCAGCGAGGAGAGCAGAGCTGCCTCACCCAGTGCTGCTCTGACCCCGTTACCATCCAGAGGAGGTGGACAATTAACTTCCAGAGAGGCAGGTGACAACCAACAGCAAATGCAGGACAAACCCCCGATGTTAGCCACCTTGCAGAGCACATGGAGCCTGCAGAGCCCAGGGCTGCTTGGGTGCAGAGCAGGTCCCAGGCAAACAACTTATCTTTGGCTTGAGACAAGTTTAGAGAATCACTTCTGAAGTTTCCCCTCTTGCAATCACTTCATTTCTCCCCTCTACTCAATGCAACAAGCAGGTTTAGTGCAATGCAAACGAGAAGCAGAAGATAAAACAATCTACCAGCCCATACCTGAAGGTCCATCCTTCCTTTCTCACCAAGCAGCAGGTAGGACATCGCTGTCTCTTGGTAATTTTCCAACATCCTGTGTTGCAGGTAGATTTATGCACTGATCATAGTTGGAGCTGTTAATAAAAAAGTGCAAAGAAAACAGATTTTACTGTGAAGTGTAGGGCTGCTTTTCTTCCAGCTTTGCATTATCAGGACTTTCTTTTTTTTTTTTTTTTTTTTCCTATGATTGACCATGTTTGGGGTTCAAAGCTTTAAAAATAAATCACAGATCTTCTTTCATCTACTATGTGCAAGAGAGTAAGAATCATTACGTGGCTTAAATGGATATTTTGAGAGGGACCCCGGACTGAGTAGCTCCTACTTTAACTGGGAGCCAGAGGGATGAAGCTAATTTGCAAATAATGTTACATGCTGGTTTTACTTGAAGTTGAGGGAAAAAGCTGCAGTGGCTACTTGTCATTCTTTGGGAGAAATTGAACAAAATGGAAATTGAGTTCACTAGAAAAAAAAAGAAAAAAATATATATAAATAAAATCTGCAGCAGACCAATTTCTCCCGCAGCAAGGTAACATCCCAGGACTGCAACAAAGTCATGCCTCACCACGAACCACTGCCTGGGCACTGGACACAAACAGACCTGCCTTTTCCCAAGAGCAGATTTTCAACTTTAAGAGCTGTGAGCATTTCTCAGCTCCACTTGAGCCATTTCTTCCTTACACAGATTGAAAGACAACTTTCTCCTTTAGCACCACAAATGCCTTCCCCCAGGAGGGGAGGGCTCTGATATCTGCATCACTGCTTCTTTACAGCAAACTGCCTATCGATGACTTTGTGGCTAATAAGTACAATGAGAAGCAGAGGAGCTAATATAATGTCATTTTCCATGTTTACTGCATTATTACAGTGGTTGAATCTGCTGATTAGTTCCTATTTTTCTTGCCATCTCTCCCTGAGCATCCCTTTTATTTTTGCCCTGCTTATCTGCATACAGAGTTATTTATTCGCACGGCTGGTGTAACAGCCAGCAGGGCCAAAGCTGTCATTTCTCCTCCCTTTCTAATTCAATCTTGAAGACCTCAATCTTTGTGATACTGCTATTATTTTGTTCGTATCTGATCTAATGGGAACCAGACATTATATTTTGCCTTAAAAGAAAAGAAAAATGGAAAAAACCAATCCGAGCAAAAGATAACGATGGCTGTGGCACTAATGATCCTTGGCACATCTCCTTGCAATGAATCCGGTGCTAAAACAGAGACCTCTTGTTTCCCTTCCCTCTATGTCACTGCAGGACTGACCCCTCATACACAGGCAGCTCCCCACCAATAAACAACGTTGCCCTGATCTCCCAGGGGATTCATTTCACTGCCAACTATCTCAGCAGCCCTTCCTACTGTCTTAAGTTATTTACCCAAATAGTGGAAAAACAACTCAAGTGAGGCCGGACATTCTCCAACAACATGACTGCAACTGCTTTGGTCAGTTTTGTTCCTCTACAAGCCAGGAAAGTCTAGGAAATTAATTGAAAAGGGACAGCTAAAATTTCCAATATAAACAATACCAGAAAGTGCTCTTCATTACCATTCCTTGAAGATCATGGCAAGACATCTTTTTCCCAAAGCTTCCTTAACGCTCCCCACCTCCCAGACTATCACACTGGCTGTAGACCACCCACCAAAGCATCAAGCCAAGCTGTTCTGCATGCACCAACCACATCAGCCATCAGCAATGTACTTGGGAGAAGTGAGGGGATAAATTGAGGAACCCCTCTCTCCATCCTCCTGCACCCCAAACATCCAGAGATTTTTCAAGCAGCGAATATGCCCACCCAACCTCCTCACTGCACGTCCTCAGTATGCACCATCGCTCTGTGGTTTCTATCTACACCACACTCTTCACCTCTGCCTGCAGCCCAGAGACCTTCACGTCCCTCCCCTTCCCCCTAGGAATATTATGAATAAATCGTGGGGCCACATTCAGCTCTTGGTCTGTGATGCAAGGAGGGACGTGGAGCTGCTCCAAAGGCACACGGCACTGGCAGGGCACAGGAACCTGCCTGTACCCTGCACCAGGATTTAGGTAGGTGAGACTTGTGGAAATCAAACTGAGCCCTTCCCTGCATCCTCTGCCAAACGAGCCTGCTTTGGGGAACCCCTTGCTCACGTGAACATGGAGCTCCCAGCTGCCCAAGCTGTAGCTCTGCAGAAACATGATCATTTCTTGGTCTAGATACAACACAGCATGTATTATATTTATTATTAATGAAAGATTAAATGTTATAAAGAGCATTATAAATTTTAAAGCTGCTAATAATCATCAGCTGTTCCTCACTTCACCCTGCGAGCCTGAGAGCTAAAACGAAAGAGCAAATTCCAGCTCAAAGCATCTTTAACAGAAGCTACCATGATCCTGAGCCCAGCTCCACAACTCAGGGCCACGGGCATTTTCTGTAACTAGTGAGGAACCTCAAAGGTTTCCTAATGTGAACAACCATAAAAAGACAGAAATGGCAGAAAAATAACTCTGTTATCCTTGTCTTTGGAAAGGACTCGCACCAACCTCCCAGTTCTGCAACACCAAGTTGCCTTCTTGTGTCCCATTCTCCACCCATACCACTACCCCAAGAGCCCAGGTTTGCACACCAACCTGTGTCACGGCAGTCATTAGAATGGTGATAACCCAATTGAGCACCAAGGGAAAGTCCACATTTCCAGAAGTGTTCCTTGCCCTCTTCCTCCTTGGGAAAATGCCACTCTTTGCAGTCTTCACAGCATGAGCCAAGCAAAAGTCACAATAGACCCTTCAGAAACGAGTTCTCATGGGACAGGAGTGTCCCTGTAATCAGATAACATCTTGCCTCCCAAAAGCAGCGTCTGCTACCATCAGAGGGGCTCCATCAGCACCACAGGGGACCAGGACCATTTCTGCCCTGAATCCTCCAGCGTCTCAGCAGGACAAGCAGAGCAGGCAGCCACCAACCCCAGCAGAAAATCAGTGTGTCAGAAGGGCACGTGTGCAAGTACAAAGCATCCTTTGCAAGCCAGCAGTAACGTTTTCACTGCCAGCTCTGGCACATCAGCATTGGTGGTGAATCACATCTCCTTTGTATTTCACTTGGAGGAACAGGGAGAAAGCAGTATTTTACAGGGAAGAGTCACAAAGAGCTCCTCCTTGGAAAATAGGGTAATTTTTGTACTATAATACCTTTTCTGTGGAAAAGGGAGAAAGACCCAAGAGACTGAGAGAGCTGCTGAAACCCAGAGAGGAATCTGGCAGCACAGCCTGGTGTATAATTCAGGTACCAGGGACCAACAACCAGGACCAAGATCTATGTTTAAAGATGGAACCAGCCTCAAGACTGAGATCTGTGCTTCAGCACACATCTACCCACCTGCCCAATACTGCTGTGAGCCACGCCAATACGAGATGCTGCCAAGAAAGAAGGTGACAAAGAGCACTTTGCTCACCCAGATCTTTCCTAAGCATGCAAACACCTGGCTCCTTATCCCAGTGCTAATTCTCACCCTCTTTCAGCCCAGTTTTTTTTTTTGCAGCTTTTCAACAAATCCAGAATACATTTGAGCAATCAGCACAATGCTTAGTGAGAAAATCGTATGCTACATTTCCGCTTGGCATGATTTTGAAATGGTTAAGCTGTTAAGCCCTGAAAAGGAAGCTTTAAGAATACAGTGGAAAAAAAAGATAAGCCAAAAACAAAAATAAAAATAAATCAACAGTGGCAAAATTAGAGCATGACATAAAGGAATCGTTTGGATGGATCCCTTTTCCCAGAGGAACGGTGCACGCTGGTGCTGCTTTCCAATGTCAGGATCTCTGCAGTTGTGTAGCTCTTGGACTTGTGTTATGATAGCAGGGAAAATAACAAATTGAAAGTCAATGCTAGCACACAAGAGAAGGAGAAAGTTTTCCTAAGCTGGGATCAAATCTCTTACAAGCTTCTCTAAACCACAGCCACACTGCCTCAGAGGTCCCCTCTGCCCATCTCACTCTTCCCCAGCAATAGTCCAAGGTGGGTCAAGGCCATGGCAGGTACCCTAGAAATGCTAATGTATCCACATTTTTCTGATAAACCCTTCCAAAGAGAAGCAAATCCTGCCCAAGTCTGTGGCTCACCTTCATGCAACACAACCCCAGTGATGCTGGTCCCTCTGAGGATAGTCAGGTGTCTGCCGAGGGCGTTCAGGGGGACAGAGAAGACTTCACCTTCACCCCAACCAACTTGCTTTGCACATGGCAGTGACAGCTGTGCAGCCCCTATGTCCCCTGTGTCACTCAGTGAATTATGCATTGCTTTCCTGCTGTGCAAACTGACCTGGTGACTTACTTATGCAGACAGTTACTGGGCTGAAGGACACAAACACAACTCCAGTCACAACCATTTTACATTGATTTTTGTCATAAAGTGTGATGCAATGCTGGATCAAAAGACCTCCCAGAATCCATACACATGACAATGTCTCATTACAACTGTGACACAAAGCATTAAGGTAATGACAGTGCCAATAGCATTCATATCTGCTACTTTTAGGTTCACCCAACCTGGTGCAGCTGAGAAAGACAACAGCCTCTTTTCCTCCCACTCCAGCCTCCCCTGGGTCGCTGTGAAGTGTTGGCTATTCAAAGAGTTGTTGCTAGAGAGCTCTCTTCTGGGAGAGCTTGGATCAGAGACATCAGGTTAGGTCACCTACAAAGGTAAAGGTCGGAAAAACCTTGTTCCCTAGCATGTCCACATCTGTGCACATCTCTGCCAAGGTCAAGCACGCTTCTGATAAGGGTTATCTCCTGTCCAGTTCTGTACACTGACCCAGCTTCAGCTGGGCATGTTAAAGATGATGAATAAACAGCCAGAGACAGCCTTTTCTTCTGTCCCCTAAAACTTCTCCAGCTCAGGTCCTCCCCTGCCTTTCTGAAATGCCAGAGGACCTTGTGTTGGGTCCACATAGCCACAGGATGAAATCCATGACCTGTATCCCCAAATATCTCTGCTCCCCCAGGGAGGCAGGGACCCGAGCAGCCAACCCAACATCTACATCCATCCTGGGAGGTGTTCCAAGGCTTGCATAGACAATTGGCAAAAGTCCTGCTTCTCAGGGGGAACTGGACTGTGGATGCCCAGAGGTCCCTGGGGCCAGCGTTTCTGAGTCCCACCTTGTGATTTCCCCTCCTGGATTCACCCTCCTCCACAATCCTGAAATTGCAATTCCCCTGAAAAGCTCTCCATCACTGCAAGTGGAGAATCTCATCCCTGAAGCATTGACAAAACCCTGGGATTTAGTTTTATTGCAAAAGCAAAGCCTCCTCGGAGCATGGCCCTTCCCTAATGACACGCAGCATCTCTGGAGCTGTCGATTACTCCTGAATCACAGCACGGTTACAAACAGGTCACAAGATGAGGTAGAGCACGAGGTGACCTGCAGAGGACTTGGGCTGAGAAAACAGCACGATAATTAATTATTTTATTGCAAGTCAAGGGGCAGCATTTCCACCGATAACATTCTCACAAGGGGAAGAATTTTACTCTGTGCTGGTGTTTATATTGCAAATTGCTTCCACGGCGCTGCCTCGAGGAGCCCTTGCTACTCATTGCTCTGGGAGGAAGGCATTTAGCCATCCCCAGCCTCTGCCAAGGAGCCAGGCTGGCAGGACACAGCCTGGCAGCCTCATCCCAGGGCATGATTTCTGCTTCAGGCAGGAGGAATATTTCCTCTGGATAAGGTGGGTAAGAGCACCTGCTAATGACTCTGCTCACGGCCAGGGATGTGCCCAGCCTTCACTGAACACCACTGCACATGGGCTCCAAGTTCCCTTTTGCTGTTTCAGCCTTCCTCCAACCCATTTCTAAGTGGGGTTCATGGGAGGCTGGAGCTGGACCTTTAGATGTCACACAGCTCACAGAATAATGCCTAAACAAGCACACACCTCTCTCTTCCCTCATCTCAAGTGCCATGCTATCAAGTGCCGAGTCTCTTTACAGAAATTACTGCGCAAGTGTCCCCACTGCAGCACAGCAAAACAAATGAACACAGGGTGAGAATAAATCAGTATCTGTGGAGGAGGCCTCCTGCCCATGGGCACTTCAGGGAGAATATGAGTATTTCTCCACATTGGCAGCCTGGTGACTCTCAGTGCAATACGTGACTTCGTGACAAAAGATACAGAGAAGGTGCTGGAGGAAGAAGGGAAACTGTTTTTTCCCTTCCTTTTGATTTACACATGCTTCTGCTGGCATTGGCTGGCTCCTGGACATGTATTTCTCCGTGGTCAGCTACTGCTGAGCATGATAATACAGAAGCACAGACCCATGCATTCGCTGTCTGTGGGTTCCACTGTAGATCAGCAGCATGATGGCCTTTGAAGGTCCCTTCTAACCCAATACATTCCATGATTCCATGATGAGGAAAAGGCTTATTTGCATTGCTATCATTTGGTATTTGCAGCAGGATGCCAAGAGCACAGAACGGCCATGGAAAAAAGCGTCTGATTTAACCTTCACACCACACACCTTCCTGAGCACATTGCCCATCACAGACCTGGTGTCAAATCCTCCCTACCAGCCCTCCATGCCATCCCACAATGGAGAGACAATGAAAAGCACCTCTCAACTGCCCAGAGCACGTGGCCAGGGCAAGGTCACAGCACCCAGTACTGTCCCCAAGGTGGGAAGGTTCCTGTGACACTCCTCAATACACTACAGCCCAAAGCAGCCCTTTGGCTTCTCTCAAACATAGCAAGTGTTCAGTCCTCAGCTATGGAACTGGGAAACACCAAGAGAGCCTGGAAGACAAGCAGTTGCATTACCACATGTTCATCATCAGGAATGAGAGCACACAACTCAACACGAGTGTCCTCCATTGGCTTCAAGGGCACCAAGGCATTGAAATTCCCAGCTGATTCAGGGCTCTCATTTGCACTTTCATCACAGCCATGGCCAGGAGCTCTGTGAAGGCTTTCCTAGCAAACCCAGGAGTTCCTCTAGGACTGGCAGCATTTGTTTTCATCTGTGCAGCACTTTGTGGATGCTCCTGGAGCAGAGCATGGGACAGCAATGGAGCTATTTATGAATTAGAAGAATGGTTTACATATTTTAAACATGAAGATAAGATGAGAGTTTGCTCAGAATAAGGAGAATAAGGGCTTTTTTTTTTTTCTTCATTTTTTCCCTAAATTGCTTTCCTAATCTTTAGTACGTCTTGCCATGACGAACAACCAGGTGATTCCATCATGTTACCTTAGATGTACCATGGCAGGCAGCTAATGCTCTTGGTCATAAATCATGTCTCTTTCAATCTCCATTATATAGGAAGAGCAAATTTATTATGATGCATGTGTCATTACACACCAATGCCTTTCCATTATCACACAACTAGATACCCCCAAGGCTCATAATTTGCAGTATAATAGTAATTTTTAAAGAACCATTGGTAATCAATAGCACTCAGCATCCCTGTCAGGATCATTTGCAAAACAAATAACAACACTGATCTCAAACAACTTTACAGGAGGGATATATAATCCCCATGAACTGCATTATATGATGGATAAGCGAGGAATTCTAGACTATGTATCATATATTTTCCTTGGATTAAATATCACTTCAATCAATGTTGCTACCAGCTGTACAATGCTGCCTGTGTTTGCACTAAGTAATGCTGAAGTATTGTCTTACAAATAGATATTAGTTACGTGCCGAGTACCAAAACCACATGGCAGCTCCGTGGGACGTGAGGAGGAGGGTGAGGCAGAGGGCAGAGAGGTGAATTGGCTGATGCAAAGCTGCATGGGGAGCACACAGCAGCCAGAAAAGTTGGGGCACAGCAGGCTGCTGAGGATCCCACTGTCCTGGTTGTGGTGGTTGCACCGGGTTAGCAGCCAAACACAGCCATTCGCTCACTCCCCACCCCTCCCCAGGGGATAGGGGAGAGAATTGAGGGCAAGGGTAAGGAGACTCATAGGTTGAGATAAGAACAATATAATAATGGAAATAAAATGATACTGATATTACAATAATAATGACGATAATAGTAGTAAAATATGCAAATGAGTGATGCCCAGTGCCATTGCTCACCACCCGCTGACCAAGCCTGGCCCGTTCCCACATCATGATCCAGGAGGAGCGACAATCCTGAACTGAAACTGCAATCTCTGGAGAGCGAGAGCCCGAGGGAAAGCCAGAGAGAGACAAAAGAGAAGAGCCCCTCATTAAGATACTGGACACGACCTGATATGATGTGGAATAGCCCACTGGCATATCCAAATGCCAATTTAGCTTATTAATTCAAATATTCCTCACTCCCTTAAATCTTGCACTTGTAGACTGACAAAACACAAAGTCCTTCACTTCCAGAGACAAAAATGCAAACATTGGTGTGTTCTCAGTGTTTCTCTCCTAACAAATCCCAGCTGAAACCAAACCCCAGTGCTGTTCTAGCTGCTAAAAAGAAACCAGCTCTATCCCAGCTAAAAACCAGGACACCACAGGGCACTGCTGGGCTGAGGGGTTGTAGCAGACACTTCCCACAGCCACAACCATTGCCCACAGTCAGGCAGCGCTCAGCCCCACGCTGCTCGCAGGGTCCAAGCCCTGGTGAGGTGATGCTCTCTGCCAGGGTGGGTTTGCTCAGCAGAGCTCTGCTGCCCTTGTCATCAGAACACCCAGCACAGCCCCCACACCAAAATCAAATCACCAGCAGAAGGAGGTGCTGTTTTCAGCCCCATGTCCACACAGAGCTTGGGTTTAACCAAGTTACCATCTATAACTCTCCAAGAGTACTAGGTTTTATAATTTAATAAGAGGTTCAGCCATCTGCCCCATTAGCTCACAGACAGACCTTAAGGACAAACAGAGGCTCGATTAACTTTTGCTTTTCCTTCAGCACGTACCACCAGAGGCTGTAATTGGGAAGGTAGCTTTGTCCCAACCACCCTTGCCCTGGCTGTGGTCAGTCTGTCTCAAGTCTGTCCATATCCCAGGCTGTGACAACCTTTAATGGAGCTTTTACATACAAAAATAAAGAGAGAAGCAGTTGACCTGGCAGGACCCTGTGCAACCAGTGCACAGAGAGGCACTCACAGGGACAGCACCGACCCCAGAGGCTGGTGCATCCCCATGTGTACCTGGCTGTGCTGCAGCCCTCGAGACAACCCAGCTGGCATCCAGCCCAGGGCTCCAAAGTCAGATTAAAAACCAGCCACAATATCTGTGCTTCAGCAACCTCGCTGTTGGAGAGCCCAAGTTACCTGTTGCATGGCCAAGAGCTGGCCAGCACCTGCATCTCTCCCTAGAGATGGTTTTCCAAGGTATAAAATCCACATTTAAATTTTCTACTCATGTTATTTTCCTCTTCGGAGCAATCCAGCAGAGCCGTATCTCACTGCTTGCAGCTGGAGACACCTTGAGTGAAATCTTCAGCTCCTACTGATGTGGAAAAATTCATGCATTTCTCTCCTCGTGTAAGGACAGGTCTGGTATTCACAGCACTTCCCAGTGATAAGCCCCAAATCGCTCATCGCTAGAAACCCTGCACTTTGGTTAGGATGGACAGAGTTGGGATAAAAAATAAAAACCACTCCTAGACCCTAACTAAACACTTCAGCTGCTGGAGATTACAGAATCCTATTTAGTGATATCAAAAAGAATTCTCTGTAGAGGAAACATCTACTTCAACCTGGCTATAGGAAGCCAGGAAAATTAAATATTTTGAGAGGAAGAAGAAATCCACAGAATTGTGCTTGTTTTGGTTCATTTTTCAAGATAAATGTGTTTTAGAAATGGAATTAACTGGGGCATCCTGCCACTTTTCCCTGCTCAGCAACACCTCAACTGGGCTGCGAGCTCCTGGGCTGCCCCAAGGAAAATGCCATTAAAGAAAATCCAGCTATTTTTAAAGGTAAAAGGACAAATTCTCCTCCCAGTTACACCAGTGACCTCATGATTCTCCACAAGGTTGGGTGGGCACAGCTCTGATTTGGGGCTATTTTGAGCATTCTCCAGAGTCACTGGACACCCAGCAGGCAGAAAGCACAGAGGAGCAGGACGAGAACCTCACCTCCCAGTAGTCAGACCCAATCTGTTAATACACCCGTCATTTTCACCAACTAGAGGGTAAAATGAATTCCCTGTTTAACTAAAACACTTTAATCAAAACCCCTCAGCCAGCCTGGGGCCAGAGTGGGGCACAGCCACTCTCCCCCGCACACCCATGGACCCAAGCAGGGCTGGTGTCCCCGCTGCTGTCCCCACTGACCCACCACAGCTGCTCACTCATTACCCACATCCACGTAGTACAAGCTCATTCAGGGCTCTTCTACAGATTAAATGTTTCAGTGGTTTACATTACTCTCCTTTTTAATTTAAATGAGATGGAACTGCTATAAATTGACTTTGGTTGACTTGACCTCCCCACCACTGCTTTTTGGTTTGTTTTTTTTATTATTTTTTATTTTCCACCTGATTTTCATCAGGCTGTCATCCAGCATGATCTCAGAGCTTCAGAAGCACAATCCACACTGATAAATGGATGGAGACCTCTAGGAAAGCTCAGACGCTGCACAGTCAGGAGGAAGCACTTCTCACTCTCTCTTGAGCAAGCATCTGGGCTATGGCATGGCTGAAGGGATATCATGTACCAAAAGGGATGCAGAACCTGGACTTTCCCACCTAGATTTGCCTGGCTGGGATAAGCACTGCCTGCCTTGCCACCCAACCCAACCTGTCTGCATCACCCCCAAGGCAGCAGATGCATTTTAGCTGCTGGTGATACCAGTAAAAGCAAGACCCAGGACAAGCTCTGGAAGATAAAACAGGACCAACACATAATTCTCTGATGATGTGCTCAGAACCGAAGCAAAACCTCCAAGAGCATCATGCAAGGAAGAGTTTCCCAGCACACATAGTTCAGGGGAGATCCTACTGCAACAGTTGGGCTTCCATCCCACTGCCATGCTCAGCTCCTGAGTGTCCCAGGAGGCTGCACACATGCACTACCTTCATTAGCAAACTTGATGGACAATGAATGATCAAAGCAACCAGCAATTCTACCCAAATTTCCCTCCACATTCTCACTCTGGAAGCCAGGGGATCCAACACCACTGCCCTTGGTGCAAGGGGAGAGAGGATACATCTGTGGCAGCAAGGGAAGATCTTTCCCTTGGATTGCAGAATCTTAAAGATGGAAAACGCTTACAGCTGTGTACGCATCCATATGCATAAGAGAACAGGCCCTGATCCAGCACACGCTTACGTCAATCTGCCGTCACCAAGATCTAGGAGAACATTTAAAATTAAGCAAAAACTGCCTGGCGTTGCAAAACTAAGGACAAAGGAAGGAAGGAAGTTTTGTGGTTCGAGCAGAAGCAGGTGTCAGGGGACCTGGTCCCAGCACAGGCTCTAGCACCAACACCCCGGGTAACCCTGAGCACATCACTTCACCTCCAGGTTTACTCACTGAACAGAGCTGCCAGCTCTCCAGGCATGATTCCCCTTAACACTATAACAGGTTCTCAGATGGTCACAGAAAATCTGACCAGCTTGGGAGGCTATTTCCCGTCCAGTCCCCATGGCCATGCTGTTTTCAGAAGAGCAGGTCACCTGTAACTCAGCAGCTCCAAGGAACCCCACAAGCCCTGTCTCCGAGGAGTTGCTTATAGTCTATAAACCACAAAAGAAAGTCAGGATTTGCAACAATACTTCAGATTTTGCCTGCTGAAATAAAGACAACAACACTTCAAAATAAATGGGGGACAAGCAAGTTCAGTAAGTGAAACACACTTTTTTCCCAGCCTAATTAAAATCACATGTATTACTCTGTTCACCATCAGAAGTAAGAGTTCCAGTGCAAAAGATGGAGCATTGTCCTAAGGGCTATACAACATGATGCTCATTTATGGCTGTTTTGTTAGTAAGATAAGGACTGGAAAAGAGAAAAAGAAAAAATATATCAGAACAGGAACTAGTAATTGTTAATTGAGAGGAAAAAGCCACACAGAAAGTTTGGGGTTTTTTCTTGTAGCCAATGCGGCATTCAGAGAACCTACAACTGATTTCACAATGGGAAAGGATTTTAATACAGAAGAGAACTTTTCTGCAAAACCATTAGTGAAGCTAAAGATTAGCAAACTGACTCAGTAAATAAAATGACAAACTTCAATGGGGTGCCAGTGTTCACTTTGGGAGCATTTCTTGGGGAGCTTTAAGAATTGCATCCCACATTTATTTCTCCTTCTTTCTTTAAAGACAAAGCAATTACACAAACTCCACAACCTGATTTCTGCTCCTTTGTGAACTGGGACAGCTGTTGAAACGTGCTGATTTATTGAAGTTTTCCTTTTACTCCTCTGTGGTTGATGTTCTCCAGAAGCAGTTGCATTATTCTTGTGCCCACACTTCAGCATTTCCCTAGACAAGGTAAATAGGAGCCAGACCAAGTGAGCAACACACATGGGCTCAGCGGGGTGTCCATCCCCATCCAGCCTGTTTGCACCCCATGGTTTCAGTCCTACCTGGCTGCACAGGAGAGCTGGGCAGATGCACAGCTCAGTCCCATGCCCACCTCAGTGTCCTGCTCCATGCTGCAGTTTGCAAAGAGCCTTTTCCTCCCACAGACCAGGTCACTGGAGCCTTTAGGGACAGAGACTCAGAGAGCATAAAAGTTCAATGGTGCCATAAAACACAAGAGATAGGCTTGAACTCCTGAATTTTAAACAGAAAGCCACTTCCAGTAGCTCTCCATGCCCACGGGCCACGCTCCAGACCTTGCAATTCACTGCTCAGTGCTGCCTTCCCCAGAGAAGACATCTGGAAGTGCCATTGCTGCAGTACCTCCTTCCAACCCCGGGAGTTAACCAGCTCAGTGACACCAGCAGTGACACCCCTTATCCTGTCAGCCCTGATGGATGCCCTGTCTGTCACCCTCCCTACATCTGCCTGCAGTGTTTGTACCTGCTGCACCCTGAGCAGGGGCAGAACCAGCACGAGGGTTATGGGTTTTGTTTCCAAGCCACATCCTGGGGCAGAGATAAAGCAGAAGCAGGTATTTTTTATACCCCAAATCTGATGTTCAATATCTTTCTTTTTTTATCATTGCCTTTTTTGCATTGCTTTAACAACTTTACTCTTTTGCTATGACATCTCAGAAGGTTGGGTAGGAAATGCCCCTTTCAGTGCTGCTCCACACACCCCCCTGCTTTTACTCAAGCGGGGTCAGGTAAAGAACTTCTCTGCACAGTAATGAAAACAAACTACTCAAACTCCTCAACTGTCCCAGGCTTTTTCCTTGTGATCAGACTGACCAACTGCTCAGCCTGGAGAGGGAAGAGTTAATTAATAATGTCACAAGATGAGCACTTGGGCCATGCAATTACCATCTCCTGCTAGAATACCTCGGTGAACCAGCAGCATTAACGGAACCAGCACTGAGCTGGAGTCAAGACATTTCTCCTTTGACAATGCTCTATTGCAACAACTTTATTTTGATGCTATGGGATGATTAATGCTTACAGCTGCTGTCATCTCCTTTGATAGATTTTTGGGACTGTGGAGTGACATTTGCTCAATGCACCGTTCTTGAAAAGCTGCACTCCTCGTAGCGGAGAGGAGAGAGATGCTTCATGCACACGGCCATCGGCACCCAGGCTCTGCAAGCTGCGGGTGGCCAGGAGAGTTGCTTTGAGGAATATGGGGATGGTTATGGAAAGCCTTGCCTGGTAAAGGCTGCGTGGCAAGAGGAAGGTGTGTTAAACAGCCAGCGTTGTAAGAAATAGCGAGAGTCTGTCTTATTCAGTGGAAAGAGAAGAGACTCTCAGTTACAAATATCACAGCCAAGAGCTGTAGCAGACTGTGCTGTTTTGCCACAAACACACTGGAGGATCACATCCTGAGCTGAGACTCTCCAGGGCTGAGTTTCAGCCATACCAAGCTCTCACAGCTGCTCTTGAAGCAAAAAAGAATCCAAACTCAGATCAATCAATCAGTAAAACAAGACACAGACAAATGTCTTAACCATAGCATTCACTAGTTAAAAAAAAAAGAGACAAATAAACAACAACAACAACAAAAAAAATCTTGAAAACCTTAATCTTAACCTCTGTGCCTCCAAGTTCCCATCCACCTGTAACATGAGGACAAGAATCAGCTACCTCACCCGGCTGTTGCGAGGTTTTCCTAATCAATCAGCTCATTAATTCATGCAAAGCATTAGACAGATAGCAGATGGATGGCTTGACACAATAGTACAGTATTTCTACAGAGAAATATTTCTCCTTAATTCTCTGCCAGAAGCTGCCTGCCCGCTCCCATCTCACCAGCACAGAGGGGTCCAGGCTCACGCAGGGACACCCATGAGGTCCGGAGCAGCGGGGTCTCCCCTAGACCCCAACAGCACCTGGGGCCACGTGGGATTCCCTGGCTGGAGACACCCCTTTTCACAAGGCTTCTTACAGATTTGATTTCCATCTCGTCATATTTAAAAGCTGTCTCGGGAGCGTAATGATTTTAAATTCACTCACCGCCGCAGTCAATCAATGGAGCGGCGGCTGCCGGTGCCTCGCGAGCGGGCGGTGATGAATGGGGCTTTCGAGGCGGCACCGCTCACCTCCGAGCGAGAGGAGAGCGTGGGCAGAGGGTGGGGAAGAGAAGCAAAGCCAGAAACAAGAATTAAAAAGAAAAAAAAAACAGGGCAGGGGTAGGAAAGCCCAACCTGCTCACTGCAAACCTGGGACAAGGGTTCATCCACTCCCGGGAGGCACGGCTTGGAGCGAGCAGTCCTGGCTTGCATTAGGCTCCCTGATCTGTTCTTTATCATCCTATCTTTGTAATAAATGTATTAACCGGCTTCTTTAAGATAAGTGCTAACCCCAAACCTGGCTTGTGCAGAGGACCAGAGCCCTGGCCACCAGCCTCCACCCTGCACTCGTGCTCCGATCCAACTTTCCCTTCCAGGAGGAGCTGAAGAGCCAACACCCTAAAGCAAGTCTCAAGAGCATGCCTTCCCTCAGGACAAAGCGAGAAAGGGCACAGTGCTGAAGGTGTTATCCCTCAACTCTTCCCGTGCAGAGGCTGACAGGCACAAGCCCCACTGGGTGCCACACAGCACCCTGTGCTTCCCCATCCCTGAGCAGCTGTGGGTACCAGCAGCAGAGAGGAGCAGCCCTGTGTGCTCACAGCCATCCCACAGACCAGAGGGACGGGAGCACCCGTCCCTGCAACCATCCTGAGAAGTTTCCAGGGAGGAAAACACAATTAAATGCATGCAAAAATCTCCCTGCTCGGGGGAGCCCAAAGGGCCTAATCCTGCTCCAGCATGCTGCCAATCACCCTTCTCTACCAAGGAAGGATGCTGCTCAGCCTTCGAAAGCAGCCACATCACATCTGGGCTCCTTTTCTCCCTCTTTCTCCAGGGTCAGGTCAGTGCTGCACAGCCTGTGAGCATAAAAATATTCACAATATGGAAAAGTGGTGTTACCAAAGAAGCTGCAGTTCGTGGCATGAGCATCACAGCTGGGTGTTACGAGTCCCACAAAGCAGGGAGGGGAAAAGAATCAAAAAATTGGAACCCACCACACCAGCAAAATAAAAATAAGAGGCAGTGAAAGTAAATTAATGATGTTGCTCCAATTTGAGCAAACATTAATTAAGAATGTGTAATTGAATTAATGCATTATTTAGAAACCCTAGCAAATCCTGAGTGGGGATATAAATACATTCTAGGGTTCCTTTGACATCACATATATCTCACGCCTCACTACCCGCAATTTATTTTAATGTCACCAGAATCTCCAGATTTATTTACGTCCTTGTCACTCACCAGTTTCACATGGACCCTGTGTACCTACATCCTCTCTCCTCAACTCCACACACCCAAGTGCTCCCTGTGGGGCAGCGATGACCACTTGCTAAGTCAAGGCTGTGTAATAAATGAGCTCAGCTCATCAACTGCTTCCCCTCCCTACGCCCAGTAGCCACAAGTCTGGATCTAATTTGTTTAGAGCCTGGAAAAAACATCAAATAGCTCATTAAAAAACAAATCCATCTTCTAGAAATGTCTTTTTTTTTTTTTTTCTACAGTTTCAAGTGTCGGTTTGCTCCATGTTACACTTGGAAAGATCCTGCACATGAAGGATCTAAGCCTGGCCTGAGAAACTGATATCATCACACCCTGGAAACAGAGGAAAACAGCATTTGAGGAAAATGGAAAGGAAAAAGAAAAAGAAAAAAAAAAGAAGATGTAGCCCCTTAAAGGCTTCACAGCAGATGTTTGTACCTGTGAAAGGTCCTGAGATATTTCATTTGCAGCTGGGACAGTTTACTAGTGCTCTGGGTATTTAGCGAGAGGCTTTACATACATTATTCTTCCCTCCTTCTGAGCCCTTCATGGCAAGGCTGACGGTTCTTACTACACCTGGGTGTCGAGGAAGAGATACAAACACACCAAACAGGAAGAAAGAAATCCGGGGAAATTGTTTAAAATGGCTAAATACGCTTGTAAGGAAAGCGGCATGAGAAAATAACACGGGTGAATCCAAGTTCACGCACACAAATATAGCTCCAAGAAAGGGGAAAGGAAGCAGCATTAAAGTGTCTCGTTCTTAGGTAAAAGCATACACTGTAGCAAAATGTGTGTGCTGTTTATAAAACATATTGGAAGGCTTTTCCCTAAAAGATGCCGTATAAAGTGTAAAATTTTATTATCTCTGCCTGTCCATTTTAAAAAGATATATACAAACAAGTTGCCAAATCTGCCTGCAGTTTAACTACATTAAATCCAATGAATGAGTTTGGCCCACAAAAAAACTCTGCACTTACTGTAATAAAGCTAAAAGCTGATAGCAGCTGATCCAGGGAAACACATACATTTCCATACACTTATTCCTGCTGATTTAAAAATATGAGTGAGCTACAGAGATTGTCCTTCTCCAGCTTCTAAAGAAATGCTGAGATGGAGGAGAAAAAAAAACCAAATCTTGGAGTTTTCCTCTCTGGTTCCGCCAAAGCACAAATGAGAGAGGGATGGGGGCAGCCAGTGGGGTTGTGTTCATTTGGCTTTACTCACCGAGAGCCCTGAACACACACAACGTGCGCCTTTGAACCAAACACCTTGTCAACAGTTTGGTCCCCAAGTTGGGCAGAACCCCATGCAGAAGGAACAGAAGAGGTCACAGGTCTGGACCCCATCCTGGGACACCTGCTCCTCCCTCTCTGGTCCCCAGAAGCGAGGACATGCTCATGCTCCCCAGGCAGGGGTGCAGGATGCTCTGCTCCCCGAGGTGGCTGGACACAATTTTGTTTGCAGAGGGCTTTCCTTGTGATCGGTGGTTCTTCAGCCACTGGGTCATCTTGAATTATACCTTGAACCCCACATTGCAGAGGAGACCATGCCAGGCTGTACAGAGCCCAGACCCAAATTATTAGCCTCCTCTGGTTAATGGGGGTTTTTTGTTTGTTTGTTTGTTTGTTGAGGTTGGTTTTTGGGGAGTTTTTTTTCAATGCACACAGCTTTTTCTCAGGTTGCTGTCATAACCACAGCAACTCCCATCTCCACTTCTCCAGCCTCCTCCTGTGTCCCTGACACAGGCTAATACCCTCCCTGCATCCCCAGTGCCTCCTCCAGACCCTCCTGCCCCAGCTCCTCATGGTGCACAGAGGCTCCAGGTCCCCCTCACCTGGAGCTAACGCTCACAGCTCCTTTCTTAAATATTGATTATTATTTGCTTCTATTACAGGGATGGCTCAGAGACTCAGACAACCCTTCTGCTAGGGGCTGTACATATATTCAGCACTCCAGCAGCCAAGCTACACCTCATATATTATTTTACGTTCTTCCTTCTCTTTCTCTGCACCAAGCCCCTGCCACCACTCTCCAGGAGTGTAGCAGACATGGGACCAAGGCTCAGGGTCTCCACAGTCCCTTCACCCTAAGGTCTCCACAGCCATACTGCTTTCACAGCTCTGCCTCTTCCTCACTGACAGTTTGGGGCCATGCATGGCTCCACAGCTGTCCCACTGAGACCCACCCAGGTCCTCTCCTCTCCACCACCCTCCTCTGGGCCCAGTTTGCCAGTGACCATCACACCTCTATCTCACCACACCCAGATGCTCAGCCTCAGTGCTGCTCAGCCATCAGGCTCACTCAGACCCTCCCCAGGCCCTGGGTTTATAACACCAAAAAAAATTCAGCAACCATACCTGATCATGCAGAACAGTGCTCGAGGCTGTGCTCCTGGCTCACACCCCCTTGCAACCCCTGCAGCAGCTTCCCTCCCTCCACCTCAAAGCTTTGCTGATAGCTCCACCAGCTGCCACCCCACATCCCCACCACAGACAGCTCACAGACACAGCCTACCTGCACCCAGCCCCACATCCTCTCCTCCCAAAACTCCTCACTGCCCTGCAGCAGCTCCTTCTTAAGTCTCTCTGGGCTTCCCAGTGCCCTTTGCTGACAAACCACATAATCCCAGGCTCCCACTGCACCTGGAGTTAACACCAATTCACAGCCAAGTGCTGGCAGCTGGGATGCTGCGGGTACTGCTGTGGTTTTCCTCGCCGTGAAATCCCAGCCCTGGAGCAGTCGGCAGAGAAACTCCACCCGGACCAGCACGGCTGGGGTGCACCCAGCCACTGCATCCATGTCCCTCTGGGACACAGGGCTTGGCTGATGTGACCTGCTTGCTTGTCCCCAGTGAATGCACAGGCAAAATAAGCATCAGAAAAAATTGCCTGAGGATGAGGTTTAGACTTTACAAGCAGGCGGGACAGCACTGGGCTCTCCAGGGCAGGGACCGACCGTCCGTCCTGCCCCCATCACAGCTTCTCCAACCTCAGTGCTACATCCAGAGCTCGACTCAGAAACCTCCAAAGCACTGGCCACGTCCTTCTGTTTTCATGCATCGTGCGATCCTATATTTAGCATAGGATAGGAGAACCGAAATAAATAATCCATAGCTCATAATAATAAACCAGGCACCTCAAACAAGCCAAAAGCCTGACCTTTCATAGTTAAGTCGTCCTGGTGAGAGGTTAGAGCCTGTGTTTTCTGATCATCAAACAGGAAAGCATTAGCCAGGCAGGGAGAACAAGCTCTTATCTAGACCTGATTTCTCTCCCCTCCAGGGGATCCTGTAGGATATTTCAGTTCTCTCTCACTCGCTGTATGACTCTTCCCTCCCCCAGTTGCTTGAAATCAGCCAAATTCACAATCTAATCTGGCTGGGAGTCAAAGGGGAGAAAAATCAAGTCCTAATGCAGTGACTACTTTGAATGGGGAATTGAAGCCAATCAGAAAGGCATTATTGATCCCTGCTCGGAGCACCTCGGCCAGGGAGGGGAATGCCACGGGCAACCGCAGAGCTGCCCACTGCAGCCAGCCAGGGCTGTCCAGCCAGGCCTGCAGCTTGCCCAGTGCTCGCCCGGGCTAGGAGCTGGTGTGAGGGGTTAGCCAGCCCCGTCCGACACAAGTTCCCCGCCTGTGTGTGTGGGCAGGGAGGGCACACAGCAGCCCTGTGCCAGCACTGGCAAGCACTCACAGCATGCACTGGCCCACGGCGTGCACTGGCCCACGTGTGTGCGAGAGCAGGACTCGTGTGCTCCCTACCACGACGTGTTTGTGTGCAAACACTTCTAGCGTGCATCGCTTTGGAGTGGACCCATCTGCCAGAGCAAGGCTGCTCAACCGAACAGTGTGTGTGTGTGTGTGTGTGTGTGTGCGTGCGTCCACAGCGAGGCTACACACGTTATTAGTGCGGGGCAGCTCTGTGCGGGAGCCAAAGCACAGGCTGCAGGGCAGGGAAGGGGGTGTGCGTGTGTGTGTGTAGGTGTGTGTGTCCCTGTCCCCTCCAGCTGCCCATCTGCCTGACCCTCGAGCACAATCCCCAGCGCTGGCAGGGGAAGGCAGCAGGGTGGTCGCCCCAAGCAGAGGATGGGGAGCAGCCTGAGCTCAGCTTTGGGCATCCCTGGGTGAGATCCCGAAGCTTTGGCCCGCGTTAGCGCTGGCCACACTCTCCTCTGCCTTATGTAACCGCAGCAGCGATGTAGCGGCAAAGAGGGGACCGAGATGAGGGGAAAGGAGCTCCCCCCTGAACCCCCCAAAGCAAGGGGGGCTGGAGCAGAAGCTGGATGCCCCGGTGAGGTAAATTTAGACCCCAGACAGAGGCAGTTGCATTGCTACCGGGTGGGTTGGACCGGCTCCGGGCTGCTCCAGTGCCGGTCCCCGCCGGGGAGCTGCGGCCCCGGTCGGAGGAGGCTGCCCCGGGGAAGGGGCTCAGCTCGGAGCCCCCTCGCAGCCAGCGGGACACGGGGCAGCAGTGCCGGGGGGGGAGTCCTGGGAAGTTTGGGGAAGCCCATATTTTGTAAGGAGGCAGGAGGGAAGCATCCCCCCCTATTAAAAAAAAAAAAAAAAAAAAAAAAGAAAAACACTCCACGAGGGGTCCGGCTGGCTCCTGTCCCCCCCCCTCGGGCTGTGCCCCCCAACCTGCCAGCCCGGGCACCGCGGGGCTGTGCGGCCACCGGCCCCTCCTTACCTGCCGGCATCACATCTGCTGCCGCTGCCTGCTCCGGCTCTTCCTCCTCTCCTCCTTCCTCCTCCTCTCTCCCTCTCCCTGCTGCTTGGGGCTCTTTATGGAGATTCATTCATTCATGCCTTCCCATCGGTCCCTCAGCGTTTCCCTGCCTCCCGGAGGCAGAGCGTGTGACGCCTCGCCCCTTTCCAGCCACTTTCTGCTGTCACAGAGCGGCGCTGGCCCAGCTCCGGGCTGGGACACGCGTGGGCAGCGCCGGGCCGTGGGAGTGTCCCCCGGTGAGGGGTGGGCGGGCGTGGGCTTGGCACCGACCCGCCCGGCGAAGGGCGGGGGGGGGGGGATACAGGCGGTCTCTGGTGCCCATCACCGGGGCGTCGGGTCGCCCCCAGGGCTTTCCGCTCTGCTCTCCGCCCTCCCCATCCCACGCCCCGCCGCTGCCCATCGCCGCTCGCTCCCGTCCGGTTCTTCCCCCGCGGAAAGAGCGCGGGTGGGCTCGCACCCCCCCGGGCTACCCTCGCCCACTCTTTCCCTCTCTGCTCGCCCCCTCCCCAGCCCAGCCCGTCCTTCCTCCCCCTCCTCCTCTGCCTCCGCACCCGCTGCAGAACCCGCATCCTGCTCCGCGAAGCTGCCCCATCCACAAAAGCGCTGACTCAAGCCCGGAGAGGAGCGGCTGAGCCCGGCGTGGGGAGCCAGGGCTCCCCGGCCGGTTCTCCCCACCCCCTGCCCCGGAGAGGACACCCCCATCCCGGGGGGCCGCTCGTTCCTCCAGGTCACGGTCAAAAATCATCTGCACCCAACCTTCCCCGGGACGGGGGTCCCAGTGCTGCCGCCCCCCCCACCCCCTCTGCACTTGGGGGGGGCTGGGGACACGCTCCCGGCCCCCACCGACAGCCCCCCGCTGCACACCCCGCCCGGCAGAGGCAAAAGCGGGGGGCCTGGGGGGGGGTGTAAGCCCCGCAAGGCGCCAGGCATTACGGCGTGAGGTGGGGGGGGGGGGGAGGGTGTTATTTTAGGTGCTAAACTTCAGGGGGGCTGCCTCCTCTCTGCACAGGCACGGAGTTATTCTTTCCGGCCAGGCAGGGCGGAAAAATCCGCTTTTTCCCTTAAAGACACCATCGGAAATTTGTAGAGCAACGTCTGGGTTTGGGAGCTGCCGAAGCGACAAACCGTTAATTTGGGGGTGAAACCCCTTAAAAATATTCCCCGAAGGGCCCCGCCCGCTCCCCGGGGAGCCGTGCCTTTTCCACAGGCGGTGCCACCCCCTTTGCAACGTTGTCATCAATTTCTATTACCGATCGCTTTATTCATCGCTGCAAACTTCTAAATATTTAATACAGCGCAAACCGGCACCGAAACGCACGGAGCTGACGGGGGGAGGAGAGTCCCTGGCTGGGGAAGGCTCAGCCTCAGGCCTCTGCCCCCGGGGAGCCTGTTGATACGGGTCCCCCCCTTCCCCTCCCTCCGCTGGGCTTTCCCGGGGCTGCAAATCACAACCTGGACACGAGTGACATCGTGGATCCCCCGGGCTGCCCGGCCTGGGAAGGCAGGGACTTGCGGGGATGCAGAGCATCCTGACCGGGAAGAGCTGGAAGAGGAGAGGAGGGTGCGGGAGGGGGACACCCCGACGGGCCGGTGTGTCACCCGCACCGGCCGGGTCCCACCGCGCAAGGATGGAGCGGGACGGGCGTGGGGCTGGGGACCCCCCGGGGGGGGTTGAGCTGGTTTGAGGGGTCCTGCCCAAGGAGGAGGGGTCTTGCCTTCCCCGGGCACAAGGGCACCGCCTCGCCCGCAATGTCAGGAGGGACTCAGGTGCGGGGGAAGGGGATCTTGGACAGGGACCCCCAAGGGAAGGAGGGGAACGTCCCAACCCGACACCGGGGAGCGGACAGGGGATCCCTCCTCCCGCCGCCCCGCAGGCCCCCAGCTTCATTAAAATGTAATCAAGAAAATTCTTTGGTAACTCCCGTTTAACAGCGGCTCCGCCGAGCGGCGAGCGCTCCGCTCCTCCGGGCTCAGCCTGAATTTGGGAACCGAGACGGAACTTTGCAGCAACATCTGTCCTTATCACCAAAACTGCAACACACCCACCGGGCTGGAACACGCTGCCGTCCATCCTTCCCCCGCCCCAATCGTTTGTTGTTGTTTTTTTTTTGGGGGGGTGGGGGGGAGTTGAGAAAAAACAAGTGAAAGCGGCGCAAACTCACAGACACGCACCTGCCCCCTGCATCCCCCGAGCCAACGGGCGAGGATGCGGGGATGTCACCGTCTCGGGGACCGGCCCCCGCTGGATGCGGTGTGTCCCCCACATCACGGACATCCCCCTCCCCAGCCACCGCCACCTTCCCCCACTAATTTTCTTTAATTAAAGCTCTGTGTGCCACACGATTAGCGAGGACAGAAATAGCCGCTGAAGGAGCGCGTGGAGGGAGGCAGGTGGGGGGATGCAGAAGGGATTGGGGGGACAGTGGGGGGCAGAGCCGGGGAGCGGCTATACCCCAAAGGCTGGAGCCGCCGGGGTTATTTGGGGTGGTGGGTGATGGGTTCTCCCCACCCTCGAACGCTTCGTGCGGCAGGGAGGGGAGGCGGGCGGAAGCCCCCTGCCCTCGGGGGAACACTGCTGCCCGCGGCACCGGCTCTTCCCCCGGATCAGGGGGGCTTCCCGCAGGCAACAGCAGCAGCGGGGGCACGGAGGGGCTCCCCCAGGGATGCTCCAACTCGGCGGGCGGTGGGGAGACCCCGAAATGGGGAGACCCCGAAGTGGGATGAGCAGGGGGGACACACGGGCCGGACTTCCCCGGCTCCGCGCCCCCAACCTGTCAGGGGGGAGCCGCTTCGGGGCCGACCCCTCCTCGCACCCCGGAGCAGGAGCGGCTCCAGCCGAGCCTGAGGACCCCCGAGTAGCGGAGGGGAGGCCGCCCCGCTCCCCCTCGCCGTCCCCCCCACCTCTCCGGAGTCCCAACCTGCGTTGCAGCCGCGAAAAGTTTGTCGAGGCGGAGCGGGCAGCGGGGGCTGCGCGGGGATCGCCGGGCACACGGGGCTCGGCGGGCGGGGGCCGCGGGGAACGGGATGAGCTGGCACCGGGCGCGGGGCCGTGGCGGGGCAGGGGTGGCGCGTCTCAGCGCGGGGTCGGGGCCGGGGGCGGTGGTGGGGGGGCTGCGGCCGCACCTACCTGCTCCGGCGGCGGCTGCCGGCGCTCGGGCGCGCCCAGCCCCGAGGCGCGGTGATGGGCGGCGGGTGCACCCGCGGCTGCGGCTCCCCGCGCCCTTCCAGGCGGGCGGTCCGGGGCTGGGGGCAGGAGGCGGGCAGGGAAACGCAGCCGGAGCCGTGCAAATCCCAGCGCTGGAGCTCGGCCTCCGAGAAGAGAAGGGCTGCAGCTCCTCACTGCGTCAGGCGGAGAGCCCTGCCCGTGCAGGCGGTGCCGGGCAGCGCTGCCAGGCCCGGGGACCACACCGGCTCGGCTCAGCTCGGCATGGATGGGATGGGATGGGCACGGCTCCGCTGGGATGGGCTCTACTCGGCACGGTGGGGCGGTGCGGTGCAGGCTGGGCGGAGGTGTGCGGCTCGGCTCGGCCTAGCACGGTCCGGTTCGGCTCGGTACGGCTTGGCTTGGCACGGCCCGGTTCGGTTCGGTTCAGCCTGGCTTGCCTGTGTTCAGTGCGATCCGGCTGGGTCCGGATGCGCTGTCACGGCAGGGAGCGATAAGCGGCTTTGCCTGGAGAACCAGGGGGGCCGGGGCCGGGTCAGGGGGGGAACATACACGTGTGTGTGTGTGTGTATGTGACACTATGTATGTGTGACACTGTGTGTGTGAGACACCTCCATGTGTGACACTGTGTGTGTTTGACACCGTGTGCATGACACTGCGTGTGACACTGTGCATATGAGACACTGTGTGACACCTCCATGTGTGACACTGTGTGTGTGTGACACCTCCATGTGTGTGACACTGTGTGAGACCCTGTGTGACAGTGTGTGCGTGTGACACTGTGGCACTGTGTATGTAACTATGTGTGTGACATTGTGCATGTAAGACTGTGTGTGACAGTGTGACACTGTATGTGACACCACGTGTGACATTGTGCGTGTGAGACACTGTGTGACTGTGTCTGTGACACTGTGTGTGGCACTGTGTGTGTGACACCTTGTGGGGGGGATGTGAGTGTGTCAGGGTTTGTGAAGGTGTGGGTATCTGCCTGTGTGACATCGTGCCTGTGTGTATGGTGACACCTTGGGGACACTGTGCAGGGTAAGCGTGTTGGGAAATGGGGGGTGTGCATGTTGGGGGGTATCTATGCAGGTGTGTGTGACAGGTCGTGGGGGGTGAGGAGCCTGGGTGTGTCTGTGTTTGTGCACGTCTCTGTGAGCCCATGCAAGCACCTCTGTGTGTCCCCACGTGTGCACGACAGCTCTCCCCACCCACCCCTCACACCAAACCTGAACCTCTGTGGGTCAAACTGGGCCCAGCCAGGTCACACCAGGTGATGCTGGGAACACAGGAGCTGGGGTGAGCCAGCTGGGAGAGCCTGGACAGCCGTGGGGCTGGGCCAGGACACGTGCCCGCAGACCCCCAGGGTCTGCAGCCATCCCCAGGCATCCTCCTGCTTCAGAGCACCCCTCACCTGACCCAGAGACTGCCACCCAATCTCCTCGGTTTTGTTTTGGTTTGGTTTGGTTTTTTAATGCTCTTTTAGCAATGCAACACACAACTTCAGGGAGATTAAAGTATGGCCAGCACTGAGCCAGCCCTTGGAACAAGTGCTCTTCTCTCTCCCCAGGCACTGTCATTTGAGGTGAGGACTGGCCATTATATTTCTTGTGATGGCCCAAGGTGTCTCAAGCCATCTCCAAAACCATCTCCAAGCTGACAAGTCCCTTTTGCAGCCCTGCAAGGAAGTGGCAGGGGAGACAGAGAAGGTGGGGTGCAGGAGAGAAATTTCACTCCTTTCAGTTTAATAGCAACACCACCACCAGCCAAAAAACCTGAAGCATAGAGTAACAAAGCTGGGAGACAGCCTGGGAACAGGCAAGCCATGGCCCCTCTCCAAACAGCAGCTGGCAACCTGGCATGGAGCTCAGCTGTGCTGAACATGCAGCCCTGGGGAAGCGCCCACGGAAACACAGGAGACACCTGTGTGATGGGGAGGATGGGGCAGGGAGAAGGACTTCAGCATCCTCTACTCCACAGCCCTCATCTGGCCCCTGACCCGCTGCAGAGGTGGTGGGGCTCGGTCTCTCTGCAAGCTCTGGTGTTCTCCCCTTCCCCTCCACCACCACCTGGGCTCATGCCCTTGAAGCATAGGAGATCCCTGGAGCAGACATATCCCTTTTCTCCCATGTCCTGTGGGATCCCCTGAATTCAAGGAGTTCCTGTTGAAATTGCTTTGGACTAATAGACATGTAGGCAGGGGCATGAAATAGGCAGGAAGCCACCATGGAGGTAGCTCCAGGGACAACTGTCTTCCTGGGGAGGCTGGAGATAAAAGAGGTCCCATCCCTCCTCTGCCTTTGCTGGAGAAGGGTCTCAAGCCCAGGGATTGTATCAGCGAGTGGTCACAACTGCCTGGGCAGGGAAAGGACACTGTCAGGTGTCTCTGGGTGCCAGGAGCAGGGTGTCCCGGGGTGCAGAGCACAGTCTCCTCCTTGGTGTCACACAGTCCCTGGGGGCACCTAGGAATGCCGCAGGTTTGTCCCTGGAGAGATGAGTCTGGCCCCTGGCAGCTGGAAGAAGACTCGCCTGGAAGGGACAGGGATGCCACCAGTGCTGTGATTCTTCGCAGTTTTTCACCCGTGGAGACCAGCAGCGAGGAGAGGGAAGGTTTGCAAAAGGCTCTTTGCAAATGTGCTGCCCACTGGCACACAGCACCCAACTCCTTGGTGCTGCTTTGGGAGAGACAGCCCCCTCAAACCCCCAGCCTCACCTCTGGATCAAGGACAGGCTCTGAAGCACCATCATTCCTACCAGCTACCAGGCCAATGGGGGGGTGGAAAGACTTGGTGCAATCAACCAACTTCACAAAACAAGATAAATTAATAAAAGAAGCCCGCAGTTCTGAGCGAGCTGTTCCAGTGTGTCTGGGAGGAAGTGACGCCAGCCCAGCCTCTGGCCCTATATTTAGTAAAAATATAAACCAGACATTGATAATATTATTAAAGACAGGAAGGAGTAAAAGAAGACGTAGCCTTGCTGGGCTGACTGATCTATTTACGCCAGCGGCGGGAGGAGTGCTGTGAGAAAGGTGTCTCGGGTCAGGAGAGCCTCTGTGGGCCCTTCCCCTCCACCAGCAGAAGACAACGTCTGACACAGCAGGTTCCAGCAGTCCTAACCCAGTTTAACAAGCAGTACGGGAGGGAGAGGTGGTTAATAAAACATTGGCTGCTCCTCCCAGCGATAGGGAGATGGTGTGGGAATGAGAGCTCTTCTGCTGCCTTTTGTAGCATCACCTGGAAGGGAAATGCTGGCCAAAGGACAGAGCGTTGGCTGGGCAGCGCTCCATCTGTCCATGCAGAACGAGGAGGTGTTAAGTTAGATAAGGACATCAATGGCTCTGAAATGTGGTGTGACCTTGGGCGAGCAACGCTCCCCCTGTCCTTGCTTAGGGCAGGGATCAAGTTGTCCCTCAGAGGGGACTCTGGATTCAGTTTGTGTTGCAGTGACAACCTGGTGTGCTTGGAGGGAGGAAAGTGCTCCCCAAAATATGGGACTGCAGAGGGAAAGGTGCAGCTACTTCTTTGCAGAGCCTGAGGGAGAGTCAGATGTTCTCACCCTACCTTCATGGACCCCATGGGGGACTCGGGATGAGGTCTGGGATCCTTTGCTCAGTTGCACCATTCTTCACCCCCCAAAAGCAATGGCTTGAAGCATCTTAAAAATCACAAGTCTCTGAACCCCCCTAGTGAGACCCATAAGAGCAACAACCCACTGGGCACAGAGGGTGAAAGTCCCACCATCCTCGCTCCACCTGGGGCTCCACGAGGTACACTTCCACCATGGATAGGTGCAAAACACACCGTGATAGGGAGCTCATGCCAGTAAAAAGGGAGAATGATCCTTGTGGGAAGAGCAGGATCTCCCCCCTTCACATCCCTACGAGACCAGCAGCTATCCCCCAACTCGGAGGGCGAGTAGATCTGCCCCACCATTGAGTCACCATGAGGGGATGCTGCTGTGTGGTTCCCAGCAATGCACCAGTGCAGCTGTGGGTGATTTGCCATCCAAGGGATAATTTTTTTGCAGCCTGAGATGCTTCTTAGCTGTTGTTGTCAAATCCTATCTAAAAATCATCAGACTAATTAGAAAACAAAAAGTGACATTTTACGGACTGTTGGTGCTGTAAGCGGACTCAGACCTTATGGTATTTAAAGAATGCTTGGAAAACAACTGCGGTATTTACATCTGGGAAAGAGTTCCCAGGCTCAGGCAGAAGCTGCATTTCAGAACATTTTTGTTTAACATCCTCAGCCTTGGTGATGACAAATATTACTGCACATCATTACCCCAGTTTTTCAGGGTGCTAATACCTCACCCATTGCAAATAACATCTGCTGGAGGCCTGGCAGCTCAGATGCGTTTTTATAGGTTCCCATTTGTTCTGATTTTCTTTTTCCTTGTTGTCTTTGAAACTCTGAAGGAGTCAATTTTATGTTAGGGCAAAGGTATCAGCAGTGGGGACAGGGGGTCTTCTTCCAGTCAAGTTCAGAGTGGTTGTGCATCATGAATCACTCTGGTTTGGACCTCCTACCTGGAGCTGGTGGAGACATCCAGGACTGGCTTGGTCTCTTGATCTACCTCTGCTTTCTGGGCCTGGCAGCTAAGGTGATGTCTGTGAGGACGGTGGAGTTGTGATGCAGACACTCAACCACCTCTCAAAGCAGAGACCCTTCCCAACATCACGTGCTGATTGCATTGACCCCCAAAGTTTGAAAATAGACTTGATTTGGTCCTCTTCCTCCTTGTTGATGCTGATAATAATATCTCCTACCATGCTTGCTTCCCTGTTGAGCATAAGGGATCCTATGGCTATGACTTTGGATTCAGTCCAGCAAAGGTTGGGTGTCCTTCACAAAGACCCCAGGAGACTCATCCCACCGTATATGGTTTCTTTTGTCCCCCCTGGATACCTTGACGTGCTATTGTAGTGCAGATTACCTAGCACCTTCCACCTGAGGACGTCCAACCGAGTAAATAGAGTGAATCATTCACAATGAGTAATTTCTTTAAAAAATTTTTGTCTTTTTTTTTTTCCCTTTCATACACACATTGTCCATGAAGAGGATGAGAAGTTCCCTGGTGCACTTGTCCAGTGTTATTCACAAGTCTCTTTGGTGAATAATTCTCAGCTTGCGGGTGCTTTCAAACCACAAATCTGGAGTCTGCCATCAAATCTTCAAGTTGCAATTTGGGTCGTGGCCCAACAAAACACACATTTCAAACCATGTGTGCCAGGGCAAGGTCCAAAATCCACCCTGCTTGTTCAGTCACCTCCAAACACCAGTGGATGCAGATGAAAGAATTCCTTCTGCCCTTCTTAGCACCACGGAGACCCCAGCACAGACACTGCGGCTCCCACTTTTACAAGTAGCCACTGATTTGGGAGACTCATTTAAAACATTAGAAGCATGCTGCTGGTACCCAGGGTTTCCTCTCCTTTGGGGTGGTGATGGAGGCAAGCCTGGTCTGAAGGTCTTCATAGCAAAACCTTTTCTTTGTTGCTGTGCTTTCAGTTCTTCTGCGCTCTTGGTGTCCATCTGAGGACACCTCCGGTGATCTTTTGGTTGAGGAGTCTCACCTTGTCTCACATGAGGGATCTAACCTGTCCCTCAAAAGGCAGAGCTGGTTCAAGGCTTGTTGGTGGCAGTGCCCAAACTAAGCGATGCTATTCCTGGGCTGTCATTGAGATGAAGCTACTTGGCTTTGCCAGAGCCATCTCCTCAGCTGATCCCCAGCAAGAAAGGTAGACAGGGAGCACAGGTCTGCCTTGGAGACGTGTAGATGCAGGATGACTTTCTTTTTATTTACAGAGCATCAGATTGCACATTCCCTCAGAGCTCTGATTCATCCCTCCCAAACCCAAGAACAAATACTCCAAAAAAATCAGTCTCCAGCATGGGGACAGGCTTTGTTCAGCGCTTTGAAAGAGAGCAGGTAAAGTCATTACCCTCACTTTGCATAGCAAAAATGATATGCATAAAGCTGCACAGAAAACCCTGCAAAGCTCAAAGGAAACAAATGGGCGACTTGCACCATGAATTTCAATGGGACTTTGTGCCGCCGGGATAATAGCCAGCGAGACAGTGAAATATTGCACAGGGAGACGTTGGGCACTAAAAACAAGTTGGACTTGCTAATGCGGTGGAATATCCCGCAATATCACACGGGGGGAGATTGCAGAGCGATTGCACGGGGTCACGTGGAGCAGCCTGAGAGGTAATGGAGCAGAGCATGCTTGGGCATAGGACAGGAATAATTTGGGATGGGGGCCAGGGTGGGGTCTTTTAAACATGGGGAATTACCCTGTGCCTTCTCACTGGAGCTGCCTCCCACCCCCCAGCTTGAAGAGTTATTTATCCAGCTTGCCTTGGAGGCAGCACCTGGTTTATAGGGAGGTCTCCAGCCTATTTTCACATGGGTTAACCACAGACTCAGAGCACCCGACCTGCTGGAGGCCAGCAGTGGCTGTGGGATGAAGATCTGTAACCAAGTTTCTTATTATTCTTCTCAGCAGCTGCCTTCACACCAATCCCTGGCTGACAAACCTCAGGCTCCTGCTGTACTGTGGTCCCAAGCAGGATTGTCCTGGTTTTGGACAGACAAGGAAAGTGTTCAGAAGAAGGGGCTAGCCCCAGGGAGCCCTCTGGCCAGAGCTGTGGCATCCACAGCAGCATCCCAGCTTCGTGCTGTTGTGGTTTTAACCCTTCCAGCAGCCAAACACCGCACAGCCACTCGCTTACCCTCCCTCACTCCCGGGGAATGGGGAAGAGAATCAGAAGGGTAAAGGCAAGGAGACTTGTGGGTTGAGATAAGAACAATTTAACAATTCAAATATAATAATAATAATAATAATAATAATAATAATAATAATAATAATAATAATAATAATAATAATAATAATAATAATAATAATAATAATAATAATAATAATAATAATAATATCCAAACAAGCAATGCACAGTGTAACTGCTCACCACTAGCTGACCAATGCCCAACCAGTCCCTGGTGATTCCAGAGGAGAGAAATTCTGAAACCACAATCCCAGAAGAGGCCAAAGAGCTTCCTGGCCATCCCTTATGTATATACTGAGCATGATGTTGTATCATATGGAATATCTCATTGACCAATTTGTGTTCATTACTCTTGCTGTGCTCCTTCCCAGCTTCTTGTGCACCTGCAGACTAGTAAAATATGGGAAGCTGAAAAGTCCTTAATTTCTTAGCAACAACTAAAAACCACGAGCAGATTATCTCATTCTTCTTATACCAAAGCCCATACTAAATCCAAAACACAACACTATTGTAGCTACTAAGAAGAAAATTAGCTCTATCCCAGCTGAAACCAGGACACGTGGGGAAGGTGCCCCAAAACATCTCCATCTCCTGCAAGCTCCCTGCTACCCCTCTCCATGCTTGGCAGGATACCCTGCAGACCATGGGCTCAGCAAAGTCACTAAATATTGACCAGGAAAATCATCCTCCCGTTTGACACCCAGAATAAAAGGGACTTCCATGCAGCTGGATAACTCACCCGAGGCTGGAGCGGAGTGAATTAGCATCCTTTCAATTAAAGAGCTTTATACAGCTTCTTCTCCCCAAACTGCCACTATATCCATTTCAATAGTTATAGCAAACACTTTGCAAGTAGACCCAGAGGAAGGAGAAAGCCAAGACAGAGAGGATGGGTGATGCTCCAAGGTTGTGGGGAGGGGACCAGGAGGTGCCAGTTCGCACCAGGAGCAGCTGCTCTGTTCCTGAGGCAAAGATGTTAAAGCAAGGGATTCCCTAAGGCACCCTCAGCTTTGATAGATTGCTGATGGTGAAAGCAGTAAATGAAAGGACACCTTTGAGTGAGCACTCATGTATTAAACAGGCTCAGAGGTTGTCCCCATGCAAAATAGAGTGTGTCTTTCAAGGTTGTGTAAAGCCACAGCAGATACAACAGATGAGGGGTGCTAAATCCAGACAGGGAAACCTCACCAGGACCTCCAGGCTGTATTTTCAAGATGTCCACAACACGAGGAAATGGCAGTGCAGTAGTGTGAGTGCCACCATGGAGACCGGCTACTGGTTCCTGTGCATGGCCACCTGGCTACTTAAGGGTCAATTGTGTTTTGGGCCAAAGGGAGATGGGAAGAAAGGAGAGAACAGCTGACATGTAGGTGAGGCTACAAGACAGGATTTGGTCTGGTCATAGTTGTGGCCACTTAAACTTTTCAGCTCTGAAAAGCAGAAAAGCACTAAGATGAGTGAAAGCAGTGGACAAACTGGAAATCCAAATGGGAATCCAGCTACCCAATACACCAAGTCTGGGATTAACAACACCATCTCTGCTTCCTCTCTTATTTTAAAGCTGACCAGAGATCCAGGCAAACACGAACATGTTCAAGAATAGGTTTGGAAATGGGTTCAGAATGAGTCACACAGTGTGTCTCCTTTTCCCCAGATTTCCCCCAGGATCCTGGGAGTGAACACCTCCAAATCCTTAATCTTCTTTATCTGACTCCAGGCAGGCTGAGCACAGCCTTTAAATAAGAGCATGGGGAGCAACTCTCCTCCATCCACACCAACCCCCAGCGCCGGGACTGCGACGGCAGCGCTGGGGTAATTTCCCTGTTACCGACACGACGTTCCAGGCAGCACAGCACACGGGGCCGCTGACTCAGAGCCACCGGGGTAAGGGAGGAGCCGCCGCGGAGGCTGCAAAACCACAAGCAGATCCCATGATGAAACCTGGCCGTGCAGTGACTACAGCCATCCAAAATAGCATTTGTCTCCACTGAGACTCACAAGCCCCTCGGGAAGGGAAGGACCTGCTATTCAGCGATGCCGTCAGATCCCGGGGGAATGTTTTGCACGGAGAATAGGAGTTTGGAGGATTTCTGCAGCTTCCCTTCCCAATCTCAATTTACCTTGCTGAATTAAAAGCAGTGTGGGCTGGAAACAATGTTAAAAGGAAAAAGGAGTCAGAAAAATCATGCTGAGCTTATTGTTCTAGATAAATAAGAGATAGGCGTGTTGTGGAAGGTAGCTAAACCCATCCCACAAATGGTCTTCTCCTGCCAGGAAGATGTGACAAAAATAATTACTTGGCCTATACATAATTACTGTGCTGCTTTGAGCAGCCAGCTGCCCTTGGCACAATTAAGGGAGCCTTCACCTGATATTGGTTAATGACATTAACCATTAGCCCATCAATGTCTTGAGCCGCTGAACAGGCTGGGATGTAGTGAGTGATGTAGCTGGGCACCCAACCCTGGGCCTGCCCACCCCAAGAGGGGGGCACCATGTGCCTGTTGCAGGAGAAATGCTCCCAGTTGCTGTTCCCAGATACCCCAGTGCCTGGAGATGGACAGACTCCAGTGTAATCCTGCATCAAGATCTCCACTCAGGAGATGCTGGTTGCCACTGGCAGGGCCAGGTTGGCCCCACAGATGCCAGCGGTAGTTTGTGATCCTCAGGGGAGGTAGGACCAGTGCTGGAAAACACAGAATTGGTTTGATGATGAAAAAAGAAAGGGAGGAGGTAATGAAATCACATTTTCCTCCCCTAGGTGGAGAAAGCTCCAAATTCCTCCAGTTTCGGTCCAGCTGCCAAAAAGGGAGCTGTTCCATGGGTCACTTGGGGAAACCTCCATGGGATAAATTAAATGTTCTTCATTTAATTCTCTCAAAGGAGGAAATAAGAGTTTTACAACCAGCTGTCAAATGCTCTGCAGCTAAAACATCAACAAAGTATGACAGACGCAAGATGGGAAAAGCCTCTGAGGTTTCCTTTTATTGACTGGCAAGCCTCTGTTTCTTATCTTATTATCTTTCAAGGTAAACTGATATGGGCTAAACAATCAGGAAATTGATTAGCATCATTGGCAAAGACCATCCTCTCCCCAAACAGCTGACAGTGATGAATACCTGAGAAGACCCATCACTTCAGCACGGTGGGATCTAACAGAAGAGAGCATTTGATCTCATCCCACGCAACCGGTTCAGCTAGATGTGATGGAGAACCAAACATCCTGCATCTCCTGTAGCTTTATCTGGCAATAATCTCACATTTGGTTCTCGTGGAGCCAGGTCACAGATTGATAATCGCATACTTGAAGATCACAGGCTATGAAAAGTATTGCTGTGCTGGCTGGAATAAATTATGCAAAGCAATGCGTTATCTGGGAGCCTGCAACGCGCACGCACACACACTTCGGTGATCTATCGCTCTCCATGCAGATGTTCTGCTGCAAAGACATTTTAATTAATACATTGAAAATACGTTTCCTGCCTTGTCTGAGCCGGAGATGAGCAGGGAAATGACGCCGAGTGGGGGAAAAGCCCCCACTGCAAAAGAAATGATGAAGGGAAATGCAGTGGCTTTAAACCAGTCAGAACTAAGTGGTGTCTGAACTGGAGCCCAGTCATGCACTGAGCTGCTGTTGGTGGGTGAGCAGCAGGAATGCTCCAAAGGCACTATGGGGTGCAGCTGTAGCACAGCTCCTCAACACTTACTGCCCCTATTCCTCCTGCCGAGGACATCCCTGCACCCACTCTCTGTCCCCAGCATCCCCACTGCCTCCATGGGCAGCTCCAGGGAGGACCCAGGTCAAGGCTCAGTGAGTCACCATTCAAAGTGAAAACCAAACCTAATGCATGAAGATGTGGCTCTTCCAGAAAGGCCACCGAAATGAAAAAGCCCAGTTGAGACACCATCCACACTAGCAACATCTGGATATAGAAGCCTCCTTTCCAGCCAAGAGAAATAATTTGAGAAAGCAATTTCCATCTCTCAGTGCAAACTGAAAGGGCAGGACATTTGGATTAATTAGGAAAAGGATTTTTACCTTTCATGCTTTTCTCCTTTTCTACTTTATTTTTACTGACTCTCCTGCCTCACCCATGAGACACTCCCATACAGACCAGCTAAGGTCCATAGTGGCAGCAATAAATAAAACCAGCAATAATTGCCCAGCTGTCCTCAGTACCCACCCAAGAGGTGCAGCCCTGTGCTCCCACAAGTTGTCCCTGCCCTGTGCCACTGGAGGGTTTAGAGGTGGCCCCATCCATCACATTGAAAATGGGGGGCTTAAATCACCCCACCAGAAGGTGGTTGAAGAGACCTAGAAAAGGGTGGGAGAGGAGATGGGGAGGCAGGTCAGCAAGGCATGGACCAAACAGCGGTGCTAATTCAAGTTTGCAACCTGATGGTTTGGGACAAAAGCCCGTGGGGAGGTGAGAGCAGAGGGAGGTGGGGCAGGAGGAAGGACGAAGCAGACAGCAGACAGCCTCCCCAGAAATGGCACATTAATGGGGACACTACTTGGCAAGCAAGTCCTGCCCAGCTCACAGCTGATCTGGCCACAGTGGGGTTGGTGCAACCATCCAACGTGTCCTTCTTGTAAAGTGATGCTTGGCCACAGCCCAGGATTAATCCCAGGTGGGAAAGTGGGAACCCAGAGCTGTTTTCCCCTGGAGAGGGGGATGTGACTGCAAAGACACCTCGTGCCAGGACCTGAGCAGGGTCTGATGAAAGGAGACAAGTTACCACCCCAGGGTCTGTCCTCGCCAAGGGGATGCACAGGCAGGTCAGTGTGTGAGATGCAGCCCAGCTGGGCACCTCCGTCACGCTCCATCAGGGCTCATGGATGCGATAACCAAAACCCCCGGCTGAGTCTAATCAGCACAGAGGGCTCCGGCCTCAAGCAGGGAGAAACCCAGATATATTCCCTGGAGAAAGAGAGATGTGAAATTAGCCTTGCCAGGCTAGGGAGTGCTTTTAAATTGCAGCAGAAGTGTTTGAGAGATAGCTCTGCTCTCCACAGGAGCTTCTCCCCATCCTTGGGATTTAAGCCTGTTAATAGTGGAGTATGATGATATTATCTGTTTGTATTGCACTTTTTATCACAAACGGCTCCCAAAGTGATTTGCTATCATGTCCTCTGAGAGCTGCTGAAATTCAGGCCCTGGTGGGAAGGAGCAGCAGAGTAGCCACCACCCCACTTACAGGCTGGGGAAAGGGGGAATCTGGACCAAGAAAACCACATCCTTGGTTCCTCAGACCCTTGCAAACCAACATAGATGTGGGATTTATAGTCCTACCTAAAAGAGCTGTGTTTAAAAAGTCTGCTCTGTCTATCTGGCTTGGTAGAATGACAGAGCAAACTCTGATCTTGACCAGGTTTGGACCAGAGGCTCCCAGGAAGAGCAGCAGCTCCAGCCTCAAGCCTGACCCATTCCTCGCTGCTCTGCACCAGACCCACATTCACTGCAGCGGACACAATCTGTGTTCACCCCAGCTGCTGGGCCTGAGCCACCATCCCTGGTCCGCATGCAACATGTGGAGATTAATTTCTCCAGCCCTCCTTGTGGGTTCACACAGCAAAACCTGGGGATATTTTTGTAACTTCTGCTCAAAAAACTGCCCAACCCATCAATATTAAAGCATGGACATGGGGAAGGTGGTGCTAGAGGGGAAAGGAGATGAAAGTTGGAGGGGCAAGGGGGTGAAAAGGGAGAAGGAGTAAGACTATGAGAGGAAAAACAAAGAGAGGATTTACCCTCAGGCAGCAGTGGCCAGGAAGGGTGGGAGAAGCAGGGACTCATTGCTCACAGTCCCTGCTGCTGTGTAGCCTCAGAGGAGACATACAATGCCTCTCCCCCAGAATTTATCTCCTTGCAAAAGCTGCAGATGAGATTCCCAGCAGCTGATAGCAGTGGCAGCAGGAGAAAATGAAGTGAAAGCCCTTTGCCAGGTGGGGAAATGCTTGTGTTTCTCACCCTCCCATTGACTCCAAGAGGCTCAGGTGTTGGCATCTGTTCTCCAGCTCCCAGCCCAGAAAAAGGAGGATTGATGGGCTTACAGATCTCTGATGGAAAGCAGATCACTACTGTGTTTAGACACAAAACTGAGCAGCTTTCTCTCACAGTGACTGACAGAGGAGCCCAAACTCTTCAGCCTTTGGGCCAAAACCCAAATAATCCACCCTATCTGGGTCCAGAGACCCTGTCTCTGCAGAATTAACCCAGGCTACCCTGACTTCCACCACGGCTGGTGGTGCAGACAGACCTTCCCGGGAGCATTGCCGCGGCTTTGCTCAGGCTGAAGCCTGGGGCTGTGGGTGAGGATGGCTGCGTCTACTGCTCTGTGCTTGCCAGGACTAGCAAAGGCAGGACCAGCTTCTGCCTGAACCACATGGACACCCAGGTTGGAGGACTGCAGTGAGGTCGCCTGTGAGCATCACCTGGTGATGCACATAATTAGGACAAGTATTTGTGTGTGTTTCCCTTTGATACAGGAAGATGGACAGATACTTCACAGAACCGTTTTCTTCCCTAAAAGCCAAACGCAGGTGCTGTGCCCAATAATTCTTCTGACATCCACTTTTAAATCCAAAGGATTGGGCACAGGCAAGCAGACCTCCAGGAGCGTTGTGGAGAGGTGAGAGCTTGCAGCTCCGTGCCGGGGATATCAGTGGAGACACGAAGCGATTTCACTCACAGTTACATCACCGCCTGATTGACACCCTGTAATAAAGAGATTCGCCACATAATTACGTGCACTTGGGATGCAGAACCAGTATTTTTTTTTAACCCAGTGACAGCTTTAAACAGTAGTTAAAGTCTATGTTTATATTAATGCCATTAGTTATTTTTGTGTATTTTACAGAAAAGGCTTTTCCTTGAAACAGCGACAGAGTAAACAACAGCTCGGGTGTCTTCCAGAGACATCTCTACCTCTACTTTTAGATGAACTGTTGAAGCAAACAGGAGGGGAAGGATCTGAGCTGAGATTAAATAACAGAAGCTTGACTTGATGATAAAAAAGGGTGCAGGATAAGGCACTGCTGTTGGGAGCCTCTCACTTCTCACTGCTATGAGGTAAACAGAGGAGCCTGAAAAAACCTCTTCCACATTTAGTGTCTTGCTGTGGCAGCAAGGACTTGCAATGTCTTCACACAACACACTGTTGGTGGCTGAGACCTGACCTGTGTCAGGATACCTACAGCTGGGTACAGCCAGGATGGGGACACAAGTGCCATTGTATTCAGGTATCTATCCCAACATTGCCACAGAAGATGCTAAACTAGGCTTATAACAAATGAGAGAAGGAGCTTGGCATTTACTGGTAGAGAGAAACAATAATAAATGACATTTTTTATTAAGAAATATTACCTAGAAAGTTTATTCCTATTCCAAGGGCCTCCAACAGCCAGCAATGTAATAAAGAGGAAAAAGAAGATGGGAAAGGGAAAATTAGAATAATGAAGATGATCAAATAAAAACACACGCACATATGTGCCTTAAGTCAATAATACCTAGACGTCGCGTTGGGGTTTGTGTTTTTCTGCAGTGAAAGAAAGGCCACATTTTATAAACTGATACAAATTATCCTGGAATCAAAATGAAAATGGGTACAAAAGAGGTGGTGAAATATTATCAGTCAGGAATGGGTACCTGGGTCCTTCCATCACTGTCACTGGGCAGTTGTGGCTCCAGCAGATGCACAGAGCTCAGCTTCAGGACCTGCTGCTCCACCACAAGGGTCTGGGCTGGTACCAGGAGCCCTGGGAGATGCTGTGGTCTCCACTGCAGCCTCCAAACCTGCCAGGATACCATCTGTGTCTGAGAACAGCAGTGTGGGACACAGAAGCAGGCTTCCCTCTGCTCCCACCAGGCATGGGGGGAAATCACTGTCCTTCACAGTGATGCATTTTAAATACTCATTTGGGAGTTGGGGGAAATCCAGGTTCCAGCTTTCATGAGGTTCCTGGGCTCATCTCCTCAACCTCCCACTGCCACCAGCAAGCCTTTGTAAATCAGAAACACCGTTTCTTTTCTTCCAGAAGTGTGATCCTGCCTAAGAGCTCCTCCTCCCACAGATACACACAGTGCAGATGCAGCCAGAGCCATCAGAGGTGCTTTGTACCAGCTCTGCTCTTTCCACAAGGCAGTGCCAAAGAACCAGATCAGTATAAAGCTCTTCATGGTAACACCACTGCATCTATGCTGGGACTTTACTAACAGATTACTGACAGAGAGCTTCCCTGAGTACTTCCAGCAGCTGACCCCATTACACCATGCTTGTGGAGGTACCAGCATGGTGGCTTCAGCCCTCTTAGCAAGCCTGGTACAGCTCCTGGTGGTGCCCCTACAAGTCATGGGGGTAACACACTGCCTGGGAATACTCCTCTGCCTCCTACTTTGACTTACATTCACTTCTGGCTGTGATGGACACAACAGAGCCATCCCAGGACTGGGCTGCATCTCTGCAGTGGGAGTCACCCATCATTAACTAGGTGACTCAGGCATTTTTCTTGAGCTGCTGCTCAGTTCCCAGCTGGTAGCAGAAGTTCTCAGCATCTGCCCTTACACGTGTGACCTTGTGCTGCTGGCACTCTTAGATTTAATCACTTCTCTGCTACTCACATTGAGATCACCCAGGTCCTCTGGTACGACATTATGTGCCTCTATATTGAGGATACTTCCCAGCATTGTGTCGTTCAGAACATTTCATTGGCATAAGACTAATTTTTATACTAAGGTCATTAATTAAAACATTATATGATGAAAATGTCATAATTCCTGAAACCTGTCCTTGAAATACCTGGGGAACTGTCAGCCCTTTGCTCAGTGCTTCCCTGCTCCACACTGTCCCACCTTTTATTCCACTAATTCCCACCTCCTCTGGTTTAATTAATGGGACATGGGATAGGTGAGGCAGCCAGGCTGTGAAACTGCCCAGGAAGTGAGTTTTAGGGTAATAATGGAAAAAGATGACACATCTTGGGGAAGAAGATGGTCTGCATACAGGCGTCTTGCAAAGGTGACCCAACTCTGAAATGTGCATCTCGACAGCCTGGTCTCTGTGAGGAGGAGGGGACCATGCAGATGCTCTCAGGGACAGACCAAAGCTGTCTGTGGTCCCAGCCATGGCCTGGCACAGCGTGACTCTCCATTCCCAGATCCTGCTGGTCACTGCCTTCTCAGGAGGTGAAAGTGGTATCTGAATTTAAGAGTTTGATTCTGAATTTGCTTAGGAAACACCCCGAAACCTTCCTTTTTGCACACACCCTTCCACAATGATGCCTGCACTCCACAGTAGGACCCTCAGCCTACTCCTGGAGCACCACAAACCTGTCCCAGCAGATTTTAGCATGGAAAGGAGCAGCGTGACAGCATTGCCACATCCTAGAGGAAAATCAATATTAGCACTCACTGGATGTGGATCACCAAAGTTAATAACTGTGTGTGTAGCAAAAAGGAGCCCTGCAGAGAGGACACTGAAGTACAAGGGACAAGAAACAGAAGGTCCCAATGGATGGAGGAAGCCACAGTATCCACAGGAGCTGATCTGGAGCTCAGCTGATGGGAAGGGCAGCACATACGTCCTCGTGGCCCAAAGTCTCCTTAAATCTCCCCTCCAGCAGAGTGGCAGGCAAGAAGTAACCTCAGTGATTGCATTTCTTTGTATGACCCCATCTAAAACTTTCGGCATCAGATAAACAACTCCCAAGGGTCAATTAACATGTCTTGAGATGATTAGAGTCTGACACTGATGAAACCCAGCAGTAATTAGCAAATTAAAAAAAAAAAAAGCCCTTTTGATTAGTACTCAGCATAATTCCCTCCAATTATTCAAAGTTCATGACTACAGGGGGTGGAATATCTCCAGGAATATTTATTTATATCCCTATTTTTTTCCAATCAACTTTGTGAATCTAGTTAATCATCAGCACTTGAACTTGTTAACTTGGAGAGTTTCAGAGCTGTCACTCTGTCTGATTGCTGGAGACAGCCTGGGGAAGAGTTTGGGGAGCATAGAGTACCCAAGTACCTGTCTCATGCAAAGAAAAAGCAACAAAAAACCAAGAAGAAAACAAAACCAAAAAAAATCCCAACTCACTGCAGCAGCAGAGAAAATAAAAATACAGCGTTTTCCCTCTCTTTGTTTAGACTCACAGCTTGGTGCTGGCATGTTTTGCATTAGCCTGTCAGACAGTGCTTTGCAAAAGCAGGCAATACACCTCTTTCTGCACATGGACAAAGTCCTCTCCAAAGAGACACTTGTGCCTGCAAGCCCAAAATATCTGGGCAGGAGCAGCTCAGGCAGCCAAGCTTCCCCTGATAATATGCTCCACAGTAATGTAAGCAAAGAATGCTCCCAAGCTATTAAGCTTCTTGGCTGCAGGTGCAGCAAATCAGTGCCCCAGCCAGATGCCCGCTGTGCCTGGGCAGGGCTGCCCTGCCCACCATCCATGAGAAGACAGGGCAAGCCGCAAAAACCTGGAATTGCTCTGGAAGTCATCATAGCCTGCAGGGAAGCTTTGCTAAAGCATTTCATGCCTGTCTTCAGATGGTATGAGAACAGCTTTCCTGCCCTAAATCCTCCCGTATCTTTTCCAGCAGGAGGGAAGGGACCAGGGAGCAAGAAGCCTCTCCTTCCCTATCCCTCCCCAAAGCTGCCCCTGTGACCAGCACTCATGGCTGCCTGAACGTGGAGATGGGATGGGGACCAGCATCCCCATGCTGGCATCAGGGGAGGGTGCATGTGTCACCCCATCCCATGGCCCCATCTGCCCCAGAACTAGCACTGTCTCCTTGCTCTCATAGACGCTTTCAGACAGGAGAGGTAGATGAACGGGGAGCCAGAGATGCCACCACCTCAAAGTATCAAGGTAGTTGGAGCACTGCAGAGCTTTATTAGGAAACCCTGCAATGGAGTCAGTGCAAACCCTTCTGGTTAAGGTTCCCTTTGTAGAGAGGACTTGTCTCCTGACACAAGGTCTCAGCAGCCCCATCTCCACTGGCTCTTGCCTGCTACAAGCCACACTGCTTGGGCAGAGACTCTCCATCCTGATGGAATGAAGGGACTGCCTTTGGAAGGAACACAGGGAAGCATGGGCACATGGAGATGAGTGTGAGAGTGAGCTTGAGAGTGAGCTTGCCAGGTTCTGAGCTGCAACTTCTCCACCCTCTGCTTCATTAAAACCCTCTTCTCTGCCTGAGCGAGCACTGAAGGATGGAGACTAGTCCCAGAGAGGAAGACATAGGCTTAAATCTTTCAAAGCCATTTTTCATTGGACTTTTCTATATTCATCACTGCAGACTAACAGAGATTTTCTCTCCAGTTTAGATGATTTTTTTTTTTAATTTAATCCTATCCAGCGAGAGCCCTCTAGGGAGCTCCTAACCCTGCTTTAATAACATGCTCATTAGCGAGGTTATTCAGGGAGTGGTTTCTATTTGACACTCCAGCATCTTTCCAATTAATGTTGCTTTAAAACAAGCAAACCTTAAAAAAAGAGAAAATATCAAACAGCTCAGAGTCAGCACTGCGGGAAGCCAGCAATTTCCTCTGGATTTTTATCTCCCTTCTCTCCAAAATTTGGTTCTTAGTATCTCAGTCATTTGCTGAGACAGGACTAAATTAAAAGACTACAAGGTCCTGCCATCCCAGTAGCTCAGGGATGTAAAACCAGAAGCCAGAGCAGCAAGTGAGATGCCAAGGGTGGTTTTGTTGAGCTGGATTAAGTCCTGCATGATGCACACTCTGGGTCACACATGTGCAAGGTTGTACCAACACACAAATGGACTCCCATGGGCCAAGGGACAACAGTGACATTTCTTGTCATCTCTGCAAATGGAAATCCCTCCCTCAGCCCAACACCTCCCAGCACAGGAGATCTTTCCCTTGGTCCCTCACTTGAGCATGGCAGCATTTGTGCATGGCAGCATGGGCTGAGGCAGCAACTGGCAGGATCCTGGGTAGAGAGGCTGCATGAGTGAAGGGATGTTGGCACAGTTGCTGGAGCAGGGACACAAAACTCCTCTGATACCTCTCCAGGTGACCTGGCTTACCTATATATTTACAGATTGACTTTTTCTTTTGGCTTAGTTAATCTATAATGGGATGAATGGACCCTTCAGGTACAAGGGCTGAAATAGCTCAGAACTGAGCTCTGAGCTCATCTCCATCTAGTAACCTCACATGTGGTATTTGCCAGGTGTGTGCCTCAGTTTCCATTCCATGAAGGCAAGCTCTGGACACACATCCCACAGCCATGTGCTGATGCCTGTTGGCAACCAAGAAAGGGAAGAGCCTGGCACAGCAGATGCTGCAGAAGGTGAAGCACTGCAATATCAGAACATGAGTTACTGAAAGTGATTTCAAAATATGCTCAACTTGCCCAGGATAAGTGGGACTGAAGTGCTTCCTTCACTGCCCACCACTTCCCCGGCTGCAGTAACAGGATCTATTAATTTCATTTTAGATGTGCAAAATTTAAATCTGGGTTGGAAGCAGGGAAAGCAGAGGCAGTCACGGTACACAGCCCACTGCAAAGAAATACCACCCTTGGCAAGTCAGCAGCTGCAAAGGGAGCACGACAGGGACAAATTCTGCACTGTCAGAGGGCCAGCACCACTCCACTGACCAAAGAGAGCTGCAGCCATTTATACTGTGGCTGAGCTTGGCCCTGGAGGGCTGAGAGCAAGTGCTGCTTGGGCCAAGAATGAATCAAAGTGGTAAAACTGCAAGAGAAGAGATAAGAGGGTTAAGAGCCCATGGATTCCTAGAGCTGGTAACAATACCAAGAAGAGATTTGCGCAGGGCTTCCCTCTGTGTTGTCCTCAAGTCATTCCCCATGATCTGGACTGAAGAAGTGGATAATTGTGTTGCCTACCACAGCTTACCGAGCACGTCTCTGCCTGTGACGCAGGGAGTAATGTCAGCCTTACCCGGCTGTGTGAACTGCTAAACTCTGAGTAAGGCTGCTGGCATCCTCCGCTCTCTATTATCACGAGTCCCCCCCAGGCTCTTCTCTTTGCCTTCCCCAGTCTTACGCAGAATTTTGGCTCTTTCCTCGTTAATTAAATGACAGCCGTCTGCAGCCAGAGCTTGAATTACACCTGCCTAAAGCCATCAACAGTGATTGGAATTGTCGTATCATTTTGATTGCAAAGATTCCCACGCAAGTCAAAACAAGCAGGGAGCGCAGGCATATGCTGAGAGATATTACCAGGGCTGGGAGACAGCCTCCCTTCTGCCAATGTGCACCCAAGGCCTATCCCGAGCTCTTCTGTGCAAGAGCTTAAGAGCAAGGCTGAGCAGAATGATTTTTATTTTCCCTTGAGCTGTAGCTCCTTGCAATGGTTTGCAGCAGGAGCAGAAGGTGCTGATGCTGGACAGAGCTGTTTGTGGGACCCGAGGTGATGCTAGAGATGAGGCACAGCCCATGTGTATCCAGCTCTGCTGTTTCAAGATTATTTCTTTACATCAGGCTTGCAGCAGCTGGTGTTTCCCCAGCTTGTTTTATGGCTGTGGTGGAAGAAGAAAAGCCAATGAAAGGGATATAACTGAAATAAGGCAAGTTAGAGGCAGGCACATAAAGATGAAAGAGTACCTATCAGTGAGGCTATATGGAAGCTCTCCCCAGCAAGCATCATGCCAGGATTTCCTTGGGCATTGTCCACTCCTCTGCACGCTGCACTGCGGTGTTAACGCTGGTCCTCCTCTGCAGTTGCTCTCCACTCCCCCACAAACTCTTGATCATACACACAGCAAATGGGATGCCCAAAACTTCCCAGTATATTGGGAAAAATCTGTCCCTGTTTGATATAGGCAGAGCTCATGGGAGGCCATGATGGCACAGCTACGTTGGGGGTGCTGGGAGAGGACCTGTGAGCAGCTCGGGGAGAGGGTCAGGCATCAACTGAACCCCCGATCTCCTACTTCCACCAGCTCTCCAGTTGAACCAGGTACAATGCTTTCAGTAAATATCAAACCAGCCAGTAAATGGACAATCCAAGAAGCAAAGTCATTGGTGAAATCAGCCTGAATGTGAGAAAATTCCAACGAAATTCCCTGTGGGAGGGAGGCAAAGGGAAGATGTTGCCCTTTTGTAAATGAACCTTTCCACTGTGCTTTCAAAGGGCAGTTTTCTTTCAGACCAGACCTCACTTTTAAAACAAAGCAGAGAGAAGGCAGGAAAAGTTTTTGACATGTGGAATAACCTAAAGCAAAACATTTCAGTTCCAGTCCAGTGAGACAGCTAGGCTCCCCAGCTGAAAGATGAAGGGAGAGGAGAGGAGAGAAAAGGAGAGGAGAGGAGAGGAGAGGAGAGGAGAGGAGAGGAGAGGAGAGGAGAGGAGAGGAGAGGAGAGGAGAGGAGAGGAGAGGAGAGGAGAGTGGACCTGAACCAAATTTTTCCCCTGATTTATGGGGTCAGATACCAGCCAAAAGCCCTCTGACTTGCCAGCTCTGCTCTCCAGACCAGGGCCATGCCAGGGGCACACACAGGACACTGCTGAGGGAAGGTCTCCCTCCTGCTCAATCCTGCTATGGTGTCATCACTCAGTAATTGTGGTGCCCCTTTCTGTTGCTACAGAAACAGCCATGATGTCATCCCCACAGATGAGGAGGTAGCGCAGAAGCTCCTGGGAAGGGCAGAAAGGTCACACAGGACCATGTCCTCCCTGTGCCAAACCCCAGGCACCTTGTCCCTGGGCATGCAGAGGTGTGCTGGGGAAGGCAAGAGCTGCAGAAGGAGAGGTGAACAGCTTTGTGTCCTCAAGAAGCACATTTTAAGCTTTCCATGCTGAAAAGTCACATTTTTTGGAGGTCTGGAATAGATTCTTCAATGTATTTGTTTGGAGCAATAATGACATCCAGTGGCTGGTTAGCTTAGTCCTCAAGGGGAATCATGCACAAGCATCCCCTGTCCTGTCACTGCTCAAGGGTGTTGAAGTGGGACAGACTGGAGCAGAGACAGTTGTTTGCAGGTCACCCCAGGCTTCTCTTGCACCTGGAACAGCACTGGGATGAGCCCTACGGCTCCTTCAGCAGCTAGAGAACCTGCTCCCAGGATGTGCTCCTGCTGAATCCTCCCCAGCAAGCCCCAAGCATGCTTCTTTTGAAGTTAAAAGTCTCTTGATTTCAGGGAGGGAGTGGAATGAGAGCCAAGAGCTTTGCTTCTTCTGGCCGCCCTGGGCATAGCCTGGGCATATGGTGAACACCAACCTACAGAAGCAAGTCAGGCAGTGTGGGCACTACATGCTGAACAGTTTGGGGCACTGAGTGAGAAGAGCTGAGATGCTTGAGGCCAGGCTGAGCTCTTTCTGTGCCCAGAGAAACCAGGGAACCCTGAAACACTGGCACACCACAACAGGGTACGTGAGCCACGGGATGCCAAGACAGGCCAATTCAGTGGGGTGTTGCAGTGCCCATGACAAGGGTGGCACCGGCTGCTGTGCCCCACAGCTTTCTCAGCAACTGCCCTGAAATGGGTCCCCAGGCATGTACGCCATGGGGAAGGGGACAATGCCTGGGGCACATCTCAACTCCAGCAACCTCAGCATAGGAGAAGTCTATCTGCATGGTGAGCAGGAATACATCTCCTTCGTGTTAGGGCAATAGTCTGGATTCAGTATCTCCTCCCAGCCATGCTGCCTTTCCATCAGTCCTGGCCAGGCTGTGTGTGTGGCATTTGCAGAAGCAGCGGCTGGAGATCCTCTTGGCAGACCTCCTCCTGCAAGGTCAGGCTCCCAAGCAGGCACAAAGCCAGCCCAAAGCAGTCAAGCAGCATCTCAGGGCCTTTGGCAAGATACAGGGAGTTCTTGTCCCTTTTGCCCAAACCAGGGGCTGGGACAGCACCATTTGGAGATCTGAGGCACAGCCTATCAGCACGATTTACACGGGATGAAAGGCGACTCAGCGTCTGGGGCTCAACCACCACAGTGGGGTGATCACATCCCCTGATGACAGCAAAGGCAGAATTATTTGAGGCCAGAGCCCAGCTGTTTGGGTCTTTAAGGTCTCTGAATTCATCCCTTGCAGAAAGCTAGGTTGGCAAAGTCTGTCAGGAGTGGTTTCTACACTCACCCCTGCCCATGATTACTGGGTCAGGTGGAGGTTTCACTCTGGAGCTGATGGCCTTACATACATGGATGTCCCTGGTTGCCCTTAAGACTCCAGCAGCAAACACAGCTCAGCTGCCTGCCCAGACCCTGAGCAAGTCACTGAGGCATGAGGAATACAGTTAGGCAAGCGGAGCAGCGAGCACTAGTGCCTGTGCCCCAGCAGCTCGCGAGATGGGCTGAGCTGGCAGAGGGGGTGGCAGAGACAGGCTGCCAGCACTGCCAGCTGCGGCCCAGCATCCCATGGGGGCTGCACTCACCATGAGGGCTCTGGCATCCCATATCACTGCTGGAGTGGACTGGACAATTGGGATTGATGTGGGTGTAGGCCATGGCCATGGCATGGTCTCAGAAGCCTCTGAGCCATGAAGGTCTCCCTCGTGTGTGCTGTGATAAGAGTGTGAGGTTTGCCCCATGCCTGCTTTTCATCTGCTTCTCATATCAGCTGTAACTGCATCTCAGGAAGAGTCACATTTGCCCTGGATCAGCAGATGGAGCCATTCATCTTAAAGGAGCCTAGGAGAATGCTAAAGTCAATTAAGCCAGGGGTACTAATTGCAGAGGGTCAACAGTCACTTCTCACTGCCCTGGAAGATGTGCAAAGACCCATGAACACTCAGGGAACCAGAAGATTAGTTGATTGAAGGAATCACCTCTTTAAAAAGCCACCTTAACAGTGAAGTCACCACCCTATTGCATGATCTGTGCTCCCACAGTGACTTACGTTTCCCCAGCACTGATTGCATGGGTTTCTATCACAGTCTACAAGTGCTCATACACCTTCATCTCAGTGAGCTTCTGCAAGGCTCACTGAAGGCTGCAACAGCCTTGGTCACACTCCTCACTTCTTGGATGGGATCACTGTGGGTGTCCTGCACCCATGTATGACTGTGGGGAGAAGGTACCTCCTACCATTGCTGTTAGCAGGATAAGCCCATATTATAACAGTTGCACAGGCCTCAGAACTGCCTCTCTCCAGCTCACAGGGGAAAGGGACTGTCACTGTGGTGCTTCTCCACTGGGTGTTTCACCTACATGATTAATGAACAGGCTTCTTGTTCTTTTCTGCTCTTAAAAGTAGTAGCAAGTGCTCAGAGTCACACCTGCATGGGCGATGCACTTTAGAGTCCAACTTGTCTCTCTCCTGCTGTTTCTGACAGGTCACCAGCGTTTCAGCAATGCCAGGAGAGGAGAAGCCCTGAGGCTCTCCCCTTGAAGTGCCATGTGCTGGTGTGACAAGGAAACCTTTGCTGAAGCAAGGGAGAGATCAGCCACAGCTGGTCCAGGTGTTACCTTGGCCAACACATCAACTGGATGAGATGCCTTCATCTTTGCAGAGCCTTGGCCAGATGCTGCCCAGGCCCAGGAACCTGGTGGTCTTGGCAGCTCTTCTTGGCCAGCTGCTGATGTGCAGAGAGCGGGAGGCAATCCAGGAGCAGCCCTGCTAAAGAGCTTTCTCCAGTGAGAATCAGAAGAAAGATTGTTGCACAAGTGCAAGAAAAACTCCTTAACTATTTGGTAGGGATTTTTTCTAGGGGAGACATGAGGAAGAGCCAGCCCTTGTGAGTGTGCAGCATGGTGTGAAAGCAGAGAGGCAGGACACAGGTCTGACCCCAGCAGGAAGCGGGTGCATGGCTGTAGGCAATGCTGCCAGCCAGTTTGGAATCTCATTTCATACAGATGTTGTCTTCCCTGCCTTCAGGTCATTGCTGTTGCTTATTTCTGGTCTGTGGGGAAGGGAAGGAAGGGGAAAGAAAAGGAAAGGAAAGGAAGGGGGGAAAGGGAAAAAAAGAGAAAAAAAGGAAAAGTGAAGAAAAAAGAGAAAAGCTATTGCAGACCCAAAGGACCCTTCCAGCATAACATTTAATAGGCTTTCTCCTGTTATATTAGCACTAGACAATCAAACTGCTCAGCACAAGGTTATTTCCCTCTAGGATAGAGCGGTGACTTGGTGAATACTTAAGGAGATCTAACAGACAAGTTATTGCATTCCTGAAGGCTGAGGGATCACCAACAACCCATACTGGTCTCTAATTGCCTCTGTGCTGCTGGGCACGCTGGGTTTGGAATGAGACAAACCAAAGGTCTCAGCTGAGGGAAGCCACCCCACTCCCTGCCTTTGCCCTGGGGAGGAAAGGACCCTGTTCCCTGGCCAGCCTCTGATATTTGGCATTCCTCTCCCAGCTCACCTGTGCAGACACACAGCTCCACTGAGCTTCCCAGCCCGCTGCTGCCAGCTGCCATTGAACAGCTGCCACTTCTCCCCCCCGAGAGTTCTGTTTCCTAACGCCGGCATCAAATTCTCCATCGCTTCGCGGAGTGCTGCGCGTACGAATACAAATGGTATCGACAGCGTTCGACAGTCACTCACAGCAACCCCTCCTGCCCGCACCAGAGACCCACTGAGCACACCCAGTGCTGTGCACCCAGCCATCCACTGCCCACTTCCACAGTGGGTCCCGAGCCCTGGCCAGTCTTACTGCTAAAAAGTAGGCTTTGGTTATGTAAATTGATTTTTCTTCTCTTCCAGCTCATGCCCACAAGGTACAATTTGTCAGTCACTAATTAAGTAAGATCGTGTCTTTCCTTCCTTTAGGCAGTGCTTTTTACAGCCTTGCATCTTAGCCTGAATCTCCCCTAGTTTCTTCCTTACATTTAATTTCCTTAATCTTTTGTCCTGTAACTCCTCACTGCAGCTTCCCACTCTGGTGCCTTATTGCCGTGCCCCAAGCTGGATGGGATTCCCCTGTGAAATCCCCTGTGCTGTACAACACAAAACAGCTCCTGGGTCTCCCATGCCAAACCTCCAAGAGGCACATCACCTGCCACAGGACCTTTCTGCTCTCTTTCTCACTCTGTCTCATTCTTTATTTCTCTCTCATTCTTTCTTTTATCTTTCTTTTCCTTCCTTCCTTCCTTCCTTCCTTCCTTCCTTCCTTCCTTCCTTCCTTCCTTCCTTCCTTCCTTCCTTCCTTCCTTCCTTCCTTCCTTCCTTCCTTCCTTCCTTCCTTCCTTCCTTCCTTCCTTCCTTCCTTCCTTCCTTCCTTCCTTTTTTCTTTTCCTTTTCTGTTTTCTGTTTTCTTTTTTTCTCTTTTCATGTTTCTCTTCTCTTCGAGTTTTGGTTGGCCATGAGGAAAAGGTTCTTCAGGCAGAGGGTGGTGGAGCACTGGAACAGGCTCCCCAGGGAGGTCATGGCACCAAGCCTGACAATATTCCAGAAGCATTTGGACAACACCCTTAGACACAAGGTCTGAATCTTGGGGTTGTCCTATGCCAGGTCAAGAGTTGGACTCCATGATCCTTGTGGGTCCTTCCAACTCACAACATTCTATGATTCTTCTCTTTCTTTGTTTTTCTTCTTATATTTCTTTTTTTCTCATATCTCCTTTCCTTGGAATACTCTGATTTCAACCTATAGTCACCATTTCTGTCCTATTGTCCTGTTGCCCCCCTCTCACTACCTTTCATTTTAAGCCTCTAATTTACCTGGATCAAGTTAAATTGTCAAGAACAAAAATCTCCATGTAGTTACAGCTCTGGGTCTGAGAGATAGGGGTTTAATTCCCAGCCCTGCCACGTTCTGTTTGTACAGGAAGGTGCTTAGATATGACAATAGTGAGTCCCATAGAAAATCCCTCCTAGGCATATTTACAGGGGATGGTACGGTGCATTTAAACACCCAGTCCCTACAGGTGCAGAGTTACTCAATCCCACATTTTCCCAGGCCATGCAGCTCTTCTGTGGAGTTTAGAAACCTCAGTACCTCCCCAGCCTGGCACTGCTATGTTGTTAGCAGAAATCCTAGCTCCCCTGTGCTGCAGCAAGCCATTTAGAGCTCTTTTCAATGACATTACCTTTTCCTTGTATATTTTTGATCCAAAGCACAGGAGAAAGCTAAACAGAGGGAAATCAGCATTTTAACTTGGTGATGTGTCAGTTCTTAAGCAAGTCAGCTATACATGGGTTTGGATGATAAAGAAATTGGCTAGTGGGAAGAATATTTACAGGAGTCTTTTCCCAGCTTTGGAATTAGAGAAAATAATCCTACTAAACTAAACAAAAGTGATAATAATATAAAAGAGTGCTTCTTAAACATAACAGCTTCCTTCCTTGCTAGCAACACAGAACTCAATGTTTTCAACACATGTATAATGCATTTTTAATGTAAACAGCGGGAGGCATAATTCCAGCATAGGATGTGAAATAGAAAGAGAAATTGTTGAGGAAGGGAGCTGGGGAAATTGCTAACGCTGCACACAGACTGAAACTTTCTCTAAAGCCCAAGTTCTGTCTGTGGGGCATTGCAGCATCAACGCCATTATCGCCGCACACCATGGACAGCTTATTGCTATTAATTATGTTAGCAAAATAAAGGATCCTTTCTGGCCAGACTGGATGGACAATGTTAAGCCACGCTGGAAAAGATGGATAAACCTCATTAAGGAGAATTTGGCACTGGGAGAGATAAGGCTGCACACTCACTGAGTTCAGGATACTTCAAAGGGAAAAAATAGCTTGTGATAATGGATTTCTCAGGAGTCAGGACATGACTGGGCACCTTACTCATTCTGCAGCCAACTGCTAAAAGAGGAGGGGAGGTCTTCCTGGGAAAGGGCTCTCCATTCCCTTGCCACCTTCTCAGCCACATGTTGTAATAGGTGCTGCATTGTAACTGTAATTTGGGGGTCATGAGCCTCTGCCCCTTGGTCTCAGGTCTCCTTGGTTAAAGAGCATGTGGAGAAAGGGGCTGTGGCCCCAGGCATGCACAGAACGGGATGGCAGATCCCCGGGGAGCTGCTGTTTCCAATGGTTCCGTGTCTGTACGGCTGGCTGGGCTGCACAGTCTCCTGGCTCCCGCTCCATCTTGTGTTTGCATTGAAGACACGGGTGAGGGATGAAGGAGTAGGTTTATTATGCATGCAGACAAGAGCAATCAGGGAGGGATGGCAAGGACACTGTGGGGACAAGGCTAGAATTTAAAATTATTTAGACAAGTTGGATGAAATGGCCCCAAATGCTGAGGTGAAACGCAAACTAGGGACAACAGCAAGGCACTGCATTTCAGCAGGAGGCAGAGACTGTTTGCATCCAGGGTGGGAATGAATGGAGGCATGGCCTTTCTTCCAGAAAGGAGCTGGGATAATGGCAGACACAGGGCAAGGGTCTGCTATGAGATGGCATGGGGTCCAGCAGCTCTGCACCAAATGAGGAATGGTCCCTCTCCTTACGTAGGCTAAGGAATAGCAGAGGAGGGATGTTTGCCTCATCTCTCCCCCAGCTTAACTGCCAAGTCCTTAAGGCTTTCACAAGATAACCTTCAGGAGGAAGGGAACAGCCTGCTGTCTGTAGCTGCGGCAGACAGGACGATGTCGTGGGTTTAAACAGCAGCAAGAGCAAATCAGGTAAGACACAGAGGACTGTTCAACAGGGCCTCTGGAGCAGATAACCTCGGGGTGCTGGGGAGTCTTCACGTCAAGGGATTTAACAGCACAAGAGCCGTAAACTTTCCTCTCCTGTTAGTGCACAGGTCTTTTCTGCAGTGTGAATGAGTGCAGGACTGCATGGTCCTATCGTGGGTCAAATCACCACACATAGCGGGGGCAAGGCCAGTTCTAACTCTGTACTAATACTGCTCTAAATATTGGGAAAAGATAGAAGTGATGCTATTTTTTAAGGGAATATTGAACATAAATAGACATGGCAAGGTGCCAGCTTCAAAACATAACTGTTTCCGATAGAGCTGGGCAAGGCATTCACAGAGTCTTTTGAAAAATCCATTAAGGCTCCATCAAAACAAGGAGCTTTTCACGATGACAGACACATAGGTGCCTCCTTCAGCTCATTCATTGATTCAGCCCCTCCAGGGGGGGTGGAAAAAAAAAATCATTAAAGTTTCTGTTACGGGGAAGAAAGCAGCAGCATTTCAAGTTTTAACAGATCTTCTATTGATCAGGCTTAAATCCACCGTGTGCTGCCTCCAGTTGAGCTCTTGGCTCTGCTGCACTGCTGCTGACATGGAAGAGACTGAGCAGGCAAGCAGAGAGCTCACCAGTCTGCCTAAATCTCATCCAGCACTCAAAGCTTCAATATGCAGAAGCCTTTCAAGGCTGAAAAGCCCAGGCTTTTGCCTTTCCACCAGCAGGTCTTTGAACACCTCTGGGTCTTCATAATAGCAGCGTCTGCTTCATCATTTCAGTTTCTGCATGAGTCATATCTCCCCTCACGTACTACTTTTCCTTTCCCACTCTGCCTCAGAGATAAGATTTCAGTGTCCCAGAGCAGAGATTTGAGAAACCTCAGGCAATGGATTCATGTCCAGGAAAAAAAGAAACTTATCTATGACAAAAAGGGAAAAGGAAGGTAGGGGGTGGGAAATGGGTTTGTAGTAAAATTAAGAGACCAAATTGGTGCTTCCTTAGGAAGTCCCTGGGATGTAAAGTACCAATTAATGTGCACATGATGTGAAATATGAATAGGCCAGGGTTTTGACTCATCCCCCAATACAAACCTAGTGAAGAGCTGGAGTCAGCAACATGTGGCAATTTAAAGAGGGAAAAGGAAAGCCTTTCATTTCAATCTGGATGTGCCTTCAGCCATAGCAGAGGGACAAAGGAAGAAATACAAGTTAGGAAATGCCAATACATGGAGATGTGAGCCAAGAGTGCCTGTGGTCTGCCTTGGACACACACCAGAGGAAAGCCCCGGGTCAACACAATTCTTTCCTAGGCATGAATCCAACAACCATGGCACATGAGCAAGAGCCTCAGACTGAAAAGGAACAATACACACTTCAGTTCTGGATCCCCAAGCGCTGGGTCACCCTAATCAACCAACCCACTCAGTGCCTCTGGCAGCGAGGTATTTTTAAAAGATTATTTTAGGAGATGGGACAAGGACCAAATTGTTGAGAAAACCACCAGAACTGGTCATGAGATTAAAGCAGATGCTTGCTCTACATGTTTGCAAGCAAGCTGAAAGCTGGAGAGATTAGGTCCTCTTCTAGGAAAGGTTCTCAGGACCTACCCTTGGCTGTGCCCTCAAACTCTCCCAGGCAAGACAGCATTGGTGCCCATGCCCCGCCTGGCTGATTGATGTTCTGGACCAAGCAGGGTTGGTGCTCAGGTGCTGAGGACAAACCAAAACCATTTTTGGTGCATTCACTATTTACAGCTGTAACACAATCAAATCCATCAGACAAGAAGAGGAGTTCAGTTGTCACTGTCACATCCTGGAGGAAGACTGGGCTGACTCAATTAGAAGACATACAAAAGTATTGATTATTGCCAAGCACAAATTCTCTCTCTCTCTCTCAACTGTGTGGTACACTGTTAGTTTATTTGCCCCCTTCAGGTTACTCTTAACTTCAAAACAATGTGATTGTTGTTGTTCCAAATGTACAATACAAATTGTCAATATAATATTGCTTGTATTACTGCAGTCCCTATGGGCTTCTGATGAGTTAGTAATTTAGCCTTCTGATTTCCTAATTCTTTTTGCCTTTTTGCTTGTGGATTCCACGCTCTCTGAAAATGTATTTCTTGTTTATGTTCAAAGCAAAGCCACCTTGCAGCAGCTGGCTGCCTGAAAGATTTTTCTTGCCCTTCGATTCTATCACAGAGGAGGCCAGACCTGTTCTGAAGATCTCCTCCTGTAATAGCAGCCATCAGTCACTTCTCATTCCCAGGGCAACTTGTGCCTGAGGCATCAGTGTGTGGTGAGGGCAGGTTCCTGGGAGCCAACTTCTCTCTGTATGCTGGGACAACTGTTTTGAAGGGGACAGAAGAGCCCATGAGCTCCCTACCTCAATTTATACACAAAACACATAGGTTGGCCCTAAGTGAAGAATTAATGCAGTAAGCCAAGGTCTTCCAGGATAAATAAAATGTTAGATCCTCACCAAACACATCTGCCTACAGAACTGTTTCTTCAAGTGGAAATTCATCACCTCTGCCTCTGGAAATAAAGCCATTAGAGTACCTTTGCTGTAAACTTATGAGCCTAAAAAGGGTCTCCTGTGGCTGAAAACAGATCTCAAGGTCCTGCAGCTCAGTCAGAGCAACCAGAAAAGTCCAACTTTCTACATAAGCATCATCGTTCTCCTGTCCTTGCACTGCAATCTGGGAGCCCAACTCCTTTCCCACCTGTAGTTTCTTGTGTGGAACTTGCAAAATGCACTGACTGTGTTGAATAAAACTGGAGACTCAGAGGTCCCATGATCTCACCAGAAGATATTAAAATTCTCCATCTTCCTCTTGCCTGATGAAAGAGGGATGAACTGTGCTTGGGCCAGTTAGAAATTAAACTATTTGAAGTGTATAACATCTATTGCTCTCCTTGGGGATGACTCAGGATGTAAGCTGCACGTTTCTGGTGGAATGGTACTGGAGAGGACAGCAGGGCCAGCACTTCAGCTCTGTATTTATGGGTATCATCAGAAAAGCTTTATTGGATACATATTTTGCATCCCTCTCCCTGGAGGATCCAGCTGACTTTCACAATATTTTTATACTTTTGCTTTCAGTAATGGATTTAATATATATATGTATATATATATATATATATATATATATATATATATATATGTGTGTGTTAGAGATATATATGTGTATATATATATATATATGCTATATATATATATATGTGTATATAAATATATGTGTTATACAGAGGGGATTTTGGTAAGAATTCCTCAAGTGTGGAACAATGGTAGGTGTTTCCTGCTTGACATAGGGAGCCAACATGGAACTCCAACCTTGAGTGCAAGTCCAAAGAGGCTGGAGTGGACTGACCCTTCAACCTGTTACACCACCACGTTTCCTGCTTCTAAAGGAGAACTGCAAAGCACTTGCCCTGCACAAAGGCTACCTGCCAAAGTGGCTTTTTCTTCTGGCTCCCCACCAAGATATGCTGCGTTCTCCATTTATGCCACCTGTCAAGGACACCCGAATGCCCTTCCTGAGGGCTAATTGCTAGAAGTGCCAGGTTCCCTGAAGGCTAAACATCAAGATGTACTCCTCCCACCAGGAATCCCTGCCAAGGAGCCCTGTGTTGTGTTTCAGAGGGTGTGAAAGTCTTCAGCACGTGATCCCAAAGGCCTGCCTGCCAAGCACTGAGCCCAGCTTCCCCCAGGGACAGTGCTCACGGTGGCACAGCCAAGCCATGGCATCAGTACGGAGCTAAACAAGAGACCCCTCTGCATTCAGATGTACAACAGGGCGATTCAGTACCTGGTTTGGCACCTTGATTTTGGCCTGTGTACCAGACACCCTCATCAGAGTGTGTTCTCCTTTCTCCAAAGGCTGAGAGGTCCTAGAATTTTCTCCCAGTCAGGGAAGAAAGAAGCAATATTTTGAAAGTTTCCACCAAAACGGGATGTCCCACGGGTAGTTTGGGTCAATCAAATGTTTTGTTTTGCTCTCTTTTCTCATGTAAGATAAAATGTGGATGAAAAGTTGACATGAAGTGAAATGACTGCAACTCCGTTTGAAAAATCATCAAAGCAGAACACTGTAACCTAAAAGTTACTTTTGAAAAGGGAGTGATCAAAACAATATGGCCTGACGTGTCAAAATTACACTTCCAACAAAAATTGCTTTGACAACGTTTTTTCTCAAAAGCTCTTCATTGCACCATTCCCAAAAGGACCATTCCTGGTGATAGCACGAAGAGATCATCCAGGAATATTCTCCTCTTGCACTTCCTTTTAAAGCAGTGGCAATGTGTATGGCCTCTCCTTCTCTCTCCCTCTACTGTCTTTGAGATTTTTAGTCTTTTTTTACAAAGGTCTTGTTATTATTGTTGGCCACAGAGAGCAGGCATGTAAAGATATGCAACATTATAGACCCTCACAGACCTCACAGCTGTATCATGTTTGTCTGCAATAACAGGAGATTGGTCTGAACTGACACAGATGTCCCCAAGACAGCAGTGATTTATCAGAAGTGCAGGCACATGAAGGAAAGCAAGTCTGACGTGAAGGTCACGCTACACGTTTTGCCCCATCCATATTCATAAGTCCAGTGTGCATCTGTTAACTGATGTCCATGTACAGAGCAGATATCACACAGGATGGTGTGCGCTCATGCACTCGTCAGCACTGCATCGGGGATGTCTGGCACGTAGTAGAAATATATATAGGAAATTATAGCTGGAGCATGATCCTGTGATCCCTCAGCTCGGGATAGTACATGCTGAACTCCATCCACACAAGTAGGGTGGTACAGACCTGAACAGAGCATAATGAATGCCCTCCTTCATCATGCAGGTGTCACTTCTCCTGACTCAGATTCAATTACATTTGTGGAGCTGATTGCAGATTTCAGCCTACTCTTGCATATCAAAAGCATATTCAATGTTCCAGGGACTTGAAGAAACAAAATGTCAGCACATGATCTTCCTTACAGCCCCTGGGTCCTGTTCATCCCTGGTGGAGTTACATAAAGAACGAGTTTGGCCTATTTTGTCAGATGCAGGGATATCTGTGGAATAGTATGTTCAATCCTTTATGTCAGGCCATCTATCTCTTCTCAGCAAAATGTGTCTGTGATTACTTCTCTGTTTGCTGGGGTTTTTTTAAAATACAGAATTATACAGTAACCCTCAAACAGAAGGAAGGGGGAATGAAAATGTTTCATCTAAAAGTTTACCTAGTCAGAGTGAAGTTAGGGAAAGCACTGAGTATCTCTGGTGCTGGTTAACCTATAAATGAAAAATAATGAAGACAGGGAAGAGGAATATTAAATGAAGTGAATTCTTAGGGGAATCATATCTTGGCTCATATACAAGTCTGAGCTGCTGTAGGAGAGGAATGGGAAGGCTGGGCTAGGGGAGAGGGTACAGTCAGTGTCCTCCCATGGAAAACAAGGGAAAACCTCAGTGGGACTCCGGCAGGATGAAAAATAGCTCCACTTACAGAACATTCTAGGTCAGATTCACCTCACATAACAGCAGTGATGGGTTTTGCCCTCAAAAAAAAATAGCAAAGCAAGTCTCATGCTCACATACAGCTTAACCACACATACAGCTGACATATAACCGCGTAAGGGCTGTTCCCTTTGCATGGAGCTCCTGCCTTATTGTAAAGAAGGACTCAGGAAAGCGCCCTCAGAGATGGAGTTGCACACTGCACTTTCTCCTCCAGACAGAGATCCTGTCCCTTGGGAACACACACTGGCTTTTTGCAGACACAGTCCCCTGCATAATTTACGGCACACTGCCTCGACGTGGTCCCTGGATGCTTTCCTTTTATTCACACAGGGATGTGAGACCCAGGACCAGTGCAAGAAACATCAAACCCTGCAGCAGGCCACTCATCTGGTGGCAAAGATGGGTACTCACACATTTTTCTTTCAGTCCTGCTCTCTCCAGCTCCTCTGTGGGAGCTGATGCTGTGGGACCCATGTTGCATTGTTGTGTAGATACGTAGAAACTCCTCTTAAAAGTTCTAACTTGGCTTCCAAGTCAACAGCAAATGAACTTCTGCAAAGAATGCTGTGTTGTAATGCGGGTCCCAGCTGGTTCTGGGAACATTGTTCTGCTGGAAACCATATTTCACGCTATATAACTGTGACAGGGATTTGTGAAGAAGGCCAAACATGTGGGAACATTTCTCACTCCCTGGAAGTTAATGGTTGTTCCTCAGCACAGATTTACAATTTAATTGAAAAACTGAAAGCAAGAGAAGAAATTTTGATTAACACTGCTCTTAATCATCAAAGTTTTCACTGGGCACCACCTGGTTCTGCCAGCCCACCCCACAACATGTATTAGAGGACTGACAGTAGAAACATTCTGAGAGGAGAATAAAACAAAAATTAGGCAAATTCTGGTGTTGCTGGCTCAGGAGTAACTCCATGACATAAGTAGCTATTCCACATTTATGTGGCCACAGAAGCTCAGTTTGGCCCAGTGCCTTCTCAATACTGAACATTTTTCCTGTCTTCTAATCTTTAGGACCTTTTCTCAACAAGCATCCCTTCAGGCTCCTATTTGTAATGTTTGCATGATATATTAGGAAACATCTCCAAAAAGAGACATCAGTCTATGGCATGGAATCCTCTCTGGGAAATTATCTGCTGTGCTGCAGGCCGTGAAGGGGAGGTCTGTTACCATTCAAGAGCTGTCCCATTCAAAAACTGCTGAAGCAAATAGCAAAAATTCTCTGAGTCAACCCTAAACCAAAGTCCCAGCCAATATCAGGGAGCCCTTTTTTGTTAGAAGAGCCTCTTTTCAGATAAGACTTTCATCCAAGGTTATCCGAACGCTTGCAATCGAGTGGCATTTTGTGCTAACATTAATCCTGGTGTCCTGGCCACATTCCAGTTTGAGTAACAACGTTCTGCCAACCTAAATTCCTCCAGAGGTTTCAGCAGGATGCAATTTTCTTCTTCCTTTTTGTCTCCCATTCTTGGGTAGTTAATTCTACACAGTGTAAAAGACTGACCGTGTTCTACCACACCAGCACTGGCAGCATTTCACTCATGGGGAAAGTGGATCTTGAAGTGAGCAGGACCAAAATACTGTGTGAAAACACTTTATGAATAATAAAGGGCTTTTAAAACACATTTCTACTTTTCTTTTAAATTCTGGTATCAGTTTAAAATGTAGAGCTGGAATACTACTGAGATCCTGGAGAAAGATTATTGGCAATCCCAGCAATCAGAAGAGAGAAGTACATTTTAAGTTGTAATCAATACACTTATGACACAAATGAAAGGGAGTTGTTATATAAGGATTTTTTTTTTTCCACTGGAGAGAGTCCTGACAGGCAGTTATTGCAGTGAGGAAAGGAAGTCATCCAGATGGACTCTCCGTCACACTAATGAAGCCATCTCACAACTGTAACAGAGACCTCATGTATCTGCTGTGACACTTAGCAAATCCGAGCATGAATAAATAACCAAAGTCCAATTGAATTAACCTCCAGCTGATCAGCACTACTAAACAAATTATCCTAAACTCTGAACAAGATTAGAAGGACTGGCACAGGCCAGAATCATGTGGCAGGAGTGTTAATTCAGTTTAACAAGTTTAAACCTAATCCCCCAGTGTTCTCTGATCTCAGGGTTTCAGGGCAAACTGGTTCCAAAATGCTCTTGGAAGAGACAGGAAAGGAGGCTCACAGGAAGTTAAAAGCAAAAATCATGAGCTCAGCCTAGAGTCGCCTAGAGAAAGAGAAGAAGAATTGCAAGTGCAGAGCAGAGAAAGACTTGGGTAGAACATTTCTTACAGAGACAGAAGAGAGTAGAAAAATAACATTTATTTCCTTATGGAATATTCTAACCTCATTTCCAGGATGAAACTTAAAAAGTTGATAACACATCTGCTTTTCTTGATTACCATGTTTCTTGTGCAGAAACAGGAGATAAGCACCTGTGAAAAAGGGGACAGTATTTTATTTTAATGCCATTTTCCCCATTATATAATTGTATTTTTCTCCTAAGACTACGCTTGCACTATCCATCAAATGCAGAATTCAATTATCACAAAATTCAGTTCATTACTTAGAATGGCACTAACAAACAATTTCAATACTTACTTCTTTTTATGTTGATTCATAAAATAATTTATGTGGTCAGTTAAAATTAACTTCAAACTTCAGCTTTAAGAGACTTAACATTTTGCAGGTTTCTGAAATGTTAAATCTGCTTCCAAGAGACAATATTTATTCTATTACTCTCTAGAGACAGGAGTGGATGTAATAAACTCTACAAGTTTTTTGAAATGGGGATAACTAGGATTTGAAGCACTTCTAAATACCAACTGCCACAGCATATGCATGTGCCTCACAAAATCTTTCAAATCACAATATTCCTCATAAATGTATTTCCAATCTTCTGTCGTAGGTAATTCCTTCAATGTGGCTTCCAGTTTCATGAAATCTCACATTTTTCAGAGAGCAAGTGAATGAGGTTAGTGGGGGTAGATGAAGTCTTAGATCAGAGCCTCTACATCCCACTGAAGGGCATCTGCCTACATTCTTTTGCCTTGTCATGGCATGTCTTTATGCAGGTCTGACTTTGAATCTTTACTGTGATCTACAGCATAACTAATGTTTTATGAAGCTAAGCTTCAGCACCAGAGAAGATTTAAATTTTGACTAGATGGCAAAAAAATTTAATGTACTACGAAAGAGGAAGTATTCAGGCACCAGGCATTTCCACCATCACCATCTTCAACATCTATAAAGAGCTTAAAAATCAGATGGAGCCAATCTTCAGCTCATACTCAAGAGTGATTCGTAATACTCAGAAATCATTTTGTTACTTCTCATTGGCAAGGCACAGAGTTGCCCACTTTGTCAGGAAATGCCTCAATGTTTCCACATATTTAAGTGTTGCAAAATGAACACCTCCTGTAATTCTGAAACTTTTGTTAGACAGCCCTCAAAATCAAATCATGACCTGTCTACGGTGTACTTTGCTGTTATTTATGCAGTATATAAGCTAAAAGTAAATATTTATTCTCATTTTCCACTGTGTGCACTGACTGATATCACCCCAAGTTAACAGCAGCATTATGAACTGCAAATGATGATACACTGTCAAAGTTGAAACCATTTGGTTATATGCTTCTTACATTTTCAAATATTCCCAATGCAATTTCATAACTGTCTTGAACATAATGAGACAATGGATTTTTCCTCTTTCAACTGTGTAATAATGAACAACTATTAGAAACACTTTATTATTTCCAGAGTTGGAGGGATCAGTGGCCACAGAGAAAACATGCCCTTTTCAACCAAGTTTTTAATTGTTTTCTCACTTGAAAGGGGAGCTAATTTATTACTGGCAGCACACAAGGCATTTGTCTCATCAAGATATATCATTTTAACCATGGGTGAATTCTAGACAACAACACTATTTAATTTCCTGTCACAATTAAGTGATTCATACAAGTGACTATACTATTAGTATTATACTAATACTCTAACATTGTCTTGTTGCTTCTGCAAGAGCCACGGTGTTATCTGCTGTGTTTTCACACTTCTCAGGAACAGAGTGGTACGAGTTTTGTTCTTAGAAGCTATGCTACAATTATTTTTATGAGCCACTCCATTTGCATGCTGTCTTTCATCTGACAGACCACCACAAGCAGCTGAAAAACTCCTGCATAAACTACAGGCAGCTTTATGGCAATTACTGCTGTCTCTACTGATCCATGGAAATAATTTCTTCAGCCATTCCAGTAATGCAAAGCTTCTGCTGTTCACAGGGTGGATCTGTTGATGGATGATACCATCCACAGGCGTTGTCATGGTCATGATCTATGTAGGGCTGTTATTTGACAAATGAAAATTATGTAAACAGCACTCAGACTCAATCTTGCCTCATGATGACTCTGTCTGCTCCATACCCCCTGGCTACAGCGTCCAGTACAGCCAGCTGTTATCTCATGATAAATATCGGGGATAAAATTATCATTAGACAGCACCAGGTTGGCTGCATGATGTAATCCTGACTCTTTTAGGCAGCTGAAGCTCTTTTAGCTCTCTTAGCTAGTCTAGAGCTATTCAGGAGTTGTACTTCACACATTTCAAGAACATCATTTTCATTTCAGTGGTTGTTGAAATGATTTCTGGGTATTTTTTGCAAAGAAATGTAGGATCTGCTGGTTTTAAAGGTACTGAATATATGAAACTACTGCTGTTGAAGATCAAGCACCCAAGAAAGCATTTTCCTCAACGTCCTTCTGTAGGTGTGACATGCCTCACTTCTGCCAGGCTCTGTAATCTCAGCAGTAGCCCCCTTCTAAAACTCTCCCCCAGCACCAAGGGTGCTGCTTTCTCATCCCAGCCTCGTGAATCTGATGTCCTCCTTCTCCAGCCTGCGCAGCAGCTCAGAAAACACAAATGACACAGCATAACAAAGTCCTACAAGGGCTGGAGTACTCCTCTATTTATAGATCGCTAAGTCTGACTTTAAAAAAAAAAATATCCAAAGAGCTACAGTCAAATTGCTACCTAGATGTTCCCAGGTCCAGCCAGAGCGTGCTGGCTTTCTGCCACCTTTTTAAATCCGACCCTGCACGTTGAGCTTTCGCAGGAAAATATGCTGGTGCTCATATGTGGGCAGTTACTATTTACACAAACACTAATGAACATTCCCATATTGTTTCCTTACTAAGTTGCAAATGCAAGAAAACAAAACAATAGCCTGACCTGGCAGTCTTAGCAAAGACATCCAGCATCTCCATTTCAGATGTGCAGCTGAGTACAGCTCACACAGAAAGGGAACAATTGGGTTTTGAGCATTATGTTTATTTTTCATTAAAAGACTGTGTTTTTTTCCAGCTGAATTCTACACTGGGAAAAAAAAAGGTTTAATCAACAACTAAATAGCTTAGCTGTGGTTCTCAAATGCCTGATTGATTTGCTTAGCCTTCATCTTACAATAAGAACCATGTGGACAACTTAAGAACAAAGCAAACCTCTTAGACTTGTCTCTCAGAATAAGAAATGACAGTACTTGTTAGTCTAGAGAGCACAGAAAATGGACTAATGCACAGAAGAGTCAGAATCCCCTCACCTTCCTTCAAAATATGAGCACATAAAATGGGAGCCTCAGAGCTTTAACTCTGAGAATGCTGTTCAGCTGTCCCCTAATCCTGGACACATCTGAACTCCTCAGCTGCTCCCATTTTAACCTCAGGCTTCCCTGCAAACCTGATGTCCCATTTCTGTCCATGTGCAGAAGCAGTTGGGTTTTGGTCATGTTTGGCAGGCCCATACCGATGTCAGGCTGAGATTTAGAAACCAGGAGATAAAGCAGTGAACTTCAGCTGCAGCAGGCTTAACTCCTGACTGTGGATAGCCAGGTTCAAAGCTGTGTTTCCACTTTGCACTAACAAAGCCTCTTTCCAGGGACTGCAGAGGCAGTCAGCCAGGGAGACCTGACTTCTGGGGCTAATGCCAGTCTTTGAGAACAGCCCCAGATGTGCTCCTCTACCTGCTTCCCCAAGGGCCTCAATTCAGTAGTATTTTCTGAACACTGCCTTTGCCAGACTATTTAAGCGCAGTGGGAACTGCCTGGAAGCACTAGGAGGTGGATTTCTGCCATCCCTCCCACCCCTTTGATACAACGGCCCCATGGAGAGAGGGCTCACACAACCCCACCACACCACCCACATCCCACCGAGCTCACTGTGAGAGTAATAAGGGGAAGAGGAGCACTCTCATAGTGTCTGGCCAGAGGAATGTATTTAAAGGCAGCTCTGCTTCACGTACCTGATTTATAACAAGGGTCAGAATAATTCCCAGGCAGCTCCTGCATCGGGGAGCAAACTAATTCCTTTCCTCTCTCCTTGGCTGCGCAGCCCAGAGCCCAGCTGCACCTGAGGTTCCAGCTCACAGTCTATATTCTGCATCATAAAAGATACAAGAGAGAAATCTAAACTAGAGAAGTAATAACCTGTAAACTAATAAACCAACCCAGCACTTTGATAGCTAGGCGCTCCCAAGAGCAGGGATTATTAATGGATGTCCTGAAACACTGTGTGTCTCGTTTTCAAGAGAAGTGGGAAACATTGCTGGTGCTCTGTGGATCTGACGCACTTGCTCTATCAAATCAGTTCAGATAAATGCAAAGTTTATTATAAAAAGCAGCCTCCTTCCAGTCTACATACACACAGGCACTTAAGCAGTTTAAAAAGAAGAGTAGTAAGAAACGGCTCAAATAAATAATAATAAAGGTATAAAGATGTAATATTATGGGTAGTTTTTCTTGTCAAAGTACAGGGCTGCACCGTTATTGATTTTCTCTGGTAATTGAGATAGTGACATGCACGACTTATGTTTCTTTAGCAGCGAGTGCATGGGAGTGGAAGAAGAGATCCTGAATGCCTGCAGAATCTCCAGCCAAGGATTTGATGGCTCTGAACTGCTGTCTGTCTCCATTCTTTATTTCCCTCATACCGTAAAATGGGGTATATTAATAATCTGTTATGTCAAAAGAGAGTTTATGAAGCTAAATGTAATAACGTTTGCAATGTGATTAGGGATCTTTGGAGGAAAAGTACTCTAGATAACAGGAGTGTAAGTACGGATACATGTCCTTCTCAGCCAGAAAACGCTGGGAAGCAGGTGGCAGGCAGGCAGACCTCTGGGGAAAGGTTCCGTTATCTGCCACAGTGTGTATTCACAAATCTCCATCCCCTGCCTCAGTCACACTGACAACAGGAGCCTTCTCCTTAGTCCTTTTCATTTTTTTAATGCATTTATTTTCAGTGATGAAGATTCACTGCTCAGTTACCTCCTGCCTTCTGCTTCTTGAGTTTACTATAACCCACCTCAGCTCCATGCCAAAATGAGATATCCTATCGATTGAAACTGTTAAAGATAACTCTTTCATCCCAAACTAATGCAAAACAGGGAAGTAGGGTGTTTCCATGTAAATCTGAACTAGAGTGGATACTCTTTGTCCTACTGTCATGTTAAAAAAAATAAAATGGAGGCTGGCAAGGATGGCAGGAAGAATCCGGTCCTTTTGTTTCCTGAAGTAAAATTATTCTCCAGAGAAGGCAGAGCAGGAATAAACTTCTTCATGAGTCAGGAGGCTTTACTGACAAGACTGCTATTATCTCCGTCAAACAGGCAAAGCCTCGAGTGATTGTGGTAAGCAAGAAAGAGGAATGTTGGGTTATTTGCAGTGCTGGAAAACAGACTATTTGCCAGATTGCAAGGAGCCCCGAAAAGGTATCAAGCCTCTCTGTTTGAATTAACCACAAGAATAACCTGCTGCATTAAAAGCTTTTCCGTGGACCTCTGCTGCTCTCTAACGGTGCCTTAAAGGATTCTCAGAACAAAGTTTACATGCTCTTCCTGCAGTCAAGTTTTGTTAAAACTTTTAATTAAAAAAAATATATATTAATAAAAAATCATTAGGCTCTTAAGAGAGGTTACCTGAACAGATAACTTAGACCTCAAGTTGCTATTGCTGCAGCCACACCTGCAATATTTTGCGTGTGTTAGAAATGACAGTAAGGGAAAGCTAGCACATAGAAACGAAGGTTTGGGGCGTATTTTAGATGCAGCAATTGCCCAAGTCTGGAAGGTTGCAAACCTCTGAGAAATCCCAACTTTCCGAACTTTATCTAACTTAGTATACGGTTATTATTCATGCGTACCAGTGTTTCAAAGAAGAAAAAGAATTAGCACTGAATTAACTGTATGCAATTAAGAGAAACTAATGTTTGCACGTACTGCTCACGGGACACACACATTTCTTTTTGCACTCTTCCCACAGATGTCCTTATCTCCCATTACAGCACCGTCCTGTGGCTGCCACCATCCCCTCACGCTTTGCTCATGAAGCAACTGGACCACACACGGAGTATTTCAGTGACAAACGCGATGTCACTTGTCCCATCACCAGGGAAGCGTGAGGCAGGACAGCCGGCCTGTGACAGGGGAGGGCAGGGCTGAGCGCAAGGCTGCTCCGATGACCCAAAACCAGCCTTATTTTGATGGGAAAGCACACTGGGGGGCTTCAAGTGCGGCCCAACAACACCCAGTGGGTGGGAGCGGTCACATCCCATGTGGAAACAGGGGGAAAAAAAGTTAAAAAAATCAAAATTAGCAACGTCCCTCCAGCGCCCAGCTTCACCACGTCCCCTCATGGGCCTGCAGCGGGGCACCTGCCACTGTCACGGCCACGGGAGGTGTCCCTGCCGGGTGACATTCCCCCTACACGCGATGGGAGCCAGCGTGAAAGGGGCAGGAAGCGGCAGAGGCGGCCGGGCCGAGCCGGGCCGGGCCGGGCCGGGGAAGGCTCCCGCCCGGTGATGCCGCTGAGGACAGCGCGGGGGGGCTGGAGATGGCGCCTGCCGTGGCGCGCGCAGCGGGCGGGCGCAGGTAATGGCGGCGCTGAGGGGACGGGAGGGGAGGGCCATGGCCGCCCTGCGCCATCTCCCCGCGCCGCGGCGCGTCCCGGCCCGGCCCGGCGGAGGGAGGGGAAAGGTGCCGCTTCCGCCGCGGCGGGGCGGGCCTGAGGGGAGAACGGCGGCGTGGAAGGGCCCGGCCCGGCGCGGGTACGGGCGGTGGGAGCCTTGCTTCAGCCTGGTCCCGGCGTGGGGGCTGTGGCCTCCCTCAGGGAGCGCCGAGGCCCGCGGTGGAACGCGGGGCTCGAGGGTCACCCCCTCGGTGCCGCGGACCGGGGTGCTGCGAGGGAGGGCACGGCACGGCACGGCACGGCCTGTTCCGTGGGTGCCATCACTGTTACACCACGATGAGCGCGAAACCCTGTACATGGCAGCTCGTTCGTGCGGGGGGAGCGCAGGCCAGTGCTGCGGGGCCCCCTCCCAGTCCGGGGTGTGGGATGTTGGCCATTGTTCCTGCACAGACACACACCTCGGGATGCTTTTATGCTCTGAAATCAATTTAACCTGTTCCCTAAATCAAGGGAAGGATTTGGGCTTTTTATAGCCCATGATCCATGTTTTTAATCTGTTACTTTATTGTTATTCCTCTTTTATTCGCTTTTTTTTTCCCTGCAGCAATGGAAGCAAGTCCCATCGTGACATCCAAGCAGCGAGAGGAGGTGGTACACGGGGTCCCAACCGAGGTGGTGTGCACGGCGTTCTCCAACTCCGTCCTCGTGGTAGTCACACAGTACGGCAAGATGGGGACAATCATCTATGTGGACCCCAACACAATCGGTGACAACGTGGGCAGACCCTCGCTCACCACAAAGGTGCTACTGGGCAAGGATGAGGTGAGAGCAAATCGACAGTGCACAGGCAGCAAGGATAAGGGGGAAGAGGAGTAGGTGGGGCTGTGCAAGTTGCCAGGGAGTGGATGAATCACAGCGATTCAGCGGTGTTTGCACAGTGGTAAGATTAATGTAAAAATCAAGAAGGGTTCATCAGAAAAGTATGCACACTCATCTGCTGTTTGACATAACAAAAGTTTAACCAACATTGAGTGGTTTGGGGATCTGTTATTTTGTATTGTACAGGATAAGGATCGCTTTGCCATGTTTATGGAAGGTTTGATAAAGCTCGTGTTGATTTAAGGGTTGCAGGATCAAACATGCAGCCTTTGATAACCTTCTTTTGAGTTTGTGTTCCAGTGAGTTTGTTTTCCTCTTCAAGTCCCTTTTCTTACCCACCCCCCCTCCAATCTATGCCAGCTCCATAATGGACTTTAGTTGCCCTGTCCCAAGTGTGCCTGCCAGCACCTACCCTTGATAAAGTTTAATTTGTTTTGCTTCAACAAAATGAGTTTTTATCGACCATTTCACAAAGCTGGAGAGAAAGCACAAGAAAATGTATTTTGCAAAGCGTCAACTGGTCAAGCACTAAAACAGAAAGTTACAGAGCTACAAGATTATGAGGCTTTCCATCAGGGTTGGAGCTATCAAATATTACTTGCTAACCTTAACTAGGAAAACTCTAGCAATACCAGTTCCTGATTCTGTCTGCAGCTTCCCCTTACGGAGTTCTTGTTCTTCAGCAATAGCCTTCCTTCTCTGGCTGGGATATGCTCTGCTTTCCCTAGTGTAATATCTGCTAATTTTGGCCACCTCCACCCCCAAAGTGGTTTTGTGTTTTATTGGAAATGGGGAGTGCCTTTGTTTACTTTGTTACATAGTATTTTTAGATTATTTTACCAACTTAATCAATTTAAACTTTCAGAAAAGGCTTTCACTAGTTCACTGTCTTCCTGCTTGTCACAATTAACATCCATGTTTGTGATGGTGCACAATTCCAAACCACACTCATAGCTAAAATCAAGCAAACTCATCCTTCTGATAAATACATAACTGTGGGTGTAAATAAAACCAAACTGGGTATTCTCGTTAAAGAAACCTCACTAAGAAGATTATATTCCCTTTTCTTCTCTCCTGCAGCCTCACTACTTAGTTCTATTTTTCATTATTCTACTAAAATCAAACACAACGTATCTTCTACACATGGCATGTGAAGACTGTGTGTATAACACCATTTTGGGGTCTCTAGGAATTGCAAAAATAACGTTTTTTTCCAGACCTTGTCAGTGGAACACACCCTCTTCTGCAACATGTTTTTAAAAGAAAATTGTACTTCATGACTTCTTCAGAAATCTGGCTCTGATGGAAAGAGAGGCATTTTGATCAGTGGCATTTCATATAATTTGATACTTGGTGATGTATTTTGGGTAGAAGGATTAGCAGAAGGAAGGATTCTCTGTAGTGGCTTCCCAGGATTCCCAAATGGGTACAAAGCTCGATTCAAGTGCAGCTCCAGTTAAGTTGTTTCAGGATGGTTTTGTTGGCTGTCACTCACGGGTCCAAACTCGTCCCTTTTCAGCTGGTTGAGGAAGTCCTTTCTAGAATTCCCCGTACTGTGGCTTGGCTTTGCTGAGCAGCCAGGCTGTGTGTCTGTTCCCAGTCATGTTGGAACCGCTGAGCAAACTGCACACTCAGTTCGAGTCCAGTATTGACAGGTTCTCAACGTGCTCCATGTCATGGCAGGGCTCTTCCTCTCCTAACTCGTGTGGGAGGGCTGTCCCAGCTGTAAGTGTTCATCTGTCAACCTTTGCTTTTCAGCCCCTCGTCCACGTTTGTGCCAAAAACCTGGTGGCGTTCGTGTCTCAGGAAGCTGGGAACAAACCTGTTCTTCTCGCCATGGCTTTAAAGGACAAGACCATGGAAGGAATACAAGCTCTACGGGAAGTGATCCGAAGTTGCCAAGTGTGGTGAAGTTGTGCCATCTGGATTCAAGGAAATGATCCTGAGTCCATGACTCATCACCACTTATTTAAAAGAACAAGAAATGAAAATGATGGAATGTCTTTGTGTTGGTTTTGGACGTACTGAGGAATTTCATGAATTTTTCTCTACTGTGTAGAACATTTGTGGGTTTTGTTACTGTGACAGGTTTGCAGTCCATATAGTCAGTGATGAGACAAGAACAATTGTCTCAACATACAGGAGAAGTATTATTTTTATCACATTGGGTGGGATGTGTGTTTGGGAAGCGGCCTGGCTCTGCGTTTGTGTCCTGAGGAGTGATAGATGCCAAGGTCTAGCTACGCTGTACCGCAAAGGGGGAACACCCAGTGCAGAGTGAATAAAAGAAACATTGACAAATCTAATTTTACCTGTTTTCTTTTTTGCTCTGTGAAAATCACTTCAACTGAAATGTGAGCCTCGGTAACAAATCAAAAGCAATTGCATAATAGGAAAGATTTTCTTGCCTGTTTTTAAGGAAATGAGTCCTATATGACTGCTTTTGTCCTTATGTCAGTCCCTTTCCTCCTGTAGTCTGAATCCATTTTCCACTTTCACTCCGATTTTGAAGAGAGGCAGATGATTATGCTCTGCAGTTTTCATGAAAGCTGACATCAGGGTGGAAGACAGGAACCCAAATTAGGGGTGAGGAAAAGACAAAATAACTGCTGCTTATGGTACCAGCACATTGGAGAGGTAGCACATACATAGCTTGGACCACCTGCAACAAGCTGTCCCTCTCCTGAGGCACCTGTCCTTGGAGATGTGGGGACAGGAGGATTTGGGGGTTGCACAGGGACGTTTCTTCCGAGTGTTGGAAAAAAATAAATGTGTTGGGTGAAGTTACGTGACTTGATTCAATGCTGAATAGCCAAACTTTTGCCATTTGCTTGGAAAGCACATTTGTTTTTAGCTCTTCTTGTAACAAATAACACCAAGTAGTAAATTTTTAAATGAGCTGTTACACACTTTTGTCACTTATGAACTTGACTGAGCAGACAGAGGCCAGGGCTTGGATTCTGGGCAGCGAAAACTTGTGCTGTGTTAAGACCCCTTGATACTAGCACCATCAGCACAAGACCCCATGCCTACCCCACGCAGACCCAGTTGCTGGCTCATTCCTGTTGCTAAGAAAATCCCCTAAAAGCAAAAAATGCATTTCGAAAGGACTCTTTTTCTCTGAAATAAGGGTTATTTACAGTATTGAAGGGATTATGAGAAATGAAACTTTTAAAAGTACAGCCAAACACTGCAGGCTTGCAGCTGCCCTTGACAAGAAATTTCATCTAAAAATAATTTTCCAAACTGTGCTTCCAAGAATCAAAGATTTGCATCTGTCAGAACTCCAAATTTTCCCTCTTTTACACTTTTTTTTTTTTCTTTTTTTTTTTTGGTCTAGGAGGGCTGAGAGAGGCATGTGGAATTTGTTTTAATGTCGATCCTGGTTTGTTAGCAGGGATTCATTCCCAACACAAAATTCAATACTTTTCCCAAATCCTAATGCTCTTACGGTGTCTGCAGCTTCATCAACTTGTGGAAAACATATATTAATTAGCAAATTGAATGTAAGTCACATCTTCCACCGTGGTGATACAGTGTCATCCCAGTCCTATGCCCTGAAAACCCGAGTGTTACTACCTAAAAGCCAACCACGAGTTAACCAACTTAATTTCCTGGTTCTGTGTGCCACCAGGTCTGCACAGGGTGACAGGTAGAGAAAAAACTTGGAGATCTCTCCCATTTGGTGCTTGGAGCCAGGACAGACTTATCTCGCCGCCTTTCCACGGGTGATAAATTAGACCACGAGCAATTGGTCCTTCGACTTTGCTCTTCTTTGCTCTGCAGTAAACCAGGAAGAAGGCCTGCCCCAAAAACTAGGGCACGAGTCTGCTGGTGCCACCAGCTGCCTGCCTTTGAGTCGTCACTATCCTGCAGGTAAGGATAATTCCCAATTGCAGGAAAACTCTGCCAGGCAGAGCTCTCACCCACAGCCACAGGATGTGTGCCGGGCTGGGGGCAGCGGCGTTGGGCTGTGCCGTGGATTTCCATCCGTGTTTGCTTTCCGGGGCGTGGGTGCTGAGCACGGCGGACTGGAAAGGTAAGTTCAGCAGCTTTTCCGCAGGAGGTGAAGCCCAACCTGCTGCTCCAGCTGCCGAGGGGAGTGGGGCACAGCGAGGGCGAGCAGGGTGCTGGCAGGACCCGCTGCCAGCCGGCGGGCAGGGCTGGGAGGGTGCCCGGAGGAGGAGTCTCCCACGGGTGCAGGTGGAGGAGGGCGCAGGGGATGCGGAGGCAGGTGCCTGGCAGCCAGACCCACTCCTGGAGGAGCCCCGCAGGGTGAGTGGGGCCCTGGGAGGGTGTGCAGCAGCCCATGGAGCTGAGGTTACCCCAACCATCAGCCCTGAGCACCCATGGGAGCTGCTGGGAGGGCAGAGTCTGCTGTGGGAGCCCTGTGCGTGCGTCACCCACTGCTCTGGATGGGCTTTAAGGAGAGCTCAGTGCTGCCCTGCTGTAATTTATAGCTGTGTGCTATAGGTGCTTCCTCCTGGGAGACCTGGGAGTGGTACAGAGAGGCTGGTCAGGTAAATAACCGCCGTGCCCTGGCTTTATCCGAAAGCAATCGGGAGGAGAAGCACATCTCCTGTGCTGGTGGGGCCGAGCCTGGCTGCTCCCCTCCCGGGGTAAGAATCAGGGATCTCTCTCCCCCTGTAAAGGGGTGCACGGTGCTGGGTTCATGCCAGTGCTGCAAAGGCACTGCTGGGGGGCTGTGTGGGCTCACCTGTCCTTTCCCACTCCCCCAGCCCCACCAGGCTGCCACCAAGGTGGGGATTTATCCCAGAAGCTTCAGGACACTGAGAAGGATGTGAGTTGGGAACCCAGGCCCCGGCAGCCTGCAGGTGGAGGGAATCCCTGGCAAAGTGAAAAGCCCCGTTACAGGTGACCTGCCTGAACACAGGTGTCACCGCTCGGTTTCTTTTCTGCTCAGTGATCAGTTAGCATCTCCAATATCCAGGGAGCGTAACAGGTAGACTGTGCATGGCAGGTACCTGCAAGGTGTCTGAAAACAGCCAGCCTGGATGTGGCACTGGCACGGTCCCATCGAGAAGCTGAGTTTTACAGCTAATATTATTCTTTGTGTCTCTTCACTGCCTTTGTTTTGGAAGCAATGGCCCTCTAGCTGCATTGAATTGCCGAACTACCTTGCACAGCCAGGATCTAATTACCTCTGGAGCTGGGAGTCCTGTCTCTGAGTGGCACCGAGGCTTTTGTTTTTAATGACTTGCTCTGCCGCGTTCAGAGTGTGACAATGTAGGGGAGCCTGCCAGGACCTGCTGCTGGTGCCACTGTGCTCATACTGCCACGGCTGGGAAAGCTAATAGGTGTTAGGATGTCTTGGGCCAAGCCCAAGTGGCACGGCACTGGGTCAGAAACAGAGTAAATGGGTCTAACGATGAGCACAGATCTCCACCACATCCTGGGAGCAAGCTGCATTGCGTCCTTCCCTATCATGATGCTCTGGCAGAGGGAAAGCATGGCCAAATCTGGCCATAGAGCTCCAGCCAGCAGCAGGGCAGCCCCTAAAAAGAGCGAGGAGTGATTAGGAATGAGGCACAGCTGGGCTCTGGCCTCCCTCCCCACACCACGAGCTATCTCCGTCCTCCTGTTAATGTTTACAAGGCAGATCCGGTGTCGTTGTGGTCTGTCCAAAGACCAGATCTCTCCCTGGGATCTTGCTTCCTGCTGCCCAGGGCAGGGCCATGGGATGATCACAGAGAGGAAAAGCCCATCTCCCCAGTGCCTCCGTAACACTGCCATCATCCCCGCTTTCCTACCAGCCATCTCCAGCTCTGCTTCCCCGCTCGCAGGCGCAGGTACACGGGGTGAGCTCCTGGGACCCGGCCAGCACGCTGCCACCCCGGGCATCTCCACTTACAGGCAGCTCCTGCCAGGCGAAGGGGGGGAAAGGTATTTTTAGGGCTGTTGATCTGACACCAACTGAGTTTCCTCTCCTGTGAGGTTGGGGTTTGGGCAGGAGAGGAAGCCACTGAGTGAGCTCTTGCTTTGGTTTGTTTTCTGTGTTTAATTGGATCGAGGTCATTCCCTACCACTCTTATCTGTGGCAGATATTTTCTTGCCTCTCACCAGATCGTGCTTACAGTTTTATTCCCCAGGCAATAGTCACCCAGCACCTAAAATCATTGTTTATTAACAATGCACCAAGAAGTATCTGTATTGTTAGAGCTCTGCTCACAGGTGGTGGTTTGTTTGGGGTTTTTTTTAAATCACTCTTGTTATACTTGGGGAAAAAGCAGCTTTCCATAGATTAGCAGAAAGAGAAGCCAAACATGGCAGTTTGTGCATCTGTTGGCCTTGAGATACGAAGCTGCCCTATAAATAAGAGCGTATTATTGGGTTGGTCCTTGCTGTCCGGAGCCACAGGGTACACGGTGCCCATACATCTTGGCCACCCTCTGCACTGGGAATGCTCAGCACCTTGAGATGACCGGTTTCAAGGAGGACAGACCTGTTGGGGAGATCCCAGAGCGCTTCAGCATCCCCAAAGGGCAGCAGCTCTGTCTTGTGCTCAAGTCGGGTGCAGGAGGGACCACTGTCTGCCCTTCAGGTCTCAGCATTGATGTTGCCAGCACACTGAGACCCCCATGACCCCAAAATGACTGAGGCTGGCCCTGGGTAATGCCAAACCTCTGACTTCTTGGGGTTTGCCCCTAGCAGGTCACACAGGAGGAAAGGAGCCAAATTTTGAGGGAGCACCACAGGGATCCCAGTGTTTTCCGGGCTCCCAAGGAGGACATAGGTGTCCTGATGGCTCGTGGGTAAGGGGCTCATTATTATCGTGGGTGAAGGATGAGTTTAACCCTTAAGTCTCTGGTTCCTGATGGAAAAGGGTCCTAAGCCACAGTGTGAATTCACAGGGGCACAAATGTAGGCAGGTCTTTCCCTTTCAAGCAGGATAGGGACCCTTGAGAAAACAAGAAAGAGCAAGACAGGGAAGAAGCGTGTGTTTTGGGGGACACGAGGACCGCATGTACCTCCTCAGGGAAAAGAGGGTCTGCTCTTGAAGGACGTTTGCATTTTCCCACTGGGAGAAGCAGACCCAGCCATAGTGAATAGGCTGGTTTGGGCGAGGGACACCCTGGAAAAACCCTGGGGAGAAGATAAACCTCTCAGGAGGTTTGTCCACACTGTGTGGGCTGGGAAACCTGCTGGGACCTTCCCCTTCACCTGCTTACCTTGGTCCTGCCTTCCTGCACCACTCCCCTGACCTCTCCCTCCCTGCAGATGAGTAATGCCACACGTGCCTTGCACTCTCCTGTGGCACCCGGCACCCCGGGGCCTGGCACAGTGGCCAGGCTGGCCTCAGCCCCACCATCTCCAGCCCTCAACCTGCTCACAGCCGCCCACAACGACTCTGAGGATGGCCAGCAGCTTTTCCTGACCACGACAGCGGCGCAGGTCATCTCTGGCATCTTTGTGTGGTCGGCACTCATCGTCACCTTCCACCAGGTACAGGCTGGAGCAGAGACGAGGTTCAATGCTGGGACTGATGCAAGGACAAATCTATTGATTGCCCCCAAGGTCCTTGCAAATCACTCAGCTCTGGACAAATATTTCCTTCTGTTGCCTGGAGGGGATATCTCCACCGTCAAGAGCCGGGTGCTGGCAGCTCAGGAGGGTGGACTTTGCCCACACACTCCCTGGGTGGCTGGCAGAGCCTGGAGAGGATGCAGGGCATTGGCATGGGCCAGAGACAACACCCAGAGGGGTTTCTCATCTCAAACCCTGGGGTCTGTGCCTTTGGGGTGTGTGCTGTCAGCTGCCTTGAAATGTCCTGCCCAGCTGCCTTGAAATGTCCTGCCAGGGAGCATGTTTTTGGGTGCTGCATGGACCCATGCTGCTGAAGGCAGCCCTGGGGCAAGCTGGTGCCTCTGAGCACTGGGACGGGGCTGCATGGGGACTGGCACGGAGGAGGGCACACTCCCTCACACAATGCCAGGAATGGACCTGATTTCCACGTGTTTTTTGGGAAGGGATTGCCCTGGGGACTGGGATGGAGCCTGTCTCACGTGTCTGTTCACTGCAATGGGTCTGTGGTGGTCCTTGCAATGGGTCTGGGGGCACCTCTGGTTCCCCTCCTGCCTGGTGGTAGCCACAGCTCTGCACACTGGGCACTTTGCAGATCTACACACACCTGAAGAATTACACCGTCCCCAAGGAGCAGCGCTACATCATCCGCATCCTCTTCATCGTGCCCATCTACGCCTTTGACTCCTGGCTCAGCCTCCTTCTCCTCGGCAGCCACCAGTACTACGTCTACTTCGACTCGGTGCGCGACTGCTATGAAGGTGAGCGCAGCCTCTCCTTGGCAGGGAGGCTGATGGCAAAGCAGGGCTCTCATCTCACTGTCCTGTGTCTCTGGAGTGTCCTAGATTGCACAAAGTGGCAAACCTCCACCTCCTTCACTTCCACCTCTCCCTTCCCCAGTGCAGAGGTTTTCCCCTTCCCTCTCAATGGGCAGACATGAGCTGGTGCCTTTCCACCACCTGTCTGCGGGCTCAGAGGGACCTCAGTGTCATGCTCCTGGGGAAGGAGGTTTTCTGGCTGCCTTTGGGGTAGAAATGCAGCTTTTCTAAAGTGCAAGGTAGATGAATCTATGAAACTGGAGAGCTGGGATTTTTTTGAGGGGCAGGGGAAGCTTGTCAGGGTTGAGGCTGAGGTTGCTCTTCCACCCTGTTGCTCCTCGCCGAGGGAACAGAGGGGTATGGGCATGTGTGTTACTTTGGGTTTGGAGTATATGGAAAATCAATGATGGGATTGTCCAAGACAACTGTTCAGGACCTCCTCCTTGCTGGCCACCAGCCATTCGTGCTGCCCCTTAGCAAAGTTGAGGTCCTTCTATGGAGATGGTCCCTGGCCATTGCACTGCTACCTGGGCTTGTCTGGGTGTGCATGGGGGCCAGCTCCATGTGCACTGCTGGGATGTCCCACCGCTGCCATGTGCACACAGGGTCTGTGTGTGCCCAGAGGAGCTGCTGCATCTGCAATGAACCCTGTGCACCTGGTGTGGTCCATCTGATTCCACTTGGAAGTCAGATGGATTTGACCTGCTGCTCCTTTTGCTGGACTCCCAACCACCAGTGTCCCAAATCCTGATGCTGAGCCAGGGTGGATGAGAAGACACCTGAGCAGGAAGGAATGTGAAATGTAACAACCCCACCGCAGATCTCCATCAGCCCTGCTGATCGTGTCTGCCCTTGCCTTGCCAGCTTTCGTGATTTACAGCTTCCTGAGCCTGTGCTTTGAGTACCTTGGAGGGGAGAGCACCATCATGACAGAGATCCGGGGGAAGCCCATTGCGTAAGTCCCAACCTGCCATGAGTTCCTCAACCCTCCACCCGCTTTCCTCATCCAGCAGCCCCAATGGCATCTCCTCGGCTTCTGCTTCTAGGTCCAGCTGCTTTTATGGGACCTGCTGTCTTCAGGGCATGTCCTACTCCATTGGGTTCCTGCGCTTCTGCAAGCAGGTGGGTACCCCAGCTCTGCTCCCTTCCCTGCTGCCCTGCCCAGCAGCTCTGCTTTGCCACTCTCCAAAGATGCTCTTTTTGGTTTGGGGTTTTTTTTTCTGTCTGAGGAAGGCAGCTCACCCAGCTCAGGGCACCTGGCCAGCAGCAGGGCACTGCACTCGCTGTCCTTGCCTCTGACTCACTGCTGAGTCAGGGTCTCCTCCCACTGCAGAGCTGAGATTGCCATCTCTGGCCAGTCCCAGGTTTGCCTGGACTGCTCTCTAACTCTCCAGGGCTGTGCTGCAGGCCAAATACCACGTCCCCAGGCCACCCAGTCCCCACCCTTGGAGTGGCTCACTGCCTTTCAGGAGCTGCCTTTTGGAAGCCCTGCTTCCTCCTGTCTGCAGCCCTTGAGCTGATTCATGTCTCACCCCGCAGCACTGGTCACTCCTGCGATGGAGAACTGCTCTCTTCTCTGTGTCTCTGTTCTGTCGGCTCACATGGAGGGGCTGGGGGTGGCAGGAGCAGCAGGGAGGGTGGTGGAATGTTCCTGCAGCCTGGGGTGCACCGTGTCTCTCCCCTGTGCAGGCCACGCTGCAGTTCTGCATCGTGAAACCCCTCATGGCGATCGTCACCATCATCCTGCAGGCGTTTGGGAAGTACCACGACGGGGACTTCAAGTGAGGATGCTGGGTCGGGCTGGGGAGGGTGAAGGGGAACAGGACAGGTCCCTGCTCCATCACAAGGGACAAAAGGTCCTGCCAACCCCAGCAGGGAGCTGCTCCATGGGTAATGAGAGCACAGGGAGCCCAAAGCACCAGGAACAGAGACTCACTGCCCCCAGATAAGAAAGGGATGAAGCTCCTGTGAGCCACAATAAAAGACATCCCACCAACAGAGGAAAAGCTGGGAGTGGCCCCCTGCTCTCCCCGCCTCTCCTTCCCCTCCTGCGCTGTGCTGTCCCACAGGGCAAAGCCATGCACTTGTCCCCCTCCCTCTCTCCCCACAGTGTCCATAGTGGCTACCTCTACATCACCATCATCTACAACTTCTCCGTCAGCCTGGCCCTCTATGCCCTCTTCCTCTTCTACTTTGCCACCATGGACCTGCTGCGCCCATTTGAGCCAGTCCTCAAGTTCATCACCATTAAGGCAGTCATCTTCCTCTCCTTCTGGCAAGGTGGGTCCCACCATGGACACCCAGCGTCCTGTAGCCCCACCTGACCAGGGAGATACAGGACCAGAGCTAATCCTTCTCCCTTCCCCTGCACAGGGACGCTGCTTGCAGTCCTGGAGAAATGTGGGGTGATCCCTGAAGTTCAAATCATCGATGGGAAGGAGGTGGGAGCTGGGACTGTAGCTGCTGGCTACCAGAACTTCATCATCTGCATTGAGATGTTCTTTGCTTCCATTGCCCTGCGCTATGCATTCACCTGCCAGGTGTACAGAGAAAAGAAAGAAAACTCAACGGGTAACTCTTCCTCTCTTCTTCCTTCCTCCATTGGTCAATAAAGAAAGATGAAACCCCCCACCCACCCTTATAGCATGACCAATGGGATGCTAAAAGCCACCAGAGGAGTTTCCTTCTCCCTCTTCCCTGGGGATACCCATGAGCCACAGTGAATGGATAGGAAAAGAGACCTTGTTGTGGGTGGGCACAATTGGGGGATTATGATATTATGGCACGTGCTGCTGGAGAGGTTCCATCCTCTTTAAACATGGAGCTGGGGTTGCCTTTCTTCTCCTTGGCATTTGCCACTGCAAGCCGATGTGGCCCACGATGTGGCCCACGATGTGGCCCGGATCTTGAATTTGTAAGGAAAAATGTCACCCCAGTCTTAGAGCGCTTGGGCTCATTGACTGATGTCCCATCACCCTCCCACTCTCCCTGTCTTTCAGCAAACCTTGCTCCAATGCAGAGCATCTCGAGCGGGCTGAAGGAGACCATCAGCCCCCAGGACATCGTGCAGGATGCGATCCACAACTTCTCGCCCGCGTACCAGCAGTACACCCAGCAGTCCATGCAGGAGGCAGAGCGCAAAGTGCCGGGGCAGAACGGGCACGTGGCCTCCAGGGCAGAGGGACCGAGTGGCAGAAAGAGCAAAAACATCGAGAAGAGAGTGCTGATCCTGTCAGATGAGGAGCTGTAGGAGATCTCAGAGGGGACAGTGACACCGGAGAGGTTTAAACCCATGTAAATGGGAGCCATCTCAAGCCTGAGACAACCTGGTCTAATGAGTACCAAGAAGCCAGGAACTGTACCCAAAAAGCCAGTCTCTTGAAGGGAAGATGCAATAAGCCAGAGAAAGGTTAAATCAAACAGTGCCAGCTTCTGCTGTCCCATCTCTCCTGGTGTTAGGGACTGGGCTGCCATTGCTCCTGGGAGTGAGCAGCCCTGCGTCTGCTGGTGTCCTGACACCAGCCCCGTGCCCATGCTGGGGGATGCCAGGCAGGGAGAGGAGCCAGGCTGCAGGTCGGACCAGTTGCCCTCACCCTCCTCTTACCTCCAAGCAGTGCTGAGGCCTGAGAGAAATGCTTTTCTCAACACAGTTCTGCTCTAGTTTCTCCTGATTTGAGTAAAAAAATGATCTCAAAGGGCCCCGTGGAGAAAACCAGCCCAGGAAGGTGACTTCACTTCACCTCAAAACCCGGTAACGGCTGAAAGACATCATTCCTTATTTTTACATCTTCTCCCCTCTCCTTCCCCCAGAAAAGTCTCCAGAGTTGTGCAGAAGACCTTTTCCAGGGAGGAAGAGTAAGTCACCCTCTTCTCCCTCCAGAGGGGGATGCAGCTGTCTGAGTAACTCCCCCAGGAGCAGCGTCGGGACCTCACTCGGGGCTAACGCCAGGTCTCACAGCTGCATTTCTGAGAGCTGCCGGTGACAGAAACGCTTGTTTATGTCTAAACCATCTTATCTCTGAGTGGATCAGAAGTTAAAAGGGATTCCAGCTTCCTTATCAGAGTCCTTATTAGGGAACCAGACTGTGACTGTTGGTGGTAGGAATGCGCTTACTGGAAACTGTCTGTTCCTCCTCACCCTCCGCTATTTACCATCCCCAGGCTTTGCCCAACCTGTGGGAAGGCAGGCAGGAGCTAAGCCCAGCCAGGTGACAGTGGTGGGGATGGAGAAGTGCTGCCACTCGGGGTAGGACTGCTGGCAGGGAAGATGCTGCATGGAGCGATTCTCCCCGTATCAGTGATGGAGAGTGCACATCCTTCTGTTAAACTCCCCTCCCTTTTTTTTTTTTTCCACCAATTTTTCCCAATTTTTAGTCCAATTTCTATTCTCCTGTTAATCAGATGATCCCTGGAAACTTACTTAGGCACCATCCAGGCTGTTGTTTGGGGGTGGGAGATGGGAGTGAAAGGATGAAGGCAAGTCTACAGCCTCAGATTTGCAGTGGTGTGGTAAACAAACCAACGGGTAAGGCTTAGAGCCATTTTACACACAATTCCTACCAGTTCTTTTTTTTTCCTGCTCTTAAGCTGCAAAATGTAAATCACAACACAAAATTATTTTATTTATGATTTTTTTTCTAATAAACAGCAATTTCTGCCATGGAGTGAGCAAGTGTTTTCACTTAGCTCAGCAAGCCAAGCCCACGATCTGCCTGTTCCTGCTCTAATGCTGATGTTCTTAAGCTCAATGTCCTCCCTGCCCCTCGATGCTGGCCCAGCAGAAATACCTGCACACGCAGCATCCTGCACATTTTGGCATTCCCATAGGATTTGTGCTCATCTTTTTCACTCCACAAAGAGTGTGTGTGTCCCGCTACCTCTCCTTGCACTGCACCTCTTCCAGCCCTCACCTAAGCTGTGGATGCAGCAGTTCTGAGCTGCTGGATCTGCTTTAGCCAAGCTAAGCCCAGACCAGCATCAACAAGACAACCTCTATTCACTACTACTGGAGAAATCTTATTGTGCTGAAAGCCCAGACTCCACATGAGCAGCCTACAGCTAAGCCAGCCTTATAAGTCCCTGTGCTCTGAAGCACCACTGCTCATACCTGCCCAGCTGCTGAGACCACTGCCATTTTTCCTGCAATGAGGTCCATAAACAAGAGCCATATGCTCTGCACCTCCAGGCATCCATCCAGGGTCCTGCCCATCCTGGGAGCAGGACCTTCCTGCCCGCAAAGTGCAGCCTTGGTGCCCAGGGAGGAGGCTTCTTGACTTAGTAACACAGCCAACACCAAAGCAGGAACACCTTTCCTCAGCTGAACATCTTGGTCTTTCCATCCCTCTGGGAGATCTGGCCACAGATGCAGGAACAGAGGCTGCTCCGGCTCCTGGGGCGAGGACAGACTGCAAAGGTGATGATGGCACATCTGTCAGTGCTCTCGCAGCTGCTGAGATAAAGACTTGCACAAGAACACAGCAAGGAACAGAGTTGTACTTCATTGCACAAATGATCGACTCCGGTGCGTAATGGGCTGCATTCATTGCTCTTGCCAGCAGGTGCAATTCCCACTGCAGATAATAACGTTTGCCTATTTATGTCAAGCCCCGATTACTGTATTATATGTAAAACAGGTCTTTCTTGCAAGCAAAACAAGGAGGGGGGGGAGAGAAAAATAATCAGCTGTGACTCATCCAAGTCAGCAGTGTGATACCAGCCTGAAGGAGCTGTGCTGGGCTGGACACCAGCTGGCTGCTGTGCTCTGCAACAGCCAGCCCAGCCTCCTGGTCATCCTTTTTCTTGGAGAGGGGAGAGAGGCAAGAGCTCACAGCTCAGGCTGGGTGCTGTCACGGCCCTCAAGCCCCTCAAAATGCATCCACGGAGAACAGAAATACCAAGGGTGTTGTAAGCTGGATGCATTCCCCAGCAGACACGGTCCTGTGCTCCTCTGCTAATGTGTCTCCTCCACCTCTTCACCAAGGACACAGTGAGAGCTGGCAGCGAGCACAGGGGTGACCTACACAGGAGCCTGGCTGTGCCTGGAGCCATGCCAGCAGGCAGCTCGGGAGGAACAAGCTTTTCTCCCTGCCAGCAGCAAGCTCCGGTGGTCGGCAGATTTGTTTTCCAGTTGTTGCTCGTCCTCAGGCTTTCCCCAAGGACAAGGCTGGACTCTGGCTATCGATTCTCCTTAGTGCTTTTTGGGCTTGGGTCAGGCAGGTTCACAACCTGCTCATGTTGGGAAGGCATCCTGGCCAGGCACACCAAGCCATGGCACCCGCAAGAGCTGGGGCTGATGACCGCGCTTCCCGAGAGCGGAGGGGAAGGAAGGCGGCTGCCAGCCCCGCAGCAGAACCAGCACTCTCACACGTGGCTGCTTGTCTCAGCACTCAGTCAGAGGCACAGAGACTTCTTCTTGAGGGTGTTAGCACCTACCAGCGAGCCCCTGGGCCCAGCTGCTGACAGGCAGCAGATTGCCAGACCTGCACTGGAGCGCAGGGTTTGTGCTTTTGCAGCCCTGTTCACAGAGACTCTTCTCCTTCCAGCTCCAGGACATTCTCCTCCTCTAAGCATGGTGAAGGTTGAGTTGCCTTTCACTGCTGAACCTCTACCTGGCCCATTCCTGATGCCCTTTTCCTCCTGAACCAATGCTCCTCCATCCCTCCGACAGACACGACTGGCCTGTCTCCCTCTTCTCTCCCCTACACTGTCACTGTCACCTTGCTGCTGTCTTTCCAAGCAGAAGCTGAAGCAGACAATGCTGATTTTCCTGCTCAGCATGGCAACTGCAATTGTCCCCCAGGCTTCACCAGTGTCCCTGCTCAGCCAAGCCTGCCCAGCCCCACCTCTGGCACCTAATGACCATCCATTACCTGCTGACACACAAAGCCTTTCCAGCCCTGCCTCTCTCCACTTTGTCCATATGTAACCCTACCTCTAATTTCAACTTGGGCCAACACATCCATCTGCCTCCAACCTATTGCCTCAGCACAGGCCAAGCATTTGTCTCCTTCAGCTGTCCCCTAAAGAAAATTTACCATTTGGGGTAGGGAATTAAAGCCAACGTGGTATTTAGGCGCTCACTGGCACATGGTACCATCTCTTTAAAGCCCAAACAGGGAAAAACAGAAAGATGAAATATTGAAGGGGTTAAAGCAGTTTATTCACAAGCAGTCGCCAAGGAAAGCAGTGAAGGGATATTTCAGAAGCCAAGAGAGGAGAGAGGAGTGCCTCTCTCCAGCACCATGACCTGTCTCACAGCACAGGGTCTCCAAGCCAAGAGTGGCCTCACACAGCCACCTCTCAGCATCACGACTGCAGGCAGGTCAGTCCCCGCCTGCACTACCATAAATACCCACTTCTTACACAGGAAGGCACAGCTTGGGTTGGAAGAACATATACATGGTTTGAGCACCAGATCTACCAGACAAGCAGCTTGGACAAGAGCTATCCCTTGAGCATGTTCCAAGGAAGCAGCACAGAAAGGCTGGGAGATGGGCAAGCTGGCTACACCAGGCTGGGTCAGATGCTTGAAGAAGCCCAAGCAGCCACCACGCTGACCTTAGCCCAGCCTGCCTCCCAAAAAACACATCGCTCACCCGCAGCCAACGGTCAGCTGGACACTGCACCAGGGACAGAGAGGCACGAAAACCAAGGAAAACATTCCACTGAAGATCAATTCAAGCTCCAAAATGCTGACCATAGACCAGGGCAAGTCTGAAACCAGAAAATGCTTTATTGGAAAGGTACAAAAAAACCAGTCACTGCAGCTAAATTTACAGCAATAAATTACGTTGTGGCTGTCAAGAGAAAGTAATGGACACATACACAGGGCTATTCGCCTTACAAACAGGAATCCACATTGCTTGGTATATCAATAATTTATTTTATAATAAAAAAGCAGCACAAAAATAAATATTGAAATGAAATTACTGAGTAACCACAGAGGATAGAATGAGCTGGTGATAAAAAAAACAACTTAAAACAGAAGACTTCTATCATTAAAAAAATGAAAGCAAGTATCCACCATCTACAGAAACACCCCAGCAGACTGAAATACAGACGAAGGAAAACAAATCCACATTACAAAAGTTTTTTGTTTTTGTTTTGTTTCTTTTTTTTTTTTTAAATAAAAACAATCATGACAATGAAGTTTAAATGATTTGAGAGAGAAAAAAAAAAGCCACCTTCTCCTCCTCCTCCCCGGGTCTGAGCTGTCCAGTGGCCTGACTGCTCCGTGCTCCCACAGCATCACACCCAGCCCTGCCACAGGCTCACCTCCGCACCCGCTCACCTGCCAGCACCTTGTCCCCTCCCCGGCTGTCCCCAGAGCTGCGGTGTCACCCAGGTCTCTAAGGTTGAGCTTTGCAATCTCCTCCAGTAGAGCTGGGCAAAAGCAGAGATGCTGATTTGCTTCCAAGGGATGTGGAGGTGCCCTGGAGGGAAAGGATCCCCACTCCCAATGGGAGCACAGCGAACACATCCACAAGAAGAGATGTCCCTCCCTGTCCCTGCCCGACCCCTTCACCTTCTCCAGCCTCCCACCCAGCCCACGGTTCCCAGGTCACACTGCGGATGGGGAGCAACCAAAGAAAGGCCAGACCCAGGGGAGAGGATCTCAGCACTCAAACCCAGAGCCCCCCTGCTCCTCAGCAGGGGACAAATTGAGAGGGGCAGAGAAGGGAGCCCCAAGCATCCAAACTCCTGCAGCAAAGAGACAAGTGAGAGGTACAGCTGCGGGGAAGCAGGGACACCCGGGCAGCTGCTCCCCAGGCAGCACTGGCCCTGGGTGTCAGGCTTGCAAGTGTAGGACGGAGAGGAAAAAAAAACAAAACAAAACAAAAACCACAACAGAAACAAACTGAACCCCAGAGGAATGCAATGTGACAACCCCAAGCTGGAGGGCCCTCCAGGGTGGAGGAGCTGGGTCTCCAACACAATCAACAGCTTTCGGGGTCATTCCTCCCTCCACGTTACCTTGCAATTCTGATCCCTCTGTGGAAGTTTAGCCAGGACATTTCATTCCCCTCCAGGTCACCACCCAGGGAGCCCTGGACTGGCAATTTCTTTTAATAAAGATTTACAGTATCAAACTTGGAAAAAAAATTATTATTAATTTTTTTTTTTTTTTTACGAAAAATCTGTACGATAAAATGTATATAATTATATATTTATATATATATTTCTCTCTCTTTAAATATTTCCACGTGGTCCTTATGGATATCCAATATGGATTACCTACCATGGCTATGGTATCAACAGCTTTAACAACACCCAGGCCTCTTGTTCTTTAGCGAGTGACCAGAGATTTAAGTGCCTACCAGCACTAAACTAGCAACCACTTGGACAAGCCTTTGGCACCCTTCCAAAGAACTGGAAAAAAAAAAAAAAAAGAAATACTTGGCCACAAGGGAAGTGCCACGTAAAGATATGTTTCTCAACTCATTCCAACAGCAAGACGACCCCACGGAACAACGTTCAACCTCTGTCCCCCTCGATGCGACTGGTCTGATTTCCCCGGCGGGGGGTCAAGGGCAGCCAGAGGGTGTTCCTATCTAGCCAGGAATGTTATGGAGCTCTGGAGCTGTTTTAAAGACTGGAAGCATTTGGGCATTTTCAAGTCAACTGGCCTTTTTCATTAAAAGTTTTCATTTAAAGCCCTAACAGTGCCAGGAGTCTCCATTTTGCCTGTTTTCAGAGGCACCTGTAAGGTCTGGGAAAGTTTCCAATGTCTGTGAGCTGGAGAACATGAGAGGACCAGGAAATGACAGTAACATCTTTCTCTTCCTCAGCTTCTGCTGTGGGAGTCAATAACTGGTACTGATACACAGGACATCGATCTGCCTGTTTGGAGATAGGGAAGGAGTGGAGGAGAAATGAGGTAACGCTAAGAGTCATCCAAACTCTACGTGTTGGAAAAATCACTTGAAGGAAACTCCCTGCTCCTCTCCGTAACACGTGGATCTGGCAGGGGGAACGAGCCTTCAGGAAGCGTTTCACTAACACCCTTTCTGGCTCAGTAAGGTCACGGATGTCAATGTTGAGGACTGAACGAGAACCAAGTCTGAGGTTTCTCTTTTCATTAACCTATTTCACAAAGGACCCTCCTGGGAAATCCAGAGACTCCAATGACAAGGTGAGAGAAAAAAAAAAAATTGAAAAAAAAAAAAGCAAGCTAACAACTTCCTCCAAAGACAAGTAGGGCTTCAACTCAATTCCTACAAACTTACTGCCATTCAAGGCAAGACAAAGCCTCAAACAACAAATTATACTGGGTGTCAGATACCAATTCGCTGTCCCCTTTGCAACAACAGTGGCACTCGATTATTCTCTTTCAGTCCAAAACACTCATGAATTCTCCGTGATCTTCGTTTTCTATTCTGGAGCCCAAATCCTCTCAGCTCTTCTCCTCACCTTAAACTTCAGCAATCTCATTCTCTTCTCACCTGCGTGACAACAGGCATCGTCCATTCCACAAGTCTCTGACCTGCCCTGCAAAACTCACAGTCCCTTTTCTTTCCTACTTCAAAAAGAAAGGAAAAAAAAACAACAAAAAAACCCAACAACAAAACACACAAACACCAACATAGCTATTTTTTTTTTTTTTACAGTGACCTGGAACATTTGTCTTTTCAGCGCTGCTGCGCGACAGCAGAATCTCTCCTTTCAGCTTCCCACCTCCTGCCCATTGCCGAGCCAGAAATCCTTCTCTCAAACCACTGCTCAGAGCCACATGAACGACTTCTTGATCCCAATTCTTCCATCCCCTACACACATACACCAATTTTCCATCCTGCTCTCCGTGTGCCTCTCGGGATAATTCACCCATTCCCAAGAGAAAACATCAAGTTTCAGGGTCACATTCACACAGGTTGTCTGAACACTGAGGGTTGTTCACTGTATTCTTTGGATCCCAACTTGAGCACCTGACATGTTATGGAGAGGAAAAGACTCTTCCAGCTCCCATCCAACCTCCCCATAGCCCTTCTCTGGTCATCAAAGACCGGTGAGCCCAGCTGGGATGTTCACTGCTAATCTACCAATGCTTTTGTCAAAGAGGAGGCTCTACGCTTCTCTCCTCCCGTCTGAATGCTATTGCCTTCTAGAGATACACTTCAGTGCTTTAAAAACATCCTTCCAAAATAACTCTGCACAAACCCTTTCTCATAGTGCTGATCCCAGCAGAACTGTCCCACCTTCTCACTGCCAGTTCTGCCTCCACCTGCTCATACTTGCAGCATTTTTCCTCCTCATCTCCCCTTCTCCTCCTCATCACACAGCTCTTCACAGCATTTACTGTGCCTCCTTCCCTTAAGCTTCAGGAAATCCAGGGGAAAAATTAATAATAATAATAAAAAAGCCACTACTTCAAGACTGTGGATCATTTGGAAGAAATAAACTGCATAAATATACCCAATTCACAGGCACACCTTGGGGAAGGAGCTATGAGGAAACTTGGGCTTGGAATATAGGAGGCTGCAATGTAGTTTTTTATAGGCCACACAGGTAATGGGGCATATTAAAATATGTAAAATAGATATATTTCCATATTTTAACAGCATGGATTGAAAACAAAAGGTTATTCCTAAATGGGTGTGGTCAGACCCAAGCATTAGTCTCCAATGTCCTCCCGGCTCCCATCCACTCATAGCAGGATGAAACCTAATCCAGAAAGCCTATATCCCTGCCCTCGTAATATCAGATGGAAGTAGGGGAGACCCTTCTTACAGGGAGTAGGATGCCACTAAAGGAAACTCTTTTTTTCCATACATTCATCTCACATGATGATTTCTACGGTCCATCTGTTTCCTGGCTCTTGAGCATCATTCACGAAGACTCCAGAGGCTCCTCAGGTATCTTCTCCCAGCTGGAAAGCTGCCCACGGCTGAGAGGGATGAGAGGAGACGGGGAAGGAAGAAGCAGATCTTGCAATTTGTACTGCATACAGAGCTCAAATCCTGGACACAACAGGTTGATGGAGCCACCAAGTCCAGACAGAAGCAGCCAGTTAAGTTCCCTTTGTAGGTTTGGGGTTTGTTTTTTTTTCTTTCTTTTCTTTTTTTGTATGCTTTTTTTTTCACTTTTGGAAGAGAATTGTTAAAATGCCAATTCTTGACTTGACCAAGGACTCCGGAACAATGTATAAGAGCCTTTTCCCCCTCCCCTCTGAAAGGCTGCTGGTTCCCCCCCCACTGAGGGCACTAGGACGCTGCTGAGAACGGCACAGAACTGGATGAGATTTCGGCAGATTTCACAATGGTGATGACACTGGTGGTGGCGACTTTGGTCGGGGTAATAGGCCCTCGCGCCACAGTACGAGCAAAGGTCTGGAGTGCTTCGTACTTGGAGCGCAAGGCGTCCAGCTCTAGCTTCATGCTGCTGTTTTCTCTGGCCAGCTTCTCCACCTCTTGCTGCAGCTCAACCCGCTGCCTCTCCAGCTCCTCTTTCTGAGTCACGCGCTTAATGCGGCAGCTGGCAGCGTAGCCCCGGTTCTTCAGCGTGCGCCTCCGCTGCTTCAGACGGATGACCTCCTCTTTGGTGAGACCCCTCAGGTGCTGATTCAGCTCCCGTACGGACATTGACACGAGTTCATCATCACTCAGCACTGGGGCATTCTCTCCTGACTCCTCCTTTACCTGCAAATACCAATAGCACAAGGGGTAGCAGCAACCCTAAGTGAAGGGATGTTCTGGATAGCAAAAAGAGACAGGCCACCCCTCAGCAATGTGACACCTCTACCTGGAAAACATCCCTGAAGCACTACAGAGCACATGCTCCCCTAAAACATCTGGGTAACACATGGCAGAGATCTCTGCACTGCTGTTGTCTGGGTTTGGGTCACCCTCTTAAGTCAGAGAAAGCAGTGAGCCTTACACGCCCAGTGTGAACTGAACAGCTAAGACCTTTAAGGAGATAAATGTAAAGCAGACTGTTCCTTTGTCAGGACTCAGAATTCATACTGAATGTTAAAGATGACACCTTTTCCCAGCATGATGCTGAGACACCTGTGCAGCATCTCAAAAGCAGAATAGCCACTTACATGCAGGGTTTAATTCAGCATTTTGTGGCTTTTTGTTGAAGACTGCTTGTCTAAGTAGTGAAGAAAACCAACCCTGCATGGCTTCAAGGACTACAGTCTGATTTGGTTCTCCTGGTGCACCAGCTGGGCTCCAAAGTTACATGAGAAAGACACCGAGGCCTTGTGCCTTTTTCTCAAGCAGGTTTGGGACTACAATTTTTCAGAATCACAGAATCATTTAGATTGGAAAAGATCTTTCAGATCATTGAGTTCAGAACCTTTAAGACATCATCCTTTTGTCTCTTCAGAGACTGCGAGACACCTGGAATGAAGAGCTAAGACACTGGAAAGAAACTGCGACAATGCAGCACAACCCATGCACAGATACCCACCAAGCTGGTATGTCCGAGGCATTTACTGTCTCACGGATCTGAGAGACACCAGCTGGACATGTCCTTTCCCCAGTGCTTCCCAGCCCTGAGAGCAGAAATACTTCATTAACAAGCATGGGAGCACTGGTTTCAGGATGCTGCCAGTACCTGCTATAGTCAAAAGTCTCTTGGATAGATAGCAACTGGGATAGGCTAGCCTCCGTGCCATCCCAGAGACTTTAGACTTCTTTCTGAGCATTGCTGGTGTTCTTCTATCCTAACCTCTTCTGTAGACAGTGGGAAATTCTATCAACACCCATTTGTAAAAGTCTCTCAGGATGGAAAAAAAAACCCAGTCACGTACAAGCAGTGTCAGACAGAGCGTGGTTCTGCGACAGCCTCCCCTGCCACCCAGCACTGCCCACTCAGCCTTCTTCCCTACCTTTAATGCCTTGTTCGGTTTGGGATTAGTCGTCATAACCTGAGCACAGTCTTCCGGACAAAACTGCTCAGAAATTGCAACTGGAAAAAAACAAAACAAGATTTTCAGGTTACAATCGTCTCAGAGATGAAGGTAGGAAAAATATCCCCAACACACGGCCCAAACCCCCAACCCAACCACCATTGAAAGAAATAACTACACAGTTGTTTAAAACACTGAGATGGATTCAGAGATCAGTTTACTCCTTTCAGGTACAAGAAAGAGAAATTTGTGTTGACAAGTGCATTGCTTCGTACCACTAAAAACCTCGTATTTTGCTCGTAACTACAGCAGGATTAAGCAGGGAAGACAGGGCAGGGAAAGGGGGAAAGGACACCAGCTCCTGTCTGTAAACATCAGTTACACCAACCACCGGACATCGCCTTGCAAAGTGCCAGCCTTCTCCAGGGAAGCACAGAGCGTGGCCTCCCAGGGCCAGTCACCCGCTCACCTCCCTGCAGAGGAATCCCAGACGCTGCGAACGGCCTATTAGGGACTGAATTAAGAGTCACCTCCGCTCATAAAAGGCACCGAAAAAGCCACAAGACAACAACTCGCTTCATTCTTCTTTTGATTATGATTAACCCAACTCCAAATTGAATCAGTAACCCAGAAAGACACTGCCTGGTTTGTAACCTGCTTTCAGTGCTGTCCCCACCCAAAGGAGACGCTCCTAGAAAAACCAAACAACAGAAACAAATGCCCCCCTCCTCGATAACAAAGCAAGGCAGGAGTTCACCTCTCCCAACACACCAAGACTGTTGCTTCCCAATCCTCTCAGCACCAGGCTGCGAGAGCTGACCTGCCTGATATTTCTAGTGACGTGGAGACATGTCCACCAAGAGAGAGACGCTGTCCTTCGCTCTCACCTTAACCCACGACTACACCCCTTCGACCAGCGCCTGGCTGAAAATCCACCTGCCCGCACCTCCACCCCGCGGTGACGGCAGCACGACACGCTGGTCCGTCGGGTACCTACCACCAGCGAGGTGACTGCAGCCGTGCCACCATCACAGCCTCTGCCTACGGCTCCCCAGCGGGGAGGGGACGAGGTGGCGGTCCCCCCACAATTTACAGCAGCTCCCAGGGCTGCACAGCCAGCAGCACCGCAGAGCACACAGCCTGTCTGGCGGGAGCCCTCCCTCTCATCCCCCTTTCTCCAGCCCAAACCCTCCCCATTTCCACGTCTGCATCGTGTCACACATCCTAATCATTCATGAAAAATCCAGCCAAAGCATCCCAAGCATGATTCCCTTCTGATAGTTGCCATGGTGACCTTGGGGAAAGTAGCCAACCCGGAGACAGTCGTCATGGAAACAGAGAAGCCCAAAAGCAATAATGACTTCAGGTCATGTCTGTGCAAAGACATCACGAGGTCGTCGGAGAGTAAACAAACTCATTCATATCTGCAAACAGGGGGTGGCGGGATTTTTGGGGAGCAAAGGTGGGGTGTGGGAACCCGCAGGAGCTGTGTGGGTGAAGGTGCTGGCTCAGCCCGTGCTGCTGTCACTTGAATTTTATCAGTGGAGATATCTCATCATCACACGACTGACGTAAAAAAACATCAAGATGAAGAGCACAGGATGGGGAGAGAAAAAAATAATCCCGTAAGCACAAAGCTGCGAGCTACTATCCTAGATATTAGGGAGTGTATTTAGGCGTCTCCTCTATTTTTAAGCCTGAGACAGCACAGCTCTCCATGTCTGGAGGAGGGACAAGGACAGCCGCACAGCGCACAAGCCAAGATGCTCTGTGATGAATGGACCACTTACAGCAACTGGTGTGCGCTGCATTTTCTAGAGCATCACCGAGTCCTTCCCTCCTCTCCTCCAGCACCAAGCCCCACTCTGGGCACACCTCACCAGAGTCATCAGAGTGGGCTGAGGATGGGGCAAGGGAGCAAGTCCCAGTCCCCAGCAGCCACCTCCAAGTGGGATGCACCCGACCTCTGGTCACTGCCCCACTGTGTGTTTTGCAGGAGGGCTGAGGGCAGGATCTCCTGCGAGCACAGGTGCCTCTTCAGACCCCAGCGATGCCCTTTCACCATCCATTGTTGCCCCTTCACGCTGGGCATTCGTTGCCCGTCCCTACCTCCAGACCAGAGGCGCAGATGAAGGTGCTAGCACAGAGGAGGAAGGAAAAAGTTCTTTGGAGGAAAGAAAAAGCTCTTCATCTGGGCCAAAGGGTCCCGGGGAGTTCAGGAGAGCCGAGGAGCTGCCAGTGGGTAAAGGAAGCAGCCGGCAGCCCCCTCCCTGCAGAGGCAGAGCCAGCCGCAGGCAGTTGGTGCCATAGTTATGCAGTGAGTCACCAGCTGTTTACAGAGTTCCAGAGCTCACATTCCCACAGCATCAGAAACTCTTCCTTCCCTCGGCATCCCCCTCCCTCCCTGTCCCCATCCCTACAAGGGAAGGGGCACGCTGCTGCCGTCCCGCTGGCGGCACTCCGGGCTGCGAAAACCGGAAAAGGAAAGTCAAAAAGGAGGGGGAAGAGACCCGTCACACCCACCCATTACACAAAAACCCTTTTGATCCTCACCCAACGCGTCTTCAAAGCGCTTTCTACACCAGCCGATGGAAAAACTGAACAGGGCCGCTTGGCTGCACAGAGATGGAAAGAAATGTAAAATATCACGGAAAACAAGAGGCGAGGGGTGAGGTTGCCTCTGGTGGGGGTCAGCATGTGGGGCTTGTCTGCCATCCTGAGCAATGACCCAGCTCCATGGGACCAAACCTCTTCTGGTCACCTGTCGCTCCATGTCACCAAAGCAACATTTCCTTACCCTGCACATTCCTCGGGGGACGGCACAGACGCCCTCGTGCTCAGTACGGGGTCTCATATGGCATGTCTGTCTCCCCACGCACACCAAAGCACGCTGGAGGGGCCAGCATCCCCCCTGAGATGGGCTGGGATCTGTCCCATCACACCAGGGGTGATGGGTCAGAGCTGCTGCTGACAGAGATGAGCGAGGAGCTTCAGGGCACCCTCAGGAATCATGACACTGGTCCCTCCTCAAACCAGGGTGGGAGATGGGGGTCTGCCCCAACCCTAAGGGCAGGATTTGGTAGCAGAAGTAGAAACACTCAAACAGGCTTGAGTCTTGCACTCAGACATGAGTGCCAAGGCGAGTCTTATCTCCACACTAGGTGAACCCACAGGTGTGGTCCAGGCTCCGCTCGAAACCGATACAACAACACTCGCAACCCTCACCAACAGTCCTCCAGGGCCTTGGGCTCCATCTCCCCACCTACAAAATCCTTCCCATCCGGACTATTTAGCTACCAACAACAAGCAACTAAAATCCACACGGCATCTTCCACTGCTAGAAGGGAAAACCCCACAACAAAACCATCAACCATCCTGCAAACATGTCATACCCAGCAGCATCCCCTAAATATGCTGCACGAGGGTCTTCTGGGACCCTGCCTGCGATTTGATTACTAGAACCCTTTTAGTCTTTACCCTCTTCCTGCCCTTCTTTTCTTAATTGCGTTTGCTGCATCACGTCTAAAATTAGGAGCTCAGCTTTTTGGAACAAGGACCGCGTTACATCTCTGTTCTGTAAGCAGTACGACACACTCTGAACACTACATAAATAAAGCCGTGAGTAGTAAAACACCAACTGCAAGGGGCAAAGGCTTTTCCAGCGCAGCTCCACGCTTGGATGTGAAGCGAGTGTTTTGACTGTGGGTTACATAAAGAGCCCTTGCAATCCTGCAATAAAGTTACCCATTGACAGCCTTGCCAACGCCCTCTCCCCGTCTCAGATGACTCCTGTGCTTCTTGCAGCATCATCCCAAAGACCTGGAGGTCTCCAGTTGACTTTCCAAGCCTGATGGTCCCAGCTTGGACCATCTAGAGATCCCCAGTTCCTTTGCTTTGAAAAGGGAAGACAGCAGAAAGCCTGACTCAGGCAGAGGTAGGACAGAGCTTTCCACACAAGGCTTACAATTAAGAAAGAAAACATGCCAGAATGAGATTTCAGACTTTCCACGCTACAGGGCTTTTAAAGCACGTTACGCATTAAGGAATTACTATAAAGTCACTGCTGACACCAGACAACTGCAGATGAACTCGAATTTTAAAACTCTTTCTACACTGAAGGACAACCCTGGCCAGAACACGAGTGCCTGGCAGACAGCCCTGCTGGTGTTTAGCTTCCATCCTCAGACACGTACAGCAAACTGAAAACATGCAACCCTCACCTTCAGCCAGGCCAGCGACGACTTCCAGAGGGCAGAAAAACAGCACAAGGTTCAAGCAGCGATGGGGATCTCTGCCATCGTGTCTCAATTCAGCACCAACAGTTAGGCAGGGAACGCTCTACTCATTCCCAAACGCAGTGATTTATTTCCCAGGCAGCTGTTTTAGTAAAGTTACCCAAATTTCTCATTTAGCCACAAGTTACTCCCAGCTCCAGAGCGCTGGCCAAACGGATGTGCCTAGCAAGGATAGCATCAGAGCTGACAGGTGAAGGGAAGTACAGATGCTTAAATCTTCATCGCCATGCCTCTGCCGCTCAGAGGTACGACACAGATCCCCAGCACATTGCAGCATGGTAGGCAGAACACCATCCCTCTTCCCATCATTCAAAAAGCCACTCTCCTGCTCTGACAATCTTCACACATCCTGCAAGGCAGACTGACGCTTGTCACTCATTTGTAACGAGAGTGGAGAGGGACAGGCTGATGGTGTGAATCAGAGAGTAGAAGCATATGCAAGGCAATATATTTGACATGAAGAGAGAGAAGACACAAGGAGAGGGTGAGTCACTGTTTACTGTTCTAGAGAAGCTCCACGCAGCCCTCGCCCAGCTGGCCGGCTTTCCATTTCCCTTATGGATCGGAACCAGCATCCAGCAGCAAAGAGGAGATTCAGGAACCTTCAGAGTGCATTTGAGAGCTGCCAGGACACGGCTTTCTGAGGCACTCTCTGGGGAAGCCTGGACAGGGATCAGACAGTCTTCAGTGGTTTGGTAAACAACCTAGTCAGATGCTGCAGAGAGCCTGTGGTTAGGGAGCAGAGGAGACTGAGTACCAAGGAGGTACGCTTGTGTGTCACCTCAAAAATTTAATGGAGGAGGTGGCCAAAGAGGAAAGGTACGCAGCAGACAGCCCCGGTACTGACAAGCATACAACACATTGTCCATCACACGCTTATAAAACACAGTGACAGAGCTACACCAGAATTACACCTCAGCATCACGAGCCCAGAGATGCATCTCGCCCAGACAGCCAAGCTGAGCCACCGAGCAACAAATAACTTGCTTGGACACACAGATGGATCCTGGGGTAGAGCTGGGATTCCTAACTTGACTGCTCCTGACCCCATGTGCCAGCCCCCAAGCCAGACGTCTTCACCAACTGCTACTAATGGAACATAACAGCATTGCTATTTGAGGTCCTGTGATATTGCAGAGCGATGGGATTCACTACACAACCTGTCACTCCACTTGGGAGCTTAGCAGCAAGGTAATCACTCTCATTACTGCCTCTTCTACCTCAGTTCTTGTGTCGATGGTCCCAGAGCGCTGCATCGCTTTGTGCTCGCTTCCTCCATGGAAGAGTCTCTCTGCCTGAGTTTGAAGATAGCCTGAAACAACAGCTCAGACAGAAGTGGAAACTGCCTGTTCAGCACTACAGGGTGCTGAGCCTGAAATGTCCCGATAATTGAAAGTGCTAGTGCCGCTGAAGTATTTCACAGCTGGATGTTGACAAAAATGACCAGCGAGGGAGCTTATCCCACAAACCCCGACTGCTGTGGGGGCCAGTGCTCCCAGCTGTCCCTTCTTCCCTTCCCAAACATCTCACACAGCTAGAGATTTTCAATACCAAGTTCTGCAGCACGTTTCACACCATTAATCATTTTCCAATGTCGATAGAAATAAGAGCGTATCAAGCCAATCTGTATTTTTCCCTTTCAGGAGGCACACAGTGGTACTGAACTCCTTGCCACAATAGATTGCTGAGACGGGTGACGGCGCAGAAATGAGATAAAACATGACAAAGCACACTGTCCTTGACGAGCAAGCAAAAAACCAAGAAGATAACAAATTTCTGCCTCTGGTTCAGAAATATTTGCAAAGCAGGGTATGAACCTGGTGTAATATAGCCAGGAACATCTGGCCCCGAGAAGCTCAGAGCTCACAAAGCCAGGCAGGGTGTCTGGATGGTGAAAAGTCATCAATTTTGCAGCAATCACCCTGTTGCTGCCGGACCATCATCCGGCACCTTGTCCGGGTAGGAGCAGAGTTAACTCGGGTGCTGCGTAGCCCTGCGTGCTGCCATTGGGCAACCACAGCGTCCATCACCTCTAGGAAGTGACTGCACGAGGAACCTTCCTCCGCAGGCAGGACCGCGGACACACGGAAGGAGAAGCGGAGGAACGCGCACCCGTTTCAGCAGTGAGAAAAAAAATCACGAGGTAAATTCATTTGTTGCTAAAACCCTGACGGTACCACGGCCCAACGTGCTGGGCTGGGGCACAGAGCTGTGCTGCTCCACCGACGGGGCTTATAAAGACTGAAAGTGTAAGAAAAAGGCGTGCAGCTTTCCGGGGGAACGTGTTCCTCTTACCGGCTCCCCCCCGCCTCCGCCGTCCCAGCTCAGCTTTAGGACTAGGCTGGTGAAGGAGGGGGCGGCCAGGTGAAAGTGAAAATGGAGGCTTTTCCCTTTTCTGTAACGACTTTGCCCAAAGGGGGCTCGTTCCTAATTGGAGACCTCATGGCCTGCTTTTGGAGGAATCTGCAGAATAAATCCTCCAGGGAGCAGCCCACGAGGGAGGGGAGCGGGCTCAGCCTGAGGAAGAGGAGGAGGAAGGAGATCTTCCTCCAACAGACCCTGACACACCACGAGAGTTCAGAGATCTCAGTTCCCCTCACTCGTGGCCTGGATGTTCCCCCAGCTCATGCTTCTGCCTTCAACAAGAGCTCAGAAGAGGGTTCCCCCACCCACCCCTTTTCTGACTAAACCCCCCAAACCGTCCCACACCCACTGACAGTCACATGGCAGCGCCCGCTCCCAGAATGTCCCCGTCCCCTCCAGAATGTCACTGTCCCCTTTCCACCCACCGGCGAGCCCCGGGCTGCCCACGGAGCACCCCATTCCCGGAACTCCCCCTCCTCCCCGCATACACATCCAACTCCGGGACCAGCCCCACCACCCCGCACGCCCCTCTCAACCCAAAGAGAAGCCGTGCTCGGGGGAGATAACCCCCCACCCTGCAGCCCTGACCCCCCCACCCCACCGGGAGCTCGGAGCCCGGCTGGCGGCTGCTCCCGCCCGATAACCCGTAGCGGGGAGCGGCTCAGCGAGCCCTACCCTCGCCGTGCCATGCCGCCCAGCACCGTCTGCGCCCCGGTTCCCTTCGTACTACAAAAGCAGCTATTTTTAGCTCGGCGGAGCGCGCGGCGTCACAACAGGTTTCCTCACATGTATTTTCAGCGCCATTCAAAGGCAGCGCCGGGCTGCGCGCTCCTCCCCGGTGGGGGGGAATAGAAATAACAACCGGGGAGCGGGGAACATCGCGCAGCACCGACCAGCCAACCCCTCCCGAAGGGTCCCCGGGGGGACCCGCCCGCCCCGTCGGGAACTGAGCAACGCTGGACTGGAGGCTGCGGGGAAGGTGTGACCGCGGGGCCCGCCGCGGCTCCTCGGGTGCTTCGGGGTCGCTCGTCAGACGCGGACAGAGCTCCCCCGGACCCCGCACCCATAACGCGGGGAGGCCGCCCCACACCGCCGGGACCCACGTGCGTGCTGCCCGGCCCGGCTCGGCTCGGCCCGGTGCGAGGGGCGGCGGCACCACGTGCCCGGCGCGGTGGTGACTCAGCACTTTTACCTCAGCCGCCCCGCCCGCCCGCGTCCCACCGGGCCCGGCGGGACCGAGCCGGACCGGACCGAGCCACCGCCCCCCCTCCCCCACCTCAATCAGCGGCAGCGCGCGCGGCCGCGCCCCCCACACCCCCCCCTCTCCTCCCTCAACTACAACCGCCCCCGCCCCGCCCGGGCGGCTCCTCACCTGCGTGCCGGCGGGAACGCGCGCGCGCGCCCGGGGCAGGGGGCGGCAGCGGCGGCGCGGGGGGAGCAGCGGGGCGGCGGCGGCGGGGGCGCTGCGCGGCTCCCTCCCTCCCTCCTGCCTGCGAGTCCCGCGGACAACAACAAGCGCGGGGCGGCCCCCTCCCCCCCGCCGCGCCACCGACCAACCAGCGCCCCCGCCGCTTCCGGCATGGCGCGTCACACCGCGCGTCACCCTCCCGGACACGCCCCCTCCCGGACACGCCCGCGCGGTTCATTCATGGGGACGGGCGCGCGCAGAGGGCGGGGCCTCGTTGCCGCCGTCATGTAACAACCGCCCCCCCCCACCCCCCCATCGCCCCTTCCGCGGCACCGGGCCCCGGGCCTCTCTCCGCACCGGTGGACTGTGCCGCGCTCCCCGTGGGCGCGGAGCACCCCCGGGGGAGGGGGCGCGGCCGCGGGGTTTTGCACCCCACGCGTGGGCGGGTTTGCGGTGGGTCGGGGCAGGCGGCGGAGGGGGAACGTGTCCTCCGCTCCGCGAGGCTCTCGGGGCCGGTCGGAGGCTGTTTTGGTCCCCAGGCTCCGTGAGGTGACCGCTGGCAGGGCCTGTCCTCCTCCCCCGGGCACCGGTCCCAGACCCCACCCGCGAGCGCTGCTGTGGGGCCAGATCCTGTGTCCGGTCCGTGCTCTAGAGTGCTGGCTTCAGTGTTGGGCCCCTCACTCCAAGAAGGACATGGAGGTGCTGGAGCGTGTCCAGAGAAGGGCAACGGAGCTGGGGAAGGGTCTGGAGCACAAGTGTGCTGAGTTCCCGGCTGAGGGAACTGGGGGTGCTGAGCCTGGAGAAAAGGAGGCAGAGGGCAGACCTTCTCCCTGAAAGGAGGCTGGAGAGAGGTGGGGGTGGGTGCCCACGGGGTAGGGGCACCTTGGTCTGTTCAACCAAGGAACAAGGGACGGGACAAGAGGAAATGACCTCAAGTTTAATTGAGATTGGATGTGAGGAAGAATTTCTTTGCTGAAAGGGCTCTGAGGCATTGGAAGGGGTTGCCCAGGGCAGTGGTGGAGTCCCCATCCCTGGAGGGATTGAAGAGTCGTGTAGACACAGTGCTGAGGGACATGGGTTAGTCGGGGACTTGTCAGTGTTGAGTTAATGATTGGACTTGATTATCTTAAAGGTCTTTTCCAATCCAGGCAGTTCTGGGTTTCTTTGCTTGTGCCATTATGAGAGCTGCTGACCCAACACCCTCACCCCAATGGTGTGAGCAGTGTTTTAGACCCCGGGAGCATCCAACAATGATGAACATGCATCAAAAAAATGTAGTAACACAGGTGGTTGACCAAACCCAACTACTTCTATTGGAACCAGGTTCCCTTTGATTTTTTTTGTGTGTTCAGAAATATATTAGAGAGTCTGTGTCAGCCCTGTGCAATTTGTGCTTTCCAGCCTCAGGGCCAAATATCCTCGTTGGAGCCGATCTAAGGGTGATAGCTGAGGCTTAGAGTGAGATCCTATCTTTCGCTGCTCCCTCTGCACAACAAGAGCTGCAAAACATGGGGAGCCCCAGGTCTGGCACAGCCCCACGGGTCCATGTGGCTCGATCAAGCCCTGGCTGAAGTGGGGTTAGGGCAGACATACCTCCCTGCTGTTAAGAAACCCCTATTTTTAATTGGAACTGAACTAATGAGGTTGGTTAAGCTCACAGGTGACGGCATGAGGCTGCTGCCTGGTGTGACTGCAACAGCGTTGGCCTTCACCTCTTCCAGATTTGCAGACTCTGGTTGAAAACCTGCCCCAGGTGCTGGGATGGGGTGAACTCAGGGTTGGAGGGCAGATTTCACCCATCCCTGTGGTCCCCATTGATGCCTCTGAAGTTTGTCTCCAGATGTCCTTTACATCCATTGGGAGTTCTGATGGCTCAGAGAGCCAAGACAAGCAAGGAGAGGGGCACTGAGAGCCTTGGGTCCACCCATGTTCCCAGCATGGCCACCTGCCCCTGTGCCTTCTCCAGATGGGAAAAACCAGGGGTGACTGGAGCTATCCTGCATCACTCAAGGCTTCTTCCTGAGACAAACACAAGGGCAGGAGGGATGGGCTGGGTGGAGGTCTCACCCTCCATGGTGACAGTTCCTCAGAATTGAGGTAATTCTCTTTGCAGGAACATGGGTTTGACAGATCACATATGGCATAGGTGGGGTTGCATCACCTGAAATTCTGTTTCTGGGTGAATTGTCCTGTTCACAACAGCTCTTAGTTTTCAATCCCTGAGGAAAGCAACTCTGCTCCAAAGGTCTGTTGTCCTTTGCTGCTGACCTTTAGACTACAGCAGCCTTTGATAGTAAACAACGAGCAGCTCTTCAGCCTCCCGCAAAGTAGGAAAGCCTGGGCAGGGAGCGTGCAATTATATACACTCGTTAACTAGATGAACAGGAGTGCGTGGCCCAAAGGCCCTCTGGTGAAAACCTGGATGGAAAATGGCTTTGTCTGGGGAAGTGTGGGGGTTTGTGGGTCTAGCCCACCCACTATGTGCTCAAAAAACATCTGGCATCGCGATTCCCCGAAGTCATGGTGCAGGACTCAGCACAGGCGTCTCTTTCATGCTGCTTTGGGTAAAGTGCTCTCACCCTGAAAGGTGGGTAGAGGCACTAATACATTGAGTTTTGAGCTCATGTGTGCATCCAGGTTAGGGAAAATCTAAAAAAAAAAATCATTAAACTCCCATATTTTCCAACATGGGGCTTTCGAACAGCATTGAGTGTCAATATATATTTTTAAAAAATAAATAAATACATAAAAAAGAAAACACGCAAACCAGAGGAGCGAGCGGCTGAGAAGTCTCCGGAGAGGCGTGTGTAGAGGCGCTGCTACTAGAGAGGAGCGGTAGGAGCTGAGCGTCTTGTAGGGTTTTTACGGCGGAGCAGGCAGAGCTGCAGCGGCGGGGAGCGCTGCCCTCCCGGTGCCCGCCCGCTGCCCGCCCGCAGCCACAATGTCAAGAGGAGACACGTGGATGTAAGCGCCTGCCATGGCCCCACCGGGGTCTCGGGGTGCGATGTGCCTCCCCGTCCTGGGCTGGGGACCCTCCTGGCACTGGCTGTCCCCCCTACAAATGTCACCGCTGCAGGGTGGCATCGCGAGGTGGCCTGGCATGAGCATGGGGTGCATGGGCTTGGTGGCTTGCTGAGGTCCCCGGGGTTGGCGTGTTGGGTGCGATGGCGCTCGCTGGCCGTGGCAAGTGGGTGCAGCCACCCCAGAGCCACACACCCACCCACCCACGCATGGGAAGTGACCGGCAATTGCATAAGGCTGAGGTGTTGCGTGGGGCAGGCGCTGCCGCTCAGGGGTGGCTTCAGAGCCAGGCCCCGGCAGGTTGAGCCATTTTGGTGCTGGAGCTGGGGAGAGAACTGCTGGGGAATAAAATCTGCTTGGGAGGGAGAGCCCGTTCTGCTGAGCTTCTGCAGATGGCAGGGAGGAGGTGAGCGGGGTCTGAGTGCCCAGGGCTTGGGCAGGAGATGACGAGAAAAAGGTTGTATCTTGTATTTAAGGTGCTGACATTTCTCCCTGCACTTAGCAGGAGCGTGGGGGGTCTCCTTTGCTTACAGCCTCGGAGATGTTTGCCTGAGAGGTTGTTATAATCAGATTTTATCAGTGGGAGGCAAAGACTGATGGCATATTCACTGCCACTCCTCGCCCAGCCCTCCTCAAGGCTAAAACCTCTGACTCAGGGCTTTGGGCGCTGACAGAGGATGCTCAGAGCAGAGCAGAGGATGCTCAGAGTGGAGAAGAGGATGCTCCCCACCTTGGAGCTGCAGTTCCCAGCACCACCTTTCTGCTCTGATGGGCAGAGGGAGCTGGGTTTTGCTTGCAACTTCCAGAAGCACTGCAGCCCATAAATTCAGACTTGGGAAAATACTCCTTGAGAGGCTGCTCTGCAATCCTCCAAGAGCAGGAGGGGTTCAGGGGGATGGTGCTTTATCCCTTGGGGCTGCTGGAGAGTTGTGTGGCAGCATCTCCCAGCACTCCAGAAGGGTCAGGACCACCCAACCCTGCCAAACCCATCCTTTACTGAGTTTTTTGCGTGCACTTTAGCTGAGGACACAGACATCATGGTGCAGGGTGCCCAGGTGGGCAGAGGGCATCGGGAATGGGGAAGCCCCCCAGCTCTGTCTTGTTCACACCTACCTCCATCTCCTCCTCACTCCAGCACCAGGACGATGAAGTCATACCAGAAGCTGACAACAGCAGTGCCACAGCCAGGGACATGCCAGGTGGAGGAGGATGGGGCCACCCCGACACCCACCAGCCGAGGGAAGCTGGCCCCGTGGTGGGTGGGCAGTGGGCTGCTGGTGGCTGCCGTGCTGCTGAGTGCTCTCACTGTCTGGGTGCTGCGGCAAGTATCGAGGGGCTGGCCTGGACCTGCACTGCCCCCAAAATGTCTCCTGGTACCCGAGAGCCACCGCTTTGACTGCTACCCGGAGCGGCGTGTGGTGGTGACCCAGGAGCTCTGTGAAAGCCGGGGCTGCTGCTTCATCGAGACCCCACCTCCGGCAGGGGGCAAGCGGGGGGTGCCCTGGTGCTTCTATCCCCCCGACTTCCCCAGCTACACCCTGGAGAGTCTCAACCAGACGGCACTGGGCATGGTGGGGCTGCTGGTGCGGCGGGAGAAGGCCTATTACCCCCGGGACATCGAGACACTGAGGCTGGACGTGGAGTTTGAGACAGACACGCGGCTGCACATCAAGGTGAGCTTCCTGCTGGCTGCCCTCTAGAGCTCATGACCATTCTCCTGCACCCTCCGTCCCAGAGGTGACCATCCCCTGCTCAGACCAAGTCTGGAAGCCACCATTCTCCAGACATGGCTGTATGTGGCCTCAGTGAGCATCTCCAACCCTTTGCCCTCTTGCTTTGCTGGTCTTTAAAGCTCATTTTCTCTCTTTTGCAGATAACAGATGCAGCCAACCCACGGTACGAGGTTCCCCTCGAGGTTCCCCGGGCGACGAAGAGAGCAGAAAACCCCATCTACAGCCTGAACTTCTCCCGGGACCCCTTTGGGGTGCTGCTGCGGCGCAGGGTGACGGGGACGGTGCTGTAAGAACCCACCTCCTCATCCCACAGCGGGTGGGGAAAAGCTCATCCCACCCTAGGCAGGCTCCAGCATGCTTCCTGGAGGTTTTTCCTTAGGGAAAACCACACTGTGGGATCTCCAGCTGATAATTACTCTTCGTCTTCATCTTTCCAGCAGTGCTCACATGGGGATAAGGCAGCACGTGGCTTCCCAGCCCCATGGGCTGGCCACGTGCTTGCTGTGGCCATGGCAGGGCTGGGTGAGATCAGCACCTCTCCAAAAGTCTCCCAGTGCCCTAGTTCCTCACCAGGTCCTAGAACAGCCACACACTGTACAGGTCCTTTGCATGTCACCAGTAAGGGACCTGCTCCTTGGGGAAAGGGCCACTGAAGGGTTGTGCCTTTGCCTATTTCTCTGGCTCTCCAAGCTATAGGGATATCCACAGCTCCAGGCTTTTTGTGGAAAAGAACTGCAGGTGGCTTTGCTGCACTGCTCCTGGTCACCTCTATGGCTGTGCCCACACTAAGCTGTTGGTGAGCACCAACGGCTGGTCGATGTATGGCCAGGGTGTTTTAAGATCCCATCTTTTCCTCCTCCTTCCCGTTTCCTGGAGCCTGTGGTCCGTGTTTTACTTGGAAGCTACTTATCAGCAATGACAGGCTGAGAAACCCCACCACCACATCGCCTTGGTGGTTAATAATAACCAGGGTGGAAACTTGTGGTGTCAGAGGCAAGGCTGCCCTGCACTGGGTCAGGCTGAGTCAGGCTTGGGCTGTGCCTCTTGTCCAGCCTGACCCAAATTTGCTGCCTGGGCCAAGGTGTTGGGGCTGGATGCAGGGTGGGACATAACACTGCCATGCTGGCCCTTGGGATGCTTCGAGAGTCATCTAGACATAGTGCTTAGGGACATGGTTTAGTCATGGTTTTGGGGACTTGTCAGAGTGAGGTTAATGACTGGACTTGATCTCATAGATCTTTTCCAATCGAGGAAATTCTGTGATTCTGTGAGAGGGAAGGGGCCAATTGTTGGTGGGCAGATGGATCCCAGCATCCCCTCTTGACTCTCTCTTGCCCTTGGTGTCACCCTGGCAGGCTCAACACCACTGTGGCCCCCTTGATCTTTGCTGACCAGTTTCTCCAGATAGCCACATCGCTTCCATCCAGGTTCCTCTACGGGCTGGGGGAGCACCGTGGCACCCTCCTGCACAGCCTGGACTGGAACACCCTCACGCTGTGGGCACGTGACGTCTCTCCCACGGTACCATCTCCCTCCTGCCGTGAGGGTGCAGGGGGCAAGGATGGGAGTACTGCTCTCCAGTGCATCGGACAAACCCTGGGAAAACATGGCAGTGGGGTGGGCAGCAGCACTGGGAGAGGCAGGGGGTGGTCGGGGCTGATGGGCAGATATGTGTGGGGGAGGATTTCAGAGCAATTGCAAAACGCTCTTGGCACTCTGAGGGAACTGGGTGTTTTCCATTCCACCCTGCTGCTCATGCAACAGGTTGCAGGCAGGAGGTTTCCCCCCTTGCCCAGCCCAGCTCAGTAGCAGCCCCTGAACTGTGAGGAAGAAGCAGCTTCCCATGGCCTTCAGCACCAGCTCCGAAACCATCCTGATCCCTCACTTTGTCCTCCACGTGGGATGACAGATGCTTGGATAGGTGGTGGCAGCAGATGCAACTCAGGGCTGTTTATTCACCCATGGTGATGTGGGGCTCTCCTGCTTTGCCTGGGAGCTGCTCCCTCACCCGGCACCTCCTTTGTGCAGGAATCATTCAACCTCTATGGTGCTCACCCCTTCTACCTGCTGATGGAGGAAAGTGGAGATGCTCATGGGGTTTTCCTCCTCAACAGCAACGCGATGGGTAAGTGTCCCAAGGGACCCCGGCTGGCTTGTCCCTGGAGGATGACCAGGCAGGTGGGGACAGATGGGAGCTGCTGGAGTGGCCAGTTTGGGAACTTGGGGCGAGAGGAAGGCATAAAAGGGAAAGATGTGGTTTGATGGCTCCGTTATTGAGCATAGCCATCTGTTTCCTGGCTACGGCGAGGCTCTTTAGCAACTGCCGAGCAGTTTAACCACACGCCCAGCTGCCAAGTTGCCGTCGGAAAAGCAAGTCCTCCATGTGCGGGTCCGTGCCCGTTCCCCCTCCACCCAAACCATCCTTGCCCCCAGGCCCAGCGGGGTGGTATGACTGGAGCACAGCCGGGGATGCCATCTGCCACCCGCGCTCTTCCCAGCTGTGCTCCGCCAGCTGTGGCCGTGGGATCCTCCCGTGTGTGCCAGCTGATAACACAGCAGCTCCCACAGGCTCCTGTCACATCAGGGACCACCTGTCCCTCCCAGCAGCCATCCCTTGCAGCCAGCTGGGACAATGCTGCACATGCTGGGGGTCTCCTACCTCCACCTGCGCTCAGCTTTGCTGCAGCGATGCTCCCGAGGGTGGGAGAGCACAGGGGAGATGCAACTGCCCGAGCCGAGGTTCAAGGGCTTGCTTGTGTGAAAAACCCTTCCCAGGAAAGACCTTGCTCCCCCAGACTCGCTCTTGATTCACTTAGGAGGGGATTTTGGGGGAGGACGTGAAGGGGGAGGACGTGAAAGCTCTACATGTGCTTGGTCTTTAAGTGGAAGCTGGGAGAATGGTGCAGTGTTGGGCTTGGAGAACACATTTTTAAGATAGCGAGCTTTCTCCCCACCTAAACCAGTGATCTCCCTGGGCTGCAATGGTTTAGGCCTCCAGATGCCTGTTTAGCATCTGCTGAGCACAGGGCAGGGATTTCTCCATTCCCTGGCCAGAGGTTGAGCGTTGCCTGTGGCACTGCCTGGTCCTTGCCTGGAGGGTCAGAGTCTGGGGGTTGCTCCCGGTTCTCACTGTCTTTTTCTCTTCTCCCTCCCTGCCAAGAGGTGGCCCTGCAGCCTGCTCCAGGCCTGACCTGGAGGACCATTGGGGGAGTGCTGGATTTTTACATCTTCCTGGGGCCTGATCCCAACATGGTCATCCAGCAGTACCAGCAGGTGATAGGTAAGTGCCTGCACCCCGATGTGTCCATCTGCGGGCACCTTCCTCACGCCCCCATCCCTGTCTCACCCCAGCTTCAACACTGTCCTCAGTCCTCCCAGTTGGGGAGGGGTCTGCTGTCCCCAGCCATCCCATCCCATCCCCAGCTCTCCCAGCACATCAGGAGTTAGTGGTCACCTCCTTTCCCCTTTCTCCTCTTCCCTTCTCATCCTTTTGAGATGCTGCTGTTGTCTCAGGACACCCCATCCATGCTCCTGCTCTCCCACTGCAGGTTTCCCGGCCATGCCACCTCTCTGGGCACTCGGCTTCCACCTCTGCCGCTGGGGCTACAGATCCAGCAATGAGACCTGGCAGACCGTGAGAGCCATGAGGAACTACCAGATCCCCCAGGTAACCCCCTAGACCCAATGAGGGGGGAGTCCAGACTCTGTCACCCATCCCTGAGCCTCTGTCCCGCAGGATGCACAGTGGAATGACATCGATTACATGGATGGATACCGGGACTTCACCTTGGATCCCCAGAAATTTGCCTCCCTCCCTTCGCTGGTGGAAGATCTACACAAACATGGGCAGCGCTATGTGATGATCTTGGTACTCCCCCTCCTTGCTCCCTGCCCTGTCTTTGCTGCAGAGCCAGGATGCCAGGCAGAGGTTTAAGGGGTGCTCACAGCCCTGGCTGAGCATCCCCAGTCCCAGGGATTTTTATCCCAGGCTGGTCCCTGCAGACTGCCACTGGGAATCCTCCTAATGCAGGGACCATGGAGACACGGGCCAGGTTCTCATGCTGTGCTCCTGTCTGCTGCAGGAGTGCAGGGATGCCCTGTCCCCTGTGGGTGAAGGAATGGAGGAACTGTGGGTCAGGCTGTTGAACTCGTGGGTGCTCGGCTGGGGTTCCCCCACATCCCCATGAGTGCTGGGATCTCGTGACCTGCCTATGATCTCCCTTCTTCCCTCTGTGAGGAAAGGGGGTGCGGGTTCTGCTTGCTAGGGGCAGTGGGGACCAGGGGTCAGAGGTTGGGTTCCCTCCCCATTGAACTCCCTGTTGTAGCCCAAGCCCAGCCGTGACCCGACACTTCTTGCATAAGCACAAGATGTCCTATATTTGTCCCCCCCTCCCCAAAATGCCCTAACGGGTCCTGGGGACTTGCAGAAGTGGCATTTTAGAAAACATGCCTGGAAATGTTGAAGCAAGTTTCTGTTCCCCTTGGGGGAAACAGCCGCCGTGTGTGGGCTCTGGCTGACCCCATCTGGGTTGTCATCTTCTCTGAATCACACCGACCTGGCAGGGGGAAGGGGCCATGATCTGGGAAAGGCACTAACCCTCTGCTCCATCCCCAGGATCCCGGCATCAGCAGCACCAGCCCTCATGGCTCCTACTGGCCTTTTGATGAAGGTTTGAGACGGGGCTTGTTCCTCAACACCACCCAAGGGCAGCCGCTCATCGGGCAGGTGAGGAGCTCCGGGGGGAAATCCCAGCCCTCAGGGTTGTGCAATAACAGGGTTGGGATTTCATCCCTCATGCTGGAGGGAAAGCCAAGTGGCCAAGGGACCTCCTTGGGATGATTGCCAGAGCCTGGCTCAGCCCTCAGCTTCGCGTGTCACCTCCTGGCATCTCCACCAGCGCTGGGAGCCAGTCCCTGCCTCAGCAGAAGAGCCCGTGGAAGTCATATGAGCTTAACAGGGTTGGTGGTGCTGCTCGAGGCCGGTCATCTGATTTCTCTCCCTTCCTGTTTCTGGGCTGAGGGGGAGTTGTCCGTGATGGACACACGCCTCTGGATCTGTTCTGCAGCCATTCCCTTCCAGTTTGTCCTCTTCTTTCCCAGCCATTTGCTCCCACTGGCTCTCCCTTCCCATCGTTTAATGCAACCTGAAAACATGGGGAAAAACGAATTGGCCAAAATTCCTGGAATGAGGCAAACCACAGAGAAATTCCAGCTCTTCCCTGGTGTGCCCTAGCCTAGGTGGTGTCAGGGTTTGTGCAAGCAGAGGTAGAGCTCCTGCCTGGCTGCAGAGGGGTCCCCAGCACCCTGAGGCTCCTGGGTACCGCGGAGGCAGGAGGGATGCTGTGGGCAGCATCCAGGACTCCAAGCAGTCAGCCTGGGTTTATCTTCTGGTTTACTGCCCATTTCACCCTCACTGGTCCTTCAGCACAGTTTTGTGGTCTCCCTGCAGGTCTGGCCTGGCTTCACTGCCTTTGCAGACTTCTCCAACCCAGACACGCACCAGTGGTGGCTGGAGAACCTGCAGCGCTTCCATGCCCACGTGCCCTTCGATGGCCTTTGGATCGTAAGTCCCTCCTTGTCCCCTGGGTCACTCCCTGCCAGCAGCTTGGCTTGCACCCAGTGTGTGTCCTGGCAGGACCATCTGTCCCACAAATGCAGCTTTTCCAGATTTATCCACTAATCCCCAAAACCTCCCCCTTGAAAATGCTCCATGATTTTCTTTGCTTAGGACATGAATGAACCGTCCAACTTCATGGATGGGTCTGAGGAGGGCTGCCCTGCGGGAGAGCTCGACAGCCCACCGTACACCCCGGGTAAGGAGGGAGATGGAACACGGGGCTGTGCTGGTGGTACCATGTGCTTTGAGATCGCTGGCAGCTGGGTGCTAAGGGAGAAAACCATTTTTGAGAGACATCATGTCTCTGTTTCACACGCTGAACGTCCCCATCCCTACTATTGCGTGCTGGTATCCATCCCCAAGATGGGCACACTTGTCAGGGCTGTGTCAGGGTGCAGGATGGGACCATCTCCCTGAGCTTTCAGTGCTAGGTTGGCAGTGATGGATGGCTTCTGTGTGCAAGAGGGCTGGCCCAGAGCCAGCAGGTCTGGCAGGGGGGGTCCACGTCCCCCTCCACCACCTCGTGCCAACAGGATCTCTCCCTCCTGGCAGCCGTGCTGGGTGATTCCCTCTCTGCAAAGACGGTGTGTGCCTCGGCGAAGCAGAAAGCCTCGGTGCACTACAACCTCCACAACCTCTACGGGCTGATGGAAGCCAAAGCCACAGCGAGGTACCTGAGCATCCTGTTTCCCGATGGGAATGGGGTGGGATGGGTTAAAATCCTGCTGCTCAGGACTGTGTAGGATAAGGACAAGGATCTGAGTGCCCAGCCTGAAGGCTCTGGCTGCTCACAGCCTGTGGGATGAGAATAACCCAGCAGAGGAGCGGAGCTGGCCCTGCTCCGGGAGGGATGGGTGGGTGGTGCTGGTGCTGAGCCTTCCCCGTACCACCCGGGCTGATCCTCCAGCATCGCAGGGCTGCCACGGGGATGGACCTCTCCCTCCATCACTGCGGGGTAAGGTGAACTCCTGGGTGGCTGCTCTCACCTCCTGCCCCTGGCTCTCCCCATTGTTTTCCAGAGCCTTGATCCAGATCCGGGGGAAGCGCCCCTTCGTTATCTCCCGCTCCACCTTCCCCAGCCAGGGCCAGTACTCGGGGCACTGGCTGGGTGACAACCGGAGCCAGTGGAAGGACATGTATTACTCCATCCCAGGTGGGTGGCACAGGCATGGACCCCCTGTACCAGCACCTCCAGCTCCATTGGGCTTTCTGCTTGTTTGGAGAAGTCTCCAAAACTCCTTGTGCCCTGCTGACCATCCCTGCCCTCAGGGCTGCTGAGCTTCAGCCTCTTCGGCATCCCGCTGGTCGGGGCGGACATCTGCGGCTTCTCCGGCAGCACCTCGGAGGAGCTGTGCACCCGCTGGATGCAGCTCGGCGCCTTCTACCCCTTTGCCCGCAACCACAACACCCAGAACGAGAAGGTCGAGGGCAGCGTGCCTGGTGGGAGGCACCCGGGGGTGGGATGTGGGATGGGGGATGCCAGGTGGAGGATCTGGGATGTGGGATGAAGGATGCAGGAGGCCAGGGGCAGTGGGGATGCCCAGCAGGGATGGGAATGGCGGTGGGGATGGGGATGGGGGTGGGGATAGGGATGAGGTGGCTGCTGACTCCCTGCATCCCCCCAGGCCCAGGACCCACCAGCGTTCAGCCCTGCAGCAAGGACAGCCATGAAGGACGTGCTGCTCACCCGCTACTCCCTCCTGCCCTTCCTCTACACCCTGTTCCACCGTGCCCACCTGCACGGGGACACCGTGGCCCGGCCTTTGTTCTTTGAGTAAGAGCATCCCCACCAGGAGCTGGGGAGATGCTTTGGCTGGGTCATGGAGAAGCAGCCGATCCGAGCGGTGTCTCCATCCTGCCGCAGGTTCCCCCGGGATGTTGCCACCTTGGGGCTGGACAGGCAGTTCCTGTGGGGCCGGAGCCTGCTGGTGACACCAGTACTGGAGCCTGGAGTGGACTCGGTCACAGGCTACGTCCCCCAAGGCGTGTGGTACGACTTCTACACGGTGAGGAGCACTGTGGCACTTGGCCAGGGGTTGGGTGGTCCCTGCTTGGCTGTCTCAGGGCTGCAGTTGGGAAGCCATGGCTGAGCCCAGAAGACCCCGATGGAGGGAGGGGTGGGGATGGCTGCTCCCCAGAGCGGTGCCCGAGCTCCCTGCCCTGCCCCTGACCCCTCACACCTGTCTCTCACCACCTGCCCAGGGCTCCTTGGTGAACAGCAGCGGGGAGATGCTGAAGATGTCAGCCCCGCTGGAGCACCTCAACCTGCATGTCCGGGAGGGTGCCATCCTGCCCACCCAGGTGAGCACCCAGCTGTCACTTCCCTGGGGACTGTCCACAGTGTGTGTGGCCCCACCAGCACCTCAGCTCCTGGACCTCCATCCTGGGTGCTCACAACCCTACAGCACCCATGTCTTTGAACTCCAGAAACCAGAAACCACCAGCAAGGCGACCCGAGGGAACCCTCTGCGCCTCATCGTGGCCTTGTCCTCCAGTGCCACCGCCTGGGGGGACCTCTTCTGGGATGATGGCGAGAGCCTGGACACCTTTGAGCGAGGCAGTTACTCCTACCTGGTGTTCAACGTCACACAGGTGGAACATGGTGGGGAGGGCAAGGGTGGGAGGTCCTGTAGCACCCAGCCAACTCAAACTCACGCCATCCCCTCCTGCAGAACATCCTCACCTCCACCGTCCTCCATGCCAGCACCGAGGCCACCGAGGTCACCATTGGCATGGTGAGCATCTTTGGGGTGCAAGAGCCGCCCAGCAAGGTCCTCCTGAATGGCCAGGAGAAGCCCTTCTCCTACCTGGACAACCAGGTATGGTCCCATCTTGGGGTGCCCTGTCTTGGGGATCCCCATCCAGGGGGTCTCCATCCCTTCACCCCCAGCCCTTGTTGCAGGGTTTGTGGCCAAGGAGGTGGGTGAGGACTGTGGGGTGGCTCTCTTGCCATGCTGGGTAGAGCAAAGGGTGCTCTGCATCCCCCCACCAAGGCCGTACCCCAAAATGTCTCCTCTCCTCCCACAGGTTCTCTCCGTGAATGACCTTGGCCTCAGCCTCAGCCAGGGCTTCTCCCTGCAGTGGCTGTGAGCGGGGGGCCATGGGGTCACCCCCACCTTGCCAAGACCACCCATCCAGGAGATGCTTGATGCTCCAGCCCTCAAAGCTGGGGTGCTGCCATGGAGGCGGCGGTGGGGACTGTCACCCCCAGCATGGCTGGGGATGGGGGGTGTGGGGTGGGGGTTTGGCTGCTGGGTGCCCCCAGCATGGTCCCGGGTGGGGAGTGTGGGTCGAGGTGTGGTTGTCCTTGCTGCAATAAAGGCACATGGAGAGCTTGTCCTGAGAGTGTGACATGGGGACGGGGGGGTGGCATGTGAGGGGTCACCAGGAGGGTCCCTAGTTTTAGTCCCTGATCTCAGTCCTTCCAATTCCATCCCCTTAATCTCAGATGCTCAACTGCACCCCCAATCCCACCCCCAATTCCAGCTCCCCTATCCCACCCCTAATCCCAGCCCCCATAATCCTGGCCCCCTAATCCCAGCCCCCCCCTAATCCCACCCCCAATCCCGGCGCTCCCATCCCACCCCTAATCCCAGCCCCCCAGTTCAGCCCCTAATCTCATCTCCTCCAATTATCAGCCCCTAATTCCATCCCCCCCCATCCCAATCCTCCATTTTCAACCCTTAATCTCAGCCCCCGAACCCCATCCTCTGTTTCCTCCCCTACCCCCATCCTCCCCCGATTCCAGCCCCCCCATTCCAGCCCCTCGCCCCCTCTCTCCGATCCCAGCCCCCCCCCCCCCCCATCCCCCTGCCACACACAGCCGTCCCGCCCAGCCGGTCCCGCTCCCTCGGTGGCCTCAGGCTCCTCCCAAGCCCCCCACGACCCCAGACCCCCCCCCACCCGCCTGCAGTTCCCATTCCAGTCCGCTTGATGGCACTACTGCCCCCGCCGCGCTGCGTCCTCCCGCCACCAGATGGCGCTGTCGGCGGGGCGGAGGCGCGCGGGCTTCCCTTCCGCCTCGTGGGCGGGGCGCGGTGAAACACTTCCGCTTCCGGGTGTCGGCGGCGGCGGCGGCCGCGGCCGGTGAGCGGGTCCCTGCGGCACCATGAACCGGCCCAAGGCGGCCGCCGTGCGCCGGCCCAGCGCCGTGCCCAAGCCCTCCGGTGAGTCCTGCCGGGCGGCGCTAGGGGAGGGGGGCCGGGGGGCTCCGGTGGGCGCGGGCCGCCGCTGTCACGTCTGTCCCCTGTCCCCTTGCAGCGCACCCGCCGCCCGGAGACTTCATCGCGCTGGGCTCCAAGGGGCAGAGCGGCGAGGGCAAAGCCGCCGTCACTCTGCTGAAACCGGCGCCCCCCGGGCTGCCCTCCGAGCGCAAACGGGACGCGGCCGCCTCCTTAACGGGCCCGGCGGGGCTGACCGGCCTGGCCAAGCGCCCCAAGCTCTCCTCCACGCCTCCCCTCAGCGCCCTGGGACGCCTGGCAGAGGCGGCCGTGGCGGAGAAGCGAGCCATTTCACCTTCCATCAAGGAGCCGTCTGTCATCCCCATCGAAGGTGAGGCCTCGCTGCGCTTCTGCCATGACAGGCCAGCGGGGACACACGCTCCGGCCTCCCTGTCCCTCCTCCTGCGGCCCCGGGGCCTTGCTCTGACCCCCACACCAACATCTGTGTGCTGGCCTCAAGGGTTTCCCCTGGGAGACACAGGGCTGAGGTCACGGCTTTGTCTCCTCTCCTGTTTGCGTTGGGCTGTGTGCATCCAGTCTGATAGCAGCATCTGAAAGAGTCCCTGGGGAACTCTTTGGGTCTGCATTGTGGTATTTTATTAACAGACTTCTTTAGCAGACTCTGGATCTGAATGTGCCTTGCTTTTTGAATTGTCATTCCATTTTAAATCATAGAACCATGGCATGGTTTGGGTGGGAAGAGACCTTTAAAGGTCACCTAGTCCAACCCCCCTGCCGTGAGCAGGGACATCTTCAACTACATCAGGTTGCTCAGAGCCCCATCCAGCCTGACCTTGAATGCTTCCAGGGATGGGGCTTCTACCACCTCTGGGCAACCTGGGCCAGGGTTTCACCACCCTCACTGGAAAACATTTCTTCCTTACATCCAGTCTAAATCTACCTTCTTTTAGTTTAAAGCCATCACTCCTTGTCCTATTGCTGCAGGCCCTGCTAAAAAGCCTGTCCTCATCTTTCCTACAGGCCCCTTTAAGTATTGAAAAGCTGCAATAAGGTCTCCCTGAGCCTTCTCTTCTCCAGGCTGAACAACCCCAACTCTCTCAGCCTGTCCTCGCAGCAGAGCTGTCCATCCCTCTGATCATTTTTGTGGCCTCCTCTGGACCTGCTCCAACAGGTCCATGTCTCTCCTGTGCTGAGGACCCCAGAGCTGGACACAGCACTGCAGGTGGGGTCTCACCAGAGCGGAGCAGAGGGGCAGAATGAGCTCCTTCGACCTGCTCCCCACGCTTTGATGCAGCCCTGGATACAGTTGGCCTCCTGGGCTGTGAGCAGATGTATTTTCTGATATTTGATACGTTTGCAGAGAAGCATTCAAACACAGACCATCTGAAAAATAATCAAGGGGTATTATCAGGTGTGAAACAGGACTTGTAATAGCAACTGGGTAGAGAAAATCCATTGCAGGAGCTAAAAGGGAGCTGCTCCTTGCTTTGCTTTCTGTGGCTGCCTGTGCCAGCATCTGGATCTGGGTTGTTTGGTGTGAGGGTAAATGCTGACACCTGTGTGTTGGTGATTGCAGTTGTCCCCACGGTGCTGCTGGATGAAATCGAGGCAGCAGAGGCAGAAGGCAATGATGACCGCATTGAGGGGGTGCTGTGTGGAGCTGTGAAGCAGCTGAAGATGAACAGAGCCAAACCTGACACCACGCTGTACCTGAGCCTCATGTACCTGGCCAAGATCAAACCAAACATCTTCGCCACCGAGGGGGTGATTGAGGTGAGGGCTGGGTGGCAGTTGCTTTCAGACCAGAGTGTGATCTGTGTCCCTGTACACACCACACTTCTGGGGCAAGCTGTAGTCCCTGCAATCTGTTTTCTCTTTCTAAAGCCTTTCTGTGTGTTTTCTTGCTGGATGGCTGGATTGTGATTTTCTTTGTTGTGGGTGATATTGCAGGCACTGTGCAGTCTGCTCCGAAGAGATGCCTCCATCAATTTCAAAGCCAAAGGGAACAGCCTGGTGTCTGTCCTGGCCTGCAACCTTCTCATGGCAGCTTACGAGGAGGATGAGAACTGGCCGGAGATCTTCGTCAAGGTGGTTGGGTCAGGGGTGGTTCTGCTGCACCGAGGTGGTGCTGGGCACACTGGGGAGAACTGGGTGGGATTGGGACGCGTGGATGTGTTGGGGCAGGATGGCAGCAGAGGATTTATTCCCACTGCAGGGGAAGGGAGTACCCAGTGGCCTGTTGTCCAGTGTGGGGAATGCAGCTGGAGGAGGCAGAAACTGGGGACTGGGCACGTGCTGTGTTGACAAGGGAGAAAAACCATCATCTTTTTCCCCCCTTTCCCCCCTACTTTTTCCCCCAAGAAAAACCTCCACTGGTTGTTGAAATGCTGTGGCCTCCTTGGCCTTTTGTTGCCTTATCTCTGCTCATTCCTGAGATACCTTTGACAATCTATATGGGTATAAGTGTCACAGAGACTACTTACTTTCTAGTTTGCCTGTAGGGATTAAACCAGCCTATTGATTTTAAAAGGCTAAGCTTTTAAAAGACCAGCTTCTGTATTTTGATGGTAGAAGTTGTTGTAAAATGTTTGCTAAAGCTTAATCATCTTTGCTGCTTGAGAGGGTTGGTGTCCAGTCGAGCTGGGGATGTGATGGTTTGGATTTTTTAGCTCTTAAGTGACTTACCTGTGGTCATCTGCTCTCTGGTTTTCAGCCATGCAGTGGAGTTCTGTGAGTTTGCTACTTTGCAGCTGTATATTGAAAACAAATAAACACTGGGGAAGCTCACAAATAGTCCTTTGATCACAAGTGCAAAAAGAGTTTGAGCCTGGTTTGTGTTCTCTTCTGCTTTCTCTCCTGCAGGTTTACATTGAGGACTCCCTTGGGGAGCGCATCTGGGTGGACAGCCCTCACTGCAAGACGTTTCTGGATAACATCCAGACAGCTTTTAACACAAAGATGCCTCCTAAGAGCATGCTCTTACATGGGGAAGTTGGACGCAGTGGAGGGGATCTCAGTGCTGGTAAGAAGATGTTTAGGAAGTGGTAACAAAGGGGTAGGGGGAGGATGGAGCTTGGTGAGCTTATTGACAGGTGAGAATGGTTTGTTACTGATTGGAGTCACATAGACCAGGCTTTGAGATTTGAGCATGGCTTCTCCTCTCTTTGGGGCTCTTTCATTTCTAAGGGATGTTTGAGGGCAGGCAGTGAAGGAGGCCTGGAGAGTGCCTCTGTGTGATACAGTGAGAGGAAGGAGCTAGTTGTGGCCTCCTTCAGGGTTGCTGACGGGGCTCCTTGAAAGAAGCTGGACCTATAAAAGCATGAATGAGTGATTTCTAGGAGGAGGAGTTCTCATGAAGTGTGCTGGTCTCTCTTAGGGAGTAGCCCACACCCCTCCATGACAGAGGAGGAAGACAGCCAGAGTGAACTTCTTATTGCAGAGGAGAAAATGAGCCCAGAGCAGGAGGGCCAGCTCATGCCCAGGTACAGTGCCTCTTCTTCTCCTGACGTAGCTGTGTGGGAGATCTCTCTGTGCTCACCCACTCTTGCAGTGCTGCAGCAGGAGCTCCCTCTGAGCACCAGTTATCCTGTGCCACTTCCTAGAGGATGCTGAGCATCAGATACAACTGGTTCCAGGAGAAGAGAGATTTGTTTGTTTGTAATGTGTGCCATGAACGAGAAATGATGCTGATCTCTGGACACAGCTACGTGTGACCAAGCTGGCTTGTGTGGAAGTGAATAAAATGTAGTTCATGTGGTCCAGGTACGAGGACCTCGCCGAGAGTGTGGAGGAATACGTCCTAGACATGCTGCGGGACCAGCTCAACCGGCGCCAGCCAATGGACAACGTCTCCAGGAACCTCCTGCGACTGCTGACAGCAACCTGTGGCTACAAAGAGGTGCGGCAGATGGCTGTGCAGAGGCTGGAGATGTGGCTGCAGAATCCAAAGGTAAGGATGGAAGCTGTTGAAGCACAACTCATCTGGAATCCAAGGCAAGAGGGCTGCACACTGTGTGCCAGTTAGGTTTCTGACCTGTGATGGCAGGTGGCTTTAGCCTTTCTGTTCTTCCTCTGCAGTTGACGAAGCCAGCTCAGGACTTGCTGATGTCTGTCTGTATGAACTGCAACACCCACAACTCGGAGGACATGGAAGTTATCTCCAACCTGATCAAAATTCGTCTCAAGCCAAAGGTCCTTCTCAACCACTACATGCTGTGTATTAGGTGAGTGAGTGACTGGATCTGTGATGGGAAGAGAAAGCCCTCTGAAAGGTGTGCCCAGGGCCTTGACAGTCTCAGTGTCTCTGTGTAGTGGTTTTCAATACCAGATTGATCCATGGCTGGATCTGTGTAACATTTAAGTTAATTAATTGACCTGGAAGTCTTTCAGTAATCTTTTGACATACCTGGACATATGTGCTGCTCCATGCTCTTCACTTTTGTGTGTTAAATACTTCAAAGAGAAGTCAGAACAGTGGGTCTAGTTGCAATAAGACCTCAGCTCTGATATCTCTGATCTTCCCTTGCAGGGAGCTGCTGAATGCACACAGAGATAACCTGGGCACCACAATTAAGTTTGTGATTTTCAACGAACTATCAAATGCAAGAAATCCCAACAACATGCAGATCCTTTATACTGTGCTTCAGCATAGCTCAGAACAAGCTCCAAAGGTAGGTACAGTGTCTTGTGTGACTGCTGGTGATCCCAGACCTCTGCCTGAGTGATTGAGCTGAACTGATGCTCAAATGAAGTCTTTCCATGGACAGCTGTGATCTGTATCATGCTGTTATATATACTGCTGCACTTGTTAGGAATAAATGTAGATGGGTGTTTTCTAACTCCCACATTCTTGGTGTCCAGCCTTGTGGTAATGAAGTTTCATGAACAACACGTGGCTCCCTGGGGGTCTGAAGGACAGCCATACCACCAGCCTTGTTTCCTTGTGTCTTTTCATTCTGTGGGTGCAGGTACATTACAATGCACTATTTTCTTTTTCTGTGTGGCCTCAGTACCTAGCAATGGTGTTCCAGGATCTTTTGACTACGAAGGACGATTACCTGCGGGCTTCACGGGCCCTGCTGCGAGAGATCATCAAACAGACAAAACACGAGATCAACTTCCAGGCCTTCTGCCTGGGTCTCATGCAGGAACGGAAGGAGGCCCAGTACAGTGAAATGGAATTCAAGGTACCACTTTGTTTGACCCGTGTGCTGCTGGGTGTACTGGTGGTCTACTGGTGGTCTACTGGTGGTGTACTGGTGGTGTACTGGGCTCTTCTGCCTCTGCTTTTCTGCCTGTTCTTTCTTTTGCTCTTTGTTATCCAAGTCAGTATTTGTGTGTCTCATCTCATAGCAGGGCTCCCATATCCCATTTCCAAACATCCCTGATTGTCTCTTTTTATGATAGAACACTTTTCCAGAAGGCAGTTTTGGGTGTTGCTGATTCAACTCACTTTTGTTTTGTTTTGTTTTAGGAGCGGTTTGTTATCCACATAACTGATCTACTGGCTGTCTCCATGATGCTTGGTATCACAGCCCAGGTGAAGGAGGCTGGAATTGCTTGGGACAAAGGAGAGAAAAAAAGTAAGCAAAACAACCTAGATTCCCTCTGAAGATGGGCAGCTTGGTAGATACCTCCCCCTGAGGTTGGGAGAACATTGCAGCTGGGGTTAGGAAGCGGGTGTAAGCCTGCATTTTGAATAGGGGGTGCTTGCTATCATCCTGAGACTGACAGGAGTTGGGAGATGTGGCATTTGCACAGCTGGGTGCTTCTTGTATCTATGGAAGCAGTGGTTGAGAGGCTGGGGAAGGGGAGCTGTGTATGGAGGGGCCTCAAGCCTGGAGGGGCAGCTACAAGGATTACCAAGTACCTAATGCTGAGAAGACAGGCCTTTGGGGTAGCACTGGAGTGACTGCCCAGATGTCTTCTTCTCACAGCAGGAGTTTGTCCATGCTACATCTCGGGGTTTTGTTGCAGCGTGTGTCAAAGCGAAGCACGTGCGCTGTCAGTGCTGAGATGCTCCAGGCTGTCCAGTGTACCTCTCCCCAGTTCACTGTTGATGCTTCAGAGCCCTGGTTACTATTTGCTCTTGAAACAGCCACCTTCTTCTTGGCTCCTGACAGGGCTCTGATACGTGTGTAGTTTGTAACCTGACTGTTTTACAGACCTGGAAGTGCTACGCTCTTTCCAGAACCAAATTGCTGCTATCCAACGAGATGCTGTCTGGTGGCTTCACACAGTTGTTCCATCTATCAGCAAACTGGCTCCAAAGGACTATGTGCACTGGTAAGAGGGTCAGCTCAGTGATCTGCTGTGCATAACCAGTCGCTTTCCCAGCAGTGTGTGACATACTGTGAAAAGCCATGCAGATGCCAGGGTTTGGTTGGATTTCTCTCCCCTTATCAGATAGGGAGCAGAAACTGTTTTAGCAGGGTTCAGGCTGGGACTGTCTCCTTTTCAGGAATTCCCACAGGTGCATCCTCTTACCAGAAGTATAAGATAATGGAAAATATTTCTGATTTGTATTATTTGGGTCCACCCAATAGGGAATTTCCCGTTACCTGACCAAGCCTAATCCCTGTAGGCCCCTTGTTGTTCTTTTGTCCAACATGCTTTTTCAGGCTGTATGGTTGAGGGCTCCATAGGTGGTGCTGTCTTCTCTGCCTGCTTCTGGTTGTGTCCTGGGGTCTGGCTCAAGGCATTACTGAGTCAGGTCAAGCCAGAATTAATAGTAACTGAGATACTACAGAGAAGTGTAAATGCCCAATGCCCATACTGTGTAGTCCTCTCTGTTGTGATTTGAGTTGTTACTTTTGCTAGACGAGCTTATCTGAGGAGGCTTCTTCATGTGTAGGATGGGAAGCATTAACAGGAGTTTGGGGAAACTGAACTGTTGAATGTGCTCTTGAACCTCACACATATGGTGTTTTCTCTTCTCTTCATCTCTACAGTCTCCACAAGGTGCTCTTCACAGAACAGCCAGAAACCTACTACAAGTGGGACAACTGGCCCCCTGAGAGTGACCGCAAGTGAGTGTGTTCCCACCCATAGCTGGGTACAGGCATGGAGCTGCTGTAGCTGGAGGCAGAATTGGTGTTTTCTGGTGTTCCTTATATAGCTCTGCCTTGGGAAGGCTTGGAACTGTGCTTAGATTTTCGTCATCTGTTACATTGCCTTAAACCTGAGGGATGTTGCTCCATTCTCCATCTGTTCCTCTTCCTCCTTCACTCCTTTTCCCTGTGCCAAGCTGTTCTGTATCTTGATGCTGTAATTGTAAGAAAGGCAGCCCTGCACTCTGTGGTTTGCACTGGGGTAACAGTAGGGAGCTCAGACTCAAGCAGGCTGAGGTGCAGAGGTACCAGGCCATATGAACAATACTCCTTAAAACAGTTTGTTTCAGCTAGTTGCATTTGGAGCTGGAGACCAGGTAAGGGGTTGTAAACTAAGCTGTGATTTATCTTCTGCTCAGATGAGCTCTAGGGTTTGTGGAGGGTTTCAGGAACCCTCATGCTGCTGTCAAAAGAAGTGTGATTGATGTCTTATGTCTCATGCAGCTTCTTCCTTCGCCTCTGCTCCGAGGTGCCCATCCTTGAGGACACGCTCATGCGGATCCTTGTGATCGGTTTGTCGCGGGACCTTCCTCTGGGCCCTGCAGACGCCATGGAGCTTGCTGACCACTTGGTGAAGCGGGCTGCGGCTGTGCAAGCAGATGGTGAGACTGCACAAAGTTCCAGCCAGCAAGTGGCTACTTCTGTCTACATGCCCTCTTATTGCTACCCAGGGCTGAGGTGGCTCCTACCATGTACCAAAGAGCCTCTGCATCACTTAAAACAAGTTTTAGTCATGAGGGCTGAGCCTTTGTCTCCAAGCCAGACACGTATTGCTGCTGCTTTCTCACTAGAGAAGCTTCTTACTTTCTCCTACTGTTTCTCTCTGTTACTGATTTTCTGTCATGGGCTGTTTGGGAAATTACTGATTGTGTTGAGGATGAAGGATTGTGAATAACCACCCAAAGTTTTGAGTTAGCATTTTTTAGTTCAGTTTAGTTCTTTATACATACTGTGAAATGAAACTACATTTTTAGGCCATGCAAAAATGAAAGGGTTGGAAGTTAAAGTAATTAACCCATGTATTGTATGCTCCTCCCAACTTCATTATTCAAACACTGTTACAGGATAGCAGCTACAAAAGCAGCCTTAACTCTTACCCTTTTAATGAATTTATTCAGCATTTGTCCAAATTCCTGCATCCTTGGAGAGTTATGTCCATTCAGCTGAGCTGTACGTGTCTGTGTCAGAGTTGAGGGGGTTTTCAGAGTTCGATTCTAAAGCATCTTAGTGGTCACTGGTTAATAACAAAGTCTAAGCCAGATCTGGTCAGTGCAAGCAGAATGAACCAGGCTGTGCTGTTGAATATCTTGTGAAAATATGTCCAGTTTCTCAGTGTAGCATTTTAAATGCTGCACCATTTCAAATACTAGAATATTCAGAGTTAAGCTAGACCAAGTCTGAAAGCTTCCAACAAAGTTGAAATGCATTTTTAGTTCCTCTGAGCCCCAGAAGTTCTGAGTAGATTCACTGCTTACCTGGAGGAGTGTATCTGAGTTCTGAAAAGGATACAGGTCTGTTGCATGCATCTGGGAAAAAAAAAACCTGCCCTTAAGAATTTAAACCAAATTGCACCTGAAAAGCTCAATATTCTTATATATTGACTTGTAGCTTTTTAAAGTTGTTGGTTTTTTGTTCCTGTAATATCATGAGAACAAGCCGACAATAACGTAGTTGCTTGAAGTAAAATTTTTGTTATCCTGTGATGCTTTTCTTGAAGGACTTTCAGCCAGGTAGACAGGTCAATAACTTGCTTAGTCTTTTCTTCTCCTACTTCAGATGTTGAGGTCCTGAGGGTAGAAAGAATCCAGCTGATCGATGCAGTCTTAAATCTGTGCACCTACCACCATCCAGAGAATATCCAGCTACCCCCAGGGTAAGGCTTATCACATAGACAATCTTGTTGTGATCTAGCTCATCTTCACCTTCTGACTAACAGTCCTAACTCACAGATTTTAAGATGCTTTTCCTTATTACAATTTGTAATAACAAAATCATGAGAAAACCTTTTCAGTGTCATGTTCAGGTGGAAATTTCTCTAGGGTAATTAAAACCTGAGTCATGGAATGGGCTTTCCTCTGTAAGCACTCTGACCTTTCTGCTCTAGAAATTTTCAGCTGAACCCTGCTGTCCCTCCTGAGAGAGGCTTTAAAAAAAAACCAAAACCAAACCAACCAAACTACTGAACTGCTATGGCTGAATTAGTGCATGATTAAGGAGAAAAGCAGTCCTGAGATGGCCTTAAGTAACCATATCCAACCACTTGTATCTGCTGATGGTTTTTGCAGGTACCAGCCTCCAAATCTAGCTATTTCTACACTCTACTGGAAAGCCTGGCCTCTCCTGCTTGTAGTGGCTGCATTCAATCCTGAAAATATTGGTGAGTGTGGACACTTCTCAGGATACTAGTTGTGCTGCAAAAATTGGCCAGAGTGCTGTCTGCTGAAGTTTGGTTGCCTGTGTTGAAGGCGTCTGCTGGGTTGATGAGAACTGCAGTTAACTAACTGTGAATTCCTGTGTGCAAAAATACACAGTGCTGGGGATTGGACCAGCATATGGCTGGAATCACACTGTCTGGGCTCTTAAGTGTGGTGAGCTGCTCCAGAGTGAGTTTGTGTGTCTTCTCACTTTGGAGTGTGTTAGAATACATAAAGACCCTGACTATTTTTCCTGTATCCCTGATTGCTGTTCTCTTCTTGGCTGCAGGTCTGGCTGCATGGGAGGAGTACCCTTCTCTAAAGATGCTCATGGAAATGGTCATGACCAAGTTAGTATGCTTAAATCCCTAAATAAATCAAATAGGCCACTGAAAACACATCTTTCTGAATGAAATTCGTGTCAGCTGGCTCCTTCCTTTCTAGTGGGACTGATGTAAAATAAGCTGGCTCATAGCAGTATTGCAGTTTGAGTGGGAAAGGTGCCTTCCCCCAACAGAAATATTGTCAGCAAGGGAATAAAGCTGAGAAAGAGGGAGGGACGACTGTGATGTGCCTTGTTGAAAGGACTGTGGCTCATGAATTTTTGGATAGACAAAGATAACCATTTTTTACTTGTTTTCTCAGTAATTATTCCTATCCTCAATGTACCTTGACGGATGAGGAGACACGCACAGAAATGATTAATCGCGAGCTTCAGATCTCCCAAAGAGAAAAACAGGAGATTCTTGCATTTGAAGGTCATCTGGCTGCTGCATCCACAAAACAAACAATTACAGAGAGCAGCAGCCTCTTGCTGTCCCAGCTGACGAGTCTGGACCCTCAGTAAGTAGCCTTCTGCAGCTCAGTGCCATCAGGAAACACCAGTTAATGCTAGTCAGGAAAGCCTACTGCTGATAGGGTGGTTGGTGTGGCCAAGAAGAGCCCTGAGATTTGGTAGCCTGTGAGATCTGTCACGTTTGGTCCTTGCCCTTCTGTTGCTACCTGCATGTGGTCCTTGTGTACTAGTGAACTAACTCCTCATCAGCACCAGAGTGAAGGTATGACCACCTGTGGATAACTTCTGGTTTCTCTGGCAGGGGCCCCCCACGCAGACCTCCACCACATGTCCTGGAGCAGGTGAAAAGCCTGAACCAGTCGCTTCGCTTGGGCCACCTCCTGTGTCGCAGTCGTCACCCTGACTTTCTTCTCAACATCATTCAGAGACAGGTGAGCTCCCTCAATGGCTTGGCTATGTTGGGATCTGATCCCTCATCTCTGAAACTTGAGCAGAGAGAGAGGCAAAAGGAAGCTGAGGAAGATGCAGGTGATGGTGGTTTACTGCTCCAGAATTAAATGATCAGTGTGCTGCATCTATATTCTGCTGATACTGCATTTGTTATTCCACTCCCTAGGCCTCATCGCAGTCAATGCCATGGCTGGCAGATCTGGTTCAGTCCAGCGAGGGTTCCTTGGATGTCCTACCTGTGCAGTGCCTTTGTGAGTTCCTACTTCACGATGCTGCTGATGAGTCGACCTCGGGTGAAGAAGAGGAGGAGGGTGAGAGTAAGGAACAGCGTGCCAAGAAACGCCAGGTGAGGGATCGGTTCTGTTGCCTCCTTTCTGTGCATCCCGGATTTTATTTCATTGTAAAGGCCAACTTTTGTTCCACAGAGACAACAGAAACAGAGGCAGTTGCTTGGACGGTTGCAAGATTTGCTCTTGGGTCCCAAAGCAGATGAACAGACAACCTGTGAGGTACTTGACTATTTCCTACGACGCCTCAGTTCCTCCCAGGTGGCATCGCGAGTCTTGGCCATGAAGGTGAGCAAAATGAACATCATCTTGACTAGGGTTTGTCAGAAGTAGAGAGCAGAGTCCTAGGTTCTCATCGCCCCAGAGCCAGCACAGTGAAATTGTTTTATGTCATCCTTCTTCAGTAACTTGTCTCAATCTCCAGTCCCTGCTGTTCAGAAGCCTTCTTTTTTCATCAGCCAAGTAGTACTTTTCTTAAGATAGAGCTGGATTTTGCTGTTTCCTGTGAAGTTCAGGTGTAGACTCAGCAGATGATGTGCTACATGCAGCAATTGGCAGCAGCTGTTGTCTGTGAGGAATGTAAATGAGTGAGTGTCTGGTGCTCTAGAGCATAGTCAAGGCAAGGAGAATTGCAGAGAGCTCAAAAACATTATACTTAGAGAAGACAGAAACTTCAAGCAGGGTATCTGTCAAGCAAACACGTTATATGAGATATGAAACCTGTTGTGTGCTGCATTTGGATTTTTCCATTATGTTTGAAGCTTGTTTCTGTTATATTCACTAGTATGAAACTAGTGGTGCAGCTGTGGCTTCAAATGCAGCAGCTGTGTCCGTGTGACTTCTGCAGGGCCTGTCCTTGGTGCTGTCAGAAGGGGGATTGCGTGATGGAGAGGAGAAAGATCACCCCATGGAAGAAGACTCTGGCGATTCTGAGCTGCTGCAGGGGTATCAGTGGCTGCTGAGAGACCTCCCGAGGCTGCCACTGTTTGACAGCGTTAGAGCAACGACAGCTCTTGCCTTGCAACAGGTAGGTGTTAGTAACTGGAAGGGGTGGAGGTCAGCTTGTTCTTTGTCCGACTCATGCTAAAACAGACATGAGTAAACTGTATGGGTGCAATATCAACTTGTTTATATGCTTGCAGAATAAGTTTTCTTATGCTGGTGCTTATTATCATTAAATCCTGATTTCTAATGAGAGGAATTCTCATTCCAGGCCATCCACATGGAGACAGATCCCCAGACCATCAGTGCTTACCTGGTGTACCTCTCCCAGCATGCCCCAGTGGAGGAGCAGGGACAGCACAATGACCTCGCTCTGGTGAGAGGCTGGGTTGCTAAGGCAGAGGGACTGCACGGAGGAGACCTGGCATGATTCAGGACAGTGGCAGGCGTGTGACTTGCTGTACCAGCAGGATGAGTGGTTTGGGAGCATGTGAATCTGATAACAATGTGTTTGTATTTCCATGTATGTGTTGGAAGGCAAACTGTGTCTTTGGTTTCATGTCATGAAATGATACCAGAGCAATACCCTCCAGTCCAGCAGCCCATCTCTGATGGTGTGGGGAATGCAAGAGTGAGAGTAGTGGTTTGGAAGAAATCCCACCACCTGGTAGTGTTTCACAAGTAAGCCAGTGCTAAACCTGCAGTCACATGTGTCTGGGACAGAATGGGAAGTCAGGAACCTTAGTGGTGGGTTACACACTCTCTTAGAATCAAAATTGGGTTTCTGACTTTTTTTTTCTTTTTTAAAAAGTTTTTGGTGATTTATTTTTTTTAACAATGATTTTTTCATTATTCTATCTTTGAGTGCTTTTTTCCATTGCCTTGAAGTCCATTGAACTACATCTTTCCTAAGTCTTTTGGAGACTGATGCATGGATCTAGAAGCTCACATGCTCTTCCTACCTCCATAGATACATGGAGAATGTTACATTGTAAGAGTCAATAAATTTGTTTCTTCAGAGAAACGCAGATTTTTACTAGATAAATGCTCACTTTGTTACACAGTGCTTCAGAATGCAGCTGTGCTACAGCTGGGGACACTGTAAGGTATCACAAGGTGCATGCAAAGCACTGGTGTTTGACCTGTTGTGATGGTTCCACTCTTGACTCTACCTGTTGGTCTCCAGAGCGGTGATAACTGGGCTGATGATGGAAACTGGAGAGTGTGATGCAATGAAGCAGGAGGACCTGGCTGTGTTGTTCACTAAAGACCTCATGGATCTTTTCCCCTTGCAGGATGTAGCCCGACTCATAGTGGAACGCTCTACCATCATGTCTCACCTCTTCTCCAAGCTCTCCTACTGTGCTGAGTCAGATGCGGTGCTTGTTGCTCTTCTCTCCATCTTTTCTCGCTACATCAAACGCATGCGCCAGAGTAAGGAGGGCGAGGAGGTGTACAGCTGGGTGAGTGCCTCCCTGCCTTTCTGGAGCAGGTGGAAGAACCTGAGCAAGTTACTAAGGGTCTGTTGTGGTTTAGTGAGTATGTAGAAACCACGCCTGGTGGGTTACTGAGCATGTAGAAACCATGCCTGGTGGGTTAGTGAGTATGTAGAAACCACACCTGGTGGGTTAGTGAGTATGTAGAAACCACGCCTGGTGGGTTAGTGAGTGTGTAGAAACCATGCTTGATTTAAGAATTCCCTGTTCTGAAAATAATTGGAGGTTGGCATAATATCAGAGCTAAGTGTACATGTGTGTAAAAAGCTTTTTTAACTCTCCCTTGAGTATCTTTTGTGGCCACTGTTGGAGTTACTGGGCTGGAACTTTGATGTGACCAAATTTGTCCATTCTTAGGTTCTACTTTCATCTGGATCTCACAGATCTCATTCTCCTTTCTTTCCCCACCTTTGTTCATCCTGTTGGGTTTTTTTTGCCTTTTTCCAGTCAGAGTCCCAGGATCAGGTGTTCCTTCGTTGGACGAGTGGGGAAACAGCCACTATGCACATCCTCGTGGTTCATGCCATGGTTATTCTCTTGACACTGGGGCCACCTCAAGGTTAGTGAAGTGTGCTCAGATTTACTCAAGGGGTCAGGGACAGTACAGACAGCCTTTTCTCTGTCTGCCATCTACTGACACATCAGACTGATTTTAATCCTTCTACTCACAGACTTGTCCCTTGCAATTTTTGTTTGTAGCTGTAAGATCTGTCAGGATATTGCTGCACAAAGGGAAGGATTTGCAGGCTTATTTTTTTGCCTTCTGCAGACAGCAGGAAAAATTAAAATGATAGTGTGTCCCTCCCTGCTAAACAAGAAGGACTTGGAGAGTACTTGTGGAGTGGCAACTGGGAACTCAGATAAATAGTTCATGTTTCCACTTGATACTGTTTATTCTTAGCCTTTGAACAAGAAAGTGGTCTGGTGTATTTATTTGTATAGCGAAGGGTGTTCTAGGTGAATATGAACATTGGAGATAATTTTGTATCCACTCTTAAGCAGGGGATGGTGATTTTTATACCTTACTGGATATATGGTTCCCGGAGAAAAAGCCCCTTCCTACTGCTTTTCTGGTTGACACCTCAGAGGAGGCTCTGCTGCTCCCAGACTGGCTGAAGCTGCGTATGATCCGCTCTGAGGTCCCGCGTCTTGTGGATGCAGGTGAGCCTGTGGGATGTTTCTTAGTGTTTCAGACACTCCTGAAAGGAAAGGGAGAGGCTTCCCTGCTCAAGTCCTCTGTGCTCCCAGTCATCCCACTTGGTTACCTTTGGGTGGGGGCAGCAGTCACTGCAGATGCTGCAGCTGAGCAGAGAGCTTGGATTTAGAAAGCAGTGTGTCTCTGGGTTTTGTGACAGTCACAGTCTAAACATACAATAGATTCTTTGCTGTGTCCCTTAGGGCTGTCAAATGGGTGTACAGAATATGAGCTGGTTCTGGGCAGGGCATATTATGGGATGTCTGAGGATGATTCCCTACTCAGACATGATATGTAGTTTATGTACCAAGGGTTTGAGGAGGATACAACCTTGCTAACCATCAGAGCCTGCAGGTTGATCCCCACAGCATTAAGAGCAGAACTCAGTGAAAGCTGAGACTGAAGAGGAAGCAGGTCAGTGCTTCTGGTAGAGCTCCTTCCTGCAGTGTGGAAGGCAGTTCCTCCCACTCTGATCTAAGTACAGAATCTTGCTGGCTTTTATAGGCAGTGACTTATTTTTGAAGTAGGGGAGAGAATCTGTGTGACTGTTGCACTTTCTGTGTATTTTAAAGGAACTGGGGGACTTTGAATTGGATCCCATCTTTTTTACAATAGTTCAGATTGAATTAAGCTACACAGTCACCAGACAACAGGCACAGCACTGCTTCCATAGGACATGGTGTGCTTGTAGTGTGGAGAGCAGTGTCTGAAGGATGTAAGCTATACCTGTAGTTACTTTTGTCCTTGCATGGCTCGTCAGTGCTCTTTTTCTTCTTGGTATTCAGAGCTTTCATCCCTTTCTTACTAATTAAATGGCAGCTCTCTATAGCCAGTGATTGAATTATTCAATAATTCCTGCCTGCAGCCATCAACAGATAGGGTGGAAGTTATTTTTTTAATACGAATTATTGGGTTCCTGAGGTTTTGATCAAATTAAACACAAGATCAAATTAGACAGTGAGTGAATTAACTGGAAGATGCAATAAGAAGGCAATGATTTGCACAGCAAAGAAAACATAGTAGGCAGCTGTCAGACTTCTAGCTTAGGGCTCTCTGCAACCCTGTCATTAACATGTCACTGTTGATCCAGCCAGAAGCACAGAGATCAAGTAATAAAGATGACCCTCTCTGAGCTGTTCAGAGGTCTGAGGACTTGGTGTTTGTGTATTTCAGCCCTGCAGGACCTGGAGCCACAGCAGCTGCTTCTCTTTGTTCAGTCCTTTGGAATCCCAGTTTCCAGCATGAGCAAACTTCTGCAGTACCTGGATCAGGCAGTATCTCATGACCCACAGACGCTAGAGCAGAACATCATGGACAAGAGTAAGAGCTTCATATGAGGCTGACTACGCATGTTACTTGAACAGTTGTCACAAGTATCTCCTGTGACTTCCTTGGAAAAATCCAACCTAGTTCAGCAAATTCTGTGCACAGGCTGCTTTGGCAGCTTGTTGTCACTGTAGACACCTCTCATCCATCTTGTCTGGATGGCCCTTGTCTGTACTTCCTGAAGTAGAGAAGGATTTTCTGGATTGGATTGTACAGAGTCTAAAAAGTAATTTGGAGGCTAACTTGTAAAAGAAACGAGGCTTAAAAGCATCATGTTTACAAAGTCCATGGGAACAGCAAATTCCCTTCTCTGAGAGCTGTATAAACAGCAACCAATTCTGTCCTGCTTTATTAAAGAGGACAAAATGATGATGTGCTCATATCTTCTCCTTTTCAGACTACATGGCTCACCTTGTGGAAGTTCAACATGAGAGAGGAGCGACAGGAGGCCAGACTTTCCACTCCCTGCTCACTGCATCCTTACCAGCCCGCCGAGGTACTGCCTGGGAGAGCCTAAACTGACACATATCAAAGTCATCTTCCAAACTTCCTTCCTCTGTTGCTGTTGAGAGAGACAGGAAGGGCGGTCTTTAAAAGGGATTATGTTGCAGTATATCAGCAAACTACAGTTAGACACCAGTCCTTGATAGTCTTTCGCTCCTGGTGAAGGGAGAAATTAAAATATTCTTGGAGATCACTACAGTGAGTAGTAATGAACTGAATTCTTTGGTAGTTAGAGACTGTAAAGTTGATGGTGGTCCAGTGTTGGAACTCTGGATGCTAGCTAGCATAATGACATTTTTTTTCTTTTCCTTTATTCCTCTTGCAGACAGTGCTGAAACTGCAAGGTCAAAATCTAGTCCCGAGAACTCTCAAGGCCAGAGCCGAATCCGAGCCTTAAGCCAGGTCCGGGTTCTGGGCCCAGAAGATGATCTAGCAGGCATCTTTCTGCAGGTACTGGTATAATCTCTAGCTGATCAGCTAATTCCCTGCAGAAGCTTTCCAAAATCTGTTTCTCTTGTACTTGGGTCTTCTGACACCTTCCTCTGGTGTTTGCAGGTAGTGAGGTGGCACCATTAGACCCTGGTGGAATTGATACTGGAAGCATTTTTTTCTTGTAGTTGGAACATGATGTGGCTTTTGATCGTGCCTAATGCTATCAGTGCCTGCTAGCATGTTACTGTCTCTGCACCCTTGTTTGCTCTGTGTTCTGCCTTTCCTCTCAGCAGTGGATGGAGGATTTGTGAAATGCTCACAGGGCCTCGGTAGCAAAGCTGTGTGTAAACAGCATGTATACTCTGGCTTGTCTGCTTGCAGAGCCTCCCTCTCTCTATTGACTCCAGAAGGAGCCTACAGGGTATTAATTGGACAAGTTGTTTGCCTGTATTTGGGTATTATGGTGATTCTCCCCAGTGTCAGTTTTGATAGTCACATTGGGGTTGCATAGATGCTGTGCCTGTACCAGGCACTAAAGCATTGAAAAGGCTCTGTCAGAAGCTTCGTTAGCCCACAGTCAGGGTGATTGTACAAGGTAAATCAGCCCTCTGCCTCAGGGTGTTTATTGTATAGCACATCTTTTCACTTACCCTCATCAACATTTCCTTCTGTATCTTACCAGCTTTTCCCACTAAATCCAGACCCACGATGGCAGAATTCAAACCTGCGCCCGCTTGCCCTGGCGTTGCAGCAGGCCCTGGGGCAGGAACTGGCTCGTATCCGTCAGGGGAACGCGCAGGTGACCGGGATCACAGCACGGCTTCTCCAGGCAGTGGCTGCACTGCTGAACTCCCCCCACAGCGGTGCCTTGGTGATGGCCATGCATCGTAACCACTTCATCTCCTGCCCACTGATGCGCCAGCTGTACCAGTATCAGGTGAGCGGTGTGAGATGAGAATCTTGGTAGTGTTTAGCAAAGGGGGGTGAGGAAACAGAAAGTGTGCAGTGTACCTGTTCTGCTGTGTGCAGACCCTTTACCTGTGTAGTGCTGGGAATGGAGCCTGGGGAGCATGACACAGAGGGATGTAGGCATCTGGATGCAGGCTGGCCACATTAGCCGAGCACTGCTGAGAACTGGGGCTTGTGAGCAGGGTTAGGTGTATCCTACCCAGTCTGGTAACTGTGCAGTGCTGGGGATTTGCAGCTATGGGTCTCTGTTGGTTTTGGGATCTCTAGTCTGCACTGCTTTGTAGCGTGGACATGTTTTGCAAGCCAGGGTATTTGCAGACAACTTGAGAGCTGAAATCTGTAATTCCTAAAAAATCTTCAGAGCAGGCTGCAAGTTACTGAATTAAAAATCTCATTCCTTTCATCGTGATGGAAGAAGGCACAGAGTTACCCCTAGTTAGTTACCCGGTGGAGGTATTTTGTGTGTGACTGAGTCATCTGCCTTGTATTTATACACCAGAAGCTGCTGTCTTGATTTGAGTGAGCTATGGTCCAACAGAGTAGGTGTGCTCTATGGATTTCTGGCAGTATGTGCCACTATCTCCATCTTTCCTGCTATCTCTGTTGTATTCCTGAAGTGTGTAAAAGCAAATCTCTTTTGCTGTTCTCCGCAGCGCTGCATGCCACAAGACACTGCCTTCTCCTCGCTCTTTTTCAAAGTCCTCATGCAGATGCTGCAGTGGTTGGAGAACCCTGCAGTGGAAGATGGTCCTCTGCGTGCTCAGCTGAAGGCCTTTGCTGTGCAGTATTCCTCAAGGCACAGGATCAATGACGGTACTGGCGTTGTGCAGCTTGTGGGACTCGGAAAGGGACAAGAAAGGGACAGAAACAAAATTGCACCCCGAGCAGGAAATGGGGTGGGCTGCCTTTCAGGGAGGTGTGCTTAAGAGTAGCAAAGAGAGGTTTTGTACTGTGCTGTATAAACTCATGAGGATGCAGATAAGTGATTTAGCTCTGGGGGTTTGCAGGACACATGAGGTAGCATCTCACACCACGCAGCAGGTCTTTCAGGGTGGGGGGAAACTTCCAATTGCTCAGGCCAGGAATTCTGTGCTTGCTGTAGTCCTGACGTGAGCATGCAAGAATGCCTCTGGAACAAGGTCACATCGTGACTTGTAGAGTTGTTTATCATCTGCCACCTGCTGGGAGGAGGAGTCTATAACCAAGAGCTTAGGCATGGAAATGGGTTTGGATTATAGAGTTTTCTCTTAGCCACATGTCCCTGTAATATGCAAGGAAAGCTGTCAAGGGTTTCAGTGGGAGTAAAATGGCAGTAGTGTAGTGTGCTTGCATGTTTGAGTAGCTGTGCCGTGGAGACACTTGTGGCTTCTGTAGAAGGGAAGCCTGATGTGGGGGCTGGCTTGGCCCTGTGATGCTAATGCTGTGATTTCTTTGCAGTTCGAGGTGGCTTCTTGCATCTCACGGAAGCTCTGACTTTCCGTCGTGACCCTGACGTGATCAGCTCCACAGTCCGTGCCATCATCGCAACTCTGAAATCAGGAGAGAAGTGTAATGTGGAGCCAGACCTCATCAGCAAAGGTATGGCTGGCCTCCTGCTCTCCCCTGCTGCAGCAGCAGGTTGAACTTCCAGCCCAGCAAGGGAGTGCCTGTTGTGCAGGCTGTGGGAAGCTGCCTTCTGCCTGGATCAGGACACATGAACTGATCTCAATTTGGTCCTATCTTGTCTCAGCTCCTTTCCCTGCACTGGTATGTGGGTTTATAAACTGTGATCCATGGCTGGGATTAAGTCTCTTGGCAAACTGTTGGTTTCCACTAACAAAATGAGATACAGAAGCCTTGTATCCCAGATAAAAATGGCTCCCTTCTTCCTTACTCAGCTAGGCTCTCGGGAATGCTGGACTGATTGCCTTCATGGTATTCTTACAAGATTCCATAGCTTTTACCACATCCTGAAGTGACATCTTTCTCCCTCTGCTAGTCCTTCAAGGTCTGATTGAAACTCACTCTCCATACTTGGAAGAGCTCCTGACTGTCCTCTTCTCAGCTACTGTTGAGACCGCTGCCAGGTTTCCTGCTATGAAACCAATTGCTGTGGTGAGCTCCTTGTTGCTTCAGGACAAAGAAGAAACACCAGTGAAGCAGGAGCTGGACAGTTGCAGGTGAGCCTAGGCAATAACAGGAATTCACTGGTAGGTCTAGGTTAGTGGCATCACCACTGATACTGGCTTTGTTTTCTCCTCAGTGCTGAAGCTGCTTGGCTAGGACCATCCTCTGGCCTTCTTAATGACTGGCTGGAGATGCTGGACCCAGAGGTGATCAGCAGCTGCCCTGATCTCCAGCAGAAGCTACTGTTCTCTTGGAACAAAGTAAGAGTTGTTGGGTAGAGGGACTACTGTCCTGAAAGCACCTTTCTGGGGAACTGTCCTGCACCTGGAAGGGGGCAAGGGGAGTTTTATGTTTTGTCATGTGTTGCTATACCAGTTCCAAAGCAGTACAGGCTGACTAGGAGGGGAATTCTGGTGTGTCCTCGGTTCAGGACTTGTGTTTCATCTTATCTTTATATTTCCTCAGCTGTGTTCTTTTCAGGATTTAAAAGTGCATTACAGACACAACACAGTCCCATAACAGCCCAGGCAGCTGTATTTTCATTGGTATATTTGCAGACAGATAAATACCTTGCACAGAAGTGCTATGCTGAAGCTGACACTAAAAACTGATTTTCACAGCTGATGCCATGTTCTGTTAGAAAGTACTGCAGTTCAGATCCTAAATCCACCTGTTGTCTTCTGTGCTGTCTGTCTGCCTGGACTGTCATCCTTCTGTAACACACACAGTACCTCCTACATCTGCCTCGCAGCAAGGATCTGCTTGTACATCTCTTCCTTGTTTGGTCCTTTCAGGCAGGGTCCCAGGTGCCATCATTCCGCCCCTATCTCTTGGCTCTTCTCACTCACCAGTCCAGCTGGACCACGCTGCACCAGTGCATCAGACTTCTGCTTTGCAGAAACCGGGAGCAAAGGTGGGTCTTGTTTTTGGGCATAGCAAGGAGTTTTGAGTTGGGCAACTCGCTGTGTCTGAGAGAGAACAAACAGAAGCTGAGAACAAGAGCTGCCACATTCCACGGGGCATCTGCCAGGAGATGTAGCCCAGCCAAAAACAGGCTTTGTGAGAAGGCTGCTGATTTCAGTCATGCTGATTTCTGTACCTTGATATAAATATTACCTGCTGTTTGATGGAAGCAGCACATAAAGATTTGGCTGTGTTCTAAACAGGAAGTGCTAATCGCTGGGTAATTCATCTAGCATTGCCCTTGTTGATAATCTTTATGAACATGGGGTTTGAAAGATGGCTTGGATAGAGAACTGACAGCAGTCTCTGTACCTGGGCAGGCTCTGCTGGATCTTTTGGTTGTACTAAACTCCATTACCAGTCTTTCTCTAACCCCTTTACTGGCATCAGGCTCCCAGTTCTGATCTCTGGAGCAGCCCTAGCTCTCAGCTTCTGTGCATTGCTCTCAAATACTGCAGGGCCACTGCTGTAGTACACTGCTTAAACTTGTTATATTTATGGACCAGGAAATGCTTAACACCTAGTAGCAGTAATTCAGGACTTGACTGAACTAGCAATACTTCTAAAGCTAGCAGTATTTCAGTTCACTTATTATCTGATGATTGGTCTCTTGCTCACTAACAACTTCATTAATTTCTGCAATCCAGGATAGCAGCCAGGATAGGATGTTCTGTACGCTGGGACAGTAAGGTCACTGGTCCGATTGTACCAATTGTTTGTGTTCATGACCCACTTCTGGCCTTGTGGTGCAAGACACCATGTAGCCACCACGCTCTTGCTGAATGCCATTTGTTCAGCTCCAAACCCTGTGCAGTGCTCACTGCAACAAATATTTAGTCATAATCTGGGAACAGAACCAAACCCCTTCTTGGGACTTAATGGATCCTATTTTTACATTTGCAGATGTTTCTTTCTTCACAGTGTTCATGATATTTAGAGATGCTGCCATGTGTTTTGTGCTGCCCGAGGGCTGTGTTGACTCTAACTGTAAATTTGTTGTCTTTTATCTTCTGGCAGGTTTGACCCAACTGCATCCTTGGATTTCTTGTGGGCCTGTATTCACATTCCTCGGATCTGGCAGGGAAGGGACCAAAGAACTCCTCAGGTAGTGGTTCTGTTCTTTCCAAGGTTCCTCTCTGGATGGAATAAGAAGTGACACTTTCACAATGCCTGATTTTCTTTTTTTCTATGGCCCAAGAGGTGGCTGGAGTGATACAGGTGCAGCATGCCAAGTTTGCTGCCTGTACCTCAGCTGGTTACTTAGCTGCTCTGCTATGTTACACATTACAGTGGCAATTTTGAGTCCAAAAAGCTGATATGATCACATATCACTTGGCATTTCCTCTGCAGCTCCTGCAGCAGTTGCCACAATATCCATTAAACATCTAGGCACAAGGCTACAGTGGTGAGCAAGCTAAAACCCAGTGTGGGATAATTCCCATTTCACCAAGAAAAGGAGGTTGCATCTCATTTTGACATGGGAATTTCTTTGGTTTGGTGACTGAATTATGGTTTCTCTCCCATTGCACATGCTGAGTCTGGAAGTAAATGAGTTTAGAAGTAGAAGAGTAGGAAAGAGATTTCATGTGGGGCTTTGATGCCTGCTTTCAGAGCTCTAGATATGGATCAGTTCTTAAGTCTAGTCAGAAGAGATGTTCTGTTCTAGTTGGGGGAAGTGTGACTAGAAGGAACTAAGGATCTAGGGATGCAGTTTGGAATAATTTTGAGTGTTCTCTTGCATTACAGAAGCGCCGTGAGGAATTTGTGCTCCACCTAAAGGCATCAGAATTGATCAGCATGGTGGAGCTGATCCTGGCTGAAGCAGAAACCAGATACCAGAACACAGAAGAGGCCTCCTGCACACTCATCCAGTCTCGTCTGCCTTTGTTGCTCAGTTGTTCTCATGGGGACCTTGAGAGCATCAAAAAAGTGACGGAGTATCTGACCAGCTGCATCCAGCAGTGGGGAAGCAGGTGGGGTTGAAAATGGGGAACACTATCTACTCTAATTGTACTTACTTGTCATTTTAAGTGATACTTGGACCAGGAAGATGACTTTAAAAGGAACATTTCAAGGCCCTTTTGCTTTTAGGACTTTTTTTTTTTAAGTCGATGGTTATTTTTAATTACCAGTTACTAATGTGGGATTTCTTGTCTACTTATCCCTGGAATAAGTGTTTATCATGCATCCTGCTTCTGACTGTTATGATTGCTCTCAAAGCTGAGTGGAGATGAGATTGTTTTCTAACAGCTGTGTTAGCACTGTGGGAAGAACAGGAAGATGGTGTATTTGTGGCAGTGAGATGAACTGACCTAGTCCTAACCTTGCTTATGTTGGTGGTAAAAAGGGTACCAAGTCATGTCACTTGCCATTGCGTTGTGCTGCCTCCCAGTACAGACTATGCCAGGGGTCTATGGAGGGCAGGGGTGTAGTGGACAGACTGGCTTCTCTGAATAGTCCTGCTTCTGACTGCTCTTCCCGTTGGGATGGGGATGACCATGAGTACCACGTGCAGGAACTCTTCACTGGAGATGTAAGCAGAGCTTTCTTGTCCCGTGCTCCTTTTTAACTGCAGTTTTCTAACTCCAAATGGCCTCGTGGTGGATCCTCATAGACTGTGGATGGTTCCCTATAGATTGTGAATGGTTTGAGTAGTTCAAAAGAAGCAGAGACTGAAAAAACACAGATTCAGATTAGTGGTGGCTGCTCTCTTACATGATCTGTTTACCTTATGCAGGAAGGCTGTTACTAATTGGGAGGGTCTGGGGTATGGTTGAACTAACAACAGTAACCAGTTTTTCCTTCAGCTCTGTGGGAAAATGCTGCCAGGACCTTCTGCTTCAGATATACCTGCAACTACCTGAGCTCCTCATGCCTTTGCCTGAAATGCTTCTCACCAGCGAAGGAACCAGAGACAGCAGCACTTGCAAGGTAAATTTAGAGGCATGGGAAAGCCCCTTTCCAGTTGTCCACCCAGAGTGGATGCTACCTTGATGCTCAGTCTAAAAGGAGAGGACTGGCAAGAGCTTCCTGGGTCACTTTGATTTCTTTACCTTGCTCTTCTCTTGCACCTTCCCTGCAAGTTCAGGTGTGGTTTATTTTGCAGTGTCCTTCTATAAAACAGTATAAGCTCCACAAGCTTCTCTGTGCCAAAGGCTTCTGTAAAGCACAAGTGTACAGGCGTCCGATCCTGCTTTGATGTCTGTAAGGGACTGTGGACTTCAGATCCTGTGCCAGCTGGAACGTTGCATCTGTTCACAGATTCTACCTGAAAATAATTTCTGTTAACCCCCTCTGTATTTGAAAGGGAATTAGGAAACACTGCTGAAGAGCCAGGGGCTTGATTGTGCTTTAAACTTAACTGTTTACTCATTACTTTTCTTCTAGCTCGATGCCCTGGTTCACAGATTCATTAACCTCCTTGCAGACACCAGTGACTCCAAGTCATCAGAAAGCCGTGTGTGGGATGCCAATATGGCCTGCAGGAAGCTAGCTGTGGCTCATCCCATCCTGCTTCTTAGGTACTGCTCTCCCCTTTCACCCTCTTTGTGGCTGGTGTTCACTTAAAAGCATCCATCCTTGTCCTAGACAGGAACAAACTTGCAGCAATCTTGATGATTGTGACAGAATCCACATTCACAAATGAAAGTCAAGAGAAAGGGCAGCAAAGTCGTATCTCTTAAAATGAGGCAGCAACTCTTTTGGCTTTGTGTCTGTCCAGAAACAGCCCTCTTGGAGCTGGAGACTAGAGAACAGAATATGGGTGAGAAATGGGGCTTGCTGATTCTGTGGATACAGGGATCAAATCCAGAATGATGGAAGAGGATAAGGGACTTCTCCTTCCAGAAACTGAGGTGTAACAGCATGGAACTCTTCCTAGGAAGAAGCTAGATCTGGATTTTTTTTCTGTTTGGCATTTCAGGCACTTACCAATGATTGCAGCACTGCTGCACGGCCGTGTTCACCTCAATTTCCAGGAGTTCAGGCAGCAGAACCACTTGACCTTCTTCATCCACGTCCTGGGGATCCTGGAGCTGCTCCAGCCGCAGGTCTTCCAGAACGAGCACCAGGCGGCACTGTGGGACTGTCTCCTGTCCTTCATCCGTCTGCTGCTGGTAGGAAAGTCCTCACTCCCTCTCCACTCATGGGCTGACAGCCACCAGAGGGAGAAGCTCATGAAACACAGGGCCAGCCCAACTCTCTCCAGTTTGAAGGGAAAACCTTCATATACCTAAGAACAAAAAAGTGTATCAAATATCTTGGAGAGCTTAAAAAGGAGGCAGGAGATCAAGAAGCTGCTCCCTGGTTCCCAGAGCTGCAGGATGGGTCAGTGCATCACTGCTTGTTTTTTTTTTTTAACTCTCATCTTCTCGATCCTTTCTCAGAACTACAGGAAATCCTCGCGGCACCTGGCTGCCTTCATCAGCAAGTTTGTGCAGTTTATCCACAAGTACATCACGTGCAATGCCCAGGCAGCTGTCTCCTTCCTGCAGAAGCACTCAGATCCACTCCAGTAAGTTTCCTTACTCCAGTTAGCCCATGGTTAGCTCATGGAGAGCTCACACAGTCAGATTGCTGTGAGCTCATCAGACACAAGACAGCAAGACAGTGTGATAAAATAGCTATTGATATGGCACTTTTTCACCCTTAGCTCCCTTAAGTCTCCATTGAGGTGAGTAGCATAACCCTTTTTTGTAGGTGAAAACTGAGCCCAAGGAAGTCAGATGATGATTTTAACTCCCATAATGGCCTGAATGCCCTGTTGAGGTGTTGTAGTACCCTGCAGTCATTTCCAGAGGGCCAGCAGGGGAAGGGATTTCTCCCTGAGTGACGCCTGGAGGGTCCCACCTGCAGATATGGGGAAAAATGTATTTGAGTTCCCGTAAGGATGAGAGGAAAAATGTTATTTCTGCTTCTGAGAAACTATTTTTACTGTACACATACATGCTGTTTACTTGTCGTCACACCCTTATTGCTATTGAAAGCTAAACATGTCATTTCTTCCCCCAGTGACCTATCATCAGATAACAGTGACCTTGCTATGCTGAAGTCCCTCCTTGCTGGGCTGAGTCTACCTAGTAAGAGTGGCATCTTGGACAGGGGCTCTGATGAAGAGAAGGATGGTGAGTCTGAGTAGGGGGAAGAGGTGTTCCAGCTGGTGAACCTGTAGTATGCTTTGGAGCACAGATGCTTTTATGGACTATATGCTGTGCTCATTCTTCTTGTAACAGCCCAGGGAAAGGGGGTTTAAAGTGGAGAATGGTACTTGTCTACTCAGCAATTTGGGCCGGTATCTGGGATGGGTTAATTTGTTTTCCTGTCAGTGATATCACTACTGGAGCAAAAGAACAGCTCTTGGGGGTGAGTTTCGTTGCTGTGCATTTTGCCTTCCTCAGCCACACTTCAAGATTGACCTGTCAAGAGACCTTAATGGTACATCCATTTTTCCACTGTTTTCTTTACTTATTGCATGGGAAACTTATTCAATATTAAAACAACTCGAGAAGGTTTCTTCTCTTTGCATCAGCTGAAGTTGCAGTGAGGCTAGAGACAGTGCAAGAGCCAGGAATTGTATTTTAATGTTGCTGGTTGGCTCATGATGCACCACTGGACTGGTAGGGAACACTGGACCTGTTTAAACTACTCACATGGTCAGGAGTAAGCTGCTCTCTGTCTCTCTCTCCCAGACGAAGCAGGAGCTGGCTCTCTCCCCCTTGTCAGCGTGTCTCTCTTCACTCCTCTCACGCCAGCCGAAATGGCCCCGTATATGAAGAGGCTCTCTAGAGGCCAAACGGTTGAGGGTAAGTGAGGACCTGCAGAGCTGTGCAAAGACACAGGGCAAATAGCAGACAGATGCCAACCCTGTTCCTTATCTGTCAGCTACAGGCTAGTTTCCTGTTTCACTCTTGTGTTTGGAAGTCTCCAGCAGTTAGGATGTGGTTTTGTTTTGGATAAACTTGTCCATAGCCTCCTGTGATTCCATGACAGAGGCTTCCTATGATGCTGTTATCACTTAGCTTAGCAGTGCTGCAACTGCCTCTGCTTTGGGGCTCTTCAAGGATCTTGTTTGTGCTCTAGGACATAGTATGTGTAATTCAAGGACTGCTGCAGTGCTGATAGGAATGTCATTTTTGTAATGATATAAAAATACCAAACTGATGAGAAGCAGGATTGTTAGAAATCCCCAGATGGCCTTCTTGGGAGAAAATCATGTTAACCTGGTATATGGGAACAACATGCTGCTTCTCCAGAGGTCTTCTGAAATAACACATGTCCAGTGTTCAGACCTAAGTTGTGGTATTGGGGTGACAGTTTTCCTTTCACACTAGAAGTAGGGGGTAGAAATCCTGCCTGGCCACTGTTTTTAAAAGAGGCTTTCTGTGAAGGTCTTTCCATTACAGAAGGAAGTGTTTTGGAATTGAAAACTCACACCCCACTCCAGTCCTCCCCTTGCCTATGGCATGACAGTGCTGGTGACCTCTGCCTGGGCAGGTTGGGATGTGCTGATCTGGCATGTGACCTACCTGTTCTCTCATCCTTTCTAAAGAATGCCTTTACTACTCTAGCTCTGTGTGCAGGTGGGAAAACTTGACTGCTTGGGAGATTGGATTTGTAGGGAAAAAGAAAAAGATCCTTTACTGGATCAGTGAATTTTAGTCACCCTTTCAACCCATGTCTTCCACCAGACATCCTGGAGGTGCTGACAGACATTGATGAGATGTCCAGACGGAGGCCAGAAATTCTCTCCTTTTTTGCTGTGAGTATTAACATCTCAAACTGCCACTGGAAGGAAGAGATTCTTTTCACCAGAGTCTGTGTTACACAGCCAGCTTAAGTATTACCCTTCCTCTGCTTTTTGGGTGGTTGTTGCAGCCTCTTAGGAGAAATTTATCTTCAGTTAGGCCTTCAGACAGCAGGCAGTGTTTACTTCCCTACCATCTTCTCTTCATTGCATACTGGATCTGCCATCCTCCAGTTTAACTTCTCTTTATGTCAGAGGAAGAATTAACCCTCTGTCCTCTTCCCAGTATTGGGGCAAGGAGACAGCAGAACAGCTCTGTCAGAAACACTGGAGCCTAGGGAAAACTCAGCTGTCCATGTGGAATAAGATTGCAGATGGGTGCATTAAAGTATTCAAAAACAGGGTAATCCCTCTTACAGAGGGCAGATTTCCTGGCTGGTTGTGTGTTGGGCTGGGTTGTGTGTTGGGCTGGGTTGTGTGTTGGGCTGGGTTGGTGCTGGAGGGATAGCAATGGAAGTCTGAGAAGTTTGTGTTCGCTGGGTGGCCAAGTTGGAGGACTTTGTGTACCCTGACCCCAATTTGTGCATCTTCCTTCAGACAAACCTCCAGAAGCTGATGAGCGCATCAGAGGAGTCCTGCCGAAATCTGGCCTTCAGCCTGGCTCTGCGCTCCATTCAGAACAACCCCAGGTGAGGACCTCGTGGGCTGTCCCATGTCACTGATAGGCCCTGGCTGTCCATCTTGCCTGCCTGTGGATGGTGATCTGGCCTGTACTGACACTGTCATGTTTTACTCCCAGCATTGCTGCAGACTTCCTTCCCACCTTCATGTACTGCCTTGGCAGCCGAGACTTCGAGGTGGTGCAGACAGCGCTGAGGAACCTGCCCGAATACACCCTCCTGTGCCAAGGTAGGTTGGTGTCTGTCACCTTTGGTGCGTGCTTGGCCTCGTGAGGGTCAGAGCTGGGCTCGTGTGCTGGGAGCAGCCTCCCTGGGAAGTTGCCAAAGGTCAGTGTGGCCTAGACCAGGCTATTGAAGATGCAGGTGATCTATATCAATGGTAGCTTTGGTCTGAGCATCACAGGAGAGATTTGCTGTAGAGACAAGGGACGCTTCCTTGAAGTAGATTTGGTCCCTTAAGATTTTCCTCTGAGTTATGATCTCTGACATGATCACATACCATGGGGCTACTAGAGGGTGGATCACACCACTTTCTTACAGGAGGAGAGAATTTCTTGCACAGTTGCAAATGTTCATCCCAGTGTTTGCTGGCAGGTCACCTTTGCTTGCATGTTGGAGCTCTTGGTCAGTCCTCATGCTGTCTTTCCCTCTGACAGAGCACGCAGCGGTGTTACTGCACAGGGCCTTCCTGGTGGGGATGTACAGCCAGATCGACACCAGCTCTCAGATTTCAGAAGCCTTGAAGGTTTTGCACATGGAGGCCATGATATGAACGTGTGGTTCTGGGAGCTCTGCTTCCAGAGGACTTAGCTGGACTCATTGGCTGCATTGAAGCCCTGTAAGAAGATGGTGTATTTCAACTGATGTGCTGGAGGATCCAGGAGGAGATGGAGCAGACTAGACTGTGCTGGAAGAGGAGAGTGTGCTGACAGAAGATCAGAAAGGGGCAAGGATTGTTCTGCCTGGCTAAGATACCATTACTGTGGGAGAAAGATCTCCTGAATGTTGTGCCAAACAGGGACCACTTCCTTCATGGGGACTTAGGGCACTGGCTGTTGGTCTGTTGTTTTATTCTTTTTGTCTCTCCAAGAAGGCAGAGCTGCTGGGAGGGCAGAAGGGATCACTGTCCCTTGCAATTGAAGTCTCTGCACTCTCTGTGTTGGAGGGAACATGCAGATCTGTGCAGAGGGAGAGATCACTTTGTTTTCTGGGGGTGGGTGAGTTGGTTTTTTGTTTTGTTTTGTTTTAATTAAAATTCTCTTTGTTTCCATTGTTTCTTTCTGTTCTACCTTGGGTATAGCTTGGCTTCATATGCTTCTCCCTGTTCTTCAGTCTCTTGTTATTCCAGACCAAACATCCCTGGAAGACTTTGTTTCCCTGGCCAAACGCTCACAGAGCTATTTTGGCCTTTTACAGTATATGCACGAAACGGAGGAGGTTTAGAAGGGTCAGTGGGGTATAATGGATGAGTTTGGTCAGCAGCAACTGCTGACAGGACAACTTTGAAGAGGTTTCTTAGAAAAGTTTTCTTTAGAAACCAATAAAGCAAACTTCTTGGTACATCTGCAAACATCCCAGCAGCTGGCCAGTGTCACAGTGGAGTCTGGGAACACGCAGCTGAGTTTCCTCTTTGGGATCCGCCAGTTCCTCCCTGTGACTCTTCTGACCACTGTTCTCTGGTCCTCATCTGCTGGTAGGGGTGATGGCTCACTTGCCAGCTGTTGTTTGAGGACAGAAAAGGAGTTGTCTGTCTTCCTTCTGCTCCAGAGAAATAACTGTTGCATATGCACGTTCTCCGTCTCTTAATCCGAGTCACCAGTTTGCTTTCGTGTCGTTTGTCTCTATTCCTCTGGCACTCCACTTGTTAGCAGAGAATCTTTGTAGTATTCTAAAGACAAAGGTCCTGGAGGAATTTTATAGCTAGCTGTAAATAAGTCTGTGTCTCCTTGCTGGTGGCAGGGACAGTTGTGACTTCATGGGTGGCCGGGTGGAGAAATATTGTCCATTTTTACAAATGAAGAGTGCCAGAGCTGAGTACTTTTGGTAATGTGTCAAAATATGATTGAATGTCCGGCTGGCTGTGCAGAGAGAGGGAGGAGAAAAGGGAGAGGTCTGAGCCTCCCATCAACTCTAAGTAGCCTTGCCTTTAAATAAAGAGATTGGAGCCATTGCTTAAGGATGCAGCGTGCTCTTCCCCTCAGCAGCATCTGCTTCGCATCCAGAGCCACTGCTGTGGCAATTAGCTCCATATAAATTATGGGGAGGAACAGCTGAAGAAGATCAAGTCAGTGAAATGGTTTTCCTGAGGGGCTCTGTGACAGCAGGATTAATGCCTGTCTAAAGGGTTCCCAGTGAGATTACTGGCTCCTCTTACCTTAGTCTCTGATCAGACATCATTAAGGTACTGCTCAGTTTGTCAGAGCAGGGAGTTCTTTCGGTGCTGCTGTGGGCTTAGAGCAACCAGGAACTTGCAGGACTGTCTGGGAAAGGGCTTTTCACAGGACTTCGAATCAAGGAGCAAGGAAAATGTCTCAAGACTGTTACCACAGCAAAGATGGTGAGTCAAAGTGGTGGTGGTGCTTTGGTGGAGATCCTCCCTGCAGGTGAGGCTTTCCAGAAACCCCCATCCAGGGCTGTAACTAGAAACATTTATGGGCAAAACCAAATTGGGTGGTTGGCCTCAATTTTTGCTCTCTCTGTTGAGCGACACCTGCTGTGAGCAGACCAGCTCCAGGAGACCTGGTTTGAGGAGCTGGGGATGTTTGGATGTTGGCAGAACTTTTTAATGACTCATTCACCAGGACAGCAACACTTTGCAGAGCAGTGGGAAGAAGAGATGTGTTTGAGAAGGTGGAAGGAACATCTATTTATCAGCAGATATCATCTTTTGGGAGATCAGGAAACAAATTCAAAGGGAAGGAGAGTGGGTGGAAGTTATTCTGCAGAGCTGGGCCTTCCCAGAGGTCTCCCAGTACAAGCATCATCTAGGATCTGTTGATCTCTGCTTTCTGCTGTATTGAAGGTTCCCACTACACATTTGCCCTGCTGCCATCCTCTGCTTGGACCCAGCGGAGCTGAGCAGGTTGCCCTGGCTTGGAGCACGTTGCTGAAAACAGATCAGGGCTGAGAATGGGGCTGTCAGGGGCGCTTGGCTGTGCAGACAGCTCGGGGCAGCAGCCGGTCCCTCCTGCCTGCGAAGGCAGCCGTGACAGCTCTAAAGCCGTTAGCGACGGCGTTACTGGTGCCCTGACACTTGCCCGCCTTTTAATCTGTGCTCTGTAACTTTCATCTCCACCTGGCTGAGCACCTTCTCTGCTTCCATCTCTGCTGAGCTGACGGTGTTATTCTTTGTGGGTCTGCTGGGCTCCTCCGAGGGCTGGAGCCATCTCCTCTGTCTTCAAGGAGAGCTGGTGCCCAGCTCAGAAGAGGAGTGGTGAGGAGGTTTGCAGGGTTGTTCTTGGCCAAGCCCATGGGGCCCATGACTCACCCAGTGGAAATTACTGTTCCTGTCTGTGTTCCAGACAACACATCCCAAAGTGGTGCAAAATCACTGCTGGGACACTTCACCATGATCAGCTGTAGTGGAGTGCCTCCTAGGAGAGCCATGGGCTGCCAGGGCTGGTGTCAGGGAGTCCACCTGAGGATGGGGAACACGCTCAACACTGGCTCCTGAGGAGGATTTTGGTCTCCTTGGATATACTGGGAATCCCATCCCAGCTCTAGGGGAGGCACTATGGGCAGGGGAAAACTGGCTGCAGGCTTGTTTGGCATCCTGTGGCTGTGCCCAGCTCCGGGCAGGGCTGGCAGCCCCCTGTGCATCAGCTGGACCTGCTCTGGAGCCTGCATGGCTGGTGCTAGGCAGAGGGCTGGGGAGTGAAGGGAGCACAGGAGGAACTGGGCAGTCCTGGAGCAGCTGAGGGACTGAAGGGCCCTTCCCGTAAGGATTGGTGGGTAAGGAAGGGGCAGGAATAGCTGGATCCAGGCTGGGAACAGGCCCCGGTGGGGTGGAGGTGGTGGTGGCAGGCAACAGCAGGAGAGCTGAGGCTTGGGAGGAGGGGGACGTGACACCTCCTCACCCATGTTGTGTTGGCATTCATGCCTGGTCCTCTCAAAACCCAGCTCCTTCCCCACAGAGGTGACCAGGTCCCACCTCCATACCCCACAAGCATCAGGGATCACAATTTCCCTGCAAACTCCAGGCACCTCTTGTGATGGTTTCCTACTGCAAATTATTTCTCTCTACTACAAAGATCAAATGTTTTTATAACCTGTGATCAAAACATCATGTTTTTATCATCCAGATGAGGCAGCCTCGGGAGGGAGATGGACACTTGTCCAGCACACACATGATGGACCTTCGCTGCCTTGGCTGAGCACAAGTGGGCATCTCTAACCTGACCATACCACGCTCCTGCCAGGTCTGGTGTGGTTGGGAGCGTGGCCCCATGCACGTGCTGATGCTCCAGATCAGGGGTGCAACTGTTTGACCCAGTTCTGGGCAGGGTTGTGCATCCCAGGAACCATGAGGGGTGTCCTGGAGCACCACATGAGTTGACCATGAGCAGGATATGACTAACTATGGAGATGCCTGCTTGCTCTTGACTCAGTAGCAGCTGCCTCTGGGGCATGCTTGATGTTGGGGAACTGGAAGAGTCCCAGCACTGAGCTCAGATCAGATCTGCCCAACCCATTACATCAACAGCAGAAACACAGGGGAAGGTATAGGGGTGACTGTTAACAAATGGGATTTCCTGGTTAAAGGCACTGCCATTGTGCCAGCCATTAGGAGAGAGGAAGGGTAAGAGAAGGAGAAGCCTCCCTGTGCAAGGAGCAGCCTGCAGGAAATCTCGTGTGGGGAAAAAAAGGGAGAGGAAAAAGCCATCTCCATTACTTATGGTCTGTGTGTAAATGTGGGATGTGGAGTCTATTCCCAGGACTGCTCCCCAGGGCCCTGCCAGCCTCTTCCTCCAGCCAACCTCATCTGTGACCTCGGTCAGTGACAAACACAATCCTGCCCCTGCCTGCCCTCAATTAACTTCCTTCTGGCCATACCACAGTTCAGGACAGTATGATTCACGCTGAACTCGAGGAGTTGGTGGCCAAAAGCTAAAAATGGTAAGTCTTTTGTTACCTTTGGGTATGTTAAAGCCAGACCCACACCAGCTAAGCAGCCTGGCTTCTACAGGGGTAGCATTTGCCTAAGGTGGACTGATTTTTATATCTCTGCTTTCCTTCTCTGTGTATTTAGATAATTTGTCCCTAAAGCAGAAGAAGATAGAGCTTGTATTTTTCCCTTCTTTTAAATTCAGGAGACCTTTATAATAATATATCTGCCTGTCCCATGGAGCTGGTGGTGTCTTGCCTCTTGTGTTACCTTGTTTGCATGAACAGCACCTCCAACACAAGAAGATATTGAGCAAAAAATGCCAGGAACCCCAGCAACAATTTAAAAATGTATTACACTACAATAGGCCAGTCATTGCTGGGTAATTATTAAGCTGTAAGAATTGCTAATTGTCTTATTAGCGTTAAACAATTATGCAAATAATGGAAAACATCTCATAAAAGTAATAAAATTACCTCCCTTTCTATCTCTCTCTCTTTTTAATTTTTTTTTTTTAAACCAATAATGAGATTTAAAATCTAGAGTGATGTTATGGTTTTGCTCCCCAGGGTTTATTGGGAACATCTTTGGAGAGGAGTGAGACCTCTAAGGGCACTCAGCACAGGGTGAGTAGGACATCCTGAAGCAAGGCAATTTGTAGTTTTTCACATCAGTTTAGCACAGAAGTGGAAAGTTCTGGCCTTTAAAGTTGTGCCATCTCAAGGATTTTATTGCTATCAAGTTAGTGACCTGAGATAAGGGCTGGCCTGTCCTCCAGGTGAGGTTCCAGCTGGATTTTGGAGGTCAGCAATAAGCCAAATGCTGAGCAAATGCCTTTGTGTTCCTGTGAAATTAGAACAAGATCTCATTTGCCCCCACCACCAGGACAAGGAGATTTCACTTATTCATGTCCACAATGAACCTGGAAGAGGCAAAGTGCTGCTTTGCTTCAGCTTGTTAACAACACTGTTAATCACTAACAAATATTATTGGCTTTCTAGGCTTTAAACTCCGCTCTGCTGGTAAGGCACAACATTTCAAAGCAGCCAAGCCAGCTCCTGCTCCAGGGTGGGTCCTGCTCCCATGGTGATGCCATGATAGATACGGGTCACCTCACCCAATCTCATGATCCAAACAGGTTTTGATCAGCAAAATGCACCTTCACTTTCACTTTCTGGTAAGAGCAGTGAAGTTTGTGGCTCCCAGAGGACAGCAGGGAGTGTTCTGCCACAGCAGTGCAAAAGCTGGAGATCATGACCACCTCTTTCAGCTTCCTCAGAAGAGGAGGGGAAGTCACCTTCTGAAACAAACACTATCCCCAATCCCCTTGGAGAGCTGCTTTCAGCTCCCTGAGGCTCTGGTGACCCACCAAGCAGCTGTTTATGGCCTCTTCATTTTTTCCTTCTCAGCTGGTGTGTTTTCCTTCTCAGCTGCAGCATATGAGCAGTCACCCATCCTTGTTGCCTGGAAATAACTTTGACACCAGCCTCTAGCCTGTCCCAAACCTCACTGTTTTGGGGGATAGGAAAGCTGACAGGTCATCTTGCCAGCAGGCAGGAGGGACAACAAGGGCGAGAGACTGGTTTCTTTTTTGATGTGCTATTGTTTTATGCCTAGGTGACAGGACACACTTTGCTCTGGTGTTCTCTGGTTTTGATCCTTTGAGGTTTCAGGAGAGTGGATTTACGAGGCATGCGTTGTGGAGAGATTTACCTTTTTCTGTAAAGTTCACATTTCACTTTCATCTTTTTTCAGTGGAAATTTGTGTTCAGACTTGAATTTCATAATAATGTTTTTTCTGCTACTTTGCAGGTCAAACGAGGCAGACTCCAAGGAGAGGCGGGTGTTGTGCGGAAGATTTCTGTGTGAGTAGCTGTGAAATTGTTGGGGCTCTCTTCTTCCTTGGCTTGGGCCTTTCTGTCTCTGGAGTCAGTCTGGCTGCCTTCTGGGAAGACAGAGCTGATGAGGCATGTTACTGATGAGACACACACTTTTTCCTTCTCGTTTTGAATCCCTCAATTTAATACAAGCCGTTGGCACAGGAATGTATGAGAGCTCTTGGCTACAACACACGCTTCCTATTGTTGGGAGGAAACAGCCCTGCATCCAGCCTGTGGCAAAATGATGAAGTAGCTCAATTTGATCAGCTGATTTCCCACAAAAGATAAAAGATGTGATTTTTGTCTATGAAGTTGCACTCTTTTATGACAAAGAATGCATTACTTGATTCTCAGCTTCATGAGGCCTCACGATGCCTGATATAAGGAATCAGCCCTTTCCCCCCTCCCTCGAGTCCTCAAACTAACAAACTTTGGTTGCTTTTCTTTGGGCTTTAGGGTGGTCCTGGTCATATATTTAAGTTTTTTCTCTACTAACAGTAGAGTCCAGGCTGCTGTGTATGGGAACCAGGATAAATTTAAGAGCTAATGGCAGAAGGTGGTCCCCACTAGTCATAGCAACCATCAGGAAGCACTCAGTATTTCTCCGTTGCAGTGTGGTATCTAGGAAGAGACCTGAAAAGGACTGCTGAAGAGAAAGAAAAGGAGATGTGTCTGTAAGTAGAGAGGAATAAATCATTCCATATCTGTGGACTGCTGCTCTGCAACAAGCTTCCAAACACACCTCAGGAAGGGATCTAGAGGAGCAGGCACTGCATTCACAGGACTGCTTCACTCCATGAGCCAGCAGTGTATCACAGGTGGGAAATTTCAGCCAGCAGCACTGGGAAAAGCTCAGTGAGTGCAGGCAAGGTCCACAAAATGGAATGAGGACATACACAGCTCCTCCAGGGAAAACACATAGAAGGGAAAAATACAATCCAGAGTAAGGATTTGCAGGTGTCATCCCACCAGGAATGTCCCAGGAGCACAGTGGTTGTGGGTGATGGGTCAGCAGCTACACAGGCAGCGCTGGTCCCTTCCTGCCCCATTCCTGCCTCTAGTGCTTGTTAGTTTACCTGTTGGTGCATTAAAGACTCATTGTAGCTATAAACTCCTGCAGAGCTCTCCTTAATCACCAACTAAGAACGCTGCACGAGTTGCTGATGCCTGGATTTGGAAAAGCCATTATTGGGCCAGTAGTAATACAATTACTGCATTAACTAACTCCTGTAGTGACGTCATTTTAATCACCTTAGCATCTAATGTGGAGCTGATTCTTCTGGTGTACCAAGGGCTGCACCTCTAACCTAACCCTTGCTTGGCATGCACAGCTTGGAGCCAACAACTAATAGTTTCTTCTTCTGGTGTCTGCAAGCCTGGATGCCTTTCTGATGCGACCATCTCAGTCAAACACAGATGACCAGGCTCAGTGCGGGGAGGAACGAGGTGCAATGTACTGGCCTGTGACACACAGAAAATCCCAGCTGCTCTCCAAGACCAGCCTGGCTTTCTGCTCCCTGGGTCTATGTCCCCTGCCACCCTGCCTCAGCTGCTCCTTCCCAAAGTGCAAGGTAATGAGAAGGGACTAACCACATCAACTCATTAAGCCAGGTTTGTTAGAAGACAGATTGTCATGCTAAACAAATATATTTTTAAAAACCTAAGTATCATTCCCTGGGCCGTGCCCCATCTGGGCCATTAAATCTGAAAGGGGGAACTGCAACTGTGTCCAAGCAGGGCTCAGAAGCTGATTTTTTTACTAGCAATTGGCAGTATTGGCAGAAAACTCCATTTTCAAACATCACTTTCTTCTCCTGGTTTCCCAGTGCTGCACTATGTAGATTGCAAGCACGGCAGGGGGGTGCACACTGCTAAACCAAACAGTCCTTGGGACTTACAAAAAGAAACCCCACAAATGCATTTCCTAAACCCATTGCATCCTCTTTATTTCTCACCAGCTCCTAAATTACCTGATGACAGAGGAGAAGAAGGACTGCCCAGCATTAGCCAGTTTTGTAATTATGCAAATTTTATCAATCTAATGAAAAGGTGGTGTGGAAACAAAGCAGGATAGCTCAGCTTTCAGGGCTCCAGCGTTGCAAGTTTCCAACTTGCATGAAAGCAAGCATCTTTTTTCAAGGAAGAGGGGGGGAAACAACTTCAAATTAATGCAGTATTTCTTTTGATCAGTCTCTTGGTAGTCTGATTAATTTTGAGTGCAGATGTTCATGCTTTCCTTCACAGAATACACCCACTACTCAGGAGCAGGCTCACCATGCCATCCTTCCTCCTTGCCACACCGTTCTTGTTATGGTTGTGCAGCAACATATGCTAAAGCCTTATTACAAGGGATTCCTATAAATGGCATAAAGGATTAATAATGTATTTATAACACAACTTTGTTTTAGTATAAAGTGATCTATAAATTTGTAATAAATGTTTTATAATGTTTTTGTAGCCTGTTATAAATGATAAATGGGAGACTATAGATGCCACATCAAATATTCATGCTGCATTGTGTGCATTATTATGCTGTTACTGTTCAGGAAACCATTAATAATAAAGTGAATGGAGATGTAAAAGTTGCTGACATGCCCAGCAAGCCATTTATAATGAAATGTATAATCCTTACCATAAAGTAAATACATTGGCCAGTGATTGTTGATGAAATGGAAACACACTGAATTATTTGTGAGGTATTTATGTATTAATGTATATTATCCATATCATGTCACAGAAATGCCATTAATATATTATATTATATGTATTATTAATTATTTTTACCTCATTTATAGGCAGCTCTTTAAGTGTTACCTTGTCTCTTTGGCAGCGTTGTCAGCCGCACGAGATCTGGTGAGTTACGTTATGGGATGGTGTGTGGTGAGGCGGCCCTGTGCCTTGGTGGTCACGGTGGTGGCCTGGCCCTGTGCCTTGGTGGTTACGGTGGTGGCCAGGTCCTGTGCCGTGGTGGCCATGGTGGTGGCCTGGCCATGGCCAGCCCAGCTGGGCAGGACCACAGTGGGCAGCCGCCCTTCTGCCTCCCTCATCCAGCTGCCTCGCTCTTCCCTCTCTGTGGGGACAGGGAATGGAGGTGGCTGTGGGTGATGGTCGGGTAGACCCTGTGCCCACGGCCACCCTCCTTCCCCAGCCATGGGTACAGCCATGCTTCATCCTCCTCCTCCTCACGCCTCCCCTGTGGCTGCCCCTTGACGAAGGACACTGGGTTATTTCTGTGTGTGGGTGTGAAGGACGTGTCCTTTGTCCCCAGTGCACAAGCCCAAGGTGTGGGGCTGCATGTCGTAGCAGGGCCATGCCGGGGGGCCGCTGCCCCTGGCCGCTGTGGAGAAGCAGCCGCCCCCCTGGCCACACACGATGCCCCGCAGCAGCTACCCACGCAGGACCGCGGGTCACGGCCAAAACCCGCTTGTTTTCTCCCATTTCTCCCGCCTCTGCCAAGCTCGGCCCCGGGGCGAGGCGCAGGGAGGCCCTGAGGGGCCGCCCCCCGCCCTTCGCCCCCGCCCCTTTCCCCGCCTCCTGGCCGCCGCGGCCGGCAGGCACACGCCGGCAGCCTCCGCCGGGGCTCGGCTCGGCTCGGCTCTGCGAGGGGCTCCCTCCTCGGCGGTACGGGGCCTGCCGCCACCACCTCAGCCAGCCTGTTGAGGCCATGGCGGCCATCCAGAACCTGCAGCTGTGGTGCAAGCAGCAGTGCGAGGGCTACCGCGATGTCAGCATCACCAACATGACCACCTCCTTCCGCGACGGCCTCGCCTTCTGCGCCATCCTCCACCGGCACCGCCCCGACCTCATGTGAGTACCCACGCCGGGCGTCGAGGACGAGGCCCGGGCTGCTGCCTCGGTGGAACCGGGACCCTCCGCTTGCAGCCAAGGGCCCTCACTGGGCTGTGGTCAGCCCGCCATCGAGCTGCGGACCCTGGGCCCTCGCCTTCCCTGCAGACACAGCCCAGCAGAACCCCCAGCTCCTCCCTGGGTGATGCTGTGGGCTGGTGCCAGCTAAAACCCACCCTGAAAATCTCCACGCGAAGAGCTCCACTCTCACCACCTACACGCCTTTTTTCGCCTGTATTTTTCCCTTTTCTCCTTTCTTCCATCTGTGTCTGGATGATCAATGTCGTAAATGCGTCCTTTCCATTGCAGAACGAGTTCAGGCACTGATTTTTAGGGAAGCGTTTCCTCCTTTGCTGTTGGTGTTTGCTTAGGCTGGGCTTTCCTTGCTCAGCCTGATGGCAGCTTCGGGAGGTGAGGGCTATTTAAACAAATACAATAGGGAGGCAGGGCCTGGCAGCCGCTGGGTTCCTGCACATCACTCGGTTTTCCCATCCAGAGCTCTGTCTGTGGGAGACAAAGTGCTTTCCACCCCTTGCTGGTGCAGTTGTTGGTGCTCTGTAGGTTTTGACCTGTCCCTGCCCAGATGTTACATCTGGGAAGGTGAATTGCAGAAGTGAGACATAGATGCTGCTTCCTAGATGTTTGTTTGTTTGGGTTTTTTTTTTCTTGAATTTCTAGGCTCTTTGGACTTTGAGGTGAGCGGGTTGAGGGGGGAGGTCAAGGCAAGGCAGCAGCACAAAGATTGGCCAAGTGTATCGATTTAAGACCATGAAGTGTCTCCCAGTCAGACATGGCCAGCTGGTAGAGGACCAGGTTGGGGTTTTATACTGCAATTTTCCTCCTGTTCCTTGAATTCTGCCTTTTTCCTCATGCTCCTAGGACAGCCTGCCACTTGGGTTTGTGTCCACAGATCTCTTACAGGTATCTAGCTTCTGGTGGAAGCCCAAGGAGAAGATCTCTCTTGCTCTCTCCCCTCTATTGTCTTGAAACTTGGAAGAGAAAGGAGCAAGCTTGATCACTGGGAGGTTAGTGCAGGAGCTTTAGGCACAATTTCTCCATAGTCCCCAGTGCTTGGGCAGTCACCATGGTGTTGCTATGTATGGCTTCCTGGCATGCTGTTGTGTCTGCATGACTCCAGATATTTCCTTTCCTTCCTTTGATTCACAGTCCCAAAGATACAAAATACCAGGGCAGAAAGGCTGACATGACCAGGAGGTGCTCGTAGAGGGACCATGACTGCTTCCTGGCCGACTCTGCCGCTGACCCATCTAGAGCGTGGGTGTACACAGGGGCTCAGTGACTTGAGAGCTGTTGACCAGTTTAGTAGGTTGTTTATAATCCTTGAACTCTGCATCAAGGGTTGTGGATAGACACATCTTAAATAAATTCTCCTGTGCTGAAGAGGAGAGAGGTCCCTTGCAATGTCTCTCTGTTCCCATTCATTTGCTTTTAAGATGGAAATTCTGCCTGACTTTATTCAGGACCTTACAGAAGCTCTTTCTGACTTGGAGCAGCTCAGCAAAGAGTGCCTCAAGGGTAAAGTTAAGAGCAGCTTTTGTCAGTCACCTCCCTCCTCCGTGTCAGGGGTGTAATGTGGGAAAGCACCAGGTGTATCCTTGGCTGGGCAAAGTCCTGCTGGCAGGAAATTATGCTTTCAAGCAGTTGATGGCCAGGGCTGTTGGGTGTCATGAGTCAGATTCTGGGGCTGAATATTTGTGCAAATTCTCTATGAATCTGTAAAAGCTCCTCTGAGTGTTGGTGGTGCAGGAGCCACCGGCAGAGAAATGTGACTGGCTGCACGTGTGGCTGTGACTCCAGCTTCCCTGAGGCTTGAAGTGGTTTGTCCTGAGCAACTCCCCTTGCTTCTAGCAAAGATCCTAGTTGAAGATTAAAAGCACTATACTGAAAATAAAACTAGAAAAGGATAATTGGTGTTTGGAGTGCTTGCTGTGTTTGCAGCAGCTCAGCTATATAAATCACTTGCAGAACATGATTCAGTCACGGCATCAGAGTTTTGCAACTGTGTGTTTTCAGTCTTGGTTTACACAAATAACATTCTTGGGCTGAGGAGTGCAGGGGATTTCTCCTTGCAGGAGCCTGAGAAATTCCCAGGAAAACTTCAAGCAATTATAAAACATGGTCATAATCACAGGCTTCTCTTGTGGGGTATGTGGCTCGGAGGACAGGCTGGTGGGGGGGGGGTCTCTCCTCCCTTCCTGTTTTCTTGCTGGAAAACACATGGAAAATATGATAACTTCTCTCAGACTTGGCTGATGTTGGCTGTTATTGGTGAGCAGAGCAGGCTGTGTAAAATTAAAAATGCATTTCCCAGTCACTTCCCACTCACCCAAAGATGTTATGGGGGAGTGGAGACACATGCTGAATTGCCATGGAAATTCAGTTCTCTCTTGTCCCAGCTGAAGAGTGCTTCAATAGCCAGCCCCAGCCAGGCACACACGCTGGGTCAGGCAGGTCCCAGCCCACTTTCTGAGATGGTTGTGGAGCTCTGAGTCTCCTCTCAGCTGCTGTGTGTGATGGTGATGGCTGTGCAAGCTCCAGCCAAGGTTTTAGTGGCCTTGACCTGATAAGTGAGTTGGAAGAAGCAGGGGAGCTGTGCACACTCGCTCAGATATTAACACCAGATGTCGAGGAAAGGTTTTGATTAAGCTCCTTCTCTTCGTCTGGGATCTTGCTCTTTCCCAGACTGTGAGCTGGTGTTCAGCTCTGTGTCCTGGGAATTGACTGGTTGTGCAATCCCCCTTGGCAGCTGAGCAGCAGCGGGTGCCTGTGCCTCCAGCAGCGTTTCCTGGGCCACTGTCAGCTCAGTGGGGCAGGATGAGGCCAACAGGCACCAATATGGACAGGGAGGGCCCTGGCCGTGCTGGGGACGGGTTGTCCCACAGTCTCCATCTCCTTAGCAAAAGGGTGAAGCAGAGCTGTTACCTGCTTGGCCTCTGCGGGGTTGTGGTTTGTGTGACAGGCATAGATGAGGGGAGGATGGTTCTGGGGTCAGGGAGTCTCATCTGGTGTTGGTCACCCCCAGCAGCTTGTCAACAAGACCAGAGCAAGTGTGGAGCAGGTATTGCTGAGAGGAGGATGAGCACATGGGGGACATCTTCCATCTGGGATTCCCAGCCTTGTCCCTTCTCCCCAGATTGCTTCCACCTCTGGAAAGAGTACAGCTGAAAGGTCTTGTTCCCAGCAGAGCACGCTGGATTTGAACCCTCTGTTCAAGAACTGTGAGCAGGCAAAGGGTGCTTCACTCTTCTTCAGTGATCCTTTTGACTGCAGGTCTCATTGTCTTTAGAGAAAACAGTACAACAGCACTGAGAGGCAGAAGCTTTTTGAGGCCATCATGACTCTGGGACTTTTTTTGCTCCATCTGTTCCAAGCTAAAGTTTCCAGCTGAGTTAGTGCTTCCAGCAGCAGCAGAGATTCCTCCCAGGGCAGCACATGTGCTTGCAAAGGACTGTGGCGTGTGCTGTGAGCGCTGCATCTGTGCAGCTGGAGCGGTGGGTGGTCACGGGAATTCGTGGGCTTGAGAAATGCTCGGCCACTCTTTGCTAAGAGAGGGATTTTTTGGGGAGCTAAAAACTTCACTTCTATTCCTATGCAAACCACTCTGGTTTGTTTCCAACACTGGAGGCCACCTGTTGGGTTAGATGTATATTTCTCACCTCCTCCAATTAATTCAGTTGCCTGTGTTTTCTCAGTGGAGAACTCCTACTTCTCCATTTGTATTAGCTTTGCTTTCTTAGGATTACATTGGTCCAGGGAGCTTTGATATTCCAAGATAAGAGATGTACCAGCAAGATCAATTTCCAAGAGAAATTTTATATGTAAGCAGTTTACCTGACTAGCCAGGGAAAGAGTGATGCTGAGAGGGCAGGAGGTTCTTGAAATGACCAAGTAACCTGGTTGGTTGCACTCTGTTTTGGGGAACAGAAGGGGATTTCAGACATTCACCATCAAAGATTCAGATTTTTAGGTCTCTGTTACTTGCCATGCGGTGGGAAGCTGAGCACACAACTACCATAGCAAACAGCATTCAGTGTGGAGCAAAAGGCACTGACTGACAATAAATAGGTAACTCCAGTATGTTGTGTCTTACGTTTTCCTCAGCATGACTGAGGAAGCTGGAGCTCCCCTTTGCTCTTGCAGGTGTTTTCCTGCATTTCTGTGTTACAGAGACTTTATTTGGGAGCAGAACCGGGAGTGATGCAGAGAGCTGCAATCAGCTCTTTCAGCTGGCTCTTGAAAAAAAAAAAAAAAAAAAAGGCAGATTTTCTTGCCTGACACAAAACAGGATGATTGTAGCTATTGTTTCACTGAAACTTTTTTGGTTTATGATTATTTTTGTTGCTCTTTTTAATCCATTGTCTCAGGGAAGGGAAATCTCTGGGCAGGAGCACTGCTTGAAGAAAAGCTTCTGCAAGTCCCTTTGATTTTGCACAGGAAAGAGTATATGATTTAGAGGTGGGATGTGCCTTGTCTTTATGTGCTGCTTGGGGGAGTTTGACCTTTAGGTCTTATCTGTTGTTCATTCTCCCCTTATCCCACGTAGCAACACTAGATGGTGGAAGCAGGGAGGAGGCACAGGCTGCGGCACGATGGATAAACCTGTTTGAAGGCGCCTCTTGTATTTGTAATATAATGTGCCACTTTCTGTACTAAGCAGATAAAGGACCTGGCTTGCTCCTTGCTGTTACAAGTCATGGAAAAAGTTCCCCTGCTGCGATACAGATCGTGTGTTTGTCTCATGAATAAGCCGCTGGGAGCCAGCTCTGCCCTGGCTTTCACATGGTGATCCTGCGCCTCTCGGAGGTGAGGGACTGGCTAACAAGGGTGGGGCCACGTCGGTTACAAAGGTGCTACGTACAAAAATGCACCCTTGGTGCTGTAGCCTTTTCTGTTTATCAGTGAGAATTTCCTCTCTGATATCAGCCTTTCCCTTAGCTGTGTGCCAGCAGGTACAAGGATTGTAAAAAGAAACTGGGTTATCAGGGAGGAGCTGACCCTGGCCGCTTGCCTGGGCAGAAGGAAGCGGTGTTGGGGAGCAGGGCTGCCAGCCAACAGTCGGCTTTGTGTTCCCAGTTTAGCAAGTGACAGTCGGTTTAAAACAAAGCTGACAGTGGCTGTTTGCTAAGCGAGGGACACGCTCTGCTGTGGCTGTGAAAGCACGCTGTGTTGTGGCTCTGCTTCCAAAAGCACCAACTCGCTCTCCCCCATGCTCTTTGCCTGTCCTGACAGGTCCCAATTTCTAAGTTCCCTGCACAGTGTACAGAGAAGCAGCACCTGGGTTGGACCAGGGGGAGAGGAGAGCAAATCTGGGGAAGGGGGAAGAGGGAGGTGATGTCCAGGGACAGCAGAAAGGAAGAAGGATTGTTGACTTTGGCTTGTAACTGCAAACAGTAATTGTCTCTTCCTTTTCAGTTATTGGTTATGATTGCAAATCAAAGGTGACAGCCCTAGGGGAAGGAGAATAAGATTTCTACGGGTGACTTCAGTGTTATCAGCTGCAGTATTGTGTTGTGGGCAGAGGTATTTCCCAGGCAGATATCTGGTGTTGGTTTTGTGGAGCTTTGCCAGAGGATAAGAGAGGATTTGAAACTAGAACTTGTGTGCTGGTGGAACCAGCAGCTTCTGAGTTTGGAGGATACATGTGCATCAGGGAAATGTGTAATACATGCAGCATCCAAGGTGTCCACACCTCCTTGGAGCTGAGGTCTCTGTGTGGAGACAACTTGCAAGACAGGAGAAAAGCATGGATGTGGCTGTTTGGAAGGTACTTCCTGGGAGAGTGTGCTGCAAATCTGGCTGGCAGGCATCAGTGTATCTGTCTGACATGGGAGAGGAGCAAGGCTTTTTTGGGGAAAAAAGCCCACCCCATGAGTTAAGAGGTTCCTACTGACTGTCACAGCAACCCCCCTGAATCTGCACAGGATGTTTTGGCATCAGCATGTCCTGTCTGTGGGAGGCTGCAGGAGTCAGCTCTGCAACGGCAGATGAGCCAAAAACGTGTTGTGCTGCCTGTGGGCAGATGGCTGTGCCTGCTGGGTCTCCTGCATGTCTCTGTCCCAGGAGGTACAGCGCTCCTGTGACTGTCTCAGATGGGATCCACCACACTGCTCCCTCTGGAGCATCTCTGAGAAAGCAGGGTGGGAGGAGGTGCTCTGTCCCACGAAGCAGTGAGGCTCAGAGATGTTTGAGAAGCTGGAAGTAAAGCAGCTTGTTCTACATCACCAACCTGAGATTTTGCTGTTCTTTTTATATTTCAGAAACTTCAGTGCCCTCAGTAAAGAAAATGTGTATGAGAACAACAAGTTGGTAAGTAACTTCTAATGTTTTATTTTTGGTGTTGTCTGTGACCTGGTCCTTTGCTTATGTTTAGCAGCAGAAGCCCTGCAGAGGCAGTGTGCTGTATTCAAATCCTTTGCCTTACTCTTCAGGCATGCAGCCTTCTGATTTGAACGGCTATGTCCAGGCTTGCTGGCTGCTTGAAAGCACCCTCAGACTGCTCATGCTTCTTGCCTGTGATGCCTTCTACTCAGTGATGCCTGTGTCCAGTGTGTCCTGTAGACACAGATGCTGCAGATCAAGACTTGGGCTTGAATGTGTTGAGTGAAACTATCACAGTCATTATGCTCCTGAGGGATGGAGCAGGAGCTGGGAGGTAGCTGGTGTGAGAGGGGAAGTCTCCTCTTGCTTCTACTCATTCCTGGTGCAGGAGATAAAGGCTGCTGGAGGTGGAAGCATCATAAAACCTCATCGTGGCTGGATACTTAACTCCAGGATGGGTTTTGAGCTTCTCTTGTTTTCTCCATGAAGGAAGCAGAAGCTGGGAAGGCCAACTCCCTCCTACACTGGATTCAAACATGAACTTAGTGCTCCGAGGAAGGATTTTCTTTCTCCATCTCTCCCTCACAAAGAGAGAGGCAGTGGATTAAAATGCTTCTCTTCCCTTGGCATTGCTCCACACAGCTTCATGGCTGCTTGGCAGGAGCTTGGGATGTGAACAAACCACGGCAGCTTACTCTTGTCTGGGCTGGAGGAGTGACATCCTTTGATGCAGTGAGCCATCTGAGGTGGTCCTTGCCTCCAGGATAGCTAAACTCGCCTCCCCACGCTCCTTAGCTTCTGCTCCCCTTCATCCCTGGCGTGTTCACAGTGCCTGTGATGGATCCCCCTCTCCCCAGGCTGGGGCTGCAGCATGTGAGCAGTTATTCACACTCTCTGGGGTTCAGCCCTGTGTGTTCCTATCCTCTAGGTAAGATTCAGACTGAGTGGTTTTGCCCGTGAGGTTTGGTGTCTGGCAGGCGTTTGGCGTGGCCTCTTTGCCATGGACAGCCATCCCAGCCAACATGCTGTGCAGCCCTGAGTGCTGCTCCCTCCCCAGCCAGGCTGACGGTGTCTGCTCTGCTGGAGACTTTGTTTATCTCTGGGAAATGAGCTGTGTGAGCTGCCTCCACTGCTCTTATTAATGAAAAGCTTCTTTGTGCCTCTCGTAAAAAGAGTTGCTCCCCTCCTTTGCTGCAGCCTATGTTCCCTCCTCTCTCCTCCCTCCGTTTCTTAGTTGCTTTTTTGTCCTTTATTTTTCTCTCTCTCCCTTATTCCACCTGCTATAGGATGACTTGTCTGTGTTGCCCTTTCACTGCTGGTATCGCAGTGCCTTGGCTCTGCCATGAGTGGGGCTGATCCCTCCATCTCCCTGTGAGCTCCTGGGCTGGCCTGCCCCCTTTGCTCTCCATCCTAGCTCCTGTGCTGCCCTTGGGACACAAGTGGGTCTGATTTCTCCCAGCACTGTTCCTCAGCTATTGTTCAGAACCTCTTTGATGCTTCACTATTCAATAACTTCTTTTCAGGGGCTGTATTATTCAACTAAAAAAATTGTCCAGTCTGCAATTTGCCATATAAGGTCTTCTGCTGAGGAAGAATGTGTCACTTCTCAAGTGCCAAAAAAGCCAACCCTAAACCCTGGGAGAATTTCACTTGGTGGCATTTTTTTGCTAAAGATTTCAAAAATATAGAAAGAGGAGAAAGGTTTCTAGAGGCCTTGGATCCATTTTTTTTTCAGTGCTAAGGGATTGTAGTATGGTGTAGCAGGTACAGTGGTGGCCTGTGTCAGAGGAAAGCTATGCCTGGCTGGCTTAGATGGCCTTGAGTGTATCACTTTGCCTCCTCTATGCAAGATGGGAGCAGTGGCATTTACCTCCTTTGTAAAGCCCTTGGAGCTGCACTGATGAAAAATATTATACAGAAATAACATGTCACTTCTTTAAAGGCCAGCCTGGGCAGGCAGGTAGAGGAGGAGGGCAGCTGGACCATGTTAGGTGGTGATTTTGTTGGATCTGCAGGCAAGAGCATTTCCCAGGAACAAGAGGATGCTGTAGGCACAAGGGACACTACATCCTAAAGCTGCTCTCTACATTGCTCACCTGGTTCTGACCAAAGCAGGTGTGTGCATAGAGCATCCTCCTCTTTGTGGTCCAGACAGCTCCTCACACTAGTTCTGTACCTGTTGCACTGGTCTCACCTATGGCACCATCTCACCAGAGGTGGCATGGCCTATATTCCTGCTAGACTGCACACAGAGAATGTCCAGCAAGAAAAATCCACTGGTCAGACCAGTTGTGCAGCCATTCTCCAAAGAATCTATTAAGCACCAGGTTACAAGACAGAGGAGTGCCAGGCTGGGCTGGCAGCCGGGATGACGCAGCCAGAGGTGACTGGCTGGAAGGGTGCTTAGTGTTAGCTGAGTTACATTTTTACTGGGATACCCAGTGGAAAAAAATGGTAATTATCTTGCTAAAAAATAATGGCTGTTTGTTTCTTCTAAGCAGGAATAGTTGGCTTGTACACGAACACTGTTGCGTGTCTGTGCCAGAGGTCGGATGTGGAGGGTTTTAATATGTTTGAGTCTTTCTTTAACCCTTTCACTGTGGGGTTCAGCAGTAGCCTTCCTCATGCTTCCATTCCTGCAAGTGCTATTTACCTTTGCTGTCTTGGCATTTCAAAGGGGATGCTCCAAAGAGGGAGGGAAGGATTTTTTTTTTATCTGCCAGGAAGGAAGAGAGCTGGAGAAAGTCCCTAGTAAAAGCCCTACACTGAGTTGAGCAAGGGCAAAGTTGCTTTATGGATGTTGCAATTTTTTTGTCCTCTAGTAAAGGTTCTTGTTCAGAGGCAAAAGAAAATAGCTTTTTTCTCCTTTACCTGGCTTTGATCCTGCAGTTTCAAAGCAGAGGGGACCACAGAGAGAAATATTTGCCCCAAATACATGTTAGGCAGCATGGAACTGGTTAAGCTGGAAGGGAGCTAGGTATCAGGAATTCTGCATTATTCCTCTCTTCCCCATCTTTGATCTGGGAGAGAGAGCTCCCTCCTGCAGCCCAAGATTTCTCCTTTTTCAGATGGGGAGGAGCAGGCAGTAGGCAGGAAGCATGAACATTTGCACAGTGCTCACAGACAGAAAGCTGCCTGCGAACACCTACCGGTGCACTGGTAACTGGGGAGGGCTCCAGGTTGGGCTGGAAGCCTGGAAGCAACTCTGCCAGCCTGGACTGACACATCCCCTTCTGCCAGGCCTCGCTCTCCGCAGCTGTGCATATCCAGATAGAGGCAGGCTCGAGGAAGAGCAGGGGAAGCCCAGGTGAGTTCCTGTGCATGGAGCTTGCCAGGACAGATTTTTGGCTCCTTGCCTGGGTTTCTCAACGTGGTGGCTGGAAGCCACGACTCCATCGGTTCCTGTAACGGCCGTACGATGTAGGAGTTAAATTGGGGCAGCTGTTCCCCAGTAGAGTTATTATTCAAGTGAGGCTGTTTGCAGTAGAGTTTCTTATTTCTGAGGAGGAGCATCTCTGCAGCCTGGGCTGGATAAGACCCCCCCCCCCTTTTTTTTTCCTTCCTTCTCCAGGCATTTCGAGTGGCGGAGGAGGAGCTGGGGATCCCAGCCTTGCTGGATGCAGAGGATATGGTTGCTCTGAGGGTACCAGACAGGCTGAGCATCCTCACCTATGTTTCCCAGTATTATAACTACTTCCATGGACGGTCTCCTAGTAAGTACCATGTTCCCTGGAGGGGTGGGAAGGGTTGAGGCTTAATTTTTTGCTTTCCCTTCCCTCCTAACAAGCTTGGAGAAGCAAAATAGACTGCACAGAGGCCTTTTTGTAGCAGAACTATTTCAATGGAGGATCTGAACTCTTTACACACTGGCCTACAGTAGCTCCAGTGCTTTTGGAAAGGGATGGGGCCATGTCTTGTCTTTAAAACCAGTGCCTTAAAATTTAATATGCAATCTAAAATTTCTTACAGTTCAGCCAGACAGGAGCAGTGGTCCTGTGAGTCCCCTCCATGGTCTTCATCTCAGCTCTCCTTTCTCAAGCACCTCCATCCCTGCTCTAGTCTTTGCCACACTGGAGGACTGATGAGAACACAGAGTCTTAACAAGGCTGAGCTTGTCTGTGAGGCTGTGCCAATGTAACAGCATCCATGGTGGGACTTGTACAGCACAGCAGCACTGATACAAGGAAGTAGAAGAAAATGACCCCCTTAACTGGCATAATTGTGAGAGCAATTCTTTCAAACATAAAACAAGCCACAGAGCTATCAAGGCATTATATCCACGTACTGAAGAGTTTATCTGGGCTCACAGGAGCATTATTGTAGTCTTGGTTTATATTTGGCTTTAAGCTCATACAAAATTAAATAATACAATAAACCAATTTCACAGGTTCCTCCAGAGGAAACTTTAGAAAGTGGGACGTGAATGACTGAACTGGTTAAGGTGAATCTAGATCGAGAAGGCAGATATAATATGTATTGAAAATGTCCTACATCTTGGAAAGAAAGCACAATTCACTCTGAGAGCTGCCTCTTATATCTAAACACTTTCCCCTTCTCCACCTCTTTACACATTTAAGCATGCTTTCTCTCTCCCTCCACAACCTCTTCCCTCCCCTCTCTTTTTTATTTTGTGTTTTAAAACCACGCTGATGGAAGTTGAACAAATTCCATCGTGTTTGTGCCAAGTGATGGGAATCTGGGTCAGTTTGGGGTCTTTACCCCCTCCCCCTCCAGCATCTTGCCTACCATGTCATCAAGCACAGCACATTTTTATACTCTCTAGTGTCCCACAAAACACTCTGGTTGCATTCCTGTTGCTGGGGTGAATGTGTGTGTCTGAAAACAAGCCCAGTCAGGAATGTGTCCTCTGACACCAAACAGGCTCCTAATACCATAGTTGTGCCCTTTGGATGGACTCCAGCAGGACCATGAAATAATCAGGACACAGAAGGCCAGCAAAGGCCAGTGGCCAATATTATTATTACTGAGGTCAGGTGGTTACAGAAGAGCAGAGCTGAAGCCACCCATCCTTCTGCTGGGCTTTAAGAGGTAAAAATAATGGCACAGGTAGGAAGTGAGGGGGCAGCCTGAGTCTAAACCATTTGCTGGGTCACCAGTCCACTGGTCACTGTGGTAAGAGCCCTGGGTGTTTATTTGGATAGCTAGCTTTATTGAGAGGAGACTGCTGGGAACTGGGCTGCTCCTCTGCTCCCTACACCCTGCCCAGGCTCCCTCTGTATTTACAGAGAAGGCTGTAATCTCTTTTCAGATGGGTGGTCATTTAATTGGTTGCTCTTAGAGTGAAGCTGTGGCTCAAATATCCCACAAGGAACACTGAGACATCTCATTCAGAATAGGAAGTGGCACAAAAACAACATCCCTGTGAGGCAGATGTGTCTGTAAAAACTGTGCATGAGGCCTTGTTTCTCAGGGAAACCTCCCTGCACTCATTCCTTGCCCGATTGAAATGTGTTTGGAATTCTCTTTTCTCCACTTACTGTGAATTTAGAGGGTTTCTCTTTATCTGGAATGAAGAGGATTGGGCATTTACAGGTTTTTTGAGGCAAGTCCTGTTGGTTTCTGCATCAGCAGCACCATGGCACCTCCAAGTCTCTGTCACAGAATTTCCCCTTTTTCATGGTCATCTCTGCGTTTGACAAGCCTGCTTGCTCCGTGAGAGTCCCAGTTGGGATGTGGGGTGGATGCTCACAGCAGTGAAGGTTCAGGGTGTGTAGGAAGTCTGGAGCACATCAACTTGAATGAAGGAAACCCTCTGTGCTTCAGTTCCTTAGCTGTAATACCTAACAGCAGTGCCTCTTCCAGTGGTGATCAATTCCAGCCAAACTGTGGGCCAGGTGCAAACACAAGGTCTCATTCACACCATTGACAGATTGTATTTTGTGTTTTTTCACTTTTTCATTCCCCTCCATGGAATTCCCCAAGAAGAAAAAACATCAGCAGTTTCAGCTGCCAGGTGATTCCAATGTACATTGGTAGAACTCACTCGTTGCCTCTTGCCCCTCACTCCACCAGAACTGCCTATGAAGAAAGCCTGTGTCTCCTTAGCTTATTACCTTTGAAGCACCTCTGGATCTTCTTATATTGCAAATGACTCCTAAGCTTCTGGGTTTTCCTTATGTTATCTTAAAATCTTCCCTCCTTCTTTTCTTCCAGTTGGAGGCATGGCTGGAATTAAGCGTCCTTCCTCCGAACCTCAGGAGCAGCCTCTGGGGAAGAAAGTTGTTTCAGAGCCTCCTAAACCAGCACCTCCAAAACTACCCCCTGCCCACCCACCAGCCAGAGCTAAGCCAAAAGAAACCTCCCTGGTAAGAAATAGACTTTGGGGTGTTCTTTATACCTTAAATCTGTTCAGTGAGCTAGTGAGTATTACGCTAGTCCAAGGCTCCTGGTTGTAAGGACCCAGTCTCTAAACTTCCTCCTTATTATGGAGGATTTAATCCAGAGGTCTGGTTACTGTACAGATTCAGGTGGCAGTCATTGGAAAGCCATCAGGTTGTGGGGATTCATCTAGTGGTGAATAGGACATGGGTGTCTTGAGACATGGCTATGCTGTTCCTGGATCTTGGGAGTGGAGATTTTTAACAGAATGTGTTACTTTCGCTAGAAAGCACTGATTACATTCTTGGAATTAGTTTCAAACTAGAGTAGGGACAAAAACAGGGTGGAAGAAGGGGAGCTTCTCTCTCACCAGGGTAAGGACCTTTCCCAACTAATTCAAATCATACACCTTTGCTCTTCAGTTTCCCACAAGCAGACAAAACACTCTGGTCCTTTGGCTTTGTGGGAGCACGTTCCCCTTACTCTGTCCACTTCATATGAACAAGGGGTTAGCAGGAGCAAGAATTTTGTGGCTGTCACTTCTCTGACCTAACCAACTGGCTGTGCATGTCAAATGTTCCTCTACCTGGAAGACTTGTAGCTGTACACAGGGCCATGGTGCTGCCTGCTCACCCACTGCTTCTCCCCACAGAAAGGGGTCCTGGCAGAGAGCGGGAACATCCCTAGCAGCAGCTGTGGGATCTGTGGGAACCACGTCCACCTGGTGCAGCGCCACTTCATTGATGGGAAGCTCTACCACAGGAACTGCTTCAGGTACAGCTCTTCAAAGTGAGGGCACAGGCCTGTGGGTCACAGAGGGGCAGCCTTGTTCCTTTGGGACTGGAGGGAGAGTGGGGTGAGGCACTCAAGGTGTTGGAGGACATTTTTGTCAGGATGGGGGCCTGTTCTTGACCCGTGCATAGGGGAAACTCTTTGCACAGTTCTGTTTTCATCTGCACCTTTCCTACTTCAGACCATGCTATCAGCAGCTCTGGTTTTGGTACTCAAGGAGTGTGCACACAGGGTCTGCTCCCTGTCACTGTGGTACCTTCTCCCTCCCTGTGCTGGCAGTGGAATTTTGCTTGCACTCTCAGCAGTGTGTTGATGGCCTCCCAGCGCTCTGGAGTATATTCTAAGGCTTTCTTATCCACAGGTGCAGGCAGTGTTGGAACGTGCTTCTTCCTGGAAGCTACAAAGCTGGGCCTGAGCCCGGTACGTTCATCTGTACCAGCCACCAGCAGACAGACGATGTCCAGATCTCTGGTCTCCGCAGCACCAGGAACAAACCTGAGAGCACCCCAGCCCCTACTGCTGCCAGGGTGTTCCAGAAAGCAGCAGAACCCAAGAAACCGGAGCAGGTGTTGAAGAAACCCAGCCAGGAAGGCCTTGCAAATTCAACCAAGCCATCTGTTTCATCTTCTGGAAGCTCTGGCTTCAAAAGTGTAAATACTCCATGGTCCTCTTCAGCTGTAAATAAATTGGATGACTGCAAAGGTCCCCTTTTGGGAAATAAAACAGATCACCATGAAGGTGCCTCGTCAGGGCCTCTCTGGACAGCCTCCAGAACAAAAACACAGCAAGCCCGAGAACATTTTTTTCAGTCAGTAGAGTCCTCCAGCAATAAAACCTCTGACACTAAAAAAGAAACCCCTTCTTCTCATGGCCCTGGTAAAACCAGCTCTGCCAGAACCACCACTGAGGTCAGGCCAGTGAATGCTGAGAAGGATGCGGCACGTAACCATATTATACAGGCCCTGGCTGGATCAAACATCACTCCAAACAAGCCAGGAGGGCTCAGCTCCACTAGCTCCTCAGCATCCAGCAAGTAAGTACTATTTCTCTTTCCCTTTTTTTACTCCCTAGATGATTCTTGGGATAAGTTGAAGAAGTCCCTGCATGTTTCTTCCCTTTTCCCTGACTGCTTTTGTGGCTGAGATTTAAAGACATGTAGTAGGACTCATCTATGTCTTTGGAGCAGAGGCCAATAAAAAGGTCCATCCTTTCAAAAGACTTACTAGGTTGTTCTTTTTTGCAGTGACAAGCTTTCTCCCACCAGTTCTCAGTGGCAGAGTCCAACTCAAAAAGAACAGTCCAGCAAAACAGGGCATACAGCACTAAAACAGGAAAAGATTACAGACCCTGTGCCCAAGAGCCAGGCTGCCAGCAAACCTGTTGACTCTGTGCACAAGCCAGAGTCGAAAGGCATCAAAGGTGAGGATGACTGACTCCCATACAGCTCTGTCTAGACACAGCATGCCAACTTTACGGCTTTCTCTTGGACCAGTACAACAAATGTGTCAGTGGTTCCTGTACTTTCTGTCTGTATCACCACACACGGGTTTTCTGAGTTCTGGGCTCAGCATGCCTCCGTTTGTCCCCGTGCAAGTGCTCCCTCTAGCATGGTGAGTTTTTCTTCTCTGAGGTTCTCCAGGTATTTGAAGTTGTACTAGCTGTCATCAAATGTTGGGGTCATGGTGGATTTCAGAGGCTTTGCTAGACTTTCCCAGATGGGAGACCTTGCCAGAGCTTCAAGATGATTTTGTGATTACAACTGGGGCTCACACAACCTCCTTGTCTGTTTTTAACCATGCTTCCACCGTGGTGACTGAGCAGTGGGCTGAGGGATGTTTTGGGGCTACCCAATGTCTCAAACACTTCCAGACAGCCTTTTTTTGGGCCAGAAGCAGTATTTGTCTGCAGTTTGCTGTGAGCTTGTGGGTGTTTTGTCCCCCCACCTTCCTACCCCATCCTTTGGTCTCTGAGATCTGAGCTGTTTGTGTTATACTGCTGTCAAACATGTTCATTTACACTGTGGCTGTTTCTGTAGCTGCATGGGGATTAAAGCATTTGAGCCCAAAATGCCACCATTTATTACCTATTATATGTGAATCTATGCATGTCAAACTTGAACTGGTGCTGGTTTGCTGCAATAACATCATAGTATCTACTCTAGTGCATGGCTACCTCCTAAGATCCCTCTGAGACACAAATCTGTCTTTTCCTTTTTATTGGATCTGATACTATCTTGCTATGTCCCTTCCTTTAGGAAGCACAAATGTTGGTGAAGACAAGTCTGAGAGCCCAGCAGAGTGGAGATCTCGGTTGAAGCCTGTGGCCAACAAGTGAGTGTCTTGGAGCTAGTGGGTCTCCATGACAAGTGAATGGGGATGTCTGTGTCTGCAGCTGTGTTTATTGCTGCAGGTCTCTGTGCCCATAGGTGGGAAGAGCTCTTGTGTTTTAATGCTTCTGTTTTCAACAAATTAATGGAAGAGACAAAGGCTGGCATTTCTGGGGAGGGAAAGCATATTTCAAATTGCTGGACTCTGGTTAGAAAAGTGTGACCATCCTGGATGAAGATCCTGCCTAGGATGTCCAGAACTCTTCCTGTGGACCATTCTGCAAAAGGGATGGTTTCCTACCTTTGTTTTTCTTCTTTGCAGAGACCAAAGTGGCTCTAAGAAACCTACTGATAACTTCCAGGTGGGAACAGGGAGCCCAGCACACAAGGAGACAAACCCAAGTCCATTAGTTGTCCCATCAGCAAAGCAGGACTCTGGTATGAAGGATATAAGCTTTGCCTTTATTTTGCTAGTCAGGCAGGGGACAGGCATTAGTGCTGCAAGGCACATATAAGGAACACTTTAGTGGAGATTGTGCCATGCTTTCAGGGATTTTTGCTCTCTGCACCTCTTTTGGCCATGTGGTGCCTCTATCTGGAGAGACACTAGAAGTGAAGGTAGCTAGTGGTGAGTGCCAGAGATGCTGGGCAATAAAGGGATTTCTGTGAGATGAGGGTTGAAATTTCTCACCCAAAACCTGTCTGTGCTTCTTAATCCAGCTTCATCTGGTGGATTCATGAAGAAGAAGTTGATCCCCAGTGCAGATCTTATCAGGAGCTGTCAGAATTCAAAGCAAGGCTGGGAAGACCCTGGGGGCTCTGCCAAGAAGGAAGAAGAGGGCAACCAGTTGAAGAAAAGCAGTGCCACATGTAAGGTCTCTTCTGCCCGCTTAGGCACTCTCTCCTCTGCACTGCCAGGGGACAGCGTGAGTGGTCAGTATGGGAGATGTGTTCCCAAGTTTTCTGTGGCTGTTGTCATGGGGGAAAAATCTGTGTCATTCATTTTTATTAGCCAGCTTGGCCTAAGCAGGAGCCAGCCAGGCCAGAGAATTCAGTGGGAAGGGAAGAAATTAAGATAGGGATTTTCCGAGGTCACTGCCCTGCCGTTCTTTGGACTCAAAGCTATGAAGAGGACCATCTCCTAATTAGGGGAACTGGGATCTAGTTGATGTCTCTGTTCCTATCCAGTTGAGTGGCTTTGGGAAATGAAAGGAATGTAGAGAACTGTCAGCCAGAGACTCCAGCTGGCAGGACCCATGGTAGCAGCAGGCTGCTGTTCCTTGGACTTTCAAAGATGTCCTGACCAGTTTGACCCTACACTTAATCCAATTTCTTACTCCTGTATGTTCAACCACAGCTTTACTGTGTACCTCTCCTCCTTTGCCCAGTTGTCCTTGCTCCTACATATCCCACCACAATGCAAATGAAATTTCCTGGAGCTAATCTGATGTTTGCTGCTGTCCCGTTTGCTTGACTTGTTTGTTCTCCCCTTTTCTTACCCCATCTGGCTCTATCTTATCTGTTTGGACTATAAGGTCCTCACAGCAGGGCTCAGCCCTGACTCTGATGTTTGCCTTGGAGCAAGCAGGATCAGTCCTGATGACTCAGTAGCTTCACACTTTAGTTTTGGTTAGCTGGTTCCAGCATTGTCCTTAGCCTGCACCTCTGACAGCTACAAAGCATTCAAACTCTAGTTGTGTTGTCTAAAGTTTAGCATGCCTCCACTGCCATCATTTTCCCAAACTTTTCATCTCCTTTTTCCTCAGCCTTAGCCACAAGGTTCAGCATTACATGCTTCCCAGGAAGTGAGCTGTTAAGATAAGAAAGGCTGATTTTATACCCGTCTTTCTAAAGCTTAATGATTGCTGTTGGGGAGTGCCCACTATGGGCAGCTTTCCCAGCAGTCTCCTCTCATTTTTCACATGTGTGCAAGTCTGCCATCTGAAAGGCTGCTCTTTTGTTGCTGTCACTTGGCAGCCTGTGGATTAAGGACAGACTTGTTGCTCCTCTGTAGAGGTCTCTACCTCAGCACTCAGAGAGCTCTGTGAACAGTCCCCACCATTCCTGCCCTCAATCCCGTGTGTGTTGTGTGGGGCTGTGGATGGTGAGCGTTTCTGTGGGTCATTGGTTTTCTTTAGTGCAGGTACTGTTTTCTGTTGAGAAAGGATCCAGAGTTTTCTCACCAACTGTCCTACTTCTAGTTTGCAGGCAAGCAGCCAACCCATCTCGTGTCTGTCAAGACAGAACTTGAGGATGTCAGGGGATATCAGACCCTGAGCTAGCCAGGAGAGCGTCATTTTACTAGCTGTTCCCCTCCAGTGACCTTGGCCTTCTCATGGTTGGTAGTGCAGCTTTCTGCCTTGCTTGGAGATGCTGCAGAGATCAGGCAGAAGGAGCCTGGAGATGCAGAGCTGAGCTGGGAGAGGGAGGTGTTACTCGGGCAGCAGCAGCAGCAGGCTGCCCATGGCAGGCCACCTCCCTCTTGGAGGAACCTTTAAGAGAAGTGTGAGTCGCAGGTAGCGTCCAGGGCAGCAAACCAGCAGCGTCCAGAGGGAAGAGTAACCTGATGGAGGCCAACACAGGGACAACACAACTGATTGCCACGTCCAGCATCTTCTCCTTTTGCACTATTCCTGGAAAACACAACAGAGTGAAGACTGGGCAGTTGGAGAGCTGTCCTTGAGCTATTCCTTGCGGCAGCACCAATTGTCAGAAACTCTCAGGGGGCTCCCCTAGTCTGTCTGTCCTGTCTTTCTCCTTGTGTGTGCTGATCCTGCACTGCTGCTGCCTTTCTTACAGCCCTGCTCTTTTGATACTGGAGTTTTCCCTCCTATCACATCATCCACGTACGCCTCTGTTCCCTCTCTGTGGTAATTATCCAGGCCAGCCCCTTGGGTATGTGAATACCTCACACTCTTCTGTAGTTATCCTTGCAGCACAGTTGGGCAGATGAAGCTGAGGCACAGTGGAACAAACACACGTTGCTTAAGGATTGATTTTAATAGGTGTCCAGGGCCTAAATAATGCTGTGTAGTGGGGCCTAAGGGACTTCTCACCTAGGAAGTGTTTTGTGGAAGGAATTGAACGTTGGTTTCCTGAGGCCTATGCTAAGGTCCCCTAGACCATCTTTGTTTCATCGGTATTTACTGATACTTCTTTGTACAAAAGCACTAGAGGGGCATTTTTACCTATATCTTGGTGTTTCCTGTGACAGTAACCCAATATTTCTGTGTTATACTTTGGAAGCTTAATAATGGGTGGCTTTTGCCACCATCACTACCTGTGAGTTTTAACAAGATAATGAATGAACATGGAAGTTAATATTGTTGGGTGCAAGCTCCCAAGTCACACCTGAGTTAAGTGAGTGCCTATGCCCTGGGGATGCAGCAGCACCCAGTAACCAGAAAGTATTTGAAATCAGGCTGTGCCGATTCTTGCAGACCCAGCTCTCACCTTGGTCTGGCCTGCATGCATGTGTGTTGTCAGTGCCCTCTCTTGGGTGACAGGGACCTGTTGTGCTCTCTGGTGGTGTAGGCACTGTCCCACACCACAAAAATACTTAAAAGTTTGTTGTGACATTTCTTTTTTTTTTTTTTTTTTCCCTTTTAGTTAAACCCTCTGTTCCAAAAAGCATCCAGAGTCCTGAAGCAGTGTCCCCAACTAAGGTATGGCTGGAAACCAGGTGTAATGGGCACAGGCTGGGGTTGCAGGTTATCCTGCTGGAGTGCTTGCCCAGAAATGTCTGAGATTGTCTTACTGGGAGGGTTTGTTTGAATTCCCAGGGAAGGTGTGAAAGGCTCTGGGACAGAGACAAGATGGGGAGACTGTCAGTTATATCCCCTGCAGAGGGACAGTAGAGACTGGAATAGAACAGAGCCAAACAAAAATCTGGTAGATGTAGTCTCCCCCAAAGAAAGAGAGGGAATGTCTGTGGATTGACAAGTGTGAGTAGATGTTGTCACTCACACCAAGTGGATCACAGTGCTGTAACACTGCAGTGGGCTCTGCTCTGCACCTCTACTGACCTGGCCCTTCCAGCACATGGCTCTGCACTGGGGCTCCTCATGTCATTTCCCATCTCTGTTGGGGCTGTGACCTCAGCAGGCAGTCTGAGGGCACTGAGCTGTATTTGGTCCTACATTTGTTTTCCTAGCTGCACCCAGACTACCTCCCCGAGGAGGAGATCCAGGAGAGGGTGCGTAACATCGAGAAGCAGCTGGATGAGCTGGAACTGAAAGGAGTGGATCTGGAGAAGCAGCTGCGTGGCTGCGAGGGAGGTAAAGGAGACCAAGGGCCAGCTCTGTTACAGTGGGAAAGTGTGAGGCTCATGTCCTGCCCCTGGGCATTCTTGGCTCCATTTCTAGGAGCTCATGCTACATGTGGGGCACCAGGTTACCAAAGATAACCTGGTGTAGCAAGATGAAGCCCTGGGAATTTTGAACCCTCCCTGGCTGTTTCCTAATCCATTGTTTGAGCAAGGTCTTGTGTTTATTTGGCTGAAGATCAGGGAGTTTTGGGAGTGGAAGGCTGCTATTGATCTGTCTTTTGGATCCCAAGCCAGACTGGCTGTTGTGGCTGGCTCCAATTTCATAGGGCTTAGAGGGTTCATTCAGAATGGCAGAGTTGTGCTGGCCACATGGAAGATGAGCTGGATGCCCTGGAGCAGAGTATCTATGAGCAGCTTCCTTGAATATGCAGGGGGTGATCTGCATCCTTTCCCTTGTACCCAGCAGTACCAAAGATGATCTGTTTTCACTTGAGGTTGCCTGTGGCTCACATGAGTTATCCTAGACTCTCCCTCAAGTGATTATGTGCTTGAGCCAGGGAGACTGAACTGACACAGCTTCTGAAGGAGCCTGCCCTTTGTCTCCTTTGCAGACGAGTCTGAGGATGCCCTCATGGTGGATTGGTTCAAACTGATCCATGAGAAACAGCTGCTGCTCAGGCAGGAATCAGAGCTAATGTACAAGTAAGTACAGCCAGAAGTTCACCCTTCTGCTTGTGCACTTCACCTCTGAGCAGTAAGCTGTGAAGGAGTGTGGCAGCCCCAAAAAATAACGTGCCAGTTGGTGAGATGAGGAGGGCTTGAGGATGTCTCTGGGAGAACTGCCAGCATCCTGATGTATTAACTGATGGGCCTTTGAGCACTGATGAGCACCTAGGATCTGTGATGAGCTTGTGGGGAGGGAAACCTCACAAATATGGTGGAGGAATATTTCCCCTGAACCACCAGCCCCTACCCAGGTGATTGGCAATGCAGAGAAGAGGCTTTAGCATGATATGAGAAGGGTCCAGCCCTGGGGTGTGGAAGGGCAGTAACTCATCACTTCTGTGGTTGGTTCCAGGATGAAACAGCAGAAGCTGGAGGAGCAGCAGTGGAACATTGAGATGGAGCTGCGACACCTCATGAGCAAGCCAGGTAAGAACCAGCTGCACTGAGTCCTGCTGGCCCCTGGCTGTGTGGAGCCCTCTGCTCTGCACGCCAGACCTGGAGTGTCCTTCAGATCTGAGTGACACTGCCAGGGAAGGCAGTTTCACTGGAGGATCTCTCCTGACTGCTGCACTGTCAAGCTGTCAGGTGCAGACTCTGTAACATCCAACCTACTAGTGCTTTCTGAGGGGATGTAGGATGTGCCCCTGAATAAAAATAAATAATAAATAATAAAATTTGGGCCTGTGAGAGGGACTTGCTGCAGCAGGGTGGAGGCAGGAGCCAAAGAGGGGAGGTACTCACCTGTAGTTGTGAGATGGGCTTCCCTTGTCTTGTGCAGAGGAACTGAAGACACCCAGGGAGAAGGAGCGAGAGAAAGAGCTGCTGGAGTCGTACCTGAACACAGTCAATGATCGGAATAACATTGTGGAGTGCCTGGACGAGGACAGACTCAGGTGAGGGCCCTCGGGTGGTGGGAGATGAGCCAATACCAGGGATGATTTCCATTGTACTTCTGCTGCTGCCCAGGCTGTAGGGGTGGATGAATGGCTGTAATCCAGACTTCTGCTCCATGAGAGGTGGGTGGTGACCTGTCACCAACCATCTTGTCCTAAATGCTGCTGCTTTTGATTTCTTGGCAGCTGTTAGAAACTGAGAATAAGAACTGCAGCCATGTTCAATGCTCTCTCAAGCCTGAGGACAAGGGCTGTGAAAATGTAGAAGGCAGGGGGAAGAGAAGAAAAGGCTGGAGATGGGGAGGATGGAGGAAGCACCAGAATGGCACAAGGACTATGCTAACATAAAACCAGGAGTGTGTTTGCTGTGGCAAGTGAAAGAACAACTGTAGCTGGGAGTTGGATCCTCCCAAAGTTCAAAGGAAGACTGCTGTGTCAAGTAGCTGGATTTGTGCCTCCTGTTGCTGAGAGCAGCCTCTGTTTCTTGACCTCAGGGCACCAACTCCAGCTGGAGGATTCTAGTAACATCCAGGCTTTTGGCTCTGGCCTTGCCCAGCCACAAGGAGATAGCAGTGTGTTTGTCACTGCCATGTGAGCTCCTCTGCAGTACCCCAGGCTACTGGTGTCTGAACCTTTATTCATCTCCTGGGGTGTGGTGGTGTCCCAGTGAACTTGGATGATTCATAGGTCAGCTGAGGGAAGGGCCTCCCTGCTGCAGCGCTGGGCTGCCAGTCTGGAAATCCCCACACAGGCCCTTGATTTCAAGGGAACCAGGTGCAATTTGCTGATGTCTAGGACTTCTCTACTGTTGGGGTTTTTTTCTGCACCCTTCTCAGGGTGTGCTGTGGAGGTTGGTCATTTCTTGACTGGGGGAATAACTGTAGCCTTTATATGTTTTTTGATGTCTACCACCTTGTCATGAAACACAGCAAGGTTTGCTAATGCTGTGCTGTTACATCACAGAGAACAAGAGGAGGACCAGATGTTGGCAGACATGATCCAGAGGTTGGGTAAGGGCCCTTTTTACTCTTATAGAGCAGCACTGAGTGGCACTGGGGCTGTGGATCTCAACCTGCTCTGTCTGCTCCTTCTTCTGCAGATGGATCTCTCGAGAGCCAGGAGAAGAAGAAGAACAAGTTCCGCTTGTCCAAAATATGGAAGCAGAAAAATAAGTAAAGCTCAGACGTGATGTTTCCCTGCCCAGTGGCCCAGAGAGGAGCATCAAAGGGATGTTCCTTTCTCATTGCTGCTTTCCTGGAGGACTGTAATGAGTCTGCTCTGCTCCCTGACATGGATACTGCAGGTTTGCAGACCAGAGGGACAGTGTGAATCCCCTCTGGCTGGACACAGGCCCCAAGGACACCTCTCCTAGAAGACAGACTTTTAAGACTGCTTTTCTTCTTTGGATCTAGCTGGGAGCTGGCTTCAGCCTTGCTGGCAGCTCAGGAGGGCAGAGCTCAATTTGCCCATCTACGGCTCAGGTCGTTACAGTCCTGAATGCAGGAGCATGGCATTGTGTGTCGCCCCACGGTGCCCCACTCATAGCAGCCAGGGCTGTGCCAAGGACACTGCACTGACCTGCGCAAGGGCACCTCTCCCTCCCTCCCTGCACTCTCTGTGTCTCTCTGGCCAGGATCAGAGATGCAGAGAGGGAGGTGGCTATGGGGAACAAGAGATTGAGGGCCTCCCCCTTAATATGGCAGTGCAAACTGGAGCTGCAGAGAGCAGAACCACCTCCATATCTATGGGGTGGGCTGTCCTAGACCCAGAGGGGTTTTAGCAATAGTGCTCTGTTTCCAGACCTCCTTTTGGGGGTTGCTGTAGGCTGGTTTCTCAAAGCCGTGAGGGGTTGCTCACTGCTTCATTCCCTCTGTGGGGGAGATTTGTAGCTTCCTTATTTCTCTGACTGCACATTGTAGCAGAGTTTTTGTCTGTGGCCCATTCCACTGAAAATGAGCTGACGTTGTCTTTTAACAACCTGGTGCTAACTGGGAGCAGAAGGGAATTAATGGCATTTGCCTCACCAGTGCGTCTTCTGCATGGGACCAACATTTCAGTTCCTGAGGCTCTGTCCCTGGACAGCCAGCGCCCTCAAGAGGTGCTGTGGTTCATCTTGGTGACACCAGGAGGGTAGGAGCAGGTCCTGGGCTGCTAAGAGTCTTTCTGTTCTTCCTTCAGTCCTGTGACTGCAGCCGGACGCCTGCCCTGTGTGGCAGCATCCTTTCCGCAGTCAACTGGGGAGCAGGGAAGGATCAGAATAATTCATGATGCCTCCAGCTCTGGGATGTGTGAACTGCCCTGTGCTTCCCTCCTCCCTCCAAGCCAGGTACTTTGATGTTTCTTCAGGTCCTGTTCTCCAGCAGGGCCTGGGATTTTGCAGGGAGGAGTTTTCTGCCCGCTGTGCCCAGTGGCAAAGCAGAGGCGATGCGTCCCTAACCCACGAGGTGGCAGTGGGACTCTCTGTCCCAGGCAGCCTGCCCTGGGCACTGCAGGGGTGTGCTGGGTGAGGTACCAAGTGCCTGAGGGGGGGTTCCTGGTGCCCACAGTGTGTGTCATGTGTGTGCATGTGGTGGGTCACCCTGTACACACGTATGCTTTTGTCCAATAAAGAATTGCTGGAGCAAATCTTGGAGTCCCAGCGCAGGTTACTGGGTGTGAGCTGCCCTGGTTGCTGTGAGCACTGACCATCCATCTCTGGAGCTGTGAGTGGTAGCAGGAGCTTGGCATGCCTGTGATGGAGAGGCTCCTTTGCCCAGAGCTTGCAGACCAACTTGCAGGTCCTGGGAGAGCAGCAGCCTCAAGGAGTTTCTCAGTGATTTATTTTACACGTTGAACTCCTCCCAGCTCTCAGGTAAGTGCGTTTTCCCCCTTGCTGCTTTAGCATCACGCATGTCCCCAAGCTGTGGGATCCCAGCTGAGCCAGCAGTCTAGGGGAGAAGACAACAGGCAGAGCTTGCTCTGCCATGGTTGTGGCACTGGTGACCTGAATGGCTGAACTATGGTTTCATCAGGTAAAACACTGATGGAAGTGTTGTCACCACATACTTTGCTCCTTGTTGGCCCGGGCTCACCCAGAGGGGAGGACGAGCTGTGTTTGGGGGACATGCTGAGCACAGGGGTTGGCATGCTGTGCCTCACCATCCTGGTCTGCTTGTTGGGCAGCTCTTTCTTCCCTGGGGCTGCATGTAAACACGAGGAGAGGGAAGAGGACCCCTCTTCCAGGGCTGGGCATTAGCAGCAAATCCCCAGTATTAAACCTGCCTGCATGGGCTGCCAGCAGAGAGGGGGGAGCTGAAGCCACCTCTGCTTAAAGGAGAGAAATACCCTTTCTAATGGCTGGACCCCCCCCCCCCCCCGCCCACAGATACCCCAGGCTGGTGTGAGTGCTGGGTTTCTGCCTTTTCAGGCTCAGATTCTCCAGCCTTGAGTTGAGTCTGTATGGATTTGCATCATCCAAACTCATCAAATCCTTCCCTCTTCAGGAGATACAGGGCAATTTAACCTTCACCCATCTTGAGGAAGGCAGGAGATGGGTCTATGCAGGAATGTGGTCACAAGGAGCTTAAACCACAGCCCCCAGAGCCCTGCAGTTGCAGTGTGTACATGGTTTGACCTGGTGTAGGGTTTGCTTTTGTGAGAAGGCCAACAGCTGCCAGAAAGCAGGCACTTGTTATACCTGCTAGCTACATGCTCACCTGCCTTCAAGAGAGGTTTTGAAGGGAAATCTGTTGCTTGTTCCATCTGGAGACTGTTGGAGATGATGACTGTGGTCTAGGTGGATGGTAGCTGTGGTCTGTGAAACTCACTTGGAAGTGCTATGGGGGTTTGAAAGGTTTAAGTGGTCTCTAGGTGGAGAAATACTTTGAATGGGAGTGGAGACTGCACCATCCTCCCTCAGCACACCACTGGGAACGAGAGGTTAGGGGCTGGTGTGAGGCCGACTTCAAGACTGATCTCAATTATTTCTACACCAAAGATGAGCAGATAAATAGTGGAGTAGTGACCTGAATGCATGCTGCCCAGAGACCCAAACTCTTGTCTGTACCCATGGAGTGCTGTCTGGTGGTAGCCATGGTCTGGTGGTACCAAGCCCCATACAGCCTGCCCAGCCCACAGCCCCTGCGCACCCAGGCAGCTGCTGGTTGGGAGTGTACGGACAACCCAGCTTGTTTCTCCTTCCTCTACCTTGAATTTGGGACTCAAAGGATTTGCATTTCCACCATTCTCCTAATCCAAGGCTTGAAATGAGCCCTAGAAGAACCAAGCCATTGGCTAAGGTGGAGAAAGGGGATGGCTTTTTTCCAGCTGGCTGTTTTTGGCTGAGCTGATTCCCTTGCCTGACCCCTGTTTGCTCTCCCAGCACAAGCCGCTTTGCTCGCCCCATGGAAGTGCTCCAGGAGGCAAAGGAGGAGGATTTGGCCCTGGGACCAAGCAGGGAAGGAAGTGCTGAGAAACCAGCTCTTGGCTGCTTCTCCACAGCAGTCACCCCTGCGTAATTAGGCAACCCAGGCACCCTCCTGTAAGCGAACAGGGATCAAATTCCTCCCGTTCTCCAGCAAAAGGGCTGTTTGTGCTCTGCCCCAGCCCCATCAGACACCGAGCCCTGAGGTCAGGCTGGCAGGGGGCTGACTGATACATTGCTGTGTGCATGTGGGTGTCTGCATTTCGGTGAGGACTGAGAGCTTCATTACTCTTCTAAGTCAGCTGCTCTACTTCCAAAATGATTTTAAGGGGGTTAAGCTTCCTGCTCATTTCCTGATGGCCTCTGGTTGGGTTCGTGGCCTCACCAGCTCCTGGATACCTGGAGTGCTGCTGCTGCTTTGTAGCTGAAGAGGAGCATGAGGCACTGTACAGGGCCTGGGGGCTGCATCCCTGAGCTTCTGCTGTTTAGGAGGCTCTTGGGGGGTCCTTCTGCAGACTTGGGGTGATGGGGAGGCTGCTGTCTGCTCCAGCACTTCAAGACTTGCTGATGAAGCTCTGATTAGGCAGTCTCTCTCTCTCTCCCTTTCTCTCTCTCTCTCGTGCAGTTTTCTTTAATTACAATCTCGAAGGTAATTTCTGACGCATCATTAACAGTTCTGAGTAAACAAGGGGAATTCTCCAAATTATTTGCCATGAGCACAAAGGGAAATTGGCTTTCATCATCTCCCTCTTCATCCAAGGGAGAAGCTGATCTGCAGTAAGCACAGGGAGGAAGGGAGAATTGTGGCTGCCCTCGGATGCCTCGAGTCAACTTGAGATGGAGCAACAACCCATCCAGTTTATCCAGCTGACCTGCAGCTTTTTGTCCCTGCTGCTGGGCTGAGTGGCCCTGGGCTCATCATAGCTGGGACTGCAAAATGCCACTCGCCTAGGAGAGAGTTGGGTGCTACTTTTGAATGTTCACCTCCCATTTCGAACTGGATAAATTGGTACCCAAGCTGCTCAGAAGGAGATGGGACAGTCCAAAAGCATCCTCAAGGTTGTGTCTCAGCATAGAAGGTGACACCCTGGGACATCCCGGTGAAGGGTAATGCCTGAGGCCAGTGCAGAGGTTGGGAAGGAGAGGGTGGAGTGTTGTTATGGAGTGATTTGTGGCCTGGGGAACTAGGTTTGGTCCAAAGAAAGAACTCAGAGGGATGCTGGTGCACCCTGAGTGAGTAGCAAATATACCTGGCAGCTGAGGTGGGAGGAGGTGGCTGGAGAGGACCTCTTTACTGGGAGTCCATGGGAGGACATATCAGCCTAGTGCAGGGCTCGAGGGAAAGGGGCTTTGACAGAGGGGTGGTACGTGGAGCTCATATGAGGCCGTTGCACCCACTGGAGCACCCACACCCCTCCGCACCCCATGCACCACGCTGACAGCCCCTTCACCCACGCTCTGGCACAGTGGTGAGACGTCTGCAGCAGCAACCAGGGGAGCGGAGGTTATTTATATTCATGTTGCGGCTCTGCCAGCCGTGACTCCGTTATCTGCCATGCATGAGCATTGTTTGAATACAGAGTTTGTCGTGACTATTCTTCCGCGTGAAACGAGGGATTTGCTGTGGGATGGGAGCCCTCCCTCCGGCTGTCAGTCAGGAGGGGTTTCCTTTTCCTGTCTCGTTGGAAGCCGCGTCCCCAGCAAGGTGAGACAGTGGACACTTTTTCTCTTGTTAATATCCATGTCTAATCTCCTCTCAGAGGGGCCCTTTGTCCTAGACTGTAGCCAAGATGAGTAATTCAGGGATAGATGAGACGCTATAATTGGTTTGTGACAAATTAAAACATTTTTCCTTCGGAGCTGAGAGCAGGACTGTGGTCTGGAGCTGTCAAGCGTCACAGGGGAGGGTGATTTTCGGAGTAAGCGCATTGCAAATTGGCTCCAGATACGCCTTGGAGTCTGAAATTAAACTCCAGCTGGTGACTCTTCTTGGTTGGGGTTTTATTTTAGGGGGGGATAAAGGGAACATGTGCAGGGAGGGACAGCGTGATCAATAAAGGGGATGTGACTATTTTTTTTGGTTTGTTTGTTTTTTTGCATCATACAGGGAGCTGGGCACCAGAGTGAGCCATGGTGGGGATGCTGGAGAGCACCCAGAGCCTTAATGAATGAGCAGGCCAAGAGCCAGAGCTCACCATTGCCTGCCTTTCCTCCATACTGCTCTCAATGGTTCCTCCACCACATCCCAGCAAGGAAGGACCATGATGGAAAGTTGCAGCTCACACTGTCTCTTCCCCTTGATCATGAGTGGGTGCCAGGTACAGAACCTCCTCAGGAGCTGCGGGCTGGCCTTTGCCCAGTAATACTTCTTGTCCTGAACTAAGGAGAATCCCTCACCTCTACCTGGAGAACAGGGAACCAGCTAAAAGTCAGGAGCACAGAGGTGATCAGGACAGACAATTTGATAAAGTACTTGGTTTCACCCTAAGGTGTTTTTGAGCTGGTTTTGGGCAAAGGGAATGGAGGTGGGAGGAAAATGAATTCTGATGCAACTGCTTGGTGCTGCTTGAAAGTGCTACAGCAGCAGCATCTCCACCTTGTGATGGAGAATGAAGGAGTGTATGAACAGCAGGTTTGGGAAGGACATGGGTCTGTAAAGGGGGTTTAGAAGATACAAGAGTAGCTACTGTGTGGGCTGGTTTGTGTTTGGGCTGGCGATGGGGAAGGAAGCTCTGAGATGGGAAGAGTGGACCAAGTCCAGAGGACTGCAGGCAGGTTCAATATGGGAATGGGGCGGAGGAGTGGAAACGAGGCCTGGAATTGTTTGCCTCGAGATTTTGTATCTGATACGGAGGAAAAAGGAAGCTGAGGAAGGGATGTCATGAGTTTTCCAGTGTGGCTGCGTCTCAAAGTGAAGGAGATACAGTCTGAAAGAGAAACCTGTACGTATCAAAACAGGGGAAGCACAAAGGCTGTCAGGGAGTTAGAAGAGTTCAGACCCTGGAGGTGTCAAGTGAGGAGAGGAAGAGATCATCTGGGCATCTCCTAGATATGAAGAGTTTAACCAGCGGGCTGGGGTGGCAGGGTGATGGAGGACTTGGAAAGAAAGATCACAGGATCGGGTTTAGCAATGGAAAGTGCAGAGATGCAGCAAATCCTGAAAGGCAGGATCAGATGGTGAGCTGTGACTGGTGTCACTGGCATTAAGACGTTAGCTAATCCGGTTTAAGGGGATAAGCCCAAGGAAAACTGTGGAGACCTAAATTGGAGCTTGTCACTCTCCTGTGGAAAGCAGAAGTGTGGAGGAGGAGAATTTGCTGAACACGCCCTGGATGGTTGGTCAGAAACAGAGGGGTGGCTGGAGGAGGGCTGTGAAGATGACGGGTCAGGAGGTGTCAGGTGGGAAGGAATGACCAGAGTCACCAAAAGCTGCACAAGGTAGAGAAACCATTTGCAGGGGCAAGGAGAGGCCACGAGACAACGTCTGTGAAGGGTGGCCAGGGCAGAGGATGATCTAGGGGGGAGTGGGAGGGGAACAGATGGGAGAATGCAGGGAAAACCTGCTTAAAGAGCAAAGATAACAAAGTTCAATGCCTGTCACTTAGTGCAGTGAAGGGTTTGCTGTATTTCAGAATTTACACTGAGCTTTACCATCTTTTCTGGCTCTAAGTGTGATGCTGCTGCAACAGGATAGCAAAAGAATAGATCAAGTTCAGTTGTCTCACTGATGAGGGTAATATAAATATTTAGCCACATACTTTTTACTAATAGCACTGGATATGTATCAAAAAGGAGACAAGGGAGGCACTGAGAGTTTGTAACTGGAATTACAAGCTCTGGAAGAAATCACTTGGCTGGTTTCTGTTCACATATAACTTCCCTTGTTACAGTTTGTCCAGGAGCCTTTTGGGCTGCACAATTGCTCTTTTAATAGCTCAGATGCTACTTCCAATAGTTCCTCCTGTTGGTGAAACTGGTAAGGTAGCAGCGAATCTACAGAAACCCAGTGATTATGGTCTGGGAAGCTTATACGATACATATCAAAGCCAGTGTGTGAATTGCGTAAGTGTGATGTAGGTCTGGCACTAAAGTGATAAGAGTCATATCAAGGGAATAACTTAATTAACTGGTCTTGATCAAAGAACTATGTGAATTCAATAGCCCAGTTTTCAGTGCTAAATGAAGAAGTTTAGAAAAACTGTACTTGACGCAATTATCAATTTTCCTGTCTGAGGAGCTTTGAAGTGGCATTAAGAAGGGACAGTCTGTTGTTCCATTTAGGACAACTTTCTCCCTCCCTCAAGTGATCAGGAGGCAGAGGGGCTCCCTCTCCTTTTCAAGTGCTCGTTTGAAATGGTCTGGAGCATAATAAACACTGGATGCCAAGGGGAACAGTATCTCAGCTTTCACAAGTTAATTGTTTCAGACGGTGTAAATCAGGAACAAAGAGCTGTCCTTTCCCTGACAGCCAGGAAAAAAAGTCTTAATTTCCCTACAGCTTTCATTTTGTCTATGATTTTGGAGAGGAGGAGGTCCCGTTTAACTTCCAACAGTCCCAGACTTTTTGGTCCTTCTGGCATGTCTGCCCAGCTGTGTGCTGTTCAAACGAGATGCTGGGTATGAGAGGAAGGAAGGAGTTAGGCTGTAGAAGGGCTCCTATAAGTCTTTAACATACCAAATGCCACGTGTGTTTATCCAATTTGGACATGTCTGTATGTACCTCAGGGTTGGTGTCTGTCCTACAAGTTGGGTTTCTGTGCTGAACGACTCTTTGGGGCAGAGGGAGAGGCAAGCATCTGGCCAGTGCGAACCACAGTGGTCCAGACTCAGATGTTTTTCCAGCTGAGCATCTTCCTCTTGATGGGTCCCTCAACTGCTGACTCAAACAGGTCCTGGAGTTGGGTTGCACCTTGATTAGTCATTAAGATAGCATTAAAATAGACTTTGGAGAATGTACAGAGAGGTGTCCTGCCACAGCTCACTCGGGCTCAAGGAGGTGGATTTGTCCCTGCTACAGGGCTGATGTGCCCAAATCTGGCTGCAAGGAGGGAGGGTGTGCAAGCGCTCTGCAGAGTGAGAACATCACCAATACCCTCCTCTGGATTCACTCAACCAGTGATAAAGTCAATGTTGAAATGCCAAATCAGAGAGAAGAAGATGTCCTCTGCTGAAGGGACATCAACCCATGCCACAGATCAAGGGACAAACAATCCTGCAACAGAGAATTCTATTGAGCCCAAAGTTGCTTTATTTTGTCAATGCTGGGGAAGAAAAAAAAAAAGATATTTAAAAAAAATTAGAAATCAAATGCTGAAACATCATGAGGAACAACACTGAAAGGCCTGTTCTGCAGAGGGGTAGGGTTTTAGTGGATTTTGTGAGCAAAATCTGGCCTGTGTATTTGTTCCAGGACTAAAAATGGTGTTATGGCTAGTCAGTGAGGTACTTGGCTGCTGAAATCGACCCCGGTATGGAAGCTGTAAGTTTCTTCTACATAACTTTGTAGCTATTTTAAGGGAGATGGGGAGGCGGGCAACCCTGCATCATTGCACGTGCCCTCCTCCGTTTGCTGATGGCTTCTCTCTTCTTCTTCATGTCCAGCTGGTGTCTTGGAGACTCACCCTTCTGCTTAGGTGGAGTCAGTGCCTGAGATGGTTCCTTTCTCCACTATTACCCTGGCAGACCTCAACCAGGTCTTCCAAAAAGGTGATGCAATGTGTTTGCATACACCTTCTGGAAAAGGATATCTGAACCTCATTCATCCATCAGTGATGGTGATGGAAGAGAAGTCCTGCTGCTTCCAGCTGCTGCTACCTATGGACAGACTTCCCCACTCTTCTCCATCCCCTGGGCACTCTGTCCTTTTCACCAGTGAGTACCTCATTCCCCAGGCAGGGAGAACTGGGGATGTGCCATGTCTGCCAGGTACAGTGTGAGGCTGCTGTGAAAAGCTGAGAAGCCTCAGAAAAGCCTTTGAGAAGTCCAGGATTAATTCAATTTCCTTACAGCTCCTGCACTTCCTGCTGCAGAGCACAGATGGACTTTGGTTTTGCTCTCTGATATGAGGTGGTTCCTCCTCCTGGGCAGAAAGAGGGAATGATTTCCAAAGGCAAAAAGCCCAAGGTCTGCTCGCTTGGGTCTTCTCTGTTATAGGACTGAGTGATGGGGGTGGGTTGATTGGCTCTCCGAGCCACACCGCTGGTTTTTCTCCAGGAAATGGAAGGAGAAAACCCCTGTTTTTTCTCCAGGAAATGGAAGGAGAAAACTGCTGGTTTTTCTCCAGGAAATGGAAGGTGCTGGTACCTGGAAGGCGAAGCTGCAGCTGGCCATGGCGGCTCTGAACAGCGAGGGCAATTAGAGATCAGAAGAGCTGGGGTGACTTCGTCACATTTCCCTGCTGCCGTTCTGGAGGTGATAATATAATTCATATCAGAAGAGTTAGTGGGCTGAAAATGAATTGGAGAAATCAATCCAGAGGGTATAAATGAATTAGCATGTAAATGAGGACACTTGCTCTACATAGTTTAATATTGCCTGCAGCTGTAAATAATTCCAGGGATGGAATCAAAAGCCGCAAACAACTTCATTTTTGTGCTCCTCCCCGTCCGGGAGCACCTGCAGCTACGACCGACCCACCCTTGCAGAATCACCGCGTTGCAAGGGAATTAAAGGAGATGAGATGTATATACATATTTTCTGGTTTTTTTTCCCTGATTGGCCATTATTTACAAGGCTGCTGCTCCTGGTTTTGTGCACCAAGTGGCTGCTTGTGCATGCATGTGGCAGTCCGAGTGGCAGGGAGGGGGGAGGTGAGGTACCGGCTTGCGGTGAGATCTCATGCAGCGTATCACCAGCCATCCCAGTCATCCTGTGGTGAGTTGATGTGTGTGTGTGAAATAGCAATTTCTCACCAAGATCTGCATCATGAAAGGCCTTGATTGAGGTGAAGGACTTACCCTCCTGGAGGGTCTAAAGGTGGGAGAGGTGGATGCTTGGAAAGCAGGAGCCAGCTGGGGAGAGCAGCTGCTAAAATAAAAGGGTGCTTGGAGCTATCTGGAGAGACAGCATTTCCAGGAGAGATGGAAAAGTGTTTGCACTAGAGGCACGGTGGGACTTGGAGTGCTGTCCACAACCTGGAAAACTGGAAGTGGTGCAGAGAGGGGTTGCTAGAGCAGGGAAGGTATCAGAAAGCCCCGTTATGAGAGGTAACTAAACAAGCACAGCTTATTTGGCCTGACAAAGTGAAGGCTGAGAGGAGGTGTGATTGCACAGGCAGATAAACACAAGGGAGGGAGAAGAACTAGTTAAGTTAAAGGCCACTGTTGATACCAGAACATGCAGATCTAAACTAGTCATGAATAAATTTCAGAGGGGAATGAGATGGAAGTGTCTAAGTGCCAGAGCAGCAACTATGGACAAGCACTGGAGGGTCCACACAACCAGGCTGCTCTTGCAGTGGTGTTTGACTGTAAAATAGGATTATAGGAGCAAGTCCTTTGAGATCAGGCAACTGTGTTTTGTGATCTGGGAAGTCCTGCCTGTTGCCAAAAGCCCCTTTTATATTCTGGCAGGGGAAGGATGCAGATCTGAGGAGGGCATATGTCTTGTTGAGTGACTCCAAGAGGGGTTGTTGAGAGCTTTTGGAGTGGTGCTGATGACAGGAGGTTAAAGATGATCCTCGACAGTCTTTTATCAGTGCTTCCCTCTTGGTTTTGACACTGACGGATCACTGAGTTCCCTCTTTCATCAGGTTGGAGTTTCAGGTTCTGCACTAACTAGATCTCCCAGGTGGACTGGAAACACTGATTAAGATGGATAGAGTGAAAGCAAGTCCATTAAATTGTTAATAAAGAATATTACACACATACCTTAATCTGCAGCTAGCCTGACACTTTATAAAAGTACATTAGGATATAATCCAATTGAAGCCACAATATCGAGAACATCTTATCTCATCACAAATTGAAATTATATCATATTCCTCATTTCTTAAATTAAAAAGCTAAAACCTTTTAGTTTGCTCTCATATGCTTGTGTAAAACTTAATCAGTGGTTTTAACAACATTATTTTTCAATATGGGCCATTTCTGCTCTCATTTATTTACAAGAGAGAACTTCCTGGTAAGAGAAGTGATTCAATTTGCAGGAGGATACATCAAGCACTTAAGGATTTTGTAGGGATTGATTGATTATTTATCGTGTTATCTTGCCTGGAGACGTCTGATATGGCTGTGCTTTTGCTATCTCTCATTCCACCTAATGCTCTTTCTTTGCGTCTCGCTCCCCTCCAGTGCTAAGGGCGCTCCTCCCGCACGTGTGTGCCTGCACGAGCGTGTTGGAGGAAGAGGGGGTCAGGGAAAGCAAGGCTGAGGCTGTCTCTGTTGGGAGGAAGATGCTGGACCGGGCAGATATGAGAGATTCATTTCACTGGAAGATAGCACAGAGGTAAGAGAGGTTAGAGGGTGTTTGGAAATTCTGTTGGATTTTAACCGCAGCCGTAGATCTCAAAGTGCACCAAGTGTGTCCTTCATTGCAGAGGAAGGAGTTGGGGCACAGAGAGTACATTGTGGTTTGCTGAAAGTCCCTCCAGGAGCAGAAAACAGCCCTGAAGGGCCATCAGCCCTGGTTGGGAGCTGGTCACCTCAGGCCACTCTTCCCAAGGTGGTTGTAAACACCTTCAGGTTGCCCAGCGAAGCCCCAGGTGCTGTCTGGACACCTCCATGGGACAGTGCTTCCTGCTCAGCAGAGCTGTCCCAGTGGTGCACTGCCAATGGCTTGTCCACAGCTCTTTGCAAATCCACTGTTGTCCCTACCCTTGTGATGACTCTGGTGTCCCGATGAGGTGTGAAGAGGAAAGAACCACCTCTTCGTGCTTTATTGTAGCAATAGCCTTGTGGGGTGGGAGATGCTAATTGTCTCCTACTGGCACAGCAAGGCAGGAGGGTTCATTAGTGATGGAATGTCCTCTGTGGAGGTGTCAAGACCAAGGGCAAAGAGAAGACACACAGGGTCTCAGTTTGAGGGGGGATGACCCCCAGGAGCCCTGCAAGAGGGCTGCAACTCGAGCTTTGTCTTGAGCGTTGGCAGCTTTTTTGGCACTGGGGCAGGAGTGGGTGAAGGAGAGATGCTGCCCATGGAGGCTCTTGTCCTGACACCCCTGATGGGGCTTTGGACAAGAAAGAAAACTTTTTTTATTTTAATCAAGAAAACAAGGACAGTAGAAGCTCCAGCCAAACCCTCCCCTGTTTGGACTGTGGTTGTCTTTCTGTCAGGGGGAGGCACCGGGAACAGGGACACCTAATGTTTATTTTTTTCACTGCTGCAGATTTTGGCAAGTTGCTCTCCCTTCCATGGTTTTCCAAGAGCAGTTTGAGATCAGCTGGGTTTATTATTTTATGACTCTTGGAGTTCAGGAATTGCTCTCCTCTGGTGAAATAAATGCAGAAATCCTAAAGCACAACTCCAAAGAGAGACGAGCCTCCGAAAAAACACCACGCTGGAAAGAGAATATGTTTGGTTTGTCTTATTATTCTTCTGCTTTCTGGGCTTTCAGGGTTCCTGTTGTAGGGATTGCACCAAGATGACAAATCATAGAGGTTTGAAAAATGGAAACACAATCCCCTGACTCCAGGAGCTCAGACTTAAATATCAACAAATACCTCAGGTTGCACTCGTGAGTGCTGATGGAGCAGCTGACTCGGTGAGCGTGGAGGTGAACAACTCCAGAGCCCCGCAGAGCCCCACGGTCCTGATTTGCTGAACCCAGCAGAATAAATTCCTGGATAGGATGATCCATGTGCATGGGCCTCTGCAGGATCAGGGCCAACATTTGCAAAGTGCTAGGAGATGCTTGGATGAAAGGGACTACAGAAGCGCAAAGTATTACTTTTTCATGATTCCTGCAGTTGCTATCCTTGGGGCTGTCCAAATGTTGTTGTTGTTCCAAGTGAAAATATAAAACTGTTTTGGCATGTTTCTTTTTCTGCATTTTGATAAATAGAAATGCAGGAGGAAAAAAAAATAATAAAATCTCCTCCTAACAGTGAGAGAAGGAAAGCAGTCCCTGTGCAATTTGTTACACATCTCATATGTCTCTGACTGCTAGCTGTAGAGATATTTAGGAGTATTTTGTCAACCCAGTGCACAGCCTCTGGAGTACTGGCTTCTGCTTTGGTCCATGCTTGGTTGAACCTTTACAGCAGCTTTCTGTTTTTTGACACAGGATTTCAGGAGAGGCTTTGATTCTGGTGGATGCCAACTGCACCGAGTGGGGCTAAGATGATTAATCAAATTATTTGGAGGGTGTTTGCCAGAACTGGGAAGTGACCAGTCTCCATCCTAATCTCTGGATTGAGATGTCAAGCTGGCCTCCAGCTCAGAGGACTGAGCTCTCCAGGAGGCAGAGGGTGGAAAGAAATCTCTGGCAGCAAACAGCTTGGTGTGGCTGCCCGTGGTGGGGAGGGATGCTGGCTGTCAGGGACTGTGGGGTAGGCTGCTATGTGGGCTGGGTGAGGCAATGGGGCTTTGCACATCAGGAAGGCCAGACAAAGCTTCTCCAGCTGCCATAGAGCAGGAATAAGGTGATGATGGTGCCTCAAGCTGCCTTCCTCCCACCAGGCTGTGTGGAGGGAGGGGGAATGGCTGGAATGTGCCCTGCTCCTGCAGCTCCCAACCAGCCACAGGGTATGGACTCCTCTGCTCCCACCCCAATATTGGGTCTTTGCTGAGCAGGATGGAGGAACAAGTGGCCTGGTATGGAACAGACACAAGCACAAAGTCATTTTGAACTTGGTGCCAGCGTCAGGTGCTCAGGGAAGCTGGGGCTTTGGTTGAAGTCTTGCAGGGGATGGCTTAGGGTGGACAGTGTGGGACTGTGCTGATGGGGCTGGCAGAGGGTTCTGTGAGACAAAAAAATGCAGTGGGGAGCCAGGACTCGGCTCCAACGATGCTCTTTTCTCTTTAGGGACCAGACAGGTCCACCACCCATCTGCTTTTTTTTTCAGTAGCTCTTCAGATTTGTCCACAGTTAAAGATGGAGCCAGAGTACCCAAGAAGGAGAAGACATGGGTTACAGCAGCGCAGCGTGGTGCAGCTGGGGCTGGGTTGAACACTGTGGGGTTGAGAGGGAAGGAACTCACATGGGGATGGGAGACCTCCTGCTGCTCTCCTTCCTCTGCCTGCACTGGGGCTTGCAGGCAGATGGGCTTTCCCTAGAGCCAGGGTGAGGACTGTGTAGGGAATTGCAGGTCTCTGCTCTCCGGCTGGCTGGGGTAGCCAGTGTCCCTGCTTCCACGTGAGCCCCAAAGCATGCCAAGATCCCCTTTGCAGCATGAGCTGATGGCGCCTGGGGCGTTTCGTGGTCTGATGACCTGAGGATCCTCACTGTCTGTCCTCTCCATCACGCTCAGTGCCACTTTCCTGTCCACCACTCACTTCATAGAATCATAGAATGGTTTGGGTTGGAAGAAACCCTCAAAAGTCATCTAGTTCAACCCCCCTGCAGTGAGCAGGGACATCTTTACTAGAGCAGGTTGCTCAGAGCCCCATCCAACCTGACCTTGAATATCTCCAGGGAAGGGGCCTCCACTACCTCTCTGGGCAACCTGTTCCAATGATCTACCAAAGCATCTTGAAGATCTTTTTCCTAATATCCAACCCTAAATCTACCCTTTTCTAGTTTTAAACCATTACCCCTCGTGCTATTGCTACGTGCCCTTGTGAACAGTTCTCCCCCAGCTTTCTTATAGGCACCTTGCAGGTACTGGAAGGTTGCTAGAAGGTCCCCCTGGAGCCTTTTCTTCTTCCTCAGCAAACACCTCTTACCATCTCTCCACTTCTCTTCCAGCCCCAAACCGGGGGACACTTGCCCTCGGCCGGAGCAGTGCTGGGGCCATGCGTGTGCAGAGCCCCCGTTCACCATCTGCGCGGTGCTGGTGGACCCTGGCTCCTGGCCAGACCATGGTGGGTCGTGCCGCCGGCAGCCCCCAGCCACACAGTCACGTGTGGCCATCAGCTGATGGGGAGGATGACTCAGTCGGCAGCTGTCGGGCCCCTAAAATAATGACAAAAACAATTAGCAGTCCAAGCAGTAGCCTCTCCTTAATTATCTCCTCCGAGTTTAATTAACTAGCTAAATTATCAGCAGTAATGTAGGCATTAATTATGTCAAATTACAGTGTAAAAATCACAAAGTGTGGAAAATGTCAATTCAGCTGCGCTCACCTGCCGGGCTGAGACAGCACCGGTGACAGAGGCTCAGCCTGGCACAGGGGAAGGGGCTTCTCCCCCTCCCTGGGGGATCGGGACCCTGCCACAGCACCCTCAATAGGACCAGGGGACACCAATGCCAACAGGAGCTGGTGGCTGGTTTTGGTTGGGGGCTGCCTGGACAGCGCAGGAACGGGGAGGTGGGAGCGTTTTGGCTCTGGAGAAGGGAGGGGAAGGAACGTGGCTCCCCAAACCAGATGGCTTGGATGCTGAATTATTAAATTATGAATATTAATACAAATCAGACACGGAAGAGGTAATAATTTTGCTGCCCTACAGAAATAATTAACATAATTTTGATAAATTACATGATAAGAGAATCTCAAAATTGAGGTAGATTTATCTTAATTAATATCTTGGACTTGCTCCGAAAGGTAAATTGTTCCACTGGGGTCCAGGGAAGGGTGAAGAAGGGGCCCCTGGCTCCGTGAGCTGGACCCTTGCTGGGGTTAGTATGTGTGAGGAGATGGGGCAGCCCCTCCAGGCTGCACCCCAGCCCTGGCTCAGCCGCACAACGGGGAGCGATGTCGAGGTCATTCCCACCCCCACAGGGACAGCAAGTGACTTATTTCAGGTTGCAGGGGTCAGTCAGAGAGCGGAGCTTTGAGCTGGATCTCCAAAGCCCTGTGCAACCCTGCGCTGGGCTCTGACGGATGTTTTGCCATGTCTCTCAGTGGAGGCAGTGCTGGGCGTGCACCAAGGTTTGAGTCCATGGAATAGATGATTTCACCAGAAACCGCTGCCCAAGTTCCCCTTGTCTTTGCTTCAGGTGCCTGCGCTTGGGCACACGTGCATCGCCACACACGTGCATCGTGACACACGTGTCTGTTCTGTTCATCCATCTGCACAAACACAAGTGTGGTTGGTGGCTTCTTGTTTTCACAATTCATGCAATAATCTGAGCATCTTCCCTTCTCCATGTCTACCTAAGGGCAATGCACATGAACAAAGCCTCCTATGCTTTCTGTGCTTGCACATTCATGGTTTGTTTTTCCTTCCCAATGTATCCTTAGCACCTTCCACCACATGCTGGAGGTGAACATGCTGCAGAGGTGGGTGAATGCTCCTTCCCAGGGTCTGTGGAGCACTATTCAAGCTGCACAGCTCCAACAACCCCTCTCCAGAGGACCAGGGCAGGGCTGCATCCCAAGCAGATGGAGACACACCAGGCAGGTACGGTGTGTTTGTTTTCTGCAGATGAACCACCAAGAGCTGTACATGGCTGAACCAAAGTCAGTGGGGACATCCCAGGGTGGATGTTAGCCTGGGAGGGAAGGGAACATTCAGGTACCGAGTGATTTGCTTCACTATCCATCACTGTGGTGTTGGGCTGTTTTCCTTCAGCCTGTGTGACTCCAGAGAAGCCCATGTCCCTCTCCAAGCGTGCATGCAAGGAACAGACAGCGCCCTTGCTCTTTGCCAAGCCATGGTTATTGCTGAGGTCTTTGTCTTGGTGCTGCTACTGATCATCAGCTCAGCCTGCAAAGGTGCAAATCTGCCCAAAAAAGGTGTATGGATGCAGTGTGCAGATTGCTTTACAGTGTGTAAAATTTTGCACTCAAATCCTGGCATCATCCAAAGGAGCATAACCTCACACCTTCAGCAGAGGGGCAGCCCAGAGCAGACTCAGAAGCAGTGACTTAACCCCTGAAGCATCCCCCAGCCATAGGCAATGCATATGCTGGTATGGACATGAGTATGGAGATCACTGATAGCCTATGGCATCAAAGCTGCAACTCAAATTGCAGGGCTACTTGCAAAATTAAAGGATATTGTGCTTTACTATGACATTTTTGCAGTACTGGTTCAGGCAATCTAGGAGAAGACGTTATCTGCACGTTAATGGTGTCCATTTGAATGTCCAGAGCAGCAGCTCCACTGCAGTTACAGCTGTAGCCTAGTTATGTTTTGAGTATGTGTCTGCTGAAACAGCTTCTAACTCGGTTACTTGATATATTTCTGACATGGGTGAGCAGGAGGAGTGCAAGGAGCAGCCAGGAGAGACTGTTCTCAGGAGGCTTCGGTCTTGATCTTGAGCTCAAGAGGTTTTTAGATTCACATCCATGCATTTGCCAGCTTAATTGGCAAAAGCTTTAATTTTTCAGAAGGGTTAGAAATCTTGTTGATCTGTTCCCACTGGCAGTATTTAAAGCCTCAAACACTTTATTTTCTCAAAGAGCTGTACAAATGTTAACTAATACAGCCCCAGCTACGCATCATCTCTATATGAGGAAACAGTCACACACTGCACAAGTCCCTCAGCCTGGATGGGGAGTTGCTGCGTCCCCGTCCTGTGCTTCAGCCAGAAGGAGCTGTCATCTCTTCGAGTCTTCCCCTCTCTGCCTCATCCCCTGGCCTTGCTGCTGTAAAATTGAACTTTATTTCATGTTTTTTTGGTTGGGCAGAAAATAATGGAAAGGAAAAGCCCAAAGCCACCGATTGCTGTGACACCAAGGCAGAGACTTGTTCTGATGTGACAGTGTTGGTGCATCCAGGTGAGATGGAGATTGGTGCCTGAGATAGTAAGGGATATTCCTGGAGACACAAGGAGCAGAAGAAACCAGTGTTGGGAATATTGTTCATGGAAAATACACAACAGGGGAGCTTCTGCCTTACTGGGGGCTTCTGAATACAGACCGAGAGCGCTGCCGCTGTAGGTTAAGTTTTTTTAAGGAGAGTTAATGCTGTTATGGGGCACGTGGGCCAGCACGTGCCGTGGTCACCCTGCATGGGCACCCTGCTGAGAGGCATCAAAGGTGGTTCCGCGCCACCCACCACCTCAGCTGGGTCCTGTTGGGGCTTTTCCAGGTTCACTGTCCACCAGCCACCACCGCAGCAGCTGAGCATGCACACTGCTGGGTGCCTGGCTCCTGTGGCAGGGCAGGTACCCCTTTGGGTTTGTATGTACATCTATGTATGTACATCTATATATATACATCTATACATTTTCCTTGCACAGCGAGTTAGAGCCCAGGCTCTGGTGTTGCAGGAACTCCCCACGTGCCCCACGCCGCACAGCCCCGGGAGCGTTTCTCGGCCGGCGAGCCTCATGCTGTGTGCAGATATATGCGTGCACACAGGCAGGGACGGGTGGATGGACACCAGCTCCTGCTGCATCCAACGATTCAATTTGTGCCCATCCTTAACCCCTTCACCGCTGCAGGAGGCATGTCCTGGGGCTTGGTCCCACCAGGAGGAGGGGACACACTGCTGGTGGAACTTTGGCGGAGCTGTTGAGATGGGAAGGATGTGTCTGGCTCTGGGGGGAACAAATTGTTGAGCTGTGTCTGGAGGTGGAGAAAGGAAACTGTGATGTAGGGCACAAAGGAAAGATTTTAGGAGGTCTGAGTGGAAGGAAGGTTGGATGGAGAGTGGGGCTGGACCCCCCTTCTTCATGCAGCAAACCCCAAACAGTAGCAGGGTGTGGAAAGTGGGGGAAACTGAGGCAGGGAAATAGGTGGACACGTATGGAGGGAGGCATTTGTTGACATGACCGCCCTGCTTCTGCAGAACAAAGACGAGGTGTGGGAGTGAAGGACACTTGCATGGGGTGAAGGAAGCCAAGCTGTGCAGGAACCACCACTACATGTGCACACACATGGGTGCAAGCAAGACATTCCCACCTGGGAGAACACATCCATGATGTGGAGCTGGTGGAAACCTCATCCTTCCTCTCCTCTTGCAACCTTCCCTCTGCTGGGGCTGAAAGTGGGGACACTGGCTCTGGTTCTACCTTTTGTTGTTGCTGTTTCCACTTTGTTTCAGGTTTCTCCTCCGATGGGACTTTGGGCCTTCCCGTTCCCCAGTAATTATATAATTACTTCACAACATGCTGCAGGAATAGTCAGGGAGATGGCTACAGCTAGCACAACAATGGTGACAAGTAAAACATTAATTTCTGGAGTTCTTTTAATTAATTCATCAGGAATCGTGCTGTGCGGGATGATTACGTTAAAGTGTTTAATTACAAATTTATATGTAATGATGCACTTTAATTACTTTGGACTGGTACAATATTATTGGGCCCTTTTCCCAAGGTTCCTGGCACTGGGTTTGGGCTGCACATAAGCAGTGCCATGGATGCTTGTGCCTCTAAATTATTTACATGGCATGGGAGAAATCGGGTCCTGATTGATGAGAGCACATTCTCCCCTTAGCTGAACGGGAGCGAGGGCCGTGGGGAACCTGGAGGAGGAAGGTCAGCGCGGCGTGTATGTGTCAGGCAGAACATCAGGGTGTTTTTTGTTGGAAGAATCGAGGTTAATCTGGTGGAAACTGAAGTGATAGAGAGCCAGGCGTGATAAATATTTATCAAAGGGACTGGTGTCAGGATTCTGGTTCACCGATGCAGATACATCCTGGATGGATCTCACTGAACAGCACGAGATGCTGCTGCAAACAGCCCTCACCAAGCACGTAGGGTGGTTTTCTCCAGCTCTGCTCCTTTTGCTTGTCCCCCTTCCCTTTGTCCTGCCTGTCTTTGTGTGCACGTGTGTGTGTCTGTGCCTGCACCCTCATTTTCTTTCCCTTTAGGCTCCCATTCTCCCCTCATCCCATCTCTATTTGCCTCCATGCACAGGGAGCATCTGTCATTCTTCTTTCTCCTTTGTCAGCATCCTTCCAGGCTAGATGGACCCTGGAGGGTCTGCCATGCTCATAGAACGGCCTGTGAGCTAAAGTGCTTCAAGTTAAGTTTGAGGTTGGCCTGTCTTTGAGCTGCTTGACATGGAAAATAACCAGTTATGTAGTGCAGATCTGTGAAAAAAAATATATATCTATATATCTATATCTATATATATATATATTTCTATATATATATCTGTGCTGCACAAAGTAATCTGCAGGGCAGGCACTGCCTTTCTGCCATGGATTCGCAGCGTCTGGCCCATGGGGGTCTGGCAAAACCTGCTTTGTTTTGCTTGAGTTAGGAGAGCAGGATCTGGCAAGGAAGAAATCAGATCATTTCCTCTTCAAGAGAGAGGGGAATAGACATCAGCTTTGGGTAGGTTACGCGGATGGATGCCAGCAGATGCAGCGGTGAGGTTGGGTGTAGTGTCACTGACACTTGTCTTGCCGTGGGTTTGTGTCAGTATAATTGCAACCAGAATTTGCTGGCAAATAGCAGCAAATGGACCCTGTGAGATGCTCTGCTCTGCTGCAGCGGGGACTTTGCCTGTTTATTTCTTGTGCAGTTGCACAGATGATGCACTGCTTTGTCTAGAACTGCAGGGTCCCCAGGTCCAAGCCATTTAGTTGTGTTACTTGGCTTTAAACACACACAAAAAAAAGTCACTTGGAGTAGCTGATGTCACTGTATCTTGGTGTGGGTACAAGTTGCAGACTAGCAAAAAAAAGTTGGAAATCCTTCGTCTTCCAGTGACAGTTGGAAACATTAGTATGTTATCAACGTTCTTCTCATAACAAATCCCACACTGAAACCAAAATCCAGCGCTGCCCTAGCTACTAAGAAGAAAATTAGCTCTGTCCCAGCTGAAAACCAGGACACATTGTCAAGCTGATTTCTTGCTGATTAGGAAAAAATGGGAGTTTTCCTGGGAGATGGCAGAAGAAGTGCCAGGGCAGAGGCAGGCGATGGTTGCCCTCATGGCCAGCACCCGTTGCTGCTCTTGGGAGCACCAGAACTCAGCGCTGCTTTGTTGTACTTGCACTGAGCTTCACACCTCTGTGGTGGTCACTGCAACCATCTCATCTCCTCTCTCCAGACAGACAGACCGAGTTTCAGAGCTTCACCTCACTGCTGGGCCCTGGCAGGTTGGTAGGTGAGAGCAAGTTCAGTGGTTTCATCTTCTAGGGGTGTGGGAGACTGTGTTGACTCTGCCTTCATTCATTTTTCGCAGAGCTTTGCAAGTCTTTATTGATTCATAGCTATTTTTTTTTTTCCATCTCCTCATCTAGTCTCCAGGGCTGGATGCCCTCCTGGCAGAGCAGGCAGTACCTGCTCTGTCTGACCCAGACCTGCAGCACAGGGAGGCTGCTATGGCATCAGCAGGTCCTTTCCTAACATTAATTATGAATCCAGATTTGCAGTCCAAGCCTTTCTCTGAGCTTCTGCACTCGTGGCTCAGTGAAGATCGAAAGGGGCATGGTGACTGTATCCTCCAAGAAGACCTAATGCAGGGCACATGGGATGAACCCCCACAGTGCAGGGTGCCCACCCAAGCAGGAGGCCAACAACTGCTGAGCAGGAGAGGTCCTGGTGAAGCGAAGCCGTTCACATGGGCTTCACGTGAGTAAGCAGGTTGGAAAGAGTCCCATGGGGAGCCAAAATATGCATCACCCTGCTGACTCACAACAGCTGCTCTTCCTTTAGCTGAAGCAAAGTGGTAAAACCCCTTTTATTTCTATGGGAAGACAGCTCCTTCTAGAAAGTTTTATCTCCTGCATATCCCCTCAGCTTTGCAAAGGCCACCCCAGCAGGTGGAGATGGTCCCTTGGTGCAGATGGAGGGGACAGAAGCACTTCTCCCCAGCAGACTTCTCATGCCCCTTTCCTTTGCACCTCTGTTTGTAAGATGCAACTGCATTTTGGCAGGGACCTGGGATCTTCAGAGGTCTCAATGAATGTGGAAGAGTACTTCTTGCCACAGCTTGGGTGTTTCCAAGCCAGAGCTGGTCCCAGCATTTGGCATCGCACGTGCTGGGTCATGCAAGCCTTTTCCTGGCTGCCTTCAGAGAGAAGGGTTCTGTGGGCGATGGCAGGAGCAATGCTTTCCTGGAGGGTGGGTGGAAGATGTGGGGCTGTGATCAAGGTGCAGGCAAAATGTGTGAGCATCATGAAGAGCAAACCAAATGGACTTATGTTCATCCTGAAATCCTGGAGTGGAACGTATCCTGCACATGTTTGTAGTAGCCATAGACTCTGCGTGATGGAGTTTGTCAGATTGCCATGCAAGCTTCAAATGAAATGTCTTTTTTTCCTTTCCTTTTTTTTTTTTTTTTTAATTTTTTTTTGCCTTGACATCAGTCCAGACATCCAGAAATGGTTTTGGTGCTGGCACCCATAGTGGGAGGAGGAGACAGGGTGCTGCACACACACCCTCCCTCCCCCAGGTGCGTCGTGCCAGTCAGAGGCACAGGGCATCTTTCCAGGCCAGACCCCCCTGAGCAGAGCGATTCGTTCTGCTGTAAATAATTCCCATTTGTGGCTTTTCTCCTGCCTGCACTGAGCTGGTTCAGGTGCTGGAAGCAGAGACCGTTGCCTCGTCACGATGTGTTGGAGCCCAGCACGTTGTGCCGGGCAGAGCTGCCTGCGGTGCCGAGGAGCATCCCAGTGCCACCGTCCCAGTGCCAGAGGGGCTGGGGGGCTCCTGGGGGACCATGGAGATGATGCCTGGGCTGCTTTAAGGCAGATGAGGGTTGATGAAGGTTCCTTTTTGCGTGGGGTCAGGTTCCTGGCAATAAACCTGCCTTACACCCTGGTCCTTCTCCAAGCCGAGTCCCCAGCAGCATTGCGGCACCTTGGCCACACCGAACGTGGCTGGCACCGTCCACCCGGGCTGCCAGCGCGGGGAAGGGCTCCTCGGGCGTCAGGCCTGCCAAGGCCAGATGGTGTTTGTGAGCAACGCCAGGTCCCAGCTGAGCGCTGCCCGGCGAGACGCGCGCAGAAGCTGCCGCCGCAGCCGGCGCTGCCAAACCCGCGGCATATGCTGCGCTCTGCCCTACACCTGCCGATGGGCAGCCTCCGCGCGTGGCACCGCCGTGAAGGAAGGAGGAAAAGCGGCAGCCCCATCTGGAAGGAATTTAGTGGATAAACAAGGGCGGTGAAACACCAAAGTGAAAAAAAAATGGGAGGAAAAAAAAAAGTCAAGAAAAAGAAGATGGCGCAGGGGAGACGCGGTCAGCCCGGTAAGGTCGTGGGGTGCACTGGGTGAGGGCTGCGTGGCACCCAAGGGTGGTGGTGCATGGGCACGGGTGGCTGGGACATGTCGCCTTTGCATGGGGACCCCATTTGCACTAGGACCCCCCTTTCCCCACGCACAGCCCAGGGCCCTGCCGTGTCCCTACCAGCTCCAGAAAAAGGTGCTGGGAAGCTGCTGGGGGATATTTAACTTTTCAGGAGCAAATCCGAAATGATCACGAGCAAAATTGATGGGAGAATATACTTTCTGCCGACTTTGAATTTACTTTGGTAAACTGTACACACTCAGGGCTTGGGTATATAATTTATTGAAAGGAACCAGACTGGAAACCAGCTTCACACTGTGAGTAATTTCTAGCATCGCTGTAATCTATCACTGGGAGACAGGGCACTTTGTTTCTCTGAAAAATTATTTTTATAGTTGGCTTAGTAACAACAACAATTATTATTATTAATATTAATAACTACTTGTGTAGGGCCTTTCATGAACAGTTTGGAAACTGTTTTGCACATGGGTCAATAGGCGTTAGCTGCTTCTCATGGGAAGGGAAACTGAGGCACAGATTTGGACACTGCATTGTCTAGAATCACCCCAGCATGTGGCAGCCTCACTCCCAAACACAGCCTGGACCACTGGATGCTGCTGCCCTTCTTGTCTTTCAAAAATATTTGAGGTTTTAGTAGTGATGAAAGAGAAGGTCAGGAAATTATTTTCTTTAAAATTTGGGTCTACTGGGTTAAAAAAATTATTAAGCAAACTTAAGAAAGAGATAACCCTTGCCATGCCATGGTGCCTAGAGCTGATGCGCAGCTTGTCCCCTGCATCCTCCAGCTCATCCCCTGGGAGAGCGCAGAAACAAGCACATCTCAGCTCCGAAACAGTGACTCAAACATTTCTTCCACTTAGTTTTAATCTAAGGGAAGTAGAAAATTTTAGAAGCCTTTGATTTCCTTCAGAATGGCTCCCCAGTGTCTGGCCTGTGGTCACTCAGGCCCTGACACCATCATCTTGAGCACCAGGACACCTGCCTGCGTATGAAAAGCAGGACCCATCCTCAGCAGCAGTGGTGCCAGGGCTGAGATCCGTGGGACACCCGTCCTCCACTCCATGGTGCCAAACCCACCAGCTTGGCTTGTTGAATAATACAGTGCCACTTCCCAATCTCACTTTCCAGACTGGAAAAATTCAATTTCTGAGTAGAAATCAGCAAAGACCTGCTGCTGAAAACACTGGGGTGAGGGTAGACCCCTCCAAACAGGCTCCTGGAGTGGACAGACGTGGATGGAGACACCTCAACATCACCTTCTCTCATCTTCTCCGCTGCTTAGGCCACGTGCAAAGTAAATGTGGTTGTTCTAGGCATGTGAAATTATTGTAATTTAGGGGGTGAAACTACTCCAGGTGGAAATTGCATCCCTCTCTGGAAGTAGTATAAACTTTCTATCCATATATTATCCAAAACACTATTTTATCTGTAATAAGGGAGCTCTTTAGCTGAACTTTCTCCCTGTTGCTTTTCACTTCTTGCAAGAATAATAATATTTAACATGTATGGGGCACTTTACAGATTCAAAGTCCATGTGCAGATATTAACTAATGATGCCTTGAGTTGATCCCATGATGTGGAGGGGCACAGCAGCGTTATCTGCACTTGCAGGTGGAAAATTCAAGGCAGGAGAGAAGGTAGGGTAGGATCAGGAGTGGAGCCTGGGCTTCCTGCCCTGCCTCAGGCAGCATCCCTCAGTGCCTCACTGTAGCCCATCACCTCTGGGTTTGCTTGCAAATGTTCACTTCCAGTCAGAAAAATGGGTTAAAAAAAATAAATTAAAAAATAATATTTTTTCCTGGCACTCGGAGTTTTGATGCTTTTGGGGCATTTTTTTCTTTATTTCTTTAATGCAATGAAAAATGTTCAGAGCAGAGCCACGTTCCTTAATCCTGTACAGCAGTAATATAATCTGCATTTCTTCAGAGCTATTCAACCTGAATCATCCCTGAGCACCGAAGCTGACGTGCAAGCAATGCGTGGCAATAAATCCACCCACTGCCTCAATGCGGATGCTTTGCTTAGAACACAGTGAGACAACCCAGGCGCAGGTGGGGTGGCAGGACACTCATGAGGACAGGGTGAGGACACTTGTGCCTTTACACCAGAGCACACCAAACCAAAGGTTTTTCAGAAGATACCCATTTCTGCTCAGTTTGCTGTGATGAAGTCGGATGTGTAGGATTGACTGTGCGGGTACATAAGCCCTGGATACGTTGTGCCTGTGCTGTCTGTCCATCCAGGGTTCCTGGACATTGGCACTTCCAGCAGGGTCATGCAACACCTGCAAATCCCTGAAAAAATTCCACTTTTCCACCTGGAAAAAATTTCTAGGAAGGTGCTTTGGGAGGGACACGGCGCATGGCGCTGGTGATAGTTAATTATCCAGCGTCCCGGTGGGACCGAGCTGTCACCGTCACCATTAACGCTGGAGAAGCAGAGCCACGAGGAGGGCAGTACCATGGCCATGCTCACACGCAACGCCAGGCATCTGATGGAAAAGCAAAGGATTTCCACTGCCAGAACCATAATTTCTGCCTGCAAATGTTAGTGAGGAGGGCGGGCAGCAGCTTGGGGAAACCAGAGGAGCACAGAACATTTTTTTTCCCCCCCAGTTTTCTCCTATTTCCCAGGACTTTGGAGGGTTTTGCTCCATCACAGGTGAGGAAGCCAACAGATGGCACTGTGCTGTTTCTGGAGGAGCCCAGCCTTGCTGGAGGCCAGGAGCGGGATGCCCGAATACTGGAATAGCTTTGCACTTCAGGGAAGTTTCTCCCCGTGCAAAGGCAGCAGCAAAGTCTCCCCGTGGCCTTTTGTCCACCCTGAGCTGCTGCTGCTTTGGGCCAAACAGCAGATGTGTTTGTACACAACTGTGGGACGTTACCTGTTAACAGGAAAAGGGATGCAAAACCACCCTGCAAACCAGGTGAGTGTTAGAGAAGCTCAAATTCCCATCGAGAACATTTTTCTCCCCACATCCTCTGTGGCAGGCGTGGGCAGATCGGACACCCTCGTCACCGTGCTGGTGCCTGGATGAGGAAATCGGTTGTGGGGAGATGATTATTTTGGCAGGAGGCGCAGAGTTCTGTGGGAGCACGGCTGGATCAGTTGGTGGCCCTCATCTGGAGTTTGACTTTAGCCCCTGGGGCTCCTGCTGTTTGGGATTGACAGAGTAGAGGTGAGGGATGGGGTGATGCTGGGGTTGGTTCCTGGCAGTAAAACCCTGCCTGTTGTTTTCATCAAGCCTCCCCTGTGCAAGAGTGCCCTTTATTTTACATGTACCACATAGGATGTTCGGGGTTCCCTTATTTCCAGCTCCTTAATGAGCTTGCATGCCCCAAGATCTCTTCTCCTTCCTGTATTGGTATCGCATCTTCCATCCTCCACTCCTGTGAGACCCAACCTGCAGTGCTGCATCCATTTCTGGGACTCCCAACATCAGAAGGACATGGACCTACTATAGTGAGTTCAGAGGAAGCCACGAGGATGATGCCTCCTCTGGACTCCAGCAGGGCTGGAGCAGCTCTGCTGTGCGGACAGGATAAGAGAGTTGGGGCTGTTCAGCCTGGAAAAGAGAAGGCTCCGGGGAGACCTTCTAGTGGCCTCCCAGTACCTGAAGGGGCTCCAGGAAGGCTGGGGAGGGACTTTTAACAAGGGCAGGGAGTAAATGAACAAGGGGTGGTGGCTTTAAACTGGAAGAGCGGAGACTGAGATGAGATATGAGGAAGAAATTCTTCACTGAGAGGGTGGTGAGACACTGGCACAGGTTGCCCAGAGAAGTTGTGTCTGCTACTCCCTGGAAGTGTTCTCGGCCAGGTTGGATGAGGCTTTGAGCAACCTGGTCTAGTGGAAGGTGTCCCTGCTGATGGCAGGGGGGTTGGAACTGAAGGATTTTTAGGGTCCCTTCCAACCCAAACCAGTCTGTGATTCTATGAAATATCTGTGGTGGGGGTGGGGAAATCTAGGCTCCAAACCCAGCATCAGGAGCTGCTCTTCCCTGGTAGATACATGTGAACAGGCTTAGCTGTCAAGGTGGGGAAACTCAGAAACATGGCCCGATTTTCTTGCCATAAGCCACAAGACCTCTTCTAGGGAGTGGGGCCAGCAGTGAGCACACACCACAGCTCTGCACCCTGCGGTGCTGCACCTCCACCTCCCCTTCCTACAATTTGCTTTTGCTCTTTTGCTTCCCCCCTTCTTCTAAAAGCCCTCTCAAGGTCCAACCCAGCAGAGTCACGCAGCGTTTTCCACCAGGCCCTGAGCATCCCCATCTCCACGGAGCCCCTGTGCACCCTTCGAGGACGTGCTCGGCATCACGGCTGCACCCGGCCGCCCTCCGCACGCGGCGAGCTTGACCCCGCTGCTGTCTGATGACGCCTTTCAAATTGCTGAAGTCAAATTAGGGTAAGTAGTTCTATTAGGCTGACCTATGCCTTGTCAATCTTTACATCATTCAAAGGCAATTTAGCCTATTCATTCATAACGAGAGGGGTATTGATTGAATAATCTCCGTTATTAGCGTTGGGGTAGAACTTGCTCTTTGGTTTATTTTATTATTGTTTTTTGTTGGTTAGCTTAAACCTGCTTCTGTTTTGCCCTGCTGTAGCTGCCACTGCAATCCCAGTAAAGAGTCTGAGCAGATACTTGATTAAGCCTTGCAGAGATTATTACAAAGCAAGGCCTCTTTCCAAATGCACATATTTCAGAAGAAATAGCAGAAAGAAGCGTGCACGTGTGAATTCCTAGAACCTGCAAGCACGATTTATCCTTGCAGGTCAATAGCTCATGTTGTCTGCTCTGCCAAATTGTTCAAACATATATAGCGCTCTCAAAACATTGCTTAATTAGATTCTGGAGAACATTGACACACAAACAAAAGATATTAATATCAAGGATTTCGGCATCAAATGTAGTTTACACAGATCAAAGAACATTTTTGGTGCAAAGAGGTTATGGATGTGACAGGTTGTTACTCCACAAGTGAAGAATATGATAAGAGGGGGAAGCAGTGATCAGAGAGCAGAGCACAAAGAGGAACGAGCATGGACTTGTGAGGGATATGGGGAATATAAAGCTTCAGAAACAGAGAAAAGGGAAGATTACTGGAGAGGCAGGGAAAACACCTTACAGAAAACAGTGACAGACTCTGTGGCAATACCCCCTAGAATGGACATGGAGCTTTTTGAGGGTATAGGGTTGTGAATTGTTGCTATAGGCTAGGACAAGACTCATCCTTTTTCATAGGGGTGGAATATTAAGAACAAGATTCAGAACTTGAAAATGTGTTTCTCTGCAAAATCCTCCTTTAAATTAGTGGCTGAGGTCTGAATGGAGGCTTGGTCCTTAGCTGGGAGCCTTTTGCTGCTTAGCCATTCGATGTGGTCTGTGTTGCTTGAAATTGGGATGAGATGGTGAAGAGGCAAAGGATGGGCATGTGGAGATGAGCTGGAAGAGTGATGAAGTGACAGGCCTAAGTCAGAAGTGAGTTGTCAGAAGATGTGCAGTTTCCTTGGGATGTGGATGTCCTGTCTCCATCACCTTGGAATAGCTACAGGGTCTGGGAGCAGCTTCATGGAGCCTCAGTGATCCTGGACAAGCAGGACTGCCCCAAACCTGCAGCCTGAGTTGGGGAAATTTTCAGTCTGGTCAACAGGACCTTAAATCAGCTCATGCACATCACCTGGAACAGAAAATTACTCTGTGGTGGCTACCTGGAACAGAAGCAAGGAGCTGAAAAGAAAACATAGGAAATGGATGTAGGTGTAGACATAAAGTAGCAGGCCAGGAAAACAAGCAAACAGCTAAAAGAGCAAGCCGAGGAGAAGTCAATAAATTGACTTAAAATACATATGAATGAAAAAAAAATTAATAAGGCTAAGCTGTATTTAATGTCAATATTGTTGTAGTAGTCTGAGAAATCATGAATAAATAAAAGCAGATGGTGGATTGATCATACAACACCAAGAAAGGCACTTGTGAAGAATATTTTCTTCTCAAGGCACACAGACTCATACGCATGTTTCTCGTTTGCTTTAATGGGAGTCATGTTTGCAAACTCCTGTGTATCAAGAAACAGGTAAAGCTCAGTGGTTAAGGCTTGTTTTGACACAATTATTTCCTTATTCTCCTGGAAAGTACTCACTTCTCTTTCAAAAGTGTTCCACTTGCATATTATGCTATCTATCACAGCGACCTGCCAAATCTGCTGCAAATTATTCAAGAATACGCTGACAAATCAAGGACTAGCATTTGGAAATGTGGGTAATTTGCAGCATTATTGAAAAGCACCCTCTTCCTTCAAGTTTTCCCAACAAGTGCTAAAAGCAAACTGCCTGTCACTTCTGACAAGGGAAGGATTACCCTCAGGCAAATGCTGCCTGAGCTGCTGGGACCTGCACCTCGGTCCTGAAAGATGCTGGGTGCTCTCAGAGCCAACCACGTTGAAGAAGCTCAACTCCTTTCCCAACTTTGTATCTGTTGATTTTCCTGTGTGGATAGTGCATTGGAATATCCCATTTTAAAAACTAGGAGGAGAGGAAACTGCATCACAATGAGCTACATATTCCTGGCACAGAGGGCTTGCTATTAGGCCCTATTCCAAAAGACCATTTAAGCATGCACTTTCTGAAAACCCTTATTTTTATTAGGCTCTTTCATTAGGTAGGTCCTTAGTTATACTGCAGTTGCAGAGACAAAGCAATTTGTCTGTCTATCTATCACTAGTTCTCATTGCCATGGTATGTAACCTTCAGAGACCGAAATAACGTCTTTAATGTCCCTGTGAAAGTGCATTATTTGTCTTAAAATGTAAATCCTATTATTAAAATCAAAGTGAGAGCAGTAAAGAAATGGCCACGTATAAAATTGTCAGAGTATGTTCAATTATGTGCCATTTTTACCCCAATTTCAGCTCTTCATCAACAGGAAAACGAACAACTTCTGAGTTTCTTCTCAGAGAGTTGAAGGCGCAGTTGTGTCAGAGCCTGGGGTGGGTGATGTGTTGCACTATGGCTTCAGAGGGATGATTGGAAAAGGATGCAGAGGTAGAGCCATGAAATGAGCAGAGAGGTGTCCCTGTTGTATGGAGTCACTCAGTTCATGGTCACTTTTTGTCACCAAGCAGGAGTGGTGCAAGTTGGAGGGGGCTGGTGCACGTCTCGGGAGCAGAGCTGCATCAACAGCACGCTCTTGCTGTCTGCTTGGATCTCACTGACCAAGTTTCTCTGTGTCCTAAGCAAATTGTATTTAGAAAACCTCTGTTGTAGCCTTCAAGATGAGTTGCTTTACATTTTGATCCCTTTCTGAAGCCATGAAGCTGCCAGGAATATTTTGTGTACTTGCAGTGGTTTGCTGTGGAGCACCCACACGTGGGATGGCCATCGTGTACTTGGAGAGATGCTGAACTGCCTGCTGATTATGGTCTCATCCTGTCGACTTGTTCTTTGGTCCCCAAGACGGTGCAGAGAAAGCCAAGAGCTTCTTCATTTATCACTGTCACAATTTGCATCTTGTTTCAAAGCTGGTTTTGTAGATCACAGCCTGGGTGTTCTTCTGTTTGCACAGTGCATATTACACTGAGATCCAATTTATGGCTTCTGCTCTTCAAGTGTTTCACAGTTCGGGCTTATCTGCCCCAGGAGTTTTATTTTTCCCCTGGAAATGATTAGGTGGTTGTGAATTGACATGAGGAGCTATCAGGAGGAATAGGCAAGAAGAACATTAACGGTCTGTAGAAAACACAGGAGACCTATATCAACAGGTATTTCAGAAAGGCGCTTGGGGAGTTATTCTCAGCCCTTGCTAGAGGAAACAACTTGCAAAGCTATCAGTTTAGTTGCCACTGGACCTGAACCCAGCTTGTAGAGTCACATCTGATCCCAGTGTGTACACATGCCCATGGTAGCCACGTGGCCAGGCAGCCCATGGTCTGCTCAGTCTGTGCAAATCTCGACTGTGAGGTCCTGGGTGTGCAGGCTTGTGGGATCAGAGGTGGAGGCTGCCTCTGCCTGTAGTGATGAAACCAAAATTCCCAAAAAGCAACAGTCAGGTGCAGGAGAGATGATGTAATACTGAATGAAAATGCTGCTAAGCCTTGGGTACTTGTGGCTGTGAGCACCCTCAGCTGGGGACCATCAGCAGTCTGGGGACTGGAGACCCTTGTGTTAAATCAACAGGTAAGGAGATCCAGTCTAACAGTGAAAAAGAAGGACCAGTCCCTTGTGACAAGATGCAGACACATAATGTGGGTAGGGAATGGCACTGCCTGCCAGGCAGAGGTGGAAAAGGCTGAGAGGGAATTTGGCTGAGGTTTAGGAAATCCTGGAGGCAGCAGATAAGCTGGACACAGAATGGTCATTCACCAAATCCTCTAATAGAAGAACGAGCAACACTCGATTGAAAACAGTGAGAGATTCAGTGTGAGACAGATAAAACACTTCTGGACACGGCAGGTAGTGAACTTTGGGTTCTTGCTGCCATGGGAGGAAAGGGGAATTAGACAAACTCATGGAATAGCTTCATAAATGGCAGGTAAAATCCCTGGGCAGGGGTGCACCCTCCAGCATCCCTGCCAAGACACCTCAGGGAGCTGAGGAGCACGAGGGGGATGGAAAGTGGCCTGGGTAGCATGTTCTCCTTAGACACCACATCCTGCTGTGCCCATCACAGACAGCATGCCAGGCTGGACACACGGCTGGTCAGAGCCAGCCAGGTCATCCCATTCCCCGAGCCTCTGGCACGAGCATGCCTGCTGCAGTGCGCAAACGCCGGCTTGCATGGGGGCTGGCACGCTTCCCACGCCAGGCGTGCAAAGACCATCACCCCACAGCTTATTCTGCATCAAGGGACAAGTGGCACAGCTGCTGGTGGTGGGGTTCACCCCCCGTCCTTGGAGCAGGGGGCTCTGCTGTCCCCCTGTGTCACAGCCCTGCTCTCCATCCTTCCTGTGCTGTTATGAGCTCCAGTGATGGCAGCTGCCCGGAGAGTACCTCGCTGCTACAACATAAGACACATGGATCAATTAACTCAGTTGCTGGGTTTCACTTTTGAATCAATTAACTGGAACTGAAATTAACTAAAAATATCCTTTGCTTATTAACAGACTGAACTAATTGCAATAAAAGGTAGGGGGAAAAAAGAGAAACACAGAGCTGCTATTTGTCACAGCGAATCTCTGCCCTCATCTTTATTGCAAATACTCCTCATTTACTAGGCAGACTAATGACTCCACAACCTCCAAATCGGTAGCGTCATCCCATGATGAGGTGGCTGCATTTCCCACCATCCCCAGCACGTCCCAGCTCTGTGGGACCAGGATGGGGCCTGGCTGGAACCTGCTCTCATCTCCACCAGCCCTCCTGCCCCGGCTGCTCCGCGGGGCCTGGCAGCGTGCAGCCCTCTTTGTCTCGCCTTCCTTCCCTTTGTTTCTGGCTCCAGTTCTTTGTTTGCCTGGTTTTCCCTTTTTTTAATATTGTTTGCATCCATCATTCCTCCATTGGCCTTCCTCTTTCCTTCTTCATGCGTGCCTCTATCCCATCCCAGGGATTTCCATCCATCCCCCCCCACCCTTTCTTTCTTCCCATTTCCACCATTCTCTTCCTCTTCCCTCAGTCCACAGCGCTATCCCGCTCCTTCCTTCTGTCTTCCCAGCTGCAATTAGAGCTAATCAGATACCTGAGCAGCTCTGCAAAGCTATTAGTGGCTTCCCGCTCATCCCCAGGGGAGGTGAGCAGAGCTGGACAATTAGGCTTTTCCATGCAGCCCCCAGTCTGATAAACACCATAAACAATGCAGGGCAATGGACACATCTCTGTCACTGGTGGGACCGCGCTGGACATGACCAGAGAGCATCCCTGGCCGTGCTGGTTGTCCCACAGCAGGACCTGGGATATGGGATGCTCCCAAGGAGCATGGCTGGCTGCCCTCCTCCTGCCCCTTCCCTCGCTTCGAATCACCCTGTTTGGGGTGGGAAAAGCCTGGAAGGTGCTTTTGTTGGGGGGCACAACCTCTCCTGTGGGGTTGGTGCGCGGTGTTTGTTGCAGAGAATTTCCCTCTCGCTCGGCAGCCCGGCGCACCCCTCCTGCTGCTGGATCTATGAGCTGTGTGTGTGTTTTGTAATTAAGCAGTTAATTGCACTGGAGTTCTTGATTAGCTTTGGGGGATGGTAATGTTCTAGCAGGATGAGATGTTGTGTACAGTTCAGAATCATTTACAGAAATTGGAGCTAATTTTGCTGTCTGTGCTTATTACTGCATTAATTTAATTTGGGTTGCTTTTAGCTCATTAACACATCTAATTAATTCGTTGACATCACTATTAAGATGTCTCTTTGAAATTGGCGTCTCCAGATAATCAGGATGGAAGAGGCTGACAGATCAGGCGCGAAGCTGACTGGGAAAATGGGGAAGAAAAAAAAAAAAAGGAACTACTAATGAATTTTCCATCAGAATCGCACGGTTTGTCAGAGTTGGTATCAGAGAGGCAGAGACAGAGCTAGCGAGACAGAAAGGGCATGAGAGAGACAGCAGTGGTAAAGGGAGACTAGATCTTTCAAAAAATATTATATTTGTGAGGAGAGCAAGCAAGGCACATGAGAGGACAATAAATATCCTTTAGCGAATGGACATCAAGGCTGCATATTCCTTAGTTAATTTTCCTCTCTCTGGTTTTCCATTGTGGCCTTTTGGCTGTTTTCATTTTTTTTTTCTGCTTTACAAAAGTAACACCAGTGCTGAGGGCTTGGATGGACCGATTGGGCTGGGGGAAGGCTGCAGGGATGGGAGACCATCCGTGCTGTGGTGAGTGCAGAGTTCAGGGGATGGACAGACAACTGCAAGCAATTAAATTACTGTCACTTAATGAGTTAGCACGTATCAGCAGAGCGTCGGTATCTCGTTGTACGCTGGCCCGCCTGCATTTGTGAAATAAAACAGCTTAGCATAAGCCTGCCTTGGTGGTGGTTGTTGCTAGCAGGAGAGACACATCTTATGGGTTTGGAAGGGCGGTTATGGCTCACTGGTCTGGCTGGAAAGTCACAGCAAGGGTCTAGGACACTGCTGGAGGCTGGGGAATCATCTGCCTGGGAGCTAATGTGAGCAAACTCAGCAAAATGAGGCTGGTGGCAGGGAGGCAAATAATGCCTTTGCCCCAGCAAGGGCTGGTGCCACCATCCAGGGCACAGACTCACTGACCGTTATTGGGTGCAGCTGAGAAGATGGTGTGGTGTCCTGAGGCTGGGTTGTGGCAGGGCTTGGGGACTATCCCTCAGCAGGAGTTGGAGTTAGATGGTTGCAACAGAGCAGGGAGGAAAAAGGAGCCAACCCTGACCTTGCTCCATGATGCAGGTTGATAAGGATGCAGTACATGCTTAAAATGACCCAGAAGAGCTGCTTCTCTGGCTCCAGAACCCAAATTTGGAGGGTTGATGTGCAAAGGAAGGGATTGGGGAGCACAACTGGCTAAAGGCAAACAAGGGGCTAGGGGGGATGTGATGGTGGAAAGTTTGCAGAGAGGGTAAAAATATCAGAGGCAGAATAAAACCAGAAAGGCACAGGGGAGTTCTTGTGTGAGAGGTGAGAACTGGAGGAGTCCTGGTGTTAGAAATATTTACTGAAAGAGGAGGCAACGCTTGAGGAGCAGAGAGGGAACACTGTGGATGCAGACCCTTTCTCTTTAGCCCCTCCAATGTCCCCTTCTGCAAGGTGCTGATCCTGAAAGCACAACCCTCAGCACACAGCCAAACTCTCCAGCCTTTTGAGTTTTCTCTCTTCTCATATTATTTCTCCTTTGCCCCTAGATTTGCCCAGAAGTGTCTGGTCAGCGTGGTGCAGAGCTGGGACACTGGGAGCCTGAGTGTGGCCATGCTGCTGTAGTGGGAAGCTGTCCTCACCTCCAGCTCCAGACACATCTTCCCAAAACCACAGAGGTCCCAGACATGAGGGGAGGAGAGAACACACAGAGGTATGTTTTGCAGTTGATTATGGTTTTCTCCTGTAGATAACCCCCATCCAACTGCAGAAGACACAACCTCTTTCTGTCACACCTTTGCTTTGATAAGTGGGACAGAAATAGGAGAAACAGCCCCAAACCCACTTCACTCATGTTTTTAGCCTTTTTGGATTCACAGAACACCCAGGTTTTCATGGTGCATGTGCAGACCCCCCATATACTTAAAATTTGTGCTGACTAACAGCAAACCATCTTTTCTCAGTTACCTTCCATAACCCATGATGGGTCCCTCTGGAATCTGTAGGCAACACATCCAAACCACCAATCTAGTTAACTCAGCACACTCCCAACCGCGTCCTGGATGCGCCAGTCAGCATGGCTTGTTCCTGGAAGCGTTTTCTGTGGAGTTAGTAACATTGTCTGGGCTACAAACATCATGTACCCTTCCCACCATCCCTCTGCCCCTCTCAAGGGATGTGCAGTGTTGGATGGAGGCAACAGAAGCAGCATTTTCCCTGGGAATAGCTGTCCTGCAGAAAGGCTTTTGTAAAATGGCTTCAAACTCATTGATTTTAAAAGAGAACAAAATCTCAAGTTGCAGTAGGAAGGCTGTTGTGGAGGGAGAGGATGATTTTAAAGAGTCTATGCATTGCACCTGATTCCCACTAGAGATAAAGGTAGGTGAGCTTTGTGTTGTGCACCATAGGGTATACGCTTTTGCCAGAGCTGTCAGGCTTGGAAACGTGTCATATGTTGGCATCTACCCAGTTTTCAAAGGTACCAAACTAGACCAGGGCTAAATTATAAAAGGGGAAAACTGGTTTTAAGAGCCTCTTTTGTGGCAGTCTTGGTTTGCCCCCATGCCATGAAGCTGAAATGTGCAGGCTGGTGGCACCACTGGTGCTGTTATCTGTTTTCCTTTCCATACAGAGCCCAAATCCTCCTTCCAGCCCACCCCAAAAGAGACAAACACATGGTCATACTGAACACACAGTCAACCTGAAAAGTCACAGGAGTGAATTGCATTGGCTTCCTGGGATTCCTTGTCCAACAGTGGTGCTAAAATAGAGCATGTTTGTGATTTGGGAGGAAAAGAACCCAAGAGTATCTCTCCACATCCTTAGTCCAACAAATAAACCCAAGCAGATCTTTATCCCCTGCACCACAAGGTTCTCCCCATGAGAGGCACGGGGTGATTTACTCCAACACTGAGCTGCAGTTTCTACCTGGGGAAGAGAAGTTTGCTCAAATTTCTATTCGATTTCGTTGAAGGGAAGAATATTAGAAACTCCACTCTTTAGCACTTCATTAAACACTTTAGTTTAATAGTATCCTCCAGGGAATACCAATCTGGACCACGTGAGCCAGGAGTAAACAGCTGCATCAATTAACCCCATAATCTCGAGGGTGCTATTAGAAGGTGAGATACCCTTAGAAAGTGCATATGCCTGCAATTAGGCTTAAAATACTTATGTGTCAATAGCTTTAGTTATTTGTGCCCTCTGCTATTGATCTTGCTTATGTTTTCTGCATTGAACAGCCTTTCTTACTTCATCAATAAATTAAGCGCTATTTAGATTTATTCACTTTTTCTATTAAATGGTGCAAACTCCCAAGCTCCTGACCCTGGCCTGGCTTTATCTGAGATGAGGAGCTCCAACCCTCTTTCACTGGCAGCTCCATCTCTCTCTTGTTTCAGGAGCTGAGAAAAACAGCATTGGGAAGAGAAATGCAGGACCTGCCAGCCTGGACTGACCATTAGCAGAGCTCATGCAGGGTAGAGGAGGCTTTTGGGCTGAGTTTGCTGGATATGCCACTTGACATGTTTATTCTTCCTGCCTAGGTCATATTTGGAGGAGATCTTAGAGAAGGGTAGCTTTTGACATGGTGAACATAACAGAAATGATTGAGTTTTTGCCACAAAGGGCATTTGAGGAAGGGGCAGGATCTATGAGGCCATGCAGAAGATGAGACTCCCCTTGGCTTTTTTTCCCAGGGAAGGGCTTTGGGGAGAGCTTTACATCTTCCAAAATGGCAACTGAGTGGACAGGGAAGAGTCCTGCCAGCGTCACCTCACTGGGAACTGATGGGGTGGGATGAAGGGCTGGTCCTCTCTTTTTCCTCCTCCTATTTTCCATCACCTTCATTACTGATTGCAGCCTCTTCCTTCAGATTATTTGGCCCAAAACCAGGTGTGTGCATAGACAGAAATGTGGCAGTGCTCAGTGTTTCTGGCTGGAAGCTGGGACAGCTCTGGGGCATACGGGTGTTCCTGGGTATTGGAAAGATATGGAATGTTGGAGACACGTTTGCCTGCAGAGCTGATTGAGAAGTGAACCTGAGGTGGGGGAAAGTGTTATGATTGTTGCTTTTTTGTAGCCAGACTTTTAATTCCTAATTCTCAATCATATGGGAGTGGACCACAGCTGGGTCCTGCTGCAGGATAAGTTGAGCACACTGAACAGAAGAGCAGCTCTTGCCAAGGGCTGGTGGCATTGCACACTGAAAATATCTACTGACTTTTGCATTCTTTAAGTTCTTCAAGTGTCTTTGCTTGTTTTCACCAGCTCCCCTTGAAGACCCGTTGCCTCTCTGTAAGCAAATTGCACAATTATTTTCATGGAAAACAATTCTGGAGGTAACTCTTGCCCTTTTTTTAATCATTCTGGCTTTTCTGAGCTATGCTCAATGAATGTTGTGGTGTTTCATGAGGAGTGTGGGTGAAAACAAGGAAAACGTAGGACATTTAAAAGAACAGTCTTTCAGATAGTTTGTGTTATTTAGTTTGCTGCTCCCCTGCCCATTTGGTGTGTATCAGTGCATGCAAAATTTTATTTTTAACCAGGTTCTCCTGACCTAACAGATCCCGGCAGGGATGTTGGTACAATTAAAGCGCTACTTTCCATAACTCATTAGCCCTTTAGTTTCTGGATTAATTCAATGTGCAAATAATGTTTCAAATTGAATATTAGTAGGCTTCTATTGAGGATTAAGCAGCAGTAAAAGTATATCGCTGTGTCTTCATTTTGCTTTGCATGACTGTGGTTTGTCCAGCGTAGCAAGTGGTTAGTTAACTCCCCGATAGCTCGCCGCCTTCTTTCCCGTACTGGTTCTTCATGTAATAGCCCATCTATTAGAAAAGAAAAACAACAACTGTGCATGTAGAAGTGGGGATACACAAAATTAATCTCCCTGTTAGCACTACACTGTGTCCAAGCTTTTTTTTTAAAGAAGAGCTTTGCATAAGGATGGCCCCAAGTCTTCTATAGTTGCTCCCACAAACACCCGACAGCGTTCCATATACAGCAGCCTATGGTTAGCTAGTGGGCTGCACTTAGTCCAAGGTAAATACTTCACTTGTCTCATTGCATGGATTTTGCACTGCATTTTATCACTTCTAATTTCCTGCAGATAAAAAATTTGGATGAATTTGCTTAAACCAGCTCAGGCATCCCTGAGCAGGCTTTGGAATGGGTGCAATATCCCATCCCAGTCAAAGATGTCCATGTGGGTCCCAGAGCCTGTCTCTGAGGGTCTAGTTGTGGGTTTGGGACCCACAGTGGGTACTGAAACACCAACAAGAGCCCAAAGCTCTTAACTTCACACGTGTTGGTGATGTTAATGTGGGGAGAATGGCTCCATGCCATGAGAACTTTCAGGGCATTGCTGAGCAAAATGGGTGCAGCTTTCTTATAATGCACTGAAGTGGAGGCAAATTTCAATCTAATAATGTAAAGCAGCAATAACCATTATAATTAATTTATATAAAAGACATTATAAAATTATACTTGATGCATTTAAATCCCATCCAGGAGCACTGCTCGTTTTCCAGTTAAGCTATGGGCTGTGCTAAGGCAGACAGGGAAAGAGGTATTTCAATATTTCTTATAATTTTATATACTTTATAATATCTCTCATGTTAATTTCATTATGCAACACAGTCAGCACAGTGATGTAATTATTGAAAAGTAATTTTGCAATAAATGGATTTAAATGTGTTCGAGTCCATTGTAAATTCAATCTCTTGGTAAAGGTGGATTGAACAGGCAGGAAAAAGGGAGCAGGGACATTTCTGGGTGAAAGCTGAGAAGTCCTGGGCATCCCATGTCGAGCATCTGCTTACACCAACTAATAACATCCACTTCAGATGGAAACTGCTCACAGAGCCAGCTTCCCTCCTCCTGAGCCCCCAGAGCGGCTGCTTGCAGAGGGCACTTCCAACCTTCAAGGTGGGGGAAATTCTGGATGAGTCAAGTCTCCTCCTGGAGCTGCTCTTGGAGTCTGTGCTGCTCTTGGCAAAGAGGGTCCTGTGTGGGCGTCTTAGTCTGGATTAAGGGCTCATTTTACTGGGCAGGGACATAAAGATATTCTTCTGCATAAGACATAGGAGATGTGATTTCTATTCCTGGCTCTGTCAGAAACTTCCTGTGTGATACTGGGCAAGTGGTATATCATCTCTGTGCTTCCATTTCCTCATCTGCACAATAGGGATAAGGAGTGCTTCCCCAGCTCATCGGTGAAATTAATGTAACATATGTAAAGTGCATGTATATCCCCAGATGAAAGGTGCCATTGTAATCATATTCAAATTATTATGGAAAATAGATAAAACGACCAACCCCTGCTAAATGATCGTCTAGCTTTTCACCAGATTCATGAGATCCACGCAAAATGTGATAAGAAAACCTCAGATGTCAAGTGGTTTAGAGTCAGCCTCTGCTCATGAAACGGAGCTGGCTGTGCCTTTTAAGTGGAGGATGAGATAGTGAAGAATTTGGGGCTTGGAAAGTTGTTGCTGTGGTTAAGCTGCCCTGGTTTACTGGATGGCACCATTCATCTAGAGGGGAAGCCTGGGGGATACATCACCTAATGTCCAAATCAGGACCCAGGAACCCTTCAGTGACACTGAAATCAAAGTGATAAAGCTGGGCTGTTTGTTTTTTCTCACCATCATGGCTGCATACAAGTTTGGGATATCCCAGAAAGGTCATGTGTAGATGGAGGTGACAGAGGGGAGATTGGATAAATTCGCTTAGTAGAAATCCTCAACCCACAAGGCTCATGTTAGACCTTTACCTAGAGATAAAAGAAAGAGCTCTGGTGTCACTTGTAGGGCATTAGCAGATACTGCGCTAGGAGGACGTTCAGGTCTAAGTACTGAGGTGATGATAAATCTTTGTTGATGTTCTTTGTTCATCTCCCCCTTTCCTCAGCATCACTGCAAGGTATGTTTGGAGAGGGCAGAGACTTCTGCCATATGTGCAGTATCCATGTTCTTGGCAATAGGGTTGTGTCTGAGCAAGGTTGGTAGCAGGCAGACATTTGAGGGTTTCCTCTGACATTAATGTACCTCCTGGAGTTTCCTTCCATTCTGAAGGAGATGTTGGCGTGGTCTTGGAAAGAGCCATGTTTGGGATCACTTGAAATCTAAAGAGATTTAACTCCAAAACTGCTGTGCTGGTCTCTTCTGGCACCATTGTATAGTTGCCCAGCACCAAATGCTCAATTATAGACAAAATTGAATTTACAATTTGCTTTTGGGCAATGTGTAAATTGGCCCTTCATTGATTATTAATGAAGTGCTAATTGCTCTTTGCAACCAATTTTTATGCAAATGTTATTAGTGCTATTTGCACAATCCTGCAATTTACAGTTTTACATTTGCAACGGCCTGGTGAAAAGATGTGAAAAGATGACAACTTGTCCTAAAATAAAACAAGAAGGGGAGGGAGGAGGCAATCGCCAAACTTGGAGTAGCAAAATGACACAGTTAGGAATGAGAAAATATTTTTTAAAAAACCAAGCAAACAAAAGCCAACCAAACCCTCTCTGTTGATTGTTACAGATTCAGCGTTGACAGGGGTTATTCTTAATGTAACAGGATCCCATGGCAGATGTACACCAGACTCCAGGCATTTGCTGTGTGTCTCACCAAGGAGGTCAGTGTATGAATTTGCCTGGGAAAACATTGATGCGAGGCTGCCAGCATTACCCATTCAAGAACCAAGTGCTTTTCTCGGTGATAAATGACGTGGTGTTAGTTTGTGAATCAAGTGTGGGCAACTGCTGAACTGCTTTGGCACAGAGCTCCTCACTGGGACAGCGCCTCTCCCCTGTACACGGGGCTAGGAGCTGAGCTCACGATCGTCTGCCCATGGCTGGTGTAAATCCACAGCCCTCCCACCCTCCTCTGCCATCTCACTCACCTTCTTTAGACCTCCCATTGCTTCTGCACTGAAGTCACACCTTACAGACAGGGCAGGGAGTTATATTTTAGCTGGGTCCTGCAAAAAGGGAGTGCTACGGGTCTCACTTTGCTAGTGGGGAATGAGGGTTTCCAGTAAGAGCTTGTTTGCAGGTCCAGTTTCCTTAGAGGCTCTGGGTGTTGCTACCTGCTTTAAGGCTTCACAGGAAGCCTTTGCTGGAGTGTGAAATCAGATTCAGCTCTGAGCTATTCCCTAATTTCTTCTCCTCTATCAGACAGACTTTTCAGTGAACTTGGCTGAAGGTGTTTGAGGCAGCAGAGTGGCCTCACCTGCTGCTGGGTGATAGATGTTGCTGGTGGAACAGGGCTTGCTGAGTCCCTCACAATAATGTTGGGTTTTTTTTTAATTTGGGTAGGGGGAAGATATTGTCATTAGGACCCAAGGAAGCTGCAGGTAACATCTGTGTGATGGGATAATAAGGAAACAGCTCATATGAGTGCCTGCATGGACAGCTCTAGCCAGACAGGTTGAAAATAAATACGATTTGGGGAGCCTCAAGCAGGGCACAGTGAAAGTGGATGTCAGCTTGAATCTGTCTGTACTGGTGAGAATGAGATAACAGGAGGGTTTATTGTTGATCCACAGCCACCCTTCATTCTCTTTTATTATTAATTTTATTGCTTATATCTTTGAGCAGAAGGATGCTGGTTTTATGGACAGCTCCTGTGTGCATACACCCAGGGAACCTGCTTATTCTTTGGCTAGAGCAGCACACTGGGAGCTGGTGCTGAGCCGCTTGTTCACAACAGCTCCTGGTCCTTCTGGAGCTGTCCCTTTTCCAGGTGCATCCCTCTGTGCTTTAGAAGATCATTGTGCTCTTACTCCTGACATACCTCACCTGCTGGAGGTATTAATGTCTTCTGCTGGGACAAGTCCAAGCAGTCGAGAGATCCCGACTGCACTTGTTTCCATTCTGGTTTTGTGTCCTGCCCAACTTTCCCAGCAGTGATTTCAAGTTTTCTTTCCAGAGCCTTAATAAGAATATCATTTCTGCTAGACCTTGTGCCATTCTTGTCTTCAGCTTTCAGAGGAGGAAGAAGCAAGTGGACCACTGTCCAGGTGAGTTACCCCCATCCAGACCTCACTGAGGGCATCAGCAGTTGGTCCATCACCCTGGTTCATAGAATCACAGAATCGCAGAATCACAGACTGGTTTGGGTTGGAAGGGACCTTAAGGCTCATCCAGTCCCAACCCCCCTGCCATCAGCAGGGACACCTTCCACTAGACCAGGGTGCTCAAAGCCTCATCCAACCTGGCCTTGAACACTTCCAGGGAGGTGCAACCACAACTTCTCTGGGCAACCTGGGCCAGTGTCTCACCACCCTCACAGGAAAGAATTTCCTCCTCATATCTAATCTAAACTTCCCCTTTTCCAGTCTAAAGCCATTTCCCCTTGTTCTATCACTAACTGCCCTTGTAAAAAGTCCCTCCCCAGAGGGCAGAGCACGTGCTGCCAGTGAAGGTCTCCTGCTGCCCCACTGCTGCTCCCAGGGTGAAATTTCCCATGGGCAAACGCTCGCTGCCCGCTCCCTTTCCTCGGGCAGCAGCGCAGGGATTTTTCAGCTGCAGGGATCACTGCTGCCTGCCTGGCTCTCACCAGCAGCACGGGAAGATTTCCTCTCGCTTTGCCTACAGCGCAGGTGGTTTTGTCAGTGGGACACAGCTCCTGTCCATCCCTGCCATGGCTCCAGCTCAGGACACACCAGCGTGCCGGGAGGGACGGGCTGGAGCTGGTGGCTGTGTTTCCCCGAGGAGCTGGTGCTGTAAGGCCCCACGCAGACGCAGCGGGGCACTCTTTTCCAGAGCACCGTGCCTGTTGCCAGTGGGAGCCTGTCCCCACGCCTGACCCCAACCCTGGCTTTGCCGACAGCCGCAGGCTCGCTGGAGCTCTCCCAGCCCTGCTCGTCCCCCCGCACACCCCGCTTGCCCACCCTGGCTGCGGACCCTCCAACCCCGAGTTGGTGCTGAGGATCACGGCTCAGAGACCTGCAGGGCTTGGCCTCAGGAAAGTGTTCAGAGGATGCTTTACAGCTGCTCAGAGCGTGTGTCTATACACCACAAATGTTCTGTGGATAGAGCAGCCAGAAAATACTTTTCCACAGGAGAAGAAATTTTCATTTTTAATCCTGGGAGAACTGTTTGGATGTGACTTGGAGATATTGTTGGTGTGACTTGGAGATATTGTAGGTGTGACTTGGTTTTGGGGGTGTGTAATCTGCTTTTTCAGGGTGAATGCAGACCTAATCTGCATGAGGACCCAGATGTGACAGCTAAGGGTCCAGGAGGTGGAAATGCAACCAAACCATCCCAGGGGTCAGAGCTCCCCAGCTACCTCCCCCAGGAAAGCCCTGCCTGGTGCCTGGGGTAAAATCTGCATTGTGCCCATGGGAAAGAGCTTTCTTAGCCTAGAAAAACCCAAAGTCCTGAGCTTTGCCTTGGCCAGAGGTGGCTCATGGTGTTGGACAAGTCTCCTGGTACCTTAAGGTGGGTGCAACAATACTCACAGCCCCCCATGAGCAATGCCCTGGGTGCAGATAAGCAGCACACAGCTCTGCTGGGACCCCCCAAAAGGCAGACGTCAGCCCCGCTCTCCCCAGTCCCACAGCAAGAGGGTTACAGCTGCAATTTAAATAATTGTTGCCAGGGTTTCTGCGGTGACTCATTAGTCTCTGAGACAGGATCCCTCGTTAGCAAGGGGTTATCTGGGGAACACCCTCCCCCTCCCCATGTTGCCAAGACACCTCGACCAAAGGGACTTTCTGCACCTCCTTCTGCTCGTTCCTCTCTCCTTTTGTTTTCCAAAACACTCACCCTGGGTTGGCAGAGCCTCTCCATGCACCTCAGCTCCGTGGGTGCAGACAGGGTGTTGTTTGCACCCCAAAAGGGTTCTGCTCTGCCATGGCAGCCAGGATCTCATGTCTTTGGTCTTTGTTTTCAAAGAGCTGGGGGAAGAGGCCCTTTTGCTGGGCCACCAAGCATCTCCTGGGTTAGCCTGTACCGCTTTGTCACCAGAATGTCACCTGTGTCCTGAGATCCCAGCACAGCAGATTGTTGTTGGGCTTTCCTTGGCCAGGTGGGGCAAACTTGGGATGGTGAGACAGGAGGGGAATTAACTCACTCCAGCTATTTTAGCTTTCAGACTCCCTCCAGGCTTAAATCATGCTTTAATTTTCATCATTTTCTTCTGTTTTCTTTCCAACATCTGGTTTGGAAGGCTCTTCTACCAATGAAACAGGAATAAAGTTGTTTTTTTCCCTACTCCTTGGCAGTGGCTGTCTGCCATCGGCAGTGGCACTTGGGGACAGACTTGTTCAGTTCATCCTTAGTTGACAGACAGCACAGGGAGGCTCAGAAGATGGAGAAGGAAACCTCTTCTCCCATACAAGAACACTTCCCTCCAGGTACTGCTGGGTTTTAGTGTCCATAACAAAGTCCCTCCTCCCCATGGAAAACAAAACCCAAGAAGAAATTGTGGGCCTTATTTTTTGGGACCGACATCCTAGCAGGACCTCATTTTAAATCACCCAAATTTGAGGAATATGTATTTTAAATATGATGTTATAAAAATGTAGTAAATATTTAATTTTATTTTTATTAAATACTAAATTGATGATGGCTGACACTTTATTAAAGTGTCAAAGTGAGTGTTCCTACATTCTAATTACTTATTCTAACAAGGAGGCAGCCTCGTCAGGAGCCCCGCGCGCTGGCGTGTGCGGGCGAGGGGCGCTCCCGTTAAGTAACACCTATTAAACTATCATTTGCACCTGGAGGCACCTCATTAATATCTCAACTGGTGAGACTGTGCTGCTAGTGCCTACCTGACCCGGGGCGTTGACAGGAGAAATGGCTCCAGGAGGTCTTTCCTTGCTCTAGGCTCTCCTGTACAAATAATTCCTATAAAATTAATAACGACTATTCCACTTAATTGAATCCCTGATAAATGAAGGTTCTTCCAGGCCCCTGTTAAATGCATCCAAGAGATGCAGGAGGAGTGCTGCACCGTGGTCTGGGGAAAGTTTTGTTGTTCTTCCTCTCCTTTCCCTGCTTCCTTCATCTCTCCAAGCCTCTTCCCACCCTATCCATCCCTCCTGCTGCTCCCTCCTCATCACTCTTTTCCCTCTCCTCCTGACTCTGTGTTCTCTTTTCTGCAGCAGTTTCCCTTCTGACCTCCCATTTGACTCCCTTCCACTTCTCTGCCTGGATCTACCTTTATGGCTATTTATCTCAATTATTTATTTTTCTTCTGGAGCCTCCTCCTTCTTTTCTCCCTTACCCTTCCATCTTTCCCTTCCTTCCCTTTGGCTCTTCATATCACCAGTAACAGCCATTTTTCTTCCTTCAGACCCTGAAACCATTGTCTTAGAGGAATCTCCATGCTGGTGTGAGATCTCTGTTGGATGGGATCATGGCATTGCATCTTCAGAGCTGTCCAGTCACCAAGAAGATATGTCCTCCATCAAAGCAGAGATTATCATCTCAAAAACACTTGTGGAACATGCAAGTCTCCTTTCATCCCACCTTCCCTACGGATGGAGAGACACCTGTGTAAGAAGAGCAGCCTGTCCTCCAAGCAGAGTTCATGTGGTCACCACTTGGATGCCAAATCCTTGCAAGAGAGGTAATGGGCTTCTGCAAGGGACACTTTGGAGTCTGAGGGGGGTTTTGTTGAGCTATAGGGCTGTCTTTAATGTAATTTCCTCTGCTCCTGGCAGTAAAGGGCTTCCATTTTAGCCCTTATCCTATGAAGCTGCACTACTGGCATTGGGGTTTGGTCATCAGTTGTTGAGGTTTGCTTTTGTCATTCCTTTAATAAATCTAAAAATTACTCACTAAAAATTCCATTCTATTTTTATTTCATTCCAATTAGAAAAACAAACTAGAAACTACACTTAATATTAAAACCACCAACTCAAGATTCAAGCCAAGCAACTTAAAAATAAATAAATACATAATGGAAAAAATATCATTAAATAACACATGAATAACAAGTAATGGGATTTTAATCTTCTTGCTAGGAGAGGCTACTTCTTCAGCACTAAAGGTGACTCACAAGCAGCATCACTCTGGGAAAGTTAAAAGTGATAATTCAATAAGACTCAAGGATTGTGTGGGACTCCGAGGGATAAAACAGCCTTGCAGGGGGCTCTCCTTCCTCTTAGTGATGAATGGAACTGGAAAACCTGATCAATTCAGAGCTGCTGAAAAATAAAACATGATCACGTCTCCATGAACACCCAGGTAGGCTGAAAATCGCTGCCCCACACTGCCATGAAAGCTGAAAGCTGAATAGAGTTCAATAGGAGATTCAACATTTTTATTGATAACTACATTCAGAGTTGTAGGAATAAGTATTATTAAAAACAACAACAACAACAACAACAAAACAACAAACCACACCCTGTGAAGGGGTCTGGAGAGCATCTCTGGGTGCCTGCTCCAGGACTCGTCTAACTGTCAGCTATCAAAGGAAGAAACCTCCTGCAATTGTAAGTTACTCCCAAAATGAGGTTTCTTGCACCAGCATCTGCTGCCTCCAGTGGTGGAGCTGAGATGGAGCCTGAGACCTCTGGGGTATCTGGAAGTGGGGCTGTTGAGTTTGCACTTGAGTGGTGTGTTTCCATGCACATACTTCTGTGGGAGACATCCAGAATAGAGTGCAAGAAATGGAGGTGGGAAAGGAAAAGAATAAGTCAGGGAAGGAAAAAATTGGTCTTACAGTGGCGGGGGGAAAGCCAGAGGGGAGGAAGGGGAAGATCTGAAAGGAAGAAGAAACAGGTGGAGAAGGAAGAAGGATTTATTTCTCCAGGTAGTGGAAGGTTTTCACAGTTCAATGCCAGCAGATGAGGACCTCTCGCTGAAATCCAATGGCAATTACTTGGGACAAGTCCTTTGCAATATATCAAACAAAGCAGGAAAATAGATTATTTTGGTTGGAATACATTGATGTTTGGTACTGGGATGGAAAACCAGAAACAGGCAAGTATGGGCTGTGAAGTAGGGGTGCAAGAAATAAGTTGAAGAAAAATTTTATGTAAGCCAAGGAGAGGTGTACAGAGCACTTAAGAGGGACCGTTCAAACTATGTGTGTAGGATGTTTTTCACATTTTAGTTTAAAAGAGGTGATGAGAAAAAGTTGTAAAAACTTGAAGAGGACATACCTACTGGTGCAGGACAGGCAGGCATGGCCAGAGCAGGGACTTCACTGCTCAACAGCAGGCACCGTGCTGCCTTCCTCTTCTCCTGGCTAAGTCATTGCCAGGGGTATAATTTAAGGCAGAATTTGGCCTTTCTTACATATTTTACTTACTGCCTTGGTTTTAATTGATCCTGTTGTGTGCATTTCAACCATTTCATCACCTGTGGTGCCTGGTTTCCCAGGTGAGAGGGAGGTGAGCACTAATCCTCTGCTGCAGGGCAGAGAGGAAGGGAGTGCTGTCTGTGCATAAATTTCGGGGTGGAGAGAGGACTGTGAATTTGTGTTGAACATGGGTACATCTTGTAAAATTTATATTTAATTTTTTCTATATTAATTTTTAAATTTATTTTTAATCTATTTAAATTTTCTATATTAATTTGTAATATTTCTATCAGGCAACAGCTTTGCTTGCCTTAGTTCACCCTCCCTTTCCCTCCACCATCCCTCTTTCTTTTCTCTACTTAGAGAATCTGTTTCTTTATATCCATGGCCTTTGTGGGATCCCACCCCACTCTTGTTTGGGGTTAGTTCTGCCAGCATCACAGCCAGGAGGTTTACAGGGGCTTCAACAAGTCCCTTGGCTGGACGTGTGGGCGCGCGATGGCTCAGGACACCAGGTCTCCCTGTCCCCATCACAGAGGGAGGGTCCCTGGGGCTGGCACATGCAATTTGGGCAGCAGCACTGCAGTGGGGCAGGGTGCTGTGGGTTGGGGTGCAGGACAGGGGTGAGGTGCCACCCCTCTGGTGAGCAGCCAGGTGCGTGCCCTGCTCCTTGCATGGCTGGATGGGGCAGGCTGGTCGGAGGTACAGCTGCCTGGCTTCAGATTAGTGTTTATTTTCCAGGCTGAAAGGAAGCTTGTGATCCCAAAGCCCTTCTGTGTTTAGCCAGACCTCTCATTCACTCTCAGAGGAAACCCATGTCAGCCGCTCCCCTTTGTCTCCCCTGAGCTATTGCTTTGAATCTGAAAGGATTGGGTGCAGATTTCAAGGGATGTTCAGACAAAGGCTGTTTGAACAGCACTTGTGTAAATAATCCATGAAAAACTCTTTGAATAACCTCAATGAAATTTTCTCTGAATTTGCTATTCTTTTTCTCCAGCAGCAGAAAGAAGTGGAAGTCAGGAAAGGGAGGAGAGTCGGAGGAAGGGAGGGAGAGAGGGAGGAAAGGGGTGGGAGTAGGACCGACACTTTTTTCTCTCTGCCAACTTCTCTGAATGCCAAGAAGTAGCTTGGCTTTAAAAAAATCTCTGTTATTTTCACAGCTTTAGGAATAATCTCATACGGGACCCCCGTGTCCTCAAACTTCTCTGTACATTAAATGTAAGGGGACACCCTTGTATTTAACATAGCAAGGGTAATGTCGAGCCAGTTAATTATTAGCCGTATGGTTTAATGTTCACTTGCTGTACATATGTACAAAACAATTCCCCTTTAGCATGTCGTTTAGTTTGCATTAAAATGGAGATAATTGTTTTGATGCCAAATGTTCCCGTCGGTGTGTTCCCCCCCCCCCCATTCCTCTTCATACAATTTATACAAATTACATCCTGAAACAAGAGGGACAAAAAGTCCTTTGATTTGGTTTCTTTTGAAGATATCCAAATTGAATTCCATGCTGTGTCTGGGGACACCTCAGCCCTGGCTGGGCAAAGAAGGTTTTACCTTGTGCAGGGATCGGGGGGGACCTGCAGTGCCTCACCCGGAGCACCCCGAAATGGGGCTGGGGAGGCTGCACCCACATCGGGAAGGGGCTTTGGGGGCTCTTGGTGTTTTCGGGAGCTGGTTCAGTGGATGTCCAGGAGATGGAGCAGTGTTTCTGTGGCCTCTGCCGCCGGTGTCCCTAACGAGCCAGTCTGTCTGAACTCGGAATGAATTTTGTTCCCTTTTCATCACTCTCTGATGTCCAGCTGCTCCTGTCAACACCTTCTTATAGCATGTAATTCATCGCTCAGACTGACAGCTGGGGCCGTGGGCCTGGGACCAGCTCCTCCTGCCATCGGCTGCACCCAGAGAGGGTCCCTGGCTGGAGCAGGGGCTCCCCTCGCCCCCTCCCCACACCTGGGGCTCACCAACTCTCCAAAGGGTTCCCCAGACAAGACCCCGAGCAGCCCTGCTCACCCAGTCCCCCTCCCACTCTTGCTGGGTAACCTCTGGTGGGGGCTTTGTGGGGGGTATCTCCCTTCCAGACCCCCTCCCCAGCAGGTGCTGAGGGGCTGGGGGAGGCTGATGAGAAGGGAATGAGGCAGGGCTGCCAGGAGGGGAGAGTGGCCGAGGCTGTGCCACCTGGGATGTGACCATCCAGTCCTTTTATTTCTGGGTTTGGGCTTATTTTAACTGTAGGTCAAAGTGGGAACAACCTTGTCCTCAGATTGATGGGTTTGTACCTGAATAGATGGCTGTCACCTCACGCCATCCCCAAGGCACATCTACCAGGGAGATGCTTTGCTAATGCCACTGTGCACAAAATCATGCAGCTGGCTTTGGTACCAATCCTCCTACCCAAATACCCTCTTCCCTTCAGTCTACCAGCCAGTTTCTAATAATTGTCCTTTAACTCAGCACTTTTGCCTTCAATTTTCCTCCTGTACCTTCCTGTCTTCCCATAATTTATTCCATATTTCACCCATTTCTTGTCCTCATTTATAATTCTTCTTTATTTCATTACTTTGCATAATTTCTTTTTAGGATTTGTCATAAAATAAATTCTGCCACCTCTCTCGTTTCATTTCTGCTCTCAAGTGTCAGTGTGTGCTCTCCAGCAGCGGTTCCTTATGCCTTCCAAGCCCTTTTGCTGGAGCTACCCCAACCTTGGAGGATCTGAGAAGCCATTGGAAGTGACCTCAGTTTCAGAAAAGCCTTTCCAAATGAATTAGCACCCTGAAAGACATTTGGAAAGAAGATCCTGAGTGTAAATTCAGGGTGAACCCCCAGCTAAGTTGTTTTTGCTGTGGTGAAATGCTGACATAGGCAGAATCATCATCATGTGATTGTTCAAATCTGAGTTAAAAATGCTGATGATTAAGTGAATGAGGAATCTGAGGAGAAAAACTGCTAATGTACTGATGTCCAATCTGTCCTGGAAGATAGGAAAGCACATGAGGAAACTGAGGCACAGAGCTCTAATCCAGATCCTCCAAAGTGGTGCTTGACTCTCTTTGAAACCAATGGGGAGGAGGTGTCTGATATTTTTGACAGCTTGTATCTAATTCACCTGTTCAGGGTCACATAGGACATTTGTAGAAAGGTGATACGAAAAACTGAATGAAAATTTTCTCTGATTCATCCCAGACCTGAATCTTTTAGCTGAAAGGTGACCCAGCATGAGGGAAAGCAGAAGGCTTGGATGAGCTACTTTATGTTTCAGTGCACTCCATCTCAAAGGAAAATATAAACTATTTATGGGGGTTGGAGTCCAAATGCTGTTGTCTGCCAGTACATCTTCTAGAGGAGAAGGTGGACTATTGAGCAGCCCCAGAAGCACAAATATTCAGTTACCTCCTTGGAGTGGAGACTTGAAATTTGCTCAACAACATTTATGCAAGGTGGAAGATTTGGGAAAACTGAGGGAATCCTGATTCATAAATGGTCCTTGCTGCCCAGACACAAGGAGCTGCCAGAACATGAGCTTGTGATGAGGTTCCCTTGCCCTGGTAAGTCTTTTGCAAGAGGAGAGCATCCAGGAATGACCAGCTCGAGGAAACGCCATAGAGCATTAATCCAGAAACGAGATCTGGAGGAGAAGGAAGTTGCATTCAATGGAGGTAAAAACCAATCAAATCCCAACCCTGGTAACATGGCCCTCTCCTTGCAAGCACATTTTCCCCTGCAGACACAAAGAGGTCCCATTCTAGCACTCAATTTGAGCTAAGTTTGGGGTTGTTCCTGGAGGCAGGGAACCAGGAGTCTGTGGTTCATTTCATTTTTAACTGAGAGAGTCCTGTTAGGAGAATGTGGAAACAAATGAAAGCATCCTCTCTGTGCCCAAAACCTGTAGTGGTCTCTGCAGCTGCAGACATCTTACCTGCTTTGAAAATTTTGAAGTTATGACACAACGCACTAAGGTTCATGAACTCTTTTGAAGGCTCTTTTTGAATGAACCCAGGCCAAAAGATGGCTTTGTGTGTGAGAACCACATGGTCTCATTTGCTGTTCCCTCGATTTTTAAAATTCACTTGGATTTGAAGCTCAAAGTAAAACCCATGAGAACAAAACCTCGGTGGGATCAGATGAAAAATGTCCTCCTGGTTCCCTGTCCTGGACAAAAAACCACTGGCTTCATCATCCTTACACATTTTGTTTTGGTTTGGGTTTTTTTCCTAGTATGGAGAAATCCCTGTGTGGTTTGGGTTTGCGAGAAGGATTTTCCCTTCATGTGCTGCCACAACAACTGAGATCAGCTGAGGCACTCAAGTGGACGGATCCTGGATGTAATTGTCTGAGGGCTGGTGGCCAGGTTTTTTCAGAAGAGGGTCCGACTGGCTACGTTTCAGTTCCACCTCTGCCTTGACAGAGCCTGTCTCCTTTAATCATTAGAGTTCAGTGCACGGCTTTCGCCTGGCACAAGTTGGGATTTCATTTGTTTTGGAGGAGGATTGCTTCTTTTGTTAGTTTAGGTCTTTTGCTTCCAGTTGTGTAAACTGGGACAAGCCGATCCCATTGGCCCCGAGGAGCTGACAGCCAGGAGAAGGCTGGTCTGCTATTCACTTTTGAGGTTTGGTTTTAAATCTTTAAAACGTTGTCCTTGTGTCTCTAGCAACATTCTGGTTCCTATCAGGAGGCACGCTTTACCAACTGCGAAGCAAAATGGATGTGTGTTCTTCCCAGACTCGGGGCAGTCAACACGAACTCAGCGCCGTAAACCGAGTTTCCCAAGTAAACTGAGTTTTGAATCTATTCAAATGAAAGTGAGTGTTGTGTTATTACAGCCTTGCAAAACTCCAGTTAATTTATGGTGGTATAAAAACCATTTTTTAATGACTGTGACATTGCCAAAATCTTTGCAGATGCAGAAACAGCTTCGCGGGAGAATTTCAATCTAACATCAACAGGAGATTTGGAAGATGAATTGTGTGTGGATCTCCTTCCTCCAAAGATGCTGCTTTGTTTTGCTTTTTAGCATTTGGTTTGTCTCTAATATTGTCTGGTTTATGATGTTTTAATTATTGTTGTTTATTTATTATAATCATATTTTAATTGTTTGTGTAGTGCCTTGAGTGCCTTGGCAGGGGGGCGCATTATAAATTAAATTATTATTAAAAAGTTATTATTATGTGTACCTACTCCAAACTGAGCCAGAGCAGGGAACACACTCAATTGCCTGGAATTAATTCCCTCCTTTTTCCTTTGTCTCCTCTCTACTCAGGAGCATAGTTCAAAGGGTTGGAGAGAGAAAATGATGTTTCACTGTCTTCTCCTGGGGCTCGACGAGGCGAGGGGAACTCTGCCACGGGCTCCTTCAGGGACCTGCTGCTGCCTTCCTTGGGTGCTGGGATTGAAGTTAGGGAAAGGATGTGCTCTGTGGGCTGGACAGGGATTGGAGTTATTTTTTAAAGCCTTTCTGCATCACCCTCTCCTTGGTCCTGGAGAGGCTGGTTGATATTTGCAGCCATACAACAGGATTTACTAGTTCTTAAATTAAAAGGGAGACTGTCACATGTGCTTGTGGTGTGCTTGGAGGGAAGGAAGAGGCTGTCTTCTCTGGTGGCCAGGCTAGGATGGCAGGAGCAATGTTCCTGGCCCTGTCTGAATCCCACTTTGTGCCTCCTGACCTTTCTGGTTTGCTGCAGGTGACACTGTGCCCGCTAGCAGCGTCCCCGCCTTCCCAGAGAAATCCCAGCTGGGGGGTCTGTGGCTCTCAAAATCACAGATGGGGTTTCAGCCCTCTGGTCCCATTGCTGGTGCACAGTGTAGATGTTACAGCTCCTCCACTTCTGCTCTCAACATTTTAAGGTTTCCATAGTCCACAAGACAGTGACCAGTGGCCATCTCAAGGCTGGTGATGGGAAAGCCAACACAAAACACTCTCACCCCTGTCTCATTCCAAGGCCAAAAAGGACGATTCTGGGAGTAAGCTGGTGGAGAGACACATTCACTCCATATTCTTTTCATTTATCTTCTCACAGGTTGTCTCAGATCCCTCTGTTCCAACACGGTCTGGCTGTTGATGTTGCAGCACGAGCACAGATGAACCTTCCCTGGCACAACCACTTTAGTTGGTATTGAGATCCAGCTTGAAGGTCACCAAGCAATCAGACCAACTGATCCTATCAAGGCTCTTCTTCCAACATGGAAAAGAAGGATTTCCCTCTCCCTCAGACCTCCACACCACTTCCTCAGGAGCTCAGGTATGGATTGTGCAGGTTCTTTGTGGATAATCATGTTGCTGCTCCTCATAGGCGTGCTGCAGGGATGCCAGAGGCACTGGGGTGTTATGGTGATGGGAGCCACACGAGTGCCATTGATGGATTAGTGATAATGTAAAGATCTCTGTTACAGTAGGCGTCAGTTTGCTAGCGAATATTAAGAGACAGATGTCATATGAGCATCTCTACACTTTGGAGCTGGTGGCAAACTTCACACCTTCAGCTCTCCTAATAAGACAGTATTTCATCCCACTCAAAATGCTTATTACAGCTAGTCTGATTGGTATTGTAAGATCTCATTATGTAGCTATATACTTAATTTTGGATAGATAATAGAAAAATTATCTAGAAGAGTAGCAATTTATTCTTACCGTTTAGGAATAAAACTGTGATTTTAACTTATTCCAGTTTGTAGAACCCTGAATCAAGTTTTCCAGCAGAGGAACAGATCTCTTTGTGTGTTGCTCTGGAGCATAAAAGATCTTGCTTTATTTTGTGGCCTGCTACAGACCTCCATTCACAACCCATGGGAATCTGGAGGCCACGAGGACAGGAGAGGGAAGTGGGTTTGGTGTCTCTGTAGGACTCCTAATGCCTTAATAAACCCATAGGGTTTCATGTACTGCTTTCCCATGGTGGCATCAGACAGGGTCAGCAAAAATAGCTGTTCCTGCTGATGTTTGGTGTCAGTCCTAAGAGAAGTCCTCTTTTCTGTCTCCTTTATACCTCCTGTTCAACCAGACCCACACACAAGGCACCTTCTCCCTCCCTGACACGCATCCATTTATCGGTCCTGCTTTGGGCACTGCTGTTCAATCTCTGCTTTTCCCACCCCCCTCTGACACATCCCCAGGGATCTCCAGCCGGGGCTCAGCTGCTGCCCATCTCCATATGCACTCCCTCTTCCTCCAGCCCATTCTGCCTGGTCTTGATGGGAAGGGAGCTGCAATTCCCTGTGCCGCCCCGTCCTCCCGCAAAGCCCTGGTAATCCTGCACCCAGGGGCCGTTTAGTCCTGTCTGCCTGGTTTGAGGCTCTGCCACTGAAGGGTCCTAATTTGATGTCATGTAGACAGAGAACCAGGAGGCAGGGCAGGGCTCCTGAGGATTTGGATCTGCTCCTTATTTTATACCCACACAACGAGTGAGCCCTGTAAGACCCTTCCCCTCTGGTCCTCACTTCAGAGGCAAAAAAAGGCTGGGAAAGGATATTAGTTAAAACTGAGCACCCATCAGCTGTACTGTTACTCTACATCTGCTTTCCTCCTCCCAACATCCAGTCTTAATGTTTTAATTTTATTGTGTTCATTGCTGGTCATTATTAAACTGTTGTTTTGGCATAAAGGCTTTGACTTTCTCAATCTGTAATAGGGCAAGCAACCCTGTACTTGGAAAAAAATTAGCTTTAGACCATCTGTACCACATATTATCCTATGTACTATGTATTTTTTATCTCCAGTGTCTGGTAAAGCCTTGTTGTGTTTAAGGAGAACATTTGAGGTGCTTGGTTCTTCAACACAATGCTTAATCCTTCTCCTGTCCACTGCACTCAGCCTTGCATGTGCTGGTGCAGGGCATGGGTAAAGGGGAATCACACCTCTCCATCTGGTTTTATGTCTGTGTATGGCACCAGTTATCACTGCCTCAGGACTGGGAGATTTGGAGGCTGCACAGCTCACTGCAGCTCACTGTGGGGCAAGGAGTACTGCTGGTGTCACTTGGGTGCTGGGTGTCACTTGGGTGCTGGGTGTCCCTTCTGCCTGGCCTTCTGACAATGAAGTAACATGCCCTAAATCTTGCTTTTCCAGAAGTGTCCTTCCCAAGGAAACTCTTAGGTTGTGCTACCAAAAGGGGATACTACAAGGGCTATTTTCTTCTTTCTCCAAGGACCTTACACAAGAAACCTCAGGCTGGGCAAAATATGCCCACCCCTTACCCTACCTACCATCCTCGTGCTGGGGTAGCAAAAAGGGAAAAACACTGTTTTCCAGGGGTTTTGTCTTGGGTCAGGAGGGCATAAGGAGGCAAATGCACACCCCTCCCTCACCTGCTGGTTATAGTGGCTGTAGCCATGGGATATGTATAATACAACACACCACCCTGTGATAAACCACATTTATCTCAGCTCTGTTCTCACTAATCCACCTCCAGCATCACTTCTCCTAATGGCACAGACCCCCACGTGCTTCAGAGAGTGATCTTTTGAAAGCAAAACCAAACCAACGACCTGCCACCTGTCTGGGGGTTGGGTTCCCCCCCTAGAAATAGGCACTTGTTGCCCCAGTTCGTTCCTCTGCCCACAGCCCAGCACACATACTGCCCAGTCTTGTGCCTCCCTCCCCAGCCCTGCCACACTGGGGAGTCCACCTCCCACGTGCCCACAGCACTCAGACCTGCAGATTTACACCTCCAGCCCTTTCCATGGAGTTCTCCCAGATTTATAAGAGGGTAGGATTTGACCTGCAGAGATTAACAATGGTTGTTAACCTTGAGTGTGATCGAATTAGGCTGGAGCACAAACTGGCTGTTGTATCAGGAGCTAAATTGCAACCTGCCTAGAAAATAACATGCATTCTCTTCTCTTGCATTAACATATTTTTTTCCAACGAGTTGGGATACATTCTGGCTGTGTCTGTGCTGGGGAGGGATCAGCAGGATAACAGGAGTTTCTGACCCAGATGGGCTCCATCCTTTTCTATTATCTAGCTGGTGCCAGAGAAGCTTTTAACTGAGAACAAATGTTTTTAGGTCCTCTCCATGCTGCTGCTCTTCAAATATGTTTGAAAGTATTTTCCCCAATGCCTGGTGTGTTTGTAACATGTTTTAACTTCCATGTGACTAAGTGCCCAGCTCTTGCAGGTCTGTAGCACAGCATCTCATTTGCCTGGCTGAAAATCAAATCTATGTGTGCGTTTGCATACTGGAGCTGGGCTACAGCCCTGCCAGCCAGCTCGCTCATTCCCAGTGTAGACAGGTCCTTAGTGTGTCTCTTTCCAGACAAGAAAGCCCTTGTGGTTGAGGCACTAAAATAACAAATGTCTCTTCATGCCTTGAGTAACATGGGCCATGGGTGGGCACAGCCTGGCTTTTAAAGGGTTAAGGAGGCTCTGTCCTTGGTGACATGCAATTTATGATCTTGTGAATCCTTTTTTAATTATTTTGCTGTGACAGAGGTGGAAATATCCAACTTCAAACGACTGGCTTTATTGATATGCTGCTATTTGTGCCTCTGTGGAGGAACAATCCCATAAAAGCAATAAATTAGAAAAACCCCCTTTTCTCATCAGAGAGAGAGATTCTTTCTGGCTGGGAGCGAGAGACCTGGTGCAAAGGCATTTCAGCTCCACGAAGGGGCTCCCTGTGATCTGTGGTGAAAACCCCTTTCTTACCAACCGGGCACACTTACGGTGCACCCACCTACTCAGCTGCATGTTCCTCTCCGAGCCAGGCCAGGCTCATTGCACAGGGCTGGAGTTTGGGAACAGAGGAGGAATTTTTGTCTACATTCACAGACGTTGGCTTAACAGCTGTAAAGCGTTTATGGCTTTGTGGCTGTTTGTATTGGTTAGTTATTTACCATATTTGTACAGAGAGGATGATCAGAAAGCACATTTTAGGACAGAAAAAGGGATTTTAAAGTACAATTAACTAATGTTGTTGGAGATGAGCTGGTTGAGGCCAAAATGGCAGTGTTTATTTGCAGACACGAATGACCGGTTTTCACCACAGGGAACGTAACAAAATCCATCTCATGAATCCAGATGAGAGCAAATATGACATTGTATATTTTTTTTTTGAGTGTAAATAGTTACCCGTAACAAAGATGTTCAGGCCTGGCCACAGGAGTACCCAGGCGCAGCCGTACCAACACCAGCAGTTATGAAATTATTTGTGCTTCCAGCTGCATTTGGCAGGTGCTGGAGCTGAGCTGGGTTCTGCCAGCGTGTGTGGAGTGAGCATCACAGAGGATCTGACCCATTTAAGGCACGTGAACAAGCCTGTTCTCCTCTCTTTAGACAGGCACAGTCACATGTAGAGCAAAAGATAGATGGAGACAGACCCTGTTGCCCCAGGGACACCCACTGACCTGACCACAAGAGCCCCTGCAAGCAAAAAAGCTGCTCAGCCTTGCAGAGAGACTGCAGTGGGGTCTCAGTCCTGTGGCTGTTCCATTAACAACCCACCCACGTGAACAATGACTGAGCTTCTTGGCTGCTTCCTTTTGCCATATGTGTTACCTGGTCTGAGATGCTCCGAGGTGCTCATGAAACTGGGATCAAACACACCTGTATATCACAGGGATGGGTGGTAAGTTCCAGTTCTGGACTTTCATGCCAATGTAGTAGTGTGGATGGTGCAGTAATAGCAAAGAAGTGATGATGGATGTGCTTGCACTGTACTCATGGTGAAAAATCATGTAGATTATCCAAAGTCTTTGATGTATACAAGTCCTGAGGAGGGTGATAGGTCTGGAAGATGAAGTCCTCTTGGATTCAGCACAATGCTCTGGCTCCTCTTCATCAGTGCAGCCCAGCCCAGCCCCTGGAAACCACCCTCAGAGTGGAAGAGGTTTTGTCTCTGTGTTGGTACAGACCTCATGGATCAAGTGAGGCTGTCAGTCAAGGCCAACGACAAAAATACTGTAAGTCAACGCCACAGAGGAATTGCAAACTTTGGGAAAAATTGATTCCATGCTCATCCTCTCCAAAAGCCCCTGTCTATAACTGCAGCTACATTCTCCTCAGTACCAGTCCTAAAAGGGTAGGGAGACTTCACCAGGGCTGAGCTCACACATGTCTAACACAGGTCAAGCACCAGCCCCAAGTCTCATCTTTACCAAAGGTGAGACAGCAGTATATCTTCAGCTGGAACCTGACATTTGCTTTTGTTAAGAGGATCTGTGAAATATCTGCTGTTCTTGTACCAGTGGAAATTTTTATTGTACCTAAGACCTCCACCCATTTCAGAGGCTGTCCTTTGCTAATTACTTTTGCTGGCAGTCAACCTGTTCCAGGTTTGAACTGATGACCTCAAGGTAAAATTACTCCAAATGCCATTGTTATCCCTTGGAAGCATCCAAAAAGCAGAAGGTACCACCTGACTCTCTTTGGCACCCTGGCATAAACCAGGAATGCCTTCACTGAAGTCCCAGGCACTTCACACGCTCTAGAGGTAGTTCAAGAGAAAGATGATTTAGTCTCTGAGTATTTACCTGCCGTTGATCTAATCCTGAACTGCTGCAGTAAATGGGATATTGCTTTTGACTTACACAGATGCTGGATCAAGTCTACAGCGATTAACATTCAACACCTGTGCTTCAATCATGCTACTTTTCTGTAGTAATAGAATTTATACTGAAACTTCTTCTCCTTCAGTCACTGATCTTCAGGCTTATCTGCTTTAGCCTGGTGTAAATCCAGGGTAACCCTGTTCTTATTGGAGTTATTCCTGATCAGCACTGGTTTAAATGAAATCTGAATATGACCCACAGATTACATCATTTCATGGCCCTGTAAAGATCAGAGCTCTAGCCCAAGTTGACTAGTATTGATTGCCTTATCTATGCCAACAAGAACAAACAAAGCAACATGGCTGACACACTATTGCAGTTTAATTCCTTGACATGGTAAAATCTATTGTGCAGCAGAGTCTTCAACATTCTCTGTTTGTAGGCATTGTTTTTGTGGGGGTGGGAACCAGCTACCTACGTGCTGGCCCATCCTCAAATTTTCTCCTCCAAATCCATAAAACTTCCAGGCTTGGCATGTGCAGCACTGGGAGAGATCAATTGGAGCCAGTTTGAGGGATGGAGAACATTTCCCATCCAGGGAGAGAGAGACCAGGCAGGAAAACAATCCTGGCCTAGGGAAACTGTATCTGCTGACAGACACAGTTGGTCATCCATGTGGACAGCCCATCTTCTAGATGGGAGGATTTTCCCACGACACCCAGAAAACTCCATTCATGATCTGCAGCTCAACGTTACCCCAGGTTCACACCCCACCAGAACAGATGCCTTCAGGTTGAACTGGGCATCCAGCACTGGGGTGCTTGCCAGGCTGGCTTTTCAGAGCCCGTTTCCACCACCACCTTGCCACGCCCATGGGAAAGATGAAGCACCACCCGTGATGAACAGCATGGAACTGAAACCAGTGCACCACTGCACAACTGGAGCAAACTGGACCCTTGTCCAAAGCAGTCTTTAACTGTTGCTTGGTCACATCTTGAAGGTCACCAGTGAGGCCAGGCAAGGACAAACCAGTGTCTGCCACCTCACTGGGCCTCCTGGGCATGTTCACACCTCTGACCTTGGGACCCCTCAGGAAATCATCCCACTAGAGGGCACTGGGAGTCGATTTTCCATCCCCTCCTCTTAGTTTCTGCTCTTTATTTGAGTTTCTCCTTGCTTAGTGTTCTCCCCACCTCTCCCTCCTTTTTGCTGGCCAGCTCAGACTGTTTAAATTGGAAATTATTTGTATTACTGTCTGTAAATAATAGATGAGGGAGTGAAGTGGAGTTGGTGTCCCTTCCATAAACTCCTCCTCACTTTAATTAGTGCGAAACAGCCTGGTGAGAATGCGAGCTGCCTTGATGCTGGTAATTAAAATTGAAACCACTGAAAAGCTGCTCTATTTTTTATCGGAGCTGCTGTTCGGAGCCGGGAGCCTGCGGACGGCTCTGCAGTAAAGAGTGATAATGAAGGTGTGAATTCCCGGGGGGAGGAGGGGCAGCTGTAGCGATGGCTGAACTTACACCAGATGAAAATGCAGGAGCAATTAGAGGTGGCTGTGTACAAGCTGGGCATCGGAGATTAGTTGGCACCTTGGGAACATGGCAGGGAAGGACAGGGAAGGGGGAGGGATTTTTTTTTTCCTTTTTGAAAAATTTTAATAACAAAAAAAAAAACCAACAAAAAAAAAAGGATGGAGGAAATGGTTGGTAACTTAACATAAAGACAAACATGTGCAGTGTTCCTGCCTGGCTCTGCTGGCCTGCCCGAACGAGAGGTGGGAGGGGTGGTGGAAGTATGGAGCGTGTGGGGTGGGAGACAACAGGGTCCCTGGTACTGGGGGACAGCAGTGTTGGCCATGCTGGGGTTTTTGGCAGCTCCTCAGATGCCCTTGCAGCAAAGGCACAGGCTCGTCACAGCCCCTGGGTGTGCTGCTCCTGAACGTGGACTCCGTAAATTTCTGCATGTGTCCTCGCTCCTGCCCATGGGACTGATCCAAAGCTAACTGGTGTCCATCCAGTTCCTCTCATCTTCAATTAGGCTTTGGACCAGACCCCATCCCTGAAAAATATTAACTGTTAGCTTAGGAATGCAAAAACGATGGCAGCGGTGATGGGAGATGGAAGAGCACAGGCAGAGGCCTTTGTTATTGCTAGCCAAGGAGGAGTTTGGGAAGAGCTGCTCTAAGTAATCAGATGTTGTTATTAATTGCTTCCTGCCCTGGCGCATTCATCCTAGTGTGGGCTCCACCAAACAGCTGATAGTCTCTGCTCAGCAGCAGAAAAAATGTCAGATAATATCATGTACTCAGTCAGAGCTGCGAGCCTGCAAAATCTTCTTCTGGCTGCAGCACCTTGCAAGGAAAACAGTCACTGTGGAAAAAAGCACGTGAGACAGCGGGGCTTTGCAATGAGAGGAGCTTCTCCATCCTCTGGAGCTTTCTGGGACCTGATGAGCACCTCCACGCAAAGGGCAACCTGTTCCACCCCAGCTCCTTAATCACCCAGATGCTGGGGAACACCTAAGGGTGCCAAATTGTCTGAATTTAGATTGAAGAGAAGTTTTGTAGAAAGAAAGTTAAAGAGGCTGTAAATAACCTACATCAAATCAGTTGTGCTTTCAGAGGGTTGTTTGTTGGGTGCTCCTTGGATTATGAGTTCCTTCCAGAGGCTGGAGCTCCATGGAAACTTGTAGTGCCATTACTGTTGTGAACTGGGGTTTTGAAGTAGGAGAGGCTCAGACTTTGTGTAGAAAGTTTTGATATTGGGACAAAAAGACAAAATTTACAAACTGACTATGAAAGGAACAGGTTTAATATCTCCTGTAATATCACGATCTCGGAAGACATTTGGAATAGCCTGTGCATTAGTGTTCTTATGCACTAAAAAAATGAAAACCAATTGCTTCATTTGAAATGTACACTTGGACCTTACCAGAATGAAGGATTCTGATCAACTTTCATTTAAAAATTAGTCACATTGATGGATTCCTATCAAACTCTGTGTCTTGATGGAGTTTGCATTTTCTGGTGAAAAGCTGCTCAGGTCTGGTGTCTTTTCATTACCATTGACTCACAGTAACAACATGTTATTACACTTGAAATTTATCACCTGATCTCTTGATGGAAGTTTCTGAGGGAAGATCGAGGGCAAAGGAAGGAGAGCTGAGATACTCATGGGAGGTGCTTTGGTGATTTTGTTTGTTTTTAGCTAATATGATATTCTCAGGAGTACGCTGATCCAGGTATAATCGACTGTCCACAATGCCGACTAGTGCCTTAGCATATTAGTGAGATCTCAGTGATTCATATTTATTTCCTCTGTCTTCTCTGCCTGTGAGTTTCTAAGGTTTCCCAATGACTTCATTTGTAAAGTATACGCATCCCTTGGAGAGACTTTGCTAAGCTCTCCAGAGTTTAGAAACTCTGACAATTTATAAACCCTGGAGATGGGCAAGTTTAGCTTCATGTGGAGCTTAGAGACTCTGAAGAATTGTATTTTCACTTGTTTTCAGTTTGTTGTAATGAGGCTGGTTTATTTTATTATAAACCAGGCAGGCCTTACAGCTGGATTAAGCATTTGTTCACTAGTGTATACTTTGTTCAACATTATTTTCTCCATTAATAGGATGTCTTTTCTCACCTATTATGCATAATACAAAAATGTGATTGAGCAGATTTCAAAACTCAGAGGGTGTAAGTCTACAGGACATGGTTGTTTATCAACTTGTTTCACACACTGGTCAGTGGCTATTGCTATTTAAACCAAAAAGAAGGAAGAACAGATTTTTTTTATCCGAGCCATCTTGTGTGCAAATATTTAGGACTCCCAATGTGTCTTGATGCTTTTCCAAATAGCTTTTTCAAGACAACTGAGCTCTCAATATGTTAGAAGGAAAAAAATAACTCTTTAGAAATGTTTGTTTCCTTTACTGAAAGTTAGGAAATTCCCAGGGTGAAAAAAAATCCTTATTAGGATAGAACTAAGTTAGAAGATAAATTGAAATCCTCTGATTGAAAGTAATGTTATTAAAAAGTTTTAATTATTGAGAAGAAAATATAGGAAAGACACTCAGAGCTAACATAAAAATGATTGGAAACTGGTAATTAAAACAAAATGCTTGAAAATCAAGCATCACAAAATATGAAAATGCAAACTTGGCTCTGATTCATTATGACACTTAAAATCTGAGATTGTTATTAAAGTTGTGGGTGGTTGATTTGAATTCTGCAGGTCTATGTTGATGCTGAAAGTTGGGCAAATGCTGCAGCCCTTTGCTGACCAAGGCCATCAGATTTCAGATCCTCTCCTTATTCTTCCCTTTCCCATCTCTCACCATGTCCCATTTAGATATCTACTCTAAAGCAAAAGTTCTGGCTCTTTCAGAGAGTGTCTGGATGCTCCATTCCCTCATTGTTTTTAAAGCTCACCAGTTCCACCTTTTCAGCTATTTAAGGCTTTATTTTGCAATCCCAATACAATTACTTTAAGTGAAGACCTGTGTTTCTCTGTAGAGCACCAAAGATTGCTTTCCTCGAGGGACAGCCTGTAGATTTCTACACAGACTTCTCCAGAACATCCTTGGGATCTCCCAGGACCGGGTCTGCATTTCCTCAGGAACCCTTCATCAGGCAGCTGGCATCAGACAGTCGGTTCCTGTGGTCAGTGAGCTGGTTTGGGAGTCTGCAACACCAAAACGTAATAAGGAGCCCTGCAGCAGGTAGGAAGTATCACCATGCTTCTGTTGACATTTTTTGCACCAGGAAAGCCACCACCACTCTGATAGTCATAGCCAGACAAGACCCACCCAGCCCCCATTTCCTATTAACATGATGGGTTTTTTTAAATCATTACATTTCCTACATTTTCAGAGCAGTGAATATCACCTTGTTGTCATCCTTTGATGGAAAGGCTGCCTTGTCCCTCTCAGGGACATCTAGGAGAAACATCTCTAGCCCCACACAGGACAGCCATGGTTCCTTGAGACCCTCTTTGCCTACAGTGCTCTTTCCCAGGAGAGACTAAGAGAGAGCAACCTTAGACTTGGAAGAAGGTAATTTGAATTGGATGTGAAGTTGTTACTAATTTAATGTTTATCCAATAACAAGGACTTTGCAAAACCCCTTACCTTTTCATGAGCCTCAGGTAACACTGTCAATTCATAATTGCTATGATCCCTTTATCCTGTGGTTTAATAAATAATTTACCTAAATTATTAAAATGAAAATTTCAACATTATTAAAAATTAACCAGGTTAAATGAGCAAACAGTAAATAGTGCTGGGCTTGTCCTGCGTGACAGGAGTCCACAGCTTTTATTGTCTTTTTCCCAGGCGCAGAGGGGACGTTTCTCCCTCCCCCTCTCCCTCCCTGTCTCCACTTTTACTGCTCTACTCTTGTCTTTCACAAACTCGTCTCCTTGATATTAGTTGGTTTTTTTCACAGCTTGTTCTTTTGTCTCTGTGTCCTCTTCTCCACTGTTGGTTTACTCTTCCTTCCCATGAACCCTCTCCTTCCCTGCCATAGCACTTACTCATCTGTCTCCCCGCTGCATATTACATTCTGCACACATATGTAGCACGAGATGCCTGGCAGGCTTTTTTGTGCTTTCTGTCTTTGATCCATGGCTGGCAATCCCATCTGATGCCAGGAAGACATAGATCCAGGAGAACACATGATCTCCAAAGAGTAGAGAGTTTGTCAGGTCTTCAGGATAGGGGCTGCTTCCATTCATGAAAAATGTATTAAAATCTGACTGCTCTTAAAGGGTCGCAGCTCTGTCATTTTTAATTGAAACATTCAGTTTGCCCACAATGAAGTGCTCCATCTTTCAAGCTGTGCCTCTTGCCAGATTTTTTTTTCCTTCTCTGTAATTCCTGCTGAACTGCTCCTTCTGCTGTTTTCTGGCAGAACTCCTTATTGACTTAAAAGGGTTCTCCCCTTCCAGGCTTCATCCCATCCATTTTCCCTTTCAGCACCTGGGAGTCCTGAAAATGGCCTTTCCTCCTACCTGGCATTTTTCACCCAGAATACTTGCACCAGCGTAGACCTCAAGGCACACAGCTGATCTTTTCCTGCAGATCTGGGAGAATTAGACACCCAGCTCCTGTTGAGGTTTGGTGAGAGCTTAGTGCCTGCAGAAATGCCAGCAAGCCTGTCCGTTCTCTGGGGTGCCCATAACACTATTAAGCATCTCCTGCAGATATCTGGGCACTGACAGGCAGATATGGGCTTCTTAATGTCCTCTAATAACTCTTATTTTCTTTCTGCTGCTAAGAGACCACAAAGTGAATAAGGCAACATTTGCAACCAAAATTTAGCTTTGTAGACAGGCTCCTTCCTGGCACTTTCTGAGCAGCCCTTGGGTAGTACCCAGCGTTGTTACAGCTCTGCTTAGGATGAAAACAAAGGAAAAAAATCCCACCTGCATACAAAAGCAGAGGTGCTGTGAGCCAGAAGGATAACTCAGCTGGAATGCATCCAGAAGACTGTACCTCAAGTGCCTGCCCTTACAATACACCCCACAAGGTGAAGCCCCGAGAATCCCAGTCAAAGTGAAGGCAAATGGATGTACTAAGGCAGTGGTGAGACCCAGAGCCTATAAAACACGGGAGCTGTGTCCATGGGGAACGTGGCAGTTATTGACTGTGCTGTCACATGGCATGGCCCTTTCCTTCCACAGTCAAGGCTGGTATCTGAATCACTTTGGATTTTAACCACAATTAAAGAGCTAATCAAGGTCAACAGCTCCTTTCAAATACAGTTTAGTACAAAATCCTAATGCAGGAATTACACAAATTGATATTGTCAATATAATGGATTCAAACCAATTGTGCTAAACAAGGTTGTATCAAGTCTGCTCTCTGTATTAGGTGAGGGCTAATTCTGTCTAGCAGCAGTGGAGGAGAACAGAAAAACAGATACATCAAGTCTTCACAATTTGGATTTATTACTGAGATGGTTTTTACCCCTCTCGAATAATTCATTAGTCTAAGAAAACAGTGCAGTTGGGAGGATTTGGTTCCATTCAGAAGGCAGAAGGTTCGAAATTGAACACATGCAATATATTGGTCTAATATATAGAAGATTCAAGAAAGGATCTGTGAAGAGAAATTATGAGCTTGGAAAGTAAGTCTGAGCAGCAGCCCTTTTTGAAAAAACATAGTGGTAAAGTCTCTGCTCAGGTAGCCAAATGTATTGCACTACTTGAGATATCCTAAAGTATCCAAGATACCAGGCATGGCTGGAAGATGTTATAAGAGACCTGCAGAAAACCCATGCTCTTCCAGCATGGCAGATACTGTAAAGCATCACAAATGACTGTAAGAGGTTTAACCCTCTCACATCAGGTGACATCTCAGCAGTGAAGATAGCCTCTTGTTTTACTTTTCCTCTGAGGCACTTCAAGGTTTCACCAACACCAATCACTTTGACATCCCAGGTGGTCCCTCTCCAGTAAGTGTGAGCCTTTACTGCTCCCCATTAGCCATGGGGATTTAGAGACACATCAACCATCACTCAGTGAATCAGTGATGGACTTTTTTTTCTGTGTTGTTACCCACTCAGATTATAATATTTTTGCTGTGAAGAGATTTCTGGGAGGGCAGGTTGGTTTTTGTTTGTTTTTTTTTTTAGGTTGAAGTTAAAGACATCCCCCAAGTTGCAAGACCCAAGAAAACAGAAGGGCTTTCTCCAGGGAATGAGGGACACCCAGGTCTGCAGGGCACTGCTGTGTGGGAGTGGAGAGCTGCAGATGATGGAGCTCCTGGAGATGGGAAGGCTTCTGGTTCTATCCATGCAGCTGTCAGAGGAGCCCATGAGGACAGTCCTCGTGGTGCCCTTTCCTCTTGGCAGCACAAAAACAGCCCAATACCATGAGCAAAGGGGGAGACCACGCTGTGTTTTTTGCTATACATAGGGAAGAAACAAACCCCGTCCAAAGAGCTACTGGTGTGAAAGCATGTTGTTGAGGGTTGGCACCTGATGAAGAATCAACCTACTTCAGGAGTTGAAGGTGGTGCCTTTACCCCTGCAGGTAACAGGGCATTAGATTCCATCTGAAAGTTTCTTCCCAAGACATGAAGCTTCTTTCTTTGAAGACATGAGCTACTTTCTGAAGTACATCATGGCATTGATTCCTCTCCTCAGGGGAAACGTGTGGAGTGACTCCAGCCCTTGCTGCCATCCTCCAAGCTGCTTTGAGAGGGTGGGAGACAGTCAACCTTCCTGGGATCCGTGTGAAAGAAGCTAAATGGGAACATGAAGGTAGTAATGAAGTGGAAGCAGAGTAAGGAAAGCCTCACTGATGGATTATTAGGCACTGTCAAAGTTTCAGCAGAGTGGAAAACTTGGAGGCTGGAGTGAGTAGTAACCCATGAAAAATCACCTCTTCCTTTTCCTGTTCATGGCAGGGCAGCGTGTCCAGATCAAAGCCACCCGTCACCACGCGGCCCCAGTCACACGATTTACGAGGCACTGGGGCACCAGCCCATTAACAGCCCTGGTAATTCATTGCAAGGGCAACAGGAGGTGTAAATCCCCTCCCCTCCAAACTTACACATTTACCTAATTGTCCCCCAATTGCTGGATGTCCACATCAGAGGGGCTGATATTATGATCAAGGAGGGCCACAAGAGGTGCAACGCGGAAGGAGAAGAGACAGAAGAGAGAGTCTGGGATGGTCAGCATGGGTGGGAGAGGCATGACCCAGGAGGCAGACCCTCTTTCATTTGCACCCATTAAGTAGCAGAAAATCTCATTGGTTTTAATTGCATTTTGACCTTCCGGAGCTCCTCTTGGCTGTTTCCCTTGGGATCAGAGTTGGAGAACGAGCATGCTTCGTGCACATGGGCAGCTGGGAGGCCTCTGCGTTTTTCAAGGTTTATGAGATTTTGTGCTCTATGTGCATGACAGTCCCCGCTGCCAGAAGGTGGTTCAGAGGCCCAGCAACATCAAAATCATTTATGACAGCAGATAACACCATCTAAGGGGAGATACGAAGTCCTGACATGCTTTGGGACCTCAAGATCTAGCAGCCCCTAGGTGGATAACATTCACCTACCACTCCATCACTTTACTTGTGTACTCAGGCATACTGTCTTCTCTTATGGTCATCTGTGACATGTCCACATGCAAAGAAAGCTTTGCAGCAAGAATATTCTTTGTTGTTCTTCAAAACCAACAAAAAATGTGTACTCTTTTATTTCCTTGTTTCTGGCTACTCTTTCCATTCACTCTCTTTCTCTCTGTTTTTATCTTCCTCCTAGTCTGCCAGGTCCCCTTTCCGATTTCCCATCACCATTTCTCATGTAGTGTTCTATTTTCCCTGCACTAGTGTCTTGCTGCTCTTTCATGCTTGGCTCTGGCTCTTTCTGACTTTCCAGAAGTCCCCTTCAGTTTGCTCTTCCCTGACTTCGTTCATATTTCTTGTGTTCCCTGTGTAAATGCTCAACTCTATAATGTTAGCTAATATTTGATATCAGAAAACTTAACTTCAGCTCTGTAAGTAGGTTTAAAACACCTATACATTTACAAGAAAACTCTGATGTGAGTTTTCCACTCCTACAATCTGTAGAATAGAGCTAAATCTTCATCAGAGGTGCCTGCCTGCCAGAGCAGTGGAGATAAATAGGTTCTGAAGCAGAAATGGGAGGCTCACCAGTAGTATTCAGTGAGATAATATGGCCAGATCAGTGGAGCATTTTCTTGCAAAAATCTTTCCATTTTCACTAAAAAATGGCCTTTATAAACAAACTCCACTACAGTTTTCTGTTTCACTTTTAAGTCACCACTCATGGTTTCTTTTTCAGGCAAAACTAGAAACAGATTTCCATGAGCAATTTCCCTCAGAAACCCATTTTCTTTTTCATACTCTGAAGTTCACAAGGAATACACCTAATTTCCCAACTGCTGCTTGCTGTGCACTTGACCCCATGGTTGCAGGAGCAGCAGATGTGCCTGCAAGACAGGAGAGCACTGGTTTGGCTCAACAGGGGACATGCCAGTGACCAGCTAAATGGTGCCGAGGACTGAGTGTTTCCTGTTCCTCCTCACAAAGCAAACACTGGCCCTTAAAGCATGACCAAGAATGAGAATCGGGCAATGATCTTTGGTTAAAACATAACCAGAAAGGGGGTGAATGGAGAGAAAGTGCAAATGAGAAGAGACTGGTCTAGCTGGGAGAAAAGGGCATTGTTAGGATAACAGATTGGAAGGAAAATCTCTGAGGTTTGGGTCCACAAATGCTTGTGACTCTTGAAAATGTGATTTAGGCACTTCAGTGTTTTTTAGGTGTAGGGACTTAATTTCTGGTTAAGAGGAAGGAACACAGAAAGGTAGCAATTCCATGAACTATCTGTAGTAGAAGAAAGGGCAGTTTAGGACACTTTGCCAGTAATGACTTACTGGAAAGCAGATCTCAGCCTCACGTGCAGCTTCGCCAGTGTCCGTAAGTCTGGGAGGACACAAGAAGGAGATGAGGAGAGGTTTTGGTGGCTTGTCTGTGTTATTTTCCCAGAAATGAGCCTCATAAATGTTCTTGGATGTTGACATGAGAGTCACAGCCAATTTAGGACTCAGAGATATGGTTCATTCCCACCTCTAAAGGCAGATGGCTCATCTTCACCAATCTGAAGGGAAGAGAAGGGATGAGATAAAGTCCTTCAGCAGACAGTGAGAAATGAAACAGGGCCATGAGATGCCAAACCTTTGATATCTCACAGAAGATAAGTCCAGCGTGTGAAAGGGCAGAACCTCCACCAGGTCTTGCAACACATGTGAAATCCATCAGGGTCACTGTTCCCATGGTGCTCTGTTGTCCAAGTCATAACACGACACCCTATGGGGAGGGAAAGTCGTTCTTTGGGCAGGGGGAAGAGCTATCTGTGCTTTTAAGAGGTTGGCTGGGAATTAAGAGAATACTTTATGGTGGTTGCACTCTGAATTTATAGTTTCCTCTTCTTGCTTTTTAATGTTCTCCTGCCAAATTACCTACAGTTTGTCCCATAACTTCAAGCTGCCCTGTGGTCTGACATGTCCCAGCACCACCTGGGACACATGAAAGAATAAAAAACAAACAATCTGTCAAAGAAGAGAAGGGCTGCACTGCAAAATGTAGATTATTTTCTGGACCTAAACTCTAGTTGTCCAGACTCTTGGGTCAAGATTTCATAAATCTGCCTCCTCATGATAGGGCAATGGTGACATTTAGATACAGATCAGAACTTTCTCATTTCAAAAGCGTGACTTGGGCACCACATTTTCAAGAAGCTTTTGGCTGTGAAGTTCTGTAAACATCTACTGCCTATTAACTAACCTCTCTGTCTTACCACTTAGAGGTCTGAGCTATTCTGCACACATCTGTTCTCAAGAGATCGAAGAAGAAAGTCCATCACCAGTATCTCCCAGAGCTTCAGAGCAAAGTAAGATGCCTGTTCTGACCACTTTGTTCTGGTACTTCCCATTGCCCTCCTGGAGAAGCTAAAATCAGGTCACGGGTAGCTGCTAATGAAACTTCTGTTGAGAATCTGCCAGCTATTTGTTGCTTGGAGGTGAGTAGTTGTCCCAGAGTTAAGGGTTTAGGAACCTATGTAAAATATTTTTGGAAACCTGGCCATATTCTGTGGATTCCTGGAAGCTTGGGTGACTTTTACAGAGCTGTCTAGGAAAAGCCAAAAACCAGGAGTGGACAGCCCACTTTCAGAAAGCAGGGAGAGATCTGGGAAACTTAGATGAGAAGGAGTCAGGTGTGCAATAGAAGAGGTGATCTAGTGTAAATGTGAGTGACCACCCATGGTTGCATCATTTCAGTCACAACAGACCTCTGTCAAGGGTAAGCACAAACAGTACATTTGCAAGTGCCTGCTAAGATGACACTACAGCAAGCATGACAGAGTCCCAGGGCATGAGCAACTCATGTTTTCCCCCTTTTCTGAGGATAAAAAGCCTTTCCTAGTCATAGATGCTCCTGTCCCAGTCTCTGTGCTATTGTCTGGCCTTTAAAGCAGCCCCTCAAAATTAAGGTCATGTACTCCCAATGGAGAAAGTCTTCTGGTATTAGAGGAGAAGAGAAAATAAAGCCTTCTCCACAGATGGCACTGTTAACATGACCTTTGTTTCAGAGAGTTAGTAACGGTTTACAACTGCTTGTCTGTGTGTCCTGGGGTCTCCCTATGTCTTAATCTTCATTAAGGTCTTTTCTTCCTCGATGTGTCCCTCTCTATCCCTCTGCAGCTGACCCATCTCTCCTTCCATCCCTGTCTCTTCCTGCTGGGAAGCACAGGAGCTGAGGCTGCCATGTGTAAGCATCCAGCAAGAGCAGTTCCCTGCCACATGTGTCTTCATCAGGAGCAGAAATGCAAACCCAGGGGTGGGAATGAGCTGCCTTTTCTCTTGACTGCCCTCCCCTATGCCGTGTTCCAGCAGCTCACATTGGTGGCTCTAAAACAATTAGGAGGTTTGAAGTTTCACACGCCCCAGCAGATACAGACAGGACAACTCATCTGTTATTGCAGCCCCAGCGCACAACACTTTGTAATGATGTGGGGAATCCTGAACTTGGTAACCCCTCCTCAACCTTTGCCTGAATGTAGGGTCATCTCCAATATCCGGGATGGATGCTGGTTGAGCTTGTGTACCAGACTCCTTCAGCTGCAGAGCAGGGAACCCAAGCATCCTGACACAGGGCATCACCTGCCAACTCGAGCATTAAACATTAATCCTGGTAGGACTTTCACTCCTCCATCTCCAAGGTAGAAGCAGATTAGGAATTTGATCTCCCAAGATTACTGCATGAAAGATGCCTTTGAATAGGCTCCCTGTAATTTGTCCATCTCTTGGAGACTGCCAGTGTGGGTATCTGCAAAACCCACCAGAAACAGCAAGGGACCACAGAAACTCCTCTCCAGGATTTTTCCTCCTCTGACCATGGGAAACAAGCACCCACCACGCTCAACATCAGTGTACGCAGTGTCCTACAGCACTTTTTGCTCCTTCCTCAAGTGCAGAGGGAGCAACGAGCCCAGGGAAATGGTGCCCCAGCCAGAGCCCTTTTCCCATTCCAAATTCCTGTCCTTGCAAGCTCTCTGCAATTTCAGACCATCACCATGGCCTTCACTCCACAGAGGTGCTGCAGACTGGTGGAAGGAGAAGTCCTTCCCTCACTGCCCACCACTTCATACCCAACAGTATCATGCTGTATCAAAGCAGCTAGTCATAAACCCTCCAACCTGTTTCTAGCACCTTGGTTTGGTCCTGCCACGCTGGAGGGAGTCAGCCCCTACCCGAAAAGCTCTTATGAAGCCAGGTCAGGCCGATTGTGGGGTCTCCCCAGCTCCTCTTATCGCTGTGGGTTGCTGTATGGGTGGAGAAACCCACTGGTTCCATCCCCGCTGTGCCTGGCAGGGAGGTGGTGGTGCTGAGTGTGATGTTGTTTAATTCGCGTTGCCGTTCTCCACCAGCAGCACCTCTCGCAGGGATTGCAGAGTAGCCAGCGTGCCGCGGTTGGTTTGAGCAGACAGATTTAATTAAGTTGCGATTTAATTACCTATCAGCATCCCTATTTAATAAAGCTCCAGAGGATTTTAATTTTAAAAAAAATAATAATAAATGATATGGCCTGTCACAGAGCGGCAGTAACAGCACCCGGTCCAGGCAGGATGGCGTTGCGGGCAGTGTCCCTGCCCTGCGGGGACAAGGCAGCAGGAGGTGGCCAGGCTCTGGCAGAGCCTGCGGGAGCCGGCACAGATTGCAGGGGGGACCACAACCCGCCTTGGCAGCCGGCGCGAAGCCGCGTGCTTGGGGCTCACCTCTGAGCGCTCCTGCTCCCACCTCTGCTTGCTCATTTCGCCTCTTCTGTGCAGAGATTGAAAGGGACTGGCGAGCCCGCGCCTGCTGCCAACAGCCCCGTATTTTCCTGAATATGGTCCTTCATTTCTGCCATCTGCTGAAGCTTTCTGCCTATGATGGGAGGTTGACTCTCATGGTGGTTGACATCTCCCTGGTGTCCCTGTTAGACTGCAAAACCAAGGTGTGGATGCTGGTTAGGTTTACTGGTGGGGTTTTGAACATCCCAGAAGAGACCCAGTGGGTTATTTTAACCTGAAGTTTAGTTTTGACTCACTAAGCTGAAGTCAAAGTGCAGATGCCCAGCTCTGTGTGATGATCAGAGCCATCAGGATTTGGTGAGGTCTGGAGAAGACACTTTGCTATGGCTCATCTGTGAGCAGTAGGTTAAGATGTTAGCTAGTGGCCATGCCCAGAGTCTGGAGGAGTTTCCACCAAAGAAGATATTCATCCACTTCGGCTCTTTCATCACTACCTTTTTCCAAGCTCCTCCCAGTCTCACTAACTTGCACACAACGTTCATCTCACTGTTTTGCTGAGGATGTTTCCTAAGGGTTCAATTGTGCTTGAGGTTTTATTTCTTTTGGGCCAGAGCCAGCCCTGTGGCAAACAGACATGGTCGTTATCCTGGGGTGAGGCTCACCAGCTTTACATGAGCTCGGACACTGGCCGGGGACCTTCTGGTCTTTGTCACCAACGGGGATGGATTTCTTGTTCTGCCATCTGTGTTCATCCTGCTTTCTGTTTTAGAGCTTTTCTTTAACAGAGACTCACCCAGGACCTCTGTGTCTTGCAGAGCCCCACTGCATCTCCCCACTGAGGAGGATGTGTCGACACCAAGTTTAGCACTTCTTGAACTATGATAACTGTAAACACATCATAAAGGAAACAGTGTTTTTAAACAAGAAAAATGAAGGAAAGCCCAAACCTTTCCCTAGTCACCAGCATCAGACCTGAAAAGATCTAGCCTGAGCTCTGAAATACCTCCAAGGGGAACATATATCCATATGTGCTTCCCACCTGTGCCTGGGACATCACATATGGCTTCCTCAGCTCTTGCTCTGGCTTCTAAAAGACATCTAGATTTGGGGCACTCACTTTTAGACACCCCTCAGTTAGGCATAGTGAGTCTCCTCCCTCCATTCCTCCCAAAAAGCCACATTCCAGTGGGAATAACAGCCAAGGCAGAGAGAAACAGACCTTGATATTTCTATTGTTTCATGGTGCCAGTGCCTGTCCTGAGACCCCAGGCCTGACAGATTGACATAACAGGTTAATAAGTGCTTTCCACTTCTCCTAAAGGCTAATTAAATATTAATCCACTTGGTGAGGTCAGCAAAAATAACAAACAATTGGCAGAGTGAAATTCGTTTAATTAATTCTCCTGTGGAGGTTTTTCGAGCATCTTCCTCCCCTGACACACTGCTGCCTCGGCTGTGGTAACCTACAGTGAAATCAGGCCTTATTGGTTCTGGGTCTGCTTTTCTCAGATATTTAATTTTTCTTCTTTTTTGTTGTTGTTGTTTTTTTAGTTTCTGAATGCTTATCAGGTATTGCCCAGGGCCCTAAGCACAGAGATGAGAGGAAAAGAGAAAGAAGGGAATGAAGAATTGGGGTGCAAAGATGAGGAAAAAGAGGTGGACAAGGTCTTCTTAGAAGATTTGACCTTCAGACGTCAAAGGCATGAGATGCTCTCAGTCTTTGCAAAATGAAACTCAGGCAGTTTTTTGATATTAATTTTATTGCTGGAAATATCAAGAAATTGGTATCTTTCATATTTCTAGACCAAAACTCCTTGCAGAGACCAATGGGATCTGATAGCAATCAGGCTGCCAGTGGAAGTAGCTGTCCCACCATGATCTCAATTACCTGTGTGTGGATTAGTGGCTTCTGTGACAAATAGGTGCATTTTGCAAGTAAAAGCACCAGCAAATCCAGACCGTGCAGGGACTCAGCCCTGGTACCCACAATGGCATCCCCAGCGCCCTGTACCCTCCAGTACTCCCAGGCCAAGCTGTTCATCTCTTGCTTCCTTGTCACCCTCTCCAGGAGGTAGGGGAGAACCTCTGTGCCTTTGGGTGCTGTGAGCACTCACAGCTTCTGAACCTCTTCATGCAGCCACACGCTTGAGCATCTTTTCTCCTCTCACTATCAGTTCCCTTAAGGTTAACAACAAAAGAATACTTTGAACATCATTTTTGGTGACTGGACTGGTCTTTCACCAGAACAAGTTCACTTCCAGTGTAACAAAATTCATCTGACTGACGATCCCTATTCTAACAGTCCTACAGCAAGACTCCTTTTGCTTTGGTAAAATCTCCATTAAAACACATCCTTGCATGGCAGAGGATGACAAGGGTTGTTCTGGGGGTGGTGCTCTTGCTGTCTTCTGTGCCCACCATCCTTATTGTGAGCATGTAACTGGCTTGCTCAGTGTTACTCTACTCACTTCTAAAGAAACTCCCTAGAAGTGCTGCCTGTTGGTGTCCAGTTCAGTTTTGAACATTTCTGGATGTGCATCTCGCTGTACTCAAGCAATGAACACTGCATTTGTGTTCGTGTGCTCATCCCTCCACACCACAACTGATGGAGACACAGCAGCTGGAAACAGGCAAGGAAGACTGGGAATTTCTTCTGTCTCTGCTAGAGGACAGACCCATTACAGGAATAATTTCTTGAGTGACCCCTGTCTCCTCTGCCACAGCCTTGTGTTGCAGCATGCCCTGCATGCTGAGCAGGAGCACAGTGCTTGGGGCATCTGTCGCTGCAGAAATCGCACAGTGAGTGCCCCTTAGTTTTGGTAGGGATGACGTGGAGTACAAGAGGGGCAAGTCATCTCAGCCTTTAGATGCCTTTCTCACAGCTGTAATCTTGGGAACAAGAAGGAAAGGGGTGATGCAGAAGACAAAACAACTGGGGAGCAATGACCAACTTCAAGAAGGAAAGCGGAGCCTATTTGCCTCCAAAATGCACTCTTAGAAACAAATAACAGAAACCTCCCAGGGAAGGGGATTCAGAAAAAAACGTCTTCGTACACAGGGATTGCACTGGGTCTGTCTCCAGCTATTTCTCTCAGCACCTGCATGTCTGCAGGATGGGTGTCCCCGTGGACACTCCATGGCCGAGTTCCCTGCTCCCTGAACTGCAGCCCAAGCTCAACTTTCAGCATGACAGGGGAAGTGTCTTTGGGCATGGAGCCTTCCAGGCATCAGCCCAGACTTGGAGAGAACTGAAGGAGGCTGAGGAAACTTTCTCGAGGTTACTGCTTGGATTCCACATTAATTTTTTATTTATCTGAAAGTGGCACTGGAAGGGTTTTCAAAGTGCATCTAAAGTAATTAGGCGCTCCTGCTGATGGATTGCACTGGAGAGACATGTGGATTATTTATTACAAAGTCACTTGCTGGAAAGGTTAGAGGCTGAGAAGTAATTATTTTTTCCTTTTCTTCTCTCTCTCTCTCTCTCTCTCTCTCTTTTTTTTTTTTTTTTTTTAAGTGGAAGAATCAGCAGGGGACAGCAGCTAAAGTTCCTCTGTGAAATATTCCCTCCTGGCTAAGTCCCCCTTTAGTCCCTTCTCTTGTGGTGGAAATGGGTCAAGCCTTCCCAGGGAGGACATAAAACATGAGCTCATGAAGCCTCCACTGCTGGAAGTGTGTTTTGGGTTGAGATCCCTGCCCAGCACCAACCTTTCTGCAGCAGGGACACTTAGGGGTTCCCTACTCTTTGACCTCAATGTGACATACCTGCAGCCAGGGTCAGCTTTTTGGGCTGCCTGGCTCACCTAAACAAGCCCACAAATATAGTGAGGATGGCCGGTTCACATGGCGTGTCTGGCACGCGTCTGGTGGATGTTTTCAGGAATACCAGGAGGATTCAACGCTTCCAACAACCTCAGCTGCCTCCTCCTCTCCTGCCTTGTAATCTTCGTCTAGGATGGGAATTGAATCCAAAGAAATGCAATCCTCGACCTTGAAAAACAAAGCCAGGCTTGGCGCAGTCTACGGATGAATATGCAACAGCCCTAATCAGGAATCCTTTGTCGGAGAGGGGATAATTGTGGCTAAGAACATGTTAGTGTAGTGCTGGATCTTCAGGCTTCTAACAGCTTATAAAATCAGGATCCTTTTTCGGTGGGAAAAGCTGAATGAACAAAGACATTCTCAAGCAATTAGTCACTGGAGAATTCAGCTCCTGCCGGACAGCGTTAGCGTTGCGTGAACCACACAAAGTCTCGCGACATTCAGAGCGAGAGGCTGGGATGGAGTCAGGAATTAACGGACCGTCTCGAGGGAGTGGTGTTGACACAGGGAAGTTGGGAGGATCAGGCATTAACAGCTCTGCTCTGTTCGTGTTCCTTAAATGGTGCCCATCTCCATGGCGTCCGGGCATGTATTATCTCAGCTTTACAGGGCACTGCTATTTGAGGTCCTTGCCAACAAAAAAACCCCAAAACACTGAATAACTCCTGTTCTCTTGCAGGTGTCAGTCTGGTTTTAGTTGAAAAGTTATATGAGCTGCTGGAGGCCAGCAAGGAGTAGGTATCAGGGCTGGGGCTGGTGCTGAGGACCCCCCAGCCCTGTGCTCCCATTGCCCAGCCATGTTTCCAGCTGCTGCTGGCCATACATCAGTGTGGCCCTGGGAAGACCCTGCTTGCGGTGTCACCACCTTGTGTGAGTCGTGTCTCCCCAGGGCACCTGGACCCGTTATCCACAGCTGGCCTCCAGGCCACCCAGGCAGAGCTCTCCTCCGACAGCAGCAACCCCTGGCTCGTGGTATTTATAGATCCCGTCCATGTCCTCAGCTAGGAAGGCATCTGTAATCTCTAACAGATGTTGGCGAGAACAAAGCCAGCCAGTGACTCGAAAGGACCGCCCAGCAGAGTAATGGATAGAGACCTATTTCTTAGTCACCTCTGACATTCCTCCCACTGTACACTCTCCCTCTTCCCTAGGAGGCTCAAGGGGCCTGCCTGGTGCTCCCCAGTGCCCAAAAACCTTCCCTCAGCCAGGGACTCATCCCCATTCCTTGCAGGGGGAGTCTCAAGAAACTGTCTTCCATCCTCCCCAAAAGGGATGGGATGTTCTCCTTTGGGAAATCCCAAAATCCATGAGAGAGAAAGAGCATGGGAGGAAGATGCCCCTGCATGTCAGCAGAGCACGTGGCTCCTGCCTGGTGGGCTGGCTGTTCTGACAGGTACCACCACCCCAGGGTGCTCCCTACCTTTCCTGGGGCTTCAGGGTCAGGTAGCATCCATGGCACCCTGCAGTACATGCACATCTCTTGGCTTTCCTGCACATCAGGTTGTATCGCCTTACCCTAAATACTTATATCAGCATCTCAAGTTTTCTCTTCCAGTTACCAGTATCTCCAGTGCAGGAACAAAAATCTTCTCTGATCTCTTCAGCATCCTTTCCCTTTTGCTGCTCCTGAACCTGTCTGTGTCTTCTTCCAATTCTGCTCTTGCCCTGCCCTGAATCCCGCCCTACCTTCTGCACAGGGAGTCTGGTACTTGGCAGTGCTGGCCTGGGGCCACCCGGCTGCCCTGGGGTCTGGCAGAGCATGTCCTGTCCTTGTTTTCAGGTCGGTGTCTTCTCTGCCAGGAACCCAACTGTTTGCTTGGCAAAAACCAAGGTGCAGGATCTAATTAGGAATTTGCTTGCCTAGGTGCTGCCATCTCCCCCTCTGCCATTGCCTCAGTACTTTCTTTGGGTTGTCCCACGGAGGGTTTCTGGGAAGCTTCAGGACCTGGTAAGGAGCAATAAGCTCATGGACTCACACCTCAAGCAGGTGATCTCAAAATAGTGCTGGCAAGAGAGATCAGCCAGCTCAGTGGAAAATGAAACACACGGAGCTGCTGGACAGTCTTCTGGCAGCACCAAGGGGAAGGAGGGGTGCATTGGCTGGAGAGGTTCGGCTGGGAGGGCAGCGCCGGTTCCCATCCCTGATGCACTTAATTGCACAAGGATCTGCAGCCAAGCAACCCTTTAACGAGGGTCTGATTTGTAACACGTGCATTTTCCTTGAATCACTGCTAGAAATAACTTTGAGGTTATATATCCTGGCCAACCTCCTGCTGAGCTGGGCGTAGTGTTTAGGGGTTCAGCTATTTGATGCGTTTTGGAGCCCTATGGGAGCACGCAGAGCAGCTCCCTGGCTGGCAGTCCTGTCCAGCCACACCATGCATTTCACTTGCTTTTAATTGCATCTTCTGTGGCATCTTACGCTGTCCAAAAAATCCACTACAGGAACCAAGGCAGTAGGTAGAGGGAAGCTGGTTCCTCCTCTTTCTTTGCTCAAGTCTCAAATCTTTTGCCCCCAAAAGATTTGGGTTGGACTAGATGATCTACAGAGGTCCCTTCCAACCCCTACCATTCTGTGATGCTGTGAAAAGCCAGCCAAGTCAATGCCTTCCTCTTCACCACAGTGTGGCCTCTTGGATGGCTGTGCAGGGATTTGCACCTGGAATTTCCTATGAGGCTGTGGGGAAGAGGAGCCCTTTGGAGATGGCCTTCAAGGCTTAGGCTCCTTACCAGTGGTGACTCCCTCCATGGGAAGGGAGGCAGGACAGACGGATGGATGGGCAGGCAGTGGGTTGGCAGCACGTGGCAGAACGGTGCCTTTGTACTGAGCTGGAGCAGGACTGACTGAGGACCTTTTAATGAGTTCTTCTGGTCAGGGCAGCCCATTGAAACAATATTCACATTGATGCTTGGACTAATGGCAAAACCGGCTTCCAAACCTGCGGCAGCGAAGGGAGGGAGAGGGGCGGCTGCCTGCACACGGGGGGAACCGGTACTACCGGCGCGGGGAAAGGGGAGGCTGGAGCAAGAGGATGGCGAGGAAAGGAGGTGTCTCCTCCCATCTCCAACATCCCCTGCAAAGGGGACAGACCTTCCACTTTCACCCCCCTTTGTATTTGTTGGTGGTTTTTTTCCCCTCCATCAGCCCCTTGCCCCCTCCCCAGCCCTTCCAGCAGCGTGTGCGGCGGGAGCTGCTTTGGCAGGGCACGGGGTCTCCCCGGTCTGTCCCCCACCCCACGAGAGCCACCGCAGAGCCCATGCAGCCGTTTGCAGGGCTTTGTTGGGAACCAAACACAGTAACTGTTTAACGATTTAACTGCACTAATGAATATTGGGCCAGATATTTTCAAGGCCTGTTCAGACTGATTACTTGGAGAGCTGAGTATGTCTACCAATTACCCAGGCAATTAGGCAACTAATTAAACACTTACCCTCAGCTTCATAAACAGAAGAGAGAGAGAGGGAAAAAAGGGAGGGAGGGAGAGAGCTGGCTCCAGTTTCTGTGAAATATTAGCTGTCAGAAATTGCCGCTTGCAAGGAAAGGTGCACAAAGGCAGACGGATCTGGGAGGACATAAAGACTGACAGCTCGTGCCGGGGAGCGCAGCCCTCGGACCCTTCGCTTCGCCAGTGCCAACAGCACGGAAGGGTACAGAGCTACCAGGTTTGCCCTGTGATGGGCTCTAGGACATGTCCAAGCCATCGCTCTCTGCCCCTTTCCCACTTGCCTGTGACCACCAGAGCCAACATGCATCAACACACCGTCATCCGGCACGGCACCGGCAGGGAGGGACTCACCCAGGGGTACCCGAGCATCCAGCAGCTCCTGCCCCATGCAAAAACACGTGTGGTGAAAAGAGAGAGGAGTGAACTGCAAGCCAGATCACTGTGAGAATTGCTTTGCAATGGAGAATGAGCAGAAATGGCCCCAGAGCGTGCATGCAATAGGGTTTATGACAGTTTAGGACACCGTGTTAGGACATCCTCTTAGAGATTTTTAGGGACAACACTGGTGACCAGCTCAACATCTTGCCGGAGTGAGAAGGTGGAGGCCATGCACAGCTCATATCTCACATCTGGTGTCTGTGTAGGCCACTGCTGTGAAGGAGTTTTATGTTAACCCAAAGCTCGTGTGACAAAGTGAAGCAGCGTGGTTCTCTCCAGGCAGGGTGCAGGTGAAGTGTTTCACACTGGGCCCACCACTTCTGCCCTGCTCAGCACTGGTGGAATGGACCAGCCAGCTCCTGCCACTCACCCAGCCTCTGCAGACATATGTATTTTCCTAGAAATAACAGAGTCAGGAATGAATGTTGTTGGAGGGTGTTCAGAAACACTCGTAGCTTTGGAGCAAATTTTGACAATTAATTCTTGCCTGGAAAAAAATGAAAACATTGTGAAAAGGTAGAAGTATTTGTATTACTTTTTAATTACTTTGCTATACAGTTCTCCCTTTGAAAATACACTTATTCCTCCATTTTCAAAGACATATTTTTAAGAATCTGAAGACTGCATGGAAGCTGTGCTGTGACCTGATATAGGGTCAACCCTGTGGTAGTGATGAACCTGTTTGGAGGCTCAAAGAGCCACCAGTCATACTCTTTTTAGAAAGATGCAAAGAAAACTGTCAATTTTCAGATGTGTCAGGTCTTCATGATGTTTGTTTTTACATCCAGGTGCAAATCTGAAACCAGAACAGGACCAGAGAGATGCTCAACGATAGATTATTCCCACATCACAGCCACTGGATCCTCTGCCTGGCTGGATGGGATCCTGCAAGGGCTACTTTTTGGATATTCTTAGAGCTGAAATGATGGGAGAAAAATCCTGAAGTCTCTCTGCACTGAGACACTCCAGCAGCATAGACCTATCTACTTTCTTTGGATACTTCAAATTCATCTTGAAGTGGTGTTGCCTTCTGAAGACCATAACAAGGTAAGCCAGTTTGCTTTGGGGTAATTCCAAATATTTCAGATTATTAAATCACCCCCATGAAAGTGGGATTATACAGGAGCCACCTTGACAAGCTTATACTGGTATTATGGGCAGATGGACTTAATTTCACTTGTGAATATTCAGATATAGCTGTACCTTTGCTGAGTGCAGTGATGGATCTGGTAGGAATAACTGGATGTGACATACGGTTGATAATGCACAGATGGCTTTTAACAAGGTAAATGAGTGAGCTGATGGGCTTCACTGGAGCCTTCAGACAAGGGAGAGATGGAGTTTGCATAGCCCTGGAGTTTGAATGACCCAGAGGTTATTCACAGAAGGGCTCTCGCTGTATCTGCTCAGATGGCACATCTGGGTTCAAGGCAGCTGTAGCTGCATGTTTCCTCTTTCCAAGCCCTCCAAGACTTTTTCACTCTTTGGCATTGTGGTCCTTTTAAAAAAACTCCTCTGTTACCATGTGCCCCAGGAGGGCTGGATGATGATTCACCAAGATGTGTTTCATTGCTGGGCTCCTGTCTCACTGGTCAGTTGTCTCCATGACCTCTCTCCTCCAGGCTGCCTGCTCAGGCAGCTGACAGTGGCTCCTGGGTAAGCATCCTGAGTTTCTAGGACCACTGCAGCCTTGGTCTCTGATGCTTTTGCAACTCTCTTCTCCTTGACATTATTGAACTTCCTGGATGTGCACCACTCAACACGCTGGAAAAAACAACTAAACTCTATATACTGCACATACTGAACTCAGCAACTGATGAGCTGTTTTTATTCAGATCTCCTTTACTAAATCAAATGTATTTTTTTCCTCATAGTGTGCATTAATTACCAAATCTTAAAGGTTTTCAGTCTCTCTCTCCTCTCCACCTTTCTGAGGGGTAGCTCTGCAGAGCTGAGATCTCCAAGGCCCCAGGGACTGTGGTACTGCACTCTGGCTTGCAGATGTCCAAGTGACATGGACAAAAGGTCGATCAGCTGTAGGACATGGTGAAACCATGGTTGCCTGTTGTCACAGATCAGCCTATAGCAGTGTTGTTTGGTGATGCCAAAATTTCATTGGGAAGCCAAGATGTCTCCACCTTTGGGTAGGTGGAGCCATGGCAGAACTTGTTAGAACTGGTTTTGCTTCCATAAGGAAAGGCAAAAACACCCTCCTAGTAACACTGGTATCTCTAATGTACCATGGGGCTCTCTTGGATTCAGGCCCACTGGGGGCAAGGAGAGTTTTCTCATTGGCTCTGGGGGGGATGCAGGATGGGACCCTTAACTATTACTCCAAACAAAACAAGCTGTCCTGGTAATTGGGGTAGGTCTGCTCTCGCACCTGAGAGTTGAAATGTTTATTGTGTGAAACACCAGAAAAAGGAAAGGGATCTGCTGGGAGCACTTGGTTCATTCCCATCCAACGTGCTCTGAGTCTCTGTTTGAATGCTGGGTCTGTGGCATGGAGACGGGAGCTTGTTTTGATAGTTCCTCTGCATTCAGAGGCATGAACACTTTACAGTTTTCTGTTTAAATGACCCATTTCTGAGAGCGGAAAGCACCAGCCAATAAGCACCCGGGCCCCTCCGTATGTATCCGGAGTTTACAAACCGTCCCCACCGATCCGTGGTAGTTAATGGACACTCCTGCTGCTCCGGGGGGCTGGAAAACTGTTCCAGGTGACTACCGGCCTTGGCTAGAGACAACTCGGTCCCCCAGAGGTCTGAGGAGACACATGAGAATGAACTCAACGTTTCTCTCAGAGCATGACGTTGATTAATGACGGTTACACAGCTCCGTCCTCCTGGCAAGCAGCTCGGTTGGTGCAACCTGCGGGGAATAGCTGTATATAAAGGAACCGAGCGCCAGCGTGCACAATGAGCCGGCTGCCGACTGTCCGACGGAGGCTTCCAGACACTGAATTGGCAAGCAGCTTGTAGCAGTCTCAACAATACACCTCGTCTCTGCCTGCTCTTGTCACCTGCTCGCCCGTTGTCACCTGGCTTTTTGGCTTCAGCCTTCAGACAGACTCCCCAGAGACTCGTCCTCCTCCTTGGGGACCAACTTCTTCAAGCTGGCTCTGGTTTTGGACCAAGCAGTGCACTGGCTCTTAGGAAGCTGGAGCAGTACTTCTGACAGGAAAGCTGATTGTCCTTCTTCTCTTTGTTGTTTCAGCTCCTCCCCAGGCTTCCACGGGTGATGGCTGAGGCTAGAAGGCACCATGAGTTGATCTAGTCCATCTTTCTGCATAATACCAACTGCAGAAAGGTGGACAAGGAATTAGGGGGGAGGTTGCAGAACCTAATTCTTCTTGGGGGCCTAACTTTTCACTTCTGTCATCCTAAGGAAATCTAAATGTGGGCTGGAAACTTGAGCTCCACCTAAGTTCTCGTCCCTCTTCAGTGAACAATGCTGGACACATCTGACATGTGGCTCCAAGCAATCCTTCTTAGGGGTCTCTGAGCTGGGCATGAGAAATGCTCAGGACAGGAGATTAGTTGGAGCTGAGGCTGCCTGGACATGATCCTTCAGTCTTCTGAATCCTTCTATCCTCTCCAGGAGGAGTCTGTTTTCCCACCCACCCACCAGTACATGGGTGATGGAAGGTCTATGCAACATGATGTGCTGTGGGAGGCTGCTGCTTTCTGCTTGCTTTCCAGCACTGGCCAGGAGGATCTGGGATTATCTTGTGCAAAATGTCCTCAAATACATATGAAATAGTAGTTTGGCATCTAGGAAGAGCTGGAAAACCCTTCTCTTCCAGTAGGGTAAGACTGCAGCATTGAGAGCAGTTTCCTCCAGTACCCTGTTTCCATGCCCACCCCAGAAGTGCTGTGCATCCCTTCTTCACTCCTTCAGGTGGGCAGAGGAGGAAGACTTTATTGTCTTTGCAATCAGTGCAGGCATTCAGTGAAGCATGGGTGTCTTGGCATCTTTCATTCCATGTGCTCTGCGTCTGAGGCTTCCTAGGAGCTCCTTGTGCAAAGTTGAAAACATCTGCAAAAGCAAAGGTTAAGAAAGCTGCTGGGGACTCATGTTACCTCTCTCCCTTGAGGACTCTGTGACTTCCATTCACACCACTTCCCGCATAATCAAAAAACAAACCTTGAATGCCCGAGAATGTAACTTCTCTCAGAGGCAGGACCCACTGGTCATAAACCCTTTGTAAAACAGCAGGTTTCCTGGTAAAACACACTGGCTGTTTCCCAAGGGGGGTGACGCTGTCTCTACAAACCCAAGCAAGATTCACAGCAGGCGGGTTATGCAAACAGATGCTGGGGCAGGAGTGGTTTGGGGTGAGAACTAGGAAGTTGGCTCTGCTTTTGCCTGGGATGATGGGTCAGGAGCTGATCAGCCACCCTTTCATCTCCTGCTGTCCTTGGAAGATGGCAGGACAGCAATGACTTAGCAATGGGTTGCCAACCCCCAACCAGATCTGAGACACCTGAGCTAGCTGCTGAGAATCTGCGGTGCCCCTTCCTAAGACCTTTCTTTTGATACAACCAGAAATAAACTGGAAAGGAAAAGGGAAACCCAATGCACTTTGCAAAAGAAGAGATAAGAATCTCCAAATCAGGGCATCGAATCACCCAAGTGCCACCAGGATGATCCTGGTTTTGCTTTCATGAAGATTACATTCGCTGGAGTCATCTGGATTACATGTGAGGCAAAATATTAGGTCTTGGAGGATGCTCTTTTAAAAGCTGCATACTCTTTTGGGTGTCTGCCATCATTTGCGAGGCTGGAAATGAAACAGAAGTCCATGTCTGTCTGTTTAACACAGGCCAAGCTGTGTCTGCATGTTTATTTATATCCAGTGCACACAATATACACTCTGGTTTCCATAACCTACACTCTGATGGCTCAGCCAAAGCTACGGTGTCCCATTCACCCTGAGTTCAGACAATGCCAGGAGACATCCGCGGCTTTCTGTGACATACAGAAAGAAAATGTCTCTTTATTTCTACGTGAGCAGCAGGTTTCCTCTGGGATGCTTTGATTGATATGCTGCTATTGATTCAAGCAGCAGCTGGGTTGGATGCAGGGCACCCAAATATGAAACTAAGGGGAAGTGAGTGCAGAAACCAGAGCTTCCTGCCTCTTCTTCCCATCTGAAGCCTCCTGACCCTTCTTGTATCAACCACAGCCCCAAAGCAGGGTGCTGGCAGGGTAGCTGCCACTTCCAGGCTTTTTAGAAGACCTCCCCATCAGCCTTAGCCCCAGAGCCTGGCCACAGCCACTCTCGGGATGGCCACTGAGCCCACCCAGAGAAGGGCAGCCAGATGGGCTGGTGGAGCAGCTCCAGGGCATCTGTGGAGAGATGCCCTGGAGCTGGGGGGCTGCAGACATGTGGGTCAGGCTGACTTCTGGCTGTAACGCTCCTTCTCCCTCTGCCATGGGCTGACACAGTTGCATGGCAGCAGCAGAGAGGCAGGACAGGAAGAAAACCATCAAAATTCAAAATGGATGGGCGTAGGATTTTTAGTTGAGGGAGATGAAGGACATTGTTCTTTTTAACACCTCTGCCCATGTTTATTTCTGTGATATTTTAAAAAAACCCAAACCCTGATAAAACACTAGTCAGGACAGAGGGGAGCAGCAAGCATCAATGCTGCCTTCTGGAAAACAAGTGGCGTTAAAAAATACATGAGAAAACAAGGCAATCTGCAAAAGCAGGTGGGAACACAGCAAACATGCAAAAATTTCTAGACAAGTATTTTTTCTTCCCTCTCTGCCTGAGAAGACAACGACAGGAGTTTTGGATCCAGCCCCCACATTCTCTGCAGTTTGACGGAGAGAGAAGTCTCTGCTCCGTGTTTCTAGTGCAGGTCCATGACCAAACAGTTGTGCCTGGATTTTATTTTTGTCACTCTAGTCTCATACCTGCATCAAGGTGTTCCCATTCCTGTGTCCTCCTGGTGCCAAAGGAATATTCCAGTGCTTGGAGGTGAAGTATGGCAAAGTTTCTGGAGAGCAGGAAAGAAATTCCCTCCTGGAGTCTGGAAAGACCCTATCATTTAAATTAAATGTTAGACTTTGAGAAGACAAAAAGAGCACTGTCTCCAACAGGGCTGGCTGGCGACATGGCTAATATTTATTACAGTGCAGGTAGTTTAAGAAAACAGAGGCATTTCACTGGGGATTTGGATCTTCAACCTAACTAGGAGCTTGGGCTGGAAAGGTTCAGTTGCTAATTAAATCTAAGTTGGACACTGTTCCATAGAGGGTAGATTGTAACTATAAGAGGATGTTAATGTGGATTTTAAATATTTATTATAACTGAGGTAGGTTATAAAAACAGACATTCTTCCTTTCAACACTCTATAATGTCAGATTTAGAGGTTTGTCTCGGGCTGTGAGTGATTTCCCAGCAGCTGTCAGGGGCTGGAGGGCAATTTATCACCCTCCCAGTGAGAGATCTGGCTGGACAGTGAAAGATTAGCGTGCTGATTTATGGCACGCAAGGAAAAAACAACGTTGTTTGCGCGGGTGCCTGGGTGCTGATTTTCACACACCTGTTCCCAGCCCGGCCGCATGAGTCGGTGATTTCACATCTCCGGCGGCGCCTCGAGGAGACGAGACTTTAAATCACCCTGGTGCTGTGTGTCGGGACTGGGTGCTCCTGCTCCGAGGATGGCGTGGGCTGAGCGGGCAGGCAGCCCAGCTGGGGCAGTGGGCTTGTATTTTAAGGGCTTTATGAAGTCAGACTGGGTTTGAAGTTTGCAATTCCTGGTAGGGTTGGGATTGTTCTTTGCCAAGACATCATTGCAATGAGCTCCATCCAAGTCAGGGTGATGGGGCAAGAGCTGGTAGCAATGCACACACTTCTGTAGAAAGGGGAAAAGTTTATCAAGGAGTGGTTTGACCCTGGCAGGAGCCCTGATCCTCGGCATTGCCCCTCGGAGAGCACTCAGTACCACCTCCAGCAGATAGTCAAGCATCTGTTAATGATGCTCTGTTCAAAGACAGGACTGAAGGTCCTCAGTCTTCTCAATTTTGGCCCAAATCTTGGAGGAAACTCCACACAGGTGGCTTGGCGAAGCGGGACAGATCACCAGCACTTGCTAGTGAAATGTCCCATCCTGTACATCAGCTGCCAACCACTGGTGCTGCAGATCTCGCCTCCCCAGCCACAGGAGCAGGTAAGGATGGGAGAGGTGACCAGCAAAATCACTGATGTCCATGCACGAGTGATGGGGAGGGAAGACGAGAGAGGGTTCCCCTGGTGACCACACAGCCCAGGATGGGTCTGATGTGGAAATGCCTTGGGTATGTCCACCTTGGAAATAACGCCATTCTAGGGAGCCAGAGTGCTGGCTCTGGAGAGAAATAGGTGGGCACCAATGATGAGGGAACATATGGGAGGTGGAGATGTTTTCATTGAGCTCAGCAGAATTGGGTTGGATGAATTATGAAAACTGTGGCTTTGCAGTGAAAATATCTTTTAAAATCAGATGAATCCCATTGCTTTCAGTGAAACAGATGCATGCAAAAGGCAAGCTGACCTGTCCTCCACATGATCTCAAATCCACACATGTCAAGACATGCTCTGACAGGTCATCTCTCCACGAACCATGCATGATCTTGGCATGAAGGAGAAATCCAACTTCCACATGCCTGAACCTGGGTGCCCCTGACTAACTGTACTCCCTCTATAGAGCTCCCCAGCCTCGTGAGTGCCGGACCTTGATGCTTGGGTCTGGTCCTGCTTCCTCCCTCCATCAGCCTGATATTTATTGATATCTTTGCATGCTTTGTCTCCCCCAGAATAGCATGGCTGATGGCCACATCCTGAGACATGAATAGACTTGTGCAGCTCAGTCAATTAGAGGAGACCGTGCCATCATCTTATTTGGTTTGTTACTTAGGAAGGCGACAGTGGAGACAGGATTGATTCAATAGTCTAAGACGAAGCTTGGGATGCTCAAATAAGAGGCTGTGTGTAAGTGTTAGTGACTGGTTTTAAATCAGTCTTCCTTTGCTCTGGATTTCACATGGAGGGGGGGCTGGGACTGAAAATCCTCTTGTCGGAGAAAACGTGCTAAAAGGGCAATTTACTCACTCCTTGCATTGCCATCCAGGCTCAGCGGGGCTCTGGAGCTGTAGGAGGCCTTCTAGTTAAACACTTAGAGTGGAAAAAACAACTTTCAGGTGTGGTTTATGATGTACCAAAACAGATCCTGTGGGTCTGGCTGGTGCACGGCCATTTCCAAGAGGTAGCAAAGCGGCCAGAGCACCCAGAGCCTCAGCAGGGCTGAGCTGACCCTGGTTCTCATTTGGGCATCCTTCGTGGGAAGGAAAAGTCTGGGATGGACTAAGATTTTGCAGATGTTAGTGAGAATGTATGTATAGGGGAGGAAAGGTACAGAGTGGGTCACTTCTTGGGGATTTCTCATAAAAAGGGTGGGAGGAGGGTTTGGGTGTGGGCCTCTGTCTCCCGGTCCAGGATGGGAGATTTTGCAGGGAGATGCTGTTTCTTGCTGAGATTTGTCTCCACTGGAGCCAAAAATGCTGGATTAAAGGCCTTCACGAAAAAAAGCATTTAAAGACGTGAATCTTCCTGAGCAAAATATGAGTCAGAAGTCCAGGAAACAATCTGATTCCCCCTTCCAGAAATGTCTTGGTCACTAAACCAAAATGGTTTTAAATCAAAGCTGCCACAGAATTCCATTAAAGGAGCTGAGCAGGAGAAAAGAGGCTGTGTGCGGCAAATAACTGCATTAGCCACACGACAAAACAAATATAACAAAAGCCTCCAAACAAAATTACATTTCACAATTAGGAAATGAATAACTCTTTAGACAAAAGCAAGGCAATGGAAAAAAATTTTAGCATAGACTGACGCTTCTAATTGTCTTTCTTTTAGCTCCTCTGTTCACTGATCCATTGAGCAATGATAAAGGCATTAAATTTGGTGATTATGTTCAGTGTTTCTAATGACAGCGAGCTGCCTGTGACTTGGCTGGCTGTGCTCAGGTGCAGGCTGGAGGGAGCCGTGTGCGTCTCTGCACCGCACTGCAGCGTGCAACTGGCTTTGAAGGAGGAGGTGAATCAAGGTAAAGCGGCTCAAGCACTTCCTTCCTTAGCAACTCCAGCAAAAGTCCTGCCCCTGAGCTAGGGCAATGCTCTGGTGTGTCAGCATAGGGGAAAAATCCTGATGGGTTTGGCTCTGAGTGTGTTTAGCTCTTGAGGTGGCAGCAATGCCCTGCAGCTGGGAGTCCCTTGCTTGGGGCCAGGCTCTTTCCATGGATTGCTGAGAGGTCCTGAGTGCATTTGAGCTGGGCTGGCTCATGCTCCTACATCACAGCCTATGATTCTCTCTTTTATTTATTATCATAACTGTAGGAGCTTGCTTTCCCAAAGTACACCCCAGCTACTGCTAGCTTGGGCTTTCTTCTGATTCAGATCAAGTTCATACTTATGGCTTTGATTGAAACAGGCATGTGATCTTATTATCCATATGTCCACCGGGGTGCGTGTCACAGCTTGCCTAGCACATGGTAGTGCTTATAATATCATTAACAATGTCTGAATAACAACTGTTAGTTAGAATCAGCCTTTATTATCACATGGGCCTTCACTGGGTTTCCTTTGATTATTATTTTTTCCCATCTTGTTATTAATGTCTCCCATTCTGCACTAATTAAAGGCAGTTGCCTGCAGAAGAACACAGCAACACCTTTCAAAGATGTCCATGACGGCCTTGATGCAGATGAGAGGTGGGCCAGAGAGATGAACCTCTCTTTTCTTGTTTGCAAGGTGCTCAGTTCCTGGATTGGGCTTTGTGCCCACTGTGGACGGCTTGGCTCCTTGGGAGGATGATGGGGATGCTGTAGCCCACGGGAACATCAGCATGTGGTGTACTGGGACTGTGGCTGGTGCCAGCTGTGCAGCAGAAGGATGAGAAGAGCACAGCATTACCCAATCAGTCCATCAGGGACTGGACAGGATACCACATCAACACCTGCCAGCAGCTCCAAGGTCCAGCCATGCTCACAGGTACCAGTGGAGGCTGGTGGACCATTGCTCTGTGTTTTGAAAATACGTGGCTGGGAAATGGTGATGCCAGGGAGGCCTTTGGGCAAAGGCAATGCAGAGCGAAGGTGACTTGCCCAAGGCTACTCAGTGAAGCAGTGTAAGACCCAACACTGGACCCCAGCTCTTCCTGAGTCCAATGGTCATAACTATTGCTCTGCATGGGGTTATTCAGCAGATTTTCCTTCACCTCTCTTCCTGCTGTAGCATCAGCATCCTCAGGCTGGGAAAGTTCCCATCCCTGAGGATGTCCCGAGCATCAGGGGAAAGAGAGCAGGGTCTGTCCAGCATCAATGACATGAGTTTTATGCCTCTTCCCTTTCAAGTGTGTGCCCTGTGATGTATTGACCCTCTGTGTTTTTTCAGTTGTGTTGTGATTTGGAGAAAAACAGCTCTGCTCCTGCGAGAGAGGCAGCTCTGGGCTGGGGCAGCCTGGGCAGGGTGAGCTCGTAAAACTCTGCTGCGAGCCATGATAGATGAAAGGGGAGGAAGAAAGCCTCCACGTTGTGGGAGGAGCATGGAGCTGGTTTCCATCGCTGCCAGGTTGAACAGGCACAAGTGACAAAGCAGCCGGTGACCTGGTCGCAAGCCCCTTTCTCTCTTCAGTGCTTCCCAAGGGGCTCAGTTTGCCCCCAGCCTAGGCTGAAGGAGAGACAGGACAGATGTTGATGTGAATATCCTCAGGCATGGCTGTTTGCATTGCCCCTGCACTAGGAAACTCATGCTTGCTTGAAAAAGTGCCTTTTCATGGAGCTGCTGCACATGCACATGGTCCTCATGGGTGTCCCCTTCCCTGCGATGACCCACCCTATGCAGGAGCATCCTTGGCTTCTCTGCCTCAGCCAGACTGGTCCCCAGGATGGACCCCACAACCCTGAAAAAAGTTTCAAGTGCTTTTCACCCAAATTTGCTGCTCTGCTCCTCCTTTTGTGCTGTCCTCTTGTAGACCAATCTTCCAAACTTTCCTTGTAACTATTTAATTTTGATGTGAGCTTTTAAGGAAAAGGACAGTACTGAGAGTGATGTTGGAAAGATGAGATCAGAGGATCTGGAGAGCTGGTGCTGCAGGCCCAGGCACAACAAACGTGACCATACACTGATTTGTACGTTGTGTGCCCTGACTGCAGCCATTCATGCCTCTCCAGCGAGCAGAATGCACGATGTATTTAACTAATGAATTAAACAACTATAATTAATTCTATTTATAAGATGCCTCTAGGTGTATTTACAACGGGAACAATAAAAACAATAACGCATTACATGATGCCAAGCAGCATTAGTTAATGCAAGCAAGAACACACCACAGCCAAGCCCCAGCTCTGGCTGCCCTGTGCCACCAGCTTGGCCGGGCAGCAGCACCTGAGCCACTTCTCAGTTCTGTTTTCTTCTCCTCTGCTCTGATTCCATGCACTTGTTGGGTTTTTGGCAAGGTCTTTTCTATTCTTTTAGTCAGAGAGGTCTCTTAAGTCTAATAAACTTCAGTTTTAAGATGGGTTTTGCCATCTCGTCATGCCTAGATTTCAAGGCACAAGTGTGTCAATTTTGAATAGTAAAATTTTCCACCCATTTGCACCCAGCTGCTGCCCCAGAGAACTTAGCAAAGTGGGGCTGATGTTGATGGAGGGTAACAGGGTTGGGCAACCTTTGGAGCAAACCCCAGCATGACGCAGGGCCCAGCTGGTGGAGACCCTGCCCCATCGCCAGCCCCAGCGCAGTGTCCCAGTGCAGGGACTTGTCCACAGCAAGTGGCAGCCAGGGACAGAGCTGCAGCAGATGCACTGCTGGGGAAGACAGAGCAGCCATCTCCTGGGAGGGAGCTCACAAGCCATCAGGGTTTGCAAGGGGGATTTCCCCACCTTCAGTTTTACCACCACATCCTTCTCCTGTTGGGATCACTGGGAAGGTTGGGCTGGTGGCTGTTGTTGGTTTGGCTTTGATCATTTGATGGCAAGGTTGGAGTAAAACATTCCCCCCATCTCTGCGTACCAACTCTCCAGGGCAAGAGCACATGTCTAAACCTTCTGATGGCCGTTAGACTTGGTTAAACCAATACTCTTTTTTTATTATTTTTCTGGCAATAAGCATATGGGCTGTAACTCTTTTTGTCAGCACTCCAAGAAGGATTTAACACCTTCCCCATAGAGGACAGCCTACTGATTACCTGCTGCTCTGCTGGGATGTCTGCAGCCTGCCTTCCCTAACTCCAAACTCATTTACAAATCCAGCATGCCTGATTTCAGGGAGAGCTGCAGCACGTTCCTTAGCGCAGGCACATGATGGTCTGCACACCAGGAGAAGATGCACAGAGTCAGAGCTTGAGCTTGGAGGTTGCTCACTCTCCACTTGCTGTAGTAGCTGGGGAAGAGACTTGGGTGTAGCAGAGGGTCTGCCCTTTCTCAGGGCTCCCTGCATGATCCTCAGTGGGTCATGCAAGGGATGGTGAATATGCTTGGTAAGGGTTTCACTGTCAAAATCCACCTTCTTGCAGACTTGGGATGCCCCAGGCTGCACACGTGGTGTTTTCCTCTCCTTCACTTCCTGCGGTTGCCAGTTATTGATATGTTGAATGATGAGAGGGGTGAGCAATTAATGATGAGAGACTCCAAAGATTTGTTGTTCCACTTGTGGCTATTGGGTGTGATATCTGTCTGCAGCAGCGTTCCTGAGAGCCAATTTCCCCTCCAAGAGATCTGTATCATGGAGATGGGGCACAGTCCAGAGCTGAGCTCTGCGCTGTCTCTCTCTTGCCCCTGTGTTGTATGAGCTGAGCCGATACCCAAGACGTTTTGGGGGGCCAAGGCTGCAATATGCCAAGGCAAACCCACTCACCCCATTTCCAGGCCCTGGTTGACTCTGGCCACCAATGGCAGCAATGGGATGTGGCTCTGCAAGCGGCCAGTCCCCAAAGGCAGCAAGCCCCTCGCCACCCTCCTCTACAGCCCCTCTGTGCATCCCCCCATCCCTGCTTTCTTTGGCAGAGATTTCCTGGAGCTTTTCGATAGCTCCTCCTGGCACACAGCCAGTCAGCTCTATGCTCCTCTTTACTCATCAATCTTTTCACCAAAACGTGGTGATATACACTGTGATATACACTGAGCAGCGTCCCCACGGGCTCCCAAGACAGCGGACAAATTACCAGATTATTTGTGAATTTTAGCCGCCCAATGAGAATTCAATGCTTCGACTGTAAACGTGAAATCAGCTACTTCCTACAGCTTCAAAACAGGGAGCTGTTAACAAGTCAGGTAAATTAAACAGCAGACTCACTCCACTAACAGGCAGAGCTGTCAGGAGAAGACAGATGCGTGCAATCAGCGTGGAGCTCAGCCCAGCTCCGCGGGATCCAGGCTCCCCATCCCCGGCTCAAGGAAGAAAGCACTGACTCACTCCAGACCCAGTGCCCAGGAAGTTCCTCCAGGAGCAGATCTGCCCCACATCTTTGCTCACCCTTCTCTGGGATGCTCTTGCACAACCCCAAATCGGGCAGTGGTACCTATCCATGCTGCGGCACCTCATCCCAGCATCCCACTCCATGTTGGTGTTGGCTTTGCAAACCCTTCAACAACCCTTAACACCAAACATCCCAAAGCTGCAGGAGAAAAACCTCCAGAAATTCCACTGTGAGCACAAAATGGCTTTAAAACCTCACGTTGCCAGAGATGAGATAGAGAGGGGAACAGCTTTCAATCAGAGATCGAGTTGAGGGTATCACTCAGCTGAACACAGCCACTTTCCCTGCAAAAAGCCATCAAATCTGGGGTTACAGGGGCTTGTCCTCTCCCGCGTGCACAGGGATCCGTTAAGCCAGAGCATAACTCTGAGTGCTCCCAGCCAGAGAAACCCTGACAAGGGGAAAATGCAGCTACACTTGAATTTGTTAGGTAAATTTATTATGGATAATTTAAATACAGTGCAGAACTTAGTGTGCCGTATGCACCCTTTGATAGGGCTCCACGGTGCTGTAATCAACTAGTGCTGACAATAGGAAATGCAGATTTATTAATTCTCATTTATATATTGGTTTAAATACCGTAAAGTTAAATAAGCAGATTTCTTTTTTTAATTCTCCCTTCTTACTGCATGGCAGATCAGGTTAAAATTCTTAAGAAGAGTCACTGGCATGAACTAATTTATATAGCACTCTTTTGAAACGTGAAAAGTATTCACCAAAATTAATATTTTTTCGGTGAAACGAGGAAAAAGCATCAGGGTGAGAGATTTATTTTTTTTCTCATCTGCTATAATTGCAGTTAAAGTTGCTACAGAGAAGCATATGCCATCCTTGCACCTCCCCTGGAAAAATTTTCTATGGCTTATTCAAAATATTTATGTGGGTACAGAAGGAATTACTCTCAGCTTTGTGTCTGCAAACAATTCACAGCAAAATACTGCAGGAGGCTTTCAAGGTTTGGGCCTTTATTTTAAAGTAGTTAGGAGCCCTTTGCATAAATGTCATCTGGTTTTATTGTTTTGACACTTCTGCAATGATAAATATTGTTACTGAAAGTCAACAAACCAGATGGATGGCTGCCTTGGCGAATTTTGTGAAATCTCATGCTAATTAAGGGACTGTCAGGAGAAAAAAAGAAAAAAAAAAGAAAAAAAAAGGGTAATTGAGATCCTGCATTCGCTTCCCTGACTTGATGCACAGGGAAAAATGCAGCAGCCTGCCGAGTCAAACCTCCCGCAATGCCGGGGGAGTTGAGCTTGAGAAGAGCATCGGGTCTGCTCCACAGCACTTCCTGATGGTGCTGTTCATGAAAGCGCTGTTGGACTTTCCTCAGCACCCAGATGCATCTCTTGTTTCTCTCCTCAAACTACTTTGCCTGCTCTTTGCCCATCCCTGGGCTCTGCATGCATGGCTCTGGGCTGGTGGCTGAACTGTGAACACCCACAGAAAGGATGTCCCCAAAACTGTGATGCTGCCTATGGGGAGGTGCTGCTGGGACTCGAGGAGCATATGTCTTGAGGGGCTTGCACCTCCTTGCCCTGTTGGTCACTACTCAGAAACCTAGCAAGTTTTTGGAGTAATGTTGCCTTTCTCTGAGTTTTAAAGAGAGTGGATGATCCCAGGGTGGAGGGCAAAAGGTGTTGGCAACTCAGTGCTGAAACATTCTCCACGTGCATCTTTCTTGGCCATATCCATCAGGGCATAGACCTGTGATTGCAGGATGGTTGTGGACCCAGTGATGAAAAAGCAGCCAGGGACCCCTCCGGATCTGAGAGAATGGGAGCAGGAGAGGTCCCAGCACTGGGCAGGGGGAAGGGATGCAGCACCTGGTTGTCTTTAACTGAACAGCCACAACATCAGTAAAAAGTTACAGGCTGGCACGAAATCAATTGGTTCTAGGAGGTAAAGATTGAAAAACACCAGTGGACTCCAAGAGCTGGTGGGAATGAGAAGGACCTGCCCAGGGTTTTGTTTACACTTCCAGGTTCCCACCATTAAGCAGAGGAGCCGCCAGGCTTGTTTTCCTTCCAGCAGCTTGAACTCATCTGTTTGTCTTCATCTCTGTTTGCAAACAGCAGCCCAGGGCCAGCTTTGCTTTCACTTTATCCTCGGCGATGCAGAGAGCTGCAGAAACTAGAGCTGCAGCCCATCCAGAAGCATGAGGGATGGGAAACAGCTGAGTGTGGAGAGCCCTGATCCCCTGAGGAGCCCGGGTTAAACAAGCCGAGCGCGGGACCCACAGGCATTCACAAGCCTCCCCACCAGCTTGGGAAAGGTGTTGAAATGTGGACAAGAGCGTGCCACCATTGAGGGCTCCACACCTTGTGAGCCTCCTTCTTCTGAATGGGCAAGAGGATCCTGATGATGTCCTTGAGGATCCTTCTTTTCCTTGATAACCCTTGATTAGCATCCTTGATGCTCTCTTAAATATTTTTTTTTTCTGAGACACTTAAGCTGTGTAATGTGTGGTGGCAAAATGCAATGGACCATCTGCCAGTCTGGGATCCAGCAGCGGTTGAGTTTCATCACAGAACCTGTCACTAACTCATTGACTAAGTTAACAATAGTTCATCAAGGATATTAGTAGTCTTTTCCATCAATGCAGCCTTCAGTTGGTTTCTCCCACAGCAACCTTATATACATCACCAGGGCAAACAGTGTGGACAATAAAAACCCATCTGTCCCCAGAGGGAAGTTAATCATCAGGTGCTTCTACTGTTCTGGGGACACACATGGGTGGCTGGAAGCAGGCCATGGTGCATCTCTCTCATTCCTCCCAAAATATTCCTGAGGATGCTTTAATGAGTTTTGTCTCAGCACTGGTTACTGGAAGAGCTTTGGTGGGAGCTGCAACCCTCTGGATGTCTCCTCCAACCAGGGCAGTGAGTGAAGAGTTCAGGGAGTAATTTTTCCAGCACAGGAGGGAATTGCTCACTGGGATGTCCCTGCACAGGTACCAGCCTGCTGTCCTGTGGTGAAAAAGCCCCACCACGCTCCCCACAGTGGCAAGGTCCATCCCCCCACCCCAGCCTTTTCCCCTGCAGCAGCACCTCACCATTCCACATCCAGAATAGCCAACTGTTTCCCCGCTTTCTAGACAGCCCCCAACTTTGCTTCCTCAAGACATCCAACTCTAAAAAGACCTTCCCATTGACATCTGGGCTCCCTGCTCCTGTATGTGGTTAGAGTCCTAGCACTGTTTGCTCAGCAGCGTTGCCCAAAGTCACCCAAAATGGGCACCAAGAATTGAAAGCTCAACCATTGCCCCTTTGTTTGTCAGTAAGCATCTCCCGATCCTCAAGACCTCCAGAAGACTTGGCCTTTGTAAGCTTGGCCAGACCTTCCTTGGCCTCCATACTCATCTTGTTGTTGCATTTAAGGCTTTCTTTTAATTTAAAAAATCTCTTTGATATTTTGCATCTTTTCTTTTTTTTTTTTATTTCCCAGGGTGCTAATATTCCTTTCAACAGACCTCGATTAATGGCTGAAACCTCAGGAATATTCCTGGTATTCACTTAGCCAGAGCAATTACACTGCAGAGAACAGCATGAGGACCCCAGTTTGACATGCAAATAGCCATGTTACACAATTAGTTGATGCACAATTAATTGGAATAACGACAAATATAGTCAAATAAGGCTGGATTTAGACTGTGTAAATCTGAGGCATACCTTAGGGTTATGCAATTAAGAGAAGTAAGGAGACAACAGTAGAATCCTTCAAGGACAAGAAGCCTATTCCTGAGAAAAATGCTTTTCTCTTTAGATCCAACCTGGGAAAAACTGGCAAAACAACAGGCAAAGTGACCTGACTGTGACAAAGACTAGACAGATGCATGTCCCTCAGCTTCATGGACTTGCACTGAGAATTACCGACGCTGGTCAGCACACCTCACCACGGGGACAGGTGACGGGGAACAGGGGGAGGGAGTCCAGGAAGGGTTGGCTTCCTAAATCTGTTGGCACTCAAAGTGCAGAGAGGGAGGCACCCCAGCATGGGTGCTCTGTCCCCTGCTCCTGTCCAGCAGCACCCAGGACCCCACACAGGGCTCCTCCATACCAGTCTCACAGGCTTGGCAACGGTCAATCACCCCCAAACCTGCCCAAGCCTCAGAAGATGGTTTTACTTCTGTTTCTCATCTTTTTTTTTATAACCCAAGAATGATTGAACTTTCTTGGAAGAAGAAAAAAAACTCCCAAGAACATCTTGCACAGCACTGCCACAATGGTCTCGACTACAACCCACTAAAAATGGGGATAAACTTTGAATGTTCATCTGTCAGTTTTATTTCCCTCCCATCTGTTTCTCCCTGGTTTGCAAGCCCAGAAATGAGGAGAGAAAGTGGGATGCAAACACTTCTTTTCTGCAGCTGCTTCAGAGCTTGTCTTCTTATCCTCCAGGCTGCCAGGGATCCACACATTGACCAAACCTGCATGGCCCCACAATAACAAAATAGTTAACTCACAGGCAGGGAGCACTGAGAGCTTCCTGCAGCCAAAAAACCCTGGACACGTTCGTCGCTGGATTGTGCAGAGGACAAACGTGCCTCAGAGTCCTTGCAACATTCATTTGATTTTATTACTACTTTATTTTTTTGTCCGTTTGAAAACTGATACATTAACCCCCAGATCTTAGATATTGAGCTTAGCTGGTGTTAAAAGTTTAATTACTCTTACTGTTAATTACAATGCTTGCAGAGAGCACTTGCCATCCAGTTCTGGCAAGCTCTGATTTCCTGCACGTTTTAATGGTGGGATGTATTTGGGGGGAGTTTTGTGCCCTCTGGTGATAGGAAGCTGATGGATGCTGGGTGTAGAGACACCAAGATGTCTGAGAGCACCCCAGGATGCCCACAGGCAAGGTCCTTCAAATGTGGCAATAAGGCAAGGTACCCTGGAGGTGTCCCAACCTAGTCTACGTTTGTTTCCATTTCCTGGTACCTTGATCTATGGGTTTGAATGACCACTTCCATTTTTTCCTGGTCTCCATTTAACCTTTGTTCCTGCTGTTCCTTACCCATTTTCCCAAACACTTTTCTCTAAGTTCCCATCAGACAGACCTGCAGAATGGACCCCAGCATAGCTGAAGCAAATTAATTTCAAAATTGAATAGATTTGCAGAAAATTTTTCTGCATGTTTCACCAGCTTGTGATGCTCCAGTTGTTTTCACAAGCTTTAGATATCTGCTTATTCTTCTGCCTTGATCAGTAGTTACATGTCATAGCCTTACTCCATTGGTAGAAAAGGGAATTAATCAAACCCTATAAAACATTCTCCACGTTCAGTCTCTTACTGGGGTTCTATTGAGAAACAAATGATCCTTTAGGACTTAAATCAATGTCCACTGAGCCAATATCCTTCATGTGTTTTCAGTGGGGTTTGGATCAGCTCTTTAGCATGCACATTATTACAGTAAGTGTTATTTATCTAGAGATGATATGTAGCCTTGAAAAACGATCAGGAAAATTTTAAGCAGCCAAAGACAAATTCTACTTGATCACACATACAATAATGATTGATGGTAATGGAAAAAACCAAATGCTATAATGATGATTTACTCGCCTGTCAAAAAAAATTAGTCATCCTAGAACTGTGCCAAGCTCATGTGTATATGTGGGTGTGTACACAAACACACGTGCATAGGTACATATGCGATGTCGCGTCTGTGACGGCAGCGTGTGCACATGCTCCAGGGCTGGGGAACACAATGACAAAGAGTCTCTTGCATAGTAGAAAATAGAATTCACAAGGGTGGCAGCAATATTTTGCGGAGGGATGATGAGAGGAAGCATCTAATTATCAACATGTGCCATGTGTTGTGTAGGAGAACATACAAAACACATATGCTGAGGCCTCGTTTCACACTGTCAGTTAAACCCATCTATTTTTAGGCACGGATGGTTTGACCATATTTCATCCCAGGGATTTCTGGTGATGCGGAATGGGGTTGATTTTGCAGGACTCTAGTGTCATCTATATACTATTGCATCTTTGAAATAGGTGTGCAATATCTTTGATCCAAAATTTATTTTTTCCAGCTGGGCTGTGGGGGTTGCTGCTACCAAGGGTTTGGGTTCCTTGCTGTTGATCGGGGAGGGGGGCTTTTTGTGGGTTTTTACTTATTGGGTTTTTTCCTCACCCCCAGCACAATTTCAGATCGTTTCAGGACATTAATGGTGGTCCTGAACCTCCCCTCCCATTTGAAACCAGCACAAGGGCGCAAGAGTGAACGAGACCATCCCAAGATTTCTGTTTCTTTACATAAATCAAATTCTTTTACAATCCTTCAACATAACACATTAAAATATGCCTGTCTCGCCTGCTCTCTCCCGGTAGCGTTCTCCCGGATTGCCTGCGAGAGGAGAGGAAACCCCTGGGAATTGTTTAGCAGCGATTCACTGGGTCAGTGTATTAGAACAGACTCAAGTCTATCAGCCAGATGGTGACTTCAGAAAAAAATTGACACACCATTTCAAACTGATTTCACGCAAACCCTCCTGAGGGGAGCCAGTGGGAATCCAGCAATCAGATCTGTTGTGAATAAATATTACAAAATTGTCAATTACAAAAGGGATGTTTAAAATGTTTGACTGATTTAGAAGTCCATTCGTTCCTGGCCTTATACTTTGACAACGGATCTTCCAATATCACTGACTGATTGCTTCCCTTGGCAAGAGAAATCGCGGCGTTTAATTTTTTTATTGGAAGAAGTTACTGTACTGCCTTTCCAGGCTTTTATGGTAAGCAGGCATCTGAGATAAAAGCTAAGCCAGGTACAATTTGGAGCATGATGTCTTCTACAGATAGTGGCTTAAAAATGAGCATTGGACTTAATAAGGTAATCAGGTTTGAACACTTTCAAAGCTACACAGGACCAAGGTCTCTCATGGGTAAATTTAATCGATGTACATGCAAATGTCTGCCTTTGCAGAGAGAAGAAGTTGGAATATCCCTTCAAGCACCAGCTATACATGATCATCAAGTTAGGTATTCAGCTGAAAAAGGTACTTGCCTTGCATTGCAACTCACAGTGGAGACGATTTTTGCTGTCCTGCTACCCATGCAACTGCTGTCAATCCATCACTTTCTCTGGCCTCGTTTCTTTGTCTTGAACTGCACGTCCAGGCAGGCCATTCCCATCTCAATAGGGCTCGCTGAGCCTTTCCCACCCTTGGCCACCCTCTCCCTCCATTGGATCGGAGCAACCCACAGTCACTTTTGGGCCACCTGAGCCCATTCCTGAACCATTGCAACTTCCTCATCGTAGACACTTCTGTTTCCAAGAGATCTTTGATTTTACCAGCACTACTAGAGCACTCTTTGCTTCCCTCTGATGGAGATCAGACCCCTGATGTGGTCATTCTTTTCTTTTTTTTTTCCCCCCATCTCTGAAGTGGCTTAATTTATTGTCCCAGGGTGGTTTCACCAGTTGTCTCTCCCTCTTTAGATCTTCATATAGTAAACAGTAAAGCTCACCTCTGACTGAAACTGTTGTTCCCACGTGGCTTTTAGCTGGTCTGCGCTATCTTACCAGTTCTTTGCTCCCACCAGATGGAGATACGATCACTGGAAAGGACAATAAGGCATAAATCAAAGTTATTCCAGAAACAGAATTTCAGGGGGTTTTTAAGGATGAAAATGAAATGTATAAAGCTTTATTAGTGCAGTATTATCTAATTGAACCCAGATTGTAGAAAGGAATATATGATTTAGATAAATTTATATGCTATATTTCCAACCTAGATTTATCTCCATTTCTGAGGGATTGTAGCACTTTCTAGGAGTCCTAACATCTCTTCCATAAATCTCTCTTTTAAAAAATCCAGATCCCCAGCCTTGCCTCTCCAGATTATATGTACAATTCAGCCATCAGCCTGAACTGGAGCCAGGCCTGGAAGAGCCTTTCTCAGCAAATATTTGTCCATCTTTTTAGAGATTTGGTTTGCCTGACTCAGAGGCGCTCTGGACGCAAGCAGCGATGTGTGGTATTTATATTGCCTTTCGCTGCGCCCTTGCTCTCTTTGCAGTGGTTGTAGATGGCTCCAAAGAAGAAAGAGCCATAAAAACCACCTTTGCCCAGGAGGGATGGAAGATGACCTCACATCTGGGTGACACCTGTGGGCTCTGTCCCTCTTGCTCTAAATACCTGTTGTTCATCAGCACAGCAGCCCTGCTCCTTGCTGAAACACCCCGTGCTGTTGGGACAGTCTGGGTCATGCTGGTTCATGCGAAACCCTTGATGCAACCCCTCTTGCCTTGGGCACACACCTCCCTCCCCAGTGCATTTGCACTCAGTGCTTTTCCTCACTTCCCCTCCTCAGCCCAGAGACAGCATCACTGACCTGCCAGTACCCCCAGCCCTGGCTTTGCCTCTCCTTGAAATTGTATCTGGCTGCCCCTCCAGAGAGATCTGGGAGAATCGCACGCTTTGCAACAGCAATGTCATGGTGCAGCAGCCCTGGGAAGCTGAGATGGGGTCCAAGTCCCTTTGGCACTGAGGGCTTCTCCTTACCACCCCCCTGCAGTCCCCCAAGTGTCCAGCCACTGCTGGTTCCTTGGGATGGAGCAACAAAACAAAGACAAAACTGCACATGATTTGAGTAGCTGTGATCAGGGTTTCCCTGCTGAGGTTTGAGGCTCTTCTCCAGCCTGTCCTGGCCATGAGGTCCCCACTCTTCCTTAACGTCCTTCCCAGGCGCTGGAGAAACACTTTGGTGGCACCAGAGCTCTGCCATCAATCTTCTGCAGAGCTCCTCCTCACTGGACTGCTCAGCAGTTTCTCAAACTCACGAGCCCCCGCACAACCTCAAGCTCTCTCCCCAGCTGTCCCCATACCCTGCTGAGGTCCCCCCACATGGTGCTTCAGACAGCATCCAACCTGCTTGCCTGGGAAACTGCCTGCCGGGGCGACTGGTGGAAATAGAGACCTGGGAACATCAGATTGAGTTGCACGGTCATTATTTCCAGGAGCCTCTTGATCGGCAGTATGAAAGGCAACAGCAAAGGTCATCCTGAACTTTAAACTCAACACCATGCCCCATCCCCCCAGCAAAGCACTTTCCACCCAGGCAGTAAATCTTGCTGCGATGAGGGAGAGCTCACCATTTCCAAAGAGCAGGTCCTCCCCAGACATCCACTACAGCATCTGAGCCTGCGTTCATCCAAGGGAGAGACCCAAACGTTTTGTTTTGAAGCTCTGACCCAACTCAGCCTCCATCTACATCTTCTTTGCCACCACAAGATGTTGGGTGACCCAGCCCTGGTCCTGAACTGGTCTGTTCCTACAGCACAGTGGGCCACAGGGATGGATCTCACAAGCTCGGATGGGGTGTGCTATAGAGACAATCCAGGCACAGGAAAATTGAAGGGACCTGAGTCTACTGACCACCTCAAAAGCAAGAAGATAAGGCAGGCAGCGTTGGTTTTCTCCACCTCTGGGCTCCAGGGGGATTTTCCATTCCAGGGAGCATTGAAGGCTTGTTGGAGGGGGGTCAGTGTTCCCAAATCACTGCCATGCTTTCAAAGAAGTGTTTCTCTCCATGGTGTGGGGGTACCTTTACAAAATCTGCTCATTGCACATCAAGAGGCATTGCTGGTAGCAAAGAGAAACACCCAAAGAACAAGAAAATAAGTCTCTGGCTTCAGAAACGCTTCCACCTAAAACATTCAGATTTGGGTCAGTATTCTGGGGAATTTTTAATAAAATGACTCAGAAATTTTCCCCTGAACAGCATTTGACACCACTTTTGTCAGCCACTGAAATTGCGTCGCACCCTCCTAGGTCTACTCCGAGGTTTCACACTCTTGCATGCTCTCTCTTTTTTTTCCCCCTTCCTTCCCTATAATAAGATTTATTATTGGGTTATTCTTCATGGTATATTAGCCCTTAGCCAGAGTTGGTGCTGACAGAAATGTTAGTCATTTGGGCTCTGCTTAACCTGCTAAGAAGAACTGAATTTACAGAATGGGACGAGGCTTTTTATGATTTCATTCCAGAGCCAAATCAGATAAGAATAATTATCCTCTCCTGGGATATTAGGCAGCACCTCCCCAGCACCGGCAGCTGACAGCTGTTTTATTGGTTGAGTCACTTGGGTCTGGAGTCGAGGATTAATTGTTCGTGTGTCCGGGTGGCTCCAGGAACAACAGTGAAAGGTTCTTTCTGGAGATGGGAGATAATTTATTTTCAATTGTTTTCATGCACATGATTTCAGTGGACAAGCTGAATTAAAAATAAAATTGCATAAATAACCATGCTTCCACCACCCTCTGCATCTGCTGTTAAACACTGACTTGTGCATTTCGGATCTAGGGATCTTTAGCAGAAACAAATGTAACCTCAGAGTGAAAATATGCTCCTTCCAAGATGAGTCCAAGTCCACTTTGTCACCAAACGTCCTCTCTGACCAATCTGCGAAGGCAGTATCCGACGCTCACCGAATCCTTCCTTGGCACCCACCCCCAAATGCTTTTATTCAGAATTAATTTACTCCTGCCTATCACCTGCTTGAGATTATTCTAATGATAATGGCCACGATCCAAAGCAAATTAAAAACCAGTGGCGAGGCTCTCCCTGACTTCAGCAGCTCTGCACCCGGCTGAGCGCAGCCTCGCACGAGCCTCCCTCTTCCCCCGACGGCAGGATTTGGCCTCCCCCCTCGCCGGGGACACACGCTGTGCCTATCTGATGGGCAGAAGGGGCCCGGGATGCGGGTGAGGAAGGCAGTTGCCTCGAGCAGCAGGAGCTTGGGCAGCACAACACCCACTGCCCAGCTTGTCTGCGTGGCTCTGCCAGCTCTGGGGAAGCCAGCGAGGCTTCCCTGCTCACCCAGCCCTGGGATGCAGGCAGCAGGAGGAATAAAAGTCCCCTGTTCTCCAAGGATTTGCTGCCAGCTTGCTGCCCAGCATCCCTTCTTCTCCAGCTCATGGCAGGTACCTGTCCATGGGTTGCGTTTTGCCTGGGTGCTGAGGAGGGGGAGCATCTCCGAGGGGGTTTTTGGGCTGAGGTTTGCTGCTGGGCATTGCTGTTTGTTTGAACAGGATGGTGCAAGTCCTCTAGCCCTCTTGCAGAGCTCATTCCAGTGCTCCCATGGTTGTAGCTCATCCTGCAATTGCTGTGCCCCAAAACAGGGGAGAAGTTCTGTGAGAAATAGCCAGGCTGTGTGCAGGAAGAAATTTAAAACCAGTGTTTCCCACCCTTGCCCCTCTGACATCTTTGTGTCATGTCTAAATCCATGATACAATTGCTTTGGATGTCCAGGAGAGTTTTAAGTGCATCCCAAGGAGAAGAAAAAGAATCAGATCAAACCATCCCTGGGGCTTGCTGAGCAAGCAGGGGGTCTTACAGCTCTGGAGCAGGGTGGGTCCTTGCAGTGCTGCACATCAAACCCAGGGTAGCAGCCCGTGATGCCAGGTCTGAGTCAGCAAGGACCAGACAGAGCCACAGGGACAGTAGGCAGGTATAAAATGCACCAGTTGCTGGCTTTTCACCCAGCATTGAGAATATGAAATCCATGGACACACAGCAGCTCTCAGATGAACCTTGGGCCAAGGTCCAGGTGCTGCTCCAGCCTGGGGGTTGATGGCCTTTGTTGTCCAAGGCAGACAACCCTCTTCTCTTTTACTATGGCATTCGTGCTCCTTGTGTAGTGGAGGTGGGTGCAGATGGTGGAGTTCAAGCTTTCTACTTAATCAATAGGCTTGGGTGCACCATGCCAGCACCAACCCTGTCCTGCCTCAGGAGACCTTTCAGTCTCAGCACAAAATATGGAGGAAAAATATGAGTGTGCCCAGAGACAGGAATACTTTAAGATAAAATACATCACAGTAAACATGGAGGAGGAGCCATCTCCAAGTTTCTACATGAGCCAGGGATGTGCCTGTCTGCTACTGTAGCCCCCAGTGCTTTTCCCCTACAGCAGATAAAGGAGTTGAGTTCTTTGTGTGCATGGAAAAGGGGTTGGACAATATTCAGGCTTGGCACAAAGTGAGCAAAACTCCCACTGAAGCCAACAAGCGTCTTTGCCCACTTCTGCCAGGACTAACTTTGTCCCTGAGGCTATTACCCAGGAGCTCTCAGGCAGTTCGGGTGCACAGTGCTGATCTGTCAGATGAGGAAGTTATGAGGAAGCAATGGAGTGTCACAAAGAGATTGAAGAGAATTGATACGTGAGTCCGGATAATTATGAGGTTGCCAGTCCGGTGTCATTTCACGGCTGGGCTGGCTCTTTGTGGTGTATGATACCCATCAACGCAAAAATGGAAATGAAGATAAATGGGGCAATGGCAGAAGCAGTTAGATCTATCTTGCAGGCTGATTACTGAAGCTCTCTGTTGATTGAGGAACAGCACCCTCCATCAGCAACAAGGGGTGAATTTCTGAGTTGGAAAGTGTGACTTGCTACAACCTGCTATGGGATCCACAGCAAGCCCTTGAGGACATGGTCACCAGGCTGAGCAATCCAAGAAAGTGATTTGCCAAACTATACTTTTCCAAGGTAAAGTTGTTGCTCTGCTGTATCTGCTTTGCTTATTGGGGTGAGTGTAACAGGCAAGGCTGAAGTGGAACAATGATGCAGCTGGGCTAGGAGGACACAAGGGATTGACGAAGCCACAGAGTGTAAATTTTAAGGTAGATTAGAAATAATATGAACTAAGACAGAGAGTCTTACAGGATGTCACATGCAATAAAAATGTAGGAGAAGCAAAGGCTTAACTTCAGAGGAAGAAGAGAAGAAGAAATAGTTTCCACGCAGGAGAGAGCTTTCTCTGATGTACCTGATCTGAGTCTCAGTAGACAGGACACTGAGGCTCAGCTGGGCAGCATGACTTTCTCAAGGTCCCATCAGTTCTTCCTTCCCTGGGAGGGAAGTGCAAATGACAAAAACATGGAAATTTGTGATTTGCACAAGCTCGTGTTGCATCCTGAAGGTGACCTACACTCACTAAATCTGTCCCGACAGCAGCTGCAGACAGGCACCCCTGAAAAGTCAGAGAAGCAAAATTTTAGAAGAGGCAAGGCATTTCCTACAAAAAAAGAGTTGTAGGAATTACAAGAAGAGGAAGAACAGCAGATGATGCTGTGCAGTAAACAAAATTATGTTGACTATAAGTGGATTTAGATACAGAAATTTTTGTTGCATGTATGCAGCTACCCATAGCCTGACAAACTCACTCCAGGACTGACCATGGAGATCCACTTTGGAGGCTCTGTCTACAGAGAGGTGCCAGAAACCCCAGGGTAGTTGTGAAGGGCCAAGTGGTGGAGGAGGAGAAGCTCTAAGGATGGTTTCAAGGAAACAAGTATTTTTATTGTGATCCCCAGCCCTCTGCAAAGGGGAGCAATGCCAAACAGATGATGACATGATTTATTTGTGAAAGGTGCTGCCCTCATCATGCATGAGATGTCCAGGAAATAAAGGCTTTCAGACCTCAATTAGCAATGAGATTCCAGTGATAACAAAGTGCTGATTGCTGGCTGGACTGGAGGAGAGCAAGACCTGATTAGGGGAGTAGTGGAGGGTGTCTCTGTAAACATGTCCAAATCCGGGGCCAAACTGTTGGGTTGACTTTACCTGTCACCCTCCACATCTCCCCCCACTTCCATGAGCTGAGAACATGTGGGAACATTAGTCCATATTCACTGCAAGGTCTCCAAAGAGAGGACATCTTTTAGAACTCAGGAGATGGAGATTTGGGGAACAAGCACTTGCAGCAAGAGTGTGCAGTGTTTTACAGATCTCGATGGGGATGTTGCTCTGCATCCACCTCAGCCAGGAAAGAGAAAGGCTTGGGTCAGGCAGAGAAGCACTACATGAAATACAACTGCACTGAAATCACCACTAGACCCCACATCCTGCTCAGGATAAGGGGAAATTTGAACATCATCCAAGTTTAGGATGCTAAGCAAAGTGAGGAGCACTTGGGGTCCCACCTTGCCCCTGCAAAGAAGAGCACTATGGAGAAGAGAAGACAGAGTGTCCATATTACAAGCCTAGCAAACATTTAATACAAAGGCCAGTAGCTCCAGATGGTTCCTTCGTGAAGCATAACTAAGACGTTGACAAGGGATTTAAAAACTTTGCCACGTCAAAGCAAGAAATTGGAACTGGATGCAGTTTTATTGGAAATGTGGAGTTTTTTTCCATTTCCATGTTCAATAGAAAACTTAAAGATTGAAAGGAAAGCTCTCTGGGGATGGAAAATCTCCTCCAGTTCACCCCACGGCTGACAATGCGGACGATAGCTTTTCAAACCAAGGCTGAGACCTCCCCTGGGAGGAAAAACGGCAGGAGCAAGGTCAAAAGGTTAAAGCTTAAATTTAGGAGACTTGTTTTCTTCATTACTTCTTAATTTCACACTTTAAGAGAAGAATTTAATAGCACAAATTTGGGGAATATTTCCATTTTCCCTGTTAGGAGGTAGTTGCCTGCAGCGGGTGCAAGCAGTACTCCAGGGTTTCGTTCTCTTCCTGGCAGAGCGGTGGTGGGAGGTTGGTGGGTTGAGGATCAAGAGACCTCATCTGCTCCAATGTACTCTGGAAACCAGGAGCAAGTTATTTACCATTTTCTGTTTTTTCTCCTTTGTAAGAAAGAGTGCAAAACAAGTAACTGTAGCTGAAAAGGGCTGTCAAGTACTTAGTGTGGTCCTCAGCAGCAGTACTCCAGATGTGTCATGCCCCTGATTTCTCAGGGAGGTGGTGGGACACTCATGCCTGTGCCTCAGTTTCTTTGGCTGTGGCAAAGCTGTGCTGTCCTCCGAAATGGGCTGGGGATGTGATAATAAATCAGCCAGCTAACAGGACTCAGAGCTGCTGTAACAAAAACAAGCAGGAGAAAGTTGGTATCTTTTCTTTTTCTTTTTTTTTCCCCCCCAAATCAAATGCAAACCTCCTCTGCTCAAATCCTCCACGCTTAATGTGGGACACTGCCAGTTTAAGAGCGGGGCAAAGCAGGGATTTCCAATGCAAAATTCAGGACAGTCGAGAGGCGATGTAATAATTGTCAGTCCAGAGAGCATCCCGGTGCACATGTTCGGAGGATAAGAGTGTCACCAGAGTCTATTGTCTGTCCCCTCTCTGTTAAAGTAGAGATAAGGCTGGGATAAATCTCACTGGGACATTCTGCCCTATGATGTTATTTCATGCCACATCACCTAATAGGTGTATTTTCACACTGCTTGCTACTGCTGTGAGGCTCTGCAGCTCCTAGCCAGGCTGACAATCTCACTATATGGAGAATGGAATAGTGACGGCTAATTGATTTTACAGCAGTACCGAAGGACAGACAATGAAAGTACCATCAATTTAATCCACTATTTAATGGTTCCAATTTAGCCTCTGTAAATGCTCACTAAACTAATTTCTCTGGGTTCAGCAATCTGAAAAGCTATCATATCTCTAATCTCCTTCAATATATTCATCTGGAAAAGGGAATTTAGCCAATTCTGATGTGCGGAGATGATCTGTTAGCACAGTGTAAATGTTTATAACACGGCAATCTAGTTCGTTTATAAGGATATGAAAAGTTTTATTGGGGAGGGCACTGAAGTGGAACCACGGGATAATAGGCAGTTACCCAGCAGTCTCTGGGAGCCAGGGAGCAGGCAGGCATGCAGAAAAATACTAGGATTTACTTTAATCCCAAATTGTAAGCTAAAGTTCTGCCCAGTACATGATGCACCTGGGACTGCTGGAACAAAGGATTGTCTCCCGTCCCCCCGTGACCCAGGCTTTCACGCTACGCCATGATAGCAACAGTCATTTTGCTTCCTCCAAGAGGCTGAAAATTAGTTTAGTTTTAGCACATATATATCTCCTTGTCCAACCAAGTTGCTAGTGGGGAGATATTCTTGAGGGCACTTTCTCTCCTGTAAGGTTTGGGGGATTTGGGTTTTGGCTTCTGGGTTTTTTTACAGAAGTTGGATTTTTCTTGGTTAAGTCTGGTTGCCCCCAAGCCCTTGACCCTACCAGTGATCCTCTCCAGCTGCCAGGGTCCCTCTGCTACTTGCTCAGCTCCCAGACAGCCCTCAGACTCTTCTGAAGTCAAGGTGGAGTTTTGTCCCCAGTTGCAGTAGGAACAAGACCCGATGACCTGTCTTTAGAGGGAAAAATTCCCTTGAGCATAAAGGCTCATCTCCAGCAATTTGTCTTTACCCCCCCTCACTTGGAGGAGGGTCTGTCCTAGGTCCAGATCCAAAAACTACAATTTTCCACTGGTAAATATACCAAGTTTCAGACCTGGACTCCGTGCAAGCGTCATTCCTCCCTCTTTGTTGTCTCTATGATGAAGAGAACAGAGACTATGATGAAGAGAGCAGAACTAGCATGTGCTGGTTCTGCTCCTAGAAAATGGTGGCTGTTACTAAAGCTGCTGTGGACACTGGGAACTTGAGACAGACCATTTCTTGCACTTAGAAATTTTAAAACTCCCATCAAGATTACACTTGCAGGAGGAATATTCACTTTTGGGAGCCATTCAAAGCCTCAGAGTTTTGTTAGTAAGAAGGAAGAGATAAAACCTCTCACTCCACCACAAGAGAGAAGGATGACAGTGAAATAGTCTCTGTGCATGTTCTCTTATTTTATATATAATGCACATTTCTACTCCTTCCTCTAATAATTGCCACATGCTCATATGACAGCAGGAGAGGATCCACCCGTGTAAACATACATACAGGCTTGCCTGTGTGCAGATGCATGGGAGCAGCTCACAGAATGTCAGAGGAGCTCTTCATCCCCAGCTTGCCACCATCATGCCTGGTTTGTCACTCCCTGGCATTTTGACAGGACCTGGCAAAGCCACACGGGCATCCAGGAGTGGGGCTGGCATTAACTGGCCTGGGCTGTCGAATGTCTTTAATGGGAAGAGCACTTCTGGACTGCTGTGGCTTTGTAGTTCAACCATCTTTTTTTCCCTTTTAAATTCAAAGACAATTCCACAAATGAGCTTCTGCTTGATTAGTGTTTTAATGAATATATCTGGATACACCACAAGTCCACCAGCCGTGACTCCAGAGCCACAGGCTATGCTATCCAGATGCCGCCTTTGTACTGTCAGTTCGGGGTGTTAATGTCAGATACGCCAAGGGAGAGAGAAGGGCAATAGTCAAGGAATAAGCGTCCTGCGAGACCATGATTTTCCCTGGACCAAACTCTCTGGCCTCGGCACAGGCACTGCAAAGTCCAGATGGGCGATGAAAGGCGCTGGGCTCTGCTCCCGCCTGCCTGGGACCCCGCACCAGGGCAGCTGGGACCCCGCGCCGGCGAGCGGCCCGACCCGACGCTCCCGCTCCGGGCAGCCCCTTGGCTGGAGCTGCAGAGCAGATTAATTAGGTCCCGTTTGTTGGCTGTGCTGCGGATGGAGAAAGGGCTGCTCGCTCACCGAGTGCGGCCGTGATCACTTTGGATAGGGAAATCCTGAGCGAGGTATCGCAGTGCACGTTTCCTTCTGCTCCTGGACTGATCCCTGGAAAGGGGCACCACACAAGACAGTTTATGGCAGCAGGGCACATTTTTTTTTTCTCTTGTAAATTATATTTAACATTCCAGAGAACTTTATTGCATTTGGTGTTAGAGTTTATGAAAAAATCTGTATTTAACTTCAAGCCCTGGTAAACATCTTTGCTTATGTTGTTATGTGATTCCTTATTTGAGTATTTCGATTTAATTTCACAGTTCATATACCTTAAAGTTTTGATTTTTTTTTTCCCCTCCCTTCTCATTCAGGGAGAGCCAGGGCTGGCCAGGGGCTTGTTGGTCTCTGGTGAGCTTTACTCTCCCACAAGGTGGGTGATCCTGGGCTACTCCCTCTTATCTTCACCCCACAAGAGGCACCTGGGCATGGGGAGCTCCCACAAGACCCTCAAAGGATGGGGAACCTCTGCATCCAAGCCCACTGCCATCCTCAGCAGCTTTCAAGAAGCCAGTCCTCTGAAATAAGTCATCCCTAGGAGCTCCCAGGGCTTTCCCAGGTGGGAAATACATAGGGCTGAATGTGGGTCAGCACAATAGGGGCTGTCCTGGGGACCGCATCCAAGTCAGGTGCCAGGAGTCCAACCCAAAATCTGTTGAAGTCTAGAGGAGGTTTTCAGTTGGCACCAGTGGACTCTGAATCAAGCCAACAAATGCATCTGTCACAGCTTCAGCCTCCACAGAGGGAGGAAGGGAAAGATGAAGAACCAAAAGGATGGCAGCAATAAAGGATGCAGGAAACCTTAAATATGGAGCTCAGTGGCAAATCCTCCCTAGTTGGCCCCCAGCCGCTAGGGCCTGATGAGTGAGTACACAGATCATTTTGATGGCACAAGATAGATTAGTACCTTAGGTCTGGGCTGCTTCCACCTCTGGCTTCATCCTCCTGATCTCATCAGGGACATTGCATGTTTACCTCCTGGGAATCACCTGCCCAAACTCTCCTGCAGCAATATGGCAAAGGGAAGAGAAGCGCAAAGGTTTGTGCCACTTGGATAATTCATTAAGAGCTGGTGAAGCTGCTGCCCAGAAGGCAAGAAATGGTGATCTTGGATAGTTGTGGGGATTTCTGTAGTTCTGGTTCTGTTTAAAAGGTCTGTGTGTAAGGCCTTGCTTCCTCATTGATCCACTCTTCCTGTAGGATTGTTTCTCTCCAGGTCCAAATGCAAAGACAATTTGGCAGCTAATATGGCTAACGCTGTATAGCCACTTCCCACCACCATTTACATAACTCCATTTTTATCTTGAGCCTGTTTAAATTGTCTGACTGATAATATCATAAAAAAAAAAATGGATTTAGAGATGCTGGGGGGGGAGATTTCCTTTTCACACTTCTACTTTTACTCTTATTATTGCATAGACAAAACCCAACGCAACATTGCTGAATTAATATCTGCTTTAAGAACAGCTTGTGGAGGAGAAGTGACCTTGTGGGCAACCCCATGCAAACAGGCCACACCAACAGGACACAACACCTTCTCATTTGTGACCAGATGGATTTTTTTTTTCCAGTCCTGTACATGGATCCTGTGTACTGGCAACTTCCTATTCACTTCAGCCTGCCTGGCTCACCAAATAATCACCATTTGCATTTCAAAGGACTTTCCCACAAATGCATATATCATACTGATACACAACTTCATTTCCTTTGGATGCTCTAGACTGTAAGGTCTAGTCTTGAATATGAAATCCTGTCCTGGAAGGCTAAAAATCTCAATAAATCCAGCAAAAGGGAAACATTTTTTTATTATTCTTCAGTAAAATCAAACCAGACATAACTCTTGGTCAGGAAATGAACCTCTCCAAAGAGGAGGGCATTCAACTACATCCAGAAAGGATGAACAAAATTGTATCTTTGCCTTTCTAAATGCAGAGTCATACTCTACTGCTCATCTTTGTACAAAATTCCCATTGACACCAATTTCAATTATTTATTGATTATTTTTTTTATATGCTCAGTGCCATAGCAACGGGCTGCATTCCATAAATTAAATACAACATTGCATTAAGTTAAACTTACACAGAGAACTCACACAACACCCAACCCTGTGCTGCTCCTGAACACTGATAAATAAAACAGCAATTATCCAGAACTGAACAAATGCTGGCAATGAATTGTGAAAGACAATCAGTTTGCACTTCTCTTGGTGGATGTGTCACAGGCACCTCCATGACACACACGTGCACACAAAGTCACACAGCGTGTGATACATCATGGAGCGAGGCCCTGAGTCTGCAGTCAGCAGGAACTTTGCTTGGCTTGCTGCTGGTGTGATCCTATTTAGCTCAAAGCTACTCCTCACATGTGTAAAATTAAGCAAATGATCAAAGAGAGAAGTCCTGGATCATCAGAATAACTACAGCTCGTCTGCATTTATGGGTGTCATTCATTTTAGTGACATCATTGCTCCATGGTAACGAGTATATTTTAGATTAGAGAAATAGATGGCGTGAAAAATAGATTAGTTTTATTTAGATAGATTATATCATTATATGAATAGATAGACCACTCTATTTCTACTCATCTTCCACCTCCTGGTTAATAGGACATAGTTTTATTTATAGATAGAGATGCAGGAAATGTTTCTATGTAAATGTTTCATAACTCTGTTGTATCTCTGTGGTTTATTTTAATGGGTCACCCCAGTTATAGTGTTCTGAGCTAGGTAATATGTCTGTGCAAAGAGGAGAATATTTTGGTGTTGTCCAGTTGGACCCAAAGTCAGGGAGGCTCAGAGAACAGATTTAAGTCATATGTCAAATGTGGGAGAGTAAGGACTAAAGGCAGGTCCTGGAGGGACACCCAGGGAACTTCAGCACAGGGAGTTACTCATTTGGGCTACACTAAAATATAGCAGGGACTGGGAAGGGAAAGGATGAAGACTTCTGCCTGTCCAAGCTGAGCAGGCACCGAGCACCCAGGACATGCCATGCTGTCCCCACTGCACTGTCAGAAATGGAGAGAGACCCTGGGCACTGTTGGAGGGGGAGTCCTGCCCCACCAGCAGGTCCACTCCTGGGACTGGGACCCATGGGCTTTGTCTAGGGTGTTTGCCAGCAACACCCCAACAGACTCCTGGTTTCCAGATGGCATTTTGGGCACCCAGGCAGAAAGGGATCCTGCTAACATACCCATCTTGCTTTCCCCCCACCACTCTCAGGATGGCACAGGCACCACTCAAAACCCCTTCCCACATAGACTCCCGCCCCAAACCCACCCTTGTAAAGAAACATATCCACCTCACAGCCATCCACACCCCTACCACAACAACCCCACGGAAACCGAAACCACCACCCAGGCAGGATGGAGCATTTATTGCACTAAATAAAGCAGCAAACCCCCCAGCACCCAGGCAGCCCCAGCTCACCCTCCCTCCTCACAGGGTGCCGGGGAGCGGGGTGCGTGCGAGGCTGTCGCGGCGCTGGCGCCTTCCCCGCGCAGCTCAATTACAAGCAGACAAGGCAGTGTCACATGTGATTCACAATGTCGATTTCATGCTCTCGGTAACCATTTACGAAAGAGCTGCGGAGGTTTTACATTTGATAAGAAATCAACAGTGTTTGTGTTTGTAAAAGACCGATCACAGAGTGTGACAGCTCCAAGAGATTGCTGTGGAGCGCTGACTGCACGTCTGTAGTCTGTCATGGACCCATAAGTATTTATTTCAAATGTTGGTGGGTTGAGGGTGTTGGTTGTTTGGTTGCTTTTTTTTTTTTTAAACCAGGATGTTTGAAAATAAACTGTCAGTCTCTATTTACAGCTGCACAAGTAGAAAATACGAGGGATTTTAGGGTAAATTGTCAGTTAACAGAATTCAAAATAGAAAAAAATATGTAGAGCGCTTGCTGGTTTATTACCTGCTGGAAAGAGGAGCGTTTCTAAATTTAGAGATACAGATGTCTCTCTTCCAGGAAACACAGATTGTCTATATAGCATATTTGAGGTGCCCTTATCTTCCTGAACCCCTCATACCTTGCCCACCCCAGTGTATTTGCATCCAATTACTAAAGCATTAATTGGCTGGGGCTGGAATTCAATCCTAGCTATGCTGGTGTAAATCTTGGCATTTTGATAGAAAAGCTCTGGATTTTCCAATAGAGCTGAGATTGGGGTCTGGCCCCTACATCCAAGGGCTGAAAATGGCTCCACCACTGTGGAGGTGAGTGACTGGGGACAGATACTCATTTTGGAGAAATCTGGGTTTCTTGAGAGTGCCCAGATACAAAGTTCTTCCTCACAGTTACACCAAAGAAGAAGCAGACACTTGCCTACCTATTAAATTCCTTATCCCTTTCCAAATTTTGAACCTCTTCTTCAAATGTAGGAAGAGCCTACCTCAGTTCTTGGTGACTTTTCTTGGCAGCTTTGCCATGCAAGCCCAGGTACCCAAAGCAGACAGATAGATTCGGGTGAAAATTCTCCTACATACTTTCCATGCCTGGGTCCCCTCGTTTCTAAATTCAGTATAGGTCTGCTGAACCTTACCCAAGCAAATCTGAAAACTTGCCAGGTCATTAATGGAGGAGCCAGAATAGGAAGCACTAATAAATCTGGGACTCATGCATTTTATCAGATTATAAATAAGATTAGGCAGGAGCTTTCCTGACTGTGATTGTCCAGCTCCAGAACACAATTAGGAGCCCGATTTGAAGTAAGACACTCAGATATTTCCTATAACTCAACCTCTGGCTGCATTTCAAGCATGAGCTTTCTCAAAAACATGAGAGGACAGATGCTATCTTATACTAACAAGTACTTCATTTCTTGACTGATGCTCTGGGTAGTGAACAGTGTCAGAGGAAAGAGGAGAAGTAAAAAAATTAAATATAGCATGAAACATATATACTGGGCCAGGACTTGACTGAAATAAATCTGAGCGTCTCGCAGTTCGGTGGAGCAACATTAGTGAGCCCAAATTGAGGATGTCTCCCTTTTAACACACATTACAGTCTGCAACTGTGTTGTGGAGCAAATCAGAGACCCAAAAGGAAATAATTCTCTGCTCCATCAGGTCATGGAGGTCTTAGATACCACTATGGAAAGCCATTGGCTTTGTTTGAATTCCTCCAGTTTTCCAACTAAAATGTTGCCTGCAAAGTCTGGCACAAAGTTTCTATTTCAGCTTCATGTTGTCAGTAGAAAGGAGAGACTCTGCATGGCCAGCAGAGCCAGCATGCAGTCCCATGGTCTGACCCACTCAATGGATGGAGGCATCATCCTTGGATGTCAGCATCTCTGAGAGTCTCAGTGGTACAGCCCCAGTGCAGGGGGCTTCCACACAGCTACTGGTCCCAACAAAGCTCAATTGAGAGACAGAATTTGTCACCTCTAAGCCACAGGGTTCTGTGCAATGTGATCATAGAGCAGAGCTACCCTTCTCAGCAGTTTGCAACTCCCCCTTCTCCTCTGTAGCTGGACATCTCTTGTAGAAGGTAAAGATGAGTTGACCAAGGCAGGGTTAACACTGATCTGTGGTGTCTAGTTAAGGAATAATGCATATATCTATGTATCTCAAACCACATCAGTCTAATATGCACAGCCCAAAACACACAAGACTTACATTTGTTCCCTGCTGATTCATCAGGAAGTCCCTGCTGGCTCCTGTGGTCAGTGTCTTCCCCCAGGTCTAGCATGGACAGCTGGGTTTGCAGGGACCTGGGCCAAGGAGAGAAAGAGCAGACAAATTCAAAAAGGCCAAAGACTCATTTTTGATGGAGTGAAGCTGCTACAAAAGTCTTCATTTTACTTGCTTTGGGATGACTGGTTTCCAGTGTTCGTGCTGATGAAGGGTGGTGGATTCCTCTGCAAGGTGCTGGGAGTCCATGCTGTGGTGCTGCTTGGTTGTGTTTCTGGTGTGGCAGCTCCTGGGACTCCCATGAGAGCTGTAATGACAGAGACAGTTTTTCCCAAAGCTCCAGCTCTTGAAGTCTTGTGAATAAGAGAACGATTTGGATTTCATCCAAGTAAATTTCTAGTTCATGGTTACGGAGAAAAACTTGAAGATGTAAAACCTGCAGGCTAAGCAAAAATAAATATATATATCCAGGAAAAAAAAAAAAAAAGAAAAAAGAAAGCATTTCAAATTAATTTCTTAACATCTTGCACATCATAGGGCCATGTCATGGGTTTCTGATTCCAGCTGTTGGCTGCTGGAGGTTTGCAGCCCTGCAAACTTCTCTATAAGCTAAGGTGCCTCTGCATTTCAGCTGGACGTGTTGCTGAGCCACTGCTGAGAGCAGTTTCATGCATTTCTTGCTGAGGTTTGCCCCAGGCTTGCTCCCAGCTTGCCTGCAGCGTCCCTGCCCAGACCCTGCTCCTCTTTTCCATTCCTCAGCCTAGCAACACTGAAGCCAGCGGTGCTCCATGCACCACGCCGACAAGAGATGTTAACCCGAGTTAACGTGCTCGTCCTCACCACGGGGTGCTCCAGAGACCCTTCACCTCTTTGCCAGCTCTCCCAGGTGCGCAGCTTCAGCCTGCAGCCTCCCAGCCCCGCGCGCTCCCGATAGACCAGCCCCGCGCTGAACTCCCTGCGACCAAGAGAGACGAGCGCATTTACTGTGACCGCCTTGTCAAAGGCCGGAATTGGAGCCTGCCTGTTTGCAAGCTGTGAATTTTCTCCATGTTTATCCCCTGGAGGGGTTGTTTTGTGGCTTTATTGACTAAATAAGGGTATTGATTTGTTAAGAGCTTTTCTTCCTCCTTTCAGTGGGAAATATTGCTATCTCTTTCCTCTTCTCCGTACTCTAGGTGAGAAGTTCTTTTAGCGACACCATAAATTTCCATCTCTGCTTTTCTCTGCTGTGTAAACAAGTGTTTGCCTGTCCATAGGGGTTAATTTGGTCGTGTCAAATGCTCTGCGGCTCCCTCTTGGGCTCTGCACTCGCAGACTCTTGCTCTGAGGGAGATCTCCATGCACTCCGTGCAGGCACCCTCCATCACCCACTGCATTTCTCCCACCAGCCTTTGAGAGTTCCATCCACACAAGCAGCTTCGAGATCAGGGTGTTGTAATAGCCCACACCCAAGCATTTCTCCCTAAAGCAACAAGCCAGACCTTCCACTGGGAAAAGGATGACCTTAAGAGACCATTTGGGGGCTAATGCATGATAAACACTGTTAACAATGAGTGAAGGTCATATTATCATTCCCTCGCGTTTGTTTTATAGGGCGAGACGCTGGTTATTGCTTGCAATTGTTATGCAACACTTGGATGTGCTGGTGTCCGTAAATGCAAAAGACTTTCCCTTCCAGAAATTCATGGTCTCTGAAAGGTTCCCAGTCATTCTGGATGAGCTTGGCTTGAACCCAGGGAACCTTTCTTCCAAAGGAGAAAATCCAAGTTTGAGGAAAAACTCAGACAAGTCACCTGTTTCTGGGTTTTGCAGACGTGTCTCAGTTACTACAGATTCCTCACAACCATGGATGGGGTTTTTTTTGCCTTTTGTTTCCTTGAAATCCATACAAAGTCCTAGCAACAGAGGGGAAGAGGAACAAGTGGTTTGGTTCACAGTGTATTTTCAACTGGAGTAGGATCATCAGTACCCTGGGTCAGATGAACTTTCTAAATCACACTGTTAAAGACCCTTCACCGTGATCCTCCTTAGGCTAATTCTCCCCTTCTCAAGATTATGCTCCAGCAGTGAAACAAACTATTTTAATCTCTTGGGATGCCGGAATAGATTACAACCTGTCCCATTAATCTTTTCCTTGGCTTTACTTTGAGCCATAGTGGGCTCTGGAGGGCTGTGCCAGAGCCGGACTGTCAGCCAGCTGTTTGGCTGGTAGGCTACACCAGCAGCACAAGCCACAACCAGTCCCACTGGGCTGGATCCGTCCCGTTCTCCCCTGGGCTGCGTGATTTGAGCGTCATGCCATAAAGGAGTTAATTTTCAGAGTATTGCAGCACTGTGTGAGCCCAGGAAGTCAGCAGGGAGCAATACAACCCCAAACCCATGCAACACTTTGGAAATTCACTCTTGTATGCTGTATCCCTCAAAAGCCTCCTGAGCTGTCAATGTTATAGATCATGGGGAGGCTGGCTGTGCCGAGCCACCATCAGGCAGTTACTGAAGGTCTTATGAAACTGTAGAAAACATATCCCAGAAGGTGCTGTGTCAGCTCCATTATTTATACAGCAGCAGAGCTCCATAGGCAATGGAAACAGCTAATGCAACATAGAAGCTGCAGGACCTCTTGGGCTCTTTCAACATCCTGGCCACAACCTTTGCTCCACTGAAATCAGGGAGAGGAGGGTGCCCTTGGTCCTGGCAATGCCAAGGCATAAAACAATGACTGTGTGCAGAGAGTCCCTGGGATAATGTCAGCACAGTACAGTGCGTCATCATCATCACCAGGTGAGGGGCCCCAGAACTGAAGGAAACCCCACCAGAAGACGAAGTCGATCTGGACCAGGCACAGTCTATACTACAGGGAGCACCAGGGCTATATTTTCATGACCAGAGTAGACACAAATGCCAACACACTGCTGCAAAGTATTTATCCTCATGTTTTCTTTAGCAGGCACTCTACCAGGACTGATTTGGACACAGCCCAAATGCCTTTACACTAGAATTTGAACCAGTCACCCAAAGGTTTGAACCATCTAGTTGAGTGGCATAAAACACCGATTATGTAGCCAGCAATTTCTACCCCACTGCCCCAAGAGAAGCCCTTACATCTGATCCTGTGGGTCATGGTGGGAAACAGCAGGTAAAAGCCAGCTCAGGAATACTGCCTGCAACAGCAACACAACATCTGCTGCATCAAACCTGCCGCTGGATGCTCGAGCCCGCCGCTGAGCTGACTTACTCCTGCCTTACGTCGATGTGAGAGATGAATCAGGCCCTTGGTGTGCACAGAGAACATATGTCCCAGCAGCTGCCGGCGAGCTGTGCTTGAACCCAGTTGTGCGAGCAGCAGGTTCGGCTGGGTTTCGTCAAACCCAGAGTGTCACAGAAGGCATTAATAGGCTGTTGAGCGCGTGTTTGAAAGCACCTAGAGGATAACCGAATCACAAGCAATAAACAACATTGGTTTATAAAGAACAAGTCATGCCAGACCAATTTGATAGCTTTTTTTTTTTTTTTGGATCAAATTACAAAATTAGTGGATGAAAGGCCTTACAGAAGATGTAACACATCTAGACTTCAGCAAAGTATTTGATATTGATCCTTGCAAAAGGCTACTTGAGAAACTAATCCGGACTGCCTTAGATATGAGCATTAACAGAATGTGGATTGAGAGGCAGACAACGGGCTGTAAACAGAGAGGAAATGCTAAGGGCCAACGACTGACGTACGGGAGCTGCGTCATAGGGCCAGCGCTTGGCTCAGCTCCACAGAAATATCTGTACATGGAGGTGATGGGGAGAACACAGTTCCATGGCAAATTGACCTGGTAAGGACTTGAATGGAGACCATCCAAAAAAATATGTGGCCATTGCCCATAGGGAGCCAAGGTGCTGCTCTCCTCTCCAGCTTGGAAATGAACTGACCCAGCCTCAGTGCTGATCTGGGGCTAAGACAGGAGATGGAGGTCACCAAGACCATTTTTGAAGCAAAGAGTTGTTCATTCTGGACAAATTCCCCCAGGAAACCCCATGACCAGCTTCCTTTGGCTTCAGGGCTGCTCTTTCTAATATATATATATTTTAATGCTGTTTCATTTTTACAGCAAACTTTGCTGCTGCTCTTAATGAGGACCATGGGCAGAGGAAACTTCGGGAAGTTGCGCTGTAAGCGTGAGAGGCAGCTGAGGTGGCCACGCTGGCCAGGGCTGACAGGGGTTGTCAGTTTGCCCCAGCACAGTTTGGCAGCTGTCACATCTCCACACCAGACAAGCCTGACCTCGAGCCTAGGACCCTGTAGCAGGAAGCAAAATGCATGTCTGGCACATAAGCCATAGAAAAAACCTCACTTTGGTTGTCACCGTCAGAAAAACTGACACTTTGAGGTCTGATATGCTCCTGATCATGCAGGCAGATCCACGGTTGGGAGCTCAGGTTTTGGCATTCCAGAGAAGGCACTGGTCTTTCCCACGAGGTCCAGACTTGCTACTAAGGCTTTTATTGAAGGAGCAAGTTTCAAAGATGGGTTTGACCATCACAGTCCTTTGTAAGGCCACCGTTCTTGCCCTCTTGCCCTACCAAGCAAGGACAAAACCCTCCATAGAAAAATCCACATGGGTAAAACCCACCTGGGAAGAGAGTAGACACTTCAGCAATGAGTTTCTTAGTTGTGTACCCTTCTGCTCAGTCTCTGATTAGACTATTACTGCCGATAGCCTACCCATCCCCTTTTACCCTGGTCCTCCAGCACATCTCCTGCATAGGAATAGCCTGTTCCCTTGTGTGACCTGTCCTGCTCCAGCAACAGGTGCCCCAACAACTGCTGTTTTCACCCAAAGCAATCCCACGTGCCAGCAAGTCATGTCTGATCATGCAATTAATCAGATTATTTACTCTGTGTGTTTTTAAATTCTTTAATGGCTTCTGCACCTGCAGAGATGTTGATAGGCATGTTGCTAAAAAGGGAGGAGGAAAAAAAAAAGTCAGCCACATCAAATCAAATAAATAAATTCTCCAACAGCCTGTTGGAAAAGTGTTCAGCCTAGGCATGCAAACACGCTTAGCAGGTCAAGCACTCAATCAGCATCCACTCTCCATGCTGAAAGCCAGCAGACAGGGCGAGGTTTCACCAAGCCGGCAGGAGCAGGATGGCACCTCCGGAGCTCTTGAAGCAAGGATGGCCAGGTGGGAAGCGGCTGTGAGCTGCATCACCTGGGTCCCACCAGCATCGCCTAGGTCCCTGTCTACCAACTTATGCCTGGAGAAGCCATCCCTTCAGGGACGTCCAATGAGGCTTTTCAGCTCCAAAAAGATGTCCTTCTTTTAACCCAAACTGATGGAGAACCTCAATAAACACCCAGTTCACAACATCCCCCAGCCTCAGATCCTTCCCAGGCACATTCCAGCTCCTCATCTACCTAAATACCCACTTTGCACAGCCGTTTTGTGTGGCTGTAGGGTTGCAGCACCCATCAGACACCTGTCCACCCCGTAGCCAAGGCAGGAGAGCGGCTGTGCCAGACTTCCAGCAGCACCCCATCCCTTCTGGGGTTCACGTGGTATGCTTTGATTCCCGCATCCGACAGATGTGTGTTCTCCCTCTGCTCCCCAACTCTGGAGCCCATGCTCTTCATCACCAGCCCAGGCAGACACCATCTCATCACTGGACCAGAGGTGGGGGGCAGTGTGGGGGGACCAGGAGGGGACCAAATCAGGTTTGCATCTCCAATGAAAGCCAGGAAGGATTATGGTCTCTTTAAGCCTGTCTCTGCAGCCACGCCGGCTCCCCGTGCGCTGACCCAGTCGTGTGCTGTATTAGAATTGTAGAGTAATAAATGAACAGTGGAGGGGTTTGTAATGATGATTAGGGACTGAAATTGGTTCAGATTTACAGTGTCACTCAGGAGCGGAGGCAGAGGGGGAAGGCATTCTGCGCGGCCTAATGGATCCATCAACTCGTTTTGGCTGCTCGGTGGGCCGCGCAGGGTCACCAGGCTTTCCGCTGGCAGCACAAAGCACTTCAATTTTGTTAGGAAATGTATCAATTTAACTGACTTGAGCAGCGCACGGTGGAGAGAAAAAAAAAAAAAATAGTGAGGGGGGGAGAAGAGGGGAAAAAAAAAAAAAACCTAATGAATCTGGACTCAATTTTCCGCCACAGTGCCTCTGCGAACTGTCGGAAACAATGTCTGCGGTCGGGGTGAAGGCAGCGCGGATAGGCTGCCCGCGCGCCCGCCGCGACGGAGAGACGGGCTGCCTCCCGCCAGCCACCGGCCAGGGCTGCCACTCTCCTAACAATGATGTCATTAAAGGTAAATTGGCCTCTATTTCAGCAGGATGATAGTGCTAATTGAGTGGGAAAATATAATATAGGGAGCTGTTGTCTGCAGTTAAAGGGAGGAGGGGGACAGATTAAATGGCCTACAATAGTGGGTGTCAGGCACGGCAGATGTTGCTTTCCGCTGATAACTGCGCTGACATATCTCGAGCTTGTCAAGGCTGAGGTTTTCAGAGAGACTTACAGCAAAAGGCAGCAGATGGCCCTCCTGAATGGGAATGAAGTGCTTAAACAGCCTGGCTGCTGAAGGCAGCTAGTTTGTAAATAGAGGAGTCGGAGGTGTCTTATTGATCCCGCTCGCTGCCCGCCAGCGCGCAGAACCGACGGGGAGCCGGCGGGATGGGGGTGCCGGAGGTGGTGATGGTGGGGGCCGAGCTGGCAGATGCTGCTGGATGGCAGCCCAGGGTGGTGGGGCTGAGCGGGACTCAGCGCTGGGCATGCGTTGCCTTAAAAAGTCACAGATGTCAAATGGCAGGACAAAAGTCGGGGTGGTGGCCAAGCGAGCGCACAACAGGGCTCAGGCACAGGGGCGTGACGCCTGCATCCCCAGCAGCCACACAACGGGGACCAAGACCCCTGCCTCCCCAAAGCAAAACCCACCCCGACGCCATCCCATCATAGACCCTGTTTGCAGTCCCACTGGGCCAACGCATGCAAAAAGCCATGAGATAAGCACAGGTATTTCAAACAGAAATAGACAGAAATAGCAAGATATTTTTAAAAAGAAATAGCAAGATATTTCTTGGAAACATGTGCCTCCAAGTGCAGTGCACCTGCTCCAAGGTGCAGCGTGTGAAACCACGTATGGCATTGAACCAGCAGTGCCACGGCTGCCTCCAGCCCGAAATGTGCCTTGGTGTACAGCAGACTTGCTGTGGACAGCCTCTTGGTGAGACAGAGTTTTGTTCAACTCCATGAAGTGGTGCCACAGCTATACTGGGATGTGCTGGGAAGTGCCCTGCACCTAGGGCATGCTGCACACTGCAGGAACAAGTTGGGAGCAGCACACAAATCACACATGAGTTGGTGCTGTGTAGATCTGTAGTACACACTCATCTGTGCATTTGTTCCTTCATCATCCATGCTACACAGAATTTTGGAGGTTACAAAGGGATGCTGTTAGGGGTCCCTAAACATTTCTCTTCCGTACCAGCACATAGGAATATTGCAAATCCATCCTCCCAAGGCATCCACCAAAATTAAATGGTTTACACACTTGTCTTATCTCCAGTGCAGAAACCATGCACATGGATAAATCCTCTCCTGCCATGTGCCGGAGCACCACCGACCACACAAGGTTCCTGGGACTTGGGGTCAGCAATGCCCCATGCATGGACATGGGCAGACCCAGCCCATTGCTGCCCATACAGAAGGTAGACTAAGCTAAAGCCTCCAGAAACCCTCCCCAGCCAGGTCATCCCAATGCCATTCCCAGTGTGCTGAGCCTTTCCCATGAGCCTGTCTAAACATAAACAGGCACACATGCATGCTGTTATTAAATCTATCCAAACATGTAAGCATGCCTTTCACAAAATCACACAGAGTCTGGCACAAACACTTATCAGCTTCCAAAATGACATAAATTGAGTCTGTACACACAAACACATACACTGCTGCAGCTGGGGAAACACACTGCTAATACCCACATAGACGGAGATTTACCACTGATAAGGTTACGGCCACACTCCCGCTCCCACGCACCCTCCCAAACAAAACCCTCTACCCTGGGACTAATCCTGCTCTCCCTGAAGTCAGTGGATGCTGCTCTGGTTGCCAGCCCTTGACATCGGTGTGGTTTGGACTGTGCTCTCACACAAGCAGGAACCTGGTGCTAAGCCTGACTTGCATGGATTTAAATCGAGGTTCAATTGGCAATTAGGGATGTGTCAAGCTCATATTCCCAGGTTGCCCAAAGATAAATGGATCAGCACCATCACCAAAACTCTCCACAGAGACCTGGCACAGGATCAGGCCTTGAAGACTGTCTGAGGGCACACTGAGAGCTTTGTATGTCACAGACATGTCCCACCAATGCCTTCACCCTTTGTCACTGGTCCACCCACCACAATGCACAGTGCAGCTACCCTCCTGCAAAACAAGTCCTGTGGAGAGGAGGGGTGGCCCCCAGGCTCCACGTGGGCTCCCCATTCTGCCCAGGCCTCTGCCATGCTTCATGGAGCAGGATGTTTCCTCCATGGGAAGGACCTTGGTTTATCCCAATGGGCTCTGCTGCATGGGATCAAGGTAATGCTACGCTGATCATCCTTGTTCTTTTCCATCACCAACCACAAGACCAAACAGGGACGTTGAACAAATGCCATCAAAGCAAGACAGTTAACCAGTTTTAAGGCCATTTCTAATTTGAAGACTGCCAACAGCCATATCCTTCTGAAAATACGGGCGGTAACTTACACAGCCACCCAATACTCCTCTCCACAGGTCCAAGCTGCTGCCTCCAGCTCACACAAGTGGCTGCAGTTGATGGGCCACATTTCGTATAGCACAAAGAGGCCATAAGCTGCTGGCCAGGCCACTGCTTGATCAAGGAATGGTGATGGTGAAACCCAAAGCTCTAGCTCTGGGACGAGGACAGTCTTTCTGGTGTCTCTTCCATCCTCTACCCTCAAGCACCTCGCAGACATTCCCTTCCCCCACTGTGGCGTCCCCCCCTTGCTTTGCTCAGTCTGCTGTCCCTTGACAGTTCATTTTCTCCCATTTTTAATGTGTTTTTGCCTTCCCTTGTGTTGCTACAAAGTCATTGTTAGTGCCAGCAGTCAGCAACCTCCAGCCCTCTCTTGTCTCTCATCTTTCTGTTTCTCCACCACCCGCTCTCACTCAACCGGCCCTTAAACCCCTGTTTCTTTGCTGCTCAAAGAGCTTGGTCATCTCCAGCTCTCCCACACCCTCACTCCAGGACACCCATCACCCACAGGCAGCACAGGCAGACAACCTTAACTGAATTTTGCCATGGCTTTGCTGGCAGTGGGGATTTGGCTGCCGTTCCACCCACAAGAGGATGTCCATAATTTCGCACAGTAGGCTTGGATGCACCTTCAAAAGCTCAAGCATAAAAATGAACACTGGATGGACAGATGTTGAACCAAGACCTTCTGCTTCTCACCAGTGCCCTAATTATTACACAATGCCTACAAGCATCTGTACACTGCTGTTATCTGGTGTCAGAAGCTCTCCTGCCTTCAATGCAACCTGTTTCAACTCTCTCATCTCCACAGAGGTGTTGTTCTCCCCTCAGTGTCCTCCTGCCATGCAGAAAATGGCTGGTGCATGTGGGGATGTCCTGGAAGGCCTAGGGAATTTTGATCCACTCAGTGGCTGTGCTGGTTCCAAGGAGAAGCCTCCAAAAGGATAGACACAGATGTGTCCAGTACAGGATGATGGATGTTCTGACCTACCCCCAAATAGCTCACGAGCCCTTTGAAAGACCACAAAACCTTCAGAGATGTGAGGAAACCATCTTGGACCTCTCCACCACTTCAAAATCATTGGTCCAAGTTGACCACCCCTGTGGGTACCCAGGGACCCTCCATCTGGAGGATGGGGTGTCACTGCCCCAGTCTCACACACGATACATGAAGAAACTCTCTCTGCACAGAGGGAGAAGCTCCTTAACGGGTAGCCCAGCATTTACAGTAATCAAGAATGATTCAATTGACAGGTTTGTGTGGTGTTTGTTAATTTACTTGAGATTCATTCCTGGGAACAGCTGGCTGTATCCCAGCAGGACTGTGACTCTCACTAGCCCACCTGCTGCTAGACAGACGGGCTTTGGGTACAGTTGTAGTTAAAGTTTAGCAGGCAGATATTTCTGGCCATTAAAAATAGAAAAGTTCTTCAAAGACTCACATGCAGAGAAGGTTTTGGAGGCAGAGGATTTGCCACTGGGCTTTGCTAAATGGCTTCACTTGAGTTTCCAGGGTAGTCAAGGAGCTGAGGTCTTGCTTTGTCATTTGAGTATAACCAGGATGATGGTACGTAAAGAAGAACTCATAACAAAGTCACTTAATATTCAATTACAGGGTCTGTTCTGGAGGCTTTTCACAAGAGGTTGGCTTACAAAGGAATTAAATACCCAACTCCTGAAATTCAGTGGGAAAGGGCACATGCCTCTCTGCTTTGGAAGCCTCTGACCAATCAATTTATATAACATTAATATTTGTCTTCCTTTAAATTGACTGTAATATTTTAAAATATATAATTAGATTTTTCCTTCTAGTGCCCATGTGGGCATGAATCTTTAAAGTGTATTAAAAAAAAAAAGTAATAAAAAATACAGAATTATTTCTCAGAAGAACATTTTTAAAAGTTATAACGAGGTTTCAACAAAGCTTATTCCCCAGGTACAGAACACAGATCCCTCCCAGAAATTCCACAGGGTGATGAGATGCACAGAAAGGCCCACTTGGCCCCCCAGGGTTTCTGGACCCTGTACTGCAGCCAAGCCCCCATCAGCTGCCTCCCTCTCAGGAGTTCAGAGGGCAAGAAGTGGGGCTGTCTCCCCTATCAAGCTCCTCTGGTAGTGATGTGGAGCCCAGAGTCCTCATGACCACAGGGCACCTAGCACCAGTGATGGGAGAAGTGCTCTTCCACTTCAACAGCACCAGTCCTCAATCCAGTCCAGAATGAGGGTCAAATGTCACCAAACCAGAGCGAAATGCCTGCAGCCCTTGGGGCAATTCCCTCCACTGGGCTTTCCTGCCACTAAACTATTGATTAGCTATTGATTAAAACATCTATTAATCTTTATAAACTATTTATAAATGGAACCTTAACATAAAGCATGACCTGTACAGTGTTAAAATAGAAATAATACTTAACATGGATTTTTAAGTAAGTTAAGCACATAAGCAAAACACCACACCATATCCCCTAAGTGTGTTCGTTGTGTCAGGTATAGAACATTTCCACCAAGTTACACATGTTTGATTTTACTTCAAGACCTCACACATCTGATAAAAATATGTAACAGATTTGATAAAGTGTTTGCCCTGATCTCTGTTACACACCTGCATTTCCCCTGCCCCAGGGTTCCCCAGGCTGCCCCTCTCTGATCCCCACAGCTCAGCAGGGCTGTGGGTAGGAGCTGCTCCACCTGGCACTGACCTCCCCTCTCAGTTGTTGGCTGAAGGACTGGTTTGCTCCCATCCTTCAGCAGCACTTCCTAGTCTCACATCAAACCCAGGGCCAGCGAGACAGCTGCCAGAGGAGGTGGTGGCAGCACCAGCCTGTATTTATTTATATGCTCAAACCAAAGGTACTCACTGGCGAAACATCAAACAAGGAGCTTGCTACTGCGAGATCTCAGCCGACTCCATTTACTACATGGCACATTCAGGAGGGGTACCCAGCTTGCAATATATTAAACAATTAATCATTTAGATTGCAATGCTCTTAATGCTGCAGGCATATCCCACTAAACGTGTGGCACGGGTGTGGGTGCCCTGCGGAGGAATCCTGCCTGCAAACTTTGGGAAACAAGGACAGGAACAGAAAGCCAGGCTGGAAGAAACGTGTCCTCCAGGCTTACAAGGGTTTCCCAATGATGCCACTCCACCATGCCCTGCGTGTTTCCATGCATGTTGACCAATAACCTCAAAAAATAACAGTGCAACAGGCACAGCTCAGAGGGACTGTGCAGTTTAACACTTGGCTGGTCTCTAGCTGGTGCTGGGCTGAGCCTGGCCCCGCTCATTTGTACTAACGATGTTGTTCACCATCAGACTCTCATTTGCCAGGGTTTGCTATGAGGACCTTAGTGCCTCTCTCTTTGCACCTATTTCATCAGCAGCTTTTGAAGCTCTTGACATCACTTTCTTTACAGCATTTTCATCCCTATTTCCAGCTGAAGGATGAAGTGACACGGCAGAGGAGATATTGCTGTTGCATATATTGCAAGTAAAGGATTTACAACTTATACACAGAGATTGTACCTGTCCCTTACAGATTACACCTGTCCTTTGAGAAATGGGTTCAGTGAGGGGGGAACATGGCCTGTTGCGATGGGCAAGGAACTAGGGCTCTGCTGAACTTTCCTTCCCAGGCAAAGCCGCAGCAGCTGGGGGGAAAGACATCAGGATGGGACCTAGACCGGTTGCACAACCCCAGGCAAATAGATTAACTACATTTTTCTACCTCTGTTTTCTCACCCAAGAAGAAGGATTTTGGGGCAGTGCACAGGAGGCCAAATGCAGTTGTAAGGATTAACAGGAGGTGTCAGGGGTGGAAAAAGGCTTCATACCAAGTGGTCTCCCCTCTGTAACCTTTTGCTTCAGAAACACCCTGGGTTGCTGGTTGTTTCCAGCCCAAACAGCAGAAGAGGTTCTTTTACCTCTGGCCCTGCTAGTGGGTTGCAACAGATTTACTGGGTCACATTAATTTCTGAGCATTTCTGGAGAGGACCCTGCAGTGGTGATACCTTCACCAGGAGCTGGATGCACTAAGAGAATAATGAAACCCCAGGAGGAGCTGAGGCTCTTTAAAACATCCAGAACACAGGGATTTGCCCCATATACTGCTTTACTATTATTAAGGCATCAGGAAACCCTGCTCCACCACCAAAGATCCCTGCACACCTTCGGGCTCCTGGACACCTCACCTCCACAGTGTCCAGCGGGACTCTGCTCCTGTGCAACTATGAGAAATTTGGAGGAATCCTTCTCTGCAACAGAGATGCTCCAGATTTGCACTCTGCAGACCTGGGAGCAGGATTTGGCCCTGCGATTTCAGCTGGTGTCTTGTGAGCTGTGGGCTGAATAGGAACTGTAATTGGTGCAATTCTACATCTTCAAGGCTATTAGATCCTTGTAGCTTCCCATCATGCTGTGTTTGGAGTAAATAGAGAGTGTTTAGCCAAGCTGAGAGATCCTCTAATGGAACAGACAGTTCTTCCTCTCTTCATCTGCTTGTCCCCACAGCTTTGTTATTTAAAGTCAGGTTAAAAAAAAAAAAAAAAATCATCAGTAGACAGGTTTGGTTTGGAAGCCGGAGGACAGGAAAAGTTAGAGATATTTATTTGACAGGGTCAAGGTTGCTGCTTTTCTTTTCTCTTTCCCCAGGTCCCATAGGTGTTAGACTGAGAGACATTTAATCGAGGGAGTAGCGGTTTCATATCTATAACAAAAATCAAATAATGCAAGATGATTTACTCCCCCTAGCAACCAGGGAGCTTACCCTTAGCAACCAGCCTAGCCTCAGGCAGCGGTGTAATCAGCTTGAAAATATTTCAATTATTGTGTTGATTTTAGTGGATTTGAGAAGCGCTGTGCGGAGAGACCAGGCACATTCTGCCCACGACCTGGAGAGGAAGATATTGATTTAAACAGGTGTCAGAAAGGAAAAGTGGAGTAAATTTAAATGCAATAGGAGAACAGCGCATTGAGTGTGGTTCAGTGTGGGGGTGACATTTTGCTCATCGCCTTGAATGAAAGTGACTCAACTGAACTAGAAATTTCACCTTGAAAATCATCTCCCATCGACACAATCAAGAGAAAGCCGTTCGCCATCTCTTTTCCCTGGTTTGGGGGAAGAAGCAGGGGGTGGGGACCAGCATCTGGGTTTCTGAGAGAGCTTTGAGGAAAGTAACTATCAGAGAAATACAGGATTAGCGTATCCCGCTGCAGAAATTAGCCAAGCAGTGCTGGGGGAGCAGCAGGGCCGATAGGAAGGAGAAGGTCTGCGGAGGGTGGGCAGCAGAAATTAGACAGACTTTGCTACACAGAGCGATGCCATCCGCAGACTCTGGGCTCCTACTCTTGGAGCGAGGAATTTGGTACAGCACCAGGCTGAGCTGTCGCTGGTGGGGTCAGCAGAAGCAATGGCCCGGCACATCTCGGACCTCAGACAATGTTTTTCCTCTTTGCATGGCATGGGCCAAACCCTGTTCTCAGCAGCCACACCACTACCCCACAAAGCAGCATCTTGGGATGTTTCTGGCCTCCTTCAGCCTCTACAGTTTAGTTTGCCCAGGCTTAGAAACCCTGATCTGGCACAAGAGAGGCAAATTAGACCCTGGTCTTTGGGAGAATTTCCCATTCCTCACCACCCTTTGCTGCCTGCCCCCACACACATAGGATGCTCCCAACAAAGCCCCAGCCTGGCTCCAGGCTGCTCCTTCACCTTCTGCTCTTACATTTTGTACTAATCACGCAGCTCCCCGCCACAGTAACAGCCTGTGTGTGCAGTTCAACAGAAACCAGTGACATCTTTGTACACACTGCACTGACGAGCTGCTTTCTGATGCAGCGGGAGCCTGTAGACAGTGTACTGATAATAGGGTTTCATCTGTTCCCAGTGAAGTGACAACTGACATGCCATGTTCTGATGAGCCTCTTTCCAGGAGGGTGACACTGTGCATAGAGTGTATTAAAATCCCAGTTCTCCAGGCTGTGGCAGTCCATACTCAATACCAGCCATCACCAGAGTCGCAGCAGAGCTGGAACTTGTGTCCAATTCACGAGGACGCTGTTTTTGGTCTGCCTCTGACAGTTTGTGTACCGAGCACTTCTCACCTGCGGCAAGCGAGGAACGTGCAGCGCAGGGATGCCCAGCATGGCAGAAGCGATACCCGGCAGAGCCGAGCGAGTCACTGCCACAGAGCTGGCTGTCACATCCCATGCCTTGCCCTGGACACTGCTGATGCATCCTGAGCAATGCTACTTGCTCAGAGCCATCCACCCCATGAGCGAGGGAAACAGCCACAGCAGGAGCAAAGGCTCTGCAGGGACAATGGGGACCATGGGGACCATGGGGCTCCTTCCCCACCTGAGCTTTTAGGGACCCCCAGCAGCTTTGCCTTGGTTTTCTTCCCATAGTCAGAAATTCCTTCTACACTTGTCAAGTGACCAAGGTGAATCGTTTTTGTTTGAGACAGTTCACACTTCTCCAGGTTCAATTTCAAAGTGGCATCTTTAGAGCTTATCACATGCCATTTATAAACGTATCAGTGCCTGCTCAAAAGCTCAGCAGAGAGAGGGATGCTGCATCCCTCCTCCATTTGACAAGAAACACAAGCCCTGCACAATCTTCAGACAGCAAAGGGCACTGCCTTATCTCTGGCTGGTAAAGGGTGTATCTTCACATTGCTACAATCACTCTCATGGTGTAACAGCAAAAAAAAATCAGCCTTTCTCTTGGATTTTGACCCATTCAGAGGCTTTTCACTGTGCCATAAACCAAACTGATTTCTAGATCGTAGCTGCAAGGACAGACGTGTCCAGCTAAAATGGGATCTGGACTGCAATTGTGGTAACCCCACCTGTACCCATGCACTCAGTTTTGCTTTGCTGTAGCCATGAGGTGGCTCATCCAGCTGCTGCAGGAGGAAATGTTGTGCACTTACACCAGGGAAAGAGCCCTTTCCATGGATGATCACCACCAAGCAGCCACCGTCTTATAAGTCTCAGCTTTAGCTTTAGCCCACACCAAGTTTCCAGTAAGCCCTGAAAAGGAGAGGGGTATCCAAAACATCTTCCTTTGGCTTATTCAAGGTCTTGCAATGACCAGAGCACCGCTAAGACAACATCCACTGCAACCAGAAAATGCAGAAAGGCCAAGAAGGAGGTGAATTGTGATGTGCCTGCAAGACACACTGGGCAGATACACAAACACCTTCACACCACCAGGGCCAGCTTAATAAGAACACACATTTTAACCTCACCCACTCATCCTGAGCAGGTGGGATCCTTCCCTCGCTGCTCCCTGCAGTGCTTGCAGAGCCTGTGTGATGTGCTGACCTGCCCTCCACAAGCATGTTACACTCTCTATCTTTGTTGGATTGGGAAGGAGGGGGAAAAAAAAAAAATTAAAAAAAAGAAAAAAAAGATTCAGATTATTTTTAAGCCCATTTGCTGCCTTGCACTGAAATCTGCAGTCTCTTCCCTGGAGCGCACCTTCAGTGTAATCCGCTCTTTACCAGGGTCTGTAGTCGCTCATTCACGCGTTCCTCTGCCTTCCTTCATTAGAACCTGTTGCTCATCAGAAACCTTAGCAGCTTAAACTGGACTGCCTCTTTGCTTGATAACAGTAATCAGGGCTTTAGCAGGCAGCTTTGCAGAATCACCCTGCCCTGCACTCCTCCCATTCCCAGTTTTCTGATGGATAGGCGATCACTCAGGAAAAAAAAAAAATGTACCTGTCCACCTGGAGAGTGGAACAATTTCTGTGTTTTGGAGGGTGGTTAATACAAAATGAGGTATTTAGGCAGTGCCACACGAGTTTTCCCAGGGAATTCCTGACTTAAATTTGCAGAACCTCTGTCCTGGTATTTTGTCTCCCTAGTATCTGGGGTTATTAATAATGAAAAAACAGAGTAGGTAAATATATGGGGGTACCTCCTGACATTGATTTTTGGGCAGAATACCCCTCTGAAATCAGTGGAGAGCTTTGCTTAAAAACCAGTGTCATGATAGGGGCCACATTTCTTAAACAGAAAGAAGCACCCATCCAATATGAGTTTATCTACCAGCTCTGTCTCCCAAACCTTATGTTTCTGTCTCCTCAATCCCATTTTCCCCACAGTACAATCCAAGTAACTCCCATTGACTTCCCATCAAAAGTCAAGTCTTATTTTCTATTGCTGCTGTTTAAAGGGAATTAGGCAGTTGTTGTTACCATGTGCTTGGAGATATGGATCTGGAGGTTCAGGTTATTCTGCCTTTTGGCTTAGGACTGATATGTCAGACAGGCTGTGTGAGTGACAGATCAATACATTCACTTTTAGAAACTTTTTCCCTTGAATTTTAAAGGCTTCCATTTGGCAATGGTTGTATTAAGCCACTGTTTGTAATTGATATAAGAAACTGAAATAAGAAATGCATCATCCGGCTAAACTATATTTACCACTCAATGCCAACACTTTAAACTGCAAAGCCCATCCTAAACCATAAAGCCCTGCTCAGCCACCCAGCAGCTTAGGGAACAGACACTGATTTCACACTGAACTCCATCCAAGGCCTCTGGAAGTCAGTTGGTACCTATTTTTTTTGACCTGGCAGGTGCCCGAGAGTCACTGTAAGGCTCTTCCCTGGGTTACCTTGAACACACAGCGCTTCCTCTCTCTGGCCAGTTCCTTACACTGCCACACACAGTGACAGCTTTCTCCATGTCTGAGTTACTGCTCACGTTTTTGGCTTGACAAACAGCATCATAATCCCTATTTATTTTTTTTCTAACTTCCCAGCCAGGCATAAAGCTGGAGACCCATTTCTCAATCCAGCAGCATCTCTGCTACCGAGGCTGCCAGCTCCTCCACCCCCACTGCAGACACTCTGCTTAAAATCAGTTTTGCAACAGAAACTTTTAAGGTGGAAGCAGATCTTTGGGTACAACACCAAGATTTAGACTTACAAAATTCAGAAGAGGTTACATCAATCCTCCTCGTGGGTACTTGCCTCCGTGTCTGCTGCAGTGCTGTGCAAGGCATCTGGGCAGGGAAAAAAACAGACAGGTCAGCATGGCCATCAGCTACAAGAATCTGTTGGCACAGAGAAGAAGTCTTTATCCCCTCAGCTGGGTTGTAGCTTTTTCAGACTGGAGGCTGAGCCCCATCTGAGATAGGGAGAGTTCATTCTCCACCTGAACTCCTGATTGTATCATGGGCTGCACCTGGAATGGAAAACCCACCCGGGAGCTGAGATACCGACCTGGTGCCTCCATCCTGCTGATGCCCTTCTGCTGCCTCTTCCCAGCCCTTGTCTCTGTGCCAGCAAGATACAGCTAGCTCAGGTGTGCTCACTTGCATTAGACCTGTATTTCCTTTCCTGGGAATAAATCTTGTGGCAGCTGCTGAGTAGGATCCTCTTAAGCTTGGTGCTAAAGACAATCTGCCCCATCCACTTCTCAACCTGGACAAGGTTTGTACATGGAGCAGAGAGGAGCAGCAGCAACCTTCATCTCAAACGTACAGAAAAGCACTGAAGCAGCATCCTTCCCCACGCTCCCGCCCTTCTCCAAGCAGAGACGGTAGTCTAAGGGAAAGGAAAATAAGGAAACCACAAGCTGGAGCCTCAGGCACGGCCAAAGGAAGCCAGTGGAAATGTTCCAACCAGGAAATAAATCCAGCCAAGCCATAAAATGCTTCACTCAGACACCTTCCCTGACACCACCGTGGGCCCCCTGCACTATATCCCACACTGCCAGACTTGCCGCATATAAAATCGAGGCAAGTGACCACAAGCATAAAAAAGAGTTATGCCTTGCTGCGATGTATTTTGAGCACTCCAACGGGCCAGCACCGCAAGGAGAAACAGCGTTTGTCCCTGTTTCCTTCAGGAAGAGGTTTCAACCAGCAAACTACCCACGTTACACTGATGGCTGAAGTGGCCACTACACAGTGAAAGGTGCCCAGGGGACCTTTCCAGAGGCAGATCTGCCAGGAGAGCTCTTCATTCATCAGTTGCAGACCCTTGCCCAGATGGGTCACCTTGCTCTTCAGTTGTGGGTACACTATGACTCAAATTTCTGGAGGGTTTGGGTGTTGGGGAACCCCATCCATGTTTGCCCTGGACTTTCTAATTGCACTCTTATCCACTGCTTCTCTCAGGTTTTCTTCCTGGCTTCCCACCAAGACTAGGGCTGTTTCCTAGGATGTGAGAGGAAGCTTGGCCAAATCTAGCTTGACCTTTGCAGTTTACAGATGGCAAAGGGGTCTCCTTGGCTTGTTTCAACTAGCCTAAACCATCCAAGGGAGCTTTGCCCAGCAGTATCTGTTAACCTCTGGAGAACTAGAAGGGTTCTGTGTAAATTCAAACTGACTCTCAAAAAAAAGTAAAATGAAATAATAAATAAATATATATATATATATACACCATCTCTGTTGGTTTCAAATTATAAATGTACCCACCAAGGACATTTCTCCAGTTTTGTGTTCACAAGATATGTTCCCTCTTCACTGTAGCTGCAGCAAAGGATGAGAGCCAAGCTTGAACACAATGATGGCCTTAGAAAATCCAAAATGAAAACACTTTCTCAGTTATATTTCACCATCAGACCTTTCCAAATAACTGATAGATCTTAGACCACTCATGTACACACCTGAAGCTGCTCAGAAATAAGCTCTTGCTGCCTATTTGCTACAGACACATCATCACTTCAGAACATAAAAATAAGCACCCAAAGCTCCAGAAACTCTTATTGCAAATAATCTCACTGCCAGAAGAAAGAGACAGTGTGATGTTTATCAGAAAACTGGGTTTGTATGTAGGACCTTTAGATGAAAGTGATCACAAAGAACAGCAAGCCTTTGGTGAGAAGGGATGTACCTTCACCACAGCACTGCCCCAGCTCAGTTCACCCCAGAAGGCTGCAATACTGAAAACAAAGTTCACAAAGTTTCCAGTGGGTTCTTGTTCTGTTGATGTTTTCCCTGTTTCAGGAAGGAATTTGTGATCACTCAATGAAAGAAGGAACCATGCCTGCTCTTTCAGATCCTGTAGAAACTTAGCAAGAGAGAAACTTCTTGTAACCTGAAGAATTTAGGAAATTAAGGGCAGTTCTGGCAATGCTGAAGCCACAGCTATACCATGGGATCCAGGAAGCATCCACCTCCTGTGTGTTGGCATGAAGCTTAAAAAATAAGCAACCCTCACAGGTGGATTAAACCCAGACATTTTCCTGCAGCCATCAGAAAAATAACACTTGGTTTTCTTAGGAACCATATGTTCTCCACACAGAAAATTCTCCAAATTTGTAACAGCTGTGTCAGACTTTACAGACCTGTAATAATCTTTGGTCAGGGGGAAAATAGAGCAAATGGAAAATATACAGGGGGAAGCAGAAAAAAAAGCTTCACTCTACATCCTCAACTGTAGAAATTTATTTGGAGTAAGCGTTGAAGGTTGCAGCTCCTGGAGGAGACTGCATCACCTCTCGTTGAAAACAAGACTGGTATCGGTGAAATTATGTTCCACATCAGCTGTCAAGTAATAGTTTTGAAATCTTAAACAGAGAATACATTTGCAGCTATTAGCACGGTATGGTCATGGTTTGTATTTGAAGGTGAAACCAGTTTGTAAGGAGGGAAAGAAAACATTAATTCTATTCATCTTGAAAGTTACTTTAACTTTTCAAAATGCTATGGTAAATTTTGAAACTTTAAAATTAGTTTCAAGATGAATAGAATTAATGAGTGAATTAGAACTGGTACAGAATTGCAATAAATAATATTCAAAACCTTTTAATAAGCTTTGCAATGATTAAAATGAATGGATTTTTTTTTCTTTTTGCTATAAAACCGGAGCTCTTTTAAGTATAAATTGCGATAACGACTTGAGAATTTCCAGCGTCAGGTTTTTCCATTACATCTCAGCTTCCACAGTTGATCTAAGGCTTAAAGAATAACATTCAAGCCTCACTTTCTAATGATGAGGTGTTTGACACAGAAAGCAATCCTAATAGAGAAGGCTGCTTGCCCAGTGATTGCTGGCAAGTTGAGCTGACAGAGACAAAGGAACATTTTTCTACCGAGTCTCCTAACGAAACCTCCTCCTTGGACCTGGGACTTTGGGCTATGAACTGGAATCCTGTTGTCAGAAGCACTCAGCAGATCAGACTCGTGTTTGTAACACTGACAGAATTTATTGTAAGTCTTCCTTTTAACAAAAAACAACCAAAAAAAAGATTTTTAGCAATTCTGGTCGATGGAACACTAATACAATTAATACAGCTATACCGACTTATGATGCTGCGAGTCTGGTTCAACACAGGAAAATCCTCCTTTGAAACCAGGTTTGGAAAATTTAAACTTCCTTGCCCACAGCTCCTGCCAAGCCTTTTAAAGCTCACAGCCTTTCTGAGTTTTTCTGGGATACGTTTCCATCATTGCTGAGAAGACTGCTGCTGTCCTGTGAGTGGTTCTTCAAAAGTCTTAAACCAAGTTCTGCCTGTAAAATTTCCTATAAATTCATTATTCCCAGTGTGGGGGGAAAATTCAACTTGACATCAAAAAGCAGTGTAGCGAAAATGTATTTTCCTGTTTGTTCAGCCATTCTCCTCTAAACCTTGGAGAAAGGTTTTGCTCACAGACGTTCCCACTAGGACAGCTGCCCGTCTTTGTCTGCAAACACAGCCCCTGCCATGGCTGGCCTGAGGACATCCTCAAAGACTGTTTCTTCTCCTGTCCCTCTTGATATCCTTTGTTCTTGCTTCCCCAATGCTCTGTAACCCTCAATCACTTCAGTGTTGCAGTCTTGCACATCCCTAGTTGGGTTTTCCTCTGCTGTTGCCCCTCTGGTGAGTTCTACCAGTTTTACGTTCCATCTGGGAAGCAGATGCCCCAGGCTGGCCACCACTTGGGCTCATCCATGCAAACCTCCTGAGGTGATCACTTTCTCCATGGGAGGAAGGTCAAGACTTAAGACTGGTTTCTCTAAACTGGTTCCCCAATTTACAGCAGGGGTGTTTGACCTGCTCATGGCCTCCATCACCATCCCGCAAGTCAGTGGCTTTCCCTTGAGGGTCACTGCTGCCCAAGGCACCCCAATCGCCCCTGTCCCTGCCATCTCAGTGCTGGCTTTGCTCAGCATGACAAAATGGGTGATGCTGTCTGGTGGTGACCACATCTCCTGGGCACCCACGGCTCTCTAATGATGCTGAGATTTGTTCTCAAGACCCATCACATCTCCACAGCTTGTTTCTCCTGCTCTCTCCAGCAAGACGCCACTTCTTTTCCTGCCCCTCCACCCCCCACACTCCCCACACCCCCCACACCAAATCATCCACTTTCCACTTAGTCAATCATTCCTCCAATATAACAAAACACAATCCTGCTCTTTGGCTTTCAGCTCCACTTCCCCACCCGAGGTGTGAGGACACAGCCTGAACTGTGCTTTCTTTATTTCTCAGTCTTGCGTGAGAGCCCATAATCCACTCAGAAGCCGTTTGTAATAATTCTGCATAGGAAACACCACCCAAAATAAATTGAGTCGTGTTAACTTCCCGGGTCCTCACTGTGCTGGAAGCGGAGGGAAGGACGGAGCTGTCTTCCAGGTGTATTTATTTCACTAGCCTGGACAGCTCGTAATCGCAGACAAACTGTTTGTCCTTGACTCCTGTCTCGGCAAAGGAAGACTGAACTTCCCGCAACACGATCCATATCACATCAGATTTGATATATTTCATAACAGCCTTTTATTCTCCTGTCTATGTTCATTTATTTATCAATCTGACACTTTGCTAGATATGTCGCTGTCTTTCTTTTTATTCACCTGTCATTATCTCCCGCTCACATGTTATAATACTCACCTTCTTTATGTATATTAAAAATAAAATGGCTCTTGCCCTGTGCCTTTTCACTGTGGATTTTCTCTGTTGCACTTAAATAGCAATAGAAGGGATGGTTTGCAAATCCTTTCTGACTTTTAGTGATATAAATCGTCGCTATTCGGAGCTTCCAGCTTGTCTTTAAGCACCGAAAGGCCCCGCTGCCACACACATCTGCGCAGCTGAAGTCACGCGTGTGACACTCTCCAGGCTTTTGGGACCAGGTCTATGGAGAGGAAACTCAGGAGCGGAGCAGAATAGCATCATAAACACCCAGACACCATAAATAAACATTTACCAGATTTCCATGATCTCATCCTCTGTGTTAACCTGCAATCAATCCCACGGGAGGGAGCCCGAGCAGTCTTCCCTACTGCAAATCGCAAGGGCTTGAAGCTGGTGAAGGAGAGGCAGTGCACAGCGTGGTCACCAGGTCCCAGCTGCAGAGCTCAGCCTGCTCCTTTAAAACAGAAGTTGGCTTGAAACTTATAGCCAAATAAAATTGTCCTCTGCTTTTCCTCAAGCATTTTACAAAAGCACTTAGATTATTCCATCCTGAATTTTTACTGCCGTCACAGAAACAGCTAAAAATATTTAACTTGTTTGTTAAAATATTTAACGTGATTTTGACAGTTCACCAGCTGTTTAAAAGTAGCTAAAAAAGGATGGCAAAAGCTGTTGCTGAGTTTAATAAATATGTGTGTGTGCAATGTTTGTTATCTGAGAAGTACATTTAGATGTCTGCTTAGGTTAGTATCACATATGCTAGAACACATGTTCCTATTCTGGTACACATCTATAATTGTGCCCATTTATCTTATTGTAGTTTAAAGTACCAACAGGATAAATAAAGGCGCTGTCTATTTTACTTTGAGAAAGAGAGAGACCAGGCTATTTAAGTCAGTGAGAAAATATAAAACACTGTAGATAAAAACTTTCAGGGGTGGGGAAAATTACTTTTTAAAATAACACAATCAAAGACATCTTTGCTGTGCAAAGATTTTGTTCGAATGAAGCAATTCAAAAGCTTCTACAAAATGAATGGGAGGAAGAGAATAGCAGCAGAAGCAAGGAGGTATTCTGCCTGTGTCCTTTTTTACAGTCATTTATAGGCATTAATTTTCCATGTCTATTAAAACCAAATGTTCTTCCAGATTTACCATCCCATGGCACAGGATCAATGCACAGGCAAGGGATGCCAGTGCTGCAGGCACAGGCGGGTGAGGTCCTTCTGGGATGCCTCATGTACATCACAGATCAGGGCTGGGGACACTGTCTATTTGTAGCCCTTCTGAGGATCAGAGAGAAGCTGCCAGGACTTGGCCTTTCATTTTGCTGGTCTTTGTTAAACATGAGGTGAGATTTGCCGAGACAGCATGACAATTCTTACCTGCCCACGTGCATCCTGAAGACAAACAGAACTGAGGTGCAGTTTTGGGTCTTTCAAAGCAAATCTCCTTCAAGATATACCTACCCTAGACCAACCTCTCACACCTAGTTCCTCTCATCACTACCATGTTAATTCAGGAAGCAATCAGCTCAAGCTAAAGCCAGAAACAACTGTCCCAACCCTTGACATCAGCCACGATGTGCAGAGCAAGGAAATAAACCAGATCAGGAATCCAGCGCTTTGTGGCTTGGATTTGTGAAAGCAATGAGAAATTTAAAAGGATTTAGGAAGACTCTAATTGTGGAAATCAGTCTTGAGAGACAGAGCGAGACTCACAGACTTTGATGTTCAATCCATGGAAGTCCTCAAATTACAGAGGGAGAATCACTTTGCAGCTTGGAATAAACTGACAGTCCAGGCTTCAGTGAGAAGCAAAGACAAACTGATGGTGGCAAAATAAACATTAAACCCAAGATCACTGGACATGCACAAGATGTGTTTTGAAGGAGAAGCCAAAAGAGTTTGATCATGTTCGTGACTAGACACAACTTCTCACAAACCAACTGGGTGGTGCTGGATTTTCCAGGGGTGATCTTTCTTGCCTCTTGCTCTTGCAGGTAAGGTTCGTGAAGGGAGCCTTGGCAGGACAATTGAGGCAACTGAGGTCCCCCAGTTCTGATGTAAACTATTTGAAATCAAGTAGAAATGAAAATGAAGGGGGCTAGGGTTCTGATTTGTCAACCTGAGATGAACTGTGCATTGAAACATCTGCCCTAACCACATCTCAGGAGAGAACATAAGCAACAGGGATGAAGTGGACAGTGAGGATCAGTAACTAGATCTGCTTAAGACTTGTAAGGGCTTCATAATCTTTTTCTTACCTAAACTGATCAAATATATCCAGTGGAGCAGCAAGATTATTTTCCCCACGGATGCAGTCAGCTGCAGACAAGACAGGAGCCATCCTGGAGCACACTATGTGCTCTAAGAACATCAAAGCTGTTTTACATGGAATAAAACATGATCCTGCAGAAGCTTCTTGCAGCCTGAGTCATGCAGTAAACCCAGATGACAATTCAAGTAACACTGGGAAAAGTAATCCCAAACTGGGTTTTGAATTCCTAGGTGTAGCAAGAGCTGGAAACCCGAGGAACACTTCTAAACCACTCACGTGTGATGGATCATCACAAATGTACCAGCATTGCTCCAAGCCTTGCAAATGACAGAGGCTCAAATGAGGGCTCTATCCTGCAAAATAGAGTGGTGCCAAGACCACAGCTATTCAGACACCTTGCCAGAACAAACCACCTTGCAAGAGCGAGCCCTTGGCTGCCAAGAGAAGAGCAGTTCCTGGAGATACAGGGATGGGGAAGAGGCAGCCGTGCTGAAAGAGCTGCTGGAGGCTCCCCTCCTTCCAAAAGAAAAAGGTGATGTTAAAAAGGGAGAGATAGGCACATCAAGTATATTCTTTTTAGGAGTTCAAGCTTCCAGAGCCTCCAGCTGTCTCCAAGGCTTTGAGGCCTTGCAGCCAAGCTGGGGTTCACCCCATGGGTCCGCAGGTATCTGCTGGGGATGGTACGTGCTGCACAAGTGGTTTGAGGGGAGCAGAGGGGAAGGAGGAGGGAAGGGGGAGGTGGGAAGGAGAAGGGAATTGTGCCATGTCCTTCTCTTATGCCAAAAAAAAAAATGAAAAGAAACTATAAACCCCCTGTTTTGAGAATATAAAAAGGTTGTGGAAATAGGACTCCGAGGGCTCTGCAAATGATTATGCTAATTAGATCCAGGGCTATTCAGTAGCACTGAAGTGATGCTCAGGAATTTTGAACTACAGTTTTTAGTGTGATTACAGATCATATTAAAATTCTATTAGTCTTCACTTAAGTTGTGAATAAGTGGGATGGAGTAACAGGCCCACACGCTCATGAACCCAAACACTGGTAGCGTAGCAGACATTTTAGAGTGAAAATACTCCCCTTTTAAAAATGAAAATAAACTTTACATATGTAACAACATGGAGTGAAACTACAAGCAGTGAAATATTCAAAGATTACTGATTTTTCCACATGGGCCCAAGTTCTGAGTGTTGTAAAACAACATTTATAATTGTTTTAGCCTTGCTACATGGTATAATTGAGACACTCAGAAGAGAAAACTTTGTAGTAAAATCTCCTTTTGTTTCTGCCTTGCGAATGATAAATTGTTAATGAGCACCTGTTACAATGTTAATGAAAGTAAGATCTGTATGTAAATAAAGAAAATTTAATAACTTAACAAGGTGGATTAAAATTCCCAACCTGCTCCTTCCTAATCTAACGCCAAACACCAAATAGTTGCTATCTAAGCAGGAAACTAGTTAATGTATTCACCTCCGTGTACTTTTCAAACTATAATTAATATTTTAAAAATTTATAAAACTGAAATCATAGGTTTGATTGTAACAAACAAAATATCTGCCTTTAATCTACTACAAAAGGTTGGCACAAATCCCCTTAAATGATACTAAAATGTAAACCACAATGCAGCACTGAGGAATTGATTATGTTTAACTTCTTTTGCATTTGTCCTAATCACATTCTTTATAATTGTATTTAAAATTACTCGAAAACAGTTGATTGGTAATTCTGTAGCGCAGAAGAAATATGGAATGAGAACATTGTTGCCTTAGAAGAAAAAAAAAATCCTGTTATAAATAACTTTCAAGGTATGTCCTCTGGACATTGGGTGAATATTAACACTTGACAAATGGACATTTGTTGGTTTAAACTAGAGTGAAAGTTATTGAAAGGAAGAAGAAAGGCTCTTATTTCTTAGAGAAGAAACCCACTCATGTGTTTTCTTTCTTTTCCAAACCCCAGCCAGGGTTTTACAGCTGTGCCCTTTTCCCCACCCCTCCTACTTCCCACCCCACTGAGTCCTGTGACTGCCCCAGGCAGCCCAAGTGGTTTCTGCCCTGGTTTGGTGCAGCCTTGGAGAGCTGGAGGTGTTGGTGGAGCCCCACAGCCCACCTTATTCCCAGCCCTGCAAGCATGGCTTCTCTGAGAGACCTGCATTGGTGGGGACTTCTGGACATCCTTCACCCAATCTCCCACCCTGAGCAAGGTTAACTTCAACCCTAGGCCAGGTTCGTCCAAATCACAAGGATGGAGACTCCACAGCCTCTCTGGGATGCTGTCACGGGGCTGAACCACTCTTGTAGGCAAGGACTGTTCTGGGTTTTTTTGCCTTGAAACTAGAGGGAACTCTGCATTGCAACTCATTTCCTCCCCTCCTGTTGGGCACCTCCATAGCAGTTTGTAGCTGCTGCAGGAAGATGGAGCAAGTGAAGATGCATCTTCCCCCTTCCAGTCTCTCTCCCCTTGGGCCACCATGGCCACAAGCACAGCTTGCTCATATGAAAAACTGGTATCTGACTCCTTCCTACCAGTAATACACTTATCTCCTCAGCTCCAGGGCTCTTCTCCCTGCTTTGGAAAGGTGGCCTGAAACACAGAGAGAACAAGGGGTTTTGACAGGACCCCAGTGTAAGCCAAATAACCAACCTGTCGGAAAAAAGCTGGATGGACATGCTGAAATGACATCTACATCTGGCTGGGCTTTCACCCACTGGACAATCCTCTTCCGCGACTCTGAATGTAAAGACTTAGACATGAAAGCTGTTGCTGGCCGTCCATGGCCACTGATGATGGGACTGGTTAACATCCTCCCATGTCAAAGCAAACACAGCCACTGTCCATGGGGGAGTGAACCCCAGAGGAGACACCACAAATTACTATTTTTTAAAAAAATTTTGGATAATATACATGTATTTTCTGTCCTTTAATTGGGAAGCACTTCACGGGTCTGCACTTAATCAAGATGGATACCTCATTAGGACATCTCCCAGGGAACCAGTTTAGCCTAACAACAGCAAATCGCAATGCTGCTGCTTAATTGGGACAATTTTTGCAAAGTCTCCACTTAATGGAGACATATTGGGCCAGTGCCAGGAGTTAAGTGGTGTTAAATGAAATAGGTGCAAAACTCCAACTTCCTGTCTGTTTTATATAAAGATTGCCAGCTAAACATGTAAATAAATAAAGGCTAAATATTTAGGAGTAGGGAATTCTATTTTACTTTTTTGGTTGCACACAGTAAAGAAATGTGGGCTTCTTGGGTCTGTACTAATTCCTACCTCCAGTTACAGCTTTGATGAGTAGAAGCTTTTCTCCTGTTGTGCTTGGACAGCACACAGCACCTCTGGGTCCAGATCTATGATGGAAGATCCTGGTTTTGCCTGTTATAATCAAGATAAATTGTCACCTTCTCCTCAGCCTTCCTGTAAAGGCATAACTGTAGTATAACTGTAAGAGCAGGTCTATATGGGAGACAACACCTTAACCCTGGAGGCCTGTAAATGGAAGCCAAGGTTCCTGGTGGAGCATCCCAGATGTACAATCATGTAGGGTGATTTCTGTGGTCCTGCCATCCAAGGACCTTAGTGCCCTCACTTAGGTGTCAGAAATAGAAGTTTTCCAACTAAATGACACAGAAGACCTACTAAACAATACATTTGTGCCCGTGATGGGAAACCTTTCCCTGTTTCCATGAAGCTGGATCTGTCCTGCTAGCAGAGTGTTGTACAACTTGCCTTATAAGTTGCAGCACCAAGTGCACCCCACCAGTGTGGTGGGAAGGCTGGTCTGGTGGACGAGGTCCTTGCTGGAGACTCTGGGCACCCTTGGTTTTGGCAAGAGCCATGACAGAGGGACCAACATCCTGGCTTACTTGCCCATGCCACATTCCTGGGACCTGCTCCCATGAGGGTCAGAGTCCTCTTTCTCTCAGGTTCCTCCCCTGCACATCGAGGGCTGCAATCTTGCTCCCTTTCCCATTTTCCTTTGGAAATTCAGCTGCTGGGGCAGCACTGTGCTTTCAGTAGAGGGTTAGCTCCTGGGCAAAGGCTGCTGACATATAAAGTAATCACACTAACGACAGCTGCTTCCCAAAATCACTCAGGGTGGTAGCAGCCACCCAGCACACTCAGAGCAGACACTCAGAGCATCTTCCAGAATGTAAAACCAAGCTCCCTCCAAAACACTCTTCCCATGATGTCTTAGATCCCTTTAGATATTGCTGGGTGTTAACATTAACTGATGAGCAAACTTGAGAGGCATCAAAGTGGGTTTTTTTTCCCTCCCCTCATCACTAAGAGAAGCTGTTTTACAGGGAGCTGAACAATTTGAAGGAAATAAAAGGTGTGTAAAAATTGTCTGTTCAAGACATCGACCCAGTAACCTGTAAAAGATTTTAGTTAAATACATTTCCTCGGGACTCCTACAGTCTTTGACTGAAAGTGTTTTGTACATAAACAAACAACAACGCTCCGTCCATCCATTAAAACCCACCAGTCACTTTCATACATCACAGCGTAACCATTTAGCTCAGTCATTTTTCATTGTTTGACCTCACTTTTAATTAGAGACTAAATTATTAATGCCATTTGATAGGAGACAAACTACTTGGTAGTGCTGCTGTTCTCTAGGCCAGCTCTCAGGAACTACACAGTCAGATTTTGTACGTTTCAAATAAAACACAAGTGGCCAGAGGAAAAACAATTTACATTTACAGCTCCTACAAACCCAGCATCCATCAAGAGTTTGGTGCTTAAAAAAAATAAATAAAACAAAATTCTCTCTCGGTGTTAACAGTAGACTTTTAAAAATCAGCCAGAAAATATAAAGTTCCCCCAGAGAGAAACTCCCTGGAGATTTTTCCAGAAGTTCACAAGCTCTGCAAAAGTAGTTGCTGGATCCTGTAATCACAACACCTAGGATCATTTAAAAGAAGTTAGCGGTGCATTTTCCCCGACACAGCTTTGATGTAGAAGTTCCTAAGGCGGGAAGATGAGCCCACAGAAATAGGAAAGCTGAAGGTGATTTAAAGCCAGAGAGTGAGAGGGCACGGCTGCAATGGAGACCCAGCGTCTGAGCCAGCTTAGCTGACACCAACAAGCCCCGAATCGTTCCCAAACGGGCAAGGTCAGCGTGTAATGTGCCCATCACCAGGATGTTTGATCCTTTGAAAGCACTGACCCAGTTTCTTCACTTCTGGGGCTTTCTCTCTGAGGGCAAGGAGCGCTGTAAAACAGCCATTTCCCTAAAGCCAGGGCAAACATGACATCCTGCTCGTAGAGAGAAAGACCTGGCGTGAGGTCCTCCTCAGTGAAAATAAAGACCAGGTTCACAGTCACCATCATGCAGGAAAGGACAAATCTGGGATCCTTGGGACAACTCTAGGGACTGGATTTGGTCTCCTTTCCTAATAAAGAGCCTGAGCCCATGCTCTTCCCCTCCCATTAAAGCCAAGCCTGGGTGAGCCCCTGTAAAAGCCCTTTGAACTGCCATGTGGGATGAAGATTATCAATCCCCACCTGTAGGTACCTGCTGAATCCACTCCAGGGGTGTGTTTAGCCATCACCTCCTTTATTTGGCATTTCCTAAGACTGAACCACCATTGACTCCCAGTTGCAACCCACATACCGGGGCTCAGGACCACACAGAGCAGCCTCCCAGCCCTACCAGCAGTGAGAGCCCTGGGGACATCTGCCCTTTCAAGGGCATTTAGGAATTGACAGCACGGGGCTGCTGGGAGCTGGGGAGGGGGTCATGCTGCAATAAAGTGTTAGAAGAACCACACCAAAACCTTCTGAAAACTGCAACTCTGGAAGCTAGATAAGGAGCTGGGGATGCACTGAGAGAACGATTTCTCCTGCAACGTTCATCACCAGCGAGATCCCTTGCTGTGTCAGGCAACTGCTTAGCTGTTTTCCTCATGACTATAGCAACATCAAACAAGAATGGAAGTTTTCTGTACTGCTGCTAACAAGCAAAGTCATCAGCCCTTCCCACACCCACCTCCCTTTGCCATCTTTGGGTGCTCTGACTTAGACCCAAATCTCTCCTGGGTCTCCCCTGTTGCAGCTGGGGGGTGGAAGCCCGGCACCCCATCATGCTACCAGGGAGAGAGATGCTCCTCAGCTGTCACACAGCGTTTCCTGTCTATACTAAAGGCACAATGCAAGTAACAATAATGTTTCTTCTTATTTGATGAAGCAGAAAATGTAATCTCCACGTTGTTGTTTAAAAACAGAACAAGAAATCAGTTTTTGAGCCAGACTGCCCTTTCTGCAAAGGATGATGCCTGCCAAGCCCATTTATTTGGACTCATAACATTTCCCTGGCACAGATTTAAAGATTTTTGTGTCCTATTCTTCCACTTAAGGCATAAGGTTTTAAGTTCTTTGCCATCCCAACCCAGCCTACAAAAATACAGTGCGTTAGAATTTAGCCTGCAATGCTATTGCTGCCAAGTCAGAGTGTGGTTCTGTTTCTTAGATATGTCTCTTTTTGGTTTAGTAGGTTTCAAACAATTATTTACACTTACTCCTAAGAAACAGAAAAATTGCTCCTTCTTCTCCCCGCTACCCTACAAATGATATCATCTTCCCTGTATGTTTTCAGTGTAAAATAACCAAGTGCATATGAGGACTAATGGCCCTAAAGGAGCTGCCTAGATCTACTCACTCAATAATCCGTGCTTTCAAAAGCCCTGATTTCACAGTTACAGAGACACCCCTGAGCAGTTTTGCTGTGAGAGCGAGCGCTCGTAGCATCTCCTCTTCTCTCGATATGCTTCAGCAGCTCCTGCTAATGTCAGTGGGGACCCCCACACACAGCTCCAAGAAAATTAGACAGCATCAGACCACATCCTGCCCTCGGATGCACATCCACAGCTTTCAGTGGAGGTAATGAGACCCTCACAGCATCCCGAGGGATGGAAGCTGGTCAGGAGGATGGAGGTGCTCCTGGGACCCAGCACATCCAGCTCACCCTGAGCTCCCTCTGCGGACAGGGCAATGCACCCATGTCAGATGCTGCCATGTGGGAGAAACCCCAGGGATGGGAGCCCCTTCTTCCTCACCAGCACTGGTCCTCACGCCAGGAGGGAGGACTGCAGGACACAGCTCATAGCATAAAGCATCTGGAGTCCTTGAACGAACCCCTCATTCACATCCATTTCTAATCTGCCAATGCCCTACGTCCAGCAGTCAGTACTTTAAATTGTTTTTAAATGTCTTTGGGGGGATTATAATTTGTATGCCTGATTATACAATGGATATACCGATCTATCTCGTGGTATCACAAATAGCCATACCATAATGATGATTGAAATATATAATCCCCCCTAAGATGGTCAGAACAATTTAAACTTCCCTCTGCTTAATTAAAGGAGTTAGAGGATTAGGTACATTATTTAAATGGAGGGGAAGGTTTGGTTTATGTTTTTAAAAACTGATGGAGGCACAGGGAGCTTGCAAGGGAGAAGTTGGACTGACTTGTCCATCCTTATACTGCCTCATCTCAGACACCTACCTGCCTTTCTGCCAGCCAGGCACTGAGAGCTTTTTCTCCTTGGATGAGGACAGGAAAGCTCTTTCCTCCCTATTTCCACCTTCCAACATTTCCAATGACTTCCCAGTGCCTCTTGGGGAAACCACCTCAGCACTCAGCCTGATGCCATCACGAAGATGCTGTGGCTCCATCCTGAGATACCCAGGCTGTACCAACCTGCCATGCTCTGCTACCTTCATCCCGTTGTCCTAGCATGGAGTGACCTGGCTCTGTCACCTGTAGGTGACCGTGGGCAATGAGGTTTCTTTGGGTGAGCTCCAGGTGAAACAAGGCCCCTGAGTATTTCAGAAGAGGGTTAAAAAAACAAGCCAAACTCTCCCAAGTTTCCCTTCCTTCAGCAGATCTCAGACCTGCCAATACTGCGCCAAGCAGAAGTGATCAGTTTGTCTTCTTCACACTGACAATAAATCCAATCACACCTTGGATGGGTAAATAGAATCGATCGAGTCCCTGCAGCACCGTCCTCCCCTCGGCTCGGCGCCAGCCCCCTCTCCCTCATCAGCCATGCTAACAGGGAAAACCATGCGGATTTCACTCCCCGCATTTACCTCTGATTGCAGAACCAGCTTTGTCATTAGGGGTAAATTAATCAAGAGAGGTGAATGTTTTCGACAAGCCGCACTGTTTACTTCGAAAAAAACAGAAACAAAATTAGTGCAATACAGGGAGAGCCAGACACTTGCTGGGCAGAGTGAAGAAGAAGACAAATCCTTCAGAAAGCAAAATCACTTACATGTTATTGCTGACTTGGAGCACAACTTGGGAAGAGGAACCCGTGAGCAGGCAGGGAGCTCCATGGGGTGCTGGGGCTCCCATGGGCAGGACTCCCTGTGCTCCCTCCCCATGGTCCCTGCTGCCAGGACCCCTTGCCTGGGAAAGCCAGGGCTCTTATGCATCACACAGACAAGCACCCAGTGTCGCTTTGACACCCTGATGCTCACCCTGTTCCTCTGAACACAGACACCAGGCTGGGATGTCCCCACTCCCTTCACAACCTTGGGTCACCCCTAGGAAGGGTCCTTCACTCCAGGCTTAGCCAAACCCTTTGGCCTGGGAAAAAGGCACAGAGAAGTTTGCAGCCATCCATAACTCTCTCGCTGGGTCTGACCAGATGCAGCTGAACCATTGTCTAGTTAAGAGGAAAAGATCAACCCGGATTTAAGAGGCAGCAAGGCCTCCATAACTCTTCCTTAGAGCCCAGCCCGGCTGAATTTATGGGCTGCAGCGTGGCAGCAGGAAACAGATATAACTCGTAGTGATGGTGCTGCTCTTTCTGGGATGAATCCTCTCACCCCAGCCCCTTACAGAAAAGTTTCCGGGCCACGTGTGAACTCCGGGGCGGGGAGTCCCGAGATGTCGCCTGAGGCTCCTGGCTCAGATCTGCGTCGCCCGTAGAAGGGAAGATTTTTTTTCTTTCTTTCTTCTTCTTTTTGTCTTTGAAATCTTGTCAGTATATCAACACACTTGATAAGGGCAGTGTTGTAGTTACACTTCTTTAATTAAGTGAATAATTAAAAAGAAGTTGATCATCAATTAGTTAATTAAATAATTAATCCATTTTACTTTCATACCCTTTTTTGTTAATCACTCTGGCTTCGGTAATGAGCCTCCTATGGGTTGCTAAGCAACTGCCTCCTCGTTTAAACAATCAGCAGCTGCCGCCCGTCAGCAGCGCCCGTGTGAAGGGATGCGGTGGGGCTGCCGGGGGCTGGGGGGCACGGACCCTCCGGGGGTCGCAGGTTCGATCCCTGCCTCCGGCACGTTTGCCCCCCGCTCCTGCTACTGCCTCGGGAACCGGCGGGGAAAGCACGAATTCCTCTCAAAAGCTACTGGAAAACCAATGTCCGTGCGCTCCAGCGGTGCCCAGGCCGCGGTGAGGAACACTGCTGCCGGGCAAGAGGGAGGAAGGCCGAGGATGTGGTGCCGCTCCTCCCTGCGGGGACCATCCTCACCCTCGACGGGCGCCCGCAGCGAAGGCTCGGCTTTCCCGGCCGATACCCTGCGCCCTCCCGCGTGTCACATCCCCTCCTCACCCCGCCCCTGGCACCTCCTGCCTCAGTTTCCCCGAGGGAACGCTGCCCAGACGGGGAGTACCGGGGGCAGCCGGGCTGGCTTCCCCGCCGCAGACGGCAGCTCCCCTTCCCTCCTCTCTCCCTCCTTATTCTCCCGATTTCTTTTCTTTTTTTTCTCCTCCTCAGTTGCCAATTGTTTCTCTGCCCCGGGGCCAACCTGTAAATGAGATGTTACATCTGCACCGAGCTAAGTAAACACTTTATAAATGAATAAATAACTGAATAAATAACGAAATACTAATGTCTGAGCCGAGTGGAGCCAGGCTCGGCGGCTCGGCCGGGAGAAGCGGGGCGGCGGGGGAACCCAGTCTGGGGGCAGCTAGGGGAGACCCTTCTGGAGCCCCCCACAGCCCCATCACCGCTCACCGAGTAGCTTCCAGGGGGGGTCTGAGCCGGCTTTCCCAGAGCTTCCCCTGGGCAGCACAATGCCACTGTCCCGTCCTTACCCACGCACTCACTCACCCACTCACTCCGAATCGTGACCCCGGGAGGGGCCGGAGCTCGGCATCTCCCACCGGGGCTCCCGGCCGCACCGCCCGGCCCGGGCTGAACTTTGTAATTATAATGGATAACGAGAACAAATGCAAGAAGCACTCATTGAGTAACTGATATCAATTATGGAAGCAGGCTTTTGAGCCGGGAATAAATGATAGGGGAATTGGCCTGAGAGGGAGTGGGAACAGACATGTTATTATTTACGCCAGATTAAGAAAAGTATCCAATTTACTGGCCATCTCCTTCCGCTGGGAATCGGCATCAATTTTATTATTGTTCCTCAGATTTTAATATTCTCTAAATGAATTACGATCGAGCTAGGTAGTTAGTCAATAGTTTAATGCAATTAATTAACTTCCCATCGCTTGGTTATCTCTGCCCGGGCCCCATTTCCCCGGTCGGCCCCATTGCGGGGCACCGTTTTGTTTGCGGTAAATAAGGGTGCGGGCTCCGCTCCCAGCCGGGCTCCCCGTGTCTGTCTCTGTGTGTGTGTGTGTGTTGACTCTTTGGTGTCGAGATTTTTTCCACTGTTCCGTGCATTGTACGACATAACTAGAACTGAAGCAGTACATTTCTTCAAACAATGCCTCCCCGATTCCATTTGTAATGGAATTGGAGGGAGAAAATGTAATTGTGTGTTAAACATGAGGCAGCCATACATGAAGATAAGCAGGGCTGAGTGACTGGATATGGAAATCCAACGCGGGGACTAGATACTGGAGGTCTATTTTGGAGTTAAATGGCTCATAAAAATAGAAGGTTGGAGTTTATTTATTTATTTGCCCGAGTATCTATAGGGCTGCGCACGTGGTGCTGCTATTTGGGGGGGAGAAATGCAAGGGGTCGCTGGCTTGTGGAGGGCTGGTGGTGCTGAGGGAGGGTGGAAGGGAAAGGGGAAGAGGACAGCAGCCGGTTCGGGGACCCCTCCCTGCCCAGCCTCCCGACTCCTGGGGCAGGTACCCAGTTGGAGTCGGCCCCTTCGGAGCAGCTTGTGCGGCTCAGGGCAGGATAGCCGCGCCCGGGGGTCCTCTCCCGGTTTGAGTGGTCCCGTCAAAGCGGAGGGGCCGGAGGGGATGGAGACCGGAGGACTGAGGGCGCGCAACGGGGATGGGGGGTGCACACGGAAGATCCGGGGGCACACAGGGGTGGCACGGGGAGGGGGGTTCTCTCCCCGTGCGGGGTTGCAGGCGGAGCGGTCCCGGGGTCTCTCACGGTGCCAAGCCCCGTCCCCTTCGTCGGGGCGCCCCGTCCAGCCTTGACCAGGCCGGCGGGGCCGTTCCCGGGATGGGGGGGTGGGTAGGGGGGTTGGTCGGCAGCCGGGGCCGCCCCTTCCCCTCTGCACATCTGGGAACGTCGTTAGGGCCGCCCCGCTCAGGAAGTTTTTCACACTTCACGTCTCATTAACCGCAGGTCTCGGATTCCTTGGGAAAGGGGGGGACAGGCGGGAGGGCGGCCACCGGCCCGGGGGGTGGGACCCGCAGATGCTGGGAGAGGCCCGGGGCCCCCGGGGGGGTCCGCATCCTCCGACCCCCCTTCAAGCCAAGCTCCGCCGTGCGCGGAGCCGCGGGCTGGCGGGCCTGCCCGGCCGTCGAGGGGAGCCCGGGGGTATGTGGGGCAGAGGCACAGGGCAAACGCGGCAGAGGGGACCCCCGGACTATCCGCAAACATCCCCCCCTCCCCGTACCTCTCCACACTGCCCGACTGGGCTCAACCCCCGGTGCCAAAGGGTCTAGGCTGCCCCGTCCTCCCCTTCCCCTCCCCCGGACCCCGCAGGGCCGGCCCGAAGGTCCGCAGGGGCCGGGGGCTGCCAGCTGAAATCACAGCCCCTTCCCTTCCCCGGGGCTCCGCGGCCCAGCCTCTGTGGGATACAGCCTTCTGGTGGAGGGAGGAACCACCCCCCAGCATCTTAAATGTTTAAAAAGGGTTTATTCTGTACTTACAGTGAGCGAAATTAAAAAGAAACAGTAAAATATTTGAAAATGAAGTGCATTATGTTTAATAAATTTAAAATGAACAAAGGCTGCTATATTGCCAGCAATATCATTTCTTGCCCAGGGGCATTAATAAAGACTGAAAGGTTTGGAAAAAAACAATATTTTCTATTAAAATTCTACGGTGCGTTTCAATATTAAAAGGATAGGTGATGAATTTTCAGTGTTACTCAGACGGGGTCAGCGACTAATTTCATTTCTTTCTGGTCAGCATTCTGTCGATAATTAATCAAAAGCAGAGTTTCTTAATGAAACACTTTTCATAAGGTGATAATTAGCAGGAAAGACGCGGAGTGCAGACAGTCACTGGTAGCTGTCTAATAACCAGAATGAAATCAGGGCTGGGTCCAGGGAGTTAAGCAAGAGCTCAAAAAAAAAAAAAAAAAAAAAAAAAATTAAAAAAAGGGAGAAGAGGAGGAAAAGGGATGGGGGAGCCGCCTTGTGCGAGGTCCCAAGAGAGGGTTGTGTTTTTCAACCCGCTGCCGATCGGTTGTAACACCCGAGTTGGTGCAATTTTGCCTCCCGGGCCCCGCGGGGAGCAGAGCGGACGCACAGCCCCGGCCCCAGGGTGGGGGGTGTCTCCGAGCCCCCCACCCTGGGGCCGGGGCTGTGCGAGCCCCCCACCCTCTCCCCCGGCATTCAGCTTCGAGGGAGAAATCCGTGCAGAAGACACAGTCCCCACCCGGGCCTTTCTCCACCTCACTCCGAAAAAAAAAAAAAAAAAACAACCCAAAACAAAAAACCAAAACAAAAAATCCCCACCAAAAACCCGTGGAAAGAGTAAATGAAGTTAATAAAGAAAATTAGCAGCGATTAGTGAAAGCACCGGGGTCTGGGTGAGCTGGTGCTCCGGCCAGAAAAGTGTCTGGTAACAATTACAAAAATACCCCGCTCATAAACAAAAGAAATTAGCCCCTGGAATGATATTAAACAATATAAAAATAACCGAAAGTTGTAATAAGTGAAGGATTAAAAAGGACCTGGCATTAATTCGTGGGTCTGAAGAGAGCCCAGCAGAAGGGGGAGAGAGGTGTGTTGAGCCTTTAATTAATATTTGGCTGGAGCATACCTTATTCATAATATTCATTGATGTAATTACTCCACAAACAGACAGGGATAATTTGTTTAGATAGATAAAAAGAACCTTCAGGTGAGAATTTAAACACAAAACCAATCTATCCCTTGCATCTAGTCTGGCACTTAAACAGCGAACCTTTCAATGGGCTTTTTCTCATATTAATTTTTTTTTTTTTTAATCCGAACATGAATGACAGGTACCGCTTTCCTACGACGCCGGGTTTTTTATTATGAAATTCTCCTGAAATGCTGTAAACTTTCAGATAAAGCTGAGAGGCAGGAGGCTGTTGAGTAGATGAGATTATTGATAGTTATTGAAAGTATCCAAATAGGATTTAGAAATCGGGCTCCTGCGCCTTTAATAGAATTCCAGATAATCTTTTATCACAACAAGACACCCATAGAATTATTTAAACAGATTGGACTATTCCAGCAGCAAATTTCAATTATTCTAATGCTTTAATAAATGTGTTGTGTGTGTATTAAATTCAAGCTTCTTAATCCAAATTTTACGATTTAACTGCTCTGATTTTTCATTACAGCTACACCCACATACAGCAATTTACTTTTTTTTTTTTTTTTTCTTAGGAAACTGAATGCCTTACCGGATCGGGCCCGCAAATAAAATACAAAATAAAGTCTGACTTAAAAGTGAGTTTCGGACGCCCCTAGATAGATAAATAAAAAGGAGAGTCCGCGAGTCCCTGCGAGGAGGATGGGAGAGCGGACTCCAGGTAGGAAACATGACGGGGAGAAGAAGGGGGGAAAAAAATTTAAAAAATAATCAAAACGCAGGAAAATTAAGAGCGGAGGATTGAATTGATGGGATCTGAGGGCTTTGTGGCTGGAACCTTTTGTTTCAATATTTATTTCCTCGGAGGTTAATACCTTTTATTCTTTTTAAACGTAACAGCAGGTGAGAGGGAAAAGCGTGGCCTTCAAAATCTGTCAGCATCAAACCAACTAAAGGAACAGGATTATCAAACAGTGGGAGAGAAACAATATTTTAAATTATCATTAAATTACGAAGGCAAGCTCTCGAAAGGAGGAGGGCACAAAATGGATCAGCGGCTTCCCCTGCACACGCACACATATGAGTGTGTTCACACACGTTCCTCTTTCTTTCCATAAAGGAAAAAAAAATAATAATAAAAATAATAAACAGCGAGGGGCGTCCTCTGTTGAAAGGGGAAAGAGGTAACAGGTTTTTAAATATTAAAAGTCCAGAGTATGAGGCAGCCACGGCCTCTCTCAGCCAGGA